>OZ010741.1:35034449-36327160 GCA_963932245.1 Tachinus rufipes | reverse complement strand
CTGTTCTGCGCCACTTGGTACATCTTGAGTCCTGCCGTACGTTTTATCTTGTGACTAAACCTCAGAAGCGCGACTTCTACTGTTTCTACATAGTCTTCATCTGATTATTTTTCCACTCCATTTAGTCTGATCTCTTGTCACGTGTCCGGCTCAGTTCCATATTCTATTACGTCTTTTATCTCCGTTTTCTCCCTTATCCAGGCGTTTGTTTTTTGGTCTTTTTGGGATATGCTTTCTCTCTATTGTTCTTTGGTTAAACCTCCCTCAGCTTTCCAATTATAAATTTTGTGAGTACTTAAGTTTATGATTCATAGGTGGTCACTGGTAAGATACATTGGTTGTATAGTTCTGTTTTTAGGGTTAAGGTGACATCCATAGCTAAAATGTGTTTTATCTTCCCATATGCTGAACATGTTTGTCTTATTCTTTAGTTTATTTCCATTACTTGGTCAGCATTCCCTATTGTTATGGTTTGTCCTAGATATTTGTATCTGGTTACTTTCTCGATGTTATTTATTTCCAAAGTTATTTGTTGTTTGTCTTCTTCGCTTGTTGTCATATAATTAATTTTGTTAAAATTAATTTTAAGGCTTATGCTTTTGATTGACTTGTAGACGTCATTGATTTGTATGACTAAGTCCTCTCTGGATTCGGCTATTAATATTATGTTGTCGGCAAACATTAAGTCGTTTAGTCTTTCTCCGTTTATATTAATGCCTTAGGGCAAGCGTGAATAGCTTGGGTGACATTTGGGTGGGTAAGGGGTGACGGCCATTATCTAAATAAGACCGACCTAAATGTCAACCTCACCTGCACGTCGGTGCTCGCTACTAGATAACTAACGAGGCTCTGGCGATCGAGTCATGCTGGTATAACTATTCTATCGAGAATTAGGAAGTGTAATTTCAATCCTCTACCAACCCACCCGCTCAGGAGAGCGTTGTGTGCTGGTTTTTAATAATAAAGTCCTTAGATGGGTAGGACAAGTCCTGAACTTCACACTGGCGGTAAAAAGCCAGTCTGCTTCAAGGAATATGGGGGGAGCAAAAAATCGATGAGAATAGCCACGTACAATACTTGATCATTGGCGTTGGAGGAACAAATGGAAAAACTTAAGGCCTAACTGAATAAAATAAGATGGGACGTAAGGCTACATAGAAATGAAATTCGGACATAAACTCTACTATAAAAGATATGAAAACATTAGTGTAGGAGGTGTAGGCATACTAATTCATAAAAGAATAACAAAAAACGTTAAAGTGCTCAAAACAATATCAGAGTGAGTAATACACATAACAATAAAAATAAATAAACTTGAATCATTAAATATTATACAAGCGCACGCCCCTACAAGCAATGCGGACGATGAGGAGGTACACAAATTCTACGAAGACATTTTGAAGAGAATAAGGGAAAATAAAACATCAAAAGTAATAGTAGTAGTAATTTATTGGAAGACACGGATTGGGGAAAAGAAACAGCAGGGGTACAATGCTGGCTAACTTTCTTGAAGAAGAGCATCTATATAACGCTAACACCTTTTTCCAAAAGAAACAAAACTACAAATGGACCTGGATAGGAGAACTTACAACCAAATAGACTACATACTAACTAAGAATATTCATATAATAAAGAATGTCGAAGTACTGAACAGGTTAAACACAGAAAGCGACCACGGTATGGTAAGGGCTACAACCCACATCAACTATAAATTAGAAAGCAGCAAAAAAGTAGGAAAAAAACCGAAACAGATAAATAGGGAAAACATTCTAAAAAAACCCAAACTAATTCAGCACCAGCTTAGAAAACAACTTTAAAGAACAACAATGAGAAAGTAATAATAACGACATAAATCAAATAAATAAAGCGATAACAGACACATTAAAAACAGCTGCGAAACGCTACAGCGTGCCGAAAACAAAAAAATTGAGCAAACTCAACCCAAGAACAATAGAAATGCTAGAAAGAAGGAAGGGAACTATTAATGCAGAACAAAAGATCAAAAGCAGAGTACGCCGAAATAAATAAATCTGTGAGAAGATTGGCAAAAGAGAACATTAGAGAGTACATAATAGAAGTATGACTTATCCTATATCATGAAAATGATCTAAAAGGATTAATAAATTCTATTCTATTCTATAGAAGTAGCAAAGAGGTGCCAAAGTATTCAGAAGAAGAACAAAAAACACAAGAAACGAGATCCCCATATGCAACAAAGACACAAAGCGATATATTCGACCAAGACCAAAAACGGAAAGTACTAAATGTCAACTTAGAAGACTTTTTTTATTACATCAGATACAATTAAAATAGCCCTAAAACATATACAAAATGGGAAAGCAGCAGGAGAAGATGAAGTGATAACGGAAATGTTAAAATGTGGAGCAGAAATACTGATAAAGCTGGACTTTTACCAGCCAAAAGAACAGGCGGGGTTCAGACAGGAATTCAGCGCCACAGAACATCTACAAACAGTGAGAGTGTTGATAGAAAAAGCAGTAGAGTATAATATAAACTTATGGATGGGTATTCGTTGACTTTTGACACTAGAACTATGGGCGCTTTAGCAAGCCCTAAAAAACGCAAGAGTTGACCACATATATGCAAACCTAATCAATAACATCTACAAGAACGCTATCTTACAAATACAACTGCACGAAACATCGGATAAGGTTAAAATAAACAGAGGAATACGCCAGGGGGAGTGTCAATATTGCAAGGAACCCCATGAAACTAGGTATACAAGCCACAAGTCTTTTTCAAGAAGAAGAAGAATATAAAGTAGTTTAAGTAGTCAACAATTATTGAGTGTGATAAGCTTCTTGTTTTTAGTGAGGTGTCAAGAGCCTGTCAAAACGTTGAGTTTGCTTTGTATTGCTTCGAAAAAAAAAATCATTTGGTAACTGATTCCTTAATTAGTTACCAATGATTTTAGCAACACCAGTTAGATATTTTGGTTATTGAAATCAAACGTTGTGTGTATGTCTGGGTTTAGGTATGTTATTGACGATTTACCTGTGATCAGTGTAAGCGGTTCTAGTATAAGATTGTTTCTCTATTTGTAATCATTTGTACAGTAGTTTTGTCAAATATTGTGTTTGTATATCAAGCAATTGACTTGAAACGTAAAGTAGTCAACCTTAAATTAAAAGTTAGTGTTTTTGGAAATAGCTTTTTAATTTTTACAACTTAATAAGAATAGCGATTTCCTTTATATTAGCAAACTTGCTGTTATTTACCATTGGTTTAAGATTTTAAGATACTCACAGTAATCGTATTTTTTAACAAAAGCGATTATACGTATATTGGTTATATTTTGTTTGAGGGCATTAAAGGCATTAAAGGCATGTTTTGGTTATTTTAAAATTAAGCAGCTTTATGCTAGAAATCATTAGAATTGTGTGTGAACATTGTTTGAAAGAATGTATATTTTAGTATTTTTTGTGTCGATGGAGTAAATCTCTGTTTTCTTTGGAACACAATTTTTTTAAATTATATTGCTATTTTAAGAATATCCAATTAGTATTTATTTAAATTATTTTATTTAAACTATAATGTAAAGCATATTTGCAAACAGGTTATAGAAATGGGGCTGCTGAACTATACAACACAAAATAAAAAATAATGTTTGTGTGATAACTGTATCATATTTAATTAATAAAATTCAAATATTATACAGAAATAAAGTAGGGTTTTCTAACCGCAACTTATTTCCATAATGTGACAAAAACTCGTTAAAAGCCATGTTCTCATATTGTGAATCATCAACATTCTCCAGTCTTAATTACAAAACAATATCTATCAACTGAAATACCCACAGATCTGTTTCCGATGAATTGCACAAAAACCCAATTTAACATGCAATATACTAGTTCTAAATATATGTCCAGAATTTCCTTTGAGTGCTATATTTTACATACAAAAAAAAGGAAAAATTAATTATATTTATACAAGTTTCACAATTTACACGAACAAACAAAGCAGTAATTTATCGTTTACAGTTACAATGAAGAATAAATTGCAATAAAAAAAACAATGTGTCTAAATGGGAATTAAAATTACAAATGAATGAGAATTAAAATATTATCTTTGTTGAAAAAAAGCTGTTACAAACGTCGACAAACGGAATCATCAGGGAAACCTCGGTAAAAATTAACGCCGAAAAGGGTGAGGCGGAAGGTTATTAAGAATAAATGAAACTAGCACCATGGGAATCATCTGGCACGAGTCCAAACACCGGACCCAGTTCTCTGCCTTTTTTTGCTTTAAGTTTAATCGTATATTTCACATTACACTTTGTCGTTCGCACTTCAGTCAATAATTTTATAAATCGTCCATAAAAGAGGCGCCATTACAGGCAACATTATTCCACATCTCCTATCGACAGGCTAATCATATTTTAATGCCAATCATGAGTGATTTATTTCTGCCTTATTGTTTTTCTCAAAAAACGTATATATCGGATTCGTTTATTAATCGAAATTATCAATCAGCTATAAACCCTATATGTTGAGCAGCACAAAATTACCATTTTCCAATTTGGTTTCCGTATAAGCAAATCCAGCACCTATAATGGAAAAATGTAAAGTGTATCTAAAGAACTACTTTAAGATATTTATTTAATGTTTCTTTTATTTTTTTATTTATTTAATTTAAATATTTTTTATTGTGAACAGTACGTTATATTATAGTAAGTATTTCAATTAAAACGTTCATTGAATATTGTTTCGTATGAAAGCGACCGTAGTGGTAATATTTTGTTAAAATAAATTGCTTATTTAATATTATATAAAGCAAACGCCCAGAACCCGAAGAAAGGAGCAATGTTAATCCCTTATTCAGGGGCGTATACATATGTGAGCCACATACTAATACTCTGTGTTATTGTTCTTAGCGTTGTAGATTGCACGAGTTTCCTTTGTGGATTTATAATAAATTTCCTGCGGTTTTGGATTCGTTTAGCCCTTTCCTTGAATATATACGGTATAGCGGCGTCTTTTGTTACTGGAATATTCAAATTTGACTGGTTGTTAAACATGCTTTAATATTATTATATAATATAACATGGTAAATTTCAATTTAATTTAATGCAACAATTTTAATAAAATCTTAAATTATCTTAGTGCAAAAAGAATGAAATGAAATTGATTGAGTTGTAAGTAATACAAAAGGCTTAAATATTTTATTTTATTTGAGAGGAATGTTTGCTTCTTTTCATACAATGTGTATTATATTGTTGATGAGTGTTATTCGGATAAACTAAATAAAACATAGAGATGCTTGAAGAAAAGGAGTAGGAAAAAAAGAAGGAAAATAATAATAAATGTATAAACTTTGCTTACATATTTATTATTATTAAACTAAAAAGTTGAATAAAATTTATTAAAGCTGATGGTTTTTTTGAACTATATACTAACTAAATTTTATTTTAATTGAAGTAATATTAATTTTTATACTGTAGTACAACACAACTTAACTAAATAATATTATAATATTGAATGTGGACATTATTATTGTTTACTTCTACTGTTGCACTTTAGGATACTATTATTTGATTTCTCTGGTAATTGTTAAACGTTACTCATAATTGTCAAAATGACGAACTCGGGGGGCTTTGATTGTCAACAAAGTTCCTTAGATGGATTGTGTTTTGATTTTAAATTTGCTGTTTCTTGTTACCCCTTTTCTGTTAACTTAACACATAACCAACCTAAAATTTATAATAACGTTGTGATAGAGCACATGGGGTTTGTTAGGTTAACCGTTAGTATATTTTTCTTCTTTTTCTGTTGCTGATCTTCAATGTGCGTTGGCGAATTATCTTCTACTGGATAATAGCTAAGGTTTTGTGTATTGCTGCTTGACGTAGTTTTCCAAAGTTTTTTATTCCCGTCTTATATTCCGAAACCATGAGATCTCTTTACAGGCAATGCCTCTTCTGTCTTTTATCTTTTTTTTAAGGATTAGTTGGAATATTTAGTATTTTAGACCTTTTAATATATGGCCCAGGTAGCTGTTTTATGTGCTTAAGTTGTCTACTTATCTTTCTACTTTTGTCATTAGCACTTCTTCATTGCTAATGTGGTTAACCCACCCAATTGGAACATTCTTCTTAAAGTTCACATTTTGAGGGCCTCGGTCTTATTGATGAATAATGCCCTTAATGTCTAGGTTTTTGCTACATACAATAAGACTGGCCATACGTAGACATACCTATCTGAAGCTGGTTTCTAAGTTTAGGTCACATAGTAGATATTAAGACTAACCAAATAAAGATTAAAAGAGGCGTCCGGCAGGGTGACACACTCTAAACTATTTACTTTGGCACTTGGAAATGTCATCAAAGGACTAAATTGCACCTACGATTTGCAGGTTATATTGTCTTAATGGGTAATAGCATTGAAGAAATACATACCATGCTACAAGAACTTAATCAAGTTTCCTAAAAAGTCGGATTAAATATGATCCTGAACAAAACAAAGGTAATGAGCGACACTAACCAACAGATATATATTGATGGTAATATCATAGAAATTGTCGACCAATACATATACTTATGCCATGAAATTAAACTAGGAAAAGAATCAAACCACCAAGATTTTCAGGCTAGTAAGATTAAGTTGGGCTGCCTTCGGAAAACTAGAACAGATTTAAAAAAAACAGGAATGTCCCAATGTGCTTAAAGACCAAGGTGTTCTGCTTGTAATGACCTACGGGCTAGAAACTACCACTTTGACAGAAAAGAGCGCTGAGAAACTAAGAATTAAGAACGTAATACACTGAATGGCAAACCTCAAGTGGAGCTGGGTAGGGCACGTCGTAAGGCAAGACTCAGACCGTTGGACAAATAGAGTTACACAGTGGAGACCACGCAGAACTAAGAGAAGCGTAGGGAGACTTCAGAAAAGATTGTTGGATGAATTAAAAATACTAGTCGGCAAAGGATGACACCAAGAAGCCCAAGACAGAAAAAAATGGATTAAATTAGGAGTGGCTTATGTCCAGCAGTGGACTTTGAAAGGCTGAAGAAGAAGAAGTAGGGGGCATAATTTGTTGAATCCCATTTGTCATTTATTAGTGTGTCTAGATATCTTGTGTTCTCAGTTCTTTTAATTATCTTTTCTGCTACCGCGATTGAAGTTCTTGCTTGGTTTCTACGACTTATGACGCTAAATTTAGTTTTGGTTCTGTTCATTTTTAGTCTAGTTTCTGTCTTTTGTTTGTTTATGTTGTTTATTAGCAGTTGTGGGTTTTGCTGTAAGAAAGACAACGCTCTGTTGTCTGATATTACATTAAACCGCTTTTTTAACAGATATACTCTCTACTTGCCTAAAGTCCATATTATGGCGAGTGCTTTTTTTGGATTGCTAGTTTGTAAGCAACAACTTGATTTTTTTTATCCATTTGTTATTATATTGTCTCCATACCGACGTCAGATGCAACCATTTAGGCAAAATGCACTTTTTGTTATCAGGATAATAAAACAAAGTTTGTTTAACGACTAGAGATTTTAGCTTATTAAAAGCTGTGGCTTGTAAGTTTTATTACTGCTTATTGAACTAGCGGCGCGAATAAGGTAGACACTGCAAAAGGCTTGCTTATAGTTGCATAAACCCAAAAACGAGTGGAGGTCTTTAATATTTTGGGAAATAGGAAACTCAAGTATTGCATGAACTTCATATGGGTCAGTTATAGAAGATACGGCTGACTTTAACCTGGTAACAACTAGTACTTATTTGGTGTACCGTTTTGGATTTTGAGATAGCGTGTTTTGTTAATAAGAGAAGTTCCTTGTATAACTTTATTTAACCTTTCTAGTTCCTGTAACACAATGGCATAATACGCATTTGGAATTGGGTATGGCTTAATTTAAAAAGGTGTTTGGTAGATAAGTTAATATTTGGATTAAACTCTGTATCACTAATTTTTGCCAGCGTTTTTGAGTTTTCCTTTACAATATTGCGATTGATAGCAGCAATTTTTTATTTGAGTGGTTCAACAAGGAAAAGTTCAAGGTGAAGTTGTATTTTATCAATGAATTTTTTTAACTTAAAGGTAAATCAAAACAAGTTTTTTTTTAAATTAATATCTGCCCAAGTGCAGGTACTTACAAGAACTATACTAAACATCCGCAGACAAGCTTTAAGTTTCGATGTTACTGTTATTATTGATATTACTGAGGAATACTTTTGTGTTAGATGGTGAAGTTCAACAGTTTGTCTGAGTTTATTTAGGATAACTAGCCATATGACTAATAACGATTTTTGGGTTAGGCAAGGTCGCATAAATTAGTTTTTTTAAATTATCTTGCTTATTATTTATTTGTTTTTGTACAAACAATAATTGTTGCTTGAGCTACTTGAGCAATTGTTGTTTGTTACGGCCATTTAAACGATAATTGTTGTTAGGTTAGCTAATGATTTGCCGTTGATATTACAAGTGTATTAACTTGTTGCCGGTATGGTGGTTTGGTAAAAATCGGTTTGCCTCAGTCTAGCTAAGGTATCAATAATAGGAGGACATTAACTTTATCTACATTCAGATGTAAAATTTTCAAAAAAACTAAATTGTTATTTAGTTTTTGTCCTTATTTGGCTTATTTGTATATAGCCACATGTGCACAAAGATTGAGAGTATACTATCTGGGCTTACAATTGTGTTTTTTTCTGAGAGTAAAAAATACAAATAATTTATTGTGGTTTAGTTAATTATTAACGACATATCCTAAGGCTTATTTTTTGGAATAGTTTTTATCTCCTAGATAGGTTGTTACAATGTATTTTTGTTGTTTATCTAAACGGGGTTCATTATGAAAGTAATTGTTACCGGCCCGGAAGTTTGTGGATGATTATCTCGGACCGTCACAAGTCCAGGAGGTCGATGTTTGACCTTTTGGACGGTTTACCTTGGTAGTTATGGTCGGTCGCTACTGTTTGCGCAGCTTTTGTGTTAGTTTTGATTGTGTGGGTGGTTTGGTGGTGTGCTCTAGGTATAGGGAGCACCAGGTCTCATGTGGGGATGACGTGCAGTCTGAAGTTGATGGTTGAGACGTGTCTCAACGTGTCTGTGGCGTGACCTTGAGCCGGTATGGTTCACAGCTTGGAGGATGCCGGTAGACGGACGGGGTTCGTCGTGTCAACGTATAAGGTCCGTGATGGACGCGCTAGGAGAGGTGATGCAGGTCTTGCAGGAGTTAGGGCGGAATTACAGCAACTAACTGGTGATGTTGCCTGGTCTGTTGCTGCTGCGGGACTGACTGCCAAAATTCAGAAACGCATTTTTTTTATAGTGCGCGGTTGCGCGTGATTGGTCGAGCGCTTCGCGGAGTAGGCGTGTGTTACGATGATCAGCGCCACCTGGTGGCCGTAACATAATGCGCATGATTTTATTGTGACGCGACTATCCATCCCTGCCTGGAAATGTGATGGAGGATCTGCCCTTCTAACGCAGCTGGTCTCCAACTCGCTCCGACTGTTCTGAGCGGAAAGACGTGTCTCAGCGTAAAGTGTGTTTTTTGACTTTGGAACTTGGCGCGATTTTGCGCTATTAAGAACTTTTGGATTTGATTCAAAATGAGCTGGACGTTCTTAACTTTGTCGTAACCAGCGACAAATTTTGGATGTTCGAGTACGACCCAGAACCGAAAAGGCAGAGTTGCTCATTATCTTCTCTGACGTACGAGGAATCTATTTTGAGTTTGTACCGCAAAGAGAAACTGTCAACTCAACCTTTTACCTCAAGGTGCTCAAATGATTGAAACGCCGGATCGCGCGCTTGAGGACAATGTCCCAGTCAAACGGCCGTCATCTTTTTTCTGGCCCAAGCAACATCTTGGTGGTCCTCCAACTTCCTTTCTTTTGTTTTCTCGACTGAAAAGAAAGCTGAAAGAAAAGCATTGAGAGTTAGTGGAAAACATCCAAAAGCATGTTAAAAGGTTATTAAAATACATTCTTATCGAGGAGTTTTAGGGTACTTTCCAGGCGTAGCAGACACGTCTCCGAAAGTGTATTGATGCAATGGGAGAGTATTTTGAAAATTTTTAAGCGTTTGTATCAGTACGATCAATAAATCTATTTTTTATAAAAATTGTGCATTACTTTCATAATGGACCCCGGTCCTGTTCCCACACGAACAAGCGGCTATACACACATGAGATACTCACTAGAAATTTCTGGATGCCACTCTGTACTCTCAGAAAATATATTATTAGAAGTGCAGTACACGCGAACCATTTATTTGTGGGGTTTTTTCTGATAAGTTATTAGTCAAAGTAACCTAAGAATTAATCATAGTGAAACATTGTAAATATTGTAAAAAAATATGAAGAAGATGTAGTCAATTTGTCTTTAGGTTATTTAAGCAAAATACTTACTTTATTTTTGCTGCGGGAAATTAAGTTTTTGTAACATAACGTGGACACGGAATTTAGCTTTTAAAGAGTAATAAAAATAGAACAAATGTATCAAAGAAGTTTTGACTATTTAAAAAAATGCAAGAAGATATAGCATCTAGGTTAAGATATATAAGCGAGACACATCGTCTCAGCTTAGTACAGTGTTTGTAGAGATGGTATTATCGAAGCAAAATCAAACTCTGTGACAAACGGGTCCGGAACTTTGGTCTCTGTATTGATAGTTATAGAGCTGAATTGGAAATTATTGATACACATTTTATGTGATAAGGCGTGAGGTTACCTGTGTAGGTAAAAAATGTGTGTAATTGATAAGAGTATGGTGATATTGGCTTTAAGTAGCTAGTGTGTTTTGTGGGATCTTGAGGATATTTGATTAGGAGCACTAACCTTGTTAGCATCTTTCTACAAAAAATCTATTTGTTGGGTTAGAAGAGTAAAGAAGGAAAATTACTATGGAGCGAGATCATTATCTAGTTCTCTGGAGGATTTTCTAAAGATACCAGATTGTGACAATAATTATTAAGTGCACTTATAACAGATTATGAAAATGCAACATTATTAAAATGGTATAAAATATTTGACATGGAAACATGTTTTTGCAAAAATTGCTCTACAAAGTTGATGCTGATTGTATGTTTGCTAATTTTACCGAATATATATATTTGGTAATTGTGTGAACGATAGCAGGTCATATAGGTTGATATAGACCAGAGTAACTCGAGCGCAGTGTAGTGGGACAAGAGCAACTTGGAGCGGGATAAATAAATCTTAGTAACTTTTCCGCAGTAAAGTGCTGGGGTTGAATGATTTGACGGCAATGGCTGTTGCAAAATGAATGAGTGTTAAGTTAATTAATATACAACTTAAATGCACGGTGTGGTGGATGAACGGATAAGCGTTATTTGTATCAGTTGTATAAGAAAACAAATTTTAATAACTGGGCGTAACAATTGTTTGAATTTATTAGAGGAGAAACGTTGAACTGGGTCAGTGTGTAAGGAAAGCTGTAGTACAGTTAAATCATTGCAACGAAGTTTTGGCGCGAATTTGGCGATAGCGTTAAACAAATCTAAAAATAAGATACTATAGAGCGGGTTTTGATTTTACGTACGTATATTAACGACTATTGGAAGCTATACGACCAAGTATTTTGATTTTTTTTAAGTAGTTAAATAAATATACAGCTTTCTTTCAAAACAGATTTTTATTGTATATATTTTATAGTTAGATTTTTTTCTGTATTTTTTTTTCCAAATTTTAATTCACGTATTTTATTTTCTATGAAGCAAATTTTGACTTGATCAAATTTACTTTGTTATTTCTTGGCAGAAATAGCAGTAGTGTTTTATGCATTTTGTTGATATATAAATAATCTTAAATAATTATTTGTTCATTTAAATATTTTAATTACCTATTATGTGAGTATATTTTATTGTAAATCTCAAACCTGCATTTACAACAGTGCAGATAATACAAAAAACGAATTTAGTGTTACTTACAAACTAAAAGAAAACTGATTCATAATTGCAGACTACTGCAAACCGTGAGTTAAGTGCTCTCGTAGCCAGGATGCGAGTTGAGGGTTACACGTAGTTTCCCCTGTTCGCGAAGAAAAGAGTTCTTTTTGATAATTTAAGTAAAAGTATTGTTCTTTTAATTAATTTAGATGCATTAATTTGTTTTGTTAATTTAAACTATATAATTTTAAGTTCATTTAGATGAAATCAAGTTGCATAAGGTGGATATAAACATCTTTTCATTCTTGGAAACGTAAAACTGTAATACATGCAATAAAAGAATA
Source organism: Tachinus rufipes (assembly GCA_963932245.1). NCBI lineage: Eukaryota > Metazoa > Arthropoda > Insecta > Coleoptera > Staphylinidae > Tachinus > Tachinus rufipes. Next base: position 36,314,945 of record OZ010741.1, on the reverse strand, counting down.
TAATTTAAGGAATTAGGTTGCAATAAAAGCAGCAAAGTAAACAGAAGTGTTGTACGGGATTTCAAGATTTATATAATTGGATAGAACAATTTACTCGTGCAAAGCTCTACGTCTCTAAAATTTCCTTGTTAAATTGACATTTTATACTTTTCGCGTCGCTATTTGAAGGGCTGGAGGATTATAAAATGTGGTGGCATTCAAGTAGAGGATATCGGAGAGGCTTCACCCACCACTTTAATTAAAGCATAGAAATTTTACTGGTAAATTAGTACAAGAGAAGAGAACGGGTTGCTATATGGCGGTTTAAACTCGAAATTCCCAAAACCGCGAACACGTTAGTGCTAGTCTGCAATTATCAGCCAATAGCAAAATTACATAACGAACTCTAAAGTCGTTTTAATTGCGTACATTAATCGTCTACGTAATTACCGCTAGGTCATATTATTTTGTGACCGATGACGTAGCAAATGTGTGATTATACTTATCTCGTTGTTTGGCATTGCGGGCCGCATAAATTGGATAGAGTGTTGTTCAGGGCGACATGATACTGAGATGCAATTATTTACATGAAAAATGTACGAGGGCGGCTTAAGGCTATGAATTAATGACGTCGCGCGTCTTCTTAGTAGCGAGAGTACATGTAATTATAATCCTTAAATCCAGAACGAATATTAAAATTGCGTCTCAGTTTGTTTTTGTCAGTATTTGTAAAATGGCTCATTTATGTCGAGGCTATTTACTAACGAGGCGGGCCTATAATACTGAATTATTAGGCTAGGTTAAATATTTGCATTAAACAAAAAGCATATTTTATTAACAAACAACATTATATAATTACCGTTACTCAATATTTTTGATTAAATACCGATGTAAAATGTATAAAGTTGATTAAAATGAAAATAATAAATAATGACTGAATTATCACCATAAAAATATTATAAGCACTAAATTGCCAAATCACGTCAACATTCTATTGTTTCATTGATATCTGATTAGTATTTTTTTTGTATAGTTTTTTTGTTGATATTATAGTAAGCTAAACTCTGTTTAGTAACGTTGTAGTAATACTATGACGGCGCGTTAATGAGATCTCACACCTATAAAATCCACTTCTTTAGTATGTGCTATGGTGGTCTGTCATTTTTATCTGAGTCTTGTAATGTTAAGGATTTTTTTTCATATAATTTATTGAAATCAGTAAAGGTAAAAAATGTTACATTTTTTTGAAATAGTCATAGATAAAGTACAATATTCTACTTACGTTTATTGGTTTGTTTACTCGGATGGTTAATTCAGTTTTGTGAATATTTACTATCATTACCTGATTGTTCTAGAATATTGTAAAATAATATTTTTTAATAGTATTGGATAAGGAATACATAAACAAATCTATAACAGTCATGCTTTGTCTCAATTCTTATCGTAAGCAAACCCAAAATGTTTATTTTTAACAACTTATTTAATGATTAATTGAATTAAGTTTTTTTTAAATGGCTTTGTTTTTATACTTATTGCTTGGTTTTATTAGTATATCTGTGGCTTGGTGAAATATTGGTTTTAGTGCAAAACATTGTTTAATTCGTTTAAATAACTTTGCTTTGTAGAATATCCCGACCAGTTTATTGCTGAAAATGTGAATGAAGCAGAAAATATTTGATCTGATCATTAGATTTCTAAAAGATTTAATTCTTTGGTATTGAAATGAAATGAAACATGTATACAAGAATTGACCAGGCAGCTTTAATAGTTATTACAATAAAACAACTTGTTTTTGTTTTATATTTATTAAGATTTTATCGAATATTTATTAAAATTTGAAAAAAATCTCAGTTACAATTGAGTTTATTTTGGCATCACACTTACAAGCTATAGACATCTTGTTAAGGGACACCCTGCATAAAGCACAATTATATTTGTAGAGTTTTTGAAATCTATTGGCAGATGTCACCTAGAAGATATTGATTGTTTCTTAACGGACAGATGAATTTAGGCAAAGTTTCTTGTTTTTTATACAGTTTTAATTTTTATTTTGTCTGATTATTATTGATTTTCTTCTGAATTGTTGCTTCTTGTGTGATTTTGATCTAGAATATAAAATATATGATAAAATTAAGTTATTAGTAACAAAATATGCATATTTAAAGCAAAACCTCTTAACGTTTGTCATGTTTATGAGGCAATAAAACTCAGAAGCGTCTTGAAATGTTTATTGAAAGAAGGCAGTAAGTAGCCTAAAGAATAACCATGAGAGAATAGTGGAAATGTATGAAAAAAAAATAGCCCGTCTAGGTAGGAAATTTATTTATGATGACCCAAAGTGCGGAAAGCACAAATTGATAAAAGTTTGCAACACAAAACAGGATTTTTCTTTTACAAGATCGATTGTATACAAACGTAGTCACATATGGCGATGATTAATGGGAATCATAGTCCTCAGAATTTTAGAAGTACTAATGATCTTATTGAGGGCGCTATTTAGCCACGACCAAATTACTGTACTTCTAAATATGTAGTATACTAAAATTTTCCGCAATTTTACCGTGGACAAACATCCAAAAGACCGATTTCAACAATCAATAAAGTCTTATCTGTGTCTCAATGGATAAAGCTCTACGCCAATTTGAAAAAAGTATTAAGACTTATTTTTAGTGGCGTAGTTATCTGTAAGAAGTGCGTCTATTTTAAAACTGGAGGATTTTGCTATTTTTGAAATTACGTGAACATAATTTGACACTTATTGACGGTTTTTGATCAGTTTTTTTTTTACACTTTTAACAGTTTATGCAATATTTTTGATGTTTTAAGTTTATGACTGAGTTTTGTTGTTTTTTAACAATATTTTGTTATTTTATACCGGGTTTTGCTGTTTTTGCTGTATTTTGAAGCTTTCTGACAATTGTATAAATATTCAAGGCAAGATTTTGTTATTTTTGACATTTTATGAATAGAATTTTGTAGTTTTATATTTTATGAACGGATTTTGCCATTTTATTAATAGTATTTTACATTTTTCAACATTTTATGGCTAGATTTTTGTGATTTTTGACATTATTTTGATGGTTTATTGCTGGAATTTGTCAGTTTTGAGATTATATAAATAGAATTTTGCACATTTTGATAGCTTATGTCCGAATTTTGTTTTTTTAACAATATGTTGATTGATTTTATGGCCGGATGTTAACACTTTTGACATTTTATTAATAGAATTTTAGTTTTTTTAACAGTATGGCTATTACTTCACTTCAAACTACTTGATGGTAATTATGATTTGGAGCTACCTATCCACCCAAGTGTCAGTCATTACAGGATTGCTGGATATCACTTCCTCTTCTTCTGATTTAAAAACTTTTAACGCTTGCAAAGAGGAAAAATTTTTTTGCTTTCCAGTTCAAATTATTTGATTTTAATCATGCTCTGCAGTACCTCAACCACTCTCCCAAATGATACTTATCAATAGATTGGATTTTACTATCAACTCTAGTTAAACGACTTCTAAAGATTGCAGAGAGGTGAAGTAAAAGGATTGTTGGGCGGGTTCACCAGTTTAAACTACCCGTCCGTAATCAAGTTCTGGAGTACTCTGCCCATCCACTGAGTGTCCGTCATCATGGAATTGAATATCACCATTATCTCTTCTGATATAAACACTTCTAAAGCTCGCAGAGAAGAGAAACTTCCAACTTCTTGATAATAAACACTTGTGCGGGCGGGTGGGTACTCCAGTTTAAACTACTTGACGGTACTAATGCTCTATAGCAGGTGTCGGCAAACTACGGCCCGCGGACCAAATCTGGCATGCTATATGTTTTTAATTTGGCCAGCAAAGTCCTCATTTAAAAAAATAATGCTGCGGATATATTTTTTGAACTTTACTACAGTTACAACAACATTTTTGAATTTTGATACAATTAAAAAATAAATTTCCTCATTTAAAACATAAAATGTTTACAATCTGGCCCGTTTTAAGATAAGTTTGCCGATTTCTGCTCTAGAGTATCTCACACAATTCTTGATACAGTTAAAAAAATTGTGTTTTTTGACCGCCGAGTAAAAATTTCAATTATTGCTTGATAAATATGAATATTAGAAATAAGTGTTTTTAAAATTTTACATGAAGATTTGGGAATGTACAAAATTTTGGCACGATGGATTCTAAAGCTGATCAGTTTCATACAAAAACTAAGAGCTTTCTACCACCCAAGATAACATAGATTCAATTTTCTGCTTGAAAAGTGAACAGTTTTTTTCCTCTTACTGTTTAGTTTTTGAAAAAGTGTTTTTTTGGCGGACGGAGAGAGAATACTGGAACCTGAAAGGTTTTTTGCAGTCATTTTTTTAATTGATTCGCAATTCTGCAGGGAAGTCTATTCAACATTTTTTTTTGTCGCCGATTAGGACGGCAAAACTTGAATCGGGATTGCGATCCTACCCCTCTGCGGTTTTTTTCGTTTTTCCAAAAAAATTGACCGAAGCTCGGGCTCTGAGCAATGTTTAAGATTTTTATTGTTGCGGTGGTCGCCGTTCTTAGGGTAATAATCTGTGTTATTTTTTTAATTTAATCATTTGAGAGAGAATGAGAAGTTAGTATTACTGGTTTGTACTTTATTTTTTAAAGTTTTGCAAAATTTTTAAAATTTAAAGAAAAAAAATCATGAATAATTATGAAAACTTATTGTTTGGACAATTTTGAAGAAAAAAGTTTCTTATAATTTTTTCCCAAAAATGCAATCCTAAGAAGTTACAAAAGATCTAAAAATGTAAAAAACCTTAAAAACCTCGATTTTTCAAATTTTGATTGCTTATTACTTGGAAATGGCTCACTGAAAAAATCTGAAAAAATTCACATAATCAGGATTTATGTAGATTTAGCAAAAACTAATTTTCATTCTTTTCACTTGTATCATACATGGTCATATATACATATATATATATATATATACATGGAATTTCGTACACGCCTTGATTTTGCAGATTGTACGAGATCTTATATTGGACAAACTAACCGCAAAATTAGCACAAGAAAAGAAGAACATATTCGAGCAGTTCAAAAAAAATGAATCTACTTCATCTTTAACGGAACATGTAAATTCAAGTCATCACAAAATTAACTTTGAAGGAACTAAAATTTTAGCAAAAATTAATCATTTTCATACTAGAATAACTAGAGAAGCCATCGAAATTGAAAAAAGACCAGACAATCTCAATAAGAGAGATGATGCTTTACGTTTACCATCTACTTGGAAAACAGCATTGGCAACAACTAAATTAAATTTTAAAAAACCACTAACAGCTTCTTTACCAACAACAACTAATTTAATTACAGCATCCAAATCACAACCAGTTCCTTTACAAGTTTTGACTGTAGAAGGATCAATTAATAGACCAACTACCAGAAGTCAAACAAAGAAACTTTACACACAATAAAGTTTCTTGAAAGTTAGCTTTGACAACAAAATTAGTTTATATATCAATGTCATATTGATGTATATTAATAAATATTAATAATAAATATCTCATGATGATGGCTGATGAGATTCAGCCGAAACGTCGAGTCCAACTCAAAAAGAAAACGCGGGATAATCCGAAAATAAATTTAAATAAAAATAATTATATCCGCGAAAATTTAAAAAATAACATATATATATATATATATATATATACACTGTTCATTTCAAGAACTTTTTTTGTTTTAAAAACTGTTGGCTTTATTGCATGCTATGCCCCTTCTTCTTACATCTTTGCCAAGCGTCATTTTGTTGGTCTTAAGTTTTTTGTCGATTTTTATGTGAGAGGTGGCGTTTAGAATACATTTTTTATGATTGTGGAGAAAGAAAAGCTAGGTAATCTATAAATGCCAGGTGTATTGTTATATTATACTCTGTTGCATTTTCTATTAGTGTGTTTAATGTTTGTAGGTGATAAAGGCTCCCACATATCTTCCGGAAACTAGTCTGCTCTACTGGTTGATAGTGATCTAGTTTTTATGTTAGTAAATTTGATATGATTTTTGTAAGGAGTTATGGTATATTATATTCTGTTGCCTTCTTTATTTGTGTTCTTAATATTTCCAGCACTGTTCCAAACAATGAAAAAGTTGCATGGAGGGATGTATATTGAAGGGGATTATAACTTTTGTAATAGGATGATGTTTCTTAGAAAACAAAAAAATCTCGATAAATCTCAACATGGTTTTTGCCCTAGACGATCGGTACAGTCAGCTTCCAACAAATTTATAAAATTTCTAAATAAAAAGCTAGATGAGAATGAATATGTATATGGGTTTTTTTTTATATGACAGCGGCGTTTGATATTTTAAATATTAATTTTATTATTGCTAAGTTTGAACGAGTTGGATTTTGTGTTAACTTTTTAAAATTACTAACTTTATACTTATATGAAAGAAAGATAAAAGTTAAAGTAGATGGACTTTATTCTATAGAAGTATCTATACATTTGCAAGGCAGTGTATGTGGCCCTTTAATTTTTTTGTTATTTGTTAACAACCTGCCAGAAATTTTTAGTGAATTTGACAATGTCAAAATAATTGTGTATGCTGATGACATTTCTATTGCAGTAAGTTAAAAAAATCTCAACTTATTAAACTTTATATCTAAAGAAGTTATCAATTGGTTAACAGATTCGTGTGAGAATGAAATGTTTAATAACAGCAAAACTCTAATACTATTATATTTAAATATGAATTTGCTAACTGTGTAAAATTTTTGGGTCTAACAATTGATGAACACCTAGACACTGGACAATGCATGTAAATTCAGTATGTGATAAACTGAACGAATCATTCTATGCTATTCAACAGTTAAAGTCAATATTAGAAATTAAAGCTCTATTAAATATTTATTATGCAATGGTATACTCTCATATTCAATTTAATGTAATTTTGTGGTGCAATTCATCAGCCTCAAAAAGAGTTTTTATTATTCAAAAAAGAATATTGAGAATTATTTATAACTTAGATTATAGAAGTTCATGTAAACAACTATTTAAGGATAAGAAATTATTAACACTACCTTCAATTTATATTTATAAAGTGTTAATTTTTATAAAAGAAAATAAACATAATTTTTTTAATGTTGGTGAAAATCATACATACAACACTAGAAATGGAGAGAAACTGTTAATACTAAAACATACTAGGTAGGTATACTGTTATTTAATAAGTTACCAAATACTATAAAGAACCTAGATTTAAAGCGTTTTAGAATATTATAACATAGATTTTAGTAATTTTTAAAATGTTTTTTATGTAATATATGTTATTCTATGTATTTTTTCCTGTAAATAATATTTAAGTTTAATGACGTTTGCACACTGTATATGTATATATGTATGTATTACTGGATTGTGCAAATAAAAATCTATCTATCTAACTAAATAATAATAAATTTAAAATATAATATTTTTCAGCATTAGTCTCGTTATTTAATAGCTACACCTCGTACACAATACAATCACAAATTTTGACAATTAGCAAAATTTATCTCTAATAGATGTACTTCAACTGGTTGATTACTTTGATTTGATAAATGAATTAATTTGAGTTTTAAAATCTTTGAAGATTTTTGTTTTACATTAATTGTTTAATATTTGGCTACTATATATGGCATTGGATGGACATATTACTATGTAACGACTAACAATTATTGTCTGTTGTTGTAACTGGTTTCATACGTTTTACACAACACTAAAATCTATAATTCTGCGAAAACATATTTCAACAGAACAATACACTGGCCACTCAAATTACACTAGTTTTATCTAATTTTTAAATGTTTTTTGTGAGCTTATTTAATATTTTCTCAAAAATTATGTTTAGATTTGTTTTTATTATTTTATTAAATTGTAATTTCTGTTATAAAATTGTAATTTCTGTTATAAAATGCATTTAAATACATAGTAACAAATAACAAGAAAAGGGTAAAATAAATTTAAATGACTAATCTTTTAAAATTTTAAAATATTTATTTATATTGATTTGAATCAAATAAAATATCCTTAATATATAAGGTGTTAAATTTATTAATAGTAAACGTGAAAAATCTTGAAGTAAACAAGCGACCAGAAAGACATTAATTGTTATAAGTACTATCAAAAAATAATAATTAAATTAAAAGAATTTTAATAATTATCAAAAATGTTAAACGGTTTTTTAGGAAGGCCAAAGAACGAATAATCAGGTTTAACCCACTTTATTAGGTAACTTATTTTCGAATATATAGACCAGAGTAGGGGGTGCGTCGAGAAATTTGCTTTTGTATTTATTTTCCGTTTCTATAACTTATTAGTAGTCTTTTGATTTATTTCATAAAGGTATTAAACTCTTAAAAAAATTGTCGGAGAAAGAAATGTTATTTTTTTTTAAGATTGTGAAATATCAGTAAATATAAGTAATACATATATCAAGTATGCACCTTAACTTTCCGATATTTCTGATAACTGAATTGTTTGTCGATATCACAATTCAGTGTCAAAATACCTAAAAGGCATTGAACCGTACGGGAAAATAAAGAGTTGCAACTTTTGCTTGTACCGAAGAAATTCCTCAAACGTATAGCGTAATATATTTTAATATATGTTATATTTTGAATGGAATCTAGTACCGGAATTTCTTATTAAAAAAACTCAACATCTGGGCCGATATTCTTAAAGTTGAACGAAATTGAAAAGAACAACACGTGAACATTTAGAATCTTATCTAGCCTATTTGAACGATTTGTTAAATAACAGCATTGTTTTGGGTAGTAAAGAAAATTAAATATTATATCTTATTAGCTTATAGCAGGAATAAAGCTTATAAAATACTTTTATAATGTAGTTTTTACTGATTAGTTTGATCTGGCATTAATAGTTTTTATAAAATTTGTAAATTGATAGGTTAAAACAGGTATAAAGAATTATAACTTTTTCTCCATGTTGCAGTGTATCGAGATATATCTTGTGCATTATATTGAGTATATTATAACAGTTTAATGGAATCTGTTTGAAATTAATTACTTATTATTTAATTAATTTTGCTAATTAATTCATTTTTAACTAATTGTTAAGATTTATGATGATTCTAGAATATTTGTTATTAAATAAATAAACCTTGATTACTTTTGATTCAATTATTTATTCTATTGTTGTTTTTCAGAGATGCATACATTGAGATTATGTTGGGAAATTAATAATATAATATACTTGTATGCTTTGTTTAAGTTCTTTATTTTCGACTAGTTTCGACAAAAAAATTTTAGTCATTATCAGGAATCTTATAATTGTAGTAGTAGTAGTATTATAGATCAACATTATAACAAAAAAATTATAAGAATCCTGATGATGACTAAAATTTTTTTGTCGAAACTAGTCGAAAATAAAGAACTTAGACATTGCATACAAGTATATTATATTATTATTTAAAAACTCCTTTTCTTAAAATTTAACTAACTCTAAAACTACCAATCTACGTTTTTATATCTAATTCACATCACAGTCAAAGCGACTTTTATTCTCAAACAGATAACACGTTTTACATGCAGTGGCGTAGCTATTTGTAAACAAGGGCCTGTAATACAAATGGGCCAACAACAGTATTAAATTCTGTGAAGAGAGTTTAGATTTTTTGACAGATGGCTGGATTTTGGTTTATTGTAACAATATTTTTCGTATTTTATAGCTCAATTCTGCTATATTTAATAAATTATAAAAAAAATTATAATCAAATTTGGTGCTTTCAGACAACTTTATGGCCGGATTTTGCACATTTCTTTAGTTAATGCCGGATTTTGGTTCTCTCTAACAATGTTTTTGATATTTTAAAGGTGGATTTTGCAATTTTTGCTATTGTCTAAAAAATAACTCTATCAAAAAGTTTATCATTTTAGTGCTTTCTGACAATTGTACAAAATTTTAATAATGGTTTTTTTTTTAATTTTTGGCTGGAATGTTATTTTTTGTAATAGTCTAACGTTTTATGACCGAGTTTTATTGTTTTTGACTTTTTATAAACTGAATTATGCATTTTTAATATCTTGATGTTGGTTTCTAATAATATGTTTACACTTCATGGTCAGATTTTAATATTTTTGACATTCTTTCAATAGAGTTTTGCATCTTTTTATAGTTTATGCTGGATTTTGGTTTTCTGTAACTATATTGTATTATTTCATAGCCGGATATTGATTTTTTTTATATATAAATAGAATTTTGCATTTTTTAACAGTTTATGGCCGGATTTTTGCAATTTCTTACAACATTTTGCTATTTTATAGCCATATTTTGCTGTTTTTGAAGTTTCATCAAACAGTTTATGGTCGGATTGGTGCGTTCTAACAACATTTTGATGTTTGAAATCTGGAAGGCAGTAAGTAAAATATAAAGTTATGGCTAGATTATGGCACTTTCTAGCAATATTTAAATTTTTCGGCCGGTGTTAATATAGAATTTTACAGTTTATGGCCATAATTTAAATAGTTTTAACATTATTTTGATATCTTACTTTTTTTACAATTAAAATCCATATTGAGTATCTGATATGACATTTTTTTGTTCTAAGAACCTGACAATGTAAAATTAGATATATTTTTTTTATAAATTTTTGATAGTTACAGTAGACAATAATGCAATTGGTCTATAATTTGAAGAATAAGACTTGTCTACCATCTAGGAATATGTAGAACATTCGCAATTTTTTAACAGTTTGGGAATGTTTTATTTTTGTATAATAAGGCAATTTTTATGGTCAAAACGGGAGCTAATTCATTTGCAAATGTTTTAAGAAAGATAGATTCCACCTACTCATCTATACCTGATATCTTTCAGGTATTTAATTTAAGAAGATATCTTTTGACAACCCGTTGTCTAAAATGAATTTGACCCATTATTTGTTTAGTAGACGGCATTGTAGGTACAGAAGGAAGATTTATAATAGTAGAGTTAGATGCAAATTGGTTAATAACTAGATTGCTTTGATCATTTGGAAGAGGGAGAATTAAAGATTTTGGATTACTTTGCAATGAATATATTGTTATATACTTTTTTGTTTGGTTTTTGGAAAGCTGAGAAATTTGATTAACTATATTTTTGTCCATCTTATCTTTTTCAGATTATATTAGATTGTCACAATAATTACGAGCTAACTCGTAGTCTTTTTCTGTTTCGAACGATTACTGGTGTGTTTTTTAAATGCTTTTTGCTTTTATTTACTGTCTGTTTTGTCTGAATTAAAAACAAGTACTTTTGTTTTAATTTAATAACAGAGAACGGAACAAATTTTGAAGTTTTTGTGAGATTTTTGCTGCAATATGTGGATCATTAAAATATAAGCAATGAGTATCAAAATAGAAATTATTAAGCAATTCTTTCATTTTTACTATGTTTATCTTAGAATAATAATAGATGAGGCGCGGTTTAGGTTTGGTAGTATTAGAAAGAGAAGTTTTAACAACGGAAGTAATAAGTGAAGGATCAGAATTTCCTAAAGCAGCCTCAACGTTAGTTGTTGTAATTTCTGGAATAGTTGAAAGATACAAATCTAATAATCTTGGTTTACCAAAAAGTTTATGACGAGGAAAATATGTTGGTTGCTGAATAAGTTGGGTAAGATTATGAGAAGCAGCAAAAATTATAGCTTAGCATAGAAGATGAATGGTAAAATGTGAAAACTCAATAAGTATATTACAAATACGGTACTGAACAATAAGAATCAGTGTCTAAACGAGCAGTAGTTCATAGATTCATAAATATTTATGGTTATTACTGGAATAATATTAAATATTTTTATAACCTAGAAAAATATATTATATTATTAAACTATATACTCCACATGTATGCATAAGTGTGATAAACAACAATTATTTATTATTTTTGTTGTTCAATTAATAAAGTTGATAATTTTTTTTTAAAGCAATAAGAAAATAATATCATATACGGCCATGTACATATAAAGATATGTATGGCCATGTAGGAGTTAAGTGTACGAAATGAAAATTTGTGTTTGCTCAAACTACTGAAAATACTTCCCTCTACATGAATTCTGATTATGTGAATATTTTCTGATTTGTTTAGTAAACCATTTCCGAGTAATATGCAATCAAAATTTGAAAAAATTGATGTTTTTAAGTTTTTTTCATTTTTTGATCATTTGTAACTTCTCAAGATTGCATTTTTAGGAAAAATTATTAAAAATTTTCTTCAAAATTGTCCAAACTTTAAAAGTGAGCTTTTCTTAAAAAAATATTGCGGTTTTTTTAATTTTTTTTCAAATATGGATAAAAACGTGTTTTTATATAAGCAAATGATAGTGCCGTGTACTACGATCTGAGATATCTTGAGTATTCACAGAAATAGTAAAAAATTTAAATTTAAGATTTTTTTATTTTTTGATCGTTTGTAACTTTTAGGTCTGCATTATTAGAAAAAAAAAATCCTTAAAATTGTCCAAACAATAAGTTTTCACATTCAAAAATGTTTGTCCTTTAATTTTGAAAATGTTGTAAAAATTTAAGACAATTTCAGGAAGTTTCGTGCATTTTGCTTGGAATCGGTATCTTAGAATGAATCCACAGATAATTTGAAATTAAAGTTTTTTTCGCTATTTTTAAGCATTTTTGTAGGTTTTTGGCTATGAAAAAAACTTATTCTTTGGATAATTTTGAAGAAAAAAGTTTTCTTTATTTTTTTCCTAAAAATGAAATCCTGAGAACTATAAAAAAATGTAAAAAAACTCAAAACCTCGATTATTTCAATTTTGATTGTGTATTACTTAAATAACTGACTGAACAAATCTGAAAAAAATCACATAATCAGGATTCATGTAGAGGAAAGCATTTTCAGTGGTTTGAGCAAAAACAAATTTTCATTCCGTACACTTGACTCATACATGGCCATACATATCTTTATAACTATTATAGATTACATCAAAAAGTACTGCACAATGACATATGCCGAGGCGCTGATCTAAACAGCTGGCATGAAGTAGGTTAGCAAAGATATATGTATTTGTACATGCAAATAGATGATTCTAATCTGAATCGCCGTGCAATCGCAACTTAATACACTTTTATATCTAAAGTAATAGGCAAACAACTAAAACAATTTAAATATGAATTAGTACGCACTGTAGGATTAAGCTTTTTAATTAGTAATTTAATACTATTGATGATTAAAAAAACGCATTTTACAATTTTTATAGCTTTCATCAACACAATTACCACAATCTGAAAAACGTGCACGAATTGTGTCATTCTACTATTGTAGTTTGCAGCAGCAGAACGATAACCAGCAAAAAAATTGTTTGAGATTCCATTTGTTCATTTTAGGAATACGCATCACCCAAAACCGTGCGCATTATTCGAAATTATTTTGACATACTTTAAGAATAGTAACCCTAGCATCTACCAAAGATATTTTTTAATAATTAATTCATTAAAAAAATGCTATACAAGGAAGAATTTTTATTATTAGCTTGCAAGTTTCTATGAGAAATACTATTACTGCAGAGCAAAAGAACAGTAATAATAATTTAATTAAGTTTGGCATAAAATTGAGAGCGTGTTCAGTGATTATAAATAAGTTATTAAATAGAACAATTGCCCTACCACCTCTTAACTACATTTAATCTACGTTCCATTGAAATCGTCTCCAACACTGCTATTCGCGCACCGAGATATAAATTTCATCTTTTATACGCGATTTGAACATGTAATGAATTTATCGCGATAGCGTGGGCGAGAAGAAATTTCACGATTTAATTTTGCACACCGATGGAACGAATGCCAGAATCAAAAGTAGGAGTTCCTTCGCATTTGTGTTTATTAAATATAATTAATGAATCAATTATCGCTTTCCGAGATCGCTCTATATTCCACTGTTGGAATTTAAAATTTATTATACTTCCACAAAGTAAATCAAAAGAAATTACTGATAAAAGGACTCGTGGATAATTAAATTTACCAATTGAATTCAATTCTTATCGCAGGATATATATTCTTGAAAATAAAATGATTCATTTAATAATTTAGAAACATTTCAATTAGTTTTTTTTTTAATTATTACGTCTTACTATATACTAAGTTCAATTCGTTGATGGGCTACTCATTTCTGTTAAAAAGTTTTTTGTTGATAACCCACTCGTTTCTTTAATAAAGCTTTTTAAAACTTGCTTAAAGTACGTAGCTTCAATTAAAATATCCTCTGATCGTTCCTTCATTTGGGAAGTTGGCAGTTTTTAACTTTGCTTTAGTAATGAGTGGCCAGAACTAAGCACAAACAGCAGGTCGCTTGGTTAGCATTGTGCAAAACGAGAATTTAAATTAGATTTTTTTATGTGGTTGCAATTTTCATAAGCTGAAATTAGATTAGTGGAACAAACTGTGCGGAAACAGCGGACTGCACTAGTTGGTTATAAATGAAATGGAAAAAAGTTAGATACGTTTGCAACATTTTTATATTTTTTATATTACATGGAAATTTACACATTTGATATTAATTAAATTGGAACAATATATTATATCAACATTAAAACCAACTTCCGTGTTGGCTGGCATATATGATTTATTATTAATAATTTCTATAACGGGTAGTATACTGTATGATTTGGATATTGTGAAACCACTCTGAATTTATTAATATTAACCTGCGGCAGTTATATAAATAAAATATATTATTTTAGTGTATGATTTAATTAAATTTGATCTGATATTTGGACATGAATATTCAAGTTGATGATGTGTTTATATTAACTTGGAACTATCTTTATTAAGTGGTGGCGCATCTTAATTCTATCTGCACAATGTACACAGTAAACTTGAAGTTTAACTTAACCAGCGCTTTCAACTACTAATAAATGTACTTGCAATTTGAATTAATTGCTGGTACTACTACTAATTCGAATTGGTATTTTTTTATGTGGTTTAAAACTAATAATTGAAATTATGTACTTTAAATAAATTATAATAACTTATTATTATAATTGAGTTGAGTATTCACATTAAATTTTTTTTAAGAAACAAATATATAATATTACGTATTTTCTTTTTTCTTTTTGGTTCTTAAGATTTTTATAATAATTTTGTTGTAGTTTTTACAAGTGTAATACTTTTGTTAGAATTATTTGTTTTTTAATTACTTACATGTGTTGGATTGTTTATTGTTTTGTATTTCAGTTTATTAATTATATGCGGGGGAAAATCTAGTATTCAAAGCCTGGAATAAAGCTTTGAGTAGTAAACTCCAGCTTTTGAGTAGAATTTTTGCGTATCCAAACTGTCTTAGTTTTAAATTGTTCTTATTATTTCTATTTATTTCAAACGCTCTGTGCGAGATCAGAATATCTTGTCTTTTATTAAACTTGGTAACTAACCACTTACTAACGAACTACTAATCTACTTGCTTGGTGATAGATATAGAACGTGGTAATATGCAATGATAATTTGAACAATTAATTTCGCATTGCAATTAATAATAAAAGACGCAAAGTATTGTATTGTCTTAGCTGCCACATGCGCAGGTCTAGGTTATTAAATTCTCAACAACTACGCTAAAAGATTACAACAAGATTTGCAAAGAATTGCATAAAATCTGTTTTTTTTTTGTATTTTGGAAAAACTAATAAGAAAGTTTTAGTAGCATCTTGGGACTACCAAACAAGGACTTTTAAATTTTGTTTTGTTTTGCAAGAGATGGCGGATGAACTGGGGTTTACCTCAACAATACTAAACCGCCCACCCCCAAATTCTATCAATTTATCAACCGGAACTTGATTGTAGCTTGGTAAGGCAATGACTACTATTAGACTCATAGCTATGTCAAATAGAGGGCGCTTTAGGAAAAGGTTGGGTATTAAATGGGAGAGTCTTGAAGGCGACCAAAATGCAATTGAACCGCGAAATATTTAGTTGATTTGAACGTGACGTTATTTAAAAATTTAACAAGCATAAATCTTTCCAATAGATTTCTTTGAGGATGGCGCATTGATGAGTAAATCAGATTGACAGATTTTTGATTTTTAAAGCCGTGATTTTATAGTGTGAACATTGATTGCAAAACTCGCGCCGCGGTTTGTCTACGTCTACTAGGTAATGTTTGGATCTAATTTACACGAAACGTAGTCGTTGCCTTTTTCACTGGATAATGCGTACTATGTTTGTTAAACACATCTAACAAACCAAAAATATAAGAGGTAATGGCTCAAAAAAGATGACCGATACAAGATCGTTTGGGCGGTCTGCTATAACTGCTTCAAAAAATGGTTTTGGCAGGATGTTTTTACAAGTATCAGGCGTTAGTTACGGCGCATTACACCACAAAATGTTTTTGGTAAAGCGAGGCCGGGACACATAAGTTGAACTTTTGGTTTTATGTCTTAGAAGTAATACATTTTTGTGAAAGGAAAAACTCACTATTTTTGCTCGGTAAAGGCAAGGATATTTTTTGATCATTTTGTTTTTTGGAAAGTTTTGTCACAGCGGTTTTGATATTGCGACCTTTTTGCACACAATAGTAGTGGTCAACACGGCGGATGCCGCGACAAGATATCTGAAATTAAGTTATCTGTTCCTTGTACAATCTTAATGTAGAATTTGTAATTTTGAATTGATAGTATCCGGGTTAGTTGCGGAAACAGTAATCGACTGAAGATAAAATATTAAATTTTTTTATTTAATAAAAGTATTCTCTACTTTCTAAGTGAAAATATCACTGCCAACAGATCTTTTTCAGACGTCATGTATCTGACCTTTCTTTCCAAAAGAAAGCGACTACAGTACGCTGACGCATTAAACGGTTGTTGAAAATTGTTCTACATAAACCATAACAGTTGACGTACATTTTACGGTTAAGGAAACTGCGGTACTCGATCTGGGTTTTTTTATATCTGTTAGAAGTTAATTATTCTATAAAACTTATCTTGATTCAGACATACTTTTACTTGGTTAGTTTAAGAATTATACCCGACTTTTCTAGACTAGTAAACACACAATCTAGATGGTTTAAATGTTTGTTGAAAGTTCTTGATGTTATTAACATATCATTTACACAAAGCTTAAAGTTTGCTTCTAATGATCTATCGATGCACCGTGTGAATAAACTACCGGCTGTTTATAGCCCGAACAGTAGCACTCGAAAGTGGTAGGGTTGGGAACTGAACCGAAACTCCGTGTACTGTTGATGTGCAGGTTTGATAAGTACTTGTTAATATGAAACAGTTAAAACAAAGCTAGATATAAAAAATCTTTTATTGATCTTGGTAATTTGGTTTTTGATTTAGTTACTGAGTTTTGACGTTTCTTTTGTCTACTTTTGAAAAAGTGCCGTTGTCCTGTAGATTATAGAAGTATATTGCTTGACTGGGAACGGTGTATTGTTGGCCAAGTAAATATTGTGTTTGTCGTCATTTGACATGTTTTAACAAAAGCATTTTAAAACAAGTTTTATTTTGGATAGTAATGATGACATGTCTGTAGTATGTAAGTCCGCACAGGTTAGGGCAGAATGCTTTATTTCTTTTTGCGCTGTATAATATAATGCTATGCACCTTTAATTGGGGCAATAGTTGTTTCTTATTACAAAAACTGTTAGTTGTATTAAAAATTCTAAAAAAAAAATCTGTTCTTAAAATGAAAGGATAATAAAGATTTGGTATAACTAAAACTATAAATTAGACCGAAAATTGCAAAGCGAGAAGGTAACATACTTTTTTAATGTGCTTTTTACAGCTTTTACATTGCCCTAGAACTTTAAGATTTGTTTGAAGGTGTTGATGGGACCAACGGCTTATTAGGTGACTTTCGAATCACCCCTGTGGATAAATAGCAAATTATTATTTTAGTCATATTTTGGGGATCGAACCGGACTGTCGTGCTACGATAACGTTCTATAACTGAGCCATCGCATCATTAGCACTTTTATACTTTGTACAGATACAATGGCTAAATTGGGTTAAACGTAACTTGCTAAAACACCTCAGAAGCTCAGCAGTTGATTTTGCTTCTTGTGTGAACTAATGCGACAATCTAAAGTTTGATAAAATGATTAATACTACGGCCGAGCGAATTGACGCTTTAGCATGATTTGCACCCTACATAGAACATTGCTTAAATTTTAATTTGCAAGCGGGTTGGGTTTTTGTATAACATCCACTTTATGACTTTGGTGGTTTAGAAGGGGAATTTTTTAACGACTTATAGTGTCGGATTACTTTTGAAAAAAGTATCGAATTGGTTACCGGGTAAAACACTCTTGCCGCCTTTTAGGTGTAAACAGAAGTTTTACACATTTTTGTGAACAGCTTTTCTATCTGACCGTTACGTTTCTGAGACGTCGTCAGAAGTACGCATCTTGTGCCAGCCTTGTAGACGTTGATTTTGTAGCAGTTAATGAGCCACGAATTTTTTTTATACAGCAAGCATGTTGATTAGTTATCGAAAAAACAAACACACAGAACAAATAAGAAAAATGAAAACAAAAGATAATAATAGCGCCCCGAGTACGAAGCTTTGCAGCCATCAATATATGGAAACGGTAAAGAGCAGCAAGTGGGGCAGAAAAAATATATTAAAAAATACAAATTTATATGAAAATTTGGTAAACATTTAAGTTTGCTTGTCATCTTGGCCTTACCCAGTGTAGTTGTTATGTGCAATCTGAAAATTAAGGTTTTATCTAACTTTATTTTTAGGTACTATGCAGTATTTTTAGATGAACGTTTTCAGGAGCAGTTGGCCAATAACTCCTGGAAAAAAATATAGCTTTGTTTTTCTTTGGGTTGATTTTTACTATCTTAGCCAAGTTTTAAGTGATTTACAAGCAGCTTGTAGTCTTTACGTGATGATTTTTGGGTGCCTTGATGTGTACAAAAGTGCTCTATTGTCAGTTTATATATATATATTATCTTTTTAAATTTCTTTGTACCTTTTTGGGTGTCGAGATTTTTCTCCTTATTTTAAATTACCTAGTTAACTTGTTTCTTCGATTCTTTTTTGTTTTTTGCTATTCTTTTTGTTTCTTGCCAATTTAAATTGTTTCTGGATAAAATTGATTCTACATTGTTTTTCCATGTCTTCAAAGTATGTCTTTTTTTAGGTTTTGTTATTTTTGCCTTAGATACTTCCTTTGTTTGTCTATCTTCTGGCATTTTTTCTAGATATACTATGTTAACTGTTTTTTGTCTATTGTATTGTGTATGATTTCAATTTGAAAATTTTCACTTATTAGTTCTTTCTTATTTTGTCCATTCTTGTTACACCTTCTACTCTCTTTAGATATTTCATTTCCGTTGCCTGTATCCTACTTTTATCTTTTTGATTCAATACCCATGTTTCGCTTCCGTATATTAGTGATAGTGTGTATATTGTTTTGTATAGTCATTTTTGTTTTTTTTCGATATCTGTTTGTTGTCTGAATTCTCTTGTTTATTTTATGCTCCATATTTCCTTTGTTGTTTAAAGTTGCTCCTAAATACGCGATAGACTATACTTGTTCTATTTTCTTTCCATTTAGCTTTATATCTGTTTTTATATTTGTTACGGTCCATTTTTCATCTGGAGATCGGCAACCATATGTACATCTTGGACCTGAAACAATTAAGGTAGTTAATAGTTTTCAACTTAATTGGAACTATTTAATTGTTAAATTAATTAATAGTTTAATTATCAGATATGTTAGGGATTAAGTGAAGTTAATTAATTAGTTGCTTACCTGTCGATATTGATGATTAATTGCTGGATAACATCTGATATCGATAGTTAGCCGATCTTGGATTAATTAATTTTAGTTTGTGGTTATAGGCTTCGAATTCACATTTATTTTCAGATTAAATGTAAAATCTGATTGCTTCATTTTCCATACTCCATACTGCTGTATGCTTGTGTGAGTTTGACCAGCTAGATTGAATAGGAGTTGATAGGAATTATTATCCGACTTGGGAAATGATTAGAAAGAGTCGAGATCCAACGACTAATAATCAGGAGCTGTGGCAACTGCATCTGGTTGGAAGGAGCTGTCCGTTCCTTGGATTTGTATTAATTTATATGTGTATTTTGTCGAATATCAGGTTCAATTTCAATTAAGTATTAACCATGTTTGTGAACCAAGGTTCACATGAACTTAAGTTTGGCTTTAAGCATTTTAAAATCTTATTCAATTTTAAAAGTAGAATTCTAGAGTACAATTTTATTGTTAAGACGTTGAAGTATCTGTGTCGGGTTAAACCATTCTATTACAGAGTCTTGTGCAGGGATAGCGCTATTCCGGACATAACGACAGTGAGTATTAACCATCTTATAATTTACTTTATGTATACCTTTACCCAGATAATTTAAGTCTGATATTTTACAAAATTGTGTTGTACTCAACAAATATTGATTTTGAACGGTGTATTATTATATCGGATTTTTTTGAAGCAGTATTGGCATTACTTTATTGGTTTTGCAAGTGTGCTTGATTTTGGATCTTTTTCTGATTTGATTATTGTTAACTATTATTATTATGTTTTGTGTACGACCTCTCTAACAATATCAATGACATTTAGTCATTGAAATAGATTTTTTTTGATTATCATTGGAGCGGAATCTCTCTAATAATCATTTTTTTTGTTGTTAAAATTAGAGTTATAATCTCTAATAAATTTACTCTGTTTTAAATTTAGAGTTATAATCTAATAAATATTAGATAACTTGGCCTTTTTTTTTCTTAACATCCATATATGGTATCGGGTTCTACCTTTTAGGAGGTGTGATCAACATACAGGGTGGACTTCAAAAGAGATCCCGTGACGCTCACTCTTTACCACCCCCGTCTACACTGAGCTACGGCGGCAAGAGAAGCCCTGTCCTTCTCCTACTCAATAAAGCTTTTGCTTTTGATATCACCAAAATTTTTGTTTATTTTATATTTATTGTCATGTTCCATAAGTTTATGTTATGTTGCATATCTTCCTAATTTTTGTTATTATAGCTGAATCATTAGCAAATGCACATTCTGCTATTGTAATTCTTTTGAGATTGTGATACCCAATTTCCACTTTTTGTTTTATCTTTTATAATCTATATATCATCTAAGAAAATGATAAACAGTAATGGGCTTAACGCTCCTCCTGGTCTCAATCCTTGTGCAGTCGTAAGTTCATATAATGCCTCTTTTCCTGTTCGTATGTAATTAATATGCTTTTTATTGCTCTAAGTACTTGTTCGTTTATTTGTCTTTCGTTTAGTATTTTCCATAACTGTTTATGAGGTACTGTATCAAATGCCTTTTCTAAGTCTATAAACGTTATAAAAAGTTTGTTGTCGTGCATTATAGTTTTTTTAAATAAGCTATCTAATTGTGAATATATGAACTTGTGTTGAATATCCTTTTCTAAAACCACTTTGAGATTTTTTGAGTGTTGAGTTTATTTTCTATTATAGATTTGTATACTTTAGCTGTTGTGCATAGCAATGATATTCTTTTATAGCTATTACAGTTTCTCATGTCTCCCTTCTTGTAAATTGGAAATATCACTGTTTTATTCTAATCAGTTGGAATTTTTGGCGCTTTTTGATTCTTCAGTTTTTTTAATATTACTTCCATTTCTTCTTTTGTTATGTCTTCTGCTTTTTGTAATTATGTTGTTTTTAAATGGTTGCTGCTCTTCTTCTTTATTTCGTTTTGTACTTTGATTCACTTCTAGCAACTCCTTAAAATGTTCTTTCTATCTATTCATTATATCCTTGTTATCTTTTAATATTTTTCCATGTTTAATTTGTAGTTGTTTTAGTTGTAGTTGTTTTCCTTTTTTATAATTCTTCAGTGTTTTATAGAATAACTTCTGGTTGTGTTTGAAGTTTTCCTCTAGTGTGTTCCTAAATTTTTCCTAACTTCTTCCATTAGCTATTTTTATGACTTCTTTTACTTTTTTCTTTGTGCTTTATATTGTTTGTATTCTTCTTCTTTTCTTGTGTTAATAAAATTCTTCCACTTCTGTTTCTTCTTTCTTACTTCTTCTCTTACTTTCTCATTTCACCAGTGGGTTTGTTTGCTGTTTTGTGTGCTTCTTATTATTCTACATGTTTGTTTAGTTGCTTCCAGTAAAATGTATTTAATATTATTCCACATTACTTTTATGTTGTCTACATCAGTTTTTGTTGTACTGTTTTCTTATACAGTGGTTATACTGGTATTTTTCTTTCGTATGTGTGTTCTTCAATCTATTTATTTTGTATTTGCATATTTTGATTTCTTTGTTGTTTGTTTTCTGAGTCGTTCGTTTTGTCTGCTTTTTTTCATTTATCTTTGCTATTGTCAAGATGGTTGCTTCCAATTTTATTACCTCTTTTTACTCTTACATTGTTTACATTTTATATATCTGCGTATTATTGGTTAGAAAATAGTCAATTATTGGTTTTTTGTTTCTGCTCTTTACTTCTCTAGTATATTTGTGTATTTCTCTATGATCGAACATTGTGTTGAGTATTTTCAATCTATTTGTTATACAAAAATTTTATCAATCTTTTTCCATGTGTGCCCATTATTTTTTCTAAACCTTTGTTTATATTTCTCATTCTTGCATTAAAATTGCTCATTATGTATATAGGTTCTTGTAGGTTTTCATATTGTACTTGGAATATTTCTATTTGGCTCTTTCATTTTCTTCAACTAGTTTGACTCCTTATCTTTTATACTTCTTATGTTCTATGTGCCCATTTGGAT
Source organism: Tachinus rufipes (assembly GCA_963932245.1). NCBI lineage: Eukaryota > Metazoa > Arthropoda > Insecta > Coleoptera > Staphylinidae > Tachinus > Tachinus rufipes. Next base: position 36,292,262 of record OZ010741.1, on the reverse strand, counting down.
TATCCTTTTCTTATGCTTAATTGTCTTCCTTTTGTCCGTCCATCTTGTTTTGTTTGCTAATCGTTTTTTAATGGGCGTTTTTCTATGCTTTCTCTTCTTATGACATCCTTTTCTTTGTCATTCCAGTCATATATTTTTTCATTGACAATTATTTTTTGGTATCCTATTTTAACTCTTTTCCCATTTGCCTTCTTCTCTCTTGCAATACTTCGAATTTCTCTCTGGATTTTTCTTTCTTCCCACGTGAGGTCATTTTCTATTTTCTATATATATGTTTGTATTTTTTAGCTTAGTATTGGCTATCATCGTCTTTTGTTTTTGCTCCCAGTTAGACAGTTCAACTTTAATAATTTTCTTATGTGTATCTATATTTATTGTCGGTTTACTGATCTCGGATTCTATCTAAAATTACAGTTATTGCCTCCTTACTTAGAATCGACATAAGACTGATCAGGCGGATTTTTTTTTGTAGAAAATCACTTTCGCGAGGGGAATTTTATTATTCTTTTTACACGACAAATAAAATTATTATTATTATAAATTCAAATTCAATTGGTAAAATATTGCAATATCAAAACAGAAATCTGGAGAAATTAAAATGTAATGTCTAAGGCCGATTCTACTTTGAAACTTGCAAAATACAAATGAAATGTATTTTTAATATTCAAAATAAGCTGTACTAAAAAAAATATTCTTGTTTATTTATTATAAACGGATAAATTAAACAAGAGAGATTCGAAACGTATACGTTATAAAGTAGCTGCTTATAATTTAAAATCACTAATAGATATTTTATTATTTGTACTATATTTTTTATACTTTTTTAACATAATCTAGACAATTTACAAGAAACTATTAGCAGTAGTATAACTGCATTGGTAATATTAAATTTCAGGAGTTCCAACTAGTATTATCATCACTTTGAAGTAACTCAACTACACTAACTATATTATTACAATCTATAGGCAGCAATGAAAGAATAAATTGTAACTTATCTACTTAAAGCATATTATTAAACTCATTAAATTATAGTGCTTTGTGGAGAAATAATAGTAAATGTAACATTCATAAAGACTAAACAAATTTTTAACGATAGTTAAAACTTTCTTGAGGTTTAATGAAAATATATTGTTATTTTTATATGATGCGCAAAGTTTACAATCGTTAGAAATTAATTTTTGTTAGATAACTACACCGATTATATTTAGTTAGTTAATAAAAAAAAATAGTTATTACAATGTATAATTTGATTAATGTATTTAGTAACTTAGAAAAAGATAAGGTGTATTTATAGTTTATATACCTGGCCAAAATAAGCAGCACACGGCATTCATAAAGCTTACAACTGAAGACCCAGAGAATAACGGGTACAAAAAAAAAGAACAGTCAGAGACTGAAGAAACAAGCCGGATAGCAAATCTCATAAAAGCGATGGAAACACTGAAAAAGGCCGCACACGAAAAACAAAGACGGAAAATTAATATACCAGCACCGGGAAATATTAGCGGAGAAACAACAAGGAAAGTGGTAGAACATGTATTTAGAGGATCCGACACAAAACTCATAATACATGTACAAAAGATAAGCCAAAAAAAGACGAAGACACTAGAGAAGGCAAGGAAGGTACTCAGAAATCCGGCAGATATTGGAACTGTGGTAGTCAAATCAGCAGGACGGGAGTACGCTGACATTCTTTAAATGGTATAAGGCGGAATCTTAAAAACAAATTACGAAGTAAAGATGGTGAAAAAAAGTACAAGACACGGAAGTGAAAATAGGAGGTAGGCAGCGAAAGAAAACTCTTCACATATCTATATCATAGGGATAGATGGAGTAACAACACAGGAAGAAGTTATGCATTCGATTACACTGACCGGAGTTGAAAGTCACAAAGCAATTGTAAAATCTATGAGACCGGCGCACGGCGAAAACCAGAATGCCACAGTTGTGCTAAATGAAGATGCAGCACGGACCCTGCTCAAAGCCAGAAAAATTAAAATTGGATGGATGAATTTCCGAGTCATAGAACGGGTAACACCAACTAAATGTTACAAATGCCAAGAGTACGGGCATTGGGCGCGAGGTTGCCAGGGACCAGAAATTGATGAACGGAACTAAATCTTAAGAAATATATGCTGGAGCAGAGCACCAAAGTTCTCCAGGTAAATCTAAATCGGTGCAGGACAGCACAACACCTGTTGTATAAAACTATCGAAGAAAAGGAAATAGACCTAATGATTCTAAGCGAGCCAAATAAACATTGCCACAAAACGGAACTGGTATGTCAAGGAAAATCTTGATGCAGTCATAGCCATCGTAAACAAACAGTGCAAAGTGTACGAAACAGGGAAGTGGATACGTATTGATAGAGCGGAGGGATAAAACTCTATATAGCTGCTACATATCCCCAAATGTAACCATAGAGTACTTTGAAGTCCAGCATTAGAATACAAAAAAAAATGTATTATAGAAGGAGATTTTAATGCCAAATTGACGCAGTGGGGTTCGGCAAAAAATGATCGTAATGGAGGTATACTGGCCGAATGGGCATCAGAAATAGATCTTGTAGTGGCAAATACAGGCGGTATTCCTACTTTTTGCAGAGGGAAAAGTGAATCATACTTAGATGTCACCTTTGTCGCAAACACCATAGCGAACAAAATAATGGATTAGAAGGTGTTGGAAGAAGAAAATTTTTCAGATTATAGAAATATAACTTTTAGTATCAAATCGCAGCAAAGTCCAAAAACATTAGCGGGCGAAGCAAGAGAGCAAAAAGGATGGAAACTATTTAGCGTAAAAATGGAGGCTATAGAAGTAAGGCTAAGGCAGAGAGTCCGGGAATGCAGCGTGCAGTCTAAAACACTACAAGAACTGTTAAAACTTATCAGTGACACCTGCGATGAGCTTGGCACTAGAAAAGTCGGAGTACGCGGAAATTGAACCCCAATATATAGGTGGACATCAGAAATTGCGGAAAGCCGAAAAAAAAATTTATCCAAAAAAAGAATTAGGACACGTACAAACAAACGCGCAAGCAGTACGGATGAAGATAAAGAAACCGCAGAAGACGCAGCTCAAAAAGGCGATAAACATCGCAAAACAAGAAGCCTGGAATAAAGTCATAGAAGAAGTGGAAGATGACATTTGGGGAAAAGGTTATCGACTTGCAACCAGCTCACTCCGCATAAGACCTCGAAGTAACATACTAGAAGAAGTAGCTATTAAAGAAGCGAAGGTTTTTTTTTCGGAAGACAGGGAAATTAATTGGATTTATAGCGCAGTAAACAGTCAATTCCCCTCTTTACGGAAGAAGAGGTTACGAACGCGGCGAATAAAATCAAGCCAACTGTGACTGACTGTTACAGACCGGCGAGTTTCCACAAATCTGGAAAACAGCCAGATTAGTACTACTTAAAAAACAGCGCAAGATAAGCCAACTTACAGACCACTATGCCTCCTAGACTGTATGGGAAAGTTAGAAGAGCTGGAGAATACTGGAGGTTTAGCTAAGTCCCAGTATGGCTTTGTAAAGGGCAAGTTGACGGTGGATGCGATGAAGAAGAAGTAGATAAGGCAAGAAATGGAGGGGGGCGACATAGGATGCTCTGTCTGCTGGTCACAATAGATGTTAAAAATGATTTCAACTTGGCGCCTTGGAAGGGTATTGTCAGGTCTCTAAGAAAACGAAACATCCCACCATACCTGCTGCAAATGGTGAAAAGCTATTTCTCTCAAAAAACATTGCTAGTGGGAGAGCAGACGCTCCAAAAAGTCACGTGCGGTGTCCCGCAAGAATCGATTTTAGGTTTACTGCTATGGAACGTTTACTACGACGGGGTTCTGCAACTGAAAGTGCTACCAAACGTCACAACCGTGGGATATGCAGACGACCTAGCAATTGTAGTCACTGCAAAGACCAAGGAGAACCTAATAGCATCGGCAAACTGTGCAATACAGCAAATCACTAGCTGGATGAAGGAAAATAGACTGGAAATAGCTGCGGAGAAAACAGAAGCAGTACTTTTGAGCGACAGCAGAAAGGTCAAAAAAGTTACTGTAGAAGTTTTAGGCAAAAATATCACCACCACTCACGAGATAAAATACCTAGGCGTGACTTTTGATTCTGGGACAAAAATGAAGAGCCACATAATAAACACCAGCAAGAAGGCAGAAACATCTGTCAGGATGCTTGCTTGTCTTATGCCAAATATACAGGGTCCCACTGCACGAAAAAGGAGGCTGTTATATATAATCCTATATGCCGTCCCTATCTGGGCAAGAAACCTGGCACACCAGAAATACAAAGACATGCTACTGAAAGTGCAGCGGAAGATGGCCATACGCGTATGCAGCGCATACCGAACTGTCTCCACTAATGCAATACTTGTAGTTGCCGACATGCCACATATAGACCTTTTGGTAAAAGAGAGGAAAAACGGGGTTTAGCGGATGAGAGCTACGCACGCAGGCTGGTAGAGCTTCCCCCAGCCACAATAAAAAAAAAAAAAAAACTTGACCTTATATTGCCGAAGTTATTTAACTTTGCGATGGAAAATATTTATATGAACTTACGATTTGCAGACGATATTTGTTTTGATAAGTAGTAATAAAGATTATCTAAAAACTGTTAGAAAAGTTAAAGATAAATAGAAAATCTAGAAGACTACATATATCAAGGTCATTTTATAACAAATAACCAAAAAGAGGTTTATTGGTGCCGATGGACCTTCAAAATACTGTTGGGAAGACTTTAGAAGAGATGTTGGACGATATCAAGACTATTGCTAGAAAAAAATGACACCAGAAAGCATTAACTAAAGAAATATAAAAAGAAGGTTTACGTCTAGCAGTGGACAACTGCAGGCTAAGAGAAGAAGCTTAAGAAGAATTTTTTATAAAAGCTTTTTTTAAGCTTTAACAACTTAATATTTATTGGGTATATATTTCTAGACATGATGGTCACGGAGTGTGTTACATCGCAAATGTTTTTGTTTTTATAAAAAGGATCTCATGTTGATTATGCTGACTAAATACACCATTTAATTACCAATTTTGTTAATATTTATTTGATTGACTCAAAATTAATTGAAAATTTGTTAATTTTACACATGATTGCATGATAGGAAATGAGTACTTGAAACGATGTATTGTATTATATTTAATTATGCATTTGTATGGAATATCAAATTGAATAAATTACCTTACAAAACTTAAACACGACATTCAGTATTGCATACATTGTAGGGACGCGCCAAAGTTTCGTATACAAATGTTGAATAGCAAAAATTGTTTGTTAATTTTATTATTGTCTTATAGATTATTATATTTGAGATTTAAGAATTCATCCTCAGAACCACTATTCTGGATTTAATAATATTCGTAGACGCAATGAATGTTGTTTATGATGTAATTCTTGATTATTAGCATTGATGATATAAAATAAAAAATAAATTTATCTATATTGCTGCATGCAAGTATTTTATTCTAATTGAAGTAACGAGAAACTATTTCAAAACTAATTTAAAGTTAAATTAGTTATTTTATATTGCATCTACACAAATTAAACAGCCATCTTCACTAGAAAGTTATTGATGAAATAAAACCAGGATTAATACTTAATTGCAAAATTGTATTTTGCATATAATAAATTGTCTATCCATATCAAATTCTAATATGAAGAAATATAATTGGTTAAATTGAATATTGTATAAGGTTTATTTTATAAATTCTACTCAACTATGACAGTACAAATAACACCTAACTAACAAATGTTTGTACAGGTTGCACCTAGGAAAAAAATAAAAAAATCATGTAGGAAAACAACACTTTATTGTCAATCGTGGTTGCTAGTTCGCGTCAGAGAGAAATATTAAATTTGATAGAAGCTGCCGCAAGAGCGTTTCAATGTATCATTTGAATATTTTATGGCGTACAGAGTCGCTTTTTAGCGGCTAGGTGTGGATAGAAATAATATATCAAATATATAACTACCTCGTTATCATCGTGCCTCGTTCAGAATACATGAATAAATATATAGTGCAACCCGACTATAATAGAACTGAATTACTACAGCACTGCGTATTTTTTATATAATAATAAATTAATTTGACCGTACCAATCCTGTATTCAAATTTAAATTAATGTTTTGTAAAAATGTAATTCAGCTATCACTAGTTTTAGTAGTGCAATTTAAATTCAAGAACTAATCTTAGTTTTAAATTGATAGCTATAAATATGTATTAAGTTTTCTATTTATTAGATGATATGATTCATATCATTTTATAGTTGGTATCTTTTGATATTAATATTTCATTTAATATTAAATATTTTCTTAAACTTTTAGAGTATTATTTCATTACACCCTAAATTTATTAGATTTTTGATTGGTTATTTTTCTAAAATAACAATTGTTATAGCTGTGCTCGAAGGTGTGAATATATAATAACATGTGAAATTTTAAATTTACATTAATTAAAATTACCGATTTTTAAAAGTAGTTAAATTGCACAATCTTCTCAAAGTTTTATGACATTTAAAAAACCGCTCCCTTAAAAGAATTTTAAGTAATAAAGAATTTAAAGAGAAATCTTTAAAGCAATTTTAATTAAGGAATTTTAAAAAAGGAAGTTTTAAGCAAATTTATGGTATTTTGAGGAATTTCGCTGTCTTTAATATAAATCAAAGCTAATTAATAATATTGGGTTGTATGTCGCGCCTTATCTATTAAAACATTGACTAATCCTACATGCACAAAGCAAGTTGACTTAGAAGCAAAGTATAGCTTAGTATAGAAGTAAACTTGTGTGTTTATTGAACGGTAGATTTCTTAAGATTTCGTCTCTACTTTCAGTATTTTGGAAGGGATCCATTTACAGCATCACAGGAGAGATCCAAATACTGCATTCTACTAAAAATCCAATTACCTCAAGTTTCTAGTCCAGATTTCAGATCTAATAACTGCATTTTAGGAGAGATTTAAAGTCATAATTTACGTTCCCAGTTTAGAACCCAAATACAGAAAAATAGCTGATACTGTGTGGCAGTTGACCTTTTGAATCGGGCATCTTTTTTTTTTTTTTTAATTTGTGTAACCCCTTGAATTTGGTATCCCTTTAAAGCCTAAAATAATATGACTTTAGTAAGAACCCAAAACAAAAACACAAACTCTCCGAGGTGTGTGGAACCAACCATAAATGCTCAAAAACAATAAATCGGGCGGAGGATGGCTTTACATAATCTCTACGGGTCTAAGTTGAGCACTCCACGGCACACATGAACTACCAGGAAAGAAGGATGTTTTAAGATTTTTGCACATTAACACTATCTTCAAGACCGGAAAACAAACTTTACCATTCTTTGTTTGGAAACAAAACTGGCCAAAATAAACAAGACCAGTTTAAGAAGCGAACAACGTTGCCAGGTCTACTATATTGCGGTAACCCTACCATAATGCAAGAGTCCTATCCTGGGATAGGTATATAGTTCAAGCTACAACAATTTTCAAACTATTAGTTAATGAATTTAAATATAAACTATTAAAAGGAGCAGGCTTTAATACACTCTAACTAGGATCTAATACGCCTAACTGTAATAAAATAATTATTTTACGGTAACAACAATCTATTCGGTATCACTAAAAGAGACTAACGTGAGGAACAATATAATGTACGACTTGTTGCCTAAGGTCAATTCTCATAAATTAGTTTGAATACACAATGACTTATCATAAACAAATTAAATAGTCACAAATGAAAATATAAAAAATGTTTTTTTTTTCTTTTACTTGGGTTTACGCTTATGCTCAATGGCATACCAAACAATTACGTCATTGTACAAAATTGGTAGATACGTAAAAAAAAAAAGAATATGAGTAAACAATTTTTCGAGAATGAAGTTAGTAATGTGGTTACTGTAGAAGGAACATAATACAGGACAATACTAACAAATTATTTGTGGAAAAGATTGGAAGGCATGACAGTCTAGAAGGGTAAACAGAAGATTGATGCTACCACAACTTAATCTGATAGTAATCTCGACTAAACTGAAACTTATACAACTACAACTACAACACTACAGGAAAAAAGCATTGGTGAATATTCAGAATAAGGAGATGAAGACCTTTGAGATGAAAGCATGAAGTCATAAGAAAAGTAGGAGGATTAGAAAAAAAAACGACTCAAAGTAAACAAGTATTAGCCTAGAAGAAATATAAGAAACTTGGACTACACTTAAATATAGAAAAGAAACAAGATGAAAAAATCTTACAAATTTAAGTAGCCAAGAATAAATACCAAAAAGTGACTAAATTTAACAGAAATTAATCATAACAATCAAATTTGCAACAAAATACAAACAGAATAAATGCCGTAAGCAGAGCAATGTTTATGCACAAGAAGATACACGAATCAAAGCTAGTGTTAAGAAAAACTGAAAAAATTGAATATACAAAGCAAGTATTATGCCAGTACTATCTTTTGCTTGCAAAACTTGCGAAACATGGATCTTTAATCAAATAATAGACAAAAAACAAATACTGATTGCAGAACGAAAGATACAAAAATGATATTTGGACTGACTAGTTTTTGGGCTCCACCGCACAACATTAAAAAGGGCCGACTCATAGACAATTTTGACAAAAACGTACAGTTTTGTAGTTTTTTGAACTTATATTTTGTAAATTTTGGGGGCCTTATGTTTTGAAATAATTGTCGGAAGGCCCCCTATGATTGTGGGCTCATCCGCATTGCAGGCTCTAACTAACGCAAATGAACGGAGTGCAAAGAGTCAAAATAAACTACAAGCTGGAGCAATTCATTGGAGGTGAAAATGTAGTGTGATTTATAAAATCCCAAAGATGGAATAGAGCAGTATATGAAAGCAATTAGGGAGAAAACCGCCTATGTTGTGCGATCTACTTCTTGAGTATTTCTAATGGGATCAGTTAAATGCAAGAGTTAACAGTTTTTCAAACAACTTTTAAAGCAATTGCAGACATTTAAAAAAAAAATAGAACATCCAAACTCTGGGAATTATAATAATAGAATGTTTTCACCAAATATTCAAAAAGGGTATAATTTTTTATTATTAACTGCAACATTTAAAGCCTTCTGTGCATTATTAGTAAATTAATTAGAATGTAAAGGTTGGAACAATTTTTCATACTTTTGGCATTTTTGCATAAACTAACCTATTAATTATTATTAAACATTATGTGCTTTAAACACGAATGAATGCGTTAACGCATTTACTGCAATTAGTTATTTTACGTTATTGAACATTGATTGAACCAGAGTCAGAATAGTCAGACAGAAAAGATATATAATAACGTTGATGTGTCTTTTTGTGTGCCAGATAGACTTATAATATTATTGCGATTAAGTGACAAATAGCAATTCTTTGAAAATCTTACGTGTTTTATAACATGCTGGGTTAGTTTTGGTAACGTTGACATTATCAAATTGCTTGTCCATACGGTGTACACACTTAAAACATACACAGACACATTTCAATTAATTTTTGAAGCAGTTTTTTTAATCAATTATTAAGGTAATTTTCTTATCAATTACTTACAAATTTGTAGTGACACTATTACCGATACTTTTTTCTTAAACCTATAAAACAATTCTATGTTTTACTACTGGTTTTACTGGATATTGTTTCTAAGTATAACAACTATTTTAACTATAAAACGTAAATTACTGGTATGCCGCTATAGATTTTGAAGGTTGATTTGTTTGTTATTATGTTTGAACACATTTATTTGTAAATTGCAGAAGACTTTTGACGAAAGTAACGAGAAAGTAACGTATTTATAACAAATTTAATGATCGGATAGAAAGGGTTATAAAACTAAGCTAAGTTATCTTATGAACGGCTACTGTTTGTACTGTCTTTAGCAAGTTTGATTAAATTTACAATTACTACTTGAAGAAGCGGAAATAAAAACTAATTTATATAATTAATGATATAAATGAATATAACAAAATCATAATTATAATGTCAAATTGAGAAACACAATATATAACTTTAAAGGAAGGAATACGACATTGGGACTAGCTCAGCTTACGGCTATTCAGTATAATAATAGACCAAATAGTAGGAGAATTTAGAAGAAGAGAATGAAGGGTATATAATTCGGTTTTATAAAATTACCATAATATTTTACGCCAACGATGCAGTACTGATAACAAACAACTAAGATGACTTGCAAGATCAATTACACGCTTTTAACATTGCGTACTGGCACTAGAAGATCATAGAGCAGGTGATAACATTTATTTATATAGGAACAAAAATCACTAACACAAGGAACCAGCAGAAGTAATAAGGCAAGCTACAAATGCATTGAGAATAAGCGGATGCTTAAGAGAGTCTATATGGAAAAATAAATTTGAGAATTGACAAGACATCGGTGAGACGTATTCTAACATTTGCTTTATAAACAAGAGCACACAGGAAAACGACAAAACAGAAAATTAACAATGTATAAATTAAAAGTTTGAGAAAAATAAAAGGATAGACACTAATGTCTGTACTAATAGTCAGAGATTAAATCTTGGATTGATCCTGGATTCATAAATCCGAGATTCATTTTGATAGTCGTTGATTGGCTCTAAGCTAATAATAATTTACGGATATTGTGACGGCGCGGAACGAGTTGAAAACTATGCAACCGTCAATATAATCTTAGATTCAAATAATCTTGGAACCACCCAAGATTATTTGAATATTGATGGTTGCATAGTTTTTAACTTGTTCCGAGAATTATGCGAGGAATACATTGACCGAATGCAACTAAAGTTGCCGTCACAATATCCGTGAATTGTCTTAAAGCCAATCAACGAATAGCAAAATGAATCTCGAATTCACGAATCCAGGATCAATTTGAGATTAAATCTCTGACTATTAGTACAGGCATAAGGGACTGGCAAACGATTAAGGAATACGAGAGCAATGTAACAAATGGATAACGGTTAGGAAGAGGAACTAGAACAACTACGTTGACAGGAGGACTAGGCTAACTGCTCGCAAAAGAGGTAGAAAGACAACTTACAGTCTACAACAACAATGACTTGTAGTCTTGGAATACATCTAGATTTGCAGATAATAAGTCTGTTCCAACCTACGGTTTGGACAGTTTGCAAACCGTCCAAACTGTACACACAAACAAATATTTGTCATCTTTAGGCAATCTTTTATACACAGTAATTTGTGTGTGTGTATAGTTTGAGCGGTTTGCAAACTGTTCAAACTGTAGGTTGGAATAGACCTATTGAAAGTACTTTATGCCGGGACAATTATACTTGGAAAGATTTGTGTGAGTGGTTAGATTTTTCACCTGATAAAATGTATACTTAGGCTTGGTTTAGGAAGAGAATTTACATAAATATTGAAAAACTCCGTAAAAACCGTGAATAAATTTAGAAATAATTTATTGCATATAGAGAATCGAACATTCGAATCGAACAACTTTCAACACGGTAACCACATAGTATCTATTGAAACGTGGCAGACAGACATACTATTCGATTTTGGATAATGGTGCAATGAATTCTATAAACAGATGGTTTTTTCAAAGTTGCACGTGTGAATTATAAATTGGTCATACTGATTCCAATTTAATTTTAAAAAGCACACATTCAAGAGATTTGTTATTAATATGCTGTAGGTCATTAAAATCAAGTTTGCGTCCATCCGATTTTATATATTCATAAAAACATTTAATTAACGACCCATAAAGCGAACAAATTATGTTAAAATTGATTATATTTTCCCTCTGGTTTTGATTAAACGATAATGACATAGCCGGGCATGATGGGGGCACAAATCAATTATAAAGTAAATCAGGTTTCGTCGTGTTAACCGATACAGTCCTGGAAACCCCATAATTACTTATCCCGGCTTCAGATAAGGCTGCATCCTATCTACACCCCCGCAAAACACCCCAACACACTTATCCATGTTGTATTTAACTTAATCCATTCTTTGCCTTATCTTATTTGCGGGTTTTATAACGACACAACGGTTAGTTTATATTTTCATTGCAGCATTAATTTAGCATGAAAGTGTGTTTATAGGGGGATTTTGATAATCACAAGCAGTATTTCTTTATGATAATTTTATATAGTTATATTATCAGATTATAAAGAAAAAATAAACATGCAAATAGAATAAAATGGCATTGTTTGCTAGTTCCTGTACTGCCGTAAACAAATAGAATGAAATAACACGTTTTTAACAATGAATGGTACATTATAATAAATAGTAGAAAATTATTGTACAATTAAATAAAATTAATATAAATATTAAAAAAAAACTATATTAACACAACTTAAATAAAAATATTTTAGATAAATTTATATATATTTACTAGTTGTAGTAGTTGTACACTTTACTTTTTTTGCGACTTCAATAAATAAAAGAAGAATTAAAAATTAATTAATAATAGTCTAGTGTACAAGTATGACATCTATTTTCTATGATTCTACGAAAATGAATGCTGCACACAAGCCTTTGTGAGTGTACAATTGATACAAGTAGAAAATGGGAATTTTGTTTGACTATGAATTTTTAACTACTATAATATTGAAAACTTATACAAAAAGAGATTATTTATTTATTAAGTATTTTAATATAACATTTGACAGGTGATCAGTCACCGTTCTAATAGTTTTGTGCACTTTTTAAATGCATTATTTTTGCGTATGGAATCATATGAAATCGTGTCTTTAGCATTACATGGTACATTGAACACATTACAGTAAAGAGTAGAACAAAATATATTATGTTTTACTTATCGGTCTCATTTTATAAAGTTAATTCACACTGACCAACAAATTTATACAAACTACATGGTATATACATACCAGAGGAAAGTTTTTATAGAATTGTCACATACAACAAAAACTTTCAAACATTTTTTTTTAAATTCAACAGTTTGTTGCGCAAGTTGTATTAAACCAATAAAATAGATAAATAATATTACTTTGTCGACATTTACTTTGTTATTTGGGTTGCCTAACTTACTTGTTATTATTGTAAGAAATTATTTAAAATTCAATTTTAACGTCTAATTTTTAATTGTATATTTATGTGGTACCTCTAATTAAATAGTGTTAGTGTTTATATTTGTAGATGCCATTGTTTTTAAATATTTTTATTTTCTAATAATGTGGAATTTAGCCGAATATAATAACCCTAATGTAATGCGAACGTTTCTAATATAAGGTAAAGCGTTCTTAATACCAAAAAACAATGATACTGATAATTCTTCTAACGTCCGAACTATAACTAGTCTTCCAACATTATATAAAATTAATATAATTGATGGTTGTGACTTCAACTACGTGATAGTTCATGTTAATGAAGTAATAAAACAATTTACTACGTTTTTTATCACTCATTTATTCTCACGAATACGTTACTAGTTTTGGCTTTACTAAAGCTTTCTACAGATATAATAAATCATATAACAGAATATATGTTAAACTGAAACAAATGCAGATACAACAAAGAAATTTTTGCGAGACTACGAAATAGCTTTTGACAGTGTTAAATGAGATTTTTCTCGCTTTTATTTTTTTTTTCTTAAATGAACCAAGCTAAAGAAAAAAATGTGTCTTGTTGACTACATTTTGCATAAAATGCGTGAGAGCATTTTAGTTTGTGGGGGTCTAACTTTGACAACCTTTGAATTTTTTCTGAGTGAATTGATTTATTGAAAAATATACCTGCCCACAAGTTTAACTTGCTGTTAATTGTCAATTGATTTATTGTTAAACAAGTTTCTAATGTCTAAGTGACATTTACCGTTAAATTTTTGCATATAATAGCTACAAGAACACAAGAGGTGGGAGAAACTCCGGATCCTTTGATGATTAGCGCTTGGCTATGTGGGTTACGGTAGAAGAAGATACCCGCTCATAATTTTAACTTGGTGCCCGCCAACCCACCCAACGGTTAGTTATTAAAGGATTTATTGTTAAACATTTTTTTGATATCTAAGTGACATTTGACATTCATTCTCTTGTATATAATAGCTATAAGAACACAAGAGGTAGGAGATACATTGGATCTTTTTATGACTATCACTTGGCTGGGTGGGTGGGTTCCAGTAGAATAAGATACCTGCTCACAATTTTAATTTGATGTCCATTAATCCACCCAACCTTTAATTTTTTTTTGTGCCTTAGGAGGAGAATTTTCTAAAGACTTAAAGTGTTGGATTTACCCACAAGAGGCAGGTGCCTATTGACTAAACTTCCCCCCTTCCCCCTGCTGAATTGCCTGGAAGTTTGAGACTTTAAGCTCATACACTTTCCGTTGGTAGATAATGAAAGACATAAACCAGTGTCGAGAAGACGATTTTTAGGAAATGTTAATCTCTTGATTAACTGGGCGCTTGTGTCCCGAAACTTCTTTGTCTGGCTTGGCAAGTCGGGCCAGATCAGGATTGGAGTGAACCGCGAGATTGTTAAAGTACTTTGTGGCCAAAGCTTTGATATGTCTGCGCAATGGAGAAATCCCGAGATTGCTTTGAATATCACGATTTTGTACGAACAATGGAGCTCCGGTGAGCCCCAGATGGGGATGCGTACGTTATCATGGGCCTGATGGTAGACGTGCAACTTGTACGTGAGCCCTTTGTCAAAGGTGTTCCCCAGATACTTAGCAGAGTCGGACCACGGTATGGGAACGTCGTCGAGGCAGATGTTCTCTCGATTGACTTTGACTAGCCAGTTATCTAACCAGCATTCTAGATTGGAGGTGGCTTTTTGTAGCCTAGAGGTGATCACCAGAGGTAACCTTGACGAGTACAGGAGCGCTGTATTGTTTACGTAATGTGCTATTTTAAACCTGTGCTTTGATCCCGAAGGCATGTCCGCAACGAAGAGGTTAAAAAGGACTGGAGCGAGAATGGAGCCTCGAGGGACCCCTACAGTGATATTTTGCGTGGTAGAAACGTGTTTCTGACTTCTAACAGCCAAGGTTTTACGGTTTAGATATAAGGCTATTAGCCTTATAAGACGTAGAAGAAATTTTTGAGTGTGGAGTTTGTAGAGGAGACCTTTATGCCAGACTTTGTTGAAAGCTTTTTCCACATCGAAAAGGACCATTCCTGTGGTTTTTTTTAACCTAAAGCCTTCCACAATAAAATCAGTCACCCAATTTAACTGGTGGACTAAAGAATTCCAACGAAATCCATGCTGATGCGATGGAAGTAAATTATTAGAATCAATGTGATCCTGAATAATGTCTAAGATTTTTATGACTTTGCTCAAGGTGCATAGTAAACTGATACGCCGGTAGTTTTGAGGAAACCGCCGGTCTTTTCTAGGTTTTGGGATGTTAATGACAATTGAACTTTTCCAGACCAAAGGAAAATGCCCAGTGCGAAGAATTGCATTATCAATATTGGTGAGAACCATTATCGCTTTGTGCGAGAACCTTTTAAGCGCTCTATTGGGGATTCCGTCAGAGCCAGGAGCAGACCAGATTTTTTGTCTTTTTATAATCTTTCTTATTTGAAAAGGTCTAACGCATTGTAGCGGCGCGGCGTCGTCAGCAGCTTTCAGGGCTTTTCTAACCACCCGTTTAACCCTTTTGACGTGCTCCGAATCCATTTGTTCGAGGAGCGTTGGAGTTTCAGGCTGTCAGCAAATGCTTTGGTTTTTCCTTCATACGTGTACTGTTCTCCATTTTTGTCATGAATGGCTGAAATGGGGACCGGCCTGTTTCTTAAGGTTTTGCAGATCCTCAACATTAGATGGTGATTCTCTGTGAAGGATTCCAAAGTATTTTTCCAACACAATTCTTTGTGCAACCTTATGGCTTTTATCACCTTAAGGTGCCTGGTGGCATTTTGTCTGCGAATTAAATCTTTCACGTTTCAAGAAAGTCGAAGAAGATTATCAACGCAAACCTGATGAGTTTTAAAGGCTTTTACCAAAGCCTGCTGGATTTGGCGCGTAAAGAGTTTGTTGGCCTTATCGATGTCCGCGGCCGCGGAGTCATACCGACGGTCTCTTTCAGGGATCGTGAGAAGAGAGGCCAATCCGTACGAATGACGATTTTTTTTCCTTTGCCAGGTAATCCCCTTCCAAACAGCTCTATCAAGACCGGGAGGTAGTGGGAATTCATTTTGTTGACTACTTGGATGGTATGGTCAAAGTTGACGTTCTTAAATACAGCCACATCAAGAACGTTCCTTGGGTGTCCTGCGCAGTTATAGTAGGAGGGTTTCTCTGGACCCACTACTTGTAATCCGCCGTTTCGATTCAGTTAGTTGCACTAAGATAGCCAGATGCGATTTTTAATGTCTCTAAGCTGGGCACATTGACCACTATTGCTTTTGATTCTAGTGAGACTACCTCAGGGGTGTCCACCTCAGAGTGGTCCAATGATCTTTTTGCAAAGATCAAAGTCCCGTGCCTTAGTCTAATTCCCTACGACCCCAAATATGTGAAGGTATTTGGTAGTCTCAATGTTTGGGTGGGACGGTGGTTTGTTTAGTACACCAACATGATGTCGAGGTTCTCTTGGATGAAGAACTGTTCCACCTTACCCATTTTTTGAAATGCCATTGGCATTCCAGAATCAAACCCGAAGTAAAGGTTTCTTGGTAGCCATTACTGTTTCTGAAAAAGACACACTATGATCATTAAAGACGTTCAAGAGAGCGACTACTCTATCGTCGTTGCTCACGACCGGAAGGGATACCGGTGGAGCGACCGCATTAGCAAAAGATTTGTCCGAATCAACTGCAGGTTTGCGAGAACCTGTCGACAAAGAAGATGTCTGGGCCGGCGTCAAATTGTTAGAGGTTGTTTTATTTGCTTTGCCGTGCGAGGCTAACAATTTTTGATAAGAAGGGCAGCCTCTGAAATTGGTGGGGTGTTGGCCAGTACAGAGAGCACACCTTGGTGGCGTGTCTTTAGAGCAGGCTATTGATTTATGGGGCCCCGAGCAGATTCTACAAAACTGGATCTTAGCAAAATAACGTTTGGCCGTGTGGCCCAATTGTTGACATTTGTCATTTGGCACTGCGAAATTCCGCCTCCACGTTTCTTGGGTTTCACAACTACTTCAACCCTAGAAGAATGGTTAACCTCATGATTTTGGCCAATTTTGTGCTCTTAGGCAGCTGGACCAAAACCATGCTAAATCGAACGTGCTCGTTTTGCATACGATGCACGTGAGAAGGTGCGAAATTAAGTTTTTTGTACCCGCTCACCTACCCAACTCGTAGTTATCAAGGGATTTATTGCTAAACAATTCTCTAATGTCTAAAGTGACAATTGACATTCATTCTTTTGTATATAATAGCTACTAAAAGTTGGTAGATTTACTGGATCCTTTGATGACATGGACATCATGAAAGCAGTTATTCTGATAAGTTGTAATATTGTTTTTTCATTTTTAACTATTTTTTTTTTTAGTTAATTTTGGTTAAATTGGTTTGGCCATTTATCATGAATAAACTCACGCAGGAGCAATGTTTGCAAATTGTTCCAATTAATTTTTGTAAAACATGGTTCAGTTTGAGAAACTCATCGGGCATTACATGCATTGTATAGTGCTCATAATCGTCTTATCAGAGCGATTAATTTGAGAAACTGTGCATCGTTTTCGCAATACGTTTAGTCTAAATGATAATAAGCATCTAGTACGACGTCAAACAGTGCGCACACTAGAAGCAATTGATAGTGCAGCGTAGTGTTAATGATGACTCAAATGTGTCAAAATAATATATTTGGTGCACTTTATGGGCCGGTGGAATTATTAGTCCATATGTCTTTAAAAATGGTGATGGTCGGAACATTACAGTCAATGGTAAGCGGTACCGAGACATGATTGTCAACTTTCGCAGACATGTGGTTTCAGCAGGACGGCGCCACATACCATACTGCGCGCGATACAATTAATTTACTGAAAAAAGAAACATTTCACGAACGATTAATTTCACGAAATGAACCTGTTAACTGGCCAATTCGTTTATGCTGTTTGACGACATTATATTATTTACATGCCCGACATTATATTCAAACTTTAATTCCATAAAATTATCTGTCAAACAAAGCTAATTTTATGGATATTAAAAAACATTTTTCTGTGTTTTATTTCAATTTAAAGTTCTCCGCCTTAAAATAAAACACTCTTTAGTAGAAATGAACAATTAATGTCTCCATTGATTAATTTGTGTGCACTGAGTGGGTGGTATGAAAAAAATTAATAAATCTTTTTAATATTACCACTCTTTTAAGAAGGCTAAATAGCAGAACTGTATTCTAATATAGATTTGATTAAAGATTTCTATAATGTTAATACCGCTTCATCGTCTTGACACAAATCCCGAAATCATTTTCTCAACACGAAACTTAAAGTTCAATGTTGCTTAATCTGAAAAATGAGCTTGAAAAACATTCTAGTTGGTCAATTGCAATTTGTTTTTTGTTCAAACATCCATCTTTCAATATTTTCTTAAATCATATTGTATACGAAAACAATCTGTTATTGTTTCATTCTATTCCGAAAATTAATATAATATGAGAAGATTTATGAAATTGATATTGCATTAATGATTTTTTTATTTTTTTATTATATTCACTAAAACATCGATTACATCAAGTTGAAATATGTCGTGTGATTGAATCGTTTTTTAGAATTTTAATGATTTTTATTATCTTTAAATCTTTTTTTGTTGCTGAAAAGTTTTAGTTATTTTGTCATTTTTATTGTTTTAAAAGAAATTAATGGGTCTATTCTGAACATATTTTAACATCGATGTTAGCTAACATCGCTGTAGAAATTGATTTTCAACCAATCAGGTATCAAGTTTTTTAAATATTGCCTAGCAACGTTCAAAATGTTAATTAACATCGCTGTAAAAAATGTTCAGAATACGGCTATAATTTACTTCTTTAGTTTTTACAATTTTTTTTTAAATTTATGCAAGTTTATTTCTCATAGTATTTCTTGGTAATCTTGATCTTTTATTAATGCTGAAATAACTTATTTTTAAGTTTGTCTAATTAATTAAACTAGATTTAAAACAGTCCATGCATTATGACGCTTTTAACATTAAAATATAAATTTAATTTGTAAAACATTTTATGAATTAATTCTTATCAGCTTTATAATAAGTACATCTAAGAAATTGAACTTAAAACCAGAATATATTTAGTTAATTATTTTGTTGTTGAATTAATATCTCCATTAATTGTATCTCATATATTTTGACTAAGAAGTTATAGAGATAATTAATGATTAAGTTTTCGGTCAAAGACATTTCCCACATCCCTTTGTGCCTACTAAGATCAAACGGTTAAGTCTTTGTGATTATAAGCGGTCACTTGGTAATCCCAAAATAATTATACGTAAAGGCTTCTGGGCTTTCAGTAAAAAATATATTATTGTATACTCGCATAACGGAACTTATATTCACTTAATTTGATCTCCTCCTACGCTCTCTTATATTAAACGTCGCCATTTATTTCCGTCATGTGATGTGGTCGTGCAGAATTAATAAGTTGTCTAAGACAAATTACGTGCAGTTGACGGAGGAAAAATGTTTTACTTCGACGAATTGAAATAATAGTCATCTATCGTAAAATAAAAAACATGAAATAAATGTTGTTAATTTTTATACAAGGAATACATTTATTTAGCAAAAATTTAATTGTCCATTTTTCAATGTATTATTTTATTTATTTAATCTTTATTATTATTAATATATACAAAAGGCTTGGAACTGTTCTTTATAGTAGTATACGGGGGCTCTCATTTACCAAACATTTTTACTTTGAAAACGACATAACTGTCAATTCGATTGATCAATAAATTATATTTATATGTCACAATCTTATCCCATCTATTTTTAATCAGGCTAAAAGATCTTTCAAATGGAATTATAAAATGACGAATTATAATTTTTGTAAATTTGTTTTTTGCTGAAATTATTTAGTATTGTTCAGCATATTATTTTCAAAAAATGCCAAAATTTAATTTTAATTTAAATTTCAATAAAACATAATCAAACAAAAAAAATAATCTTTTTATTTTAAGGGCGTATATATACATTAAGAACTAAAATGGTAGCGTGTCTGACGCACCCGATAGAAATACGAAATAATAATGCCTGCTCATTTCAACAGCGGAAAACCTTTTGAAGTAATTTATTAAATTTGCTATCTGTTAATTAAAAGTAAACCCTCCTTCGATGCTAAAATAAACATAATGGTGCACTTGAATATAAAATTGGTTATTCTTTTAAAAGAAATGAATGAATAATTTATTATCGTTGGAGTAATTATTTTTTTTTTATAGAATTTATTTCGATTTTGTCATAAACTTTATAGCATTTAATTTTTTTAATTCTGCTACGACAAAGTTTTCTTAAAACTTCCGGTTACTAATATATTGTCAAAATTGAAATAACCATTAAGACTATTAAAATTTATAAATAATTACGTCTGTCGAGTATTATTAAACCAATAACACATCAATCAGTTCTTTTTGGCTGAGCAATAATGTCTAAAAAACATATTATGGATTGTATAAAAGCAGTTTAAGAACTCAGTGCTAAAAAAACTTATGAAAGTATAACAAAAAGTATTTTAATATATTATTTTAGTAGTGGTACACATTAACATACTATGGGTTGCCCCCCTCCCCCTTTTTCTACACTAAAAATTTTTAAATATGATTTTTGAACAGTTTTAGATGAGGGGGTTGATTTGCTCCCCTAGTAATATTTTACAATTTTAAATGTACTACAATGCGCTTGATATTTTTACTATTTTTATCTTAAAATAATGATAGATGAAGCATGGAATAATGTAAATAATTAGAATTTTTTTAAACAGCTTAAACAGTAGTTGTTGTATTTGCTGGAATAGTTCAAAGATGCAAATCTAATAATCTTGGTTTACCATGAAGTCTATCACAAGGATAATATGTGGGATGTTGAATAAGTTGGAGAAGATTATGAGAAGCAGTAGTTCGAGTGACTTAACCAGTTAGTTTTATGTACATTAAAATCTCCTAACAAAATTATTTTAGCTCTTTAATGATTACTTTGAAGAAGCCTGTCAAAATGTTCAGAAAGGTCTTATTGTGAAGATTATGTTTAGGAAATTTGCTGTTCTAACCAATGCTTTGATTTTGTACATCGTCAGTCTAGAATATGCTTGTTGTTTGTAGATGGAGGGACAAACACTTAGTTGTTCAAGGTGATAATCAGAATCTTCTAGATTAAAGCGATTTTGTTTATTATTGTTAACTTTGGTTTCTGCTAAAAAGAGGATATGGGATGGATTTTTTTTTAAGACTACAACTATAAAAATTTACTTTTAAGCTTCTAACTAAATCAGTGTTTGGTTGATTTCATTGTTGTACCAATTAATTGTATTGTAAGCTATTTATAACCTTGTGGGCGGGTTGCTTTGTGAATTAATGCCACTCGCTCTGCAATCTATGGTAAATTGAGTTTTGTATTCATTAAACTCAGTCCAAGCATCTAACGAAACATTTACGATTGTAGGTTTTTTGATGGCTTGTTCCAAACCTAAGGCTTTTGCTAGCACATCCGAATGACAGGATGTTTTAAGTGCGGATTAATTAGACATTAGACAAGCCATTATGATATAATTTTACGGTTTATACTTACTGCCAGGTTGGGATTAGTAATTATTGTTAGAAGTTAGGTTAGGGAGTAAGTTTTAACAATTGGAATAGACAGGTAAGGTGTTTTATATTTTTGGATATAAAGAGTGCTCTCCCCCATTTAAAACTGTTCAAAAACTATATTTACAGATAAGCAACTTAATGGAGCCTATACTACGGTCCGTTAAGCTGTTGGTTCAAGTGCCATTTTTTGCCGTCTTTAAAGATATTGTAAATTACTATGATTTATTTTTTTATTTTTCTGTATGTTAGAATTTGATTTTTATATTCCCAATAATTGTAGTCTGGCTGGAGACACCTTTAGGTTTCTCAGGTCTTAAAAAACCCGTATGGATTTTGCGTTTGGAATCTTGGCTTGTATTATGCGCCACACGCTTTTCATAAACAGATCGTTTAGTAAAATATGTAATATAGTTTGCTATAGATAAGCAATTGCTGCATGAAAATTGACAAATATAGTGACAATAATATTTATGTAAAAATTTTGTTTAATTAAAAACAAAAAATTATAGAAACTATTTATTAATTAAAGGGTGTTTTTGTAGAGGCTTTAAATTAAAATAAAACACAAAAAAATGTTTTTAATATTTATTTGACAGTTAATTTTATGTGACGAATTTTGACACACCGATGGAAGTAATTCAGACTGTATTTCTGCAATAATGTTTCCAATGTAGGCTTCCAAGTGCGAAGTAGTCAGTTAACAGGTCTATTTTGTGAAATTAATCGTTCATGAAATGTTTCTTTCAGTAAATTAATTGTATTGCGCGCTGTGTGGCATGTGGCGTCATCCTGCTGAATCTACGTGTCTGCAATATTAATGCTGTCCAATTAAGGCACGAAAGTTGGAAATCATATCTCTGTACCGCTCACGCTCACCGTTGACTGTAACGTTTTGACCACTACCATTTTTGAAGACATATAGACCAATGATTTGACTCATAAAGCGCACCAAACGGTAATTTATTCTGGATGTAATGGTGTTTCGACAATGGTTTGTGGATTATTATCGCTCCCAATGCGACAATTTTGTTTGTTGACATAGTCATTTAAACAAAAGTGTGCTTCAGCACTGAACAAAATTTTCAATTGAAATTGTGGATCATTAGCAATGTTTTGCTCGGCTCATTTACCAAGTTAACGGCACGAACAATGATCGTGTGGCTTCAATTTCTGTGCAAGTTGAATCTTGTAAGCTTGTAAACCAAGATCTGTTTGCAACATTTTCTATAAAGTGGATGGACAAGTTAAATTGTTGAGCACGATGATGAATTGACACATTTGGATATCATTAACACTACGCTGCACACTATCAATTGCTTCTTGTGTGCGCATTGTACAACGTTGTACAGGATGCTTATTATCATATTGCGAAATTGATGCACTGTTTCTCAAATAAATCGCTCTGATGGACGATTATGAGCACCAAACAATGCACGTAATGCTCGATGAGTTTCTCGAACTGAACCATGTTTTTCAAAATAAATTTGTAAATGTTGCACCGGAGTAAATTTATTTATGATAACTGTCAAATCAGCTGTCATAGATAAGAGTGTTAATAATAATAATAATACTTTATTCACGGTATATAAAAAAGCCATTTACATCATTCTGTACATAAATCATGATGAAATACAAGCAATATAACAATTACACAAAAATATATAAACAAATATTGAATAATAAAAGCATGGAAAAAAATATATACAAATATAAAAACAAAATATAAATTTATTCATCAACACATTTTAATTGACTCTTAAAGCTACATTTTGAAACACAAAATAAATCAATATTATTGGAAAAACTATTCGCAATTCTACACATTCTACCAATTGGATTATTAAATCCATAATTGGTAGAATGTATAGATTCTCTAAATAATGGAGACTGTCTAGTTTGACGATTACTGTTAGGAACTAGAAATGGAAGAGTTACTAGTAGCTCTTGGAAATCAATCGCGGACATCATTAGTCCACGTAAAAATGATAAATCAGCTTTTTTGCACCGAATTTTTAGCGGCGGATGATTATATTGCAATGCAATGAGGTTAAAATCGTAATTTTTGGATAAAATGCATAATTTGTACGATAATAAACGGAAAAATTTATTTTGAATACGTTCTATAATGCTGTAGACTAAACGCCAAATTGTGCAATAAAGTAGTTTGAGTGTGCTTGGAGATAGTTCAGTTGACATTCAGTACACAAACCCTAACATTTTCATAGCAGGGTTGCACATGTAGTTTATATGCTTAACAAAAGTTAGTTTTGAGTCAAAAATTACGCCCAAATCTTTTATTTGAGTAACATGTTCCAAGACATTATTGTCGATAATATAGTCATACGATACTTTACTTAAAGTTCTGTTGAAGCTTATCGAAAAACATTTATTTGCGTTAAACAACAAGTTATTAATAAGACACCATGAATGAACTGAATCCAAATCATTTTGCAAACTAATGAAATTATGGATAGATGAAAATCTTCTATAAATTTTAAGATTGTCAGCAAATAAAAGATAAGACGAAGAATTATTAGAATAAACAAGATCATTAATAAAGAGCAAAAACAAAATTGGTTCACAATGAGATCCTTGAGAAACCCCAGATGGAACAACAATAGGTTGTGATAAAAAGTTATTAATTTTTACAAACTGAGTACGATTTTCCAAAAAGCTCGACAACCACGCAACGACTGAATCATGAAAATCTAAAACCCGAAGCTTAGCAATCAAAATTCTATTATAAACGCGATCAAAAGCCATGGAAAAATTTGTGCAAATTGAATCTACTGGAACTCTTGATTGAAAGGCATACAAAAGATCATTTTTGTAACAAAGAAGATTTGTAAGAGTAGAACAAATTATTTGACCACTAAAAATTTGATCAAACAACTAAGGAATAGCAGACTGGATGCATATAACTCTATAATTAGTAATATCCTCCTTTGCTCCAGATTTATGTAAAGGCATATAGTAGCTTTGTTTCCAAACTAGAGGAAACTTGGCTTTATTAAGAGAAGCCTCAAAAAATAAATGCAGTGGCGTAGAAATTGAATAAATACATTGTTTTAACAGCATAGACGGAACACCGTCCGGTCCAGGCTAAAGTTACATTTAAGGTTCTCAATCTCTTTAAATATATTCAACAAGCTAATTGAAAATGCTTGATGTAAAGTACTTTTTTTTTTAATCAAACAATGGAGTTATATGAGTTTGTGTATTGTAGACAGAGGAAAAAAATTTAGCAAAACTATTAACATAGGCATTTCCATTACTGCAAGTTTTTTGTTTATAACACATTGTAGCTGGAAAATCAATAGTTTTTCTAGTGTCACTAACAATTTTCCAAAAGACATGTACTGAGACTTTCACACGAACTAAGAATTGATTAAAACACGTTATAATCGGACAAAAGTCTTGAAGATTTATAACGTTTATGAACAGTTTTTTTGAGTCTAGTAAGTGAAATCAATTCTTTATTAAACCAAACTGGAAAATTGTTTTCACGTCATAGTTTTTTGTGGACAAAACAGTCAATAGCAAAATTCAACACAGAGTAAAATAAATTAACGCAATTATCAACATCACAATTATAAAAAAAGGCGGACCAATCAACATTCCGCAAAAAATTATTGATTGCGTTAAAGACGGCAAATTTAAAATCATTAAAAACATAATTACACATTAAAATATCACTGCTAGTATCACATTTTACATCAATCACATAAGCATTATGATGTTGGCTAAGTTTTAACAGATCATCCACAGCATTAATTACAGTAATATCACAGATATTGGAAAAGCATAAATCTAAGAACACACCACTATCATTCAGGTATAGAAATACATTAAGAGCAATTTAGAAATCCATAACAGTTGGCAACAAAATGAGCAGAATAACTATCATTACAAATAACACTTATGCCTAACATTTACACATGTCGCTGCGGGTAGATTATAATCGCCTAGTGAAATTAGTTTACTGTCCGGATATTTGCCAGCGATAGATTTAACGGAATAACAATGATCTAAATATTTATCACATGCCGAGTTAGGTGGTAAGTAGACTGCACTGATAATATATGATACAATCTTAAACTTAACAATCAAATGTTCAACACTTAAAATGTAGGTTGTAATAAATACAATTAAAACAAGTTTTAGTAGCAATTAAGACACCTCCACCGTCAACCTTAGGGCTTGTTAATGAAGAGCGATCACATCTAAACAAACTGTAACCAATTAATTGTAGCTCCGCATCGCTGATGTCCTGATTAAGCCAGGTTTTGGTCAATACAATAATATCGTAGTTAGATACAGCTACAGCTAGCATAAGTTCTTTGAGCTTAGTTTTTGTACCTCCAAAGTTCTGGTAATAGATGGAGATACCGCTGGTATTCCTGGTGACGGGTTTAGATTGTTGACTGGATCCAGATTATTAACTTGCTTATAATTAATAAATTTCTTGACCGCTATATTTGCAGGCCAAAAATTTTCACAAAGAATGGATAGAGCATGATTAGCTGGAACAGAAACTTTAAAGCTGCTGTAGCTTCCAGGTTTTACTTGTAACTCAACAACATCAACTGATATCGTGGGAAATTTAGATTTAATATGATTTAGTATATTAGTTTTTTTAGTTGTACGTAAGAATTAGGCATATTTGCAGTTTGTCATTAGTTGGGCCACACGTAAAGATAGTTTGACTTTTTGGTTGAGTTTATTGATTAGTTTTTCCCTTAACAACTGAGTTTGCCAAAGAAGGAAAAACTGCAGGTTGAATCAATTGCACCGTTTCATTAGTGAGCGGCGCAGTAGTAGAAACAGTTAGTTGATTACTGCGAGCTTTGTACTGAAGAATAGTTTTATCTTTTTCGGCAATTTTCTCTTCAAGATAGGCAATTTTATCTAAGAGTAATTTATTGCTCGACTGCAATTCATTACATAAAACTTGGTAAAGAGTAATATTTTCTTTATAGAGTTTTGGAAGATCGAAATTATCCTATTCAAAAAGAGTACCGTACTTGTTGCCAATTTAAAGTTTGAAGCCTTTAAAAAGACACCTTTTACTTTATATAATTATTGTGTACTTAAATAATGCCGTTTTATATTTGTGTTTTTATTATCAAAATTCAATCAAAAATTTTGTAATTTATTTGATTTAATAACCACAATTTTATTCATTTTTTATTCTGAAAACCGTATGGTATTTTGCTTATCAGTAAAATATACGCTTTGAGGAGCTCCGGAAAACCGATCCGAAATTTACCCGTACGGAATAAATGGAACTGGCTACGTTTTATTTCCAGACAAATCAAGTGTGGCGCATAGGATTTACATATGAGTGTTAAGTTTTTAATGGAATTCCATGCCGAGATCAGGTTCCGTTTTATTTTCATAAGGAATCAATGCCGGATGAGTCTGTTAGTTTTATGTGAAAGTGTGAAAACCGAAAGGTGTGTCACTAGTCTTTATGCTTTTACCACTCTTCTCTATTGTTCATGTTTTAAATCCGTATAAAAGCACTTTTTAAACAACATTTTGATCTTTTCTTTAATATTTGTTTTTAATTTTTAGTAATATTTTTATGTTTATTTTTAATTTTATCTTGCTTTACTTTTTAAATATTACAGTACCTTCCTTTCCACTTGCTTTAGTTTATAAAGTATGTATATTTATTACGACCTTTTGTTTTTTATAACCTTAGTCTTATTTTTATTTATATTAAATCTTTTTAACACATATCATGAGTGTGGCTTCTTTAGAGTAGAAGTTTAAATTTTCCACATGTCCGCGCTTTGTTTGTTATGCAACGTTTGTGTGTGTATTGTTTACTTACATTGACTATAGAACTGAAAGACAAGCTCTTCGCTAGGCGCTTTTATTTATTTTTTATTATGTTTGAGCAGTAAATAAATATAAATATACTTCTTTTAATAGTTAAAGCCACATTTATGCTATGTATTGGAATGATTTTGGCAAATTTTATTTTTTAGTTTTTACTTGCTTTTACTTAAATAATTTTACTTACTTACTTGACTACAGTTTTGGTATTATGCGATGATCTAGTGAGAAATATGTTTGTGTTTCGTATCATGGAACCCCAAAAGCAGGTTCTGGTCCAGAAATTGTCTTTTTTACATCTTCTTTAGCAAGCTGGTTGCCATGAAGTTTTTTGTATTTTTTTGGTATCCAGACTAGGCAAACTTTTCATATTGTTACCATTGCTTACAAACTGTTTATGCAGACCATAACCAGTTTGGATTTTATTACTGGCGATTACAATGCCAGCAATGTCACTTAACTATTTGATATGATGATAGTTCTGTTCTAATCATGTCCTTGGCACACTACTTGATGGATACTACTTCCGACTAGAAAACCGATGCATATTTGCCAAGGCATATTGAAGTTTGCTTTCTTCCATTCTGGTCTTTAGCCACAAATGTGTACCAGATAGTTCCCATGACTGTTCCCAGGTATCGTTTGTTTCTTTATTTGTTTTGTTGTGGTATTATTACATCAAATGCTTACAGTTTTTTTTGTATGCAACATATTTGTTATGATTACAATGTGTTTATGTATCTGCAGTCTGTACGTTGCTTGTCTTTTTTTGCCTTTACCACCAAGTGGCGATAGGGATAGTAGTACTTCCATAGCTGCTGTGGGCGTCTTCTCATTGTCTCCGCTATTAGCATGTTAGCTTCTAAACTTTACTTAGTTTGTTGAGTTTTGTTTTCTTTCATATAAGCGTTCCATATGTAATACTGGGTTTTACTACCAACGTATACAGCTTATTATCTAGGTGTGTGTGGAAATCTAAAACAGCTTACTTCTTTTGTCATCGGGAGCATAGCTCTATACATCAGGTTCAGGTTTTTTTAGGTGTTTTGCCGTCTTGTGAACGGTACAAACGCCATTTTGCTTGAGTTTACTGATAGCTTTTTTTGCATCACATTTATACTTTGTTTTATGTACTTTGTATTATTTTTGATAGGCAAAAACGCTTATGTAGTTGAGTATCTGAAATACGTCGTTGATGACAACACAGTAAGAATGATAGTACACCTTCCTTTGATGCCTTAAACATTGGTACGAGCATAAATAAATATATAATTAAAAATAATTATTGCAAAACTTCTTTGTCAGTTTTACATTTAAAACATTATTTTTTATCTAAATTAATGCTAGTCATTGATAGTTTAGTTATGTTATTTTTACATATATAAATCTTTGTTACGTAATTTTAAATTTTTGTGTTAGTTTATATTATAAATTATGTAATATTGAAATATTTCTACTTAAATTTTAATAGGAAATTTTTGTTTATAATCATTAATCAACGTTTTTGATGTTTCTTATATTATGAACTTTAAGTAAACCAGTTTATAAAATAAATAACCCTATTAGCGAGATGTATTTAACATAGACATTTTTTTTTTAATTACATTGATTGATTAACATTTTCAATTTAATATGTCAAATTCACTTAGAACACTAGAACCGTGAATACTAAAAAATCAACATTTTTATACTTTGTTTCTAGATATTACAAATATTTGGGCAATTCCGGAATTAATATTTAAATTACACTCTTACATTGATTTGATAACTCAATACAAGTAATTTTATTAATTTGATATGAATTGTTTTTGCCTAAAACAGTATTAACTTAATTGGTTATAGTTTGAATATAGTTACATATATTATTTCATTACACATTACACCATATGTTAAAATTTGCGTAGAACAATACCAGTTCTATAGGAAACGATGTTTATTCTCAACTAAATTTACTTCAAAGTTATGCATGACTGATGATTCACTTATTATATTCAAAACCGGACCTAACGTAATGTCAGACTTTACTTTTGGCATCTGTACATATAATTTCTCCTTTGTAAGCTATTTGTTCATCAATTTTAATTAAATAAATATTTGTTGATCTAGTCAAGGTTCCTAGATGTTACCTTTGAGTTAGTACATGCAACCGGACGTCCTGTATATGTGTGCTGCATCGTAGTAATTTGCGTTATGTCCCATCCGTGTGGGTTTAATTAAATTAAGTCTGCGCTTTACGGTGGCAGGGGATTGATTATATCGGCGGTGATTACATGTGTGGTAAGTGCATTTTATTTATGTATGGAGTTTCACGGGGAATACGTTGGAAGTTTGGGGAGATTGAGTTTCGAGAACTATTGCTGAAGGTTTATCAATGCAATTCAATCCAACTTCAAAATCCGCAGTAAATACTACTCAATATATTTCCATAAACCATAATCATGAAGAGAATAGTTAAGACTTGAAATCGCATATGGATGATACTAATCCAGTACTTACATATATGTACATCAACGATGTGTGGAAAATGAAATTATTTCTTATTTATTTAAAAATGCTTATTTTAGGTTTTTTCCATATTACTAGTGTTGATAGTTTACACGCACTAAATGAAAATATTGACAGAATTTTTAATATTTCATTAAGCGACTAATTGTAATCTATTATTTTTTTAAAATATAAGACAAAAAGTGTTTGTTAAATACAAACAAAATATTTTAACCGCAAAACATTATTTCTTAACACTCCTTCCTACATATTTTTTCCAGTTATTTACAAAAACTTGTCGACTTTACGGTTTTTTCAAAATATTAGCAAGTTGGTCAGAACTCATTACAAGTTTTAGGTTGACGGAATTACCAATGTGCTGTTGAATTCTTTTTTGAGATTTCAATAAGTTTGTTTTTTTTTTGGTGCTTTAGCCATCATGAGTATTTTTGAACTGCAGATTTTTTTTGTCTACATACAAAGTAGGTAGTTTTTTGACATCTAGGTTAGAAAGTTTTTTACTAATACGCCTAATATAACTGATGTCATCAATTGAAGATAGAGTGGCTCGATATATCTGCGTCAACTGATGAAGTAGCTACCAACTATTGCTTTTGAGTATACCAGGCAATAGGTTTACATTAAACGATCAGTACTTCAGAATGTCTTGACTGTTTGTTCCTTCTATATTACGAGTCGGTATAGACATGAAGTTGATAATCATATCAAAGAAAATTCTTAATAATGTTCCATTTAAATAGCAAAAAATTTGTTCTTTTATTTCTACCTCACTTTAACCAACAATAAGTTAGTTATCCAAAAAGAGTGATGATCATGTTTCCGGCTTTTTCATAATAAATGCATGGATTATTATTTATGTTACTAAAATTCAGTGTCATTAAGAAATTTGAAATTTTTTGAAGATTGTTTTATTGACTTTTTCTCAGTTTGCACACTTGCCTTGAGTCATCATGGAAACTTTCAGGTTAATACATATAGATTTCTTCTTTAAGATTTCTATACAAAAACGCAGTTTTGACATCAAAAGTTGTCACTTTCCAAAATTTGAATACTGCAATGCTAATTATTCGTTGAATTGGCTCATGATTTTTTATAGTTTAAAAGTGTCGATATAACCGTTACTCTAGGTTAGCTGCTAATTTTAGTCTTTTTCGGTTCTTTACGTACAAGAGATGATTGCGACGATACTCTACTCGAATTTTCCTTTTTATTCAGTGCATTACAGGCTTTATGTTTATTTAGGTTTTCTTCTCGATGGACGTTCAGGTTCTGGTTGCGCTGATGTTTCCGATAAATCCAATAGTACGGCGAGTCTATGTAGTAGCCAACTAGGATATTGTTTTCTGACTTTTTTGTTTGTGGTCAATGATGAGTACAATCACACCCAAAGCTTCTCAATTTGTTCAATTTTACTTTTTGTTTAAGTTAAAGTTCTGCTGGATTTTTTGAGCTTAATCCTGTTTGTTTTTATGTGGACACTGAATAATATAGAGCTTTAGCATATTTTTTTTCAAATTTTGCGCATGTATAATAGTACGTGCAAACTCCACAATTGTGTTGAGGAGTATATGCATCAGATTTGATATGAAAAACTTCCTGTTTCTTCAGTAGATTTTATGTTTTGTTATTTTTAACTTTAATGCTATTGGCTTACATTAAGCGCTAATTTTTCTATTAAATTGATATTCCACCATTTAAAATAAATAATTAATTTTTGCTACGGTTTTGTTTCTGGTTTTTAAGAACTAGAAAGTACTAAAGTGTGAAAAATCAACTTTGAAAATAAAAAAATGGCTTCTTTGTCGTAACATTCATCTTGTAAAGATTGACTTGAATCAAAACTATATTATTTTCACTAGTTTTTTGATTGTTGGGATGACAGTTTTGATGTTGCTTGCCTTTTACTTATCTTAGCCATTCTTGTCAAGAATATTTCTTACATACCTACTTGACATGTTGATGTACGACTCTCTTGCTACGCTATTTTTTAAGTCGACAGCAGACATCTTTTAGACTCGACTTGATGTAACACCATTTCAAACAACTTTCCGGTTTGCTTGGCCATGACAATTACTTTATTTTTAAACTTAATACTTGCGCATCAGCAGACTGTACATATTCTTTATTCAATATTTGTGTCACAAAAAACAGGTTAGAAGTTAGTTTTGGTCTATTGAATGCTGCTAGGTCTACATTGCTTAAACTAATTCTTTTAAGCTTGTTTGCATGTCCGATCATGATAGTTTAGCATCTTTTGAGTTTAACAAAGTTTGACAGCTATTTCCTTCAAATGTCATATGTGATGTGGCTGCACAGTCCTGATACCAGAAATCTTTACTAGTTTGCCCTACATCTTGACGGTTTATGTTCAATGGTGATGAAAGATTTGTAGTTTTTCTGATGTTTTTCCGAGTTGCCTTGCGGATAGTCTTTGGCAAAATAAACTTTTTGTTTGCAAATACTACAACTATTTAACACTTTTGCAGAAGTTTCCTTTGTTCCACATTTGAAACACACAACTGACAAAGTTTTTTGAAAACTTTGAGAATTTGGCTTTTGTCTCAAAATCAAAGGGTTCTGGGTTAAATTGGTTTTGTCGAGTCTGAGTTCTAGTAATGATAGGCGTTTAACGAGTTTAGAAAAAATCTTCTCGGCAGCAGCAATATTATCGCAGACAGTAAGAAAGTTTTACAGCTTTGGAGATAGTAGTCCTAAGATCTTGGACAGTATCTAGCTAGCTTTCTTTGATGTTATTGTCTTTAGCTCGAAAATCTTTGTCGAGTTGTTGTAGCTGCATGCAATTCTCTACCGCTGATTTTGTATTGTCGCATTTAAAGTAAATTTTTTTTTCCATTTAACATACAAAGTTTTTCTAATAATATTTAACTTGCAGAATTACAGTTATACTTTAGCTTTGGATTCTAATTTTTTTATACCTACACCTTAACAGCGGCATAATCTTGACCACTGGAAAATTTTGGCTGCATCCCTATCGCGACTTCAAATCCTTATTTATACATTTTGTGATACTTTATAAAAGTGACATTAACTAGCATTTTAATTTGCATTATTTTACCTACAAGTTTGTAAGTGTGATGTTAATTGCTATCGGTATAGGCTATGAATCTAGCGGCTTCGTTGATAAACTGCAGATATACGCTGCCAGTTCAACGAACAAAAAATTATTTTACCGGTCATGTGTTTGCGCATTATGTTTTGTATGCGTAATTGTCCCAAATTATAATTGAAATTGAGAGTCTAAACTCAAAACTAAACAATTTCTACACTTTTGTGTAGTTGTGTTGTTGTTATTTGCGTTCATAATTGTTTTGGTGTAAACTTTTGTATTTGTTAAAAAGGGATTATGCAATTTATAGTATTTTGAAAAAATAAACAAAAAATGAAATAAATAAAATTACCCGTTTACTTTACTGCTAAACATGGAATAAATGATAATATCACAAAGTAATTTGGCATTCATGCAAAAAGCCAGCCAAAAACAATATTAGAAACTTTGTATACCAGCTTTACAAAATTGTATGCATTGCAGATGCAATAATCATATAATCGTCATTAAGATGCAAACATATTAATACTAGCGTGCCAAGAATTTATAAAATTTATTTTTGCTAAATTTGCAATTTAAGGAAACATATATTTATAATACAACCCAAACTTGAATTAAAGTAATAACTAATGTTATATATAAAAACTAAAAACCATAATTGATTATTACATGGCTCATTTTAGTACTTGAAAAAGTAATTTTATACTTTAATATGCTTTTTTATTTAAAGGCTCGATACTATATTACCTAGATCGAGCATAAAATTCCAATTCAAATGCAATGCGATTTTCCTCAAGTATATTTGATTTACGGACATATTCTCAGTATGCATTGATATAAATTTCTAGCAAATGCAGATGAAAATTTTCACTAATATAAATATACGAGTGGAATATTTGCACTTTGAAAGATAGCTCTTGCTCTCCGCATCGCTACTCGTTTAAATGTAACTGAAGTAAATCTCGACATCTTATAAAATCAATGCCATCCGGAAAATTCCATTTAAACGTTATAATTTATTCAGGCTATGATATTTCGTTAAGGTCAACTCCGAATTTTACAAACGTGTATAAAATTTTAAAATTTTGCATTTTTATATTTGATGTTATTTTAGTGGATGCAAGTGGACTATGAATAAATAACATTCTTGTTTTTATTGTTGCCGGTGCAGGGATCCGAATGGCGCAGTTCCAAGCAGTTCTGGAGGAGAAGCCAAAAAATTGCAGGGTTCTAATATGGATGATGTCAACGCGCCTTTCTGGGACACGTACGATACCATCAACCAGCTTTATCTGGAACTAGGTAAATATATAACAACACTTTTTTAAGTTATTTTTAGTAAAACACTGCAATAATAATAATAAAAAGATCTTTTGTGTGATCATTGAATGTATTAAATAACAAAATAATTAAAACAACCAAATATGAATATAAACATAAACATAGTATAATAATGGACTAAATAAACAAATTATTAGATTAAGTTTATACAAAAAAATTGCTTGTGTTTAAATTTTAATACTATCGATCAATTTTGCATATATATATATATATAAAGCTGCATTCTCACTGAACTACTGTTACTCACTTATTATATATGTAGAATGGTTTCAATAAAACAAATGATGACCAGCAAACTTTGAAATGCTGGCTGAAAAAACTGCTCATTGATTAGTTAGCATTAACCTTTGAAATGTAACATTTGATTAAAATTTTATTAATTTTGACATTTTTTGAGAATTATTATGTATTGTTTTTTTATAGATTTTTTAATCTCTTTATAAAGTGAGATTACGTGGAAATTATCACCAATTGAACGAATTTGATAGATGCAAAATTGTTGGCTTACTTGAAGATGGTTTTTTTATATAGAGAATTTAAACGTAATAAGTTGATATCAGGCCTGGACTAGAGAAAGACAAGAAAGTTGCATTAACTGAAATTTAAGACCGTTGCTTTTGCATTGCAGTTGCTAGGGATCGTTTTACTAGGTCAATTCTGCTGTAGTGGCTCAATTTGGTGAAGCGCCTAACTTGAATTGCTACGCATAAATTGTCGCAGGTTCAAGCCTCAGCTCCGTCAGAGCATTTTCAAGAAATTATGGCATTTATTAATTTAGGACGTTAGTCTAATACATGATTAGTGTCTATGTAACCATAATTATATTTAATATAAGAATGTGGGTGGACCAGATATTAGGCCTCGTCAGTATATACAGCGCCTCCATTTTCTCAATTAACGAGTTAGATAGTATAAATTATGCAATTAGTTTACAGGTACATATATATTCAAAAGCAACTTGTGAGGTAGTATCACAAGTGTAAGCCCTAATGTATCTGAAGAAGAATTAGGGAAAAAAGCTGTTACTACTGCTAGACATGTTTTGAAAAAATTGCAAAAAAGTATCGTTGTTTGTGTCGTCAATTATCGTTTTAATTGAATTTTTGTAATAATAAATCTATCATTTTTTTTAATTTTCAGAGTATTTTATAACAAATGTTATTGATTTATTGTTATATTAGCGTTAAAACGTTTTAGCTAACAAAAATGCAGAAATTGTCAACAATATTTGGCATAAAATCCGTAAAGTACTGCTATACATTTTATGATTTTTAGTAAACTTACCAGCCCTCTAAGTATTAATTAATTTAAAAAAAGAGTTAAAAATGGTCATTATCAACCCCATAAAAGAATAAATTTTTTTTTTAATTGCATTTACGACTTTTTGTATTTAGAATTATTTATATATTGAATAATGAATGAAGGTTCTGATTGGGGATGCATGACGGTTTGTCGAAGATTTGGTAAACGGCAAATTATTGAGTGCACCAAACTGTGGGCATTATGGTATGGAGGCTATTTCATATGGAAGTAGGTTTCTTCTAGTCTTTATTCAAGAAATATGCAGCTCTATTTAAGGAAGGCGGTTAGAATTTTTTTTTATTAAGCAAGGTATGAAGAATGACATCTTAAAATGGGAAACCAGCTCGTTTAAACCATTCAAGTCAAGCCCCAGACAGATAAAACTGTCCGTTTGGCGGTGTTTGTCTAGGGGAGACTTCACATACGAGATCGGCTACTACAAGCTCTGTCTCTGCACTGAAACCAATATGCATACCAATCAAGAAAATCTTGCAAACATGCTCAGCTACTGAACATGTGCGAAACGACTACATACACGGCAAAGGAATTGCTCTGGGAAACTGTTTAGATATTGTAGGGGCATTTATCAACACAATCTTTGTTTACATTGCCAGGGCAATAAAAAGCACAAGTATATCACTTCTTTTTCATATTGAGTAAACTTTATGGTCAAGAATCAAATTGAATTGTGGTAGCTTGTTATTGATGGTCTATTGTAGTTACTGAGTAAATGTATTCAACATGATGCAGAGTGCACTATATACACCGTAGAAAGGTCCTCGGGGAAGCCTGTAACCCTTAGAGGGCGCGTCCCTAGGTGGCGGATAGGGGAAAGTTCTAATGGCTTAGCCGGCGGGTAAATAAAATACCACCCGCGGACCAATCAGGACGAGCATATCGGGATCATAGCTGTAAAGAAAACAGTCCACTTCTGTAGTAGAGTAGGAAAAGAAAAGAGTGCCCAACAAGGAATATCGATCCTTATTTGGAAGGAGCTCAGAAGAAGCAATCAACTGTACGGTCAAAAACTGACAATACTAGGTGCATACTCTATAAACTATGATGCAATAGTCGCAAAAAAGGACCAATTCTATGAACAAATAAACCGCGAAATGATAAAAGTGGGCAATGCACGAGAACTCATAATGATAGGAGATATGAACGCCAGAACCGGGAAAAAACATCAGGATAAAATAGTAGGACAATACAAAAAAGATATACTAAACGACAACGGCTGCAGATTAATCACAATATGCAAACAGAATAGCACATGGACGCAAAAAAACCAAGAACCTGAAATCTATAATAGACTACACAATAATACGACAAAAAACAAATCTAGTCATACAGGATGTAAGGGTGTACCCAAAACCTATACAAAACAAGATTAGACCAAAAACTACAGACTATACAATATAACGATAACGAGGAACATTAACAATGCATTAAATCATGCATACATGCAGCGGCCAAGGAAACATTGGGATATTAAGAACAACAACAAAAGGTGACACCATATTGGTGGGACGGAAAAATAGAAGAAGATATAAAAAACAAGAGAGAAAAATATCTGGCATACTTATCCAATATGTTGAAGTAGCACAAAATATGGTACAAAAGAAAAGAAAGCATGGGAGAGAAGATGCGACAAAATAAACGGGCATATTGGAGGACGAAAGAGTAGCGAAAGTTGGAAAATACTAAAATCCCTGAGACAAGAAAAAAAGAACCTAATATCACCAATAACAATAAAAAATAAGAAGACTATTTTAAACAGTTACTAACAGAAGATAGACTACCCTTTCAAGAGAACCCAGAGGGAGAAGGAAACATAAACATAACAGCATCACCAATTAGAATAACTGTAGCGGATGTAAAACAAGCTTGTAAATCACTAAAGAATAGAAAGGAACCCGGACCTGGAAACATCCCAGCAGAGCTCATTAAATGTGGAACAACAACTGTACCAAGAACTAACGGTATTAATCCAAAACTGCTTGAATGGAAAGCCAACCCCGGAAATATGGAACATTACTTTGAACTGCGACAATTACAGAGGGATAGCAGTAACGAGCACACTATATCAAATATATGGCAAGATCCTGGCAAAAAATTTGAAACAGAACACAATGACATGGAAGCGTAGGAGCAGGCAGGATTCCGGGTGGGAAGATCAACAATAAACCATTTATTCTCCGTCACTCATATAATATAAAGAAAAATGCGTACAACCAGGAAACCCACTTGGTGTTTATAGATCTGAAAAAAGAGTATGACAGTGTACCACAAAATAAACTATGGGAAGCGCTAGAAGGAATTAACATAGATGCAAACATAATAAAGGCGATATAACACGCATCAGCGAAAATTAAAATGTGGCAAAAATGATCAAAAGGTTTTAATATAACTAAGGGGCCTTAACAGAGATGCTGTCTATCAACGACTTTGTTTAAAATATACCTAGAACAAGCACTAAAACAGTGGTAAAGAAAATGCAAAAACATGGGTATACCCTTAAACGATAATATTGTCTAAACACTGTTCTTTGCAGACGATCAAATAGTGATAGCGCAAGATCTACATGACATTGAATATACGACCAGAAAACTCATAGAAGAATACAGCAAATGGGAATGGAAGTAAATATAAAGAAAACATTGTATATTTGTATAGGAGGACAACAACAAGACCTCATCCTAGAAGACGGCAGAAGCATAAAAAAAACAAGAAATATAAATACTTAAGAGCACAGCTAATCAACTACGGAACACAAGATGACAATATAAGAGACAAAAATATACAAGGTAGAAGAGCAATAGGTATGTTGAAATATATAGTAGTGAAGTATGGACGCTCAAAGATAAAACGGAAAAAACTCTAAAAGTTACGGAAATGGATTTCTGGAGAAGGGCAGCCGAGAGGTCCAGAATGGAGAAAATAACCAATGACAGGTTACGAGAGATTATGGTAGTAACACACATCACAATTGAGGACATCAGAGTAAACCAGCTAAGATGGTTTGGACATGTACAAAGAGTGCCATACGAAAGACTCCCAAAACAAATATGGGAATGGACACTACATGGAAGAAGGAGAAGAGGAAGACTTAGGAAGAGCTGGAAAGAGAGTGTCAATAAAGAAGTGAGAGAGAGAGAAATAGAAGGGGACCTATGAATGGACAGAGAAAGATGGAGACTGTAAATTGGAAAACGTTGAAAGACGTTATAAACCGAATTAATAAATAAGAAAGGTAGTGCAAAATAAAATAACTATCAGGAAACTTAAGCGAAATTGTCTCTTGACGACAAAACACAAAAGACTTAGAATATGAAAATCTCGATAACAAAGTAAGTGAAGTATCTGTGGCTCACGATTGATATCAAATTGAGATTTTATACATGTTTTGATAATGTTACTACAAAGACCATTTACGTGGTTTTTGAAACTTAATAATTAGACAAACAAGAACACTTTTACCTGATTTGACCAGATGATTATATACTGTGGTAATCGGAACCATCATCACATACGGAGCGTTTGTATTGAGTGAAAACACTAGCAACTAAACTAGATAAAGTATTAAGATAAGCATGTTTGCTGATAACAGAAGCAGCTTTCTTGGAAATACTGCTTCCACTACCACCACAGCACATAGTTGTGATAATGGAGACAAGTAAATTAGAAATAAACAAACATATTGTAAATATTGTTTTTTACAGACCGAGAATATCCAATTTGTTACACGTGAAAAAAAATGTGAAAATTCCTTCGCAAGACAACCAAGTTGACAATTAAAAAATACTCGAGCGCAATTAAAGAAACTATTTAGTATACAGATGGTACTGAAACCGGAATATATGAAGGCAAAACCCAAGAAACGTTAATTAAGTACAAAAAATTAGAATATAAATAACGGTTTTTCAAGATTTCAATACGAGACCGAAACATAAATTATTTGTAGTAAACTAAATAAGATCTTCTACAGAGTTTTGGGTCGGTGTTGTGGTTGCTGTTGTAAGGGTTTTCTTAAAAGATTTGATTGTTAAAGTGCCATAGCTGGGGAATTATTGGACTGTTTTGTTTATTAGCACTGATGTTGCTACATAGGTGTAGTATCAAACAATGGTTAACAAGAAATATATTAAAAAAACACATTGCTTCCAGCAACATGTACGACAACTTATGGTACAGTATTCTTTGTTGACCTACAGGATGAAGTTGTTCACTATCATTTAAGACTACACAGCAATGAGACAAAACCTGCATGCACCTTGTTGCGGCTGCGTTTAACTAGGTTATACCAACCCGTACCGTCAATAGACGCTACTTATGCTGTTGCTGTACAGCCTAGAGAACCACATCCCTACTACGTACACTTTTGCAACAAGGTTGCGCGCTTTAGTTTGGCTCAAGAAATGTAAATAATGTAAATTAAAAAAAAAATTACACGCTTAAAATTAAGATTTATATTTAACCAAATTATTTTCCGCCGTTTTTAGCAGCAAACGTTCATCGGCTTAATTTCAGGCCAAAGAATTGTCCCAAATCGATCCTTGGCGGCATTGTTATTTTAACATTAGCTTCGATTATTTGATATTATGTTTTTAAATAAAACGCAACAATCTGTAAAATAACTTTTAGGGAATAAAGCACACAAATCTATTTCTAACAGGATCATCACCATTACGGTAATGCATATAAACCAAACAAAACCATTTGGGACCTTGCGCTCATTTTATTTATACTCAATTGGTCATGTTTGGTATTTGGCAAATTGATGTATCTGGCAACCTTGACATTGTTGATAGTTTTCTCACATTTACTCAGCGATCACGTTTGACCAGTTCTTCAATAAAGCCAATCAATTTTTCTGTGATCACTTCAATTGGACGACCAGAACGTGAGTCATCTTTTATAGATGTATAGCTCATCTTAAACTTTGTTCATTTATTCACGGTGGAATAAGAAGGTGAATCTTACCGTGTAAACCATCCAATCTTTGTTTAATTTGATGAAGGGTAAGACTTCTCAATGTGAAGAGTTTGATGACTGCTTGGTACTCATTTTTTTGAAAACCTAACGATGACTGGTTGGATATCACTACAAGACAAATTAAAGTAGAGGGTTGAGATTACTTTGACAACTTAACAGTTGTTTGTGTAAATGCTTTTTAATCTGGTGCTATTGTTTTTTGTTTGTTTGGGGCAAAACTTAAAGACTTGCAAAGTGTCGGGTTTACTCTCACGAGCGTCGATCATATTCTAGAAGTTTGCATCTTGTGATGCATTGACCTTCTTGCCTACGGGATATTACTCTTAATGAGAATATTAAGAGTGCATTTAGTGAGCCAGCTTATAAGCGTTGCTTTGGTTGCGTGTTCCAAGGAGAAACATATTCTTATAGGATTTCTCTTTGCGAGCGTTTGGTACTACTCAAGTAGAAAATTGTCTGTTTTATTCTCTGCGGGCAGCCCGTGACCCTTGCAAAACTCGTACAAACATATGGCATGTTTAACAAATTGAACACGTGAACTAGTTAATGTTATTTGTCAACCATTTGTTCCTTCTACTTATTTAATTGAGTTTGACATTTTGATATCAATCAAATATAGTTCACAATCTTGTGTTTGCTAACAGGTCATATTTTTTTATCTTACTTAACTCATTTTTCGTTTTATATAATTTTTTAATTTTT
The DNA here is from genome assembly GCA_963932245.1 of Tachinus rufipes. Lineage (NCBI taxonomy): Eukaryota > Metazoa > Arthropoda > Insecta > Coleoptera > Staphylinidae > Tachinus > Tachinus rufipes. The sequence goes on along the minus strand of OZ010741.1, from coordinate 36,250,819 downwards.
AATTGTAGATGTTTTTAATTTATTTAAATTTAAGTTTATAATAATGTTATTTTACACATTTTTGAATTTTATATCATTACTTCAAATACTATTGTCTTCAAATGCACAATATCTCTGTACATATATTTTTTTACTAAATTGTTTTTTTTTTTAACTTAAGCGTACTTTTACTATAAATATTCTTAAAATATTTAGAACATGGTTTTATTTTTTTATTTAAATTCTTTTTGTGTTATTGTTGTGTTTTCAATTATTTTCTACCTGCTAATTTTTGTTGATATACTAAACTTTATTCTGCATATTAATATTTATTGACATTGACATAAGTTTTAGTAACTATAACAATATTTTTGCTATTTTTGTTTATAATTGATTATAAATTTAAATAATTGTGTGCCTTAGGAGATAGGTGTATTTTGCTTAATTTTATTTTTTCTTGTATATTATGATTTGTTATTTTTTTCACAAACATTGAATGGAGTTTTTTACATGAAATTATGTAAATGAGCTATTTAATTAGAAGGGATTATTTAATTAGAAAGATAGACGAATGATTGATTTAAATACTTTTTGTAACCAAACATATAAAAACATTCAGCTTGAAAACATGTTTACCGAGCTTAAATCATCATAAACAATTTTCATTACTCGAATAAAAAATAATAATTCAAGGTTCATCAGCAGTGTAGACAAATATATTAATATGAATGAGTGAAGGGACACGTACTCTAATTTACATGCTACAGCTAACCCTCTCAACTCCCGATGGAGTCTCGCAAAAGTTAGAGCACAGTAGCGCATAGCACACACTCCATCAGGTAAATTTATACATGTACATACAACTTATATATATATATGATGAAAAAATTTATATACATTGTGCTTTAAAGTATATGAGCTTTCCAACAAAACTTTCTTTTGCCACATCGAAATCTTCGTCACCATTAGAGAAGTTTGCGAATTTTAAAACGGGCGTGAGATTTATTTTTTGCGTGAAAAAGAATTGTAAATAGGATTTGGAAAACTTTAGTATGCGCTACTTGTTATCCTGGATTTTAAATTTTAACGATTTATACATATATTTCAAATCTAATGGATCATTAACCTCTATACTATTCACAAATATAATTATATATTTAGTTTGAAAATCAATTGCGTTTGTTGCATATAGTGTTAGCTCGATCAATGCTGAGTAACTAATTAAAAGCTGTATTGTAAGAATTGCAAAGTTTCTATATAAAAAATTGCTGAAAAAGTTTCATTTAAAATACATGAATTGTTTGGAGATTGTAATCAGTGGATGTTTTGAGCAATAATAATAATAAGAATAAACTTTTATGTTTATAGATTTATATAAATTTTGTCTATTTCATTAAATTATTCATAGTAATAGAAAACGTTTCTATACTATTTAAGCGAAGTGAGGGAAGCTTTGGTAAAATGAAAGTGATTGACGGGCTTCGGATATTTCCTAGTTAATCGCGTGAAGCAGGGAGCTTAAAGTAATCGTTTCAAACTCAAGACAAAGTTATATTTCACGTCGCACTCCCACGGTTCATTCAATGTGTAGTGCTAGTGAGTTTGTTCAAACAATTACAACCGCATGAATTAATAGTTGCAATTAAGTTAACTTTACTATATTTTATCACAATTCTTTTTCAATGAAATATTATAAGTTTATTTCACTATTTTTTTGTCATTCATTTATAAAATAAATTGTTTAAGATAATCAATATATTCTAAGCAGCACTGTAATTTGTGTTTGTTTTTTATCTTATCTGACAATTTAAATTCTAACTTATTTAGTATTTAAATGTATCCTATTATATAGGGTTAATCAAAAATAGTGAATGAATGGTTTTACGCAGCAATCAAATCAAAAATAATGCATTAACTGGCATATCAACAAGATTATTGATAAAACCCGAATCTGTATTTTGTCAGAGAAAACAATATTTCTTGTCTTGGGATAAGGGCGGCCGCAAACAAAGGGAAGCATGGAGCATTTACGAGTATTGTAGCGGTGTATAAGAATAAAAAATTACAAACATCTGTAAACTGCGTTTGTGATTTTTTGTTTGTTTGCGTCAGTTTATTCACTAATTGTGTTTGGAAAAAGGTGTTTACGGTCAAACGATTGTTTTGAGGCCAGTAGTTTTGCGTTTTTTTCGTAGTTTGTGCATAGGATTGCATCTTGCGAGAATTGAGAGTGGTCCTATGTTTTGCTGTTGCATTACATACGGGCTCAGGCGCATTTAAAGCAGGCAAAAGGTGAGTTGCATCTGTATGCGGTGGGGCTGTAGCGTTGACAATGGTGGCACTGAGACAGGATTTTTCTAAACGTACAGCATTGTTAAATTTTGCCTGTCACTTTTTATGCGAATTACTGAGGTTTGGTTATACCTCAGAGCGATGAGCTCTGTCTGCACATCAGCCTTGATGCAGTTAGGTATATTCCGAATAACGTATTTTACGGTTTTTATAGTTCCTATTTGGTATATGTAGTGTTTTTTTTAATGTGTGCGATCGTTGCACGGAAGTTTGAGTGCAAACAATTATGCAATTAGATTCCATTGACTTCCTTTATGGACTTGAAGGTTGCCGGCAACTCTTAAATGACTGAGAGCGGCTTGTGGCAGCACCTTTTGTGGATTTTGACGGATATGCAAGGTTTGTAAGATGACCTAAGGAGCTGGTTGTCGGTCTAGAGTTGGTTGACTGGGGCTTAGAGGCCGGCCGGATCAAGAACCTTTTTGTCTTGATATTTGATGGCTTTGGAGATACTGACAAATGAACTAAAAGGGACGTACCCGACTTGTTTTTAGTTTCTTTATTTTTTTTTTATTGTTCCACATGAGGTTGAATTTCTCTTTGTCCTAGGGGACTTTCACATCATCTTTATCTTCTGAGGTTGCGGCTTTGACCGGTTTGGGGCTGGTCTCTTGAGGGAGGTCTGGGCTAGGGTATCCGCTGGTCTGGACCAGAGTAGTTGAGAGTGTCAGTTTTTTAAAGACTTTCTTGTTGAAGGTTGGGGCCAGAGCTTTCCATAGAGCTGGAGCTGTGTGGGCAACCTAATGATGGTTTTATGCTGGCTTTTATCCTTTGTTTCAGCTAATACAGTGTTTCTTCTCAGCTTGAATTTATCCTTGTGGATGTTGTTATGGCTTCTATGCTAGAAAAAATTGAATTAAATGTGATTTTGAGCAATGATAATGGATAATCGATAACTGCAATCTATTGTGGGTTTTCTCAGTCAGATGCGGCTGTTCTTTCTTAGTGTTGACTGATCTGGTTGGCTGCTGGCAGTCGATTTCGTTGGTTGCTGGCTGTTAGCCTAAATTAATGTTTTATTTAGACCGGAGAGAAAGAGAAGACGCTTTTTAGTTGGAGTATAGCGACCCAAGAGGAGGTGCATAATTTCTGTTGCCAAAAGACAGTAGTGGCAAAAGTTTTAAGGGACAACATTCAGTTTGCCGCGTTCCTTTTTTTTAAGTGAGCATTATCAACAGGAGTAAGGATTGCTGGTCGGTTTAATTTATTTTTTTAAGTATTATGAAATTTTGGTCCCTATTGAGAATTTCTTATCTATTTAAACAACAATTACCGTAACTTTGTAAATTTTTACTGTTATAAGTAGATAGGCAAACAAATTTGTTGTTAACAATCTAGTTTTTTTTTTTTCAAAATTGCACTAGCTTTTTTGTAAAACACTTTTTTGTTATAGCAAAAATTACAATTATGTACGTTAAAAGTTTTTAAAAGATTTTGGTTGATCCGAGAAAAAACTGTTCCCGAGAAGAAACTTAAAAATAGCAGTTTTTGATTTTGTGAAAGTCTTTGAAAAATATTACTAGTGAAGAATCCTACTATGTGATAATAATCTCATCTCTAAATTTATGGTTGTTTTTTAGCCCTGTTTTCTTTTTGGTTTAATTGTGCTGTAAGAGATAGTAAGTTGCATTTTTATAATTAATTTATAAATTGTTGTACTACTTATTGTTAGAACCTTGTTAACGCTTTGAAGTCTTTTAACTTTCAATTGATGTTATGGGAGATAGCTTATACATTTTTTTAGAAATCGCGGCACGGAATAAAATTATTACGTTACTAGTAAAGCCACGGTTGAATCGTGGAAAATACTATTTTGGAATAGCTTTTGACGGAGTTGGAAAGCATAATTACCAAAGAGTATTACAAAAACTACTTGGCAGATGGAGGTTTTGGAACAACTAAGTGCATTATTTTAAAATTAAACAGGCATTTTATTAGCGAATAATGTCTAACAACAATAATTTTATTATTGTTTTTGAAAATGAGCAAAAGGTTTCTTTTTGCATATTTTTGAAGAAGTTGTAACGCAGAACCTGATCACCATGTTTTGCAACCTTAAGTCTTTTCTCAGGGGGAAACGGTTTTAAACACCGTTGTGTACAAGAAAGTGTCTAACTCATCAGATACTTTAAGAATAGGAACAAGGCATGCAAACAGCTTACCAGGAAGATTCAATAATGTAGTGTTGAAAATGGAAAGACTCAAGTTAGAAATACTTGGTACTTGAGATGAGTGATGTAATAGGGACAGAAACAGGTTTACTCTTACCACCAATATGGAGTGGGAATAATTGTAGGCAAAAGAATAAATAGGTAAGTGAGTATAGTATATCTATACTTTCCACTCAAGATAGGGTAATAATGGTAGAGTTAAAGACAACTATTATAATGTAATTACAAAATATACGCTCAACCGCAAATAAAAAAGACGTGGGAGCTAAAGATTTCTACTTCGGGCAATTTTAACGCGAAGGTGGGACAAGCAAAAGTAAATGCTTCTACCTTAGCATTTAAAACGTTTGAGATAGCAGACTAATCCAGTTTTGCAGAATGAGGACTTTGCAACACACTTTTGATTTGGAGATCTCCAACCGATAAAAAAGAGTAAATCATAAGAAATTTGATCGATTATGTTCTCATAAGAAATACAAAAATGTTGTAAAATCAGTTATAACATACCCAGGAGCGGACATTCACTTTGACCACAAACCGGTAATACCAGACGTTTGAGTAAAATTTCAGAAGTTCGTAAAACAACAAAACAACAAAATTGATACTGAACCATTAAATTACAAAACGATACGCGAAACAGTGAAGAAACAGATCAAGGAAAGTATAACAACAGCAATTATAGAAAGTGACATTTGTCAAAAAGCCGAAACAAGATAAAGTTGAGTTTAATGATAGCTTTAAAAGGGGCTAAAAAAAGCATTTATACCAATTAAGATTAACACGGAAGCACATTAACCGATGTGAAAGAAAAACTAGAACGAGACTTATTCTCAATACTTTTTTAATAATAAAAAACACAACAAATGGTGGGAACAGTGAAAGAAGAAAGAGCCAAAAGAATGAAACATGAACTGGAATTTGCTTTGCAGAGTATAAAGTTAAGAAAAGCCACGGGGTCCGGTAAGATTCCAGTACAGAACTGTTGCGCTCATTAGTCATGCCCTTAGGATTTATCTAAGAAACATTCATAGCAAGATCTACTGAAATTGCATTGAATAAGCAATATTTATTTTGGATTCAGAGTTGGCATGGAACGAGATGTGCTCTATTTGGAGTAAATGTTTTTTTTTAATTGGTGCTTGGACATGAACCAGGATGTGTATGCTTGGTTTATTGTTTTACAAAATAGCATTTAACAGAGTTAAGCTTAATAGACTACAACAACGGATAACCGAACGATCATAGATCAGAAGGATGCCAGGATAATCACCAGTTATAATAATAATTATAACAGGTACAAAGTGAAAAATTTAAAATCGAAAATAAACTTACAATGTGCAGATACGTATGTTGTCTTTTCTTTTGTTTATTATCTATAGTGAGGCCATATTTGAAAAAGCTAGATTGGAAGAGGCAACATAATTGCGAAGTACATAAACAATATCATATACGCTGACGATACGATGCTACTAGCAAGTAACGAAAGAGAACATCAACACATGCTGGAGAAGGTAAACCATCAAACCGAAAAATATTTAATCAAATTATATAAAAAAAAAAACAAAATGCATGGTAGTCACTAAATTCCATAATCTATAAGTAAGTGGTCTTTCATTAATATAATTTTAAATAAAACAACAACGGTTTTACATATTTAATTTGATTTTTGTTTCATTTTCTAGATAAGACAATGCAGTTATATTTGGAACACGATTTTGTTCAATGTCCACCACGGCATTGTCTACATTGATGCACTTAATTGTTTTAATTATTGATTATCATGCCCAACATTTGCGGTTGTATGCCGGTAATAGTTTGACAAATGTTATTTCTAAGTCTGTAGATTGTTGGCATAGACTTGTTTTTAGATTTTGTTTGCAATGGGAAGGGAAAAGCTATAACCGTCAATGGCGACCGCTATAGAGCTATGTTACGCAAATTTGTTTGGCCAGAACTTTGATATTTCAATTAAAATGCCATCACTCTTAACGAAAGACCCTTCACAATTGAGAAAGTCAATTCTTACAATTACCTTAGAATCAGAATGGAACAAACAGGCATCGAAAATAAAAACAAGCGTAGAACTAACTTATTCTTCTTTATATGGCATCTCCTTTCAGGTGGTTTGCAACCATCATCGATATCTTCATCTTGGAAGCAGCAGCACGGAATAACTCTTGGGATGTGGTGTTATACCATTCTCTCAGCTTACGCAGCCATGAACATCTGCGCGTACCGATGTTCCGCTTGTTTATTATCTTTCCCTGCATTATCAGTTGGAGTAGTTCGTATTTTGCTCCTCTGGTTATGTGCCTTAGATATTGCAGCTTTTTTCTTTTTATTGTTTATATGATTTCTTGTTCTTTGTTCATACGTTCTATCACTTTAATGTTTGTCACTTTGTCTGTCCATATTTTAAGAATTCGTCTGTAGCACCATACTTCAAAGACCTCTAACTTTTTTATTTTATTTTGCTTTAGAGTCCATGCTTCCATTCCATAGAGTAGTATGGTGAACACGTAACCTCTTTTCTGTTTAATTTGCCTATCAGTGAGGAAAGCACGCATTTTAAGAAATGTGTTTCTGGCCATTTTAATTCTGCATTTGATTTCTATGTTTTGGTCTATAGTATTGCTTATCCATGTGCCAAGGTATTTGTATTTAGTTGTCTTTTCTATACGTGTGTTGTCAATGTATAGGTCTTGATGTTGTGTTTGGGTTTTAGTTATTACCATATACTTTGTCTTTTTTAAGTTCATTTTAAGACTATATTGCAGACCGACATCATTTAACTTGTTTGTTATTATCTGAAGGTCTGCAAGAGTTTCTGCCATTATAACAGTATCATCAGCATACCTTAAATTGTTAACCGTCTGGCCGTTTATTGTGATTACAGTTTTATCTTTATTTAGTGCTTCCCTGAATATCTCTTTGGAGTATAGAATGAACAGCATGGGAGACAATATACAACCCTGCCGTACTCCTCTTAGTATATGTATTTTGTCTGATTCGTCATTGTCTACTTTTATCATGGCTGTTTGGTTCCAGTAGAGCGATTCAATAATCTGTATATCTCGACAGTCAATATTTCTTTGCTTCAATAGACCTATTAGAGTATCATGTCAAACCTTATCAAAAGTCTTTTTATAGTCTATGAATATGTGTGTATCTTGGTTCATATCTAAACATCTCTGTGTCAATACATTAAAACTGAATATTGCTTCCCTTGTACCAAATCCATTCCAAAAACCAAATTGAGTGTTTCCTATGTCTTTTTCTAGCTTGTTATAAAGTCTCTTGTGAATAATTTTGAGAAATGCTTTTAGTGTGTGACTCATCAGACTAATAGTTCTATGGTCGCTACATTCTCTGGCATTTGGTTTTTTTGGTATCGTTATAAAGGTAGATTTTATCCATTGTTTTGGTATTATTCCGGTTCTGTAGACTGTTTTAAAGAGATCTACCATTATATCTATTTGGTCTTCATTAATTAGTTTTAAGAGTTTGCTTGGTATTTTGTCAGGTCCAACTGCTTTCCCGCTTTTTAGGGTTTTTATGGCGTAGATCACTTCTTCTTTCATTATGTTTGGTCCCTAGAACTAGCATTGTCAGCAAAAATGAAAAAAATATCTGTGTAGCAGAGATATCAGTATAAAACTACAAATGAGAATACTTTCTTCTTATTTATTCTGCACCCAAATTGACTTGAAGCATAAACACTGAAATAACTCTAAGTGAAAAAGATAGAAGCATACATATGTGATGCTACCGCAGAATCTGGCAAATACTCAGAACTTATAGAGATATCAACAAGGAATGTGAAGTCTAATCTTCTCAAAGAAAAGGAAATTAGAATACTTGGGCCATGTCATGAGAGGTCTTAAATATGCTCTTCTACGACTTATTATGTATGCAATTATAATGGCTGAGAAATCTGCACAAATGGTTTGCTAGTATGGGCACAGAATTATTCAGAGCAGCGGTGAATAAGAGAAAGATAGTCATGATGGTGTACAATTTCTGATAGGAGAAGAATACAAATAAATCTTTATACGAACGGATAACGACGTTTTTGCTTTATTTACCAAAACTAATTTATCAATTAAATTTAATAAACGTGTATTTTATGTAAATTGTCCCGAATCTAATTTTTGTGCAATCTAACAGATAAAAAAATAGTAATTAAAATTTAAACATTTGATTAAATTTTTACTATAAGTCTAGTATTTAATTAAAATAAATATGTTTTATATAATAAAGTACATCAATAATTCAGTCTTGTGTTTATTACTACTGCATTGGAGACAATAGTTATTACACTGGTAACGTTGGCAATTTCTAAATCTGAGATTTAACGGCACGTTTAAATAATTAAATATGTTATTTGGTTTATGCAGTACTTTGAAAATTACATAAAATTAATTAAAGCATCCAGTATAGAATTCAATATCTTAGTCCCCAGTTTCACTCTCCCACTGGGAGTGTAGTTTGGAAATTAATAGCAAGCTTTGTCGTAAATCATGTTAATTAAAAGTGATGATAAAATATTGTGTCCTCGAAGGATAAATGAATTCCAAGGAACAATTCGGCTACGCTTGTAAGATTTCCCGATGCCTTGCATAATTTATGCAAGTCGCGCGGTAACATATCCTTAGATGATCAATTAGCCGCCGGCTGTATGATGTATATCCTTTGGGCGGAACAGAATGAACAGAGAAAACTTCTCAATTAAGAAAATTGAATTGGAAGCGGATAAAAGCGTGGAGGCGGATTTTTGGTTAATTTGTTTTTAAATTAAAGGCGCGATTTGCATAAACCGAATTGGTTGAAGATGTTCCGGAATTTATTGGTAGCATTGCAAATGGAACTTAATATTTATTTTTTCAACAGATTATTAAAATAAAAATATATTTCAATTTATTGAATTAAAAAACATTATATTTCAAAATTTGATTTATTACATCTTATATAAGTAAAATCATAATTGATACACGCAGAAATATGTTAACGACCTCATAACTCATCATTGCAATTTATTATCTCCCAGTAGATTTCTGGGCATCATCAATCGATCGAAGCCTGGTTCTTGAGTGTATTTAGTCTAAATGCAAGCAAGTCTTCGAGATAAATTCCCAAGTTTCTCCATAAATTAATTGATTATATTGATGTCGGTTTCAGAATAATATCTGGGCTCCTAACAACTTTATCTACAGCTGTCATTGACACAATGTGCAATTTGTTTAATCGCCACTTTGCAAATTAACTTCCGGGGCCATATGCTAATAGTTCTTAACAAAATATAATGCGATAGAAAGGAAATCAATATATTCAATTTATCACTACATAATATAATTTAAATATGGAAATAGGTTTGATATAATAAATAAATTTAACGTAATAGCATGATCATAAAGTAGATTGCAACAATTAATTTGGTATGGTAATTACATTAGTTTTTAAAAACACAACTCCATAGTAGTTATTAATTATATATTCCGGTTTTTCATTAGCTCCACTCTAAAAAATGTCTAATTAATCCGCGAACAACGGCCATTAAAAAAATAACTCCAGAGGCGTACGAGGCTCGAGCTTAAATTATTCGAATAATATTACAGGCCGGGCATTTTTAATAACGTTTTCCGCATCTAGCCGGGGCATGATTAATGGTGTCGGCAGGCCAGGATCTAGTGGTGAGCTATTCAATTAAAATCTAACCCAGATGTCCCACTTGCGAAGTACAGGGGAACTGAGAAATAAATGTTAAGTAGTTTATCTTATCGGTTTGGTTTTGTCAGTTTTGTTTTTGGACGAGTAATTAGATCTGATTTTTTTTTGTGTATATGGAAGGGGAAGTTTTTGGGACCATGGTCATTGAAGCGATTAATATGATATTGCTGTTGAAGAAATATTGCATTCGATATTTTTTTTTTTTTTATAATATATAAGCTTTTTAGTAATTACATGTTTTCTAATATACAATAGTAGTAAATGTTATATTTTTTTATTTATTAATAGGTTATTTTTTAAAAGATAATAATTTGTTTGACATAAATGGTGGTAAATTGAATATTAAAGTTAATTAAAATGACTGTTCTCTGTAATAATTTTAGTTAGGTTATTTATTATGTTGACATATTGTACATAATAATGTCAATAGGTTTTATACTCATAATGAATATATTATATGGTCTTGCTTTGTGAACAACATGAACAATCTAACTAACTAGCTTTTGCTACATGACAATTAATATGCTGCACAATTTTTATTACCTCAGTTCTGTCCAATGTTAAATTAGTTTAGAATTATCGCATATCAGCCTAAAAAGACTATTAATGTCGAACTGTCAGATGTTTAAAAAGCGCTTTACGCTTATTGACTTCTTGTCTCTTTTTGGATATATTTGGTGTGCGTTAGTAGCGAGTTTACCTAGGCCGCCGCTATTGAGGTGTGTTGGGATGTAATGACAAATTTAGTTGTGTTTTGTGTGATCAACAGTGATGCTGATGCTGGATGTATAAATTTTGAAAGTTAAACTCTACTAAACCACTGTTATCTGGGTTTAAATTTAAAGCAAAACGCTTGTAAAAAATAGTATTACAGACGAACACTGCGCTAGTGTTGAGGGTTGCTTTCAAAATTTTGCTTTGAAAAGCTTTTAATCTCATTTTTTGCCTGTTGTGGTATTACGATTTTTGAAATAAGACAGACCTAAAGCACAATCTAATATCTGTTTTATACAACAGTTTGTTTGTTTGTTTTGAAGGTTTCTTAAATTTTTCTTTTTATAAGAGGCATGAGGCTATTAACGGACAGTCTGGCTTATTTTAAGCGTATTATTCTCGTGCAAAAACCACGTCAATTTTTGGATTGGTTTAATGTCTAAGGCTGTGTGCATGATTGTAGGCGGCATTTGCTGAACTAGATAGTTGGATTTTTTTAAGGTTTTAACTCTGATAAGCCATGTATTGAGCCTTTTTTGGAGGGAATAAGTGGCGCCTTGCAACGGCGCTGAAATAACGCTGAGGATGGTTGAGGAGTACAGGAACGTAGTGTCATTTGCGTACTCTGTTATCTTGACTCTGTTTGTTGCTATTGGCATGTCTAATACATATAAGTTGAAAAGCAATAGAGAAGAGTAATGGTGTTGTTGCCTAGTTTTAGTTGACAATGATATGTTGTGTTATGAATGAAGCAATTAATTTTACCTACTTAGCGGGGTAGATATACCTAATAATACCACACTTGTCGCTTTTTTGTGTTAAATACAGCAATGATCTGGACTGATACCAATAGAAGTTTTGATTTAATTCCGAACTGATGCTTTGGTAAAGCATTGTGTTCGTTTGTGTACATTTGTAGCTTATCTAAAATATTTTTTTTAGTCATCTTGCCAATAGTGCTCAAAAGACGGTAGTTTTAAAGAAAGATCTGTTCCTGCTGTATAATTCAGGAATGTGAAAATGTTTTTAGTTCCATATTTATTTACACCAAATATGGCGCTAAATACATTTATGCCAGGGCCAGAAGCTTTTTGGTTTTAGTGTTTTTACTACTTCTTTAATGTGTATAGGTGGCATGTTATCAATATGATCTTGGGTTTGCGTAAAAATTTTTTATTGCAGATAGCTTTACGTACTCGGGCTGTTATGGCATTCAGAAAATACTTCGACCGGGTCTCAAGTTAATTACTATCTAAATTTGCCAATTTTTGTTTTTGATTAACATTTTGATTGCTTAGGGCAGAGTGATCTGGTATGATCAGTGCTTCTGAGGTTTTTGATGTCAAGTTTTTAACCGTCTGTTCTAAATCTTTGAAGATCAAAACATAATTATTGACTCCATGAATTTTGACAGGTTTGTCTTAAGTACAATCTTGTTTTTTATTAAAAAGTGTAGAAATTTGTATAAAAACAGGAGAATGGTTTAAGTTCTGGCCGTTCATTGCCATAACATCAGTCTGAGTCACGACGTTCTTCAAGGTAGCTATATTAGTTAGGCCGTGGGACCTACAGTTTTAAGTGGATTCCTACTGGAGAAATTGTTTATCACTTCATTAAAGAAGGTTCTAGCCGTAAAACTTTACTTTGGCAAGGCAGGTTGGGAAGTGAAAGAGCGTTTAAATATGTGAAAAGTATATCACAGTACACGGGAGTTAAACCAACGCTCTCCTATCACCACGCACAAAAATATTTAAAATCATGAACAAAATAGAATTTGTAAAATATGTTTTAAAGTATACAAATTTATAGATCAAATAAATATTAATATATTAAAAATGTATTCGTGTATCGGTTTTATATTTATTTTATGTTTATTTTATATTTATTTTATTTTAAAGTGTAAGAAAATTGTAAAAAGTTCCTTAGAAAAAATTCTTTTGTTTTCAATTCAACATTGTTTTATAGACGCAGACCGATGTACATTTTAAACAATTTTATCTCAGTCAATTCACTAATTTTAATTATAACTTATGTTTATTTTACAATTAATTTTTAATTTTTAATTACATTAGTTGGTAAGTTTTATATATCTCTCCATTCCGGCTCCCATATATTATTTTAATTAGTTATTGTATATGGTGGTATCTATTTAAGTTTACATGTTGTTTTGTTTTTAAGCACTGAAGAAAACATTCAGGTGATGTCGAAACGTTTGCAGTTTTAATTAGTTAAATAAAATTTAAACCAATATAATATAAGCAGACCCCTCCTGCACAGCCAACAGATGCGGGTGGATGAGCCAGCTGATGGTAGGGCACTCTTTGTCCTGGGCTAAGAAATTAGCCACAAAGACGGAAGAACCACGACGATGGTCAACGGCATACGAATACAGAAGGTAACGGGAAACCACTGTATTAAAGGTTCACTGGACATCCCTAGTACAATCAATATGGCTTTAAATGTTCAATATAAATAACAATTCCGGAGTAATTACCCCAATCGGATCTCCGGGGGGAAGATATTGAAGGAAGCAAAAATAGTGCAACGGAAAAACACAGTAAAGCAATCCGCAAAGGAACAGAGAAGGCTAAAGACAAATGGCTCAACCATCCAGATGGGTATTTGGAACGTAAGAAGTATGTTCCAAGCAGAAAAAATCAACAACGCAATCCAAGAAATGGACCGTATGAATATAGGTTTAATGGGCATTAGTGAAATGAGATGGAGGGGAACCGGTAAATGCGTAATAGAAGGACACACAATATTTCACTCAGGTGATGATACCAACAACATCAATATGGAGTAGGAATGAAAAGCACAAAAAAGCATGAAATTACTATAATCATGGACGACGTTAATGCCAAAATTGGGTTCAACAGAAGTGCGGAATGTGTGGGACCATTTGGACTGGGTAAAAGAACTAACAGAGGGGACAGATTATGCGAGTTTAGTACTAATGAGGATTTTGTGATACTGAACACACTTTTCAAACTTCCAGCTCGAAGACTCTATACCTGGAAATCTCCAGCCGACAACTCAGAAAAGATAGTAAGAAATTAAATTGATTATATCCTAGTTAACAAAAGATACAGAAACAATTTTAATATAGTCAAAACCTATCCTGGGGCAGACATTAATTCGGATCATAATCTTGTTGTTGCTACTGTCAAAGTTTGCCTGAGAAATAGCCTGAAAACAACCTGCAGAAAGAAGCTTGACATGTCTAAGTTAAAAATCGAGTCGGTAAAAGAGCAAGTACGAAGATGTCTAGACAAGAAAATGTAGATAATAACAAGAACTGATAATACTGATGTTCAAGCGACATGGTAAACAATAAAAGAAGCAATAACCTCTAGCAGCGAAAGACATCTAAAACAGGAAACAAATATAGGACGAAAACCTTGGATGAACGAAGAAATTTTGAAGCTAATGGACCAGAGAAAGCAATTTAAGAACATCAAAATATGGTATAAGGAAATACAGACAGAGTTACGGTGCAAAATCAGAGTTGCTAAAGACTCCCATCTAACAATGTGAAGAGATTGAAGCCTTACAGCTTAAGCATGATGCTTTTAACATGCATAGGAATATAAACTAGGCAGCTGGGTGCAGCAGGAGATAAACTACGGGACGCTTAATGAACAACTAAGGGCAGCTTATAATTGAGATAGAAGAAAAACTAAAAACCTGGCAAGTGTACATTACAGAACTATTCAGCGAAGAAAGACCGAAAAATACTTAACACAAATATGCAGAATTGGGTCCCACTATCACGAAGGAGGAGGTAAGAAAAGCCATACAGCAAACCAAAGACGGGAAAGCAGTTGGCCCAGATATAGGCATTATGACATTATTTCTGTACCTTATATATGACAGTGGTACCATTCCACAGGATTGGCTCCACTCCACGTTTGTGACAATTTCAAAGACACAGAATGCAAAAGCAGCGATTATAGAACGATCAGCTTAATGAGTCATATTTTGAAGGTATTCCTAAAGATTAACTATAACAGAATATATAGACGAAGTGAAGATAATATTAGCCCAACGCAGTTTGGTTTTATAAATGCACTCGGTACCAGAGAAGCCTTGTTAAGCGTTCAGGTCCTATTTCAAAGATGTAGAGACGTAAACTGTGATGTGTTCGCATGCGTTATTGATTATCAGAAAAGCGTTTGATAAGGTTTAACACCCAAAACTTATCAAAATTCTACAAAATATAGGACTGGACGAGAAAGATATTAGAGTGATTAGTAACCTATACTGGAACCATCTGGCGTCCGTAAAAGTCGACGAACAGGATACCGAGTACTTTAACATACAATGTGGTGTACGCCAGGGTTGCAAACTATCGCCAATGCTCTTCAATCTATACTCTGAGGAAATATTTAAGGAGGCGCTCCATGAGGTAAATACTGGCATTTGGTTAAACGGTGAATATATCAATAATATCAGATATGCTGATGATACTGTGATGTGTGCGGATAGCATAGAGGGACTGCAAGAACTTATTAACAATGTCGTGGACGCAAGTAAAAACTACGGATTGACCCTGAATCCCAAAAAAACAAAGTATATGGTCATCAGCAAAGTGCCAATTCAAAACATCCAGCTCAAAGCAGAAGGTCAGGCAATACAACGGGTCTCAAAGAATACTTACCTTGGTACCACAATTAACGATCAGTGGGACCATTCGGTAGAAATAAAATGCCGCAATGAAAAAGCCAGGGGAGCTTACATAAAGATAAAAGATATGTTCTGTAGTCATGACTTAAATATAAATACAAAAATGAGACTTGTCAGATGTTACGTGTACCCGGTTCCCTTATATGGAATGGAAGCATGGACCATGTCCGAAGATACCTGCAAAAAACTATCAGCCTTCGAAATGTGGATATACCGGAGAATCTTAAGAACTTTGTGGAAGGACCATATCACCAACGCAAGGGTCCTTGAACGTTTCGGAAAAGAACTATAGGTAGTTAATACTATTAAGGCGCGCAAGTTGCAGTATTTCGGACACATTATGAGGAATGAAGAAAGATATAGATTATTACAACTGATTCTGCAAGGAAAAGTGTTTGGAAGAAGATGTCCTGACAGAAAGCGTATATCCTGGCTTAAGAACCTAAGACAGTGGTTCGGGAGTACAACTACCGAACTCTTCCGCGCTGCTGTGAACAAAGTAAAAATAGCTATATTGATTGCCAACATTCGGTAATCGGATAGGCACCTGAAGAAGAAGAAGAATTGAGTCCTTATTGGCATTTAACCTTCAAACCCACATATGTTAAGTAAGGAGTTGCCGCCCAGTTTTAGCATGTTACTTGTGATACAATCTTTTCTCGACCTTTTGCTGTTTTTTATTTGTTTATGAGATTGTCTCCTCAAGCCTCTTATCTGGAGGGTATATTTTTCTTGTTAAGAAAAAATGTTTTGTGATGAGTACGCCTTCTTTTCTTTCGGATAAGAAGAGAAACTTTAGTAGGTCCCATGTACTGCCTTGATGTTGCGTGCACGTTAAAGAACCCAATAATTTAGTTTGGAATTCCTGAATTTGCTGCATAATTTCCAGATGTGGTAATCTTAACCTAAGGCGTTGGTGATTAGCATTGGCAGCAGAAATAGACCGACGTTAAATAATTAAAATTAAAAAAATTTAAAAAAAGAGGTTGTCCGATTTCGTTGATGTTGTTCATATCCAATTTTGGTAGCTCTTATTAACATGTGTTCACTTTCTGTGTGGAATCTATTTAGGACTGTGACATGCGTGCTTATGTGTTTTCTGTTGGATTTGATGTAGTCAATCTCATTTTTTGTCTGTGAGTCTGGACAGTGGTTATAGTTTTACTCTATCTGTAATGTGTACATATGTATATACTTATATGTTTCTATTATGACAAGTATATACCTAAGGTATATAAACTATTCTATTCTATATCTATCTTATCTGTGTTGGTTTTTGGTAGAAGCTGTTTTCTCTTTGAGGTAGTTTACTAGTTGTTTCTCCTTATCGTTTCTTGTACCTACCCCAAAGTTTTCCAAGTTTTGGATATATTTGGTTTGACTAAAAGGACAATCTTACTATTCTTAATTTTATGGTTGGACAATTACCAAATTTGTATATGTGACTTTTATGACGCAATAAATTTTAACCATGATTCTTATTTTTTTATTATCAAAACGATTGTCAAAAACAAATAATGAGTTATCAGCAAACGAAAAAAAAAAATTCAACGTTGCATTTACGTTGATAACAATGCGTGTATATTTAGTATGATTTCTGATCATTTTTTATATTAATTATTTAGTTTACTAACGTTTTTGAAACATATTTGCTAATCAACAGTCAAAATACAAATTTCACATTGCTCTACATTTTTAGATTTGCATAGTTGGCTTCAATTCAAATTTGCATGTTGATTTGATTTTAGTATCATATACGTGTTTCATCGGTAGTCAAGCAAAATTGTATTTGAAATAAAACCGCTTTTTCGTAAATATTTTAATTTCTTTTTTAATAATTTTAATAAGACCATTTGATTTGAATGCAAGCTGAACGATCTTTATAGATATACATCAAAATGAAGTTTTTTCTAACCCTTATACATATCTTGTGAGTCAATGTTTTAATGCAAGATAATATTTGTCTTGCAACGCAGAGACACAAGATAACTTAAATGGTGTTCACATTGCAGTGTTACCTTAGCCTTTATTTGATTGAGCACGTTCTTATATGTTTCAACGATATATTCATTATATTTATTAATTATTTGGTCGGTAACTCTTTACTTAATGCTGCAAATATAAATGCGTTAATTACAGTTTTACTCTAATGGCAAACGCAGTCTTATATGCATTTGCCACATTTATATTTGTTTGGCAGTATTTTAGAAAGTAGTTTTAACTTCAATTACCAATTTTTCTAAAAAAATAAAGGATTTTTACCAAATCCGAATGTAGGAATTTGGCCCACTATTGTCTTTTGAAAGTTATGTTTTGTATGTTTTGTAAACAGCATTAAATGTCTTATAAAATTTGTTTTTTTTATTATACTATATTTTAATTTATTATAAAAAGTCTATAAATACAATACGCATAATTTTGCCGTTTTGTTTTTTAATAAATGTTTCTTGATGAACTAAACGCAAAGTTGAAAATCTAAGTAAGACAAATTAATGTATTGAAACATTACAATTATATGATAAACTAAGTGTGAGTGATCACTCAGCTTACGTCAACTTGCGCATGCGTTTATTATTCCCGGTCTTATATTGTCATGATTTCTACTCTACCACTTAACTCAAGTGTTAGTTGAGTACTGATATATAAACTTTATTTTGTTTATGAATATAATTTGTTTTGGATAAACTTGTAGATTTTATTACCTTTGATCCCTCAGCCAAATTGTTTTGTTACAATATATCATAACACTAGACCGCAAACACCCTATTTTTGTATATTTTGTTTGCACAAAAGACTATAAGTTAAAATAAATTAATAACAAAATAATATGTTGAAACTAGTTTTATTGTTAACTAATTAAGCATTTGCCAAGAAATATTATTTTTCTTCTGCAGACTTTGCCGCAGATAATTTCTTGATAAACTTACTTGTTATGCAAAATTATGCCCGGCAGGATTGATCTGTTATTAAGTGTGTTCATTGCAACCCTGAAGTTAACTAGTACAATGTTTTATTAATAGCTGTTTTTTAATTCTATAACTTATAAAAATGCAACCACTTAGCAAAATAATCAAGTAAAATTGCAGTTTCAATTTGCTATTTAAGACGTCAAACATATGATTGATGACAACATAACAACTAATTACTTAACTCAAGAGAAATATATTTTTGTACTACAATTTCTATTTATACACTAGGGAATGACTCCTTTAAAAAGGTCAAATAAAAAATTGCAAGGCATTCCTGTTTTTGATGCTTAATAAAAAGTATATATACATTCACACATATATTTTTTGTTGATATTGGATGAAGGAGTCTCGATCATGTTTTATAGTATGTTTCCATTGCAGGAAATAAAGCGGAAATGAGAAATCATTACCGCGGGCACAAAATGTCGCTGTGGTTAAACCTAATACCGCAACTTCACCGACCTGGCGACGGCGATGACATATCCATGAGGCATCATCATTTCCAAGAAGAAGGGGATCAATACTATGATGGTAAATATTTTCAACCACAAATTTCATCATCCTTAAAACTTATATATGCATGACTCACCCTGCTTCATTTTTTTGGCATCATTCCAGTATATAGGTATGAAATTTGAATTTTCCAACCATCCTTTAACATCCGCAGTAATTAACTATATTCATTTTAATCACACACAGTATGCTACGTTAGAACTAAACCAACCTTCATTAATATCAAGTCTGTGGTTTTAATGCATAATCAGCTTATTGCTTGATTTTAAGTTATTACATAAAAAGGCGTAATTCTATCAGTCAGTTTGAACGCGACCCAAATTTGCCGTTCCACGCCAATGTTTGTGTTTCAAGTCAATAAAATCTGTCTCGTCCTAGCCGCTATCTGATTCTGTTTGATTTACAATTATATTTCCGTGTAGCGGAAGAACGACTCTTCATCTACTTCTACTGCAAATAGTATTTGGTCTGGATCGCTGCTACTTTCAAAGTATAAATCAATACAAATTGTATATAAATATATTAAATTTACGTTATGCCTTCCACTTGCGCTCACTCGCTATATCAAAATTATTGTTTTAGTTTGATTTACATTGATATTATTGCTAATTACACAACTAATATTTGGTGAATGCGCCGGGCACATTTACTGTTCAATATTCGATTAATAAACAATATTAATAATTCAATTCAATATTACTCAGTTTAGTGTTAAATTATGCAATTATTTATTTATGATTGCGTTTTACTATTTCCTGCTTTTTAAAGTGGTTTTATTCTCTTTAACGATGTGATTTTACGAGAGGCCTTTTTATTAAGCAATAACGGTGGGAAAATTTTAATATAACAAGTTTCCATTAGCTTTATAATAATATTATCATATAACATCATAAAATAATATTGCGAGAGCGACCCGTATTTCAGATCCAGCTTTAAAGTGCATTTTGAAACGTTCAGGCACTTTGCTGGGGGGAAAAGAGATTTACTGGCATATGATTTACTTCCTTGCGTTTCTTAATTTTTATCAGCCAGAAATGCTAATGTTTCATTTTTCTTTAAAGTCGTAATTTAAAAGTTAACGTTATGTTTTCAGTGAATAATATCAAAATATTCAGTATTTTAAATGATTTATGCCAGTAAGAATAATTCAAATTTTCATTTTATAGTCGTATTTATTTGTTACATTGCATAAAAATAGATCTCATATTATGTAATCTGTTTAGGTTATTGCATAAATTGAACTGTTCTAGAACTGATTGCTAGAACATCATTAACCGTTTACTTTTTTTTATTGTTTAATATTAAATATATCTATTCTTTCTTTATCTGCAAAAATATAATTAAATTTTGTGTGACCTTTTTAGCTAATCTTGTCGCAATACTTATTTCTGCAATAACATTTTCAGTATAATTTTTAAATTAATATACATCGAATTGACCAGAATGACTACTGTCAATTTAAATAAAAGCGAGTTATGCTACTAAAAATGATTTGTTTACAAATTAACTTTCTAATTTTTCAAGCTTCAAACGGCGAATGTTTGTTGCAGATCATGTTCGATATGCTTGGTTTTTTTTGTCATTTATTTTTTAAGGTTTGATATAATATAGTGCTGGAAAGGTTCAATTGTTTTGAATGACTGCAAATGAGATTTTTTGGTATTCTTTGACAATTTCCGCTGTGACGGAAATATTTTTAATCAAACTTTTAAGTTGAATGCGTTTTGGTTTTTTTACATTTTGTTTGATTTGTTTTGTTTTTATTAGCTTTTATATATATATTCATATTGATTTATTTTTATTAGCTTTTATATAATTAGTTTTATTTGGCACAGTAATGGTGATAATTTCAAAATAAAATTTAAGGTTTTGATTGCGTTTTTCAATTGTGTAGCGTTCTATACTCAATTCTAATACGATATAGATGACAACCGCCAAATAAAAATTTCTAAAAGTTAATTATGTGAAAAATAACGCACAATTCAAATTCAAAACTTACTTCATGTCGCTATAATAAAATTCTATTTAATATATATCTATGATTTAATATGACAATAATCTTACATGCACAAGCTACTGTTGCTATATTGTACTAAATTTTTTTTTTAAGTTGTAATTCAGAAGCAAGTAGTTAAATATGAAATAATCCAAAAAACAAAGTTTTATGCAAACTCGGTTTTTAACAAACAGGGCTGAGTGGGAATTCTTATCTATTAATTTAATTTAATTTATGATTTTCTATTTGTGCAATAATTTTATTTACTGGTGCACTTTCTTGTGTTTTAGTCATATTTCCAGCTTTAATACATTCCTCATCAGCTGGAGATATTAGAATTTTACTAATTGAATCATCAAGTTTTTCTTTTTCTGGTTTTTTATCTGGTGAACTAAACCTGGATACTTTAATTTTTTCTTTATTTATGGCGTTGGCTAGTTTGGCACGGAGAGCATTTAAATTGGGTTTAGCAACGGGTTTCTTTTTAGGTGAACTATTGCTGCTTGCAACAACAACAATGTTCTTCTTTTCGGTAGTCTTGGGTTTTATTGTTGGTGGTGGTTTGTTGGATACGATTGGAGGGGGAGGAAGGAATGAAGGAAATTGAAAGACCCCCATTTCAATTTCCTTCATTGTGGTTTGAATTACTGGTGGAATTTGCTTCAAGTCTACATCTTCATTACCAAATAACACATCAAACATTTCAGATTTATTCTTCTTGGGCACATGGATGTTATCAGGTCCATCTGTTGATGTTCTTTTCTTTGCTACACTAGCTGGTGGTGCTAGATGCCTTAAATCTACATCTATACATTTGTCGTTCTTGATACCAGCTTGGACACGGGGAAGTTTCTCTGGCGGGCCGTTCATCCGTAGATTCACATCACGGGACTCACTTCACGTCGTTACTTATTACTTTTTCAAACAAACTCTGTTTATTGTTTTTACCTACACGTTTTTTTCTTTTTTTTTATTAGATGCTCACTTACATTTTTTCCCGTTAGACATGTCTACAAGCTCTTAATTTCTACATCGCTTTATCTATACCGTCTCTATGCGATGAGTACATGCCTATTGAACTTTTTTTTTTAAATTTTGTTTATCTATCTAGCATTGTTTTGTTTAATTCTAATTTATTACTTAAGTTTGTTCTAGCACCATAGCGCATATTTTGTATGTTATGTAATGAAATTTTAAGTTTAACTTTTTTTTGGTTAAAGAATTCTTCTTCTTTTTATACACATATTATACATAATCAATTTTTTGGTAGCATTTGTACATAGCTATATTTTTTTAAGTTTTTATTGTTTCTTCTCTATTTTTTTATGTATAGAATTAATTTTTTCCATTTCGTTTATCAGTTCTTTTAAACAGTTTTGTAAAATGTTTTTTTTTTAATTTTTTTTTTGTTTATTTTATGTTTTTTTATCTTACCTTATTTTTATTGGCTTTTTTTAGTTGTTTATTTTTTTTAATTATCATTATCTTTCTTGCTTTTTCATTAATTCTGCACATATGTGTTAGTTCTTGCTTCTGCTATTTTTGCTTTAGTTTGTTCATACATTTTTTACAATTGCAACTGTTTTTTTTTGCTATCTTTTGTTTACGCTTTTTTTTCTAAAAAGTTTGTTATTTTTTATTTTTGTAACTTTTGCTGTTTTAGTATATTTCTTCTGTAATTGCAGATCACATAGCATTATTTTATCTTGCTTTACCACGTTTCATCTACCTACCCTTGTATTCATTATTTTAATTGGATCAACACTTTTTATAATTCTAGAAATCTTTTTTTTTTGTTTAAGCAAACCATTTTCTAAAATATATTTGTTTACTTTCTAATTTTATTTTTTGTTGTCTTTTCTATTTTATTCTACTAGTTTTTTTGTTTAATTTGAAATGTTGCTTATTTACTATTCTTATTCGTCTAAAGTATGGTCATAGTATTTATTCCTCGGAGTTTAACAATACGAGAGTTTTATTAGATGTTAGGAGTAAATCTAATGAGTAAAAAGCTCAGTCTACCGTGGATAGTGGACCAAGTAGTAGTAATCGACGGGGCAAACCGCTCAATAGGTTGAACATGGTTTATGATATGATCAAATTGGAAGAATAAGGCTTAGTCTGTCACAAATTAATTTAATCAACCAAACACTTTTTTAAGATATAGTGAGATGTTGGCCATTACAAGTGGCTCTAAGGAATGACCTGAGCGTGGAAATACTTTAAGGCTTTCTTTTCTGCGTGGGTTCTGCTGTTAATTTGTCTTTGTCATTGTCACTAATGTGATACTAGTTTAAGGTGGGCTGGTTTTAGCCTTACGGAATTCACACAGTGTGCTGCGGCAACACATGCTGTCCCCGTTTTATCTCTTCCTATACTTTCTTTTTCTGTCCTACTTCCTACACTGACATCCATCTCTCTTTTTTCCCATTTTTGCGTTATTCAGCCTAGATATTTGCTTTGTTCTTAGGTATCTTCTTAGTTTTTTTATATTTTCATTAATTTTTTCCTCGTCGTATTCTATTTCTTTCATAAATATTTTGTGTAGCTCAATTAAATATATCTCTTTTAGTAATCCTAGATTTGCCAGTTTTTGTGCTCTCTGGTTGCTATTGCTAGATATATATATATATATATATATATATACTTTGACCATTTTGAAAGTTGCATTGTCTATCCTCGAGATGGCGTATCTGCTATATGAAAATTGTTTAGTCAATTTATTTAGTTTGCTTTTCTTGAACAGTTTTTTTCTTCTTCTCCTTATTGTTGCAATTTTGGTTAGTACTAATGTTTCAGTAAATGTTCTTCTCTTGTCTATCCTCTCACCGTCTAATTGATTTTTTGCTTCCATTCAGCT
Organism: Tachinus rufipes; assembly: GCA_963932245.1. Taxonomy (NCBI): domain Eukaryota; kingdom Metazoa; phylum Arthropoda; class Insecta; order Coleoptera; family Staphylinidae; genus Tachinus; species Tachinus rufipes. The sequence continues at coordinate 36,226,852 of OZ010741.1, read as the reverse complement.
TTTTGCTCTTCTTTTTTTTGTCTTCTGTGGCTTGTGATCTGTGTGTTTCCTTCCATTTTGTTTTATCTAATTTTTAAAGTTTCAAACTCCCCTATATTTTATCTCAGTACTGTCGTTGCATAGGTTCTTAATGCTCTCAATTTCTTTATGTCACACAGGAATATATTAATGATTGTAGATTTGTTGGTTTTGTTTTCTAATACTTTTTCTAACACTTTTCTATCTTCTTCCCACGCTTTGCACTCTACTACCGTATGTTCTGCGTCGTCATGCGTGTTTTCTTGACAGAATACACATTTTCTTTTTTCTCCATCTCATTTATTTTTTATAAATACTTACCAAAGGCTCCATATCTGGTGTAGTTGTGTTGTGTAGTATTAGTTCTCTTGTCCAGTCTTTTCTGTTTGCCATCTTTCTATTGTATGCTCTCTTGTCCGTCTTCTTGTTTACTAGTTTCTTCATTATTCTACCATCAAATCTGCTTGTGTTGCCGCAATTCTTAACAAGCTTGCTCTCGTGACTTTTCTTATTTCTTTTCTGTTTTTTTTTTTGTCTTCAAAGCGTTTCCCTATATTTTCTGCGGCGTACAATAGTTTACTTCTAGCCGCCGTTGCTGTTAGCTTTCTTGCTTTTTTTTTTCTGGACCTTTCTTGTTTGGCATAAGCCTACTAAGCATTCCTTCCACTTTCTTTGTTTCTTTTACCGCTTTCTTAACCTGTTTGTTCTATCCCTTTGCTTTAAGTGTAACTCCGAAGAGGAACTAGATCTTACTCTTTATTTTTACCAAAGCCTTGGGTTAGAAGTAATTTTCTCTAATATTTGTGGACTAAAAAAACAATTATTCTGGCGGTCTATGATGTTTTCAGCATTTTTTTCTAGCCCCACATTTCAAATGCTTCGCGTCGACAATCTGCTGCTTGCAATGTCTATGTTTTTGCTCTAAATATGAACACAGAGAATACGAGTATCTGTACGAGGTTGATTTTTGTGTTTCTTGTAATGTTGAGGTTTTTTATATTGGTTTTAGCTGAGACATAGCTTTTTTTTCAGCTGGATTTGGCGTCGTATTTTTGATTTGCAACAACCTCCATTGTTGACTATGGCGCCTAGGTAGATAAAATGATCTACAACGTTGTAGTAGCCAAATTTGTGTTTGTTTGGCCATTTGTCATTTGCACGGTCTACAATCATGGTTTTACTTTTTGTTAGATTTATTTCAAGGCCGTACTTAAGGCTGATGTTTTCTAATCTTCTATTTAAAGCCAAAAGTTTTTTTTGCTGCGAGCAAGTAGTAGCGTTGTATGTGAATCTGAGGTTTGATATTTGTTGTCCGCCAATTACGACGATGCCTTCCCATTTGTCTACGACAACAGGCATAATATATTTGCTGTACAAATTAAAAAGTAAAGGCGTTAAAATGCACCCTTGTCTAGCATCTTTTTCTATATTGCATTGTAAAGACAGGTTGTTATCAAAATTGACTTCAGCAGTACTTTTGTCGTAGAGAGTCTTGATTAGATGGATGAGAGGTGTTGGTATTCACATCTGGATTAGATTTCCCACAGTTTGTATCATTTCACTTTATTAAACGCGTTTATATACTCTGGTCTTTTAAACAAGTTGTCTGAAGATCAGAATTTGTTCTCTACTGCCTTTTCTTTTAACAAATTTTGCTTGTTCAAGTCAATTTTTCAAGATGTAAGTTGTTGTAGTCTGGATTAATTAATTATCATTATTCATTTTTTCATTTTTTTTTATATTTGGCTCTGTTCTTCATGTTGTTTTCTATCCCTTTTATACAGGTTTGAGCCGGTATTCTCCTTTTTTTTTCTGCTTGCCGGGACATAATTTAGAGCTCTTTGAGGCCATCTGCCCTCCTTCATTCTTCTTACGTGTCTATACCATATCAGTTGTCTTGTTTCAATTCTTTCTGTGGTTCTCTGAACTCTGTTTGTGTGCCTCCTAGTTTCTTTATTCCGTATCCTTTCCATCACTCTGCTCCGTATGTCATTATTAGTTTTACTATTGTTTTATAGATTGTCATTTTTGTTTTTATTGTAAACTGATTGGACCACAGTAATGAGTTAAATAATCGAACGCATTTTGGTCCTTGTTGTACTGTGTGTGATATATCTTTGTTCGATGTTCTTTCCTCTGTTATTATACATCTTAAGTATTTGTATTCTTGGCATTTCTTTGTGCGTCTTAGTTCCAAACTGGGATGTTTTGACTCTTGTTGTACGCTTATATATTCAATTTTTGTTTGATTTATAATCATTCCACACTTTCTGTACTCTTCTTCTAGCTTTCTTAACATGTAATCCAAGTCTTCTTTGCTGATTGCAATGATGACTTGGTCATCTGCAAAGAAGAAAGTTGTTAAACATTTATCTCCTATTTGTATCCCCATTCCTGTACATTTTTTCATCCAAGTTTCTAGGGCTTCTTGTATATTAAACATTGTGGGCATCGCTGTTTAAGACCCTTTGTTATTTTGAAAGGTTTGGGTATCTTTTTGCTAAGTTTTACTACGCTCTCTGGGTTTTTATATACGTTCCAAATTGCTCTTATATACTCCCTACTGAGTCCAATCTGGGTCAATGTTTTAAAAAGCTTCATCAAGGGCACGTATTGTAAGCTTTTTCAAGATCTATGAATAGGAGGTATGTAAGCAGATTTTGGGATTTCTGTTTTTCTATTATCTGCTGTAATGTAAAGATTTTATCTAGGCATGACCTTCCTGTGCGAAAGCCACTTTGCTTCTCTATTTCCTTCCATTCCAGTTCTATCCTTCTTTTTATTATTCTACTATACAACCTCCCCAATGCACTAGTGACAATTATTTCTCTGTAGCTTCCGCATTGTTTCTTATCTCCTTTCTTATATATTGGACTGATATACGACATACTCCAGTCGGGTGGAATATTATCTTCTTTAATCAGATATTTATTAAAGAGGTCGTGTCAGATTCTCCCATAAAATCTCTGGTCTATGTTTACTAGTTCAATGGGAATGTTTCCTGGTTCTGGAGCTTTACCGTTCTTCATATCCTTTAATGCTTTTTTAACTTCCGTTAGGTTTATTTTTTTCTACATCTGTACATATTGTTGCTTTCCTTGTACCTATTTCATTAAATTGTTCTCTATACTCTGTCAATAGTTGTCTGTAATGCTCTTGTCAGTCTTCTCTCTTTATCAAGTTTGACCCTCTTGTTGCTTTTCTATTTTATCTATAGTATAAAAAACTTTCCATGCTTGTGCTACTTTCGTACCTCCTATACATCTCTCAATCTCTTCACATTTTTTTTCCCACATCGCGTATTTTTCTTTTGTCACTCCTCTCTTTTAACTTCTCTATTGACTTGTGCGTATGTTTTTCTATCTTCAGGATTGTTGGTGAGCAGCCATTTATCATAGGCTTTTTTTCCTTTATTCTTTCTTTTGGTTTTGGTTTGACTCCTGGTATCCCAGTGCTTCTTTTGCTGCTTGATGTATGCATTCTTTAATTACTTGTTATTTTGTTTCAGTATTCATAACTTTTTTTTGTTTTTCTTTTAAGTTTTGCAGCGAGCCTTCATTTATACAGGAATTGTGTCGCTTCTTGTTTTCTTGGCTATATCTTTCCGTCTCTATCTCCTGGAATGAGCTATTTTTGTCTTCCGGTTTACTGCTTAATCTTCTGTAGCTAACTACTATTGTTGCAATCACCAAGCGGTGGTCAGATCCACATTCTGCATTTTGATACGCCCTTACGTCCTGTGTTTTTAACTTGGAATTTGTCCTCTGGATTAAATAGTCGATTATCAACTTTAGTCTTTTTGTGGATTGTATCAATGTAAACTTATGTATGTATTTATGTGGGAAGAACCTATTCATTATTTTTAGCGATAAATTTTCACATAGGTCTATAAGTCGTTGGCCGTTATCGTTTAGATTTTATTTGCCATATCTTCCAACTATTTTGCTGTGTTCTCTGTCATTTAAATCTCCGAGTATGCATATCTCTTTGCCCTTCTTAAAATTTATGAGCACGTCTGTTAGTTTTTTGTAAAATGCATCTTTTACACTTTTTTCTGCGTATTTACTTGGTGCGTACACACCTATCACGTCTATTTTGTCCGTTCTTTTCTATTTCCAACGTTATTATCTGTTCATCTATCTCTTTTCAGTTCTTTACGTTCTTTTTGTGTCTTTATGTACGGCTATATATACACCCATTTTTGCTCTTGTGCTTTAGCACACTCCACTGTAGAAATGGATGTATTCTCTTATTCTTTCGTTCCCTTGTTCTTTTTTTTGTTTCAGTAAGCATGCAGATATCTATGTTCTTATGTTTTAACTCTTGGAAGACTTCGTTCCTATTTGGTCCGAGTCCCTGTATATTTTATGTAGCCAATCTCAATCTCCGTTTTCTTAGCATTTGTCTTGTTTTGTTTCCGTCCTGTTTCCGAGGCTGTTAATGCTTTCTTTTCCATTTCTTTGAGAATTTCTTCTGTGATTTCATCTATCCCCGAAAACTTATTTTTTCTTAGTATTTGTATGGCAGTGTGCACCTTCTGCATTAGTCTGCCTGGTTCTACTTCTCACTTTGTTATCTTAGAGTTAACGCTTTGTTCTTTACTGTATAGCTGTTTGCAATATTTCTTTTAAACATTTAATACTTTGTCTGTATCTGTAATCAGCACATTGTTTGAGTTACAGATGGCCCATGTTTGAGGTTTTGGCTTTTCCATTTAATAAATTGAGTTTAGGAAAGACATCACTGGACTGAGTAGAGTTGGAATGTTCTATTTTTTGCAGATATTGTTAAGATAGTTATTTTCACCTTTCTACAATTTGCCTGAATTAGTTTTGAGAATGGGCTGTATTTATTTTATTGTTCTTCACTATTACTACTTCTGGCTTTAATGCTTTTTTATTGTTAGATTAAGGCTAACGTTTTGGTGGATATCCATTGTTGCTTTATCGTTGGCCTATGAAGGGGTTGTTTGTCTCGAGTAATACTTACTATTAACGGTTTTGTAACTTGCCACAAACTATTTGTGTCAGTGTACTCGTTTTGTCTTATTATAGTAGTGATTGTTGGGTCTACAGTTTTTGAGAAGGTAGCACTATCCGTAATTATTGGTAGTTTATGTTTTGAAATTTTATAATGTATGGCTTTAATTTTATCCGGAACTTGCAAATTAAAACTTAGTGATCTGACCCGTAGTCTGTTCCTGGTAATGTTTTGACTAGTGCTTTAGATACTTTTGAACATTGGAATAACATATTTCCATGAACATTGTTTAAACGAAATACAAGACATACTACCATCTAAACTATAAAATATTTACTCATAGTACAAGGCCTTGCTAGAAGTTCTAAGAAATAATCACTGACAATTCAGAGATGCAGGACCAAAACTATTAAAGAGAATTTTTTTAAGCAGATAGTCAGACACAATAATAATATATAATAATTAAGGTCAATGTTGACAGACCTTTTAAATCTTGTTTTCAATATTACTAAAAGCAGCTTTGGACTTTTGAAATTACGTATGATTGAATTTATATTTTTGGTAGTGTTGATTTTTTTGTATAATTTGATATGAACATTTTTAGTATCAGAGTCATCGGCTAGGAAACCTATTTTAGATTCATACTACATTATTGTATATTTTAATTGTTTTCATATTTATTCATTTATCATGTTAGACTGTTTGATTTTCTTTGTTTCCTATTTTTTATGATATATGTAAAAAGTTCTTTTCATTTATATTTCAATTGTTTTGTTTTTTTGCATTCATTCATTATTATAATTGATGTTTAATACTTGAATGGGTTTAGATTTGAATATTAATTTTCCAGATATATCAAACTATAGTAATTTCAGTACGGCGTGGCCCATGGTATGTGTGAAATGTAATTGCGAGAAAAGAATGCAAAAATGTGCAAAGGTATTAGTGCAACAAAGCAAACAGTTTTTTTGTGTATATTAAGTTGCCTAATATACCGGCCACGCTGTTATTGGATCACTGTACAATATTTAATCATGCTTCATAGTATGTATTAGGTTTCAAGTTAAGCAAGTAGTGTGCACAAAATATGATATTTAAAAATAATATAAATGTTTACGTGTCTCAGATTGGTATGATAAATTAATTATTATGTTAAGTTATTAATTGTGCATTTTGACGGGTTATTTATTAAACACACAATGTATCATAATATATATATTTTATGTTTATTTTTGGATAAAATAAAATTAAACATAACAAAATTTTTAATGAAAACATGAGACGACATTCGTATGAATGGGTTTGAAAGAGATATGATTTACGTGTTTGATATAGGCAGCCTTTGTAAATTCTGGTTAAATTAATATTTGATGTACGGAATTCTGCATGCATGTACACATAAAATGCTTTCTTTTTTAATGTTCCCCTTTGTGCTTTTATTTACTTGGTCCGTTTGTATATTTGTGAGGAAATTGTGCCGAATCGCGGTTTACTCAGTAATTAGAAGCGGTAAATAGCTGACGCCGTGTGATATATAGTAGTAGATAGTCTTGCATTTGTGTTCTTCTGCTATGCGTAATAAACTAATTAATTATTGGTCTGTGTTTAGGTTTCGTACGTCCGCAAACAATGCAGAAGCCGGCGCTTGTGCATATAATAGCTCCACCTCCGCCGTCGACGACGACACGAACTTCGCCTGCCTCGACAACACCCACTCCGCCACCGCCTAAATCGGATACAGCCTTACAAGCAACCACTACAGAGTGTCCACCCAACAATAGCTTCGCGAACAATCAACAACAAAAGAACAATAACAATAACCTATTAAGAAAACTCGCCTCAAGTCACTACCAGAGCTACACTACGGCGTTAACAGTGACAATTGCAGTGGGGTGCTTTTTACTCTTATTGAACATTCTGATTTTCGCGGGTATTTACCATCAGCGCGATCGCGGCAAGAGTAAACGCAAGAAGAAAGAGGAACTTGCCGAAGCGGGCAGCTGTAGCTCCTCATCGGGCGAAACGTATGATACTAAAAGCATGTACGAAGCCCGCCAGAGTGGTTACGATTGCAAAAGTCCCTATGAACTTTCCCGTGGAAATAGTTTCGAATGTAAGACAATGCCGAATTTTATAGGAGAATATAGTTGCGAGAAGAGATCCTTGGCGGATGTCCAAATGACACAACTTCCCCTGCAGGAATTTCAGTCATCCCCGCCATCTGGAGTAAAACGTTGTTCGGAGGGGAAACCCCCTAGTTACCCACCCGACGTGACAAGCACTGCAACTACAACCAACCAAGATACACAAACAGTAATCACAAGTCCAAGCATACCCGACCCGCCGCCTCCGCCGAAAAATCAGCCGCCCTGTAATAATCAGGGCATATTAAGGCCGCACGGCGCGCCTACCACACCTGGGACTATGAAAAAGCGCGTCCAGATCCAGGAGATATCAGTTTGAAAGCTGATCCAACACACGCAAACAAACCATATCTCTGACTGAACAAATTTTCAAGGAATTGCACTGTGATTGTCATAAGATTTATTTGTCATGAAATGTTTACTTAGGATTTGTATTTAAACGGGACCGTATCTATACATCCGCCTTGTTTATACATCCAGTTTGTTGTTTTTTTAAAAACTCATTCCTATTCCACAACATTGCGGATTTTCTCCCTTTGCAGAATAATTAATTCAACCAGATAATCGAACGGCAGCGTCAATAATCAATTACAAAACAACCCAGAACAATATAGATGTTATCTCCGCTATTGTGGAATTGGAATGCGTTTTCCACATGCTACATACTCTTGTTGGTAGATTCAATTTTTATTTAAAGCATAATTGATTATATAATTAGTGGCTAATTACATACAGACACAAACTATATATTTGTGATTTAAACACAGAGATTTGAATTGAATTGAATGAAATTTTATCGCTATAAATTTCCAAAAAAACATAATATAATTATATATTTTAATTAATTTAAGACAGTAATGGAATTTACAGATAAAACTAGTTATATTAAAAATGCATATATTCTATTTTAAATTTAATTTTTCTGATTTGTGTGAAGACCGAATTGAGCAGAATTTGAAAGCAATGTAGCCCAATGGTATATACATATGTTATATTTAAATTCCATATTACGTATACAATTTTTTTAAAACAAACCGTTTTATTTGTCACTAACATGAGTCGTGACAAGAATAAAGCTGTAACTTGTTTTATATTTAAATAATTTGACAAATTGCAATTTGGCTCTACACATTTACGACAATTTCAACAAACTACTTGATGAATTGAAAATAGTTAGAACGTGCTGTTGTGTCCTGCTTATTGGGGTGCTATTTTTACTTAACATTTTAAATTATTAACATACAAGTTGGTGGGTATACTTCAGTAATTAAGTGATCCTAAGTAGAACGCTATAGAAAAATAAAAGTTTTACAACTTTCTATTTGAAGTGTTAAATGTGTTGCATAGTTACTAAATCAAATATAAATAAAACCCAATCAAAAAATATCTTTGCCTATGATGTCAAAATTTATTAAGTTTGCCATCACTTTTCAATAACATTTTAACGTTTGAGCCAGGGGCTAAATGCATTTTAGAAACGTTGAAATGTAAATTGATAAAACAGATCAAAAATGAAGTTTGGATCATGGTAAACAAGCCAGCAGCCATCGTTGTTTTGAAATGTTGCAGCATGTATTTCCAAGTAAATTGACGTAATTATCTTCAGATTTAAATTAACAATAATACCCTTTTTATTTCAAAATAACTAATGTTGCGGTTAATTATGAAAAATGATATCCTTCTTTCTTTGTGCCATGATAAATTTTTTTTTTTCAAAATGATTGTTATTTTGTCTTATTTCTCTAATTGCTGGAGTAATGTTGACTGAAAGCTTTTCAAACTCTTGCTTTTAAATAACCCCACAGGAAATAGTTAAAGGGTGTGAGGTTGCACGACCTAAGCGGTTAATTTATCTCTTCTTTAAAAGATTTAGTGTTTTATCTGCTGTATGGCAAATGGTGCCATTCTGTGAAGACCAGGTGATTTGGACATTTATACTTTTTAATTCATTTCAGAACTAATTTGTTAGCATTGTTCTGTATCGAGCTTCATTTAGAGTAACCGCATTACCAACTTTGTTCTAGAAGAATTAAGGATTATTCGCTTCTGGCTTAAAAACCACCACTAAATTTGAAATGAACTTCTTTGCTGAAGGTTATTTAAAAAAATATATTATTTTCTTGTCTTTTTTCTAAGGCCCGATAAAATGTACGACGTGACAAATGCTAAGAACTTTTAAATGAAGATTGTTATAAATTGACACTTATGTGTTTTTAATAACACTAGCTCTTACAGCACTAATGGTTTCTTTTGATTGGCCTTAATTGACCCAGATGATTCAAAATTCTGCATAAAATTCTTAATAACTTTAACAGATGGTGCCAACTGTTTTCCAAAATGCGTACTGTTTCTTTTTTCAGTTGCAACAAAACATTCCCTATTTTGGTAATCAGTTTTCACAATAAATATGCGTTCTTCTATACACAGACGCTTTATGATAACTAAAGTTTTTACTTGACATCTGTCACTATATGAAAATCGGCAATGATGTTTAGTAATAAATGGAGGCCAATTTAAATCGGTAACTAAAATTTTCAAACTTTTTGTATGCAAAGTTTTTTGATGCAATTTATTAAGCGGTGGCAGCAATGTTAAGTTTCATGTCATTTATTCCTTGCTTGGAATTGCTTTAACTTTAAAAGATGTTTAGATTGTCTACGTATTGTCTATTTGTGAGACTGATAAGCATTAAATGGCGTTGGCGATAACACAAAACCTTGACTCAAACAACTTTACGACCAATGTTGTCTTGAAAATATGTTTAGTCTAAATTATCTCAATGGCGCCAAACAGCAAACTTTGTCAAATGTCTTTTGAACGTCGATTGCGACATTGTTCTACTCAAAACATTGCTATAACATGATTTGTGACTTTGGGCCAGCAGTTAAGCGAAGGACAGCCTTATTCAAAGGTTATGACTGATGGATGTTGAAAATACTATGGTTTCTCTTAGAATTGTGTTGCTTTAATAAATACTCATCTATATTACTGTTAACTTGTGAGAAATTATTTAATGTTCAGTGTGTACAACATTTTGGTTCTATATAGTAAGCGTAGCGTAGTAGTCTGGCATCCGAATGCTGCATCAAAGAAGGTGTCATTGAATCTCACTACGGAAACTATTTCAAACGTTTATACGCTCTTCCACTCTTCAACCCATCCGCCTTATCAGCGTGGGGAAGATCCTTCTCTGGTCCGGAGTAAATTAATAATCTTTCCAGAGCTTCGAAATTCATTTAAAACTGTAGCATTACAGGTAATGTAAGTTGCCAGTTTATGGGCAGAGAAGGCTGTCGTCAGTAGTTTTGTATAGTTGCAAATCAACTCAGTTTAACTTTTTGCCTTAGGCCGTTAAATTGGCCACTAAACTACATTTCTAGACAAAAAAAAATTTTGCTACACATTTAACTTTATTAACTTAGTTTGTTGTTTTGGGCCTTTAATTTTTTTAAATACTTGGAAATAAACGCAAAATAGACGAAAAAAAAATTGTAGCTAATGGCGTCCAAATTTAGAAAACTGTATGAATGTGTTGACATCTATTCCACGATCTGTGCTAGTTTTTCATAGCTGATATTTATTTTCATAAACGATATGATAATCATAGTCACCTGAAGTAATCTCATGATTTTTGAATTGCGATCAACACATTACACATTACTGCATGTACAAGTTTAATCGTGAAACATGCAAGTGCTCAATGTGTTTTATCTTAGCTGTATATGACATTTATAATTGTCTCTAACACATTGATGTCCGTAAATTACAATTGCCAGTTCTGTCAAGCAGTGTTGATTAAATTATCATATATTTGCAGAAACGTTAAAGAAGACAACCATTATACAGTTCCGGAAATTTGTATATACAAGGTGGGGCAAAAGTAATGTCATAATGTGAATTGGCTGCTATTTTGTTAGAAATTAAAAAAAAACGAGCCTTGTTTTTACAGAAAAGTGTAAAATTGATGACAATAAGTTGAAAAAATGATATCGGTCAAATGACCATCTCTTGAGTTGATGCACATTTGTGCTCGTTTTACGGCATTTTGAATTGTTACTTTCACAAAATCTGGCAAATTAGTGATTTCTTTTTCAATGTTGGCTTTTAAGACTTGCAAGATTTAAGGTTTGTTGTGGTAAACGTAAGATTTTAAAAAACCTCACAAAAAGAAGTGTGGCGCCATCAGATTCGGAAATCTGGCCGGCCAGTTTAAATTGCAACGGCTCGGAAATTGAGTTTTAAAATTTTCATAGGTGCCCGAGCTTTATGAGCAGTTGTTCCGTCCTGCTGGAACTAACAATGCTTGAGACAAAATTCAGCAAACTGCAGCAAAACAACTTGTTTAACATCTATCTGTAGCACTAACCAGTTACGGTTACGGTGGTGTTGTTAGCGTAATAAAGACCAGTCACTTAATCACTGCAAATGCTCCGTGCCCCAGAAAAAACATTTTTGATTGTTAACATAACCAGTTAAATGGAAATGGATTTTGGATAGGAAATCATTGTCTTCTTGCACCAGGTTTAACAGAGCATGGGAGTAAGTTAACCTCACTTGACGGTCAGCGGGCAGCATTTGGTGAACGGTTTGCACTTTGTAAGGGAACATCTGTAGGCTTTCACCAAAATTTGATGCAACATACGTCTGTTGATGCCAAATTGTGTGCATTGTTGTTTTGTTGATGTTTGTAAACTTTCTCGGACGTTCTCGGGCACAACATCAATATTCTCGATTAAACGAGCAATACCGGGGCCGGCTTCTTCTTGCGACATCTTTAGTGGACCCAGATTGCATGAGACGCTCAGTTAAAACTTTAATTGTTTACCACATGATGCAGGACAACAAGGAAAATAACGACGAAATTCACGCTGCGTTAAAACAACAGACCGGAAATTGGTCAAATAAGCAAAAACAATAATTTCGCGTTTTTTGGGTGTGCATCGTTCTATTGTTTATTTTCAATTCTCAATCAGTCAATGCAATATTTGACGCTATTTGCAAAAATTATGGCACATTCACATTATGACATTAGTTTTGTCCTACTCTGTAGTTGCCTTTTAAAATATTTTATTAATAAAGTCTAAAACTACGCTATAGTGACAGTAAGTAAACAAAACCACATGAACAGATTTATTCCTGCCTGCAGTTTGTTTGGCTCCTCAATCCAAATTCTTATAGCTGGGCACGTGAACAATGCGTGTATTTGTGTATTTTGATTACAGCGCGGCTATGCATAGTCTATATTCAATTCATCTATGCCGTGGTAGAAGGTTTTATCAAACTCAATTAATTTTCAACAGACTTATTATATTTTGAACTATTTTAGATTTAGAGTTGGAGCGTAAACCAAAGTTTACTGCACTTAAGATTTTAGTGGTGACTTCAATCTGTTGTCCTCGCGTTCAACCACCACATGTGGCTGATGTATGCAAGTACTACGTTTGGAGGGTCTTCCTTATACTGGCCATGTCAAGCCAGCCACTTTCTAACATGGGTTTTCTATCGTATGAAATAGTTGAGCATGTACATACCAATCCAGGCATGCATGTGTTTTCTTAGTAGGCACTTTTCTTGTCAAGATCTTTGTCATAGTTTGCAAGTTCTTTCTGGAAGTTGCAAGAAGTAATTGGCTAGATCTTGGCGTTTGGAAAATTATTGGCTCATTTGCTTGTCTGCAACCTGGAGTGTGATCTCAACTTTCTCAGTGCGTTGTGTATGTTGATTTTTAATAGGCAGAAGCTTTTGAGTGGTAAAACGGTGCATGGTTCAGGTCTACATTGTTGACCCTTTACGAACCAGCCCGTCCGCTTTAATGTTACCTACTTTGTTGGTATGTTTTTTCAGCCAGAGCAGCTTGATGTTATTTCTATAGGCAGCTAAAATAAGGGCACGGTGACATTAAAAAAATAGCTAATTTGCACTATCGGATATCAGAACGAGGCTAGTTGAAGAGATGATTTTGCAAGATTTTCAAAACATACGTATATACATAGATATGTGCCAGAAAAACATACTCAGTAAGTTTTTAATTTACAATTTTTGAAACCGGTAGCACTTACTTAATAATTATTATTGTCTTTGTGCTTAATAATGTTTTCACGTTAATTACCAACACTGTTGATAGATACAGTAAGTTACTTCTACCGTTTTTAAATGTTTTTATGACACAAAAAATACGCAAACCACTGTGATGTTGTAAAACATCACGCTAAATTTTAACATATATACTTTATTTCACTTAAGAGGCACAGACACCGGTGTTCTGCATTTTCTAAACTTTTGTCAGTGGGCTTATAAACTCATATAAGGTCTTATTAGCTTACAACTTTTCTTACTAGAGGTTACCTTATTTCAATATTTTATTAATTTAGTAATTAATTAATTAATTAATACTGTTATATGTTTTTGTGACAACAGAAAATATACAAACTACATCTAAGAACGTAACGTGTACTTACCACATAATATATATGTTTTAATAATTTATGACGTTTCATAATAATAATCTTCTTAGTCGCAGTTGGTGTTTGTATTGAGTTACACTTTTTTTCTATTCAATTACTTACCGCACATGTGCTTTTTGGCAACAATAATAAACTTAAAGGTTTGAATTACTAAAGAGGACTATATGCATCTGTTTGATAAAGTTGGTTAGTTATGTTTTAATATAGTTAGTTTATATGTCTCGTAATGACTGAACTGAACTTACAATTCTTATACGGCTAGTACAGTTTGGTAGAAAAGGAGACCTATATATATTTCTGTAGAAAAGAAAAAGAAGTAAAACTATTGTTTATGGTTATGTTCTTCTTGTTATTTTTTTTTATTGACGGGTCAAAGTGATCTTTGGGATTTATTTGTTTACTCGTGGCAAAGTTATAAGTAACGCTACTAAGCACTTTATTGAAAGATGAAGATACGGGCCCTAAAGTAACATCAAAGTTTTTAGAGTTCAAACCATGGATTGTTAAATTTGAGCTTAGAAGCACATACAACATTGCTGGAGTATAGGTTTTTAATTTTTAAACGCTTCCACTAAAGCTAATTTGAGCAACAAAATAAACAAACGTAGATTGGGCCAGAAATGTATACCACTTGTAAAAATATGGTATCTTATTTATTTATCAAGTTTAATTAATTTAGAAGGAAGTAACTACTCTGTTTCTGTATTTCTGAATCTAACTGATTATTTCTAGTTCCCTTTCCTCCTTTTTTGCAATTTATGACAATGATTGTTACCACTTCCAATGTTTTATCTTTCTTCTGCATTATTATGATAATACTGTCAGGATTGAACTGCACTCTCGCTTGCATTTTTGCAGTGCTCATCTGATGCAGTCGAATGTTTGTTTTAAAGTATTTACTAAGATTCATCTGTCTCTAAATGTTTTAAGCTATGCCTGAAAACATCTATGTCCAGAGAGTAAACTTCCTATGGCTTTTCTGAGCTTATAGATATATTTTTTCTAGTTTGTGGACTTTTTGTTCAGTTTTTGTTTTACATTTTTATTACTAGAAGGACCATCGTGTGAATGCTTGCTTTCAAAATATCTTTGCGTCCAGTTGTTTTTGTAGTGACGGCATCCGCTTCCTCTATGTCATTAATTTTAAGACATCATGCTCTATATACCACAATAGAGTACGAAGCCATAGCTTCTGCTCCCAAAATGTTTAGCAGAATTCTTTTATGAAGTTTTTTTCTGAGTTTGGGACGACTTCTGATTGTAATATCAGCTAGAAAAATAATTTATACTGCATACACACTTGCAACAAACTGCCGCAACACAACACCGTAGCGTAACATACTAGCGCAACAAAAGTCCCATCGTTTGTCGGTTTTATGCCGTCATATCAAAGGAATTTGATTCCGTGTTGCGGACTGATGCTACGCGAAGATGTTGCACGACGTTGTTTTGTTGCAAGTGTGTATGCAGTATTAGGTTATCCACTGTCCTCAAATCTAGGTACTAATTTAGTTTGCGACTTACCCACAAATGCAGACAATATATTATTGAATTTAAAATTTTAAATAACTTAATTTATTGGAAATAAAGGTATATAATTATGAAAAAAGAGAAAATATGTTAAGAAACAATATTTTGCTTTAAATTGATATGAATACAGCCTTAAATATTGGCAACTTGTCTGTAGCAGGTATCTCAATTGCTTGTTAGATTAATGTAAAATTTTTATATAGCGGGCGGTAAACGATTGATACAATATGTAAATAATTTCAACACATCACAGAAATAAAATCGGGAATTCTATTACTGACGGATAAATTTGCTTTCTGCTTCTGTAACTTAACTGAATTTTGTTCAGTTTAATATAACTAGATATATGTACATCTAATACTTTGAAGAAACTATCAGTTTGGTTTGCACACAAACTAATGTATTTACATTAAATATTTACAAGGCACGTGCTTGAATCAAATTGAATTTTATTTCCACGAATTTGCTTGCTGATATTTTCAATATCGCATTTAAGCTACAAATTTTATCAGAAAGCACAAACGCATTTCATTCTGCTTATGAATATTTATAAATTTTCCTTTTACCTCCATTACAATATCATAAAGCAAACGTACTAAAATATTCTTATTACAAAATCACACAAGTATAAAAACCTTTTCAAAATCAAATAATATAGAATATAATTAATAAAATTTAATAAGGTGCTAAATAATATTGTGATCTGTATGTACTTAGTGACATTAAAATAAATATAAGTTGTTGTTATATGAAGACAAAAATTGCATGTAATCAATATTTATTGATGTTAATAAAAAAAACTTTCATTTATTTACGTAATTACAAAAGCAAATAATATCATTTATGTCTTCATACATATTAGTATAATATTAAAACAAATTTTTAGTATAAATATAACAACTGTGTTAATTGCTGAATTGAATTTATATAAGCCATTGTTACTAATTAGAGGAATTGAGTTGCAAACACTGTGTTAGCGATACCGACACCGAATTGATTTCAATGTGAATAGTTTTATTTGCTAAAGGGAATTGCTGAATGGAATTAAAACAAATATAAAACAGCCCCAACAAATCAAAAAAATAAATAGTTTACCTTGTTGATAAATCATCAGACAATCAAGTTTTAATTTCATAATTTGGAATTGGATAGAACTATCAACAATGTAAATTCTGGAAATAACTAGACACGAAATTAAAAAATTTGTAATAAATCGTGCCAAAAATAACTATGAAATAAATAAATGTCCCAATTTTACTTGTACGTGAGATGTGAATGTGCGATTTATCTCCAAAAAATAATACTGCCAATGAATCGAAATGGACACACACGTTTTTAGTACTAAGTTGTATATAGATAATTTGCCTTGTATGCAATTTAGTAGGAACTAATCGCACATTTACACGTTTAATTTTAAGACTAAATGAAATTGATAATGAATATAATGAGATCGACGTGGTGGAGAAACTGCTATGTTTTAAATAACGAACTTATATATAATATGAAATAATTTATTTAAGAAATTTTATATCACTAAAGGATATGCTGTTTACTGTAAAAATACATCCTTTATCGATGTGACAACTGGATTGTTTCAATAAATAAATACGTTACTATAAACGATTGTTTTATTTTAATAAATATTAGAATTTTTATACTGAAATTATTAATGCATTATTTTTAAATTTTTATATAAATATATTTCTGTTTACTATATTAATCTAATATTTCTATTTTAAGTGTACATAATATTTACGTTATTGCTGTTTTATTGTTGTAATAATACTTTTATTGAATTATCTATTATCTATGCTAATCATGGAAAATTTCATGGAACAAATAGCATTATAATTGTAAACAGATTAATAAAAGCAATTCGCATTTCTTACAATTATTTGTATGGGTGGAATAAATAGAAACTTTTCCACATTCCCACAATTCCTTACTTAATATATTTTACATAAATTTAATCATGTGTAATCATTTTAAGTTATTAAAGTTTTAATAGACCAATTTTTGTTTTGATTTAGTCTTATTAAGTGACGCTGCGACTAGATTCATTATCGTCACAGCTAAAGTAATTCACACATTTTGTCTGGTTTTGTTGAAAATTTAAAGACAAACATGTTGATATTTTTATACGGAAATTGCAATTATAGAGTGCCGAATCACATATTGAAATGTAATAATTAAAATAAAACTAGTTATTTATTACGAAACTTACAACCAAAATTAAAAACTATGTAAATGCAGATTTAAAATGTTTTTTCATCTATATTATATTAGTCATCAATAATTATTAGTCATCAATAATAAATCACTTTAAAACATGTTTAGATTAACTACACGAACAACCTACCTATATACAACTTACTTCAATCGCAATAAGATTCTCCAAACAGTTTGCATTGTGGACATGTGGATCAAATATATTTTAAAACTCTATTGACTGACCATGTATTTGTCGAAGTTAGCAAACACCACTATTAATCATTATTTTTTTCAGCAGAGCTATATCTTAAATACACGTTATATATTATGGTACAAATTAAAGTCAAATAAAAACCTCAACACAAAACAAAATTTATGGAAATAACGTCAATTATTTTTGACGTACTCTTATCTACATCTTAAAAACTTTTCCAATGTTTTAGAAATGTTTGAATTCTTAAATAAACAAATTTGTATATGTGCCTGCTCATTTACTGTCTGAAATTGTTAATTATTATTTTGAAATGCCTTTCTACTTAATGCCAAAAATATGATAATTGGGTGGAAGCTGCCGTTGCACGCGCTATATATAGCACGTTAACGTGTTGCAAAAGAACACCATTATTGCCTTCTAGTTTTGATGGCCACCTAAAACAGTTGTTCAGTTTAGTTTAAAATATGTGACGTTAGTAACACTAACTCCAATAGACATGTGAACCTCCAAAGTTATTTTTTTGCAATTTAAAAATGTTAACATAATCTTTTCTGCTAAGAGCTGTATGCATTTGCTTTTCTTGGTTTCAAATTAATACATCCAAAATTTACCCTACTTACATATACAGAAATGCATTTTTTTGCTTTTTTGTTTTAATTCTGGGGTCAATGGTTATGGATTTTCTTTGCCGGTATTTCATGCCAAAATCATAACACAATTTGCTTGACTTGATCGATCAAAATTAGCTACGGAAGTAAACCAGCTTTTTGAATTTAGTAGAATAGAATTGCTGGAGTGACAATAATATTTTTTATCAAGTAACTTTATTCAACAACTAATACCAATGGGGTTGACTCTTTTATTGTGCATTGAGTTGCCATTTTTAACTGTCAAAGTATCGATATTTTTAACTGTGCCTACAATATCCCATTTTACTTCTCAAAAATGTAATTTTTATCATTTTTTAAGACATGGTTTTATTTACTGCAGTTTTAATAATTTTATTTGACTGCTTAAGGGCTTTTTAGTTGGCGGGAGTAGATTTTGACATCTATCAAATCTTTAGTTTATTATTCAGATACTTATGCCAAATCACCATGGCAAGTTACACAATTGAACAGCACGTTCAAATGATAAAACTTTATTATCAAAATGAGTGTTTGTTAGTGCAAACGTTGCGGTCATTTTACGTGAAACGACGGGTTTGGTAAATAGTCAGCCCACACCTGTACATTCAAAGAACGCAAGAATGAAGGAGAATATCGCCGCGGTCCGTGAAAGTGTACAGCAGAACCCGAAGCAGTCGATCCTTTGCCGTGCACAAGAACTCGGGCTTTTGCAGACTTCAATTTGGACATTTTGTTGAGACTTAAGCCTACACCCGTACAAGATCCAATTGACTTAGAAACTCAAAGTTTATGATCATAAGCAACGCTGTTTGTTTGCTGACTGGGCTTTGAATTGTTTGAAAGAGGACCTCGATTTTGGCTTAAAAATCATCTTTAGCGGCGTGGCATATTTTTGGATAAATGGCTGTGTTAACAAGCAAAATTGCCGTATATGGGACAACTCCAACAAACACGAGGTGCCTCAGGTGATAATGCATCCTTAAAAAGTTACCGTTTAGTGTTGATTTTGGGCCGGCGGCGTCATTGGTCAGTACCTTTTTAGAAAACGACGTTGGTGAGGCAGTCATCGTCAACGGCAAGCGCTACTGAACAATGATAACCAATTTCATATAGCCCAAATCAAACCATATGGACTTAGACGACATGTGGTTTTTTCAGGACGGCGTCACGTGCCACATAGCGGACGCTACAATTGACCTTCTGCATGAACGTTTTGAGGGTAAGGCTATCTCTTGCAGGGGTGATGTGAATTGGCCACCAAGGTTATGCGATTTGACTAAGCTAGAATTTTTTTTGTGGGGTTTCTTGAAGTCGCAGGTCTATGCAAATAAACCACAAGACCGAAGCCATAAAAGTGAACATATCTCAGGCCATTGCTCAAACTCTGCGGAAGAGTCATTGAATATTGCACCACTTGGATCTATGCCATCATAAGAAGCCGAGGCGGGTATTTTAACAGTGTCATATTCTACACTTAATGGCATTCATGGGCCTTTCAAATACAAAAAGAATTTTGTTATTACTTCACACACAGCTTGTTTTATTCCATTTCAACATCTACCCGCTCTTAGTGAAACCCCTTTACTTGCAAGTATTCATATGAGTGTATTCGATACAGTGCTTTCTTGTATAGATAATTTAGCATATAATATCTAACAAACTAAATGTACGTGTAAAAGAGGCATTAAAGCTTAATGATTAAAAATCAGTACTGACTGAAAAACTAAAAATTTTGATTAAAATTAACAAAAAAACAATAAATGGCTAACGACATAAAGATGCAAAATAATTATCCGCCGTTTTCAAATATTACTCATTTATTTGCTGCATCTGGTACAGTTTGATTTTTTGCTAATATTTTTGAAACTGGTATTGGTGGTTTTATAGCAAACTAACCACTTTTATTAGCATGCCCTCTTGTTAATAATACAGCATAATGTGGCGTACGTGTGTATGATTTTTGATGCGCATTTTAATCTAACACTTCAGAGGAACCGCATGGTTTTGAAATAAATTAAAATCTTTGTTATAGAATGCCATTATGTTTAGGTAAACGCAAAAAATAGCACCACTAAATGACTCTTTTCTCAAATGCAAATTTCAAGCTTAAATTTGCTGATCAATTTTTGGCATTCATTCTTCCACTCTTTTAGTGTTTTGGTTTTATCTTAATAGACATGAGATTTTAGAAAACCTTACAATAAAAAAATACAAATCAATTGTAGGTTATCCATGGCCCAATATTGGCAGGTTGGTTTATTAACCAAACTGTTTAAGTTAAACTGCGCTTTATTTTATATTTTCTGTAAATAGTAAACGTTCACCTAACTTTTTGACTATTATTATTATACAATATAAGATTAAAAAGAACATTGAAAAAAAATTTAACAAAAAATAACTACATACCCTTAGTATGTAGTTATTTTTTGTTGAAAATTTTAGTTAATATTTAAAGTAAAGCGGCATCTTGCGTTATTTTCTTTGGGCCTCTTATGCTAGGGATACTGATCTTAGTTGCCGTACATTATTTGTTCGCTTTATCCGCTTTGACATTCATAGTTTCAGCAAAAAACAAATTTATAAACATAAAGCATCTTACCCAATTTTATCACTCATACTCGGAAAGACTTTTGGCATGCTAGAACCAGGTTGATAAGGGTGTGTATAAAAACGTCAATTTTAAGTTCTACAATTTTTTAAACACTTAGCAACTTTCCTAAGCATGCTAAAAATTAAATTGTCAATCTTAACATGAGAAACCAAATCTCAAGCTTCCAAAATATGAACTCGAAAATCAGGTCAAATCAGTAAGGGTGGCTGAAGATAGTTTTCTATCAATTGCATCCTACGTGTGATCAATAGGTAATAGGTTTGGATAACAACTTTGCCATAGAAATAAATCAATTAGTTTTCCAGAAATTTTTAGTAAGGAATAGTTATAGTGACTGTATGCGGCTGTGCATTATTCTGTTAAAAATGGGGGTCATTAATAATAGTTCTAGAACCGTTTTAGCAAATTGGAAATTTGAGTAAAATGTTTCTGGAATAAACACTAAAAGAGACTTATTTTCATGCAATCATCTTGCGTGTAAGAGCTGCATGTTGTTCCATAGCACATTTTTATTTTTGGATTTCTTGGCGACGTCTTACCATTTACGGCCATCGTGGACATACAAATAAAATTTTGTCGTTAAAGATAACTTATTTGTTTCCATTGATTGACTCATTGTAGGAATGGGCGGTACGATTTAGAACCAAATAATACTTCCAATTGCTTTTGTTGTTAAAAACCAGTTCCAAAAAACCCAATTTTGTTCCTTATGCATAATCCATCTTTACCAACACTGTGCTAATGTATTGACACTTTTGTCAATTGTTAACAAACCTTCTTCTCTAAGCCTAATTATTACTCTACCGCATTCAAAGATGTTAAATTGTTGAAAGACTCCACGTTAACAATCTAAATATTTTAATTTAAATGAAGAGCTAATCAAGTAATTTTTAATATAAAATTGTGATGTCATTGTACAGTTAATCTAAAATAATAACAATTAAATTTCTTTTATTTTTGTACTATAATGTAAATTGATCAAATAAATATTATGAATTTTTGTTAAAACGATAATCATTAGTTAGTGCGACTGATATACCTAATATTTGAAGATATCATAAAAATTGAGCCACGGGTTGTTGGAGTTGTTTTACTTTTGGCAAGTAGTAAGTATATTTCAGCAAACATAGTATGCCAATCCTAATCTAGAAACTACAAGATTGCTTGTAATGAATAAAATCTGGATTGTAAATGGGCACATATAAAAAATTAAAAGTGTTTGTAAGATTTTTTATATTAATAAAATCTCAACAAGATGAAAACGTTTATACTATTATAATAGTCTAAGATTGAGCAAGAGAGACGATGTGAATCTGTTTTTTTGCTGTCAATTTGTAAGTAGTCATAATAGATTGTGCTCTACGTTGTTCGGGGGGCATTTGAATTAATTTTTAAATGCGATTTTTGTCAAGTATTTTTGCTGTCAACTAAAACTTTGTTTTTAACCGGAAAGTGGTTGAGTTGAGTGAAGCGCTTAACTTAAATCTCAGCGCATAAATTGTCGCAGGTTTAAGCCCCATTCCGGAATAGCATTTTAAGAAATTGTAACATTTATTAATTCAGGACATTAGTCTAATACATGATTAATGTCTATGTAACCACAATTACATTTAATATGAGAGTATGGCTAGATCAGATATTAGACCTTGTCAGTATTTACAGCACTTCCATTCTCTCAATTAACGAGTTTAGAGGTATATATTATGTAATTATTTACAGGTACATATTAAGAAAACAGTTGTGAAGTAGTAACACATAAGCCCTTAAATATCGGCCCTGAAAAAAAGTGTTTTAACAGATTGAAAAATGTCATGGACAGCAAATATGAAAGTCGCATTTAGTGTCAAAAACAAACAAAAAAAATTATTTTGTTTGATAGTCGTAAGCACTACGGGCAAGAAAGCATTTGCAACACATTGGTTTTCCTGTTCTTGATACTTAATATACTATAGCCACCTAACATGTGATTTACAAAAATCTAAAAACTGCAAACTAAATTAGATAAATCGCATAAATATTGTTTTTTTTTTGCAGACAAATATTTCAACAAAACATATAATCAGCTCAAACTTTTATGTCTGTTTTATTAACTATCAAAAAGATCTTTCATCTAAATACGATTTATAATAAAATTTGTTACAGCTACTGATATGGACTGTTTACAATAGCTTTTTTTAATGGTTATTTGCTTGCCAACAAAATGTTTGATTATTATTTTATACAGGGTCTTTATAAATGTTTGGGATTATGTAATCACTTTAAATTTTTTTAAAATTGTGCACCAAACTATTTACTTTGTTTTGACAGTTCAACTTCAACTGTATTTATTATACACCAAAATTGAATTTACTATTTCAGTAGAGTGGCACAAACGTAACCTTTTATAATGCAACTGTACTATTGAGAGGTAAGTTAATATTATATTTTTAAATAAATAGTACAAGACAATTTTTTTACAGATTTCTTTTAATTGAATTGGGTATAATGGTTTCAAAATATAAGCAGTTACCATAAATGTAATCCAATTTGATTGTAGCATCATATATGGCAGCGTTGTTAAAATATTATTATTTTTATTTAAAATAGATGATTAGTCGATCTTTGAATCTTTCTTAATTGACTCTTCTAGCTCGTCATTTAATTTGACAGCTTTCCAGCATTGCCAAAAAATTCAACAACTAATGTTACTTTATTATTGTGATTCTACCTAAGGTGTTACATTGTTTTGGTGTATTTTCATGGTTTACGTGGGGTCATTAATCTGCATTAAGTTTTGAGTAGCAAAATAATCAATACACTTTACACGTAACTGTGCACTTACTCGTCTGAAGCAGTGAATCGACTTAGTATGAAACAGATTAATTTTTTTTGCTTGATTTATAGGTGACAAACGGTAAGTAAATATCAATTAAATTATTTAAGCTTTAAAAAAGTTACTTTTTAGTGTGTAACATATGAGGATTTAATGCCTCACTTAACTTATACTACTAATAACATATATAAAATATATATTAAATGCAGTTGTGAGGTAGTAGCACAAACATAAATCTTAAAAACATTGGCCCTGGTCTGAAAAAAAAATAATAACTCACTCCATCGTTAGTTATTAAGAGATTTATTGTTTAACAATTTTTTATATCTAAATGAAAGCACAAGAAAAAAGAAGTAAATGAAACAAAAAATCTTTTGAGGGTTAACACTTGGGTGGATAGATTACAGTAGAAAAAGCTATCCGCCCACAAATTAAACTTAGTTATATTACTAATTATCTATATTACTAATAAAGGGGGGAGAATAGTTGCGCTATTATACGGGTTCACAGCATTGTAACGGCATAACTCCGGGAGAGTTGATGTCGGTAGAATTCCTAAAATCAAAAATAGGTATTAGTGGTAAGCAACTAAGTATACACTATGTTTGGTTGAAAATGTTGTTAAGATAAATTAGTAACTTTTTTTTGTTTTCTAAATTAGTAACTAACTACTTTATAATTAAGATATTTTGATGGTTTATGTAAATTTAATACTCACATGTTTCCGGTATTAGTTTGTGTTGTGGATTCCGTGTTGATGGATCCGATGCTCTCAATTTTAATGTAAAAAACAAGTTGCGATTAAGTTATTTTAATGCAATTGTTATTAATTGTTAATCGATAAAGGTTGTATTATGCTGTAGATTGCATGGGAGAGTGCTAATAGGAATTCGATTAATTGTTAGTTTGAGAACGATTGCGGTTACCATAATGAGTTTTATTCACCTCGGGTAGTGTTAATACTAGGATTTTGAGTTATCGTTAGAGTTAAATGTTGTGAATACTACTCAACGGAGGATTTACCACTTTGTTAGAAACTGGGGGGTGTTATTCTGGATATCAAATAGTTGTTGTGTTATGTAGTTGATTTGAGGTTAGGTGGTTCAATTTTGCAACAAAGATTTCTCAGGGGCAAAAAAGATACAGTAAGTGGTTGGGATGGTTTTTATTGTTAATTTTATTAACTTGAATTGCTTTACTTACTTGTGACTGTTAATCTACTTTGTTGTCACTTTCAACTTTACCCTTTCAGCCATCTCTGATCACGTTGTTCAGCGCATATTTGTTTAGCGCAAAATTTGAATTTTATTGAATTTGATTGGCAAGACGCCATGCTTTACGGAAAATGATTTTTATTTCTTTTCCGGTCGTTGATGTGTCGTGGTGTGGTGTTGTGGCAGTGGCGAGTATTCTGAGAGATTTGTTAATCCTTAGGCATCCTGGCCTGATTTATATACTCGTTGTTTAAACTGCATTAAGTGGTGATATATTGTGCTTTGTGCTACCCGCTGAGAAAGATTTAGGGGTTATCGTCTATACCATAATCGCATGGGCGGATTTGTCACCCACCCACACTTCATGGCTGGAAGTTTTCTAAAAGGATTGTAGGACCGAATTAAATCTCAGGTTGGTTTAGTGTTTATTTTCTCTTGTTTTATTATTTTCCGGGGTTTCTAGAATTATTTGTAATTCTAGTTTTCTATGGCATGTTTTAGGTTTTTTCCTACGGGCGGTCTAATTTATTGATAACAACCCCGAACAGCCACCTTCCTGCTGTATTTATCTCAGGTACGGGAGACCCTGTTTTGATGTTCCGCATAAGACGTGCTGAAGAAGTAGATGGTGTCTGCAGAAGACACGCGTGAGGCCAATAATCATTTTAAGTCTTATTTCCTGCTCCCAATTGAAGTGATTGGTTTGTTTTTAAGAACCCAGAAATGTGCTCAACGGGAAGAAGACAACAAGGTGTTATAGGCAACATATATGAACTGCTTTATATATTCTAGCAATGCTATATTTATTTTGTGCTTTCTACCACTTGGTGTAAGGCGGCGTGATAGTTTCCGGCGGTGAAATTTTATTGAATTTTTGGTGTATGCTAATAATTTGCCTTGCAGGATTTTTGGACTGGGATAGCGCTATGCCTGGACAGGTACCCAAACTGTGAGTACTCCTTTTTTTGTACCGATATTTTGATTTAAAATTTCACTGCTTATTTATGTATCACTTTCTTATTTTGTTATTGCTAATAGTTAGTAAAGGCATTGGTTGATTTGTCAAAAAACTGTTATTCGTTTTCCTTAGATTGATGGCCATAGTTTATTATTAAGTTGTTAAAATGTTGAACATTACATTTATTTTATTTGCTAATTGTAGATTGGCATAAACTGTTGCCAATTCTTAATTATATTTTTTTGTGGGAACAATCCTATAATATTTGAGTGTATTTGTATGTTTACATTTAATTTCGTTACATTTATAGAATGTTCCTATCTCCAACATTGTAGCCCAGTCATATTTTTTTGTTTACAACGAGCTTTGTTATGATTTAATTGCCAAATTTAATTAAATTTGATTTAATTTGCAAATTTTTGTATTTGTTCCAACTTAATTTTAGTTTCCTTTGCATCTGTTATCCGCGTATGCTTTTTTGTCTAACTTTTTGGTATCGGGTTCTACCTTTAGGAGGTGTGGCCACTGAGCTACGACGGTAAATGAAACTCTTACTCTCACAAAAGGGCATAGGTTACCAAGTTGAAAATAGCCGTTTTAATAGCGTTACAGCATCCAACTCAGCAAGAAAACGCCTGAATATAATTAAATAAAATTTTCACACATTGTAGAAGAAAGTTCAATCTGTGTCCTTAAATTTGTAAAAATTTGATGCAATATGTCATTTCTTTGCAATTAATTTTTTAAAAATTACGTTTTTAATTAGTTCTTTATTAATTTTTTACTTGTTAAATATAACTTCAAATCTTTTAATCAACAACATGAAAACATCAAATATTGTATGTAGTTTAACATATAAAATGAGTGATGACTGAAATCTTATCGTTTGGATGTTAAGTTGGTTGGCGTTGTCCTATAAGAATCAATTTTAATTTAAAAACGGCGTTGTACGAGTCAACATTTTTCTAGAGAGAAAGGTTCACCGATATTCTCGTAGATGTGATAGGATTTAATAGTTTTTTATAACAATACTACTAGTGGCACCACAACAGGACGAGGTGACTAAACCCGGCAATTCTTTAGCGTTAACTAGTTTTTACTCCGTTAAATACTTAAAAAACTTCCTTATTTTAAACCCATTATGCACATTTGGTTGCTGATCTGAGGACAGAAAATAGACGGTACCATAAGAAAATAGTTTTTTTTTTATCTGAAACCGATTTTATAAAAAGAAACTTCAAGTCAAGAAAAAAAAGTGTTGATTAAAACACAGTTGAAAAGATATAATTTAGAGAAAGCTTTGTAGTCTAACACAACAATTCCAAGCTTAAATAATTTTTTTAACACTTTTCTCTAAGAAACTGTAGCTGGATGTGAGCTTAGTAAAAAAAATAACAAAAAAAACAAAATATGGCCTAACAAGGTTCATGACACTACTTGAATTTCTACCACATTGCATATGATTATGATAAGGTTTGTCGCTTTACAATAAATAGTTTTATATATCCGTTCAAATGTATCTTTTTATTTTTTATATGTAATTTCACCAATCAGCACATTATTAACATTATATTGTAGATACCTGCATCCAAATACCCCAAGATGAAGCAAATAACCGGTTACATTGTATTTTTAGGCTTTTACTTGCACACGTGACATCGACAAAAATAGTGTTTTTAGTTTAGAGTTATAATAGAAAATTATTGTTGGCCACCACTGTAACATGCTTTCTCTTTAAATAATGCATGTTTTTTCAACATCCAAATTACTGCGACATAATTCTTTTCTGTGCTTAAAAAGCTTCTATCTTGTTTAGTTAATAAGCGCAATAAACAAAATCTGTATCTTTTTTTAAACTTCAAAGCATAGGTATTTAAAATGTGTTGAGTTTTGGTATTGTTGTGTTAAATAAAGTTTTTAACTATTGTTTTCTGATTTACCCTTAAACCATTATTGTCTATCATATATCCCAGTTAAACTAAATTTGACCGAGGGCATAAAAGAAAGCCTTTAAAACAATCGGGTTTGCCAAAACGGAAACTACAAAAACGTTTATTTGAACTTGTTTTCAGAAAACTGGAAATAAGCCAAACAAAAGTGCAAAAGTTCACAGGATTGATAACTGGACACTGTGGCTTGAATAAACGCATGCAAAGAATGCCAATCCAAAAGAATGCCCTATGCCGAGGACGTCTAATAGATAAAGAAAATCTACTACATTTGCTGAGCTAGTGCGAGACTTTCAATAAAAACGTTTTTGGAAAACACAAGCTAACTAAAAAATAACTTAAGACAATCTCTTAACAAAATTTTATAGATGTAATAAAAAAAGAACTACTAGAGGTGTAACAACCAGAAATACACACTTCTAGGTATATATCTTACCCAATAATTTTAATTGGGTATGAAAACCCTAAAAAAATAAAATAAAGAAAGCAATAAGGCTCTAAATAAATGCCAAATTTTTGATTGATAATTTACCAAAAATCTTTTATTTTATAAAGTAAATGGTATATTTAAATTTGATTTTTTTTGTACGCCGATTTGTCAATAAATACGCTTATTTTATGTTGAGCAAAATTTGGTGTATATAAAGAATTAAACTTTACCGCAATTTAAGTATTATAATTTACACAAAATCGTAAAGAACCGTTTTTCTTAAGAACATGTTTTACTAACGTTGCCTGGTTCAATGTTTGTCACCTTTAACTTCTGATTCTACTCAGTCAACTTTTTTTATTCTTCTTCTTCTTTCCATGCCTTATCCGTTGCGAATATTGGCGATCATCATGGCTATCTTCACTTTATCCACGGCTCCTCGGAACAGTTGTGTTGAGGTCACTCCAAACCACTGGCGCAGATTTTTAAGCCAGAATATTCTTCTCCTCCCCGGACCTCTCTTTCCCAACACCTTTCCTTCCAGAATAAGTTGGAGTATTCTGTACCTTTCCTTGTGCCTCATAACATGCCCAAGGTATTCTAGTTTTCTAACTTTTACTGTAGTCATTATTTCTCGATCCTTTCCCACTCGCCGAAGAATCTCCTCGTTAGTAACATGATCTATCCATGTTACTTTTAGTATACGTCTGTAGGTCCACAACTCAAACGCTTCTAGGCTGCTTTCAAAATCTTTGGTGAAAGTCCAGGATTCTGCGCCATACAGAAGAGTGGAAAATACGTAGCATCGTAGGATTCTGATTTTAAGTTGTAGAGTCAGATCTGGACTGGTGAATATTTTTTTCATTAGTATGAATGCAGCTCTTGCTCTCTCAATTCTGCATTTTATTTCCACAGAATGGTCCCATTGTTGAAGTATGCAGGTACCTAGGTATGGATATTTATCTACCTGTTCGATAAGCGTATTGTCAAGAAACAGGTTCACCGGTGGCGGGTTATTTTTGCTCACTACCATATGTTTGGTCTTTTTTATATTTAAACAGATTCCGTATTTCTCACTAGTGGATTTGATCTTTTCCATCATAATTTGGAGTCCTTCAGAACTACTGCTCATTATGACGGAGTCGTCTGCATATCTGATGTTATTGAGTAGTTCACCGTTGACTATTCTTTGAAGATTTGCTCTGAGTATATATTAAATAGCATAAGCGAGAGCACACACCCCTCTACATATTTTTATTTTCTTAGTTTTGTGGTCTCCTACTCGAACTTCTGCTGTTTGTTGCCAATATAGATTTGCTATGATACGGATATTTTTGTCGTCGGCTCCCGTCTTCCTAAGTAAACTGATCAGCTCTTCATGTTTCACCTTATCAAATGCTTTGCTAAAGTCTATAAAACATAGATATACATCGCAATTGATGTCTCTACATCGCTGAATTAGAACGTTTAATGCAAAAAGTGCTTCCCTGGTACCTACCGCATTGCGAAATCCAAACTGCGTTTTCTCGATGTTTGCTTCACATTGTTGGTATATTCTAGCGTGTATGATTTTTAAAAATATCTTTAGATTGCTGTTTATTATTACAGATCTTTTTAGTTGTGTAGAAAAATGTGTCTCAAATTTAAAACTTGTTTCTTTGCTTTTTAAGATAAAACGGTACAATTTAGATTTTTACTGTTTTTTACAACTTCATTGGCTATCTGGACATTACCACTTAAACTAACTAATTTGAAGTCCTATACGTTGAAAAATTCTTTATACCACTCTTTTTGCAGTAGAATGGGTTGCTCTAAAATCCAACAATCTTGAAATTCTTATACTTAATACCGTTATATTAAAAAAGGTTTTTAGGCGGTTTTATTGCAGGACGTTACATCTTCTAAATCGACCTAGGTTTTGAGATTAAATGTTATTTTATCATTTCATCAGTTAATTCATTACTTATAGCTCTCTTTTTCAGTTTTTTAAACTAGCACATTTTAAACAGTTATTTTATGTAAAACTAAAATTCTCACAACTGTAGTAACAGGGTTTTAAAAGGCAAAATACATTTTTTGGCAAAATTAACAACTAATATAATTTATTGGTATTGCAAAAAACTAGAAACCAAGTTGATAATAAATAAACACTAAAAGGACTACAGTTATGACAAATTAAATAGAAAAACTGCAAATTGGAACAAGTTTACCAATACATATACTTAGACCAAATAAAGTAAACATCAGGAAACTAAAATACAAAGAAGATCTAAACAAAGATTAAAAGCATTTGGAAGCCTAAGCTTTGTACTGAGGAGTAAAAACATACTACAATACCTAAAAATTAAAGTGTTTGTAGTGCGTATTACCAGTACTTACCTACGGTGGTTTGCGCACGGCCTTTCACTAAAAGCAACTTACGTAGGGTATCAGTAACACAAATCAATAGATACCTTAGTTTAGCAAAAGACCACGGGGACGACCTCAAACTAGGTGGGGTGATAATGTGAAAAGGGTAGCAGGATTCACCTAGATAAGAGTAGCACAAGACCAACAAAAATAAACAGATATTAATCCTCTTATTATTTACTGCTATCAATCTTTTTATCTTTTTTATTAGCAAAAGCATAGAGTAGTGCGTGGTATTAATGACTTTTTTTATAAAAATGTAGATTATAGTTAACTGCAGCTATTTCCTTAAGTAATTTACTAATATTTCTTTACATATTATTAAAAAAACATAATACATAGTCAATTAAAAAAAAACTATTCAACATCTTGTTATTACCGTTGTTTAAATGTATAAAAATATAAATAGTTACATAAAACCGACAATTTGTTACATGGATTATTAAGAGGTTGACAACTGAGAGTTACTTCAATGTAACTTCAACCGCACTATTAAGTGTATTCTACTGCGACTGGCACAACATATTAATTATTTTGTAATTCTAAAGTTTTAATAAATTGCTATAGTGAAATTACAATTATACTATTACGGAATATGAGTCGCAGTTGCAAGTTTGACCGCTAACTAATTTGATATTATGGGATTCACAAATTGGTTAGCTCGTTAAAATATACATACTAATAGGCAATTACTGAGAACTATTGTTACTTTGCAACACAAATATAATGTGTAATGTAATGTTTACGATTTATATTGCAATAATAAACTTATTGATGTTGGAATATGAATTTTAATTTAATATTATTCTAATAAAATAGATTAAGTAATTTAATGTAATAAAATACATAACTATGCACTGAGTTTTTACATTTGTTATTTTATTGTTACAATCATAAACTGACATTTTTTTTATTTAATAATTGTCTATGCGGTTCTATTTGAGAATATATTTATATTTTATTTTTTTTTTAAATTATTTAGAAGATATTATGTCATTTAGATTAAAAAGTTTTATATACTTTTAAGTTTTATTAGATCGTTTATAAGTTATAACTTTATATTATTACAATAATTACTGTCATATTAATTTTTAAATAATTTCTTCCAACTTTAGTCTAAGCAATTTTCAAGTATTTTATTATTATCTTAAACTTGATTGAACAGCTACTGCTTTTAATATTATCTCTATTCCTCAAACCCAAAATTAATATTAAAAATTGCAATGCTTAGAAAGTCAAAGCAGTATCATATTGTTGATATGTGACAAACACTCCACAATGTACAAATTAATAACTAGAAAGGGTATAAATGAATAAAGAATTCTTCTATTATAATTAACAAATTATCGTTGAAGTATGTCTTTTGGATGTACTATCTCTGATTAATGCTATTTTTAACCGACCAACTAGAAATCTGTAGACTTGCTATACAATAAATCAACCTGACAATAAGTACACAACAAATCTATTGTCACGTTGTTTTATCATGCTTGTAAATGTAGAAAATTTTAAGTTATACTACGTTTTTAAAATATAAATATAATAATGTGTAAGTCCGATAAACTGCAGATTAACTACTGAATCCGCAGATTATCTAGCCAGACACGATAAGTGCAAAATCTTAGTTTTTTTGCGCACAATAGGTAATCTAAGAAATCCTTAGATTACCGACCAAATCTTTGTTAAAGTGCATAAATTATTGAGATAAATTATATCAAAAAGTATTAAAAAAATCTTAATTTGGTTTATAATTAACACATTATACCTATAACTATTTAGTCTTATCATATAACTAAAGTACAGTCAAATATAATATAATAAAAAACTTATGGCTGAAAGACTACGGTCAATAGCCGTTTGTACAAAATCTTTTTTTTCCTTCTATGTATTATACCTGTTCAAAATGTTGTAAATTACTTGTGCAATAAAAATGTTATATATATATATATATAATAAAAAATAAAATTTAAAATTTTCAACAATTCTCCATATCAAATATAAACCAATAAATAACTATTACATTATGCCTTGTAACTATTTAGGCTTATCATGCAACTATATCTTAATTAAACAATGTGTTTATATACAGTTAAATATTATACAAAAATTAATCAAAATTTTAAGTTACGTTAACACGTAAAATAGTTACAAAAATATTTATTTAAAAATTAAAGAATAACTATTTATCAATTAACATAGAATATATTAGAAATAATTAGAAGCATTGTGATAATTACAAAAATTATTTGTTAATGCAATCTAAGGACTGGTGGCACCTGGAGTTGTATTGCAAAGTTTTAATGACAAGCGCATTTTTTTGTAGTGCATTTAGTGTTGCAGTCATATTTATTTAAAACTTTGACTTAAACTAAAAAATGGTTTGTTACAGTTTACCGTAAAAAACTTCTATATCAAGGACTTAATTTTTTGTAGCAAAATTTGTTTCACAAACACTGAGATGTGAGAGAGTTAGCATATAATTGTTTTATAATATCAATTTTAGTGCCTACTATGTAAAACTTATTATCAGATTTATTAAGAATCACTTCCAATAAACGGGCATCCGTTTTTGTTTATCTTTATCTGGCACTTTAATTCTTACTGTAATACCTTCAATGGGTGATTAAAATTGAGTATTGTTTGCATTTTTTTGGTTTGTATTTCCAAGACTATCTTGGCTTACTCTCGTTGGTTATCTTGATTAAACTGCTTTTTGCAAACATACACAACGTCTTACTAAAACCCTTTTTTTTAATTGGATCACACAAACAACGTGTACAAACATGCTACGTTTAAATGTCTCTTGGGAACAACTAATACAAAAAAGATTATTCACCGTTAATAAACTTTTTTGCCTAAACTCAACACTAAGTGTTTCTTGATTTGGTGGTAGCTGCCGAGAATTGAATGAAATTTTATTATCTTCTGTAATCGCTAAGTTATCTACAATCCCTTTTATATGTATGTGTGTAAAGGCTATTTTAAGATATAAATAACAAAACAAGTCTTACTTTTGCAGAACGACTAAACATTGCTTTGCAGGGACTCTGCTTAATACTAGAATTGTAAGCGCAATTCTTAATGAGTTATACAAATTGTTCACTTTATTCTATCTATCTTTATGCCAGTTATCCAAATGGTTATAATATTTTTAATGTTTTGAATTGCTCGTCCTACACAGCTCTGAATCTGGCTGCCTCTTATCTAATCATGAATCATTTTCAGTTCTGGCCATATATACTTTATCAGTTTGTCTGTATGTTTGCTTTTAAACTACAATTTTTTACATACGTTTTGTCAGGTTGAGATTAATAGTCAATAAGATCAACATGAAATTGCATTTTTTAATAATATAAGAGTTATAATATTAGATTTACCACACTACTTTTTTTTGCTTTTTTGTTTTTGCAATTGCTAGTAGTAAAATCCAAACTGGTTATGACCAGCATATCGTCGGTGAAAGTGCAAAACCTCGTATTTGCATTTTTCAGTTTATTCTAATGATCATTCATAATAATTTTATCTATACTTAAAGAACGAAGTTTTTATTGTCTCTTGTACAATTTTTGAGAAAGTACATACAAGGTTTTGTACATTCACCGACAATATACAGTCTGGAAGCAGTGGCCACAATCTGCAAAATTTGCCTGGTATAAATATCAAAAGACCAGGAGACAAAAAGAAACCTCATGGCAAATCAGCTTGCCAAAAAAGGAGCAAAGGGAACATTCACTAGACTAGAGTCCGCTTTTAAGACCGGTAATGAAATAATCTGCAGCAAACTTGAGGCGGAACACAGCAACCTGTGGAAGTGCTGTAAGGGATTTACACATTCAAGAATACTTCTAACAGAACTTTGATATTAAAATAGTGGTAACACAAATAAATTGCATCAGACTGCAAAGGCTCACAGGACTGATAACCGGACACTGTGGACTCAACAAGCAATTGCATAGATTGGGAATAGGGAAGGACCTTCTATGCCGCGGATGTATGGAAGAAAGCAAGATTCCAATACACTTATTGATTGAATGCGAAGCTTTCAAACAGCAACGCACAGCAATCTTTGGCAAACACAACCCAACCGCAGATATGTTAGGAACAATCCATTGGCTAAAAATACTGTACTTTATTGAAAAGGCAGAGCTGCCAAAAGAGTACAACAGCAGAGATGTATAACAGGCCCAATAAGACCGCAGGGCAAGAGGCGCCAGACAAACCACCTTAAAATAAGAAAGGAAAAGGTAGGTTTTTTAGTCAGTAAAAACGTGACACTACTGAACAGTAAGCCAGTGTCTTTTGAAGATTTTTCTCCTTCTTACGCAAAAAAAGAAGTCTATAGTACGAACCTAACTGTATATAATGCTACCGTAGGTTCCTGAGCTCTTTCTTGTTTTTTTTTTAATTATTTATTTATAAACTTGGCTTTAGCTATAAAACCCTACGTTATTATGACAAGTTTTGTTGCGATTTAAATTTTGGAACGAACAATTTCTAATACAACAAACAAAAATGAGGTGGGTGCAAAACTTTGAAATTAAAGCAGAAGGTCTATGAGAGTATTGGACCAAAATTGTTAAGAAAAGTAAGCAAAACTCTGAACGGAGATACCATCTCTAAGCCTTGATTTTAGCACAAAAAATAATATAGGATTTTTTATGTTTAAGATAAACAGAATTAATTTTTTTAAATTATAAATATTAACAAAATTATTTTTTAAACTACACATTATGTTCATGTTTGGTTGATCAAACTAGTGTACAAAACAAACTAAACCTTGTTTTGTGAGTGTAATTGTATATAAGTCGTGTTTGACCTTGTGAACAGATTAGTGCTGCTTGTTCCATTATCTACGGTAGACTAAACTTCATATTTATTAGGTTTATTTCAAGCCATTAATATGACTCTAATAGTGTTGTGATTGACCCGTTCTGAGTCAACTTTTGCCCAAATAAATCGATTCAAAACAAATCATAATAATATTGCTCCCCCTCGTGGGTACTACCTTGTCGTGGTGAGGGGGCTGAGTAACATCTGCTCGAGCTATGCCGGCGGGAGTTTAAACTCTTGGCTGGGCCACCCATGCCGGATGGGTCAATAAGCAGATGCCAAACTAAATGTACCCAAAGCTATTCCTGGCTACCTTCCTTATTTATCCTGTCTTTTCCATTTCTACTCCTAACCTTCTTTTCCTTTAATTCCCAACCTGGCGGTAGGTAAAACGCAAACTTTTTTTGTAATTATGTCAAAACGAAATTTACGCCCCCATTCCGTGCCGTCAGTTGAATCTGACAGGGGCTTCATAATCGGCACGGGTTTAGCAACTACCGGAGTGGGAGAACAATGCTCCGGTAGCGCAGTAGTCAATTGTTCGGAAGTTGGTGCAACTGATCGGGTTGTGCCAATGGATAATGCTACCCAATCCCCGTCCGATGACAAATTGGATCTTTCAGCTTCTTCTTCTGCAAAAAGAAAGAAGGTTGGCAAATCTATTTTGCCAAATACTGGTGCCAGTGATGAGAAGGCGTCCCTCGGTTTATCCTGGTTACCAGGGAAGAAGGCAACTTTAACAAAGTTAGCCCTTTCTTAATCAGTAGAGCAATGTATGGACTGATCGGTAACACTAAATCTATAAAGAAAGCCAGAGATGGCCTTCTTGTAGAAACGGTTTCAGCCGCTCAGTCTATAAAAATTTTAAAATGTACTTGTATTGCAGAAGTGAATGTAAATGTCTCAGCCCATAAAACTTTAAACTCCTGTAAGGGCGTTGTTTACTGTAGGGATTTTTTAAACTGCACGTTGTAGGAAATTGTTGAGAACATGAGTGGTCAAGGGGTAATTGAAGCGCGTCGCATCTCTAGCATGCGAGACAGAAAACGCGAAGAAACCCCTAACCATATTCTGACGTTTAACCGTCCACAACTTCCCACCACCGTGAAAGAGGCTATTTATAGCCTTCCAGTTAGGGTATATATTCCGGAACCAATGCGTTGCTTCAAATGTCAGAGGTTTAGACACACAGCTGCTCGTTGCTCCAAAGAGCAGATTTGCGCGTGTGGAAATCCTCTCCATGATGGTAGCGAATGTCAACATCCAATTACGTGTATCAATTGCGAAGGAAAACACTCCGCATGATCACGTAATTGTCCGAAATATAAAGAAGAATTTGATATCAAAGAAATCATGACCAAGAATAAATTATTGTACTTTGAAGCACGTAAATTGGTATCAATCTCTACATCAGTAGCTGGAATATCATACGCTAAAGCGACGACTGCATTGAAAAGCTCAGTAGACGTTAACGAGCTAATAAGCAAACTTTTACCACCTCTTATTGCTGCACTAAGCGGACAGATTCAGCTTCCTGCAGCAAAAAAACTACCAATACCGGTCATTAAGACCAACATGCCCCCACCTTATCCTCCGGGGCAACAACGATTGAGAAGAAATGTAGTTTCCTTAACCAAAAACGTGGGGGAAGCACCCCCACACATTCTCAGGTTGGTCTTAAAACCGACCTGACCAAACTTGTTTTGGCAGATACGCCAAAACAATTAGATAAGGATCAGTCTGATCCGGGTAAACGGAAGAGGGATGAACCCTCTTCCAGCAACGGTGACGACAAATCCAGTTCGGCATCAGAACTTTCTGTTGTCGACAGTGGGAGTAACCGAGGTAGAAGAAGACTGAAACCTGGTAGGAAAAAGGGCAGATCACGCTCTCAGCTGTAGGCCTTCTATTATGTTTTTTAATTAAGTGTTGTTATGTATCGGCACTGCAGTCCTTTACAACTGCGGTGTCATTTGTGTACTTGTATTGTCTTTTTCATTTTAAGGTTCTGGCATTAAAGATATTTTTGTCTTTGATGTCATCTGTGATATTAGTTTTAAGTTTTATTTGTTTTATGGTTCTGGCATCGGAGTCTTTTACAACAAGCCGTTGCACGCCGCAAAATTCTTGAAAGCAAGCAACAATCATGGGAGAACTACGTATCGACGATCACGCCGACCACTTCGGTCTGCGAAGTGTGGAAAAGAGTGGGAGCCGTGTCGGGAAAGAAATTTCTTTCTGTGGTTCCCATCCTAATCGTCGACGGACGCAAAGTCACCAAAGCGGCCAACATATCTGACGCATTGGCAACTCAATTTGCGTCTGCCAGTAGCTCTCAAAATTATAGTGAACAATTTCTTCGTCAAAAAGATCAATTAGAAACTCAGGTAAATTTCTCTTCGCCGGATTCTTTGTCCTATAACTCTTTCTTTACCTCAAAAGAGTTGGAAACGCCAATTAACGGTATGGGTACCTCCTCCGCACCGAGACCAGACGACGTGCCTTATCAGGTTATCCGGCAGCTTCCCTCTCGCATGACGGAGCGGTTTCTGGAAATCTACAACCTGATATGGAAAAGCGGCGTCTACCCGGATTGTTGGAGAGAGGCCATAATCCTGCGGTAGTTGAAGCCGGGCAAGGATCCAAATAACGTCAACAGCTACAGACCAATTTCACTTACCTGCTGTCTCAGTAAACTTTTAGAAAAAATGGTCAACAACCGTCTGGTGTGGATGCTAGAAAGTAACGGTCTTTTAGCTAAATACCTGACGGGTTTCAGACGAAATCACAGTACCGTTGATCATTTAATCTGTCTAGAAAATTCCATCCAAGACGCCTTCCTAGCAAGAAAACACCTCGTAGCGGTGTTTTTTAACCTGGAGAAGGCGTATGACATGACTTGGCGTTATGGAATTTTGCTGAAGCTGCACGCATGGGGATTCAGGGGCCGTATGCCTTTTTTTCTTGAATCTTTTATGCGCGATTGCACATTTAAAGTAAGGGAGGGAACCACTAACTCGAAGACAGTATGTCTAGAGAACGGTGTTCCCCAAGGGTCAACAATAAGCGTTACCCTTTTTGCGATTGCGGTAAACGTTATTGCCGCTTCTGTGGTTACACCTGTACAAAAATGCCTGTACGTCGATGACTTGGTGATCTACATGGCGGGAGATACCATCCCTGCCATAACACGATAACTCCAGATCACCATAGACGAAGTGGACAGAGAGGCAGAGGCGAGAGGTTTTCGCTTCTGTACGACAAAAACCTTGTGCGTGCATTTTTTCTGGTTTTATTCAGGGTCGACTACGGCTGCGCGGTATACTCATCCGCCAAAAAATCCCGGTTGAAAGCCCTAGACGCAGTCCACAACGCAGGCATTAGATACGCCAGGGGAGCATTTTGGACGAGTCCTGCACCGAGTCTTTGGA
Organism: Tachinus rufipes; assembly: GCA_963932245.1. Classification (NCBI taxonomy): domain Eukaryota; kingdom Metazoa; phylum Arthropoda; class Insecta; order Coleoptera; family Staphylinidae; genus Tachinus; species Tachinus rufipes. Next base: position 36,188,018 of record OZ010741.1, on the reverse strand, counting down.
GCAAGTCTTGAGGAGCAAGTTTCTTGAAATTGTTGCCGAATACCCAGACTCTCCTTGGTTGTATACGGACGGTTCGAAAACGGATCGGGGGGTGGGAAGTACCTTTGTTTTAGACGGTACAGCCCATTCATGTTCTCTCCCTTAAGGGGCCTCCGTATACACAGCAGAATTATATGCTTTGCATAAAGCCCTGCTAAACTGTGAGACGTCATCTCACAGTTCGTTCCTCCTTTGTTCCGGCTCGCTGAGTGCCATCCTGAGTATACAGTCTATGTACTAGGTCGATCCGCTGGTCCAGCTCGTACAAACTTCGATATTCCGCTTGGCCGGGTTTGGACAGAGAGCTATCTTTGTCTGGACACCGGGTCATATGGGTATCGAGGGCATGCAACAAGCTGGCCGATAAAGCCGCCCGTCAGGCGGCTGACGCGGATCCTACGGACAACATTCCCGTAAGACCCGATGATCTCAAAGGTTACGTCATATTGAAGGTCATCGAGGATTGGCAGTATGGAACGGCTTCGAGAGCAAATTAAAGGAAATCAAGCTTTCCGTGGCGGCATGGAAGTCGCCGGTAGATTTCAACAAGAAAGAGGAGGTCGCCCTATGTCGCTTGCGCATAGGTCATACCAACTTGACCTCTTCGTATCTCCTGACCGGCGACGAACAACCAGAATGCCAAACATGTCACGACCCTCTAACGGTTAAGCACATTTTGGAGGAATGCCGAGCCTACCTTCCCCACCGTAATCGGCTCGAGCTTCTTAACAATGTGGCGTCTATTTTATCAAATTGAGAGAAGTCCATGGGAAGGTGCGTCCAGTTTTTGAAAGACGCAGGACTCCTTAAACAGGTGTAACTAAGTTTTTGTGTTGTCTTGTAATGATTTTGGTGTTAATTTATTAATTTAATTTTATTGATCAGTTCGTGTTGTTGAGTTGTTTAAAGCATCGTAGTCTTTTACAACTTCGGTACAATCTGTGATATTAGGTTTAGTTAGTTTTTTTGGGTCTGGCATCAAAGCATTTTACAGCTTTGATGTCATCTGTGATATTAAGTTAGGTTGTGATATTAGGTTAAGTTGTGATATTAGGTTTAGCTACTTTAGTTTTTAGGGTCTGGCATCGAAGCATTTTACAGCTTCGGTCTCATCTGTGATATTAGGTTAGGTTAATGGATAGGTACTGACATCAAAGTCTTTTACAACTTTGTTGTCATTTGTGATAGTAGGTTTTGTGATATTAGTTTTAAACTTAGTTTTGAATTTAGTTTTAAATTTTAACAGCTGTGATATTAGATTTAGTATTTATTTATTTATTTATTCATTTGTTTAACTATTTTAATGTGTTGTTTTGTTTTCCTCAGGTCTGTAACCTGAGGTTATTATTATTAAAACAAAATAAATAGCTAATGACCTTAGTAGTCGACGCTAAAATTTAAGTAAAAAAAAAAATAATAATATTGCTACTTGGTCAGGAGTATTAGTTATTGTTATGTAGAGTATACAGAAAAAAAAACAATGTCAACAAATACGTTACAACAAAAATTATTTTGAAAAAGGTATGAATAAATTACATTGACCAAATGTTTGAAAAGCATGAGGCTTAACATCGGGATGTGCCAACAATGTTAGAAACAAATACTGGGTTTTTGTTTCTGCTATTGTTGGCACATCTCAATGTAACTAGTAAAAAATATATCAAGGAACTAAAAAACAGAAAAGCCCCATGGATCGACAACTTTAATAATAAACTGATAAAGTAGAAAGGTGAACTATTAAGCGAATAGCAAGCCAATTTCTACCAAAAAATCTTAAACAAAACAAATATTTTGACCAACTGCACAAAATGCATTACTATCCTTATCTTAAAAAAAGCAACAAAAACAATAAGGAAATACAAAAAAATTACTTTTCTATGCGCAGTGCAAAAACAATTTACAACAGAGTTTCAGAGAAAGTAGATCTATCACAAATGCTATATTTATCACGGGTCATATAGTCAAGTAATTAATCAAATACGATAAACTGGCGTGTGTGTAAATAATAAATAGGTAAATTTATACGAATGCCACAACGACATATGTAGCGCTCGTCACTATTTGTTCAATCGGACAACCCAATAATAACATTAAAAAATTTAAATTTATGAAAAAATATTCTAAACATTAGTTTAGAATATTTTTTCATAAATTTAATTTTTTAATGACGCAGTAATTATACCAAAAAACAAAGATAAACTACTGAGACTACTACATCAGTTTTATTTAACTTTAAAACGTTACAACATATCGATAGAAAGAGTCGTGACTTTTGTCATTGGTAAATTTTGTCATAGTAATTTCAGTAAAAACTAAGTAGCATTTTGTTTCATATTACTGAAATTACATCGTTTTCTCGAGAAAAGTCTCCAATGAGAAAAACTACAAAGATCAAAATTGCATCCCAAAAGACAAAAGCATAAGCTATATATAGCAAAACAACCTATATTTAGGAATAGAAATAATGGCCCATCAAGACAAACGATCCCAAGTAAAGAACCAAACTGATAAAGCATTTAGAATTACCAAGTGCCTAAAAAACATTATGTAATGTAAAAAAAACGGGTTTCTAAAACAAAAAGCAAAAACTCAAATATAAAAATCATTCATAAGGCCAATAATTACATACGAAGTTAAAACTAGAGCAGACACCATCAAAACTAAAAGTATAGCCAAAACGGCAGAGATAAGAACGTTTCAAAGTATCATGGGAAGCACTACGTGACAAAATACACACACGACATAGTAAAATGGACAATGCAGAAATGATGACACCAAAATACCAACAGACTGTAAGACAAGAAAATATCAAAAACTGCACAAGATGGAAACTTTCTCACTAAATGGCCTCCAATAGAAGGATAGCTGAGTGTCAATAATGAAAAAAAAAATTATAAAGCTGGATAAACAGGTCGTAAATTTTATAAATATTAAATATTCTGCGTTTAGAATAAATATGAATTAGGTATTTTGAACTCGGACCACAAAAACGACTACATCTAAAAAGCTGGATTTGTCCACTCAAAAACAGAATCCCGAGCTTTAAATGCCAACTATACTTTTCCTTAATGATTCTGTCAACCAAACAAAAGTATTGAGTAAAAAAGCTGGCAAGAATAACGTCACTCTCTTGTCTTTAAGATTTTACCTTGTAAAACCATATAAATGACAAAAATTACAAGTCAAAATTCTGGGTCTGGTTATGTAAAAGGGGCGGGATGGTGAAAACAACACACTGGCCAAAAAAGCAACAATTTGAGAAGAATTGCGACTTTAAATGTCAAAATATTGCATAAATATAGTAGGCTTCGGAATGTAGTAAGTGCCATAAAGAAATTGAAAAAAACTTGATAGAAATATACATAACAAGCGGCATAAACTTATTTCTTAATTAGGTTAGTAAAAAATTTATTTTTTCATAAAAACCAAGCCATTGAGAAGACATGTGTATGGTATGTTTGGATGCGTATATGAAGTGACAGATCCATTTGGAAAGAACGCTACGCTCTGCATCTCTTTGTTGGGGTCATATCCAATTTGTGACTGCTATGACGGTTGCTTAACTTTTATTAGCGCTGCTCATCATATCATACATGTCTTCTCTGCCATACTGCTCACCCCTAACATAAAATATAACCAATTTAACAATAATTAAAACGGGTCCAAACAACATAATCAAACCGCAAGTGTTGCTTTAATTAAGTACAATTTATACAATTTATAACGGATTGCATAGCTAAATTACATAAAGTAAGTCATCCTACATGCAAAATGTTAATTTAAACTATTAATATATAACATTAGTTTTAGGTTAATCACTACAATAATAGTGGTTATTTTAAACATTCCACAACAACCAGGACGGATGGATACGGAATGGGACACTTCGGCGCCGCCGTTTCAGCGCGGCCAATTCGGCGCGGCCAATTCGGCGCGGCCAATTCGGCGCGGCCAATTCGGCGCGAGGACACCTCGGCGCTGGCCATTTCGGCGCCGGCCGTTTTGGCGCCAGAACTTTTCAAAGTGATGCCGAGCGTAGCGTTCTTCCCAATATAGGTCCGTTAATTCATATAGGCATCCAAATACACACATGTCTTCTCTGTGGCTCGGTGTGTCCGACACCTTGACACCTAACGGAATTAAGAGGTAATAGATTATATATATGTAAATAAAAAAACTAATAATTTTTTTTTTGTAATTATAAGTTTATTAGAAAGATTGGACATTTTTATTTAAGAATAAAACATATTATTCAAATAACTGCCACGCCTGGCTTGATAGCACATTTTTGATTGTTTGAGTTTCAATCGCATGAATGCCAACTACGACTTTGTGTTTTAAGACATCAATCGTCTCTGAATGGTTAGCGTAACACTTATCCTTACGGTTCCCCACAAAAAAAAAATTTAATGGGGTCCTAGGCTGCCAATTAACATGAGCATTTTGGCTGATTATTCAATTTCCAAAAACAATGCGCAAAAGATTGATGGTTACGTTGGCTGTATGACAAGTTTTTTTAAATCCAAATGTTATCCATTTTATAATCTTCAATTTTTAGAAACAAAACATTGTTTAGAATGGCACAGTAACGTTTGCTATTGACGGTAACGGCGGCTCCTTGCACAGTTTCTAAGAAAAATGGCCCAATAATGCCGCCGGACAAAAAACTACACCAAACGCTTAATCGTTGTAGATGCATAGGCTGTTCAATAGTCATGTGTGGATTGTCTCATTCCCAAATGCAACAATTTTGCTTATTGAAATAGCCTTCGAGATGAAAATGAGCTTCATTGGAAAACAATTTTTTTATAAAAATGCTCATCTACAATAAAATAATGCTTTATTTCTTGGACTAATAGAACTTTGTAAGTTTTCAAACTAAAGTCTTTATGCAAAATTCTACTCAGAGAAGTGCAAAAAATGTTTAGTTTCTGAAAACGATGACGATTAATGTTGATGCATTTTCACGCCCACTTTGAGCAACAGCATAATTTTTTTCGGCTGAGCGCACTGGATGAGAACGTGAGCGTGTTGTTTTATCCATTAACGATCCAGTTTCGCAAACTCGCTTCACAAATTGGTCCACAAACTGCTTTGAAAGCACTTTTTATCTATCAAATATGTTTTTACAAAAGTATCATTATGAAAAGAGATAAATCAATACACATGAGCAATCACACCGCCATTGTTGTCTGCTTAAGTTCGTCTTACAGATCTGAATGAATATATAATAGATTAATATTGCATAAAATATTTTGTTTATGGTTTAACAATTAAATCATATTTAACGTAAATAAATTTAATAATAGTTATTGTATTACCAGTTTTGTTTATTTTGTTTTCTTGTTTTATAAGTTTTTTTTTTTAATTTATATATATATATTATTTAGAGTTTTTAATTTTAAGCCAATATTCAAACATAAATTGAATTGAAACAATATTCAATTATCTTATAAGTCATTTTATCGCATAATATACAACAATCTCAGATAAGATTTTAAAATAATAATTATTTCTTGAAAAGTGCAATTCCAGCAAAATCATAATCAATGCTTTTAATGAAACGTAATCTTACTAACGACTTCCCTTGGCATTGACACATATTATACACACATTGACGCCCACTTGGGTAAAAAACTGTCTGCACCAAAGTCACGTGACCGGCGCGAAGATCATTTTGGATTGAATTTTGTGGGAAGATAATTCGCGCTGCACACCAGCGATTATCTGATTAGCCAAACTACATCGCGATTTATTACCATCGCAATTACATAAATATTTATTGCCTTATTTGAAGAAGTGGGCGCAGCGGCAGAATTGGCGATCAAATGTTTAAAATGCGTTTAGCGCACGCTTCATAACTCTTCGGTAGAATCGGCAATGATCTCAATATAAATGATAATATTATTTCTAATAATTAACAGATTCAAAGGCGATAATATTTACGTAATGTTAAAACAAATATGTATCACATTGTGTTTTAATATACAGTAGCATAACAGTAAAACTAATTATGAAAAAACAACAATGTGACACTATATTGAACAATGATAAAAAATGAATAAATGCAATTCAATTAAACTACAATGATACATGCATTAACATAAAAAAATATGTTTACATTCAAATCAGTAATAAGTTTGTAATTAATTTTAATGAAATTATTGTTCACATTTTTTAAATAACTTGATTGATTGATTGATTTTTATAATTGCTTTTATTATTACGTTATGTTCGATGTTATTTGTAATCTTTTGCATTTATTTTAGCTCTTTCATAAATTACAGCTAAAACCAGACTCGGACTTAAGAAGGTAAGTTTAAGTTTAATGCATTTATTTAATTTATTAAATATCTTTGTTAAGTGTTTTAGAAACTTAGGACTTCAACAAAAATAATTCTAGACAGAATATTCAAGCAATGTAAGCAATATTACTAATATTTCAATTAAATACTTTTAACTTAATTTGAAGCTGTTGAGTTTTATTTATAAATCTGTTTTTCCTTCTTAGATTTCTTTAATTGCAAACAAGAGCAATCGACAAAACCGCAAGAATTGTTTCATTTTCGAAAAAAGCAAAAACAATGACGACACACAAAATAAGCACAAGAACTTAGCCAAAGATAAAACTGGGTCTTTAAGGAATTTCCAATAAGTTTATGCACACATAAAATAATAAAATAGATAAAACAGAACCATTTACTTAGGAGTAATGCAAGTATTGACAGCAAATGGAAGAGGTAGCTGCAGACAAGTGAAAGTAGAGAAATCTCTTAACTTTTTTAACACCCTTCCTTAAAGGGCTAAAACTCGGTTAGTGGACAGTTGTTAAAAAAAAATAAGAAAAAAAAAAAGAAGAAACAACAAAAGCTGTCCAATACCTATTATTCCAAGCCATGTACCAAACACATCCTTCTCGCAAACCAACAAAAACCACGTTCATAGCCAAAGTCGTCGTAACATGGGCGTCTCTCTATACCTCCGTACCGGAAAATAAATCTGTGTAATCCTTGACCACAAACACAAGCAAATATTTATTGAGACACATATACGTTGCCATCGGAATTCGACTTAATGTTAAACGCAAACCCTGGGTAATTAAAGAGACTGTAAAAGTCTCTTTAATTACCTACGCAGTATCACAGACGCCTTATTCTAAAGCCGGGTCAATACAGTTATATATATTTTTTTGTTTTTACATTTTCAATTCATTTCTCACAATTTCTAATGGTAAACCTTTATTAGATTAATAGCTAGTTAACTGTTTCAGGAACAAATTGAATCATTGGGATCGACCTCAACAAAAATAAATATAGATAGAATACTCAAGAAATGTAAGTAGTAATGGAATGTTATAAATCTGTTTCCTCTTCTTAAATTTTTTTATAAAACGACTCAAGAATTGTAGGAATATCAGTGTGCTGCTGATAATGTCTTGCTTCTTTGTGGACTTTTCACTACTGCTGCAAATAAATCTGCAAAAAAAAAATTAAGAACAAATAAAGCCACAGAATAGTAAACACCAAAAGACCTAGCTTTGAAGTGTATTATGATAATATTAAAGTTATTTAATCACATTTTTGACGTCACGTGTAAGAATGACAAGTGTTGTTCAATTAAATTAAAGTAGAATAACATGTGTTAATCAATTAAATTGAAGTAGAATTTTTAGAGATTAAATGTGGATTATGATGATTGAATTTTAATTAAACATTTTAGATTAAATAGACAGTGCCTTTAAATTTTAATTTGTAATTTGAGAAATTATATATTTGCATCATCTAAAAAATTAAGTTTGTTTTCTAAACAAAAAGTAAGAAACTAAGTTTTATTGATAGAAAATTTAATTTTAGATACATATCTTTTTTTTTAATTAACAATTCATCTTTTTTTGTCTGCTACTTTAAAGACGTTATGCCAGTATAAATTGGGCAGATTGCAATGAGGGAAGATCATTTGAGACAGTTTTCTTTATTATTAGAAATTTATTGCTTATTAATGTTTCATAATGTTCTCAGGTGATAAGTAATCTTTGAACATTGCCAAAAAACTCAGTTTACTGCTAGAAAATGTAAAAAAAATCCTTTTTTCTCTGCTACTTGACGGTTTGCCAATTTATATATCAGGCGGATTGCAATAAAAAAAATCAGTAGTTCTATTTTTTATTATTATTTTATAACTTTGAAGACATTATTTTACAGGTAGTGAGTAATATTTAAGCTTTGCCAAGAATAGCAAACCAAAAGTTATGCCAGGTATTTATTAAAAAACTGTGTGTTCTATGATAACAGAGAATCAATGTCCTTAGTTCTGATTTTGGATTTTGATCACATTGAGTTTTAATAAAAAAAATACGGCAAAAGTAACTGCAATTAAATGGTCTACCAAGTCATGCTTTCTGCATAATTAATAATTATCAAAACCTTTACAATAGAGCTTGTTGACAAGATTAGGACGCTACACCATATCAAACGCGTTGGAAATGTTTAGAGCTAGCAAGACTTTTTTTCCTTTTTGTCTAAAGTAGAACTTCATTTGTGACTAACATTAGTTAGAAAATCTGTTGCCAAACATTTTGATCAAAATCCATACTGAGTATCTGAATTGTAGTTATTTTGTTCTATGAACTAGACAATGTGAAATAGTATATATTTTTCAATTTTTTTTGACAGATTAGATAGTAATGCAATTGGTCAATAATTTGAAAAATCAGACTTGTCTCTCTTTTAAGGAATACGTTAAACATTTGCAATTTTTCAACAATTTAGGAATGTTAAATTTTGGGCAAATATTTTGGTCAAAATGGGAGCTAATTCATTGGCAAATGTTTATTATGCATAGCGTATTGTAATTGGCTTTTAATTGCAATATATAAAAAAAAAATTGGATTTTAGTTTTTAGTTTTATTTAGCTTTGCATTATTTATTTTTAGGTTATGGTTTGACTACAAAGTAAACTGATTTACAACATTTTTGACAAATCAGAAAAGTAGTTTAATAACAATGTTATATAGGTTATCTTACCAAACTTTAAAAAAATGCTTTTATATTGATATTAGCTGGTTGTTTTTTTTTTAATTTAATTTATTGTTTTAATGTCTGTAAAGAATTAGGTTATCGCACAAATTACTTATCTAATTAATTTTTATTACGTAATCAAATAGATATCCTTGTATATAGTTAAAAACACTTATTCTTGATACACTTTAAATAGTAATTTAGCAAAAGAGAAAGATAGTTAAAAAAAGATTTAACAATGGCTTTCAAAAGTTGAAACTTGAGTCGTAAATTTTTGTTTGAATTGATGTATATGATATACAAGGTGTACAAAAAAAAGTAAATATTTAAGGGATTGGTAGTACGAACCACTACAAATAAAAAAGTTTTAATAAACCTGGGTTATCATAGCAATGGTTTCGAAGATAAGGAACATTATTTATTTTTATATATTTTTAAAATGAACAGAGTTATAGAAGATGTTCAAAGTGCTCTTCTTCTATTTTCACACAGGCACGACATCTTTGTCTGAATGACATTTGTACTCTTTCTAAAACCCCCTCATTGGCTCAAATTTCTTGGCACTTTTCATAAATTTTTAACTGCAGCTCTTCGAAGCTATTTACAGGAGTAGCATACAGTAATAATTTCAAATATCCTCTTGCTGTCCATAAAACTAGTCCGCGTTTACCTACCTATGTGGAAAAGTTTATTCTAAATGCTCACTAACTGCAATCAAAAAATAAGCTGGAGCACCATCGTGCTGGAACCGCATTTGTTGTCTGTGGGCCAAAGAATTGTGATCCAAGAGATCATACATTGTGTTTAGCAGAAAGTTCAGGAAAGCGGCGTCTTTAATAGGTTTGATAAAACAACAAGACTTAAAAACCTGTTGCCTACTATTGTAGGCGACAAATTAGTTGTAGTAAAAAATGTAGATAATGTTTTATTTAAAATTAACTTAATTAAAATTTCAAGAAAAAAACTAAATACATTTTTTTGTAATTGTTTATGACGAAGAATGCCAGAAAGCTGGAATGGAGATAAACTATAGCAAAACGGAATATCTCGAAACGGACAGCGACGTGATACAAAATTTTACCATCAACGATAACATCGAGATAAAAAGCACGTCAAAGTTTAAATACTTGGGCGTCACCATAACAAAAAACGCAAGCAATGACAAAAAAATAAAAAATAGACTAGGACAAACGAGAACATGCATAAAAAAGTTACATCCTATTATATGGAATAGGAACATACATACAAAGACAAAACATAAAATATACAACACACTAATCAAGAGCATAATGACGTATAGAGCGGAAATCTGGGTGACAAAAAAAAAAAATCAGAGACAAAATACGTGCAGTGGAAATGGAATACTGGAGAAGATGCTGCAAAGTGACAAGGATGGACAAAATACGGAACAAAGAAATCCGGCATAAGATGGGTGTAAAGTCTGACATAATAAAACACATAGAGGAGAAGAGATTAATGTGGTATGGACCCACAAGAAGAGCAAGCGCTAGCAAATGAATAACAATAATAATAATATCGTTTATTCCAAAGATCAATAGCATAGCATTATTGTATCAATATATTTTTTAATGTGTTTTTATATATTTTGGTTGGCATTTTTTTAATTTAGTTGGGAATTTTATTATAGGCTTTATGCCAGCATATTCCGGAGATTTTTTATATACATACCAGTTTTAGTCTAACTTTTGTCCAGTCTCATGCTAACTGAATGATAGTTACATCAAAATTGATGTAAAATGTTTAAATACCTCTAACACCATAAAATCCCTATTGTGTCCGCTCGACGCAGATTTAAATCAATTTGACGGATAGTTGATGGAATTCTTTGCTACCTTCTGCGGTCTTTGTCTTCTATCTTTTCGTTTAACTCCATAGACAGTTTTCCTACGATTTGAGCTAAAATACTGTATCAAGAGATCCCGAATGTTTTTTGACATCTTGGCGTTTTGATGCTTTTCAGATTTGTTGATGTCTCCAAAGCTGCAACACATTAGAAAAGCAAAGACTGCTTCTAGTTTTATAACATTTTACTGAGAAATGTCAGTCGCCATAAGTTGAGAATTCCGGCTAGCTTGTCGATTTGGATCAAGATTGTAGGATAGGTAAAAAAATTAATGGTCCACACCACATCTATTTATTCAAAGAAACAACGCGTGGATAACACGCGTGTCTCCCCATTTCGAGCTCGGCGACTAGTGAGTTTTCCAAAATAATCTTGACCCGTTGTTGTACTTGCGTAAACCGAAAAAATCTTAGAAAGCCTTTCGCTAATTTATATTCTTTCTAAATTTATCTACTACCATTGCTAGATGACGAGGTTATTTTGCTAGTAGCTAAAAACACTTCTTTATCTTTAGCCCGATTAGTGTCAATATAATCTATGGCTCACATAGCTTTAACTTATTTAGATCTAGATATCCCCCAAAATTGACTATAAATTTGTCTGGAATTACCAACATCACTACCAATATTAACTACCCTCGAAAAGCTAACCTGTAAGGCAACTTGGAGCAAAAGTGTCCCAACCCCACCAACAAAATCTTCACTAAGGACTTTCTAATACCTAACTGACTCAATTTGACCAAGTAAAATCGGCTACTTTAAAATCAACATTTTAAAGACCATTGAAAATGAAGCGTAAACAATTGATCTTTAGGCAGAGCTAGTAATCCCAAAGATTGTCATGAGAGGCTTAATTGACCCTAATAATTAGCGTAGCAAACTACACAAGTTGGAGTGTAGCGGCTTCTTAATCCTGAAACAAACTATACCTGACTACCGGATATTGGCAGATACTCCTGCACACCGACACCCAAAACCTTTAGTTTTTGCTTCTCCTGACGAGCGACATATCATTTTATGGTCGTGGCTTTTGGCAAAGGTGCGGTCAGGGTGGATTGGCCGATTTGTTTATGGTTACCTCTACAATATTGTAGTCTATTTACAAACTTACAAGAATCACTTGGAGCATTTTTATACTAGAAGTAACTCGCCCACAATTTAATCTTTGTTTTTACCCACCCACCCAATCAAGCGTTACTTATCAAGAAATTTATTGTTAAAAAAGTCTCTTCAAGCGTACAAGAAGTGGGACTAACAATAGATCCTTTGATGACTAACACTTGAGCGGATGGGTGGGTCACAATAGAAAAAATAACTCGCCCACACTTTGTTCCTACCCACCCACCCAAGCGTTTGTTATCAAGAAATTTATTGCTAAACAAATTTTTTATATCTGAATTCTAGCACACAAAGGTGAGATAAGCAATAGATCGATAGATAGTAGAAAAAGTAACTTGCCCACAAATTTTAAACTTTTACACTCCATAACATAGTACCAAGTCAGTTGTTTAGACTGAAGTGTCCCACACCCCACCCAAATGTTAGTTACGAAAAGATTCAATCACAACCTTCTCTTGTGATAGAATGACTTCTGACGTTCACAGAGAGGTCAAACTGTCAATTTCTCGATAACAATCACTTGGGTGAGTGGGTGGGCCACTCTAAAACAAAATACCAAGGCAGTAGTTTGGCTAAAGTGTCCCAGCCACCCACCCAAGTGTTAGTTATCAAGAGATTGGATCACAACCTTCTCTTGTGATATAATGAATTCTGACGTCTACAGAAAAATCAAACTATCAATTTCTTGATAACGACCACTTGGGTAAGTAGATGGGACACTCTATATTATGATCAGTAGATTAGACTGGAGTGACCCGTCCACCCGCTAATGTGTTAGTTATTAAGAGATTGAATCACGACCTACTCTTGTCACAGAATGACTTCAGACGTACACAGAAAAGTCAAACTATCAATTTCTTGATAAAAACATATTGGGTGGGTTGGTGGGCTACTTTATAACATAATACAGAGTGAGTAGTTTGAACAGAAGTGGCCCACCCACCCACCCAAGTGTTACTTATCAAGAAATTGGATCAAGATCTTCTCTTGTGACAGAATGACTTCCGACATCCAGAGAGGTCAAACTATCTTTTTCTTAATAACGACCACTACGGTGGGTGGGCGGCCCACTCTATAACATGATACCAAGTCAGTAGTTTAGACTAGAGTGGCCTATCCACCCACCCAAGTGCTACTTATCAAGCGCTTGGATTACGAAGTACTCTAGTGACAAAGTGACTTCTGGTGTCCAAAGAGAGATCAAACTTCCAACTTCTTGATGACGGACACTTGGGTGGGTGAGTAGTCTACTTCATAGCATAATACCGAATTAGTAGTTTGAACTGAAGTGACCTACCCACACACCAAAGTATTAGTTATCAAGAGATTAGATCACAACCTTTTCTTGTGCCAAAATGACTTCTTGGCACACCCAAAGAGGTCAAACTCTTGATGACAAAAACTTGGGTAGGTGGATGGCCCACTCCAGTTCAAACTGCTGACTCGGTGGAGTGACCCACCCACCCAAGTGATAGTTATTAAGAGATTGAATAACAAACTTCTCTTGTGATAGAATGACTTCTGACGTCCACAGAGAGGTCAAAGTATCAATCACTTCATGACAAACACTGTGGCGGGCGGGTGGAACACTCTACAGCATGATACCAAGTCAGTAGTTTGGACTGGAGCAACAAATTAAATTTTCAATTCAAGTTTTTAGGTTAGGTTAGGTTAAGTTAGGTTAGGTTAGGTTAGGTTAGGTTAGGTTCAACCACTTTATGACAAACACTGGGGCGGGCGGGTGGAACACTCTACAGCATGATACCAAGTCAGTAGTTTGGACTGGAGCAACAAATTAAATTTACAATTCAAGTTTTTAGGTTGAGTGAGTGCCGTGATTTATGTCACTCGCGTAGCGACTAACTAAATTTAAATATTATTTATTAGGTTTTGTTAGTTCTATATATCACAAATCACAATGCGACATATTAAAAGTTATTATTTTTAGGTTAGGTTGGTGATATACTATATCTGCCAATCGCAAAGCAACAAATTAAATGTACAACTTATTTTTGAAAGTTAGTTGGTTGCCGTGGATTATCTGTTAATGCGAAGCGACAAATTAATTTCATATAAATTGTGCTGCGGGATTTCCAGTAGATTTGAACCGTGCCTGGTATTATAGTTATTAGAATTGTTTAGTTTCGTAAACAAATTAATGTGCTTTTTAACATACTTCAAAAGTTAATAAGCTTGGCAAATATTAATAATAAAAATCTTTTATTTTTTGTGATGAAATTAATAAACCCTTAGTTATCCATTTAATATCAGAGGCCATATTATCAATTACTAACTACTTTGGATTTTAGTGGAAACGCACAATTAAAATGGTATGTTATTATTTTGAGAAATGTGTTATATTTATTGTTTATGTCATTGATTTCCAGTACACAGTTCCAGGAATCTTGATTTAGTTGGTTTTTGAAATATAATATATTTGCGGATTTATTCATTTGCCGATAGTTTATAGTTTTTTTTTTCAGTTGGGATTGACGTATGTACTAATTTGATTATCTGAGCGCTATGACCTCCAATGCCATTATGAATTACATTGCTTATATATCCGGTAATATAATAATTGGACGTATATGATAAGAGTTAAACAAATCTATTGATTGAATTAAAAAATAAAATGTTTAAATCTCCAGCAATTATTAATTTATATTCATTTTGCTTGTTTATTAAAAGCAGCATTTCATTAAGTTTATCAAAAAATGTGTCTATATTACCTGATGGGATTTTGTATAAAGTTACAACTACATAACTCAACTTATTTATTTTAATTTTTATAACTACACATTCAAAATCTTTGTCGACAGATAAAGTTTTTACTGAGATTAAATTAGATACTTTTAAATCATTTCGCACTAATACTAACACTTCACCGCACTGATATGTAGTCTGTATGTAGCTATCGCTGATGTAGTATCCTTTGATATTTATGGAATGAAGACTATCCTAGTGGAATAGTAACCGATTGGAGCCTGATGGGGAAACAGTAAGATAGCTCAGTTATAGAGCGATAGCGTAGCACGCTAACAGTCCGGGGTTTAACTCTCAAGTATGACTAAAATAATAACTTTGCTCATTATCCACCGGGGTGATTTGGAAGTCACCTAATAAACCGTTGGCCCAATCAACCCTCTTCATATAAGTAGTAAGACATCTGGGGCGATTAAAATAGCTGTAAAATGCAAAATAAAAAAGACGAAAAAAGGGGTAGACCAAGGAGATCATGGCAAAATAAAGTAGATAAAGCAATAAAAACAAGAGACCTACGGGATGAAGACTGGGAAGACCAACAGAAGTAAAGAACCTGGCTAAAAGAAGGAAAGCAGTGATACACTGTAATATTCTAATAATAATAAAAATATTTATGAAGTAATTACAGGTTTTAGCGTAGATAATTGGTGTGTAATTGTTGTAGAGGAACTAATAGGTTGTGCCATGATGTTGTTTGTAGCAACGTGTTGGTTTTTAGAAAAATATAAACTAATAATTTTTTGTCTTCTGTAATGGTGCAAAACCAAACTGTATACTTTAGTGAGTGTATTTGTTGCTGTTGAATTTTGTGGGATATTGGCTGCCCAAATGCTCCTGATTTGTTTATTGAGTTGGTAAAAATGTACTGCATAATTATAGCATGTTAGCCATTTGGCTTTAGTTCCTTCAGAAACGTTCTTTACAATGATGTTACTTTGATCTGGGATAAACGTCTTCAAGTAAACGTTTTCGGATTATCTGTTCCACACGTTTGATAATTTGTAATTTTACAACCAAATGTAGAACTTCAGTGTGTAGAAGGTTTTTAACAACTCCTTGTTTAAAATGTGCTATTAATCTTTTAATCGATAAACATTCTTTTTGGGTTTCTATATTCTTATAGAAGCGTTGTTTTTTCTATTTGATGTTCAATCAAATGTATGCTTAGACTGACAGTAAAAGCTCATCGGACTCATGCCACTTTTTAGTTATATTACTTGCTTTTTGAACAATAATTTTTTGGATTCCCTTCTCTACTATAGCCACCTTAGCTGTCACTTGGTTTCTAAATTAAAGGTATTTTTTCCTTGTTAATTTAGGGTTTTTGGAGATGGGCAACGTTAATGTTGGGTTTTATAATGAAGGCTGCAACGGCTGCTCAGCAGTGATGCCACAGCTTTTAACATATTACTTACCGTTGTTATTTATGTTGTCGTTTGCCAGTTTCTTCTTTTTCTTTGCTTCTTTGACGGGACATTAATGTGTTGGGTCCGTTTAGTGTTTAGTTTTGAGTTTACCACTTGCCAAGTTTTGGTGCTTATGTTGTTTTTCACCGCCAGCCTGTTTAATAAAGTATGCGATTCCAATTGTGGCTCCGATACCCATGTCAAGATTTTTTATGATCTGGCTGTTTTATCAAACCAATTATCTAAAGTTTTTTGTCTTTCTAAAAGCTATTTTTATCTGCTTTAAAGCCACTCGTCTGTACACCTTGCTTATCAATTCTACCAAGAATGGATAACTTGATAAATTTTGCTTTATTGGCGTTGAGTAAACAATCGGGATACTCTTTTAGGAGACGAACGCGTCGGGAAAAAAAAATTACTATTGCCTGTTGCCAAATTAATAAACCTAGAAATTGCAACTTTCACAAAGTTCTAGTTCTAATTTACTTTTCTAGTACTCTTTAGAAAGATTAGTTTATAAAATAGCTAGTAGTATATAAACTGAATTGAATGGTTAGTTTATAGTTTATATTATTATAAACTAATTTAATTTATCTATATTAATTATTTGTACTTTAAATAAATAAATAAGTGGAAATATAAAAATTTTTATCAAATCAGATACAACAAGTTTGATAATACCGATTAAGGTAGTAATTTTAGATAATATTGTTGTTATTATTAACATAATAAACCTATTCAACTGAACAAATTAAATAAGTATGTAAAAATTCATAACAGATTATATTTATCTTTGAATAAATAGAGCAAATCATTTTTTCTTAGTTTATAAATCAGATCAAATCTATAATCATTACTTATCTAAAGTGAAATTAAATTGATTATTGATTTATTGTCTAAGTGTTTATGTCAATTATCAATAACTGCTTTAGTTAATCTAGTTTAATTTAAAGAGTTGTGCGATTACTTGAAATATGAAAATTATAATTAAATATATCTGATATTTTTAATTAAATTGTTGTTTATTAGAAAGTTTTTAAATATCAAATATATCATTGTATTAGAGTATCTAAAAAACCAAAATTTATTAATTTAGTTAACTTGTAACATCTGAGGCATTTCCAGATGCTATTGGCCATTGGTCATACCTGAACTAGATTATTTATTTATTAAAAATAGTTTCAACTAAAGAGTTTATTAACTAATAATTTTTAAAATTTAGTACGTATTCTATGTATGTATTATATTTATAGATGTGATAAAGGCAAAAGAAGAATTTTCATGAAGGACAAGTTATGTAATTTTTCTTAGTAATAGCGTAATAAAACTTTATTTCTTTTATATGTTAATACTAAATTTACTTCATAAATCTTAATTTATAAATATTAAAATGCATCCAAGAGATGATAATTAGTTTGTAGCATTATATGAATGAACGTGTAACATTATTAGCTTCTATAATATACATATTTTTATTCAATACAACAAGAAATATATAAAAGGCACAATAAAATAGTATAAATATAATTAAAATGAGTAATGTAATAAGATTATATTAAAAATAGTATTCAAAAGTATTGGTTAGTAGCTAATAATATTACACATCCAGCCATTAAAATGTAAATTTTAAATAATACTTATCTATAGTGTAGTTACGGTTTTATTTCATTACATTGGAATTCCACACGTATTATATAACAAATTAAAAAAAAAAACTGCAAATGTTTAATTTACAGGGTTAGTCAAAATGAGCGGAACACCTAAATACATCTCCAAACATAAAAAATTAAAAAAAAAAACAATTATAATAAAATGTAAAAATATACAGGTTGTTCTATTTTTTTAAGAAAAAGGACAATTTTACCAAAAACGGTTGGAAAATTAGTAAGGTATTTTTTTAATTTTAACTTACTCTGTATACATAAAAAAAATCTAAATTTTAAATTACTACTTCATATTTTTACGTTTTTTTTTTTAATAATATATTAATTTCTTCAATCAGAACATTAATTTATCTTAAATACTCAATATGAATTCTAAACATAACGGCCAAGAACAAATCTTCTGACATATGCTAGTCACAAATTAAGTTCTACTTTGAACAGCAAAAGAAATATCTTGCAATTCTTAACATGTCTAAAGCGTTTGTTAGATTATATCGTATAAAGCCTAATAACGAGCTTCAATGTATAGGTCTTGACCTCAAATTCGTACGTTTAGTTAATAGATTTTTAAACAACAAAAAACTTTTAGTTAAAACTGATAATTTTAACTGTCACTTTAATCAAGCATTTATAATGCTAGGGTTTTTAAAAATTCTGCTCTTGAACTTGAACTCTGATTAAACAATAATGATATTGTTACTTAACTAAACTCATATTTTGTACTTTTCAAAAACCATATCAACAAATGTGTCAGTGCGTTTGGAAATTTCTATGTTTATGAATTTTTATTTATTTATTTAACGTCGGTCTAATTCTGCTGCATACGTTAATCACCGACGCTAGAGGTTAACACTACCACATTTATAGACAAAAAGACTTTAAAACAATATGTTTAAATAAACATATTGCTTTAAGTTAATTAATTTAAATCTTCTTGCTGATTTTAAATCACAATTCAAAGTATTAGCCGTAACAAATAGTAAACTAAACAACAAATTTATATTATAAAATAAAAACAAATTGTTATTATTATTGAATATTCTAAAAATAAAACTGCAATTATTTTGAACTAAGTCTCACATTTTTTAATAAATGTTTCTGAACAAAAAAAAAACAAAGAATTTTTTTAAATTTTTTTTTTTTAAATTTTTAAGTTTAGAAAGAAAAATAATGTTCAGACGAGCTCCGACAAAAAACTTTAATAGAACCCGATAGAATCGGATCTACGCAGATAAGCGTAATTATTATTGCAAACAACGTTAATTAACTAAGGTTTATTATACAATTGATTGACGGCCAGTTAATCCAATAGGTTATTAGTTTAATCAAATTAATTAACTAATTTAATTATTATAACGTAAATAGTTATTTCAATTGATTAATTAATTTAATTTTCTAGTATGGAAGAACAATATTATTCATTCAACTATGCAACAAGCAACTTGAATGTCTTGGATAATAAATTTAAAAAAAATTATTAAGAAAATCTATCTGTGCTGAGCCAGTTGGATAAGAGTGACATTTTTTAAAAGAATCACGTTTCAGATAAAAATTGCGGAAAGTCACTAAACCCCAACCAATAGCCACATTAACGAAAGTAGTAGACTAGGCCATTTTAAAATAATGTACTAAAAACTCAATAAAACGGATGAAGAAATAATAGAAATCTAGCTAAACTTTATCATCACAGCTTAACCTAAAACAGCTACCCCTGTAAAAAAAAAACAAAATATCCAAGTAAAAAAATCAAGAAAAATTTGTTTAAAAATTGTTATTTAATTGCACTAATAGGCTATAGCATTCAAGTCAAGCACCAGTTAAGGCATCTACCACCAAATAAAAATTTAATTTGACAGGCTTCTAAGAATAAAATAATCTTTTTTTTATTATTGTGGCTGTGGGAACCTCTACCACTCTGCGTGCAAAACTCTTATCCGCTAAACCCCTATTCCACGTAGCGTTCAATAAACTCAGCCCGGGAATCGCCATCCGGCATTATTTCGGGGGAGTTTGCCTGGACCTGCATTTCTGCAGACCCTAATTGTTATTGTCTGGTCCACGTTTTTGGTTGTCTTTTACATTTCTTTTTGTTGAGCTATTTCCTCGTTTGTTCTTCTTCTTTTTTCGTCTTTCTTGGCCTTCATTATATCTCCTACTATCGTAGATATAATGTTCAGTAGTGCTCAGCATATATGCCATGATGTTTTCCGGAGTCAACGCGGCTCCGACTTGGGTTTCAGCCGTTCTCCGTTTGTCGCTCCATCGCGGGCATTTGAAGAACGTGTCATCGTCTGTATCCTGGCAATATGCACATATTGGGGTCGTTCTTATCTTGAATTTGTGGAGGTACACCTCAAAACACCCATGCCCAGTCAACATCTGCGTCAAGAAGTAGTTTGTTACCCCATGCCTTCTCTTTACTCATTTTTCTATGATTGGGATAACTTTCTTTGTCCATTAGCATACATTTTCTGTTTTTTCTCACCGGTTTTGCCAGTTTTTTAAAGTATTGCTCCTTAAGGTCAGCTTTTCTGCTGGATTCTTTCCATATCCGTTTTTCCTCTTTTTCACCAAAAGGTCTATGGGTGGCATGTTGGCAACTACAAAGATTGCGTTAGTGGAGACAGTTTGGTATGCGCTGCATACGCGTATAGCCATCTTCCGCTGCACTTTCAGTAGCATGTCTTTGTATTTTTGGTGTGCCAGGCCTCTTGCCTAGATAGTGGCGGCATATAGAATTATGGAATGCAATACTGCGCATAACAGCCTCCTTTTTCGTGCTGTGGGACCTTTTATATTTGGCATAAGACAAGCAAGCATCCTGACAGATGTTTCTGCCTTCTTGCTGGTGTTTATTATGTGCCACTTCATTTTTGCACCAGCATCAAAAGTCACGCTTAGGTATTTTATCTCGCAAGTGGTGGTAATATTTTTGCCTAACATTTCTACGGTTACTTCTTTGACCTTTCTGCTGTCGCTCAAGAGTACTGCTTCTGTTTTCTCCGCAGCTATTTCCAGTCTACTTTCCTTCATCCAGCTAGTGATTTGCTGTATTGCCAATGCTATTAGGTTCTCCTTAGTCTTTGCAGTGACTACAATTGCTAGGTCGTCTGAAGAATAAGATAACCTAAGCAAGTTTGTCTTAAACAAGCTATTATTTTTCTTCAAATCTATAACATGACTATCAATCACGCTTTAAAGTAGTTGATGAAATTTGACTACATTCAGTTTTTCAGTCGGATTACTCTCACGTGAGAAAATATTGTGTGACATTTCAAATTAATGGTGCTTATTACTTAACACAAACTGTCAATTATTTTAGTTTACTTATTACTTAATTTAAGTAATATCAGATAACGTAATATTTTACTTAGGGTTGGCACACCTGGCTGCTTATTTTATCAAATAAGATGCTGTGCTGCCAGTTTGGTAGTTTTTAACACATAATCCGAGCGTCTTAATTAATCGAATTTAATTAGTAATTAGTCAGTGATTGTTAACTTGGTATATCAGTTTATTTGTACTAGTGTTGTTAATTATTATTAAATTTCTTTTCTTTAAATTTTCCTTATTATGAAATTTTGGCTCTAGTTCCCAGTAGGAAATAGAATCAGAGGTTTTTTTGCCCTGTTTATTTTTCAAGTTTTTGAATTAAGAGAGTAGTTTATAGTTTAAAAAATGCTCTCAGCTGATTATTGCCTACTACAAAGTTGTTCTATATTGTTTCTCTTATATGTTATAGGTTTTTTGTATGTTTTTTTTTATTATGTCTTTTCATCTTTTATTTTCAATTTTTCTTATTCTTATTTCTGTTGCATTTATTTTTGTTTTATGTTTTTCTGATAAGGTCCGTATTTTGTTGGAATACACTATTGTTGGTCATATTACCTTTTTTTACTATATTTGTTTTGACTTATGTTATTATATTATTTATTTTTTCTGTTTTCCTTGTTTTTTCCAATCTTTGTTTATTTTTTTTAATTTTTTTTTACTTTAATTTTTATTATTGTTTTTAAGTATTTGAAATTTTTCATGTGTTTTTTTTTGTATACTGATGTTATATGGATTTTGTTTTCTTTCTCTTGATATTATCATTGTTTTAGATTTGTTTATAAGAATTTTTATGTTCATTTCTCTTAATTCTTTGTTTATTATGTTGATATTGTGTTGTAAGTCTTTTTGCGTTTCCGCCACTATTATCATATCATCCGCAAATATGTGTTACTTCCATTTTCCATTTTCCAATGTTCTATTTTTAGAGTTTTTATATTATATTATTTTAGATCATATCTTTGTATTAGTCCAATCTTTGTTTCAAATTTTCTCATTTTTTTATTAATTTTTTAATAGCTCTATAGCTTTTGTAGTATTTTCCATATATGAGTATGTTTTCTAGTTACTCGAGCAAATGCCTTCTCTATGGCAATGAAGCAGATGTAAATATTCATTTTTTTTTTATTTAAAAGTTTTTTGCTTATTTGCTTTAATATAAATGTGTCTTCTCGTGTATTTTTGATATTGTTTTTATTTTATTTTTTTTCTATAATTCTTGCTAAAAAAATTTCCGGGACGCTGCTGATTTTATTTCTATAAAACTATTGCAGTTTTTTTTTTTAATATATGTAATATTATTCCTATGTTCTATCTTGCTAGTATTTTAGTAGTTTTAGCTATGGCATTTAGTAGCGTAGCTTTGTGAGTTTTTTTATTCTTTCTTTAACCATATATTTTATCATTTATTTTGTCTATGCCAGGCGCTATTCCTATTTTCAGCTTTTTTAACGCATCTTTTATTTCTTTGTGATTTTGTTTCTCCAGGTTTAGGTTTTTTGCTTATGTTACCTTTTCAAAATATTATCTCCATCTTTACATTATTTTATACTTTTTTGTAAATATATTTCCATTTTTATTTTTTATGTTTATCACATTATATTCTTTCATTTTTTATCTATTTTAGTGTTCCTTAAAATAGTTTTTGTTTACTTCTATAGTTTCCTGCTATCTTTCTACCAAAATGAATCTACGATTTTTTTATTTACTTTTTGTTTTTTTTTGTATTCATAAATTATTTTCATTTTTCTTAACTTTTAATTTAATTTAATTTTTGTCTACTTTATATTTTGTTGTGCGTTTTGTTTTTAATTTTGTTGTTTTTTTTTAATTTTTTGTGCTTTTTTTATTATATAATTCTTTACTGTTTTTTAGAATCTATCTCTGTATTGTTTTTTTTTAAGTTTTTTATTTGTTTTGTTTGCATTCTTTTTTTGTTTTTTTTTTTCTTAGAAATTTTTTCAACTTTTCCTTTAATGTTTTTTTGTTCTCTGTTTCTATCTTTATTCCTAGTAACCTTATGTTGTTCTTTTATCTTTTTTTTCCGTTTTTTTTTATTGTTTCTTTAGAGCTTTTCCATATTTTTTTTAAATGTATTTTTTCAATTCTTTTATTTGCTTTTCATTTTTTGTTTGTTTTTTATCATTTGTTTTATTTTTCCCATAATTTCTTTATTTTTAACTACTTTGATAAGTGATCTCTTTGTCATTTTGCTTTGCTAAATAGCACACCTACTGCTTTTTTTCTTTTATTTTTATAATAGAACAATTCTACGACTCTCTCCGATTTAGCTCAAATTTTGTACATTTTTTTGGGTACCCAAAGTATGACTTCATGACTCTAAGTCACATAGTTTGCCTCGTAGAGCCAATTAAATTTTACGGCAATTTTTTAAGTTCAGCTTTAATTTTTTTTTAATTTTATTTATTTTAATTGCATTTTAACCTGGAAATTTTTTAGAACAGTCATAATCAATAAGAAATTTTCCAAGGAATCAAATGCAGGTGTCAGATATCGCATGCGCAGAAAAGGCACAAAATTGTTATTTTTTCAAAAGTTCATTTCTCAAAAGTTGCCACCGATTAAGAGTCAAAATTTTGGGAAAAGATAGTCAAAAGTATGTATACTTTAAGATGTTTAAATAAAATTTTCCCACACTAATAGTAGTTTTTTGCTCTAGAGCCTCTTGAACGCACAAAACCATTTTTCAATCAACATTTTTGCACATAATGATTAATATATACAGGGTGTTAATGAATAAGGGTAACAAACTTCTAGGGCGAGTAGGGGACGTTATTTATTTATAAACTCATATGCAACCATGTTCACCCTAGAAGCTGTACCCCAAAAACTGTTTTGTTTCATATCTTAAATTGCTTATGATTTTGACGTATAAAATAGTTGTATTTGTGTTACTTGTTACTTAAATCATGCATCAGCATAGTTTTTAAGATTATAATAATAATAATAATAATAAATACATTTATTGCTCATAGTATAAATATATCTTAACGATTACATAATTAGAAAAATATATAAAAAACAAATGTTTGGGCAAACTCAAGAAATGCCTGGAAATTTTAAGAGGGTTTATGAAAATATGGTGCGAAGGTGCAATGTTTGCATCAAAGTTGGTGGTAGACATATTGAGCAATTATTGTGACCAGTTTAGATATCTCATTAAAGTTTCAAAAAATGTTTTTCTTGAAGTATATCTTTAATAACTCACAATCGGTAGAAGCTATATTGAAACATGTTATTAGAAAAAAGTTAGAATTAAATAGCCTTTAAGCATAATTTTTAACAAAAATAACAACAAAAAAATAAAATATATATATTTTTTCTAAATTTAGACTTTTAAGAGAGATATTCGAATATTGTATTAAAAAACAAAAAAAATTTTGACGTGCAGCTTCTAAGGTAAACATGGTTGATTATGAGTTTATAAACAAAAAGTGTCCTAAACAAACTCACCTACCCACCCTAAAAGTTTGTTACCCCTATTTAATAACACTCTGTATATATTAATCAATATATGCAAAAAAAAATGATTTAAACATGGTTTTGTGCTTTCAAGAAGCTCTAGAGCAAAAACTACCACTAGTGTGGGAAAATTTTATTAAAGCATCTTAAAGAACATACTTTTGGCTGTTTTTTCTCAAAATTTGAAGTCATAATCGGTAGCAACTTTTGAGAAATAAATTTATGAAAAAACTACGTTTTTTTGAGTTGCCTGCGATTCCTGGAAAATTTCCCACCGATTAAAACTGTTATAAAATTTTTCTAATTTTCCTTTGATTGCAGAATATACAATTTATTTGCTATTGTATCCAGTAAAATTGCAACTTTTCCTAGAGCTGATGACCGCACGTGTTTCTAGCACATGAGGTTAACTATACCTATCGTATATTATTGTCTGTTGTTTCCGCTTCACTTTTTTTCTCTTCTACTGTTGTTATTTTGATTTACAATTTTACAATTACTGTTTAGTCCGGCACTGTTTTATGTATGTTATATTACCTATGTTTCTATGTTTGCCCCTCGGAGGTTATGTTTTCTGTTTCTGTTTTGTTTTGTGTTTTAATTTTATTAATCTTCTTATAAATATTTTTTAGTTTTATTTAACACGTTTTTTACAAAACTATACAATCTTCCAATTAGAGTGAAACACAAATGTAAAACAGACAAATTTTTTTAATGCCACTATTACCAGCGCTGTAGCCACATGACATCCAAAAAGCTGAAACCTACCCCAGCTGTAACTGCAACTGCAACCTAACTATACAAATCTATTTTAGGCTAAGAACAGGCAAGCATTTAAAAAAATTCATTTTAATGCACTTGGTTTTCAGATTTCTGTTTCACCACAGAGCACTTTTAAAGCCTGTAAAAAAAATTCTTATGCGCAACGAACAAAAAAAGCATAAATTGCAACTCAAGCAAGTAACAAATAATTATTTATCTATATATAAACTTTTAGCCAACTAGTTGGCTACTACCCGACAAAAACAGTCATACTCTAATAATATCTTAAATAGTGACAACAAATCCAAAACCACCTAGAAAATTATTCATGAGCATACTGCAAACAAAAATGATGTAAACTGCTTTGACTGTTTTGAAAACAACTATGAACAAACAGCAAATAACTTTATTAACTATTTTTTACAAATCATATTGAACAAAATTTCAACCATCGTTTGTGATTTGATTACAATATCACAAAACAACAAAACCATGTTTTTGAATCCTTTTACCAAAGCTGAACTAATTCAAATTGTAAAAGATCTAAAAAACACAAATACTGTTGGTATAAATGACATATCTGTTATTGTAATTAAGATTGCAATACCTGTTATTGCTAGTATTTTATGTAAAATAATTAACAACTGTTTTTAACAAGGACATTTTCTTAATAAACTTAAATATTCCATAATTAAACCAATATTTAAAAATGAAAACAAAAACATGTATAAAATTATCGTCCAATAAGTATTTAAACAAATTTCTCAAAAATTATAGAGAAAACATTATCAAATAGAATTGTTACTTTTCTTAATTCTAATTATATTATAGATTTGAATCAACATGGTTTTGTTAAATCTGATACAGCAGTATTTCAATTTACATCTCAAATTCATACGGCTTTAGGCAATCAAGAAATGCCATTGATAATTTTTTTTGACTTGTCTAAGACATTTGATATCATATCACATGATATACTACTTGCTAAAATATATAAATATGGAATACGAGGTGTTGGATACAATCTTATAAAATCATATGGGCAATTCCATTTCAAACGGACCAGAGCTGGGGGGGGGGGGTGCATTAAAAAACTTGCTTATGTATTTTTTTTTAGTATCTATAACTTATTAGTAGTCTTTTCATCGGTAAATGACGGTATAAAACCCATAAAAAAAAATTCTACAATTTTTTTAAGTTTTTTTGACGTTTTTTAACTTAATCGCATTTTTTGTTTAAAAACCGCTATTTTAACTGAAATAAATAAATTTACTAATGAAATCAATCAAAAATTTTCCGTAGAATCCAAATCTGGCGCCGTTTCAAGTCTATACCCTGTCTATAAGCCGCAAAATCCATAAAACCATGTTTTTGTTCTAAGTGAACTGGACAAAAAGAAGCATTTTTTTAATTTCTTTTAACCGCTAAAGTTGACGTGTTTTGATGTAAATTAATTAGAAAATATAAATTTGTTTTGTGTATTTGAGTTTTAAAAGTCTACAACTCGAAAAAACTGCAAAAATAATTTTATTAAATGTGCATTTGTAAAAGTTTATGTTGAAAATAAACTTTTACAAATGTACATTTAACAGTTTTCAGAGAAATTATACACCAAATATTATTAAAGAATTTAATTTTGCAAACAATTCTACGCGTCGTGCTTATCTGGCAAAGAAAAACCCATCTAGAAAAAAAAAAATGTGTTCAAAATTTACTTAAAATTTCTTAATTTTTTATTTTTTTTAAAGATTATTTGGATTATATTTTTTAAGTTTATTTTAGAAGTTTAACAAATACATTTTTTGTTGCTTAAACCAATTCGGCCATATTACTTTTTGTTTGATAGTTTTTGCGCCTGCGGCACAAATTTAGACTCGTTCTATCGGCGCCAAAATTTAAAAATATTATTATTTTTGGCATTCAAACATAAATCTGCCAGTCGCTTGTAAAAATTTGTTAAAAAAAGTTTAAACCACACCCTAGTGTGTTTATAATTTTTTTTGTAAATATAAAAAAATTATTAATTTTTAATGCATTTTTTGCTAAAAAATGTTGTACATTTTTTTTTCTAGATGGATTTTTCTATAGACGATGAGTACAACACTGACAATTTTTCATGTAAAATTGTCCCCAGAATTCAAATTTTTAATAATATTTGGTGTATTGTTCTTCTGAACGCGGCTAAACGTGCATTTGTAAGAGTTTATGTTGAAGAATAGGCCTACTTTGCAGATTTTTTGAGTTTTAGACGCTTAAAACCCAAATACACAGAACAAATTTATATTTTCCAATTAATTTACATCAAAATACGTCAACTTTGGCGGTTAAAAAAAATTAAAAAATGCTTCTTTTTGCCCAGCCCACTAAGAACAAATACATGGTTTTATGGCTTTTGCGGCTTATAGACAGGGTATAGACTTGGAATGGCGCCAGATTTAGATTCTACAAAAAAAATTTGGTTGATTTCATTAGTAAATTTATTTCTTTTGAGTTAAAATTGCGGTTTTTAAACAAAAAATGCGAATAAGTTAAAAAACGACAAAAAAACTAAAAAAATCGTAGAATTTTGTTTTATGGGTTTCATACTCTCATATATCGATCAAAGTACTACTAATAAGTTATAAAAACTAAAAAAAATGCCGCAAGGGAGCATTATGGGACCGCTTCTGTTTAAGAGGTATTTTAATGATATTAACAACATTTATAAAGAACATAAAATAATCACTTAGGCGGATGACACAGATATTTTTATATCCATCAAAAAATTACCTGATTTAATAACCACCATTTTGTACTGACATTTAAACAACTGGCTGATCTAAAATAAATTATTTTTAAATAAAAATAAAATAAAATTATTGATCGTTAGAAATTTTAGAAGCAACCTTGCCCGAACAGCTAACAGTTGATAATAATACATATAATGTAAACTCTGACTGCAAGATGTTAGGTCTACAGCTTAATAAACGTCTATCCTGGAAGCTTTATCTTATAGAATTAAACAATAAATTAAACAAGACAATATACATGATGCGATCGATAAAGACTTATGTCAACCAAAACACAATGCTCATACTATATTATAGTAACTTCTATTTAATATAAAAATATAAAATTATTTTTTGGGGCAACTCGGTTAATACGGACATTATTTTCAAAAGTCAGAAAAATATAATTTGTTTAATTTATAATATGAAGTTCAGAGATTCTTGCAGAAATATCTTTAGACATAATAGTATATTGACACTACCTGGAATATTTATAAATTAATGTTTTAAGTTTATATTCAAAAATAAACAGTATTTCACCAATGAAGAGATGAATCATATATGCAATACTCGATTTAAAGAAATTACTTACAAATATCCCAAGCATAACTTGAGCCTAACAAAAAATCGGCATTGTATACCTGCCTCAGTTTTTTTAATGCATTTCCATCAAAATATCGTAAAATTAATCATTTGCACTGTTTTAAGAGAGAAATAAAACAACTTTTAATTAGTTTAGAACCATATGATGTAAACAATTGCATGGAACACTTGAGAAAATTGTTATCAATTATATTTTATTATTTTTTATACAACTATTTTAATCTGTATCTGTAATTTTTTATTTTTATCAGTAATACATACGTATTTTTAAACTTATGTTGATAAATGTAATGTAATTGTACCAAAATGTTTAATTAATGCATTTGTTTCTTTTGACTTTTTCACATTATTGTCATGTTGTATGTAGCATTACCCATGTAAAATAAATGATTATTATTAATCTGAAACCCACACACAGACGTAGTAAAAGTTCTTTAAAAACTCTATGCAACGCCTATTTGCCAAGAAAATTATAAATAAAAATGACTCTGCTGTCGATTGTTTTCCGCACGTGTTTAATAGATAATAGGTTTAAAGAACGAAAAGGCCTTAAAAGTAAATTAATATTGGCTAATTCTAGAAATTCCATAGGGTTACTAGCTATATGCGGATTTGCATTACTCTGTTGAAAAATGGTTCTAGAACCGTCTTAATGTAGCGTTTTGCGTTTAATGTTTCTGGAATGAATGTTAAAAATATGAAAAATATTTCGACATACCTTGTGCATAACCATATTTACAATCATAATGCTACACAAAAAACTAACATCTTCTACGCTCATTACGTTTAGTCAAAGCACAGAATAGAGTTAACTATTATGGTTCTATTTTTTTTTTTTTTTAATTTATTACCAGAATCTATAAAACACTTAGATATTAAACGCTTTAAAGCATCTGTTAAAAACTATCTTGTTAGTAGAGCATTTTATAATTTAACAGAATGTTTGTTTTTTAACTGTTTATTTTTATGCCTGTCACCCAAGTTTATTTTTATAAATTTGATATATTTTTTACAAATCAAGTTTTGTAATATTTAATTTAAATTATTTTTTGTCATGGGTATAGTATTTTGCTAACACTAATAAACTTATTATTATTATTTATAAATTCTAGAGGAGACTTACTTTCTAAAAGATTGCTCCCCATATATTGCTCTTAATTATCGACACATTGTAGTCTCTCATTGTACTATTCCAGACCGCTATCTTATGGTGAGGAGTTAAGATCCAACAAAAGAAAGAGGCGTACGATTTGAAACCAAATGATAATAAATTTTTTGGTATTCTACGATTCCAATTGTTTTTGTTGTTGAAAATTGATTCCAGAAAGCAACAAGCCAAAAAGCCCTATTTTCACATTTTCTAGTGTTTCTAGGGTGTTTAAGTCATAATCTTTGCCGTTTTTTTATTCATCAATTTTTGCTAATTTGTTAGGCAATATCACGAAATGACAAACTTTCTTATCTGAGCCTGATAATGCGTTTGAAATCGATTAATTGTTGAAAAACGCAATTCAGACAAACTCGGGGCATATTTTGATTTAAATAAAGAACTAATCAACTGATTTGCACACCTATAATTCAGTTGACAATTCAATTTCAAACTGCTCGGTTTTATTTCAACAAAATTTAACGGAAGTAATAATTGTGTGAAAAATGGAAATTTTGAATCGTGACATCCAAGTGATGATTTTTTATAATTTTTCATACGGTTTAACACCGCAGCAATGAGTAGAAAAACTTAGTTTGTTATTTAGGGATAAAGCACCATCCAAAACTATGGTTTACAAATGGTTCGGAGAATTCAAGCATGGAAGACCTACGTTTGATGACAATCTTTGCAAAGATTGTCCATGCACTTTTGTTTTTGCAAAAAAATTTGATGTTGTGCGTGAAATGATTTTGTCAGATCGGCATGTGACCTATAGGGAGATAGAGACAATACATACGATTTTGCACGATCATTTGCATGTCAGGAAGCTTTGCAGTCGTTGGATCTCACACAATTTGAAAGAAAAACAAAAACAGGCACGTGTCAAGTGGTGCAAGAAAATGCTAAAGAACTTTGAAGGGGGTTGTTCAAATTCGGTATATAGCATTGTAACAGGTGACAAATCTTGGATATATTAATATGAACCTAAAACTAAACAGCAATCGACTGTATGGGTGTTTTAAAATGAACCTAAACCCACAAATGCGATGCGTTCACGAAGCAATTGCTTGTTTCTTCGGAAAAACGGGTTATGTTGCAACTGTTGCATTTGAGGATCAAAGGACAGTTTATGCTGATTGGTATACTTCAATTTGTTTGCCGGAAGTTATGGTTGAAATCAGAAGGAACAACATAAATCATTGTTCATCATGACAATGCAAGCGCTCACACAACACGACAAACTGTAGAGTTTTTGACCAATAACAACATTCAATTAATGACTCATTGCACATATTTGCCTGATTTATTGCCAATGACTTTTTCCTATTTTGACATATCAAAAATAAAATGCGTGGCGAGCGTTTTTCAAAGCATTTAAATCACTTGTTTTGGAGGTACTTTGCTCAGAGTGGCAAAATTGTTTTGAAGATTGGTTTCATTAGATGCAAATATGTATAGATTTTAAAGAAGAATATTTTGAGAAACAATAAAGCAATTTACATAACGTAATTTGTGTTTTGCTTTACATTTTTTGCAAACTTTGGCAGAGTCTCTCGTACTAGAAAGTTAATTGATCGAAAATTTGTTATAATTTGTTATCGAAATTTTATTCATATTTTAGTTTGAATAACTTACATATAATCCAAATTTTTTATTAAAATTGGACTGCAGGTTCTTAGTTTTCTTTCATTTTAGGCGGGTAAAATAGTTATAAGAAAAAAGTGTAGTAACAACAAAACAAGAAGGGTTTAACATCATGATAATTGCTTAACCTGATTAGCTTATGTAAGAAACATAAAAAAAACAGCTAATTAAGATCCCTTTTTATGTTTTTATTTTATAAAAAGTTAAACGCTTAACTTTTTGTTATGTTTTGTAAATAAAGAAACAGTTTTAATTAATTATTTTTTTCTTTTATCTACATTTTATTCATATCAAAACGTATTCTTTTATACGCACGACTTAAAAAATATTTTCAAATATTAAAACTGATAATTAAGTAAATACTAGTAGAGCTAAAACAAAAGGAAAGAGAAGAAAGAAGAAACAAGTTTGTAATACGAGGAATAGAGGTACAGATAGGAAAAGAAAAAAAACTATAGAAGAAACGATACAAAAAAACTTAAAAATAGAAACTAAAATAATTTCCGCATATTCAGTGGGAAATAAAGAAAAACAAACAATAATAGCAGAAACAGAGTTATAGGTACAAAAACAAGATATTATGAGAAACAAAAACAAACTGAGGGGCACAAACGTATACATTGAAAATGACTTGACAATGGAAGAAAAAATAGTTCAGAAGGAATTGAGAGATATAGCGAGAGACGAACAATCAAAGGGCAGAAAAGTATAAGTACGGTACAGAAAATTGAAAATAGATGGAGAGGTATACAACTGGAATGATCTAGATCAAGGAGTTGCAAAAGAGAGCGAACGCAAATCAAAAAAGTAATTAGTAGCATAAACACAAAAAAAGTAGACAACACATGCAAAGACAAAGGACATGACTTAGTTACACGAGATAGAAAAAAACAAAAAATAGTAAAAAATAAAGACAATGAAAAAAAAACAGACAAGCAGAATTTTGTTTTGGAACGTAGCTGGGATCGACAACAAAGATCACGAGTTCTGGGAGTACATAAAAACCTTTGACATAATTGGAATAGTAGAGACGTGGATAGATGACAAGAAATGGAAAAAGTTAAAGCTTAACATGCCAGCCAAAACACATCTGGAATTGCCAACCAGCTATCAAAGATAAAAAAAAGGAAGAGCTAAAGGAGGCATAAAAACCGGAATAAAAAAAATAAGTGAAGAAGAAGATGATGTTATTGAAAATGAAGGTATACAAAAACGAAACTTTTTAAGGAGAGGAAAAAAATATAAAGCAATAACAGTATATAGCAGAGGCATGAAAAGCACTAGACAAAAGTTAGAAACGCTAATACCAGAAACTGAAAGAAGAAAATTGATTATAGGAGGGGACTTCAACGCAAGAATTGGAAAGAAGGGAGAAAAAATCAAACAAGATGACACAAGAAACAGAGAATCAAAGGATACCACAGAAAATAGAAAAGGAAAAAAAATGATAGAAATGATAGAAGAAAGGGGCTGGGACATTTTAAATGGAAACATCACTGAAAATGAAGAGGGAGAATTTACTTATATAGCGACAAACGGACAATCGGTAATAGACTACGTAGTTGTAAATGAGGAGGCGTGGGAAGAGATTGACAGTTTTAAAGTAGAAATAAAAGTTGAATCAAACCACCAGCTTTTAGAACTCATCTTAAATCGAGAAACTCTAATGAGACAGGAAAATGAAAAGAAAAGTGAAGAGAGGATAATATGGTTGGAAGAAAGTGTTATAATGTAGAAACAAAATCTGAGAGAAATTAGAAAAAACGGATGCAATGTCGAAGAGATAATGAGGAATTTAGAGAAAACAATCAAGAAAGCGGTAGTAAAGAAAACACGTAAAAGAAAAGAAGAAAAAATGAAAAAGAACAAATGGTAGAACAGCAAATGTAATAAGAAAAAACTAGAAGCCAGAAAGATGTTAAGACACTGGAGAAACAACAAATGCACAAAAGAAGTATCTAAACAATCAGAAGGCACACAAAAATCAGTGTAAAAAAGCTAAAAGCAAATTTATAGCAGAAGCATGGAAATACATAAACAAAGAACTAAGAAAAAAAACAGAGAGATATTGAGGCAATACCAATGGAAGCGTGGAAAAACACTTCTCAAGTTTGTTTGGAGACCAAAAGGAAAAAGAAGAAAAACTAGACAGACAAGAGCCAATCCTAAAAGCGAAAGAAATTTCAAAAGAAGCAATATGGGAGAAAATAAAAAAAATTAAAGAAAGAAAAGCGCCAGGTATGGATGGGATACAGAATAAAGCGTAGTATGGTACGGAAAAGCTGATTGAGAGATCGAGTGAATCAATAAATAGAGTATGGAAAGGAAAAGGGTTTCCAAATCAATGGAGAGAAGGTCTTATATGCCCTATACACAAAAGTAAAACCAAAAAGCTAGTAAATAACTAGAGGGGCATTACACTACTGGATACGGCATACAAGATCTACGCCATGATATTGGAAGAAAAGTTGAATGAAGAACTGGGTATGAAAGAGATAATTCCAGACGGGCAGGTTGGCTTTAGGAAGAGAAGAGGTACCATAGATAACGTATATATTTTACACCATATTGTAGAAAAAGAAATTGCAGAAAAAAGGGAAAAAATATATGCGTTATTCCTGGATTTAAAGTCGGCATTTGATAGTGTGGATAAAGAGAAACTGTGGAAGTGTATGAGAGAAAAAAAAATTAGAAAGCACCTGGTAAGAAGAATGGAAGAAGTGTATGAGGAGACAGCAAGCAGAGTGTGGGTGAACGGGAAAATGAATGAAAGATTTTGGACAACAAAAGGAGTAAGACAGGGATGTCCATTGAGTCCCACTTTGTTTGCAACCTACATAGCAGATGTAGAAAAAAAATGAGGTTAGTTCAAGCAGGAGGGGTAGTAGCCGGCAGAAAAATAGTGTAGTCGCTAGCATATGCAGACAATATAGTAATTATAGCAAAAGAAGCGAAGGAAATGAAAGAAATAATTAAAAGTTTAGAAAAAAAATTTAGAAAACAAAGTTTAGTAGTTATTGTAGCTAAAACAAAAATTATAGTGTTCAGAAAGGGGGGTAGAAAAAAAAAAGTTGAGGGCTAAAAATGGAATAGGCAAGGTAATACGGAAATAAAATCTTTTAAATATTTGGGATATATGTTTTTTGCACGAACAACACTGAAAGCGAACACATTAAAGAGATGGCTCAAAAAGCAAATAAAGAAGTGGGACAAGTTTGGGGGATAAGTGAAAGAAAAGTTGAATGTGTGAGAATAAAAGGACTTATGATTGATAGTTTAGTTAGGAGTATGATATTGTATGGGTCAGAAATATGGGGATGGAAGGAACAGGAAAAATTAGAAGCAATACGTGTGAAATATTGGAAATGGGTGCGAGGTTTAAATAAACTCCAGCATATATTGTGCTAGAGAAAGTCAAAAAAGATAAGTTAAGAGTAAAAGCAGGAAAAAGAGCAATAAAGTATAAAAAAAGAATGAGACAGAAACACAAATGTAAAATCTTACAAAAATGCATGAAAGAAAAAATTAAAGCAAGAAATGGAAAGATCGGAGAGAATAGGGAAAATTATTACAATAGGATTACAAGGGTACGCTTGCCAAGAAATTAAAAGAATGAAAGAATCTGGGAGGAAGACATGGTACGAAATTATGGAAAGAGATAGAAATATACAAAGGCAAGAAAGGAGAATACAAGTGAAAGAGTCTAGGTACAACGCAAGTTATGAACATATTATAGAAAGCAAACTGCCAATGTACCTAGTGAGCAATAGATATAGTAAAAATGATAAAAAAGATGATTGCAAGATTCAGATGTGGTAATGAAGAGCGAGTGACAAAATTTTGGATAAAAAAAAGATTTGAAAATGTGCAGATTGTGCGGAGAGACTAAAGAAACTATGGAACATATGTTGAAAAAGTGTAACGAAATGAGAAAAGAACAGATGGGAAAAAATGAAATATTGAAAGGGAACGGAAGAGGGATAGAATGGATGAAGGCAATTAAAAAACAAAGAAAAGAAGTAGATGAACAGAAAAGAAAATACTTTTAGTTGTATTAATTTTATAAGGATTAGGTTTTATAATTTTGGGAAGTTAAAAATGTATTTGTATATGTAATTTTCAAGGCCGAAAGGCAAGAAATAAACGTATTAATAATAAGTAAATATTAGTAATTAAACTATATCCAGAAACGTTTCTGATTACTAATTTTACAAATTTAATATTATCAAAATACAAAATCATAGCATCTAAATTATTAAATGGCGTTAGATGTATTCTGGGCAATTTTTCCAACCAGTAATTTTATAATGTACATCTACTTAGTTTAAATTTAGTAATAGTGTCGTCAAGACCAATTTCATTAGATAATTGGCATTTAGATGTAAAAAGCGTGTAGGGCGTAGATGTTATCTACTCGCGTCCATTTTACCTAATAGTTTTGCAAACGATACACTTTTTAATAGTTTAGTTTGTTTTACATACTGGAAAGTGCAATTTGCAATTGCTATTATCGATAGCCGAATGCAATTAAACATAGTGATTTACAACGTGTGTGTTGCATAATTGATTTTACTGTGAAAACTAAAACATTCGCGAAAGAAACATGTTTAGTGACGAGAAGCATCGCAGATTAAAAATTCCCAGTAAGTACTAGTTTTTATATAATTATTTGTTTAATTAATCTGGACAAATTTTGAAAACTTTTATTAAATTTGTTGGTTTTTATATTTATTTATATATAAAGATAATTTAATTATACGCATTTTTGTTTAAATTAATACAATAATAAAGAAAAAAACATTAAAAAAATTATTTGTATATAAGCAATGTTTCCCAATTTTCTTTGATCTTTTACTTTGTGCGCGCATCCTTTAATAAAAACCAAATATATGTAAAAGTTTTTATTGATTAATCATACATATAATATGTACAGTATAATATATAACCTGGCTGAAAGAAGGAAGGCAGTGATACACTGTAATATCTTAATAATTAAACAAAATATATATAAAATGGTTTTTATAAGACTTTAAAACATGTAATAAAATGAAATATGCACTTAATTTCAAAATATCTAAATTAAATTAAAACAGGAAAGAGTAATAATCTAATTAGCAGTACTTGTTTAGTTGGAAATCAGTAAATATTAAACTTTATTGCTATAATTGCTATAATATATTGACTGCACAACTAACTGAAGTTGTAGTTTCAATCTTATTTATAGCTTTCAACATTTTAAGACATATTTGTTTTTATGGTGCATGTACATGTCTAGTTGCTTGTAAAAAATACAAAAATCTATTAATTAGTTTCAAAACTAATTGTTTATGCAAATTATTTTTACAAACGCGTATTTCTTGTCTTAAGAAGCCGTTATAATTAGTTGTAATGAGAGGTATTATTTACCAAAAAGATAAGTTTATATATAACTGTATATTATTTACAAGATTTTAATTAAAATTTGTTTTGTTTTGCAAATAATAAGTATATAAATAGAATCTTTGTCAGAATAGAAACCCGCTATTAATTATTCAGGTAGTTGGCCAACTATTTAAAATTGATATATTAATTATCCTACTGAATAATATTTGTTATAATATATCAATTATTTATTCTGGTTACGTTGCAATGCGCAGAATTTGATATTTTTACCGTTAATTTTTATTTGTATCGATAACATTCCAGTTGATGCCTTGAAATATAATTATGTTATTTATCTACACGTAGATCTAACATTTTAGCATCCTCGAATTGTTTATTTAATGTTTAAAGTGTTCGGTAAGTACAGGATACATGTTACAAATTAAATGAAAAATTAGCCCTTGAACGTATTAATAATGTTTATTGTGTATTGGTCAATTCAACAACGTAAATTAATAGTTATAAACATACATATTTAGTAAACACATTAAGATGCTTTTACACCAGATATAACATTAGCATGTTAGAA
This sequence comes from Tachinus rufipes, assembly GCA_963932245.1. Classification (NCBI taxonomy): domain Eukaryota; kingdom Metazoa; phylum Arthropoda; class Insecta; order Coleoptera; family Staphylinidae; genus Tachinus; species Tachinus rufipes. The sequence goes on along the minus strand of OZ010741.1, from coordinate 36,150,457 downwards.
ACAAAATGTTAACAACGATATAACAAATGTTGAAACTATTTAAAACATTGTAAAATAAACACATAAGCTGGTTTAATTATACATTTTTCAGAAAATCTAGCCATTGCTGCAGTTTGTATAGTAATTTTTCGTAACCCATACACAAATTTTCAAAGTAGGGAACAACAATATATACCCGAATATTTAAAGAAAAAACAAAATAGAGATAAACACTGGTTATATTTGATCAGTTTTTTTACTTTTTTTTTGAATTGCACAGTACAGATAATGAAAACTTTGTGAACTTTATTAGGAGTTCGGTACAAATATTGTTTGTATTTTATAAAATAAAAATTGAGGCAATTCCATTTCAAACAAACCAGAGCAGGAGAGACGCACTCCCTGCGTTGAGAAACATGCTTTAGTATTCTCTTTCTATTTCTATAACTTATTAGTAAGTCTATTTATCGGTTTATGATAGTATAAAACTTTTTTTTTTTTTAATTTTGACTATCTAATTTTTTGTTTAAAAAAACGCAATTTTAACGCAAACAAAAATTTACAAGCAAAAACGATCAACAATTTTTTGTAGAATCCAATTCTGGGGCTATTTTAAGTGCACACCCGGTATTTTATCGTAAATTAGTTAGAAATTATAAATTTGTTTTGTGTATTTTGGTTTTAGAGATCTAAAACTCGAAAAAACTGCAAAAATAGGAAAAAGCCTATTTTTCAACACAAACTCTTACAAATACACGTTTAGCAGCGCTCAAAAAAACTATACACCAAATATTATTAACAATTTGCAAACAATTTTACATGGAAAATAGTTGGTGTCGAGCTTATTGGCTGTGGAAAAGTTCAACTATAAAGAAATTTTTACAAAATTTCCAGGCGATATTTCAGTTAAAAGTTAATATTTTTTTTATATTAACGTAGCCTCCGAGGTGAAAATGGGCCTCATCACTGAAGAAGATTTTTCGATAAAATTCCGGATCATTTTGATGCATTTGAAGAACCCATTCAGCAAAGATACAACGTTTATGGTGATCGACCGGCTTGAGCTCTTGTGTTATAACTGAACTTGAATAGCCTTAAAACTTAAGTCTTTATGCAAAACAGGGAGTAATGTTGTTTGTAGAATGTCTAATTCCAAAGATCGACAAACCTGGGTTTTCTTCAACACTACGGGCTACATCAGCAATATTCTCACGACGAGGCTTAATTTTTTTGTCAAACTTTAATGGGCACCGAGTTGATTTATGTTCGAATGCCAAAAATAATAATATTCTCAAAAATTCAACTTTTTAAATAAGCTTGAAGAAAGATATAAACCCAAATAATCTTCTAAAAATTTTTTTTTTAAATAAAGAAAAAAAATTGTAAAAAATTCTTTCTAGCTAACTATACCCGATAAGTACGAGACTGACTATTATTCATGTAAAATTGTTTGCGGAATTTTAATAATAATTAGTGTATAATTTCTCTGAGCGCGTATAGACAGAGTGTAGCCTGAATTGGAGCAATTGCAATTTTAAAACAAAAGATGCAATTTGTCAAAGTTATAAAACGACAAAAAAATTACAATTTTTTTTTTAAAGTTTCATTCTTTTATGAACTGATAAATAGACTACTAAGAAGTAGTTATAAAAACAAACAAAAAATACTTAAGCAAGTTTCTCAATGCACCTATATCAAATAAAATTTTAAAATTTTGGACATATGGTACTGCTTAAAAAAAATGTATGACACGTGTGTATTACCAGTTACAACGTTAATGCTTAAAACTATGGCATAGATTGTAAAAAGTGCCAATAAGCTAAGAAGTTTTCATAAAACTATTAAACAAACAATGCTTGGCATAAGGTTAAGAGACAAAATTACAAATAAAGAATTAAAAAAAACAAGCTTAAATCAAAGATGTGATAGAATGAACGCTCAAATCTAAGTAAAGTTGAGTGGGACATGTAACCAGAGAAAATATACAATAAAAGCCACTAAACAAAGCATAAAGGAGACTTTCGTTCAACATCCGACTACTTCAAGCTAAAGAGAAGAATAAAAAATGGTTCTTTGTATTTTAATATTTGATATTAAAAAAATTTAAAATGTGAATTAAAACATTGCCATATAGACAATATCGACAATTTTTGAACCACACTTTTCCAACGCAATCAACAAAAAAACATGTTAGCAAAAGTAATAATGAATGTTAGAAAAAAAGTGTAATTTTAATCATTAATATAATTCATATTTACATACGTATTTAATACAAACAAAACCTAAATATAGTTTTAAAGATTGCATACATATCTAATTTATAATTTATTTTGTGTGACTAATCATTTTTTAAATTTGTTGTGATCAAATATTATTAAATTAGAAAATATCTGAAAAATATCTCTATAATAGTTTAACTTCTTAATATATTGACAGGATGGTTATAATATTTTTATTTATATTTGAAAAACAAAATCGCAAAACTGCATCTGTTCTTATCATTGTCATTATTTGTCAGAGATTCTTGTTCACTGTCAGGTTTTAGACAGTATTAATCCAGTTTTTCACTATTTTTTTTACGTCGTAGTTCTATCAGGTGGACAATTTTTATCTGTTTCTATTGTTCTGCTTTGGTCTCTACTTTAGTATTTGTTTTGTCCACCGGTTTTCTGTTGTGCAAGCTATAATCCCATTCAATCTCTACTTGGATTTTGTAATGCGTTTAATAATGTCGAAAGTTTTAGTTTTGTGTATTATTTTTGTGTTGGGCACTATGTTTTTTTTTAGTCACTTCTAATATTACTCTTTCTATCGCTTTGTGTGTAACCTGAAGTTTACTTACTATGCGTTTTGCTAAAGTCAGTGTTTCTGACCCATACGTTTATTACTAAAAAACGCATTGGTCAAACTTTTTCTTTTTTAGGCATACTTTTGCTTGTAGACTAAGAATTATTTGTGTGTTGTTCCATTTTATTTTTTTTGTCTGTCAGTAAGTTTTTTGCTGGCTGGCTGGTTTTTCAACTTCTGCAGCCACTCGTATCTTGTGCAATCCGGTAAGTAGTTTAAATATTTACAGTTTATGTTTATATTTTTATCTTGTCAGTTCAGTTGTTTAAAAGTATATATTCTAGCACTACGGTACAAAGTTTGAAGAATATATTATCATCTTTTACGCTTTTTGTAGCATTTTTGTAAATAGTAAGTAAAAGTTTTATATATCTGTAGTCGATTTGGCATTGTTAAGTGCGTTAAATATAAGAGTCCAATCTACAGTATCTAACGCTATTTTAAAGTCTGCAAAAGTTAGAACAAGCTGTTTACTGTATTTTATAAAAAAATTAATTAGGATCTTTATAATTTGCAAACAGATGTTTGCGTTGTATCATTTTTAAAACCTAGTTTTTGTACAAGGTTGTCAAATTTGTTTTCTAGACATTTTGTAAATATTTTAGAAAAAAGTTTGTTTAGATGCCAGATTAATCTTATTGGTTTATAGTTTTATAAGTACGTTATATTGCTTTTCTTGTAAATGAATATTGTTTTCGTGTTATTTTATTTCTTTAGGATTGTGCTTTTTGTAAGAGATATGTTCAACAAAACGGCTACATCATTGAGAAGCGCATTTCCTCTATTTTTCAGTGCATCTATTTATTTTACTTTGTTGTAGTTATGTCTTGCATATCTGTACAACGTTTATTATGGTTAGTGTCTTTTTTTCTGTTTGTCTTGCTTGAACTGTAATTTTGGTTTAATAAAGTTTTTTTATAAAAATAGTTTGATATAGTGTCACTCCTGTTTCGTCTTTGATTTTAAATATTTTAACTTTTCCCTGTCAATTTTAATCTAGTTACTTTTATGTTTTTTGTTGGAGATTATTTTATTTTATTTCCGTATTTTTTCTAAATATCCCGGATTTACCGCTCCATGTTTTATTAACTTTTTTTGGTTGCATCACTGTTAAGAGTGATATTATTATTAAAGGTTTTAACATCAGTTTTTTGATCTTCTAGTTCTAAACTTGTTTATTACTGTGATTTCCGTTGTGTAACGCTTATTTTCTATTATTAAAAAAATTATTTCGTTTTTTGTTTGACAGTCAAGACTTATCTACGTTAATTTTTAGCAGTTTCTTTTTGAAGTACGTATTAATTTGGTAAAAGATGTCTTTGTTTATTTCTATTTTCAGATCAGAAGTTTCTTATCGTGTCTTTAGGACATTTATCCACTTGCCAACTTTAGTGTTAAAGTTTTCTATTATATAGGTGTAGAGAATTTGTTTCTTGGAAAACCGTTTTCTATTAACCAAATATTATTTAAAAAACCAAATTATTATGGCTAGTTTATTAATCTTAAAAATAAAATTGAAAAAAAATTGCATTTTTAGTATGCTAGTTAAATTGTGTATGTGACTCAGACATGGCCAAGTGTACGGGTCAAAAATTTGATTTTGTTCAAACCACTGAAAATGCCTTTTTCTACATGAGTCCTGATCTTGTAAATGTTTTTAGATTTTATAATAAGCCATTTTTGAGTAATAATCAATCAAAATTTAAAAAAATCAATATTTTGCATTTTTTTACATTTTTTTATTGTTTGTAACTTTTCGGGGTTGCATTTTTAAGAAAAAACTCTAACGAACTTTTTTTTCAAAATTGTTCAAAGAATTATTTTTTACAGCCAAAATTTGTTTACCTTAAATTTTGAAAATATTGCAGAACTTTAAAAGATAGTTTTTCATAAAAAAGATTACATGTATTTTCTTTTTTTTTTCAAATATAGATAAAAACGTGTTTTTATATGTTCAAAAAATACCCTGAAAATTTCAAGTAGTGCCGTGCACTATTTACTACTTAATTAAGTTCCACATGAAACTTTACATCAATATATTTTGTTTAATTTTTTTTTTTTAATTAACATTTTTTTATTATATTTTATATTTTGATCATAAAATTAGACTCGTAAACAAAAATGATTAGAGATTGAGGCTTAGGTCTACAGTTTTTTTTTATTTAGGAAACTTTAAAAATGACGTATTGTACGTATTTTTTCCATTTTGTTAAATTTGTAACATTTTAATAATGTTTTTTTTAAGTAAAGTAATGGGTTTACTTTTAAAACTTCAAAGACAGTGCGATACGTGTTCTTTTGATTCTTAACGGCTGAAATTTGGTATACTTTTTTTGCATAAAGAACATTTTGTGAGGGTGCACCCAAAAAAATTTCACAAAAAAATGTATAAGAACCAGTCTAATATATATATATATATTTTTATAACAGCCCTGTTTTTGTAAGCCGCAAATACTAATGATGATGTGAGTACAATTGATGCTGGTACATTTTGTTTATTTTATTTGCAATCACTAACACTAATTGCGCAATAGCCTAGGACAACTAATGATAATGATAAACTACTAAACCAAAAGCTGTTGCAATTAATTATATGTATAGTTAGTATTAAAATTATTAAAATTAGCCCGCACCGAACAGGCTAAGACTGCATTTGTCAAAATTACAAAAGTTAGTTTTTTAAGTACTGATTTTATACTTTGTGTTTCATTGCGATTTGGTTGCCAGTTGTAATGCTGAAGTTTTATAGATGATGTTTAGTTTTTTTAGTTGAAACAACATGATGGAGCGACAACTTCTTTGCACTACTAATTAAAATATTATTATATAAAACACAAATAGGCATTGTAAATAATAAATGAGTAATAAACAATTGTGGTTTAAAGCTTACTTTGACACATTACAAACAAACTGTGTTTTGTTGGTTGAGAATAGTTTAAAAGAAGCAGAACAAGTAGTAAAAGAAAAAACATGTATCACATAATGTATGAAAATATGTCCGGCACGATGTCAATGATGGCAAAACTGTGTGGCAAGATAGATTTATAATGGAAAAGTGACATAGAAAATTTTGATTTTTTTTTTGTCTTAAAATGTTTTGAAAATGCTCAATTTTCACCTGTTCAGGGAGGTTGCGCTACCAGGTATAAGCAACCGCTCCCGGACGCCAGACGCGGCGCGTCCCTACCTATCGTCAATAAGGATGAGAAATATTTACTAACTAGCTGACCTAAAATGCCTTCTCGAAAACGTTGCTAGCTCTCGTACTAATAAGGGAATAGCGTTAGTTATATATGTATGAATCAAATTATTACCAATCCTGTCAATATCTCAAACATTTTAGACGTTGTCCATTACCTTGTGATGCTAAATAATTGAATTAAAAACCTATTTTTACAAAATCATTTTTTCTGTCGTTGCATTCTTAGCATATAAAATGATGAAAAGATTCCGTATTAAGCTTATAGTTTATTGGTGAAGCATTTTAGTTAAACGTGTTCAACAAATTGGTATTTCCCAAAAAAATCATTGTTTACGCTATTCCTAATTGTGATTACCGTATATTTAGGTCAAATCTTTAATTACGTAAGCAAATAAATGTGCGTTAATAACGTAGTTATATGTTTTAAATTAAACTAATAGCATTGTATTCTCATTTTTGCCTGCAAAACGTTGCTTAATTAGTTTTAACAAAAACATATATTTTTGAAAAGGACGTTTTGTGTACTAGACAGTATTTGTTAATGAATGTTATAAAATTGATTAAAAAATTATGTTTATAGTACATTGCAATTTTAGACCTATTTCATGCAATAATGGTTGTAACAATGTATACAAAAAATTGTAAAATATTTAAAAAGATAATAAACAAAAAAGTTTTAATAAACATTGGTCCGCAAAGTAACAGTTTCAAAGATAAGGAAGTTTATTCTAATATTGTAGCAAAAAGAAACAAAAAGTTACATAACATGTTCAAAGTCCTCTTTCCATTTGCAACGAAGTACGACACTTTAGTCTAAAGGACATTTAAATTCATTTTAAAATCCCCACATTGGCTCGGATTTGTTGGCATTTTTAATTAGCTTGTAGCTGCAGCTCCTCCAAGCTATTTACAAGTGTATCATAGAACAATGTTACCAAATATCCCAAAAAAAAAAAAATATATATAGAGTTTAAATCAGGCAATCTTGCAAGCCAAAAAACAGATCTGCCCCTTCCAACCTATCTACGTAAAAAAGTTTAATGTAAATACTTAATGAGTTGAAACACCATTATGTTGAAACCACATTTGTTGCCTTTGGTATAGTAATGTTGTCAATAACATCATACATTCTGTTCTGAAAAAAGCTTAGGTAAGCAGCGCCTGTTAAATGGTTTAGTAAAACAACAGATTCTTTAAACATGTCACCTACAACACCCATTCAAATGTTTATTTATAAACGTCTAATGTCTAGATTCCATAAAAGCATGTAGATTTTTGTCAGCATAAACAAACGTTTTGTAAAATTAATAACCAGTTTTGTGTGAGCATGGCTTTAGACGTAAACAAAATACTAAACTAGGGTTTTCAGCATCATTACGTAGAAACCTGCAACCAAAATTTATACGTGCTTAATGATCAAGTGGATTTAAAGCCTGCACTCGTTGTACATAGTACGGAGAAAGCAGCTGCTTGTAGAGGATTTTCTAAACAAAAACTGCCTTTGATGATATTTTTCCTACACTCGTTTCCGGATTGTGCTCTATACGTGCTAAAAGTTTGTTAAATAAACCAATATCACGTAACTTTTGATTTACATCTTTGAAGAAATTCTTTAGGGTTTTATCAGTTCTTCTGTAGGTGCAACTTGGAAATCGGAGAATTTTGCCAGTTTTCCAGAGGAAACGGGAGAAATAAAAAAACCCGATGTGAACCAAAAACTGACACTTCTACAATTGTTTCTGCATCTGAATTGAAAATTACAACCCGAAAAACAAAACGCATAAACAAGACAAATATACTATGGTAATAAAAACAATAGATACGGCCCTCAATCGCTGGCTCCAACAATACCAAAACAATTTTCTCAAATAAAAATAGTGAAATTATTATAGATGTTAAAGTAAACTAAAAAATGTAAACAGTATATTGAAAAACTATTTTAGGACAACAGAACAACTGATTATAAATTGAAGGAACTTTATGGTAAAAATACAGGACCTAATATACAACTTAACAAAAAAAAAATTCAACTCAACTCAAATTTTTAAAAATTTATTTATGACAACGGTATTGTAATAATAATCAACCTGTTTAATGCTACATATAAAACAAAGATCATACCCAACAAGTGGGTACAAAAAACCTGCATTACGCTACCAAAAATAAATGTTGAAAATCCAGAGAAAAAGAAGCGGTGAAATATTTTATTAAAAACCCTCAGAAATCAACAGTTAAACTATTTAAAGCTAAAATTAAAATAGCCATGATGTGCTGACTTTCGTAAGGAGAAGCTGCCGTAAGAAGATGAAAAGAAATATTGCTTTAACCGTAGAAATGGTTTTAAAGTTTATCCAATAACTTAGTTAAAACTAATTGAAAAAATAAAATATGAAGCTTTCTTAACATAAGTACCTATTCGTATGTTAATGTAAATTTAAACTGTTTTGAGTAAACTTGTTTGTTTTTTATTCAAATATTATAAACATATTTTTCCGATGATGAAAGTACATGACGGACAAACGTTTGTCTTTACAACATTTGACAACTATTACGTAGCTACTTATAGACATAATTTAAAAATGAATAATTTGTAATCAATTTAAAACACAGAACCGTCCTAAGCATAATAAACAGTTAAAAAAAGAAAGATGTTAATATAAAACCTTTCAATTGCACGTTGATTAATATTGTACGACTACGGTTTCAAATTAAAATTTAAATGTTGTATTTGCATTTAACAACTTTTAACATTGAGTAGCTTTTATTAAAGTGATTTTGTTACTAACTTACGCTAAGGTTATGTTTTGTTTTTTTTTTGTTATAATTCTAAAAGCTTTTAAAAGAATGTCTTAAACGTCGTTTAACATTAGCGTTTGTTAATGTCAAAGCTTGACAAATGTTGGCCCAATTTTTATCGTATTTTGCAAATATTTGCCAAATGTTTACTTTATCAATTTGTTAGCTTACATGATAACAAATGTGGGGTATTTGCAATGTTGTTTTTTTTTTTAATTAATAAACCAACATTTGTCATTTGCTTCAATTGTAGTGTCTCAGCTAAGACTTATAGGTTTTGAACAAAAGCCTTTAAAGACTATGCATCGAACGTTACATAACGTCTGAAAAATGTGCATTTGCCAAATGTTGGCGACAGTACATACTTGCTAGCTGGCGGTCGATATATATTTGACAAATGTTATCATATGTTTACAAAAGCTTTTGTTATTCTCTTAATATCTATTAAGATTGATATATATTTATAAACTATGCAAATTACAAAATATTATAAATTTGATTACAGAACAATTTTAAATAAATAAATTACCATTCAACATATTTCATAGCAAACAAAGTAATATAATATTTAAATATTATTAATATAATATTTAAACTAAAAAATTTCTAGTCTAGTCTTAAAATTTCCAGTAGGTCCAGCAGCGGTTCTTATCCTGCGACAACAAAAACCAAATTTTGTTTTAAACAAAAAAGTTAAAAAAATCTTTTAGCATGCATAAATAAAATAAAGAAATGGCTGATATATAAAAATTATCTAGTAATTTATAAAATGTCCATTCAGTTTGTAAAACGTTGATGAAATAAATATTTTTGTATAAAAGACTAGAAATTTATACGTTTTTTTAATTACATTTACTTATGTACATTAAAAATAATGAAATGGTCCAAAGAAAATATGTTATAGAAAAACACATCTTTAAATACTGATGGACCATACGCACTCCAAAGACTACAACTTCCTATGTGATATAGTTATTTATTTTAAGTATAGATGGGATTACATACACATTAAGTTAATTAATTCACTTATATAAATAGTTTAATTACAAATCTATTAGGACCAATTACATGAAAAGTACAATGTTTACATTTAAATGTCTTAATCTAAGCATGAATCACGTTCTACCTACTAACAGTTAAAATGCAATTAAATAGATAATTTAACATAATATCTTATTACTAATTATAAATAAATGCGTATAACTATTCAATGATACCTTATTAGCTCGAAAAATGGTTATTAAGATTAAACATACAATTAATATGTACAATAATAAATCGCTATTTATGGGAAGCAATCATTGTTTATTCTAATTGTTTATGTCACGTGTTGGTGATAACAATGACATAATATTACTAATTTGCGTAACAATTCATTTTCTAAAATTGAATAGAATAATTGATAAATCATTGTATTAGAAACTGATATTAATATTTTTGATTATATAAAAATAATTACTATAATAGATCAGCCATAGTTTCGGCAAAAAAATGAAATTTGTTTATCTCGTCTTTTTTTATTAGGAGACGGAATAATAGACAAATTGAATTAATTAGTTAATAAACAGTATTAAGTACATCCTATATGTCGGTTAAATTAATTCTTGGATTTAACTCTTAGCATTATTAGATTACATTGAATTATTTATATAAATATTTTAAATTGATGTTCAAGTTCAAGAGCGTGTACTAGTGAACCAATTATTGGAAAGGTCACACACCGATTTTTTCCAGTGTCTTATTTATGTACGCATTAGTAAGTGAAGTCACGGGATTCCATGGCCATGACCAAGTGATTAGTACTATTAGCTAATACAAAAGGTATAGACACATATTGTTTGTACAATACATAGGTCACGTGCACGGTAGGCTAGTTTACATGTAATATAGTGTTTGTGTTTAAATATCGTAATTGCATGGCAAAAGCATGATTTTTTAATTAAAACTATTTTTACTGCAAATGAAAATAATTGGCCGTGGAGCTGTGTTTTGTATATTATCGGGATTTTAATGAACGAATAGAAATCATTTAAAAAATAAATAAACAATTGAAAAACGTGCAATTTGTTTTAATTATTTATTATTATTATCAATTAAAAAAATCTAGTAATATAAATAAAGTTTTAAGCAACAACAAAATGCTACTAATAAGTTGAATTATGTCTACTAGAAAATTGACGTCAAAAACTTTGAAAAAAAATAATATTTAATATATTATTTGTTATCATTTCCTTCTTTTTATTCTAATTCTGCTAAAATAAATTTATTGTCATTGCAGTAGATGCTTGATAGATGCTTTTTGAGATTAATTGAAGTCCATTCTTGTAACACCACAGGAAATAGTTGATTTATTTAAAATTAGCAACAATTATATTAGCAACCATGCAATCACCAAAACAAAATAAGAGTAAACTAGTAAAAGTATTATTTTTAGTTCGGTGCAAACTTATTTAAACTACTTTTTGTCAACAATTGACAAACACAAGAAAAAATCAACTAAAATAAACCCCAATCTACAAAATTAACTATGTCTGTATCGGCATTTTATAAACGCTTTAACAAATAATAAGCATAGGCATATGTTTTTATCCGTGTAGCTGTGTAATAGTGTAAGGTATTTTAAAATATATGTAATATTTCTTCACGTTTAGACCAGCCAACCATAGATTTTGCATATATATTTTTGCAGATTTTAATATATATTGTTAGTTTCACAATTGGGTTGTATTTGTCAACAGATTTTCTAAAAGTTGAAATAATTTTCTGTTCAAAATCTTTGCCGTTGTTGTTTGGGATGTATATTTCTATGTTAAACGGCTGCTTTTATTTTACAGTAAAATGTTTCAACCAAGCAATTGGCTGTAAAAATGTTAAACCATCTGTTTTTGCCCTAAAATGTGAACTGAAACGACATTTTAGCGACCCAAGGTGGAAACAGTACAATTTTAATGTCGAGTGATGCAAAAAAACTGAAAAGTTTTTGGATAAAATCAAAATTATAAGTACCATCAAATACGTTTATTTAGGCTATAACATCAAACAGCAGAAATAAATAGAAAACTTAGCTTAACATGAGCAGCATTTGAAAAGTTAAGCTTTATCCTAAAATAACAAAGTATCATAAAAGAATGTTTAAATAGTGTAAATGTAGCTAAAATGCTTTAGCAGCTTTTTTGCTTTTAACATCCCTAAAACTTCAAAAGCAAAATGGTGTTTAATTATTTAAGCAATTTAAAAAATTGGCTTCCTTAGTACGTAATTTAATTTAATGTTGTACCAAACCTAACAATTTAGTGAGTGTAAAAAGCATAAGCAACTATTGCAATTTTTTTATCTTTCATAAAAATTGCTATTTGTCATTCAACGGCATTGTTTTACTTTATAGATTGTCTTGTTTACATGAAAGTTAGATCAATTGACCAAGAATAAATAGGAAAAACATAGCATTAAAACACAAAATCCAATATTAAAGACAAGATTGAATTTCTGCATCAGCAATGTCAGGTGTTGAAAGCATGACTTACATCTTCAAGACCGCCAAAACCTTTATACACTCATACGTTGGCAGCTCAAACCAGTTTTAAATGCTATGTATACAGACAAAACCATGGCATCTACAACCGCTCCAAGTTTCTCAATTTATCTTGTGAGGATAAATTGGCAAAATCAAACAGTTTAAGGCAATGCATAATCTGTCTATGAAAGAAATTTTGCAATAAAAAGCGCAATAGCTTTTTTCCCAATTACTCAGCAAGCGTAGCACCAGTTACATCATGCTCTGCAATTAAAGAAGATAGACACCAATACGTCATTTTTGCAATAGCCAGTGTTTATATTAATGACAAAAACGGAAAACAACATATCTGTTGTACACTTCTAGACAATGGGTCACAATCCAACTTAATCACCAAACAAATATGTCAAAAGTTATGTCTTAACCAATTGCCTATCAATATTCCAGTCAACAAAATTGGCAACTTGACGACTAACATAACGCACAAAACCACAACAACAATTAACTCTAGAAACCAATCATTTTCTAAAAAACCATCAAAATACTCAATTCCCAAGATTACATCTATAGCCGATCCAAACTTTGACAAGTCGTGAAGAATTGACATGTTATTAGGAGCAAATATATTCTAGCAACTACTTTTTATTGGCCAGCTGTCATGTATAAAAAGAGTATAAAAACATGGGTCACATGATAAAAATGAAATGCGATGATACAAACGAATATTATCTACCACACCATTGCATTTTTAAGACTGACATAAGTACAACAAAAAATAGAGTTGTTTTTGACGGTTTTGCAAGAACATCCACTGGTGTGTCATTAAACGACACACTTCACATAAGGCCAACCATCCAGGATGACCTGTTTGCAATTATTATGCAATTTTGAAAGCATCAATTTGTACGCACGGAATACATCGAAAAAATGTACCGACTAATTAAGGTGCATTCAGACGATCAAAGCCACAAAAAACTTATTGTCTAAAATAGTAAGCAGTATGTTGAGTCTTTGTTTGATTTGTTTATTACATTTAATGCACAAACGTTTTTGGTGAACTTATTGACCTGATTTCTTATAAATATTGTTGAATTTTTGTCAACCCTTTTCAATTCAAACAGCCGCCAAAGATAATTTTTGACAATAAATTTTTGTTTTCAAAACGATATTTTAATTGTGATCGTGCTACTGGATAATTTGCAGATGTGGTCGATATAAAAGCTATTACTTGTTGAGCTTTTCATGTCAGACATGATCGGAGATACATAAATTATTGGATGTCACTCAAAGCCTTGTTTATCTCCACCAATGAATAGAACACATCAATAAATAAAATCCATTCTTCAACTGCGCCATTGAAATTGGCAAATGAATGACTTGTGGCTATATTTGCTGATTTGCGTGCTAATGCGTTGAAAAATGCAGTAGCCATTGAACGATATGACTTTTTAAAGTTTGTTATCTTCTGGCATTGGTATTCATCGAGATTGACTAACTCTACTGTTTTGATAATTTTGATCTTAGCCTGAATTGTTTTAAATTTGATTGCTGTGTCTTTCGGCTTGTCAACTTTCAACTGAATTTTGTTCGAATAAGTTGAATCGTTTATTGAAGAAGCAAATTGTTGAAGTCGAGTAAATGTTTGTTTGAAAACTCCACGTTTCAATTTTAACTTTTTTAATGTCATCTTGAAGTTTTATTTTGAAAACCAAGCTTCTCGGAAATATCCGGTTTGAAGGACCATAAAATGTTGCTGAAAAATCTGTTGTCGTCGACTTCCTCTTTAAGTTTGATTTTTTATTTTAAATAACTTTGGTTTGAGATCTTTGAGAACAGTCGCAAGATCCAAAAATAATAACTTAAAATGATAATATTGTGAATGGAAAAATACACTCAACACCGCTTAATTTCTATTTTATCTTTTTGCATAAGCACGCTACTACTACGGCTTGCCATCGGTACCGCATTATTAAATTTATACAAAAAAATTAAGGACAGTTCAGATGGGTCGTGATGCCAGAATCCCCATCATAACAACATTATTACAAAATATACTATTATACCAAAGTGTTTATAAAAATTCCACTCACAGTCATTTACACAATTCCTGTTGTTATAATGTCCCTATCTAAACTAACCTACATTTGGTGCTAGTTTGAGGCGGGCTGGTTTTTGCTTCGCGGATTTTCACGCATCATCTGCGGCACGCATGCTGTCCCCGGCCCCTCTCTCCCTATAGCCCCTACCTTTGTCTGCCTCTTTTGTCATTTTGCCTTTTCTTATCTGCACTGGCATCTACCTCTGCATTCTCTTCTTTCTCCCATTCTTGTGTTATTTACTCATATTATATAATTTGTTCTCAGATGTGCTCTTCGCTTACTAAGGTCTTCGTTCACTTCTTCTTTATCGTATTCCCTCTCCTCCATAAATAATTTATGCAGTTCCATCAGTTGTATTCCTTTTGGCAGTCCAAGATTTGTAAGTTTTACCTCCAGTGATATCCTTGTATCTCCATCAGGAATTACTACTTCATGTCCTCTCGTTGTCAGGTATATTCTGACTATCTAAAAGGTTACGTTCTTAGTCATCCTCAAGATAGCATATCTACCATTTGGTGTTTGCCTTGTTATTTCTGTTATTTTGCTTCCCTTCAATATTTCTTTTCTCCTTCTCCTTATTTCTGCAATTTTGTTTGGTATTATAGTCTCTGTAAATGTTCTTCTTTTTTCTTCTGTTTCTTGGTATGCACAATTGTCATGTCTTTTCTTATTTTTGTTTTTATCTTTTTCTTTGTTTTCTTGTTTCCATTTAGCTTCTCTCATATCTTTTCTTTTTCTTCTATGGCTTTTAGTTTTTGTGTTTGTTTCCATTGTTTGTTTTTCTATATTCTTCTATTGTCAAATGAAAAAACATTGTTTATTGAAAAACGTAATCAAAAAAATGGTAAATGCAAATTAAAAAAAAAAGAAGGAGTTGATGCATGTTGACTAATATCCTAGGAAAGAAAGTAGGTACAGTAAAATGAAAGAAAAAAAAACGACGCAAGACCGAGAAACTAGACAAGATGCACGAAGGATCTGCGACCTACGGGAATATTTTCTTCTTCTTAGCGTGCCTATCCGTTACCGGATGTTGGCTATCCACAACACATACTTTACTTTATTCGCGGCAGTACGAAATAGTTCTGTGGTTGTTGTATTGAACCACGTTCGTAGGTTCTTCAACCACGAAATCCTCCTTCGCCCTGGTCCTCCCCTTCCCTCTACCTTTCCTTGTAGTATAAGCTGTAAAAGCTCATATTTCTCTGGGTGTCTCATGATGTGTCCCAAGTATTCCAGCTTTCTTTGTTTTATCATTTTTACCACTTCTCTTTCTCCTTTCAACCTCTTTAAAACCTCCTCGTTAGAAACATGGGGTGTCCATGGAATTCTAAGAATCCTTCTGTATGTCCACATTTCAAACGCGTTTATCTTGTTTATTGAAGCCTCTGTCAAGGTCCAAGACTCCACTCCATACAAGAGTACCGGAAAGACATAACACTTAACTAGTCTAACTTTCAGTTTAATGCTAAGACTGTAATTTTTTAAAACTGTGCTGATTTTTTTAAATGCTGCTCTGGTTTTTTCTATCCGGCTCTTTACTTCTAGTGAATGGTCCCATTGTTCATTTAGCAAACTCCCAAGGTACGTAAATTTTTCTACCCTTTCTATCTCTGCATTTTTTAGCAGTAATCTCCCCGGGTTAATGATATTTTTGCTAATTACCATAAACTTAGTTTTTTTTAATGTTTATTTTGAAACCATATCTTTCACTTACAGATGTTATACTATTCAATAGGTGTTGTAGTCCTACCATCGAGCTTGAGAAAATGACCGTATCGTCTGCATATCTCAAGTTATTCAGTAATTCTCCATTTACCGCTATCGCTTGCTCGACCTCGTTTAAAGCCTCTTTAAATATCATTTCTGAGTACAGATTGAATAGCATGGGGGACAACACGCATCCCTGCCTTACTCCTCTTTGGATGGTTATGCTTTCAGTGTTCGTTCCTTCGACTTTTATGTTAGCTTTTTGGTTCCAGTAAAGATTTTGTATTATTTTGATATCTTTTTCGTCAATGCCAGTCTCTGCAAGTATGTCGATTAGCTTTTCAGGTACCACTGTGTCGAAGGCCTTTTCATAATCTATGAAGCATGCATAGATATCGCAATTCATGTCGCGACATCTTTGAAACAGGACTTGCATACAAAAGAGAGCTTCTCTAGTCCCCATTGTGTTCCTAAACCCAAATTGTGTGTTGGACATTTGTTTTTCGCATCGACGATATAAGCGGCTGTGTATGATTTTGAGAAATGTTTTTAATAGGTGGCTCATCAAGCATATTGTTCTATAGTCACCGCAAGTTTTGGCTGTTTGTTTTTTTGGAATTGGAACGAATGTTGATCTTAGCCACTCTTCTGGGATTTCTCCGGTGTCATATATTATATTAAAGACTACTTTTGTTAATATTTCGATAGCATTGTTGTCTAATAATTTAATGATTTCCATTAGAACTCCATCCGTGCCTGGCACCTTTCCCTCTTTCCCTCTTTTTATCGCCTGTTCCACTTCTTCCTTTAGAATTTCCGGGCCAGAGTTACAAGTTGCTTCTGATCGGCTGTTTCTTTGGTCTTTAAAAAGCGCTTCAATATAATAATGCCAAGCAAGAACTCTTTCCTGTTTTTCAAGTATTATGTTTCCATCTTGATAAATTAGCCTCCCAGCAACTTTCGGTCTATATGTTCCTGCGGCCTCTTTTACCTTTTTGTGCATGTTAAAACTGTCGTATTTGCTGTCAAAATGTTCTATTTCTTGGCATTTTGCACTAAACCACTCTTCCTTATATGACCAAAAAATTTAAAATCCAATATCGTAAATTAAATTTCACTGTAAGATTCTGTTTAATATTTTTGTACAAATTTAGATTATATTCAATATTTTTGTACAAATAAATTGTATTTATTTAATAAGATCTAAAACAAATATATCTTAAATGCAATTAAGATTAATTTTTGTTAATAATAATTTTACAACTACTAAAAAATATTACTCTAATAAAAGTTATTAAATTGAATAACGCTTTTAATCAAGTTCAGCTTGTTATAAATCAAACAGTGCAATCACTGTCCGTTTTCATTCTAAACTCTTTGTTCAAATCTCATTATTAATTGAGCCAGTTTCCTTGTAAAAAGATCAGCAAGTCACGAACCAAGTAGCACGCGACCATTTATTGTGCGTTTTAATAACAATTCAGTTTAAGCTTCATATTTAATAATAAGTGTATGCATATTAAGATTAATGGCGCGTACATTCAAATTAAAAGATTTAAGTCTGTGATGCATATAATTGCAGTTCATATTACTCATTGCTATAGTATTTATACAGGGTACGCGTATTAGTGTTACCAGCTAAATTAAATTTTATAAAAAATTATACAATATAATATATTAAAATATAACAGCAACGCTGCTTGTTTGATATTGTAGATAAATAAACGCTTTATAACTTATAATAAAATATATAATGCATTAGTTTATATAAGATTAATTACCACTTCGTGACCGGTCAAAGTTTAAGTATTTACCATCAATATTCTAAACATTTATTTATTATAAGTTTTTGCAATTTTAAACTTATTAGTATAATTTATTTATTAAATGCAGTGTGTCATATTATGGCCATAACTTGTTCAAATTCGTTAACACGTTCAGCGTTGCTTTTATAATTTAAAGCATCGTGCTAATTCAAATTATATAGCAATAAAAACGGAACAATGAAAATGGCATTATATAATACGATATTTGGATTTTCTATGCCACAAAGTATAATAAAAAAAATATTTCTATGTGCGATAAAATATTTATGCCGTATACTGATGGCATTTTAAATATGTAACTGAATATTAATACCTGTAGAGAAGTTTTTTATTACAGAAATAAAACTGCTGTTTTGTTTAATATAATTTATTAAACTGCGTATATTTTTTGCAATAAGACATGTTAACTCAGAAAAAATAATTTAAATGTCTGTTATTTCACAAAATTTAATTATACACAAAAGTTATAATAGGATTAATAAAAACGTCCACAATCAAACCTTAGTAATTATTTGAAAATGTGTTGTTTATACTACTTTTTTGTTACAACGCAAAGCCTGTTATTTTAGGTCTTAAGCTTGTGTTGCCGCCTCAGGGCTGCCGTTGAATGTGTACTTGCAAACATATACTATCTTCTAATCTATTTGAAATCATGAATGGTGACTACCCATTTAAGAACAATACTATATTTTGAAAATAATACATTAAATTATCTCAGCGGATTATTTCATTACCAACCAATTACGTTTGTATTATATACCTGGAATCAGAGGTAATATTTAAGAGTGAAAATATTATATATTTATAACACCTTTGAATATTGAGGTGTTATAAGCTAGTTAAGCTATATAATACTAACATAATTGCTTCTCCAAGACAATTGGTAATGAAATAATACGCTGAGATAATTTAAGCCCATGTTGTAAAGACTTTTTTGAATTTTTATGTGTGCACCCTCAGAAAATGATCTTTGTTCAAAAAAAGTAAGACATATAAATTTTAGCCATTAAGATTCAAAAGAACACGTGACAACTACCTTTGAATTTTTAAAAGTAATATAATATACTTAATAAATATCATAGCTTCTAGATTTGAGTCACGTGCATACCCTGGGTCCCCAAAGAAGCAACTGAGTACTTGCTAGTTAGATTCCTCTTGAAATTTTACATCAATATACTTTGTTTAATTTTTTTTAAATTAAATAAAATTAGGCTTGTAAACAAAAATGATTAGAATTTAAGGCTTAGGTCTTTTTTTTATTTATAAAATCTTTGAAGTGACGTATTGTACGTATTTTTGTTCATTTTGTTAAATTTGTAGCATTCTAATAATGTTTTATTAAGTTCACTTTTAAAACTTCATAGGCACGGTGCGACACATGTTCTTTTGATTCTCAACGGCTAAAACTTAGCATTGGTTACTTGTTTTGCATAAGATCATTTTTTGTGAGTGCACACACAAATATTCTACAAATAAAAATGTTAAGAACCAGTCTAATGAGCATACTATAAATGACATAATTTGCAATCATTAAACATATCAGATTTCTATAATTTCATTAATAATGTACATTTCAACATTCAACTCATCATTTCTCAATCATTTTTTAGAACAATTAGAAATATAATTTGCACCAGCAAACAAAATACAAAGTTTTTTATAAGAGTATTTAGTTGTAATGCTAATTACATATAGATAGATAGATAGAACCCAAAACACAAAACAAAAGAATATAATAATCACAAAAACAGCAAGTTTACTTTTATTAATCATTTACAAACCAGTTCTTTAAAAAAAACATTATCTACATAGAAAATTAGCCAAATTTTGTTGTATAAACCATAATATTATTTACTTTCAATATAACTTTTTTTACGTTGGAGGTGTTATACTGTCCTTAACCAATTTAGATTTCTAATTGAGGTTTGCCTTGCGGATTTTCACGCAGTATCTGCGGTACGCTGTTTCTGGCTCCTATCTTTCTATAGTTCTTACCTTTGTCTGTCTTGTTTGTCTCTTGTCCTTGTATCTTTCTTTTCCTGTGTTTTTTTGTTTTTATTTTGTTTTTCTTGTTCTTTTCCTTTTTTTAGGTTGCTTTTATTTTGTGTGTTTGCTTTTATTGTTTTTTTATATTCTTTTATTGTCAACTTCTTTAGTTTTTATTCTTTGTACTCTAATAGTTGGTTTATCCATTTTGCTATTCAAATTATTTTCTACTTACTTTCTATGCTTGGCTATCTATTAGTGTGTTCTGGATTGTTGTGTGTTTCTTTCTAAAAAAATATACATATTTCCTTTTCTTTTTTTTTTTCATTTTTGGCAAAAACTTTTTAACTGTTCCGTGCCGTCAGTATTTGTTTGTATGTTTAGATTTACTTTCTAGTCATTTTTTATCTTTAGAGTTAGTTGTCTTGTCTATTTCCCATTTTCTCTTTTACTCCACTGTATCTGCAATTTTTTTACTGTTTTTTCTTTTACTCATATTTTTGCATTGTTTTTACTGATTCCTTCCTTTAACAGATTTTTTTTAATTTTTAACTTCTCTTCTACTATAATATCCGCAAATGGTGTTACCTCAATTATCTATACTGCTTTATGTGATACCGCACTGTAGGCTCTGCTGATCCTTGATGAGCTTGCTCTTGTAGCTCTTCCTATTTTATTTTTATTTTTATATCTTCATGGCTTCTTTCTATGTTTTTTTAGGGTATAAGATTTTGCTTCTTGCTGCCGTTGCTAGAAGCTTTCTGGCTTATTCTCTTCTTCTTTTTTATTCGGTATAAATAATATAGTAAAGAGTTTTTTCTCTATTTACTTTGAGTGTTGCTCCAAAATATTTGATTTTTGTTCTTATAGTTATTACCTAATCTCTTATATGTATTTTTTTTAAAGTGGTTTTTTAAGAGATTTGTAATCATTGTCGCTATTTTGACTTTAAAGCAGGCAGTTTGGAATAGATCTTTGGATGTTGTGTTGTACCATTCTCTTAGATTGCACAACCATAAAATTCTGCATTTTCCAATGTTACGCCTGCTTACTATCATCTCTTGCAATTTGTACTGCTTTTCTCTTATTATGTGACTTAAATATTGTAATTATCTTTCTTAAATTGTGGATGCAATTTTAATCTGTTTGTTCATACGCACCAGTATCTTAATGTTTGACACTGTAAATCAAAGATATCTCATACATGCGTCCAGTTGTTTTAGAGTCCATGCCTCTATTTTATAAAATACGAACAGCAAACACGTAACATTCTGGTACGTAGTTCTAACTTGGTCTGCCGATCACACAAAAAACACTTTGATGAATGTACTTAAGCCAATTTCTATTTGGGTTTTTATTTCAGGTGTTTGGTTGATGTTCCTGGTTATCTAAGTACTAAGATATTTAGATTTTGTTGTTTTCTAATTATATTGTTATCAATAAATAACTCTGAACTCTAAACTGGTTTTTTGTGATTTAGTTATTATCATGTACTTTGTTTTTCTTTTAGGTTTATTCTGAGACCATATTGTAGACTGACATCTTTGATCTATTAAACTGTTTTTTTGTAGATTGATTAGACTCTTTGCTATAATGACAGTATCGTATGCGTACTTCAAATTATTGATTGGCGCTGACAATTTATTATAATTTCAGCTTGGTCTTTGTTTAGAGCTTTTTTGAATATTGTTTTGGAACACAGATTAAACAGCATAGGAAATAATACACATCCTTGTCTTACTCCCATTAATATTTGTATTTTCTCTGTAACCTTATTCTCTACTTGAATGAAGGACCAATATAACGCTTTGATAATCTGTATGCCCATGAGTCGATTTTTCATTGCCTAAGTACGTTTATCAGATCTTTTTTCTCGTAATCTAAAAACATACGTGCATATCCTGGTTTATGTCAAGGCATCTCTGTGATATTACGTTAAAACTAAAAAGTGCTAGTTCTAGTTTTTTTTATTTCCCTGTTTATGTCTTTACCTACTTGTGTTTTATCTGAAGTAGCTCATTATAAACTAAGTTCTACAGTTTTGGTTTTAGTGCTGAGCACTAGGGTACCCTTCTGGTTATATTAAATTGTCTCTTTATTACTTTTATAATTGCTGTTTATAAAACGCGTTCTGTATGTCTAACGCTAATATGACGCAGTGTTGTCTTTTTTTGCGCACCAATGTTTGCTTTTTTTGTTATTGCTTTCACTTTTTCTGTAGCTTTTGATGTTGTTATTTATTTGGCAAATCCTTATTGTTCTTTTTCCATCATTTTTTGGAAATTTTTTGTTTTGTTTTACTTTTTTTTTTTTTAAATCAGTATTAGAGTAATCTCTTTCCAGCAACTCAAATTTTTTTTTTATTATTTAAGTTATTTTTATCTTTTTTCTTTTTAGAGCTCCTTTCACAATTTCTATTGTTGTTTTTATTAAATCTGGTGCTTTGTTGTTGAGCAATTTTTTTGAGATATAATTTTTCAATGATTTTTTTTTCTTTGTAAACTCCCTTTGTTCTTTCTCCCAATTTGTTTATCTTTATTTTGTACAGTTTATAACAGAAAATCCCTTATATAGATTTTATTATTTCTTTTTGGCATCGTTTCTTGCTATCCATAATTGCTTTTTTAAAAAAATTTTAATTCTTTCTTTAGTTTTTTTTGTTTTTTCTGTGTTTTCCTTTTTTTTCTGTTTTTTGACTTTCCTTTCTGTTTGTATTGCTTTCTTCTTGCATTCTCATACTTTTTTGCAACACATTTTTTTTTTAAAAAGCATGCACCGCAAGCAAACCCTTTATAGCATTTAGCATTTATTTTTAACCCAATCTCATTATAAACTGCCATAAAGTTTGCTCATTAGCAAGATCACTATTCTGCCTTTTTGTTTTTTTAGATAAAATACCTGAATTAATTATTGTTACATTCAGCAGATGGTAAAATAATCTCTTGTAACATTGTTTGGTTTTACACATATCTTGCGATGCTAAACATAACTGTCAAGCATATCCACACTCTCCTTATGTATATTGTATTGCCAAGACAACCAATTATAATTTTCTTTTTTTCAGTAGACAGGCTATTGTAGTAATTTGCCAAAACAAGATGACAACAATGTTACTATTTAGTTATCATTCCAAACTACAACACTGAGGTCAATGCTATCGATATGAATAACAAACTCTTCCAATGTTCTATTTTAAGTTTTTTTTTATTTATTTTTTTTTATCTGATATATTAAATTTAACATGGAGAAAAACATCATTTGTCTTTGATGAAGATGAATTATATAACGCACCGTTTAGTGTTTGGGAATTTGACTCGGCAATATCTAAAGCGCACAATACTGCTCCAGGTGTTTATTCATATTCTATTTGCGGAAGCATGGCATTGTTTATACAAAGCTTTTTAATATCCCGTTCATTTCAGGTACGTGTAGGTAACAGCGTCTCGGGCATAGGTCAGCAACAGAATTGGTATTCCTCAAAGGTCTATTTTAAGCGTGACACTATTTATGATATGTTGATGACGTAGCTATCAATTGTGCTTCAAAAAATATGGTAACATTGAAAAGTCAACTTCAGTTAACAATCAATCACATTTTGAACTGGGCTAATGACAATGGATTCACTTTTTCTACTAGTAAAACGTTGCTTATTCATTTTTGTGGAAAGCAAACCCCACACGGCGACACTTTTTATATTTTGGGGGAGAACCTATTCCTGCAGAGGAATGTGTTCGATTTCTTGGTGTCACATTTGACCGTGCGTTGACTTGACGTCCCCATTTAATAAATCTGAGATCATGATGTGTTCCGGCACTAAATTTACTCAGGTCGTTAAGTGGAAAGTCATGGGAAAACAATGCTACTTTTGCATCGCGCTTTAGTGCGTTAAAAATTAGATTATGGTTCCATCCACATTACGTATTGTTGATCCTGTGCGCCATACAGGAATTAGTTTAGCAACTGGCGCATTCTGCACTAGCCCTATCGCACTAGCCCTATTGCTAGTGTTTTGTGTGTGAGGCAGCTGAACCATCAGAATACGGTCACAAAAACCGGTTGCCGTAAGATATCACAGTATACTTCAGAAACTGGATTTTTATTTTAATGATGTATACTAACTGTCTTAATGTCGCAATCTTCCTTGGACTTTTCAACGTCCAAGGTTAAATACTACATTATCAAGATTGTGCAAAACTTCAACTTTACCCGTCGAATATCAAATTAAATTTGCAAAAATTTAAGCAAGGAACGTTAATGCCACTTAGATTTATACCGATCGCTCAAAAAGTAACAACGGTGTAGGTTGTGCTTTTCTGGTAGATGAATTGCAGTTTACATTTGGCTTGCCCAGTGTTAGCAGCGTTTATTTTGCAGAATTGTATGCTGTTTATCAGGTTCTTCTCTACATTCAACTAAGCGCAAGTACAAATTATGCTATATGTACAGACTCGTTGATTGCATTAAACGCCATAGATGGCCAATATCCTGATTATTACTTGCTGAGGCAAATTCATTCAATTTTTCTTCAAGTGTGTCTGATAAATGTCACTGTTTACTTTGTCTGGATTCCTAGTCACGTAGGCAATGAAAAAGTTGATGCGTTTGCCAAATTACCTGAATATGTTTCATCTAAAGTTTGTGTTAGGGATATTTGTAATTTTTATCAAAAGCTGCTGTCTATCTGGCAAACTGAGTGGTTTGCTATTCAATACAACATGCTGCTATGTACGTAAGCGTTACTACACCGTGGAGTTTGTCAAGAGGTTATACTCACGCGGCTTCGCATCGGTCACTGTCGATGGAATCGACGATAAGAAATAAGAATCTGAGGTGCTTCCAGTTTGTGATATTTGTAACGTCCCATTAACTGTTTGTCATATCTTATTAGATAGTCGGCAGTTTTTATTTTTTAAAATATCATTTTACAGCATATTCTTTTACACTTATTTATAGTTAGAAAAAAGAATCGGCATTAATAGTCTTTTTAGGCTAATATGCCATAAATCTAAACTAACCTAATCTTCAAATATCTGCTAACTCTTGGTCTATAAGTACTTCTTTGGGACCTTTTTTTGATTATACGTAGTCTATAAAAATTATAATGTTTATACAATAAGTTCATAATGTTCCAAATTTGCAACATAGTTCTAATAATAGTTTATACAATATCTAACAAACCCGTTTATTAAGCTACCTAAAAAAACCATTCGTAGATTATTTTCGCTTTAATTTAGCACTAACAGCAAATTGAAATTTGATATGCAGCAGAATATGCATGAACACGCCAACAAACAAACAAAAAATAATCCAAAATACCTCAATGTAACTTATTATATATAATAATGACATATAATTAAGTGATAAAAATCTAATCTAATAATAGTATTAACTTATTATGGCATAATGATTAAATCCGGTCTGAAATATTTTTGTATTTTATTTACTAAAAAAAAAACTTTTTCAATTGAATTAATAATTGCTATTATTAACTTATAAACAAAAATATATACTGCAAGGTCATTATATTATTTAAAGAAATAAAATCATACTCTTTTCATTACTATCAGTAAACAAATACTTAACAAACAATCAAACAATGTCATGGAAAATATGATAGTATTGCATTCATTGGTAAAAGCTGATAACAGAAATTATATATAACATTGACAACATATAATTAATATATTAACAAGTAAATGCATTTTTGTAAAAGCAACAGTAATATTTATTTATTAATAATTTTACATAAACAGTATAAATTACAAATGCATAATATAAAGTAACATTTGTAAATATGATATATTCAACAATTAATAAATATACTATAATTTATTCAACGATAACAGCGGCCAAAAGTCAAACAGAGAATTCTGTCGGTTCTATAAATCTAGTTAGTGTGCCTCGTATTACGGCAATGGCATTGCATGATAGCAAAAGACGAATTTGAATAAATAATTAAATAAAACCCAAATTATTTGTCTTATTATTTAATTAATATACTGTTATTGTTAATTTTTTAATTGCTTAGAAATAGTAGCAATTACAAAACACTGTTTTACAAATCTTACGCAGACTATGATATGAACAATTTTATTAATGCAGCAATTTCTATTAAATTGATTAACTTGGATTGTATTGTGCATTTTGCAACAACACTAAGAAAACAAACAAAGTTTTTAAATGTACTATAAAAAGGAATAACATTAAACAAATTGTTTCACATTTTTTTAAATGGCTATAAAAATGCAGCCAGATTATTCCCAACTTTGTTATATAACAGACATTTTGCAAATTTTAATGGTGCATCGTTTGCATTTTAAACGTTCACAACATCCTTGTTGGAGACACGCTTGTTGTATAACTATCTATCTGCATTTCATGATAACATTTTTGAATTTATACTCGAGGACGTTGTAGATAACATAGTGTTTGGAATCCGATGGCCTAATTAATGCATATTAAACAAATAGGATTTACATCAAAGAAAATATGTATTATTAAATTTGAATTTAATACAAAAATTGAACAAAATTAATTATTTAATCATCAAATTTAACTAAATCGAAAAATATAGAGCTTGAATAAAGCTCTATATTTTAAAAGTAAAAAACATTTATCAATTTATTATATTAAATTATATTATATTAAAAACATTAAATATCATAATAACTAATTTTACTTGCAAATTAACGTTTAATATAAAATATTCAAAATTGTTTTTCTTTCTATTTTATTATCTATCTAGAGATTTTGATTTCTTTATCCAAACTTTGCAAATTTGCTAATCTAAATCTTCTCAGTATTTTTTTTTCTTTTGTATTATTGTAAATTTTTTCAATAATAAGTTTTTACAATCATTTTTCATTCTATTGAAGTATTTCTATCTTTTTTTTAAATTATTATTTAATAATTTAATCCTTTCTTCTCATACTTTCTAATACTTTTTCTTTAAAACATTTTTGCATCTGTATAGCTTTGAGATTATTCTGTTTTAACTAGCCATCATGCTTCTAACTAAGCCAAATCTAGTATGCATGTGGTACCTACATCTACAATATTTTATTTATAAAACCGTGCTTAATATTTTTTATTGTAAAATGTTAATGTAATAGTAATCAACAACACATTTTTAACAATTTTCATTGAAATTTAAATTTATAATAACATTTAGAACAAAGCTATTTAATGCAGCATGCGCTATTGTATTTAGTTTTTAGAATACTAATTTAAACAATAAAAATATCTAGTTTAAATACTAATTTGTAATACTCAATTGATACGTTTTTGATTACAAACTTGTGCACAATTGAAAAGTAAACGGCATCAAAATCAACCCTTGTTGGGAAAGAATGTATTATACAAATTTATTTCAGAAGACACGCGGTTTCCAGTTAAACATGCAAAACAAAAACACACCACATGATATCATAATGAATACAACAAACACATAAACTTTTATGATATGCATTCAGTATCACCAACATTATAATTTTTCCAAACAAAGCATTTATAAATTTAAAAATATACGTTTTGAACTTGTCTTGTGACTATCTGACGCATTTAAGAATAATTTAAATTAATTATTTATAATTTTATCAAAATAATATGAATAAATTGCGGTTGTACAAAAAATATGTTAGGAAACTCGTGACACACACGAGTTTGCATACATTAATTTTATGGCATTTGTTGACTCACTTTTGACTTGTGACCAAACTCGCAATCTTATGTCATAGAACTGTATACATTAGATACATAAATACTAAATTCACAGTACTTATGATTTTTTTTTTTAATTTTTTTTTACGTTCTATAATCGACATTCAAACTTATATTGTGATTTACCATTTTGTTTGTTTGTTTTACAATATGTTTTTGTTTATTACTTCTTTACGATTATTTTAGTTCTTTTCAGTCTTTATGTTAGGTTATTGTATGTGTATGTTGTTGACATCACACTTTGCTACGCTTAAAGTGTACCTTGCGTACATTCAGCTTCAGCCCAAATTTTCTAACTAAAACTGATTATATTATAGTTACTGATTTTCAAATAAATCACACATAAATTGTTTATTACAAAACTCTCAATCTGCACCAATTGAAAAAATACCTTTAAAAATTTAAAGACATATTGTAAACCACAGCCTAGGTAGCATTTAAAGTGCACAATTGTCCAAACTTTTGCAAAATCAATAATAAACCTCCAATAAGCTGCACACCCATAAACTACAAATAAAATGCCATTGCAAGCAAAGACATTATCTAAGATTTTTTATCCAGAAACCCCCAACTCCATTATATATTAACAGTTACTAAATATTTTCTTAGCCAAAACATATAATAGACACAAATAAGAAGTATTTTATATACAAAACGGGGCATTAATCTAACTTAACTAATAAAATACCTTCATAGATAATTTTGCAACGCCAAATGCATATTTCAAACAAAAATTACTACAGCTACTTCAACGGTTCCAAGTAAATACCAAAAACCAAAATTTAAAAAAAAAAACTACAAAAGTTTTACGGATACAACTTTAATGCACTGCCAACATAACTATCTGAAATCTATTAATTTGTTATGATGAAACATATACTGCAGTTGTTATAAAATTGGTTACATAAACAGGACCATTTATAAGAAATAATCACTTTCGTTTGCATACCAGCTTGTTTTGTACTGCCGTATTTACTTTGAATTTTCATGGCTTTGATGCATTATTAAAATATATTAACCTGGAAAGTGGCTCAGTTGGGTGAAGCGCCTAACTCGAATCTCGGCGCATAGTTTTTTGCAAGTTTTAGCTCCAGCTATGGCAGATAATTTTAAGAAATTATGGCGTTTATTAATTTAAGACGTTATTCTAATATATAATTAGTGCATATTTACCCACAATTACATTTATTATGAGAGTGTGGGTAGATCAGGTACTAGGCCTTTTCAGTATCTACTGCGCCGCCATTCTCTCCATTAACGGGTTAGTATATATTTGTATTTTTAGAAACATATTTAAAGGCAGTTTGTGCGGTAGTAGCATAAATTATCTTGCAACCAAGAACAGATAATAATTTAGTTAGTTTATTATATTATAAATTATGTTAATAATTGTACATTTTACCTGGCATTTCTGTCTCATTAAGCGGATTATACATTTCCCTTTTAATTTTTAGTAATATTGCAGCTCTAAGTGGGTATTTTTATTGCTATTGTTTTATTCTTAGAAAAATTGTACTTTTAAGCGAATTACTTTATTACATCTGTTAATGCTGTAATTTTAATTCTTAGGCGGGTTGCGCCTCAGGCCAATTTTGTAAGTATAAATAGCTTTTCAGCACTGCGTGAAAGACATTCTTTTGCAAACAGTAATAGTAAACATCAAATAAATACTATTAAAACATTGGTTCTTCGAACCGGATTCTAATCCAAACATCTATCAATCCACAACTTAAAGTAAATCTTGGCATCTAAAAAAAAGAGGAAGCAGACCTCCGAAACTAAAGAAAAATTGTCAAATCCAACCTCACACAGTTCAAATCTTTTGTGCTTACGGGAGACACAAATATAGAACAACCAATTGGACAAGGCATCGACACTTAACGGTTTTGAAAAAATCCAAAATTGTCTGGAAGGATTTTCCGATTCTGTAAACAAAGCACAGCAAGTAATGTTTGAAAATGACTATTACTTCATAATATGCAAATCCAAATTAATGGTAGATTTCAAAGCACAAAGTGCGGTAACAGAATCGACAACATCAACATCGTCTGTTAGCAATACACCTATCCGTCTGTCAACAATAAACTTGCCAAAATTTACTGAGCATTATGAAGAATGGCTTCACTTCTACAACACATTCAAATCTCTCATCAATGACAACTCTAACATGACGGACATCTAGAAATTTTACCATTTAAGAGATGCGGCGCATGTCTTGTCTGCTCTAGAAACTACCACTTAGAAATACACCATTGCCTAGGCCCCACTGAAAGAAAGATATGAGAATAATCAATTGTTAGTTTAAAATCATGTAAAGGCGTTAAACGACATTCCATTTTAGGAAATCACATATTTTGTTAAGACACTTATTGGATTCTTCAATCAACATATACATGCTCTGAAAATACTAGGTGAACTAACCGATTCTTGGAACAGGCTACTAATCCACCTTTTAACTACAAAAATAGACTACCCAACTCGTAAAGAATGGGAATCAAAATTGAAATTACCCCTCTTACCATTATTTACATTATTTATGGGTTTTATAAAACAGCATTGTCAAATATTTGAATCTCTTGCATTATCAAAAGATTCATCGTTGGCTATAAAAACAAATAATTTTTATCCGAAGCAGACTAGGCAAACAAATCATCTATCAACTAAAAGTGCAATATTGTGTTCCATGTGTCGTAATCAACATTACATACAACAGTGCAAAAATTCTTAAACTTATCGGTTAAGGATTGCTCAATTCAAATTGAAAAAATTGCTTGTGTTTAAACTGTTTTCGGCTAAATCACCAAATCAAAAATTGTAAAGACAATCTTTGTCAAAAATGTAGACAGAAACATAACACGCTAATCCACGATGATCAAGAAATTTAATTAAGTACCTAAGAAATCAAAATAAATTACTCAAGCTATAAAAGCAATACAACTGGTGCCATACTATTATCAACGGCAATAATCAACGTAATGAACGTTTACAAAAGTTATCAAACTTGCAAGATTTTATTGGATCTCAATCTAACTTTGTAACCAAAGCCTTTTTTAATCAACTAGGACTAGAGAAACAAAACGTAAATATACCATTAATAGGTATAAATGCACACACGTATTGCATCAAGACTGACTGCATTCCACACAGATATCAAATGTTTAGTGTGTAGTAATTAAACACATTATCACACTGCCAACACAGAATATTGATGTCACAGCATGCACTTTTCCAAAAAACGAACAACTGGCTGATCCCAAAACGCGCTATTGTATATCGGTCAGATCAAAGCATCAGAAACTCATCCGTTACTACAGAAAATCTACTTTGGATGGATTTTATCTGAAAGCTGCAGCAACGTCATAGGAAATATGGACATGCAAGTATGCAATCTAAATATTGCAAAGACCAGCCTTGACAAATCCCTCACCAAATTTTGGAAACTGGATAAAGTTCCAAAGCAAATATTATTATCCGACAATAAACATAAGTCAAAACAGCACTTCCAAAAAACAACTACACATAGCACTAGAAGAAGATTTATCGTTTGCATGCCATTCAAAAGCAAACCAAAAAAATTAGGAGATTTAAGGGCTCTAGCCACAACACGTTTCATTGCGTTAGAAGGTAAACTATCCAAGAATCTCCAACTTAAAATCAAATATAGTTAATTTATAGAAGAATATCTAAATCTAGGAGACATAAAGCCAATATCTAGTGAATATAAAAATAGTGAGAATTATTATCTATTCCTCGTCTAGAAATATGTGGAGCATTTTTATTGGCCACACTCATGAAATCTGTGTTGAACACACTTCACCTTACGCCAATCAACGTCTACTATTAGACAGACTCAACAATCGTACTGTTATGGATAAAAGCAACCGATAAATATTTTAAGTGTTTTTCTGCAAATCGAATAGTAGAAATAAGAAAGTTAAGTAACATTGAGAACTGGAATCATGTGCAATCACAGGAAACCCCAGCCAATCTTCTGTTTCGTGGAGCATCATCTACAAATTAGAAGCATTCACACCTATGGTAGCATGGACTAAAATGGTTACAAGTAAACGAAGTACCTTAGTAGATAAAACCCAGAAATAAAAACAAATATTTGTATGACACAATCGGAAAATTCAGAAAACTTTACCACTAATATAAGTAACCGATTTTCGAGTCTAGCAAAACTATTTCGTGTTGTATCATACTGCATAAGATTTGTAGAAAACTGCAAGAAACCTATGGCTCAACGCACCGTTGATCCAGTATCCACTGTGTCAATCGACGACGCCGTGAGTAGATTAATTTGATAAATACAAGGCGCACATTTTACGTGAAAATAATTAGTTACAAACTGGTGATAGCTTACCAAAGGGAAGTAAACTAATAACATTTAATCTATTTCTCGACACAGACAACTTTATACAAGTTGGTAGCCGTTTTTCACTGAGCAGCCTACCTAGATGTGAAAATTTCCCAATAGTGCTCTATTCTTAGATAAATTGTATTTTTTAGCGGATTACTTTATTACATTTGTTAATGCTATATTTTTAATTCTTAGAACTTTTCAGCACCATGTGAAAGACATTATTTTGCAAACAATTGAATAGTAAACATATTATGCACTAACTAGTGCGTACATTGTGATTAGATACTAAATAATAAATATATAATACAAATAAAAAACTCTTATAACTATTCATTAGAAAGTACATATAAACTGGCCACTAAACGTTTATACACTCTTGTCATTGATCTTACGGTTACAATTCGTATTTTGTGTTTTTCCATCGGGGCCGAGATAAGTTTTAGTTATGCGACCTAATCGCCACATTAAGGACGGGAAGTTGTCTTCTTTCATTTGAACCTCTGTTGTAATTGACATAAGTATTTATGAGACCACTTTTTTTCAAAAGTGAATTTCCTCTAAATTGGGATTAGGAATTCCAGCCATTGTACGCTCAATAAGAAAATGCAATAACGTTAATGGTTAATCATTGGAATCACTAGATAGTAAGGACAAAGAACGGTAATTGAATACTGCCTCTACCTGTGTCAAATATTTTTTTTAAATGTAACCAACACATTTTCTATTACTTTTTTGAGATGAGTTTTTATTGATTAACAACAGACTCCCATAAACCGCCAAAATGAAGCCAGGGGTGGTATAAAATGCCAGGTAATGTTTTTTCATCTTGCAAATTCACAAAGTGTTTTGTTGATTTTTAAGAAGTTTATGTAATTTTTGTAATTCAGTGTTAGCGCCTACAAAATTTGTAGCATTATCTAAATAAATATTTGAAGGTTTGGCTCGTTTAGATAAAAAGTTGATATGAACGAGTTAGTACAGAGGTCAATGCAAATACAAATGTATTTTTTATTTTTTTTAAAGGTATGTAAACGTCCGCACACTCAAATCACAATCAGTTTATTATTAGGTTCAAAGATAGTACAGCCTCTGTTGCTATAAAATGGTGTTTGTGTTTCTAAACATTTCAGTTCAGTTGAAAAACATGTTTTGTGATGTTTGAATCAAGCAATATTTAATTCGTTTGTGGTCGATGCACGTCATTGTTTAGAATAAAAATTTTGGAAATTAAATTTAATCCTAAGACAATAAGAAGTAACTCAATTTAGTTGACTAAATTTTTTTTTTTTTTTATTGTTAATGCACGTGGTTAGTTTCTAGTTTTTTTGAGATTCTAAGATGTCATTGAGATTGTTTTCTAAAGTACTAGTAGGCCAATTATTTTAATCCTTAGCTAGCCAACTTGGTCTGGACTACCATAATTGCTTCTTGAAATATTAAATCAGCCGGGTTATTGTACGTTCTAAAAAAAAATAAAAATTGTTTTTTATTTGTTAGAGGAATTATTGATCAAATGTAAAACTATCAATCAGACCAATAATATAGTCAGTTTAAGTTAAGTTCTAAAACAAATTAGACCTTAACATTAATTCTGATAAAAACTGAGTAACGCATAGTTCTAATTTGGTAATTGTTTAAGAATTTAATGGTCCTATCTTAGGTTTAGCAGTTACTATATCAATGATTATATTGCCTAATTCGTTAATACATTTGATATAGAAGGTGATTAAAAAAAAAGTTTAATATTTAAGGAAGTGGTATAACGAACCACAACACACACAAAATCTTAATAAACATGGGTTGTCATAGCAACGGTTTTAGAGATAAAGAACATTATTTATTTTTATATGTTTTTCCAAAGAGGCACAACATCTTTGTCTAAGCACCATTATGCTGGATCACATTTGTTGCTTGTGGGCCAAAGGCATGACATTCAAAAGATTATATATTGTGTTCTGCAGAAAATTGAGATAAGCAGCGCCTGTTAATCGGTGTGGTAAAACAACAGAACTTAAAAATCTGTTGTCTACAATACCCATTCAAATGTTTAATGAAAAATGTATCCAATCTCCACATTCAATTACAGCATGGGAATTTTTGTCGGCTCAACGATGTACATTATAAAAATTAAGAACTCCATTTTATGTAAACCCGGTTTCATCCGTAAAAAGAATTTTGACAAGCTGCTTGTGGAGAATTTTTAACTTCTTTCTTTTGTTGATATGATCTAAACTTACAATCTTTGCTTAGCGCATTTTAAAAGCAAAAACAAGTTGTTTGTTTACAAAAGTCTTTTGTTGCTGTTTTATAGCATTGTAATATTTGAACAGTTTCTTTGTGTATGTCTTTGCTTTGTCAAGCTTTTTATTCTTTCAAGTTATCTTGTTGGTTGTATGTTTGACAATGCTTACACATTTTTTTTGTTTAATCTGATTTATACAGTTAACTAATGTGACTTTCTTTATCTTTGTTGATTTAGATTGCCCCTCATTTAACTAACTAGTACTTTGTTATATAAATCCCAGTTAGTTTTGCTCTAGTTTTCTTATTTTTGTAAAAACGTTTTTTCAAATTGATTAGGCAGCAAAAAATTATCTAACACAAACACGTATTTTTTTTAACTTTATCTTGTTTTATAATTTTATAGTGTTTAGTCAATAACTTAACTACAAGTTACTTTTATTTTTAATAACGTTGTTAGTTTAGAATATATATTTTAAAAAATTTGTATTTCTTGGGTTGATTCGGTGTGTCCTTTGCAATACGGCATGCATTGACATATTAACTAAGAATTAATTGAATATTAATTTTGCTATTGATTAGTTTATGAATTCCTTCTAGTGGGAGAGAACCCTGATAATTATAAGAAGTATATATAAATCTAAAAATATTGTTTTTTTTTCTAATTTCTAGTTTTATTGTCTTTAAAACATAAATTTCATAATAGTATTAGAGCATTAGGTTTAGTGTATGTTTTGCTATGATACTTGAGCTCGGAACGCATAGTTCTATTTTTTGTAAGTAAATAATTTTTGGACAAAAGAGAAGACAATGCCATATTTCATAACAAGCGCGCTGACGGTTGAAGAGACTGCTTTGCAGTAATGTAAATTGATCTGCACATTTTTTAACATTTTTAAAAACTATTGGTTTTCTTTTTCTTTTTTCTTTTTTTTATTTCTTAAACAAGACTCGCTTCTTTGTTTTTTTTTACTCTTTTTGCTGATCGTTTTTACTACGTTGTACTAATGTAATACAAGCTGTGTTTTTGCGTTTTAGTCATGCTTGCAGTAGGTATAATAATAATAATAATAATAGTAATAATAATAATAATAATAATAATAATAATAAAGTCATTTATTTCCATATAACATGATACAGTAAAATGTAGAAGTACAAAGACAGATAATGCATGAAAACAAGTCACATGAACAAGACATAATTAATAAGTATGGTTAAAAAAATCGTTAACAGTGTATGGTTCAAGACAACACAACAAATCATACGCTTTTTTTTGACAATGCCATAATGTTTACAAGATTTTATATCTACTGGTAGATGGTTAAATATCTTCATGCAAGTATATGATGTTCCTTTTGAATACATAGTCAGTCTATGGGCGGGAAGGCTAAAATCTGTTCCACGCCTTGTTTCATATGGGTTTGGCAACAAATTAGAGTTGAAATAATATTTGTGCTTATAAAGAAACTTTATGAATTCATATATGTATATAGCTGGTGCAGTTAACATATTGTTTGATTTAAAAACTCCGCGACACGAATCAATAAATGTAATATTATATAATATTTTAATAATATGTTGTTGTTGTGTTTTTGACTTGTCCATTTGTTAGTAGTTTCAAATGGTTTTTTGCTGTTTGCTTGGTTGTTTGCGTTTCCTAGGCTGCTTTTTGTTTTATCAGTTTTTGTCTGACTTGAATTGTTTCTTCCAAAATACTGGAAGCCGCCCGGTTTGTGACCGGATGGAATTCTGCACTATTAGTTTTACCTACTTGGGACATGATTGTTTGTGTTTATGGTATGGTTACTAACAAATTTTTAGTTTATTAGAAATACTGTATAAATCCTAACCATTGTTACATAATAGCACTAGGTTAGACCAATGAGATTGACTATAAGTGGCCGACTGTTTACAAAGCAAAAAAATGGAAATGGTACAGTGACGGCAGTCATTATCAAAACAAAATAATTGCTCAATTATTCTATTACTCAATTAATAGCTATCAATATTAGTAGTAGTAGTAGTAGTGTTAGGGGTAATGGCACTAAACCAACCCAAATGACTACCTCACTTGCACTTAGTACACCCTGCTAGAGAACCAACGATGCTCTGTTGACCGAATGTCTGCCGGGATAAGCGCACACCTCTTGTTGGCCAACAGCTTCGGGTGGATGAGCTGACAAGAGCAAGGGCACCTTTTTGTCCAGGAAACGAGAAATCGACGCTAAAGGCGGATGAATCAAGAAATGATTAACGACATAAAGATGCAGAAGGCAACGGGAAACCACTGCAGTAAAGATTACTCTGGATATCCCTAGTAAAATCATCATCATGGCTAATAACAAGACTAAAAAATATACCGGAGCAAATAATCCCCCAATCGGATCTCCGAGGAAGACAGTTTTGAAAATAGCTATAAAAATAAGTACATGAAATGTGAGAAGCCTGCTCAAAGCAGGTAAAATCAATAATTTGACAGCAGAGATGCAAAGATTAAGACTGAATATTTTTGGAATAAGTGATTTAAGATGGCCAGGAACGGGAATACATTTCACAGATAAATTAGTTATGTATTACTCAGGAAGTACCGACAAATCAAATAAATATGGAATTGCTATCATGGTGAATAAAAATATACATAAATCAGTGGCTAGCTTTATACCCTCAGACAGAGTTATAATGATACAGATTCCTTCGCATAATAGAAACACGAATATCATACAAATTTACGCGCCAAAAGCGGATAAATCTGAAGACAAAATCGAACAGTTCTATGGAGAACTACACACGGTGCTTGAAAGCACTACGGAACAAGATATAACTATTGTCATGGGAGATTTTAATGCAAAGATGGGCGAATGAGCAGTAGAGGAGAAAAAAATATCACAAGAAAAATACGAGACGCAAAAAAAGTTGGTTAACCGCAAAATGTGAATATATATAAAAGGGCTACAATCAAAATATGATAACAGTAATCTACATAAAGAAATTAAAAATTTAACAGGAACAACTCAGAAAAGACAAACCACCTTTATCAAAGATAAAAATGGGAAGATCATAGTAGAACCAGCACAAAAATTAATAAGATGGAAACAATACATAGAAGAACTATTTCAAGACACGAGAAGTACCAGAATTAAACAGAATGCCACAGAGAGACCAAACATAATAAAAGAAGAAGTGCTCTATGCCATAAAGACCCTAAAAAGCTGGAAAGCAGTTGGACCTGACGAAATACCAAGCAAACTCCTAAAACTAATAAATGAAGACCAAATAGATATAATGGTAGATCTCTTTAATACAGTCTACAGAACCAAAATAATATCAAAACAATGGATAAAATTTACCTTTATAACGATACCAAAATAACCAAATGCCAGAGAATGTAGCGACCATAGAACTATTAGTCTGATGAGTCACACACTAAAAGCATTTCTCAAAATTATTCACAAGAGACTTTATAACAAGCTAGAAAAAGACATAGGATACACTCAATTTGGTTTTAGGAATGGCTTTGGTACAGGGGAAGCACTATTCAGTTTTAATGTATTGACACAGAGATGTTTAGATATGAACCTAGATACACACTTATGCTTCATAGACTATGAAAAGATTTTTGATAAAGTTTGACATAATACTCCAATAGATCTATTGAAGCAAAGAAATATCGACTCTTGAGATATACAGATTATCAAATCGCTCTACTGGAACAAGACAAAATACATATACTAAGAGGAGTACGACAGGGTTGTATATTGTCTCCCATGCAGTTCAATCTATACTCCAAAAAGATATTCTGGGAAGCACTAAGTGAAGATAAAACTGAAACAACAATAAACAGCCAGACAATTAACAATTTAAAGTATGCTGATGATACTGTTATAATGGCAGAAACTCTTGCAGACCTTCAGATATTATCACACAAGTTAAATGATGTCGGTTTGCAATATGGTCTTAAAATGAACATGAAAAAAACAAAGTATATGGTAATAACTAAAACCCGAACACAACATTAAGACCTATACATTGACAACACATGTATAGAAAAGACAACTAAATACAAATACATTGGCACATGGATAACCAATACTATAGACCAAACCATATAAATCAAATGCAGAATTAAAATGACCAGATACACATTTCTTAAAATGCGTGCTTTCCTCTGTGATAGGCAAATTAAACTCGATTTGCGTACATGAATTCTTAGTGGTTACGTGTTCTCCATACTACTCTATGGAATGGAAGCATGGACTCTAAAGCAAAATGAAATAAAAAAGCTAGAGGCTTTTGAAGTATGGTGCTATAGACAAATGCTTAAAATATCATGGACGGACAAAGTGACAAACATTAAAGTCATAGAACGTATGAACAAAGAACAAGAAATCATACAAACAATAAAAAGAAGAAAACTGCAATATTTAGGGCACATAACCAGAGGAGCAAAATACAAACTACTCCAACTGATAATGCAGGGGAAGATAATAGGCAAGCGGAACATCGGTAGGCGCAGATGCTCATGGCTGCGTAACCTGAGAGAATGGTATAACACCACATCCCAAGAGTTATTCCGTGCTGCTGTTTCCAAGATGAAGATAGCGATGATGGTTGCAAACCTCTTAAAAGGAAATGCCACATAAAGAAGAAGAATATTAAAACCAATGTTGGTAGTAATGTTAGTGAATGCTGTCATTACTCAACTCTTTAGTATTTAATAATGAATAACAACAAAATAAACCACCAATAAAATCTACTGATTACACTATACGGTGTATAAATATCTTACAAAGTATAAAATATTATTATTATGAAACAGTCCTAGACAAATGTGTTCTCATTGTTTATTTCTTTTTGCTTATTGTAAATTGTACATTGTAAAAGTTTAAATTTATTCAATCTCCTAATTAAAATGTTTATAAATGTATAGATAATATATAAAACAATAAACTTCTATGTCAACACATATGCATATTCAGCTCTATAATACCTTAAATAATAATAAGTAAAATTAACGTTACAATAAGCAAACTATTATTATTATAATTGTTATTATTACCAACTCTAATAAATAGAACACTATAACAACGTAAAATATACAAATTAACAATATTATGTGTAAATTATGTACAATGTATTGTAAGCGTCATACGTCTAAGCTATTCGCAAAACAAATAAAACTAATTACTATTAACATAATCTAACACATTTTTTCGTTCTATTATATTTGCTCTTAATAATTTCCCAAATAAATTAAATATCATTATTAAACAAGATTAATTTACACAAGCTTCTGCTAATTGAAAACTCATCCAAAAAAAGTTGTATCATCGCAATTGTACCCCGTCAGCGCTAACCGCTTAATTTAGTCTAAGAAAATAGTGTTAATTTCTTTAGAAATAGTTTGTATTATTTTTTACTAAACAATTATCTTATCTATTGTGTTATTGCAGTTTTAACCGGTTTAAAAAAACTTAAGTGGTCATATGATATGTTTAACGCATGTGACTAATGTTCACACCAAAACATTTAAATTAATTTCTTGTTAAAAATATACAATAAATTAAGAGTTATTTTAATTGAATTAACTTTTGTTATGCTTCTTTGATCTTTAATTGTTAAAGTTGACACTATATTTTTTTACATACATAGTATTAATTAATTTTTATATTTGCAGAATTAATATGTTCATTTTAATTTAAAATAAGTCCTATATGGCATATTATGTATATTTTTACTTTAAGTACATAATTCTTTTTAGCACTTGTGGTAATTAATTCATTGTTGTGTTATTTAAAAAATGCTAATATTATTATAATTTTAATTAAAGGTATTACTAAATAAAGATCATGTTGATTATGGTTAGTATAATATAAATACGTAATTAAATTAAATGTTAAGCAAACATTATCTTATTATTTGAAAACTTAGTAAGTAGTTGTAAAAATTTATGAAAAGTATATGTACTGCTAATATTATTATTGAAAAATGTTCAGTTTAAAAAGTTTTTTTTTATATTAAACACTTATTCGGTATGTTAATTTCGTGTGTTCCTACCAAATGATTTAATAGAAAACTATTATTCAATGCTCAATTCTATATTATTGCAAGACGGATCAGTTACAAAAAAATTGAAAACAGCATGTATGTTTATTATTGATCCGAAACGTATTAGTGACATCATTACCCATAAAGCTTTTTTTTGCATACACAGATCACTGTTTCACAATAAAATTTTCTCCAATATTTTCTAATGTAGTAACTTAAAAATAATTTTAGTTGATAAAGTACCAAAATACTTGGGCAGCTGTCAGTTTTGAAGCTATTATCTTTTGACATTTGACAAGCAATAACAACGCCATTATTATAAATGGATCAATACACGCTTCAACAACGCATTGAAATTATTAAAATTCACTACAAAAATGTTCGCATAACTAAAGCACTTTTTGGTCGTCGTAAAGCACCTTCTCGGCCGTCACTAGTAAACCTGGTGGAAAAGTTTGAGCAGATGGAACAAGTTTGTGATGTGAAGAATCGAAACCGTGTGCATCGCTGAAGAACATATAAGAATATTGATGATGTAGCCCGTAGTGTTAAAGAAAACCCAGGTTTGTCCATTCCTCGTCGATCTTTGGAATTAGACATTCAACAAACGACATTACACCAAATTTTGCATGAAAACTTAAGTCTTAAGGCTTTTAAAGTTTAACTAACACAAGAACTCAAGCCGGTTGATCACCATAAACGTCGTATCTTTGCTGATTGGGCCCTTCAAATGCATCAAAATCATCCTTAATTTCATCGAGAAATCATCTTCAATGAAGAAACCCATTTTTACCTCGGAGGCTACATTAATAAGCCGAATTGTTGCATTTGGGGCTCAGAAAATCCAAGAATGATTGTTGAAAAGTCTTTGCATCCTCAACGTGTCATTGCTTGGTGCTTTTTTTGGGTTGGTAGTGTGATTGGACCTTACTTCTTTTAAAATGAGGCTGGTGCAACTGTTACGGTGAATGGATGGCGCTACCGAGCTATCATTAATGATTTTTATGACAGGAATTGGAAGATGTGGACAACGTTTATTTTCAGCAAGACGACTCTACGTGCCACACAAGCAACAAAACAATTGCAATTTTGCAAGAAAAGTTTTCTCACCGTGTTATTTCTCGAAGAGATGATCACAATTGGCCACCGAGATCTTGTGATTTAACACCTTTAGATTATTTTTTGGGGCCACGTAAAAGATAAGGTTTATGACAATGCTACACAATCGATTCACGACCTTATAAATGGAATTTGTGAAGTTATTGAGAACATACAGCCGCAAATGTGCGAATTGGTCATGGAAAATTTTATGAAAAGAATGTGGTACTGCAACAGTATCCGTGGTGGCCATTTGACTGATATTGTTTTCAAATGGTAATGGCATACCTTCTTCTATACAATAAAAAATACCCGTTTTATTTTTAAATATCAAAATGAAACCTTTTATTGGAAAACCCTATATAATATCTAATACTTCTTAACCAACACTTTTTTAATTTCTAAAAGAGGTACAACCATTAAACCTTGCTTTTTTCACTAGTATAAGTGTAAAATTCTTATTTAATAAAATACTTCTTTTTTTGTTCCTTATCCTATCAGTATTGTTTACGTATTTTTATTGGAAAATACGTCTACAATATGTAGTGTTTTACACTCTAAAGTTTGTTCAGTGTTAAACACTAGTTAGGCTTTAAAAGCATTTTTGAATCTTCATTACTGTATACTAGATATGTGCAGCGCGTACAGCATCTGGCAGTGTACAACGCATGCTATCGTTTTTAAACCCTTAATGTATGGCATCAGTTGTCAATATTGTATTTATGGCTTATAACGTAAGTTTTGCCATTTTCTCGGCAAACGAAAATTTTGTAAATAAATAAATTACTTAATACTTTGGTTGGACAAACGATTGCATTGCTTATGTTTTATGTATTTTTATTTTTTTAGCAACTACCTACTACTTTTGCATTTTTTTATGTTGTTTCAGCTTTAGTAGACCAAGTGTTCTAAAATATTGAGCTCAGTACCGACTTCTGTGTAACACCGGTGTTAATTTGTCTTAATGTCAAATCTTGTATCTTTTGTCTCACAAACATTAACACCACTAAAAGCTAAGTGTGGAATTTGGTTTGCTCAGTCTTGGGATTTACTAGATCGCACTAAAAAACCTTTTGTGTCTCCTCTATAGGCGTAGCAGAATTGTTGCACCATTGCTTTACTACGCCTGGATTATGTTTTTTAAAACTTTCTTTCTTTTTTGTATGTTTGAAATCATATGGTCAATTAAAGCCCAGTTATATTTGTTTTCTAGCACTATCTTGACTATGTTAATTATCTTTAAGTTTTTAGGTTCCACTCTCTTAAAACCCTTATCTTAAGAGATTTGTTACAATGAAGTACTATGTGGGTGGCAATATCTTTGCTTTTGCAGTATATGCCTCAAAGTTTTTTATTTTAAATTTTTTTAGGTAGGCTTCAAAACAGCCTTGTCTTCCTAGCACCTGCGCTAGACAATAATTTAGTTCTTCATGTTTCTAGGTTCCTTATTGTGTACTTTGTCCAAACTGATTTTTTATTTTTCTTATAGAGTTTCTTTCCAGATTAGTGTCAAAAACCTTAAAGCACATTGTCTTTTTCTGGTTTTTTGATTTTCTACATTAATTAGCATTAGCACTAACAGCGCATTTGTTGTTTTTTTTTGTCTTTGCAGTTTTTTTCAAGTGTTTGTTAGTTTGTTTTTGCTAAAGTGTACCCCCTCCTCCCCAGTTGGATTGAGGTCACAACCTCTGACGTAGATTTTTAAGTCAGGATATTTTTCTCCTCCCTGAACCTTTTTTCCAGCACCTTTTCATCCAGAATAAGTTGAAGTTTTCTATCCTTTCTTTGTGTCTCATAATATGTCCAACTTATTTTAGTTTTTTTTTGCT
Organism: Tachinus rufipes; assembly: GCA_963932245.1. Classification (NCBI taxonomy): domain Eukaryota; kingdom Metazoa; phylum Arthropoda; class Insecta; order Coleoptera; family Staphylinidae; genus Tachinus; species Tachinus rufipes. The sequence continues at coordinate 36,107,200 of OZ010741.1, read as the reverse complement.
TTCACGGTCATCATTATTTCAAGATCCTTTTCAACTCTCCGAAAAACCTCTTCATTCGTCACTTTACTCATTCATATAACTTTTAGTATACTTCTGTACGTCCACAACTCGAAAGTTTTTAGTCTGCTTTCCGAATCCTTTGTTAGTGTTTAGGATTCGCCGTACAGCAAAGTGGAGAAAACCTAGCATTGTATCATTCTGATTTTAAGTTGCAGAGTCAGATCTGAACTGGTGAATATTTTACTCATTTGTGTGAATGCAGATTTATTCTCTCGATTCTGCATTTTACTTCTTTAGAATGGTCCCATTGTTTGTTTATGCAGATGCCTAGGTAGAAGTATTTGTCAACCTGTTTGATAGGTATGTTGTCAAGAGTCAGGTTTACCGGTGGTAGATTGCTTTTGGTGACTACCATGCATTTGGTCTTTTTTTATAATTAAACAAATTCCGTGTTTCTTGCTAGTGGATTTGATCTTTTTCATTATAAGTTGGAGTCCTATGGCACTACTGGCCATTATGACGGAGTTGTCTGCATATCTGTTGTTATTGAGAAGTTTACCGTTGACTATCATTCCTTTCTCTACTCCATCCTGTGCTTCTTTGAAATTTTTTTCTCAGTATATATTAAAAACATAGGAGAGAGCACACACCCCTGCCGCACACCTCTACATATTTTTTTTTTTTTGTTTTATATTCTTCTACTCTAACTTTTGCTGTTTGTTGCCAGTATAGTTTTTGCTATAACGCAAATGTTTTTTTTGTCATATTCCGTTTTCCTAAGAATTCTGATCAGTTTTTTGTGATTTACCGTGTCAAAAGCTTTGTTGAAGTCAATAGAACATAGGTATACATTGCAGTTGACGTCTCTACATTGCTGAATCAAAACGTTTATTGCAAAAAGTGCTTCTCTAGTACCTACGGCATTGCGGAACTCAAACTGTGTCTACTCGATGTGTGCTTCACATTGTTGGTATATTCTATTATGTATAATTTTTAAATATATCTAAAGAGTATAAGTCATTAGACTTATGCTCCGATATTCTTTGCATTGTTTTGTTATTGGTTTTTTTGGAATATTGACAAAAGTGGAATGGAACCAATCTGTGGGTATTTTTCTTGAATCATACACTACATCATAGACGAGTAAGAGTGTATATACCTTCTCTGCTGGTATTTTATCTGGATCTACTGCCATCCCAGTCTTCGTTGTGTATATAGCTTTTTAAACCTTTTCTTTCGTAATATGAGGTACGGCATCTATGTTATTTATGCCGTGATGTTCTGGGCGAATAACTTTTTAATATATTCTTCCCAGGTCAATAGTTTTTCTTCAAATTCTGTAATCTCAGTTCCAGTTGCGTCTATCAATCTACCGCTTTGCTTTTTCTTATATGTGCCTGCAGCTTCCTTTATTTTGCGGTGCGTGTTGAACAGGTCATATTTTTTCTGCAGGTTTTCTATTTTGAGGTATTTGGCTTTCATTTATTTTTCTTTAGCTTTTCGTAAGTTGTATTTTTATTTGTCTTTGTAGATCAGTATACCTGCCCTAATCTTTTCCTTTTATTTTTTTTCTTTTGTTTATTATCTTAAGAATATCAGATGTCATTTATTCTTTGTGTTTTTTTTTTTTTTTAGTAGCACGTGTTTCTCAATTGTTGCCTCAAGTTCTTTTTGTAAGCTTTTCCAGTTTTCTTCTGCTTCTGAGCTTTCACTGTTTTTCTTCTTGAAGTATTTTGTTAGAGATTTTGATACTGTTTCTCCATTTGTTTATATATTATATACAAGGGGTTTGCTTGTTTTTTTTACTTTCTTAAGTTTTGTCTGAAGTACCCTGATGAGGGCGTTATGATCAGAGCCTAGGATACGTAAACGATGATTAATTACTATGCAATTGTTCTGATTCCTGATTACTCTCCCGAGGAGGTGGAAATTTTAAAAATGTGTTTATAATTGTCATTTCTTATTCTTCGCAAAACTAGACGAGTCTATCTTCTTGTGTGTTTCGTGTCCCAAGACCGTATTGCCCCACTATAGTTTCTTTCTTGCTTTGTCCAATTTTTACATTAAAATCTCCCATTACGTTTGTAACTTTGTTGTTTTTAGTAGATTTTAAGATCTTTGCCAATTGCCTATATACCTCTCCTATCTCTGTATCATCCTTATTCGCAGTTGGGTAGTATTTGTACCATTATAATTCTATCTGAGTGGTAGATTACATTTTTGATCAATTTATTAATTTCTTTTGTTATTACAATGGCTACCCCAAACAGTATTTTTTGATCTTATTGTTTGGACCTCTACATTAAAAATGACTTTCGGATCTTTGTTTTGATTGCATCGCGTTCACAGTTAACTTTTTTTGCATACTGGTTGGCAGATAATTTGTGATCTATTTTCTTGTCCAGTCTCAATTTCAGCAATTGTTCCAGCAGTTACTCTCCAGCCTTTAGGAAACAGATTAGTTTATATGTTTGCTTGCTAGTTCCCTAACTTTGTGATTTCTTTAGTAGAACAAGAATGGAATGTTTCCAAATTTTGGCCATTCTCATGTTGTAGTTAATTGTAACACTTAAGTATTTTAGAATCCTAGTTATTGTAATTTTGATTTTATTTAGACAAATAGTTGTCAATTTGCATTCGTTCTACAAGTAAGGCTAGTTGTAGATCTTTTGTCTTAAGCCATTTTATTTCATACGTTGAATGACCGTGTAGATCTTTGATTTTATTGTTGTTGTCACAGAAACTTTGACAATGTATTCAACTCATTTAATTAATAATTTGTTTTTTAACTGTGTGATAATAATAAAATAATGCTATAAAATCTGTTAGTTAGACATTCAGTATTAAAGATTTACTATGCAACATCTTTGTTAGGAAGAATTTAAAGATGTTTATAGAAACTTTTTTGTTCTATTTAATGAGTTGATTACACTATTTAAGTTTTCCAAAAACAATTTGAGCTACTCTGTGTGATAAAAATAAAAGAGTGGTCCTGCTAAAGGGTGTAGGACTCCATAAATCATATAGAATATTTTCATGTTTTTAACAAAAACTTCAATAATGTTTTTTAAAAGGGTGCTTTTGAATGTGTTGTTTTGCATCCATTGGGACAGCACAAAAGTGGTTCTGTTGGCATCGCAGTTAACCACGCGCAATTTCTTTCTTGGCTTCAATTTTCTTGTTTTATCAAGCTTTAATCAATTTTTTTGGCATTTTTATATTTGTGTTGAGGATGCACATTAGTGGTTTGTTATTTTTCTTACTTTTTTTGATTAACAGATTTTTTTTTTTAAGTTGTAGAATGCTATAGATCAATTTGGTACATTTAGTTGTTTGGATCGTTGCTGACCAATTGGTAATTTTACCCAAAACGTTGTCCAGTTCTCTAGCCTTTTTTTATCATATGCTTGCCAGCGCTTAAAATTGATATCTTTTATCGTGCTATTTAGTCTCTGGAAAAGAGTTTTTCCGCAACTTTAATATGTTATTATTAGTCATAAATATGCGTAGTAACACTTCAAATCTGTTGAATGCTGTTTTATATCAAATTTGTTTTATAAGTCTTTGCATATTTCTTTCTAGAATTATCAGTTTTTGTTTTCTGAGCCATGCCAATATTTTTTATGTAGTGATGCTCATTAAGTCCTTCAGTTAGGAAAAGAGTGTTTTCATAGTTTATACGTCCCGTGCCTCTAGTTCCCTTACAAATTTGTTGCTACATTTGCTTTGGCTGTTGCCCTGCCCTATCCCTAGTAGTTTTCCGTCTTTATTGTATCAAGAGTTTTATTGGCAGGACTTCTGATATAAATCTTGATGCTTTTGCTAAAATGTTTTTATGTTTACCCACTTTATTGTTTGTTTTGCGTTAAATATGAGTTAGTTTTTGAAGGTATTTTTGGTTTTCCGTTATTGTATGCTAGGCAAGTACATGCTATCAATCTTTATTTAAAAACTCTTAGTATTTGACAGTGTCTATATTGTCGTTTTGTTCTTCTTCGTGATTTTTGCCATTTGACCGGCAAACGTAAGCTTTGTTTGTTTATGATGTAAAGTACCTTCGATATTAAAATATATTGCGGTTATTTTCTTTATCTTTGTAAAAATTACAACTTCTATCTTTTTTGGAGTTGTATCTATTTAAAGACCTATTAGAATGTAATGGTTGCTTTGTTGTTTTAAGTATTTTGTTATTTTGGCAACCAATACTATTGCTAGATTGTCAGCAAAACTTATAAGCGTTATTTTGTTTATGTTGTTCTTAGTAGAACATGCAGAATGTTTCAAATCGTCGAACTCAATACCGACTTCTGTTTAAAAAAAAAGACGCGTGCAAGCAAGAGACAAGTTATGATAGTAAATGGCCTATCGCCACAACAATATTTTTTGCTTTTTTATTGTTGTTTGCATGACGTGTTCTGTTATTTTTATGTTGTGGTTGATTGTTACAAGTACTTTAGGATCCTTGTTGTTGTAATTTCAGTTTTATTTAGACAAATAGTAATTTTGTCAATTCTACAACTGCTAGGTTGTCGGCGTATTCTAGTAGGTTTATTATTTTGGCATACCCACCGTCAATAGAAATGTCTAAAAAAAATTTTATACTATGCACTGTGGGACTACGCAAGTCATCTAAACTTTTTCTGTGTTTTCAACCAAAACTGTTTTATAGCTCATGACTACCTTGCTAGATATGAATATATTTTGCGTTTGTTTAGCTTTTTGATGATAGCTCTTGCAAGAAGCGTTATTAATTGCAAATTTTACTTCTTTTTACATTTATATTATTGAAATCAAGAGTTCATTAAATTACCCTGCTGAATAAAAGTTTTTATTTAATTATGTTTAGGATTGAATTACTACTATACAAATAACAAGAAACGGATCATATTGTCGCAAACATCCATTAATGGATAAGTGCAGCAGAAGAAGAAGAAATAACATTTGAGCAAATATTTAGGCAAAATAGCACACAACAGCTTATTAACATAATTGATTTTTTACTTATAAAATAATAAGTTTTAATAAAAATGTGGCTTTATGTGTAGTGGGACTCGATAACAGTAAACTAAATTCACTAAAAAAGTTTAAATTTAAATATTTTAAATGTTCCTGAGGGCATTTGTTCTTTCTGCCTTTGAGGTACAATTTGTATGTTTTTTAATTTGATACTATTTGATTGTATGTAGCATGAAAAACTTTGGTTTGGCAATTAAACATGAACAACATTTGCAACATTGCTAATGTCCTTTTAAGTTTTTTGTTATTTAGATGTTAGATATATTATATTATATAAATAGAAATATAAATACAAAACAACAATACTCGGTATAATGATTTGTAAAAAAAATTAAACAGTCAAAAATGATTTATCTTAGTGACATTTATAAAAAATGTAGGTTATAATACATTACATTTATGTATTTGAATTATTTCTCAAGTTCTACCATTAAAGATGCATTTAATAAAAGCCAGAATACCAGGTAAGTGTTATTTATATTTTTGATTATTTTAACAATACCTCATTTACTATTTTATAACAGCCACAACAAATTAATCATACTTTGTTAACAAATTTATACTAAAATAATTACATGAGATAAAACGTTTAATCTAATTCAATATCAACACTAATTAAAAAAAAGTACTGGGACACGCGAACTTAATCATAACACTTTTATATTATTTGATTAATGTTTTTTTAATTGTTTGGACAATTACTAACAACACACCTTGAGTATGAACATTCCATTCTAAATGATAGCAATTTTATAAAATTAATTTGATCAACAATTGATATCTAATTTACACATACAATAATTATATATCTGGAATTTAATCAAATAAGATTACATAATTGTAAATATGATTTATTTTATTTATAAAGTTGCAATTTCATATTATTTTATATTTATATATAAACATTACAAATTATGTTTTTAGTTGTTTAAAAGCTAACATGATAAAGCAACTTATAAAATAATAAATAAATAAAAAACGCACATTTGCTGGTATAGTGACAATGTGAAGTTATATTCAAACTTAATCCAAATAGTTACAGAATATTTAGAAGTAATCAGCTTAAAATTTTAAAAAAATTATATATTTTTAAATATTTTTTATGTTTTGACTTAAATTAAGCATTATTAATAATGTTGGTCACTTTTTTAGACAATACTTTGATTACTGTACTAATAAATTCTTTGTCTGCAAGTTCACCTATTTTCTTCAGACTTAGAACCTTTGCTTTCTTTAAAAATGTTTATAGCTATATGTCACGCTAAGCTAATAACACTTTTTCCAAAATGCTTTTCCCATGTCTAACTTTTAATTATTTTTAGAAAAATTTATAAACGTATTTATATATTAATTTAAATACACTGCGCAACAAAAGTCTGGGTTCACTAACAATTTTTCCGATTTTTCGTACAGAATTTTTTTTATCCAGCTAAAACAAAATGTTAATGCTTATTTATCAAAAAACAAGTTTAATGACGTAGTCGCCAAATGCATAGCCGTACAATTTTTAATATAGTGCATGTTTTCCTTCTAACGTGCTTTATTCAGATTTTTGAGATTTGGTTAACAATTAAGTAGGTGTTGTCAGGGATTTGTTTATCATGCTTCAAATGTTGCTGGCAAGTGTCAGTGTGTGCTGAAATTTAGTTTTGTGATCAAAATGCCGATATCTCCAGTAAGATGTGCACGGATAATTGCCCACATTGAAGAAGGACATAGCCAGAGAGAAGCAGGCCGTAGGTATGGAGTTTCTCAAAACGGGGTCCGAAGGATTTGGCAGAGGTATGAGGAAGATGGTCTACTAACAGCCAGAGCACGGTCAGGAAGATTAAGAAAAACTAATGCTCAAGATGACCGATTTATGTTGTTACAATCTTTGAGAAATCGCACTGAAACTGCAACAATTACAGCTAATGAGCTTGCTGCAGTCAGAAATGTTCAAATATCGGCACGTACAGTTCAGCGACGACTTCGAGAAAATAATCTAAAGTCTTATCGGGCTGCCACTGGTCCAAAACTTACGGTTCGTCACAAACAAAACCGACTGAATTTTGCTAGAACTTATCAGAACGGGGGGGCTGCCGAGTGGCGACATGTCTTATGGACTGATGAATCCCGTTTTACGTTGGATGCTCCAGACGGTCGTACACGGGTATGGAGAAGACCAGGAGAACGATACGCAGCATGTACCATGGCTCCTAGATCCAATTTTTTCAGAGGCTCTGTAATGGTATAGGGAGGGATTTCTGTCGAGGCTCGTACAGAACTACATATTTGTGATAGAGCAGCCCTTAACGCAGATAGGTACATTAGGGATATTGTAGAGGAACATGTTGTACCATACAGTCACTTTATTGGAGAAAACTTTCAATTAATTCAGGATAATGCTCGCCCACATGCGGCGAACATTACCCTCCAATATTTTAACGAAGTCGGAATTAGGTGTTTGGATTGGCCTGCTTGTTCACCACATCTGAACCCTATTGAGCACGTGTGGGACCAACTGGGAAGAGCCATTCGAGCTCGCCCTGATCGCCCTCGGACCTTAAGAGACCTTGCAGCATGTTTGGTTGAAGAGTGGGACAGACTGCCGCAAGAAAACATTGCAACGTTGATTAACAGCATGTCTAGACGTCTGGACTGTGTTATTAGGGCTCGTGGTGGAAACACCATATATTGAAAGTTTCGTTCGTACCCATAGTTCGTGTTTTTCACTTTTTTTTATAAACACTATATTTCTTTAGTATCCTAAAATGTAAGTAAATAAAGATTAATTATTAATTTATCACCAAAGGTGGTTTTTCATTTTTGTTTTTTGATAAACAAACATTAACATTTTGGTTTATTTGAAAAAAAAAAAAATAAGACGAAAAATCGGAAAAATTGTTAGTGAACCCAGACTTTTGTCGCGGAGTGTAATTGATTTGACTTTTTTGGTAGCATCGTGAAGACAGCCATAGTCTTATATCTCTAAAGAAAAGCTCTTGGAGTCAGTCATGTTTAAATTATCAAACTAGTTATTGAAGTTTATAAAAAATAAAAATAGTTTATTATTATCTCAAGCAACCAGACTACAATACTACTAAATTCTATAAAATTTTGACAATTAATTTTTTAAAGAAAATGTGTTTAAATATTTTAATCAAAATAGAAAAAACCTTGTGCAAAATAAGTGTTTTAGGAACTTAACGTGTTTGTCCTCCTCGCTATGCTCGAAGAACAAATTTCACGCTACGTGCCTTACAACAATCCCATTTTGCAGTTTATTATATAAATAATTATACTACTTGTAACATTTTTATTGTAATTTGTAGGTATTGTGATAGTATTACTTTTTTTTTGTTTCTAGCAGTATACTGCTATAAAACAGGTTTATAAAATCAATGTTATTTATCTGTTTCTAAAAATTAATTTCTTCAGCGATATAACACTGCTTTAAAGAAGAAATCTATGTTTTCTTAAAGCATTGATATTCTATGATATAACATTAGAAACTCAAAACGGTTGACAATGTTCTCAATTTCAAATGGTTAAATCACTCAATCATCGGTTATTATGTTAATACTACTACTGAAGGAGTATAGTTGTATCAAAAACAAACAAAAAACAATACAATTTTTTTTCTTCACGCTGGGACATCGTGAACTCAATTATATTTTTGATTTTATCTTAGTTATTATCTACTATACCGGCATTAGTATCACAATGCAAATTTAATCTTAAAATGTAAGTGTTTTGAGTATATAAGCATAGTACTTAAAAAGTCTACATCCTTTAGATATATAAAGATTATAAGCAGTTTTAAGTATTTTAGTTATAAATCAATTAATGGAGAATTTAAACCCAAAATTATCTTTACTAAATTTTTAAAATATATCTGTGGTGTTTGTTGGGGTGCACCTTATATTCATACCTTATTGAGTGTAGCGGTTACTAGACTAGCGTTGACTTCTTCCTAATTTTTAACAAACTTTGTACTACAAGTAAATATTGTGTTTTGTTTAAACAATGTCTACAAAAACATCTATAAAAAATGTTAAAATCTGCAACAATACGCCGATGTTATAAAGTATCTAAGTTAATTTTAGATTGGCAATAATTTGAGTATTTTTAAAAGAAATCAAATAAACATTTATTATTTCATTGTAAAGAGAAAAATATGCCGTTAACATTCGAAAACGATATCAGTCAAATGGCCGCAACGGTTGCGGTTGCAGTACCACATTCTTTCCATGACCAATGCGCACATTTGCGGCTGTATGTCATCAATAACTTCACAAATTCCATCTTTAAGCTTTTGAATCGATTGTGGAGCATTGGCATAAACCTTATTTTTTACGTGGTTCCAAAAAAAAGTCTAAAGATGTTAAATCACAAAATCTCGTTGACAAATTGTGATTACCTCTTCGAGAAATAACACGGTCAGGAAACTTTTCTTGCAAAATTGAGGTTGTTTTGTTGCATGTGTGGCACGTAGCAAAGAGTTGCTAAAAATAAACGTCGTTTACATCAATATCTTTCAATTCCGGCCATAAATAATCATTAACCATAACTTGGTAGCGCCATTCATTCACCGTAACAGTTGCAGCCTCATTTTTGAAAAAGTAGGGTTCAATCACACTGCCAGTCCAAAAACCGCACCAAACAGTGACACGTTGAGGATGCAAAGACTTTTCAACAATTATTATTGGATTTTCTGAGCCTCAAATGAAACAATTCTGCATATTAACGTAGTTTTTGAGTTGAAAATGGGCCTCATCACTAAAGATGATTTTTCGATGAAATTCCGGATCATTTTGATGCATTTGAAGGACAGAATCAGCAAAGATACGACGTTTATAGTGATCGACCGGCTTGAGTTCTTGCGTTAACTAAACTTTAAAAGCCTTAATACTTATGTCTTTATTCAAAATACAGTGTAATGTCGTTTGTGAAATGTCTAATTTCAAAGATTCACAAGGAATTGACAAACCTGGGTTTTCTTTAACATTACGGGCTACATCAGCAATATTCTCATGTGTTCTTGAGCAATGCACGCGGTTTCAATTTTTCACATCTTAAACTTGTCCCACCAGCTCAAATTTATCTACCAAGTTTACTATTGCCGGCCGAGAAGGTGCTTTACAACGACCAAAAAGTGCTTTAGTTTTGCAAGCTGTGACTGAAAATTTTTCACCATTTTTAAAGCGTGTATTGTTCCATTTTTAATAATGTCGTAGTTTTTACTTGTCAAATGTCAAAAGATAATAGCTCCAAAATTGACAGCTGCCCAAATTGCCTGCTATTCAAAATAAAACTTCTTATTGGAAAACTCTTTACAAGGTAGGACAGAATAAACTTCCTAGTTTCGGTTAGGTTAGATAAGGTTAAATTAGGTTAGGTTAGGTTAAGTTTTATACAAAATGGGGTAGAATAAACTTCCCAGATTCAACCAATCACTGACGGGTCCCCAGAGCAAGTAAGTGTGGTTAAGTTGAGGCAATAGCGCTTTCTTTAGTAGTGACCATACCGTGTCAAGAGAGCGACGCGGCTTTGTTGTTGAAACATTTTTTTAAAAACAAGGAAAATGTGGTAGCAACGCAGAGAGCTTTTTGCAGGCGGTTTGGTTCATCTCGTCACAACAGAGTTCCTGACCCTAAAACTATTTAAAAATGTAAGGAAAACAAAATGAGCAGTTTGTAATAAACCAGTTGGGCTACTTAATAGTATGAAAACATTTCGGCAGCTAAAGCGTCTATTGAACAGTCTTCTACGCGTTCTGCGCAGAAACATGCCGCTGCACTGTCCTTAGGTTTTTGCTCAAAACAATACGGCAAATTTTACACATAGACCTTAAGATACACCTCTATAACAACATGATTATCCAAGAGTTGAGCCCACAAGACTACGTGAGACGTACAGATGCTTGCAATGCAATTGTAACAGCTGTACCTTCCGGTGCTACTGAAACGACTAGCAACAAAACGCATTTTTACCTCTCTGGCACAGTAAAGAAAAAAAACTTTTGTTACTGGGCAACTTCACAGCTGTAAAGTGACAGTTTGGTGCGCTGTGTTTTCTATGGGCGTTATTCAACCTTATTTTTTTTTTAAAGAAGCTCAACTGTAACAGTAAGTTCTGCTTGCTATTGCAAGATGTTAAAGAATTTTTTTACTGCCCAAAATGAGAGATTATGATGCTGATTCTTTTTGGTTTTAACAAGATTAAGCTACGGCATTCTGCCCGTCGTTTACGCAATCTTTTGCAACTGTTCTTTTTTGGTAATCTGATTTTGTTGCAAAGGGATGTTTTATGTCCCCCTTGATTCCCGGATTTTACTTTTTTCATTTTTTTGGTGGGAATACTTCAAAGTTGAGATTTACAAAGCTTGACCTCAAACCCTGGAAGCTTTAAAAGATGCTGGCGAGCGTAGCCAAAAACTTCGTGAAACGCTTAAACATGTGCATCGCTTGCTAAGGCCAACACTTGGAAAACATAATTTTAAAAAATAACAAAAAAATGACGTAATATGTATCTTTTACTGTTTTCTCACAATTCACCTAACAAATCAAGGAAGTCATTCTGCCCCGACTTGTATAAGTTAAGCAAAAGTAGTACAGAAGTAATAAGCTGTTTTTATCTATTAATAAATCTTAACACCATAGTTGTTTCTATAAAAATGATTTAAGATTGTAACTTAAAAAAGAACATTTTGGTTTGATTTATTAGTGTAGATTTGTAGAAGTATCTTATCTTACGTTTTAATTTTGTTGATCTTGTATTTGTACATATTACAGTTTTTAAAATAAAAATTAGGGTAGCATTGTGTTTGTTTGCACTCCTACTAGAGGTGTTTTTTAAACACCTTTTTCTAAAATATAACCATAAATGTTACTTTTCTTTACAAAGTCTAGTTGCATTTAGACGCAATGCTGCCACTATTGCTTCATTCTCAATAGGTGGCAAGCACAGCATGTACTTGTTGCAATTGATTTAGTTGACTAAATTTTCTTTTTTTTTTTTCATTAATTTTGAAATATATTAAAGGCTAAATTATAATTGAGTATTCATTTAAATTTGCAATATAGCAGAATAGTTATATCATTTGCGTAGCCAATTGTGTAGAAACCATGGAGTTTTCTTATGAACCTGTTTATTTACCATGTTTTAAAGTAACAGTGAGAAAACACATTTATAAAAGTAGCTTTTGACGACAGTACTCCTAACCACCGTTCTTCTACAGTAATTGTCTTGATTTTTTTGTGAGTGTATGCATGTTGGTTTGGGTAATTAGTGTCATTTTCCAAATTGATCTTTAACTAGTTTTTAAAATGTTTTTTTTTTTAATTAATGCTTATTGAGCAATAAAATTTTGCCTGACTTTGGTTACTACGCTTTGGTTTTGATATAAATTCAACTTTTACTTCTATCTATGCTATAAAAATGTAGCAAAAAGCAATACATGCTCTATAGATTCTTTCTAAGTAAATTAAGATGATATCCTCGCTCTATTGTAGAAAGACTGAAAAAAATTCTATCCAATCCTGTTGTATTGTATGGTAAAGAGTTTTTAATTGCCCAAGCTATACCCTGATAGAGTTAAGGATGCAGTGTCAGACCACTCCTTTGTCAAAGTTGTACAGCCCTGGAAATTGGGTTTGAAAAGTATTTTAGTTGTTTTTGATAGGTTGACTGTGTTTGTTCTATCCATATATTAAGCAACCAAATTGTTGTTAGAGTTTTTTTTAGGACGTATAAGTTTTTGTAGTTTTTATGCACGTTTTTATAAGACTAGACGTCTTATAAAAACGTTCAATTGCGTTTTTGAATATTTTGCTCTATTGAAAAACTTTCTTGAGTCTACATTAAATTGTTCAAGATTTTGTATACAACCATGACATGGCAAAGCTAAGGGCTGACCAAAGTGAACATGAATCCTTGTATGCATGTGTTAGAGAATTTTCCAGCTTACCTAAGTAGTTTTCTGTTTTATTTACACTCACAAGTTTACTACTTTACACTTGAATTATGCAATAGTTTAATTCAACTGGCAGTTTTGTTGATCAGCTTAGAATTTTGGTAGGGCTTATGTTTTATTTTGTGTTTATGTTGTAATTTAAAATCTTAAATTTTAATTGAAATAGTAATAACTCTTAAGGTTAATTATGTAAAAATTTCCCTCTGTCATTTGTGCCTTTGTTTCTGCAGGTTACTTTAAATTATGTCAATGTGGCGCGTCATGTTAATAACTTTGGGAAGTTTGGAGTAGTTTGGATTGGCATTTTTTTTCTAAAGTTTTTCCAAGCAGAACAGTAGCTTCTATTACCTCTGTTGTTTTTTCCTGCAGTTTCACATTTCGTGCAATTTTAATGGAGGATTTGAGGAACACTTATTTTGTTTTGTTACCTTTTTTATTTAGTTTTTCCAAGTTTTTCTTCTATAATCCCAGTACGAAGAGTTGGTCTTTTGGTTTGTCTTTTTTGGTAATGTGCAAGACGGTCCAACTTTTAACGTCAACACTCTAATTTCTAAACAAAACATAACTAGCCACTCTGCATCCGACTGTTTGGAAAGCCACACGGTGGCTTTTGTCTGTCTATTCCGGCCACATTAGTTGTAAGTCAACAATCATTCTTTGTGAGGGTCATTACAAGTATGCTTAAAGATTTTTAATATCTTTGAACATATTCCAAAAGTTGGAGGTGCTTCTTTTAGAGTAGATAAGGTCTTATACAATTACTCAGTAGAGATTCTTTTTATAAACTTAGTTTATTCCTTAGTAAATAAATTAATAATTTATTCAAAATCAATCTAACAATCACAATGGCCAAGAGTCAATCATAGACAAATGTTTTAGTTCTACAAACCTCGTCAGTATGCATTGTATGACCACTGCATTGCATAAGACAAATTTGAATAAATGTTTTTGTGCTTACCAACACAATTGATGATGTAAACAATCAAACAAACGACTTGTCGACACCAACTAGTGCAATTTCATACTAAACTTCCGTATTAATCATTTAGCATTTATGCAATTGGCAGTCATTTCGTGGCTGATCAATTTTAAAACATCAATAAATTATGAAATGAATTAATAATTTATTCAAACTCATTCTAATCTAACGACTACAGCGGCTAAAGGTCAAGCTTAGACAATTTGGTTCAACAAACTTTGTCAGTCTGCCTTGTATAACCATATTAACCACGGAATTGCACAATAGAAAAAAACAAATTTGAATGTTTATCAAGACAATTAATGATGTAACTAATCAAACGAACGACTTGTGGCGCCAGTAAGTGCAATTTGACAAGGTTTGTAAAACCGAAATTTCTTTAACATTTCATAATAAAAATCTATGCTAAAACCTGGACTTTATCTGAGAAGTTTTGAAATACTGTAATGCATCTACTAGATTTAAATAAATATATAAACATTGCTTTGCTTGTTCTACAAACCAAATTAATTAACCAAATGTTGACTTAGTTTGTAGTTTAAAAGTTAATTTCTTTGATATTTGTGGTCTAAAAAAGAATTTACTTTTTATTTATCAGCATCAGCAATTTAAACAAAAAAATCTTCTATTGAACTCACACCAAAGTAAACAATAAAAATTTAGGTTGCTTTAATCTAGTAGATTCCAATTATCATCTTAAACATTCATTTTTGACTAACAGAACAATTCTGCCAACATCCAAAACATATTCTAGACTGACAATGTGAGATAACTCGCATATTTTTTAAACTAAACTATTTTTGTATAAGGCATATTCCGTTCTCAAAGTAATGCAATTTCAAACCTTTTGAATAATTTTTCTGACAGTTTTGACAAGCTTCTTTTCCAATACGTAACTTTAATATTGCAATTACTTTTACCAATATTATTTTATTAAGATAGTTATTTACTACAACTTGCCTTTGTATACTGTAATGTATATTAATTTTGATTTTCAAGTATTCTAATTATTGCTTTCTTTAAAACTTATATTTATGTGACATAGCTCTAATGCAATAATTTTTGACATTCATATTTACAATAAATTAATGTCTGTGAAAAACTGATTAAGATAAGAACATTTTGTTGGACAATTAATAAACAGCAAATAGCAGCGACACCAAATCTATCCGGATCCTAGCAAATATGCCATTTTTAAATGCATTGTGCAACACAAACTCGACATAAGCTGGGCTTGCTTCTGAGCTGAGCTTATGTAAAACAATATAATTTATTTCTTAATTGCGTAACCACAAAATATTTAGCCATAATTTAAATACTTTACTTGATGAACTACCATTAAACTCTAATGTGATGTTACCATATGCGTCTCAAAACTGTGAAAAATTAAAGACTCTTTTTCAGTTACATTATTTAACCATGCAAATAGACGCATAACAGAAAAAAATTGTGATACTTACTGAATATGTGTGCATAAACACATCCCAAATTTTAAATGCAGCAATATATTTGGTACCAGTTGATCTATCTGATCATAAAGCTGTACTTATTCATACAAATTTAGATGCTATACAAAATACTAAAAAACATGAAACGTGTTATTAATTCTAAATCCATTAATAAATTTATCATTGTAATATCATTCAATGAAACCACTTTTTATAGCAGAGCGTCTCATAAATAGTAATTTTAAACATTTTATTGACACGTTAAGACATGTATCCAAGTTTTTTTTTATAAGATCACAGCAAACGCTAATTTTCATATTAATTATAAAACCTATAAACTTCTATTTCAACGACTGTTGAAATTAGCAAACCAGTACACGGCGCGTATTTTTAATTAATATAAATTATTAATAAGCTTAACGAAATAAACAGTTGAACATGTAGACATTAAAAAAGTTAAACTAAATGGTGTTGCGAATACACCTAGCAAACACTATAATGAAGCAAAAGTGTTTTAGGTTACATAAATAAACCGCCCAATTTCATTTTCTAAAATCTTTACTTATTGACCAAAATATATTCTTTGTAATAATTAGTATGGCTTTATATTAGAAAAAAGAAAAAAAGCGTTTGATTGCGTTAATCATAACATTTTTTTAAATTTTTTAAACGTTTGTTTATGAATTTAGAAAAATTTTGCAAAACTGGTTAAGTTAATACTTAAAAGATTGTCTACAATTAGTGCAAAATTCTAAAAACTATTAAAACATTTTTTAGATAAGCAAGTAGTATGGCATGGGGTAACACAAAGCTCCGTGATTGGCCCTATTCTGTTTTTAAAATACACATTTTTAGAAACTTTACTTTAGTTGCAGACGACAACTGCGTTATGTAGTCTTAAGACAATATTAAAGCATTAAAAGTTATTATTTAAAATAAATTAAAAGTGGTTTGATACTAATCTTCTTACATTAAATGTAACAAAATCTAACTTAATGCTTTTTATAATATGAAATTTTTTTATCATATTAAATAACTTAATCGTTAATCAAGTGAATAAACAAAAGTTTCTTGATATTGTCATTGATAATACACTTAAATGAAATAATAATTTTATACAATTGTTTTTATCGGCTTGTTACGCAATAAAGAATATAACATATCAACTGGATTACACACCAGCTAGACAGACATATTTCTACAGCGACCTTAAATATTGCATTGCATTTTAGAAATTGCTTTTTGTGTTTATAGAGATAAGATTACTATTCCTCGTAATAATAAAGTGCATCAACACAATACTAGATCGCAAATTGCGCTAAAATATTTAATAAGTTGCCATTACAATTTCTACCCAAAAAAAACTCATTTTAAAACATTTTTTTAACATTAACTTTTTAGATAGTTATATATACATATTATATATTTTAGATAGTTATATACAATTAAACCTTTACTTATTATTAACATTTTATAACAGTATACATACAGTCTAGTCAAATATGCTCAAAAAGTGATAAATATATAAAAATTCTGACAAATATGACACTAGCTCTAGCAACAATGACCGAAAACAGGGGCATTTTTTTTTTGGTTTTTCGTTAATATTTTAAGAACTGTAAGTTGGTGGTAAAAGTTGATTATATACATAATGAAAACTTATAAATTTTGTAATAAAAATGATCATTTATATTTTTCTTGTATTCTCAGCGATTACAAAGTTATAAGGCGCTAAATAATAGAAAAAAAGGTATTGTTACAAACAAGCCAAGTCGGTCTGTTTTGTTTTACATTTTTACCTTCCCCTATCCCTTCATTCTATTCATCTTGACGTTCTTTCCCGTAATTTTGCCAGATCTGGAAAGTTTTGAAGCTTATCTAGCGGCAAAGTACGTTTTAGCGGGCAGCACATTTTTTTCTCTGTTCTATAAAGTATTTACAATTTTGTTATTATTTTTGACAAACATTTTAAAAATTAGTTGCGAGTGGCACAATTAAAGAGCAATTATAAGAGCAAACATGGTAAGGATTCTATGCTTCGTAGTATTGCATTAATTACACACTTCGTGCCAAAGCTTTTCTGTATCATCAATCTGGGACAACAGTCTTTTCATCAATAGAATGTGAAGGTAGTTCAGAGCCCTAAACAAGGTCGTCTGTAAAAACTTTTTATTTTAAAACAAATTGTTTCTTCTGTGCAGATGTTATTGATAATAAATATTTCAAAAAACAACTTAAGAAAACTATTGAAGCTGGGATGCTTAACATTGTCGAAATAAAGAAATGATTAATACTGTATTGGCAGTTGCAAATAGAAGAACTGATGATAAGGCAGAAGAAGTTAAGCTTTGTCTGTCTGCCGTTAGTAATCTTATCGCTGTTAAAGAAATGTATCATTTGAACTGCTACCAACAATTGTTTACTCACTTACATTCCGATTAAGACAGAAAACAAGGATGGTCTCACTCAGATTATATTCTAGAAACTATAGAAGAGATTGAAAATAGTAGCAAATACCAACTTTCTTTTGTACAAATACGTTCCGTATTTGAGGAAGTTCCCTCAAATAATACATTTAAAAAAATACTTTCAGACAAATATAAAAACAGTATTATAATAGCTGTGTAAATTGGATGGAAGAATGCAACCATCTGTTTCAATGATGTTGGATTTAAAATCTTAAATTCATGGTAAAATGACAAAAAAGTAGATAAAAGTAAAAACGACTAAGAATTGTAAGATAAATTTTAAGACAGGATATTCAGAAAAAAGAATGATACATTTATCTACTCTCCACGCAATAAATTTTTAAAAAAGCAGCTACTTGAATCCTCCAATTCTCTAACTTTTTATAGATATTTGACCATAAAAATAGCAAATGTTGTAAACAGAAAGAGAAAATGCATTGCTCACAGAATTATTTCTGCAATGCAAGGATTTGAATGGCTTTAACCCTATCTAAAAAACAGATATTATTTGTTAAACCAAGCCACTGCAAAGTATAAAAAAAGATATATTCGAGTCAGCAATTGCGGAAACTTGTTTGTTTCAATTTGTTTAAGAAGCGAGCTATACTGCAAAGTATTACTGATGTATTCAACAGCCCAAGTTTATCCCATGAGACTGTGGCTAAAACTAAAAACAATATAATCTTGGCATTGTACAATGGCACCCCAGGAGCAAAACTCCTTTAACATGCATCGTTACAATGCTTTTACCTAATTGGTTCCGAATGCTAATGCAGCATGCTTTTTGTGTATACCACTAAATCCAATTTTGGCTAGGGAATAAACGGCTAATCCAAGTAACTACAGAAGGCGCAGCAGCACTTAAGGCAGTCCTTAACTTAATTTCTTGCAAATGTACAACTGAATATGGAAACAGATATGGCTGCCTAAAAATTGAAATAATATGCACAAACATTTGCAACAACTGCCATAGAGAATGCTTATAGCATTACTTTCACTCCCAAAAAAGACTTCAATGCACCTGATAATCTGGATTTCTTCATACCTCTGGAAGAAACACAACAGTTAATTTCATTTTTGTTTACCACGTTATAAAATTTGTTTCCAACGTATTCAAAAGTGTAGGTAAAACAATGTTGACTGTTGATTTACAAATATCTAACAAATGATAGTAAAAAGTACACTTCTTTTTTCTTGCCTTGTCATTTTTAATAAATTACATAATGTACGGTGTTTACTTTTTTTTTGTTTTGGAAAAACACAATCTTTAGCTTCCTATAACTCTGTAACCGCTGGGAATACAAGAAAAATATAAATAATCATTTTTATTGCAAATTTTATCAGTTTTTATTATCTATATAATCTTTTACGTCCAATCCTACAATTCTCAAGATATTAACAAAAACCAAAAAAAAACCAGTTTTTTGATCATTGCCGCTAGAGCTCGTGTCATATTTGTCAAGATTTTTAGTATATTCTTTACTAGGTATCTATAAATTAGTGTAAAAAGTTTCAAAATTATTGGATTTTGGAGGTAAAAAACTACTTTGACTGAACAGTATTATTTATTAATAGTTCTGTGTAACGTATGTATAACTTGTAATTATTGTATACACTTTTTGTGTTTTTAGCAAACATTATCTATCTATCTGAACTTGAATTAAGTTACGTCTCAATGACGTTGGAGAAACCGGGCGTAAGTCACTTATCTTCTACAATATTTTTTGAACAACAAATTATGGTTTACTTTGCTTCTCATAATCTTAGTCAATTTAGTCAGCAACTTATTTTCCTCAAGATAAATTTTTTGGTAAACCAAGATTATGAGATCCGTAACTATTCCAGAAATAACAACTTTTGCTAAGGCTGCTTTAGAAAACTATAATCATGTACTTATTACGTTTGTTGATAAAACAAATACTGTTTTGAAATTCATATTTTGGTACTTTTGCTTATAATTATCCAAGGTTTTAAATGTAAACATTATAATAACCTAATACAATCTGAAAAAAATAAAATTTACAGAAACAAAACCACCTCTTATTGTACCTACAATGTTGGCTAGTGTAAAATGATGGATCAAATTCATTTTAAGCAACCCGTTACCTAAAATAAATTTGTTGTTGTTTGTTGTTTTTAAATACCAGAAAAGCATCAGGTATATATGAAATTCTACCTAATATTTTCAAAACAATTGCAAGTAAATAAAAAAACTTTTAATTTGACTAAAACATTTCTCATTACAAACAAAAATAAAACATTTCCAAATTGTTAGAAAAATGCAAATGTTCAATCTTTACACTAAAAAAGGAGATAATTCTAATTTTTCAAAGTATAAACCAAGTGCATTTTAGTTTGATTTGTCAAAAAAAATTGAAAAATATATTAATTTCCACATTATCAAATTCTTAGAACAAAATAACTTTAACTCAGATACTCAATATAGATCAACAAGTCTTCTGACATATTGTTACAAATAAAATTGTGTTTTAAAACAAACAAACAAAAAATCTTGCAATAGTTCTAGATATTTCAACATTTGATAAAGTATAGTAAATTAATCTTATTTACAAGTTCCATTGTATAGATTTTGGTCACAAATAACCAATAATTTTTTGGATAATAAGAACAATTGTAGTTAAAATTAATAGTTTTAACTATGATCTTAAAATCATAAATGCTGGTATTCCTCAAGGTTTTGTTCTTCTGCCGATTTTATTTTTAAATGACATTACGTTTTTTTTTCCAAATAACCAACAGTTTTATTTATAGTTTTTTAGGTATACTTCATACTAAAAACCATGTTCACATATATGAAAGAATGTCTTAAAATTTCTAGATTTGAAACTGTACCATTTATAAACAAAAACCTTGAAACAAAATCCAAATAGGATACTCCAAACTTGGTTAATTTTAACTGAAAAAACTCAGTTTCTAACTGCTTTCATCAAAATCCAAAGTATCATTAGAAGTAATTATTAAACTAAACAACGATACCATATCTAAATCGTAAATCAAGCTACATGATCGTGCCATTGTTGTTTCCATTGCCTTTCCCATCTTACCACGTCTTGCACCTTTCATTCATCTCTTATACCCTTGTTTCTAACTCGGTTTCTTCTTGTTTTTCCGAGTATGCCTCTCAGGGTTTTCATTTCTGATACACGCAGCTCTTTGTTTTAATTGTTTCTTCTCGAACTTCAATACCGTAGGTCATGATTGGCATAACGCAGGTCTTGTAAATCTTGACCTTGCTGTCAGTGCGCATGTATTTGTTTGCCCATACCACCTGTTGTAAGCAGTTGCAGTTTCTTTGTTGATCTGATTCCTCAAATCATTTACTGAATTATGGTGGTCCAATTTGTCCATGCCCACGTACTTAAACTTGGATACTTGCTCGATAGGTTGATCTTGGACTACGAGCTTCCACCTTATGGGTTCTCTGGTTAGGGTCACGCACTTTGATTTTTCTACTGGTATGTTCATTTAATTTTGCTGCTGTTAGGTATAATTTATGGAGCTGTCGTTGCAGGTTATCTTCTGTTTCTGCGATGATAACTGCGTCGTCGACGTAGCATAATATGCTAATTTTATTTTGGCCCATTCTATAATTTTGTCCATTAGTAGGTTGAATAGAAACGGGCTGAGACTATCTCCCTGTCTGATTCCTCCTGGTGTTCTTATGTATTTCGTGTAGCTGTCTCCTGCTTTAATCTTTGTGTAGTTGCAGTGTAGCTTAGTTGTGTATAGCTTTGACAATGTTGTCGGGCGTATCTTTCTCTTTTAGTAAGTCTATAACGTCAATCAAGCGTACTATGTCAAATGCGGTGAGGTCGACAAAACATAGATATGCTGGCACGTTGTATTTGATTGCTTTTTTTTAATTGTTTTTTAATATTGTTCTCAAATATAGAAAGGAGCACACAAAACTACACTATCTCTTCTTAAATCTATTAAAAACAATCTATTTACACAATGTTAATGATGGCAAAACTGTCTGGCAAGATAGATTTATAATGGTGATGTGACATAGAATACTATAAACAAAAAAATGTTGTCTTAAAATGTTTTGAAAATGATCAATTTTCACCTCTTCAGAGAGGTTGCGCTACCAGGTATACGCAACCGCTCCCAGCTGCCAGACTTGGCTCGTCCTTACCTATGGTCAATAAGGATTGGAAATATTTAAAAATTAGTTGACCTGAAATAAAAAAATTTGCGACGTTGCTAGCTCTTATACTAATAGAAATAGTATGTTCCATATAAATTTTGATTCTTGGGATAATTACAATCAAACATTTTTATAGAACCAACATTTGCATGTACTTTTAAACAAAGATTTTTGTTCAATAATTAGTAATGTTCAAAATTACCATCATGGGGCCAGTACTGTTATCATACTTAAACAATAAAACATTTTAAATATACACTGTTTGTGGCGCCAACCAGATAAGATTTTTAATTTAATAATTAAATTTTATCATGTAACTTAAAAACTAATGCTGTTTTAGACATATGTTAACATGATTAAGATTCTTCAAAGCACCAGGCTTCACAATTTTGCATATATTCTGAATCACCTTGCATAATAAAACATTAATTTTTTTAATTTGTAAAGGATGTTAAAACTGTACTCAAATCACATCAATCTCATTTTATGTTATCTTTTTTTCAATTGATCCAGCACAGAAAAGTAGTGTTAATATCATACACAATACAAATTAAAAGCAATAGAAATGCTATAGGTGTGCAATATAATGTCCATTTTAATGTCCATCATGTCATCAATGAAACGTATCGTCAACGGTAATGTTGAGGTGCGTCGACCAAAACGAATAAGTCCACCATTCGCGTTTGTTGATTCCACAAGCAATCATAGCACAAATAGTCGAGTTACAGTGCACAGGTGTAATACACAGGTACATATAAAGCTGTCGTTACCGTCGGCTCGATCAGTTTAATCAAAAGTGTTCAATATGAGACATCCAACTGGTGCGCGCAAATAATTTACATTTATTAAGGAAAACCGGTGACACTTTTCACATGTGATTAACATATCTGTGATTTTAAGTTTTAAACTTTTTTATGGAATAAACATTTTGAATACAATTGTGATCAGTGAACATTGACGCAGGTAAATTTAAATACCTACCCATATATTCTACAATAATGATAAGATAATGTTTATTAATTCTATGTAATACTTTTTTAGAAATTTAGTATGATTAAGTTTAATATAAATATTATATTTATATATCAGTAAATAATTAATTGATTAAAATATTATTCTAAATAAATAAAATAATAATAATACTTTTTACTCCTGCCCTTAAGTAAAATATAATAATATCTACACTTTCTATAACTCTTTATATAACACTTTAGATGCATTGCGAGGAGCATTTCAATTAGAATATCATCGCGGTTTTGGAGCATAAAAAATGTGCAATACTTATAATGACAAACTTTCATTGTGAAAGATTAAATTTTTCTACTTGTATTATATGTAATTAACCATAGCAATTTCAAATAATTTGAGACAAAATTATAATCTCTTTTATTTTAATACTTTCTCATTATGAACTGCTCACATTTCCTGTGATAATTAATTGTTATTTCAATTAACAAATGCAAGGCTTCAAAGTATTAATTAAAATCTAATTTGTATAATTTTATAATTGAAATTGTTAAGCGTCCTTTAGTTATGATTAGAGAAGGTCGTTGGTATTCAATAATGCACGAACTATAAATAAATTAGGTAATAATATTTAAAAATTAATTCAATTGTTTAATTAATAAATTTTATTCTAAAATTGTTTTAAAATTATCTTTTCTTTTTTATGTAAAATTAATAAAAGGAATAATCGATTGTGCTTGCGGTGTTGATTTAAAATATTTATGATAATAGTTCATCAGGATGAACAAAAAATGGTCTAATTTCATATTGATTGAATAATGGCTGGATGAAATTGTTATACAATAATTGTTAAATTTTTGCAAAGAATGTATTGGAAATGTTACGCTAGTATTTTATGTTTTCTTACACAATTTAGAAAGAATATTGTTTAATCCAAAATTAAAACAGTCAAACATTTTAACAAACTTTTGATTAATCCAATACATAAAATGCATATCAAGCAACTTTGACAAAAATAAATTTTACTAAAATTATAACTGAATATTATATGACTTAAAAAAATAGTTTAGAAGTATTACTTTTTTTAATATTAGTTTACTAATGCAATGAATCAATTACATTAAGATATTGCGTGTTTCGTTTGTGTATAATTTTTAAAGGTTGAATCCAGATTGATAAATTAGTAATATTACATGCCGTGGTCAATTGTCTCAAATAAATTATTAACCAAAATATCAAATAGGAGGGGTCCTAATACAATACTCTGTAGCAAACTAATTTTGGTGTAATTAGTAATTTTATAAAAGCGTTAGTATTCCTGAGAACCTGAGTCCTTATTGCCAACAACTGCCACTTTTGGATTTAGTTATTTACACAACACTGTATTAGGCCATTGCTTCTAGCAACAGTGTTGTTTAGGAGTTTTAGTTTACAAATTTTATTTTAATTGCAATCATTATCAATAATCATTTCTTTATGCCTTAGTTTTGGTCTTTTTCTTTTCGCTCTGGTTAGGAAGTTTGAGCACTTTTCGGAGAGCCTTGATTGTGTACTTTATTTTTTTGAAGCCAACTGGTCAACGCTTTGTAGTTATGTATGTTTTTTCTAGTTATTCTTGGTTATTTTTGTATGTTTTTTGTAGGTATGCTCTGAGCCTCGTGAACAAAGTTTTGTAAGAGCACAGAATTATATTTTTATGTTTGTTTAGAAGTTTTCAAAACTTTTTTCAGAACATTGATTGTAGATCTCCTGTTTCTAAAACAAAAATGGTCATCGCTTAAAGTAGTTAAATTATATTTTATTCTTTTTTTTTGCTTTATTTTTGTTTTTGTAAATGCACTTTAAGACTTTTAAAAAATTTCTCGTAAAAGCACGTTTTTGTTGTGATTATTTTCCATTGGTTTGTTTTTTTCTAAAACGTTTTTATTTTTATTAACGCATTGCTATCACATACACCGTTTGATTCACATCCAATTATTTATTAATCGTGTTTCTTCTTCTTCACGTGCAAAGTTGGCTCTCATAACTGCAATTTGGATCTTTGACACTGTTGCTCAAAACAGTTGGGTAAAGCTACATACATACCACTTTCTCAGATTTCTTAACCAAGATATTTTTTTCCAACGCTGCGAATACTTTGGATCTTGCCCTGTATTATCAGTTGCAGCAATTGGTATTTTTCTACTTGCGTGATGAATACTTCCTAATTAATTATTATGTTTGTCTACAAAAAATTTAAAATTTTCCGTTATGTCTACATTTTATTCAAATATTGTTTATTAAGGGCCGCTTTTACAATTGTCGGTTAAACAAGGAATAGCGCTATCTAAAGAATATATAAAAATGCGCTTTTACAATCTTTTATAACTTATATCTGGTATAGTAACTAAGTAACGCGCACAACAAATTAGTTTATAAACAACGTATACGTCAATTTATAAGTCAGTTCCAGAAAAGGCCATCTTTATGATATATGATTTTTTTAGAAAATGCAAAAACGTGTTACAGTTAAAGTAGGATTTGTTGCAAAAAATTTTGCACAGAAGAAAATTGATAATCGTCGAGCATTATTTCCTTGATTGGCCTAATCATTGGGACTTTTAAGTGGTTTGTCTTTATTTCTAGTTCTAATTTGGGATTCATTGAATAGAGATTCTACTTGAGTGTGCGGGTGATTGAAATTTTACAATGGCCCCGAGTCCTAGCAATTTCATAAAACTTTATTTGTATGTTTCGAAGAAATAAACCAGGGATAACTTATCCGGTGCTTAAAGCAGTAGTTTTCTCTAGTATAGTAACCAAGTAACGCGCACAACAAATTTGCGTATAAATAATTTATACGTCAGTTTATAAGTAATTATTGACGTTTCAATAGGTTATGTAGACTGTAACAAAGGCAAAACTGATGCTATTCCAGGTTTATACATTTAGATAAATTTATTCCTGGTTTAAGTTATCTGACAATTGTAAAAGCGGCCCTTAGGGTTTACGCTTTGATTTTAAACTTAGGTTTTGACAACAAATTATATTCTCATGTTTTCTATTTTTATTTTAAATTCTTTTAGATAGTTGTTTAACTTGTTGATGTTTGCCTTTAAGAAATTGTAGTTTAACATTTGTTACATACCTGTATGTTTATTTTTCAAATACAAACGTGTAACCCTCTTTTTATTTTTTTTTATAGTAGAGCTTACTTATTCTGATATCTCTTGTGTCGATGTCGGTTGTTTCTACGGTTTGAATCATACAGTGCTGAAGGCTTTATTATAGTCCACGTAATATACGTATATGTCCTGGTTCATGTTCATACAACATTAGATTAATACGATAATAGCAAATAGTTGTGTTTTAGTTTCTAAGCCGTTTCTAAAACCTAACTTGTTGTGTTTGTTCTATCTCTGTTTTTTACCAATCTTTAACGTATGACCACAATAAGTTGATGGTACAATATTCATGACACTGATAGTTAGAAACGTTCTTTAGGATGTATGCCAATTTTGTAAATTTTGTTGAGTCGTATTCTTCTTGCGGTTTCTATACGTTCTGGACGTTGGCAACCATCCTAGCTATGATCACTTTATTCACTGCTGCTCTGAATAATTTGGTTGTTGTCTTTGCAAACCAGGTTCTTAAGTTCTTCAGCCACAAAATTTTTCTTCTTCCTGCAGCTTTTTTTCCTAGCACTTTCCTCTGTAAAATTACCTGCAACAGATGATATCTGCTTTTGTTTCTTATAATATGGCTTAGGTATTCAAGCTTTCTTACTTTTACAGTGGCTAGTACTTCTTTTTCGTTTTTTATTCTACAAAAAATTTTGATATTTGTAACCCGGTCTGTTCAAGGCACCCTTAGCATTTTTTGATAAAGCCACATCTCAAATGCTTCTAATTTCTTGCTTGTAGCTTCCGTTAATGTCCAAGCTTCAACCCCATCGAATAAAACAGAGAACACGTAACATTGCAAAAAAATTAATTTAGTTTGTATAGTTAAGTTGAAACTTTTAAACATAGAACTCATTCTATTAAAAGCAGCCCTAGCCTTTTCGATGCGGACCTTTACCTCATGCGAATGGTCCCACTGATTATTTATTGTGGTACCGAGATATACATATTTCTGTACTTTTTCAATGGGTTGGTGGTGGATTAATATTTTGTATCTTGTGATATTGTTTTTGTTAATGACCATTAGATTTGTTTTGTTAATGTTAATATCCAGTCCTTGTTTTTGACTGCTTTCTGTCACTCTATCCATTAGTAGTTGTAGATTCTTTTGATTGTCTGCAAATATCACAATGTCGCCTGAGTAGCGGATGTTATTTAGCCTTTCTCCGTTTCTTCGTCTTTTCTGTGTTTCCATCGCCCGTCTTACGAAAGCAGTTTGGTTCCAGTTGAAATTTATGATTATTCTTAGATCTTTTTCGTTTAGTCCGATGTCTTGTAATATTTGTACCATTCGATGATGTTTAACGCTGTCAAAGGCTTTCTGGTAGTTAATAAAACATGCATAGATGTCAAAATTCATATCTCTACACCTTTGGAATACCACTTGGATGCAGAAGATGGCTTTT
This sequence comes from Tachinus rufipes, assembly GCA_963932245.1. Classification (NCBI taxonomy): domain Eukaryota; kingdom Metazoa; phylum Arthropoda; class Insecta; order Coleoptera; family Staphylinidae; genus Tachinus; species Tachinus rufipes. The sequence goes on along the minus strand of OZ010741.1, from coordinate 36,079,628 downwards.
CGTGTGCTCACTGCATTCCTGAAACTAAACTGTGTGGGTAATACTTGCTCTACACATATTTTATATATTCCTTGGTGGATGATCTCAAGGAATATTTTTCACTTACTCAAAATATTCCTCAAGATCATCCATCAAAGAATCAGCTCATGAGGCTTATTGTTCTGTAATCACTACACGACCTGGCACTAGGTTTTTTGGGCAAAATAATAAATTCCGATTATAAACATTCGTTAGGAATTGTACCCGAGTTGTATATATTGTTGAACAGTGATGTTAGCCATTTCACATTTTCTTCATCAAAAAGCTTCAGCACATCGGCTTGTTCTTTGTCCTGCGGCTTTGCCGTCTTTGACTGCTTTTATCGCAGATTAAACCTCTCCTATCATAATGCTTGATCCAGTTCCTCCTCTTGTCTGTAGAGTTTGTTGAGTAGATCTATTAAATTATGAATTTTATGGTCGTTTATAAATTTTAAAATTTCAGTTGGTACTTTATCTGGTCTTGTGGTTTTACTAGTTTTTATTTCTTTAATGGTATGTTTTATTAATGGTATCCTTTGTTATATCTAGCCTACAATCTGTAATTTTGTTATTTGTTTGCTTTTGTTGTTATTGAATAATTGTTCTATGTAATCTTTCATGTTTTAAGTTTATTTGTTATGTTCACAACAATGTTTCTCTTTTCATCTAATAGTATATTAGGATTATTACAGTAACTTTTGGTTAATTATTTAATTTTCCTATATGTAATAAAGGTATAATGTTGATTATAATATATAAATATTCTTTTGTAGTTTTTGATATTTTAGTTTGTCTTTGTTTTTGTGTTCTCTTGTTTTATAAATTGTGCGTTTTTGAGGCGGCAAACTTTAAATTGGCAACACTTTTATCTGTAACAACTGATTTGACAGTTTTTGGTTCTTTAGAGATTAGATTAATTTGGCAATTTATTATGAATAAACTTACGTTGAAGCAACGTTGCAAACTTATTTTAAAACATGGTTCAGTTCGAGAAACTTATCGGGAATGACGTGCATTGTAAGGTGCTCATAATCGTCCATCAGAGCGCTTAATTTAAAATACTCTGGATAGTTTTTGCAATACGTTCAATGTAAACAATAATAAGCATTTAGTACGACATTGTACAGTGCGCACACAAAAAGCAATTGGTACAGCCAGACACGAATAGTGTGGCCTCTATAATAGGCAACATAGTATACACAAAAATTATGTTGAATGTGGTTAAACTAACGCCTTTGCTTGTTTTAGCATTTTTCATTTGCGCTTACATTTTAAACATTTCATGGGCGACGTTGTTTTGGGATTGAAAGATGCTAAAACGGGCAAAGGCATAAGTTTAACCACATTCAACATAGTTTTTGTGTATACTAAGTTGTGTCGTGTCTGGCTGTAGTGAGTAGCGTTGTGTTAATGATGCTTCAAATGTGTTAATTTGTCATCGTGCTCAACAATTAAACTTGTGTCCATCCACTTTAAGAGAAATTTTGCAAAAAAATCTTGGTTTATGAGCTTACAAAATTTAACTTGTACAGGAATTGAAATCACAAGATCATCGTTTGCGCCGTACATTTGGTAAATGGGCCAAGGAAAACTTTGCTATTGAACCACAATTTTATTAAAATTATAATTTTGTTCAGTAATGAAGCACACTTTTGTTTAAATGGCTACGTCAACAAACAAAATTTTCACATTTGGAGCAATAATAATCCACAAGCCATTGTCAAAACACCTTTACATAAAAAAAAATACCGTTTGGTGCGCTTTATGATGAAATCATTAGTCCATATGTCTTTAAAAATGGTGATGGTCGGAACGTTACAGTAAACGGTGAGCGGTACAGAGACATGATTTCCAATTTTTTCGTGCTTCTGAACATTAATGTTGCAGACATGTGGTTTTAGCAGGACGGCACCACATGCCACACAACGCGCAATACTATTAATTTACTGAAAGAAACATGTTACAAACGATTAATTTCACAAAATGGACCTGTTAACTGGCCACCTCGTTCGTGCGATTTGACGCCATTAGATTATTTTCTCTGGGGGTATGTAAAATCTCATGCCTACACCGATAAACCAGAAACAAATGAGCACTTGGAAGCCAACATAATGCCTTGAGCATTATTGCCGAAATACAGCCTCAATTACTTCAAACATTGTGTGAAAATTGGAACTCCAGATTACGCCATGTACGCTCCAGCCGCGGCGTTCACATGCCCGATATCATATTCAAACATTAAACATTAACCCTATAAAATTATCTGTCAAATAAAGCCAGTTTCATGGATATTAAAAACATTTTGCTGTGCTTTATTTCAATTTAAAGTTTGTCGCGTCTTTTTTCTACTTCTGCAGTTGTTTTTTGCATGGTTTTATTAATATTGTTTTAAAATTTGTCCAGTTATTCTTAATGTTATCTATGTTTGTTTGTTCTTTATCTGATTATCCGGTTGTTCATTTGTCAGTTTTTCTTTTATTTCTGAGTATCGTAATTTGTTGATATTGATTTTATATATTATTATTTTTATATATATTATTATTATTTGTATATCTTGTTTATTTATAATGCTGGATGAGGCTGAAATTAATAATAAATTTTGTACGCGTTGTGTGATGTTTGTGTATAAACGTTTTATTTTAACTATGCAGAAACTTATGTAGATATTTTTGTTTATTAATTGGGTACACCAATTTAAGCTACACGCTCACAACTTTGCAACTAACATTCGTAGAGAGGAGAAACATTGCAAGTGTGCCAAGTGCCTTGCCTGCCCACTTACTATTTGTTATAGAATGTCATTAAATACGAGTTTAAGCACTTATGTCTACTGAGTAGTTGCGAGAGGTTGTAATCAGTTCACCCATGTCTTCATTTACCCATTTTCCTACATCTCGAATTAGAGTTTTAGTTTATACTGCTTTCTTGAACATAGGTACCACTTAGCAATTGATTCTTGTTGTATCTCGTTCGTACGTTTGGTGTCTTGTTTATATGTACTAGTAACTTTTATGGCAACTTTTCTTTGTTGCGCCACAAACATATTTCTGAATTTTGGAAATTTTAATGCACGGTCTTTCTAGTCTGGGCACTGTCTTTCATAGAGCGTTTATAACTCTTCCTGCTTTTCCAGTGGTTTATTTCTGACATGATCTTTCATCTCGAAATTGTGGTCAAACTACACCCTTGGATATTTGATTGCGTTCTTGGTGACAAAGCTTGTTTCTACTATTTTTAGGGGCAGTTTACCGTATAATATTACGGCCTTAGTTTTCTGCTTTGCATTTTCTAAGCTTTTTGCTCTAACTTTTGATTGATGTTTTCAAGAGTAGCATTTACGATTACTACCAGATTTTCAGCCGATTTGGATGCTACTAGGATAGCAGTGTTGTCTGCACAACATACCAGGTTTACCCCTTCTAATCTTTGTCCAACATCTCATTGTAGTAGATATCCCAGAACACTGGGCCTAGAATAGACCCATTCTTAAGCTTTTGTTGTTTTTAATTTTAAGGTTTTAATTCATAAAATAGTAGAAAATGATTGCTCTGAGTGCAGAACTTACTCCCATAACGTTTAGGGTTTACATGATACCTTTTCTAGGCACTGCGTTAAAAGCATTTCTTATGTCCACAGTTATTAACATGCAGAATTTCTTGTTTCTTGTAGCTCTGTTGATGGCTTCAACAACTAGTTCCAAAACCTTTACCATAGCGCAATTGTAGATCTTCCCTACATAAAGCCATATTGATCCGGCAATATTTTTCCCTCCACTTCAGCGTTGAAGGAAAAATATCACCGAATTATTGCAACTTAGCTCATTCTAATATGACAATTTTAATTAATAGTGATTTTTCCAGGTTAGATTATTTATATTAGCATACTATATTTCAACACTCATCAAAATTTGTTTTTATTATCATTACATGGGCAATAATGTTTCTCTTATTTAACAATTTACTGTAACATTTAAATAATATTTTTGGATTTATATTAAGTACAAATAATGCACAACGCACTACAGTACTTAAGGTCAAGGTCGTGCTTTTTTACCTTCAATTTTATGCAAAACATATGTAACATAGATAATGTTTGTGTATATAATAATTTCAAGTACTTATTAGATAAACTAATATAAAAATCATCGTACTGATTGAGTAATTGTGATGTGATTTATGATAGTCATATACCATATCATAATAATAATAATATAGGTGGTTTCATTATGCTATTATATTCATAAGGTCAAGTGAGTTCTTCAAATTTTATTACTTTATCAGATTTATCAGATAAGGTATGGCAAGTGTGTCATATATAAACTACCACCCGTCTGGATACCAATTAAAATGTTATGATTTTTTATAAAATATTCACCATTTATAAATTTAAATATAAAATTATGGTTTTAATTTTGGCAACTATGTAGTTAATAGCTTCATAAAGTTAAAGCAACTTAAGTTGCTTACGTGCAACTTTTGATGTCCAAAAGTTTTGTACGTTTTTCTCGTTGATTTATTTTAAATTGAGCTTGTTTTTTTGGTTTTGCGGCTGAAAATATGTTTGCTTGCAGAATTGTTTTATTTTAAAATGTATTTAATTTATCTCAAATCTTGATGTTTTTGAAAATTGTGCAAGTGATTGGTGGCTGTTCAAAATAACAAAAAAAAAATGGTTTGTAGAAACCGTAAATTTCTTTTGATAAATGACATTTGCTTTTATTTTAAAATGTTCAAAATATGTGTTATCGCCAAAATAAGTTTGTCTGCATTGGACTTATATCTTACTAAGAATGAATTGTTGTCGATGTAATTTTATAATTAACTTTTAGTAATTTGTTCACTAACTATTAAAATTATGATATGCAAAATTCATATTTTATAAGCACGTGGTATTTACGCTTGCAGCATTGACATTGGTTCTTAATCGATAATCATAATTTATAAATTAAAGTATAAATACCTTAATACAAAGTATTGATTTTTTTACTATATATAATTATATAATAGATAATAAATAATTTTAATACCTTATTATGTCTGGCCGTAGTAGTACTACTAAACTCAGATTAAAAAAAAAATTATGTTTTAATCATACTAAATTAACAAATAAAAAATTCTCTAAATAAACACCATAATTATTCTTGGGTAGATGCTAGTTTATATGATATGATATCTCATCGTAATTTAAGTCAATTTAAATAATTTAACTAACATTTAGAAACTTTTTACAAGAAAGCTAAGCTTACATCAAATATTTATATTGTAAAAATACATTTTAGCACCAATATTATTACATGCTTTTCAGTAAACTTAATGTACAAACATATACACGTCATTGTTACGATTTCTCGCGTGTTGTCGTATTAAGAAAATGCAAACAATAATTATGTTTATATAATTTTATATTAAATGAACAAAATTGATTAAAATAAGTAGGTCAGTCAAAAATACCCCTTTTCTGCTAATCTTTAAAGTTTTTTATAATGTATAAGTTAACAACATCCGTAGATTTGGTTGAAATCAAAACTCTTCTAATACATTATTAAAAAAATCAATATAATTGCTACTTTGCTACCAGTAGTGTTATAAATCTTTCAAACTTTCCTGCAGATAAAAAAAAATATTAGGTTGGTTAAAAAAATTACCATTTCTACTAAAAATATATTCAAATAATGTAAGTTGTGAAACATTATTTAGTTTACACAATCAGTTTTTCTACCAAATAGCATAAATTTAGAGTTTCCAATAATTTATATAGTATTTTCTTAAAAATGGTGATTTTTTTTCTGTTCAGTAAATAAACTATACATAGCGTTTGTGGATCTTTATATAAATGTGAATGATAGGTACCAATCACATTCCAGAACATTGATGTACTATATGTAAAATATTACATTAAAAAAAATTGTTAAGTCTTGGTCGACATAAGTATACTTAGCTTAAGTAAACCAATATGTGCACTTTATCATAATCAGTTGTGTGTTTTTTTCAACTTTTGCTTGTATATTTTTTTACTAGAATAGTTTTGAAGCTATTTTTTGGTGTGCACATGAGAAGTGTGATCAATATGCAGTGTTGCATTTTTCTAAATTTAATATGTTGAGTACTACGTTAACTGCATGGGTGTCAGATTTTCTGCTGTTTTTGTTTAATGCATTTTCAAATCTATTTGCTAATATTATGATAGCAACATAACTTGCAGTTTGTTGAGAAAAACCAGTTGTGTTTTTTTCTATTGTACTGGGAACATGCCAGATGTTCTGCATTTATATTAAAATAATCATTGGAGTTCCACCACAGTCTTTAAAACTTTATTAAGCTACTTATTTGAGTAACAGATTTCACTTAGTAGTAATAAAATAAAACACTAAGTTTACCACAAATACATTATTGATATAACATATATAACTAAAGAATACATATCAATACAAACAAAAATTCACGACTCAAGTTTTGACTTTTAAAGGCCATTGTCAAGTGACAAACACTAAAGAAAAAATACATTTATACAGAAAATTTAAAATAAAAATTGAAGTGAAGGAAAAAATTAATCACATTACTGATTGTCTAGAGAGATTTAAAAAGTAGTGATTTATATTGTGGACAAAGTTTTGAAATACAATATACAGAACTAGACTAAATCACGATACAAGCTCATTTGCAAATCATATTATGAATTCTAATCAATCTTTCTCCAAAATTAATAAAATTAAAATGTTAGACAACTGTACAAAAGGCACTAATTTTAATCTGTTAGAAGCCGCCGAGATTTACAAAAAACGATGTAATCCTCTTGGTAATCTGTTGAATGATCAAAAAGTCTTACCACAATATAGATCACCATTTTTAAATCCTTTTAAATCATCGATAATGCAATTTATTTTTTCTCTCACTGCAAATTCTATTTTAACTTTTCTGTATAAATGTGTTTTTTTTAGTTTGTTCTCACTTAGCAATAGGGTTTAGACTTTGAAACTTAAGTCGTAAACTTTTGTTTGTATTGATATGTTTTCTTTAGTAATATATGTTCATATCAATAAAGTGTTTGTGGTAAAAAACTTAGTTAGTGTTTTATTTTATTATTATTATGGATTACCACATAGTAAAGGTCTCAACCTTCTTTCACTTGTTAGTATCTTATTGTTTGCTTTTTTCAGTTTGTCAGGTTTTAGTATCGGATTCTTTTGCCATATTTGCTTTGGACTAACAAACTTACACAAAATGTTTTGGGAACAGAGCAGCTACTATAGCTTGTACTTAGTACATGAATTTTTAGTTCAAGTGTTTTTACGAAATTTTCTCTGTATACTTAAGTATTTTGCCTAGCAGTTCTCCCACGGTTTCTAGTCTGTGAGCCGACGTTGTTTTTGTAGTTATGTCATCTACTCTCAAAACCAGTAAATAAGCAATTTTTTTTGCTTCATCTTTATTTTTTTTCTTCTTCATCGAACGTTAGGCTTGTGGCCTGTGGTATCCAACTTATTTATTGGCCGATGTTGATGCCCAGAAGTCTCTTCATTGTTTGGGAAGCCTACCTAGAGGTCAGCGAATATGCAGTCTCGCGCGATTTTGGTTATTCAATTAGTATCCATTCTGTTAATATGTTCATTTATGCTTCAGCTTTGTAGATAGCGTCTGCTTATTTACTTTTTATACTGGTTTTGTTATTGTTTTGGTTTTAGTTGCAGGTAGTTAGTTGTTAAGTGTGGTTTTATTCCATAGTGTGCACATAATGTAGTAATAGTAATTTAAATGCGCAAGTTAAGGCTAGATAGTAAAGTAAACCTTCAAACGTTCACGGTTGATTTATCAGGTTAAAATAAGACTTTTTTGTCTATAATATTATTTCTAAAATAGCACATCTGAGCTAAAGCAAAAATATGTCAAGTGTCAATTCAATTAAACAACTGTCAAATGTTTTATAATTTTTACCTATAAACTAGAGTCTATCTAAATATTTTACCATCTATCAAAAAACTTCCTGTAACTGTCAAAATGTTTCAACATTTATAAATTAACTTTTAGTAACTGTCACAAATCTTTAAAAACATTTTTATTTATTTCAGCTGGTTTTTAGAATGCATCTAAATATTTTTTCAACTGTCAAAATGCTTCTGATAACTGTTAACTTGTTGTAACATCACTTAATAGACATAATGTTCTAGGATCTTTGATTTTTTTTACTCTAGCTTGAGGGGCCTTTTTGCGAATAAATTTATTGACAAAAAAGTCTTATTTTAACTTCAGTCACATTTGACGATTTAACTTTACCCTGTTGTACTTATTCTTTAGACCAAATAAAGGTAAAAAGTCAAATAAAGTTATGCTAACAGTAAATTGTTCTTAAAAAAAAGAGTGTTTAATTATTATTAATTAAATAATTACAATTTTAGAAAAACCATCCTTTATGTTTATTTTAGTTTAATACAGCATTGCTTTTAAAGCAATGTCTGGCTTTCGAAATGTTGCTGTTTCCAAAAACTGTCATCAGTTTCTAATAGTTTGGTGTTTGAAATACTGGATCTTTCATTCAGTCTCTCAAATAAAAATCTAAACAAGCTAAGTTTTCTATCAATTACACGTCTTTTAGAACGTTGATTCAAAAATTATCTTACACGTCACGAAAAAAAGTTTATTGTTGATTTTGGTTACTTTAAACTTAAAATATCTGAGTATTTTTTTCTAATTTTTTTGGGTTTGTCATATCTGTGTATTCAAACGTTTTTAGCGTTGTTTGGTTCTAAAAATGTTTTTAGTTTATTTTTAAATTAGTAAACATTACTGAATTTACTTGTTTATAATGCTTTGTCTATTTCTCAGGTTATTCTTTGTACGGTTTCAGCGATTTGTCTAAACATCAACAGTACAACGATTGGAATTTCTTTTAAAAGCATTTTTTTTTAACTTAACTAAGCTGCCCTTGATAAAAACGTCTTCAATCTGTTTGAAGTACGTTTGCTGATATTGCCTTTTTCCAACTCGTCTTTTTGAAACATATTTCTCTTAATTCTTCACACTATTCTTTTACTCAACAACATTTTTTAATATTAACTTAATAAACATTACTTGAAGTTTTAAATCTTAGTTAAACTATAGGATTTTCCAATAAGAGGTTTCATTTTGATATTTAAAAAACGGATATTTAAAAAAAAAAGTAGGGTCTAATCACTCCGCCAGCCCAAAAACCGCACCAGTGACACGTTCTGCTTATTAACGTAGCCTCCGAGGTAAAAATGGGCCTTATTACTGAAGATGATTTTTCGGTGAAATTTCGGATCATTTTGGTGCATTTGAAAGACCCAATCAGCGAAGATACGACGTTAACTAAACTTTAAAAGCCTTAACACATAAGTCTTTATGCAACTACGGTGTAATGTTGTTTGTGGAATATCTAATTCCAAAGATCGACCAGGAATCGACAAAACTGAGTTTTTTTCAACACTACGGGCTACATCAGTAATATTCTCATGTGTTCTTGAGCAATGCACACGGTTTCGACCAAAAAGTGCTTTAGTTTTTCAAACTGTGACTGACAAATTTTCACTATTTTTGTAGTAAATTTTAATAATTTCAATGCGTTGTTAAAGCGTGTATTGTTTCATTTTCAATAATGGCGTAGATTTTACTTATCAAATATCAAAAGATAATAGCTTCAAAATTGACAGCTGCCCAAATAGCCTGCTATTCAAAATAAAACTTCTTTTTGGAAAACCTTTTATGTGCAGTTTTGTTGCTATCTGTAAGCAATTATCTGCAATGCAAATATATTCAAAAGCATACAAAGCCCACTGACGTCTATTTTAAAACCTACACCGGATTTTGCTATTTTTGACATTTTATGAATGCATTTTTTAACAGTTTATGCTAGATTTTAGTTCTTTTAAACAATATTTTCTCATAGCATAGCATTTTGCTATTTTTTAGTAGTACACTTTTTAACAGTTTATGGCCGGATTATAGTTTTTTTTTTTTTTTTCTATAAACAGAGTTTTGCACTTTTAAACCGTTTTTGGCAAGATTTTGTTTATTTTTTTATACTTTGACCGGATTTTGCTTTTTTTACATTTTACGTTTTATATTTTTTTTTTACTTTTTGATAGTTATGACAGTATTTTGAAACTTTTTTTCAATATTTTAATATTTCAAAGCCGGATTTTGCTATTTTTGGGATGTTTTGAGGCCAAAATTAGCTTATTATTGCATTTTATAAACAACATTTTAGACTTTTCAACCGTTTTGACCGCAATTTGATTCTATCTGATAATATTGTATTGATTTATGACCAGAATTAGCTATTTTACATTTTATTACAAAAACTTTGCACTATTTAATAGTTTATAGCCGGATTTCAGTGCTTCCTAACAGTATTTTGAAGGCCAGATATTGTATTTTTTTTTTCAACATGTTTCAAGGTAGGATTTTGCTATTTTTGACATTTTATTAAAAAAAATTTGCACTTTTCAACAGTTTATGCAAAATTTTGTTTATTTTCTGACAATATGTTTGATATTTTATAACAGCCGATTATAATATGTGTTTAGTGATAAAAATTATTGTTAAATCAGATCAAACCCGTTCAAATTTTAAACATCACATTTTTTTGTTTTTTAAATCCAGCAGTTTTAAAGTTGCCAATGTCAATATTAAAAAAAAAATAACACTAGGAGTAGCAGTAGCATTAAGAAGTTTATTAATAAAAAGTAAATTCTTAAAACGTATTGAGAACAACTTTTTTTTTAGATAAAATGTTGTTTTAAAATAGCAAATGTCAATCTGAAAATTATTTTTTTGCAATGTTTAAACGGGCTTGAAAAGTGAATTAAAGTTTCTCTTTAAAAAAAAAGGTTTTTGAATGAGATAATTTCTTTCAACAAAAAATTGTGTTTCGTTTAGATATGACGTCTAAAATAAAATAACATTTTTGGATTTACTGATTGTTTGTTAGTTTTGGATAGTGAATACCTTTTTTAAGAAAAAAAAAATGCTTTAGACAGGCCAAAGACAAGTGAAATTGCCAACCGCAAGAGTGCGGATAACTACAATTCTAACCATTCTTGCAAAGGTACGACTTGACGATACGCGTTGATTTTATCTTTTTGGAAATATTTTCTCAATGAGTCGCTTTAGAGCATTCGCTTACTGATAAAGACACATAAACATCGAATAAGTATGAAAAATAAAAATAAGAAAACTAGTTATCACAAAATTTGCTTATCCTCACGTGGAATTTTGTGGAAGAGCCACACTTACGGTGCTAAAAAGCCGAGATTTGCAGACCACTAGTCTAGTGCTTTTGCGTCAGTTATTATGGCAAATTTTAAGTCCTAAGTGAATTTTTTGATAAAAAACTTTTGCTTTTTTCTTTATAAAGATTAATTTTATCAAACCAATGTATATACACCCTGTACAAAACTGCTTTATTTATTAAGTCTGTTATTATTAGCTTTTTTACCCGTTTATATAAAATGACCAGAGAAAATGATTTACTATTAATAATAAAGCTATCCAAGATCTAAGAAACACACAAAAGATTTTAATCAGGTGGGCTAATCACTCATGTATCGTTGCAAAATATAAATAGATTTGAATAAAGTGTACAAACTTTAAATTTATTTTAGTCTAAACAAGTATAACTGGCAGAACGGCCACTCCAATTAAATTTTTACAAATTTTGTAGTACTTACAATGTTGGCACAGTTTTGTCTTTCCATTTATTTTCATTGTGCGTGTTGGATGGTAAAACATTAATATATCATTCATTCATATATTGAATAAATACTATATAACAAAATAAAAACTAAACAAATAATTTGTAGAATAAAAGAAATGTAAAATATAAAACAATATGAAGTAAATATTGCCCAACCTGGCACTGACAGGTTGAAGGTCAAACGATGTGTTAAGATGCAAGAAGACTACTATGTTGGCGGTTATAGCCATGAACAAATGCACAAATATAATGTAAGTAAATACGATTAGCAGCTACAGTAAATTTATTCGGCATAATATATGGGTTATTACATTATTATATACAAACAATAATAAAACATTTCAAAATATTATTTATCATTCTTGTACTGTTTTAGTTAATTTGTTAACACAAAATATAACATTAATTATATTTCCTAGAATACACAATTCAAGGATTAAATTATCATATTGTAACATCAAGTTATGACTATATACATATGTTTAAAATGCACAATTATACAGTTTCGAAATTGCCATTGAAATTAGAACAGTTTGATGAACCCATCCATGATAAAATTGTAATATTTTACCTTTTCTATTGACTTTTCAATCTAACTATTTACGGCTTGGATCATTATAACAATTAAAATATGCTGTTAGTTTTCTCTATTGAATTTACATGTAATTATTTCGAAGGTATTTATATTATTGTTTTGTATAACCGCAGGTTATTTGCAATAACATACCAATTGATGAAATGATGCATTAGCAGCAATTAATTTAATTTTATAGGTATTTGTGAGTAATTAGTAACTGTTTTATTTATACGCTAAACGAACTAGAAATGGATGTCTCATAATTAACTAGTCGTCTGCTGTGAATTATTTTATGAGTACTTTTTTTTTCTTATAATTAGGATATAATATAAAAAAAAAGAACAATTAAAATATATATATTTTTTTGTTATATTGTATAAATCAATAATGTTCAATAGAATTAAATAAATTTCTTATTTTCACCAATGATATCTAATTAATATTATTACATGTTGTCCTCCATGGAGCGATTGACCGATAGAATGAATGGTTCTTTTTATTCCATATTTGGCGCACGCATCCTATCATTCACTTACGTGATCCAAATTGATAAATAACTCACGACGTACTGTTGTTATAATAAATAAATAAAAACGACGGTAGTAACGCATGAATAACGAGCCGTGTAAAATAATAAATTTTGATCATTTTGTACAATTAATTAATGAAATAATCACGATCTCGGATAATCCATTGAATTATTTAGCAGTTGGATAAAACATCAAAAAGAAGTATCATGATTTATTGCGCAATTCGTGGTTGGCGATGATTTCAGTTGTATGTCATTTTCTTGAGAATTGATCAAGTAATTGGATTTTCGTGATGAGATTTGAAATGTTATTTCTTGTTGGTTATCATGATATTGAATTAATTTTCAATTTATTTTATTTAATGTAATATGATTTTTAAAAAGAATGGCTGATTTAAACTAGCAGTCGCAGTAGCATAATACTTTTGCGTAATTGTTTTTTTATAGTTTTTGAAATAAACCTAAATTTTCTTAAAGTACAATAATAATAATAATTCACTGAGAGTGTAATAGTAGTTATTATAGAATGTATCTTCTTAGTAAATTAATAAATCACGACTGCTTCACAATAATTACATAACAGTATTGCTTATCGAATTACAATAATGCACATAAATAAAACTTTAAAATCTAAAAAAGAACAAAGGAACACAGACAAATACAAATGACATGTGATAAACTGTAATGAGTAGTTTTATTAGTGTCGCTTCTCTATAATTCATCGTCTTTGCATTACTCCATCAATACTACACAATACTCAATTATCATTTATTGATTAATAACTAATAACATAGTTCTAACAATTACTTTACTATGTGGTTTATTATTTGCCTTTGTTTAAAGTATAGCAATGATTTATCTGTATTAATTGATGACAAACAATTTAAAAATCAAGTCGTGTAATGGTTTGGGGCATCATTGTCTTGTTCTAGTAAAATCAGAGCCGTATACCAGTAAATTAATTATACTATTTTCTTCTTAAATTGCCGCACAAATTCTTGCGTTGGCGTTCTTATTAAGTTTCTATTAATTGCAGCGTTTTGTAGTTCTTGAAACTTCTGTATCCCAGTTCTTTAGCGGTTGTTTTGGATCCAAGACAGTTTTTTCTTTCTTTTTCAATTTTATCTTGGAGAATAAGGCGTAGAAAGTAACAGCGTTCTTTGCGTAAAATGTGGCACAGGTAGGTTATTTTTCTTTCTTATGTATTTATGAATAGTTTTCCATCTTTCAGTTCTTCAGGAAACTTCTTCATTTCTTACTTGTATGATTTAAGATGTTTTGAGCATTATTTTAAGGCCCTTCTTCTTTTTATAGCGCCGTGCTCATTACGAGCGTAGGCACCTCTCTCGTATGTTTGTGGTGTGCGATAATAGACTAGACCAGAGTTTGAAATTCAAATTTAGGTCTACAAGAAATTTTTATAAATTTAAAACGTTCTGTTTGCTTGTTTTATACATCATCTTAGCTCTTGTTTTGGATGCCATTTTTTGTTAAGCATACAACCTAGGTGTTTAAATTTTGTGACTTTCTCAATATTTGCTTGATCTATATACGTTCTAGTGTTTGGGATATTGTTTCTACTCACTTGTGGTTTTGCTATTCTTAATTCTTAGCTCTACTCTTTCACATGTTTTATTAATCTCGTTAATACGTCTCACATTTTTTGTAAAGCTTTTTGTGTAGGATTTGAAAGAAGAATTTTTAGAAGTGACTTGTTAAGCTGATGAGGCGTTAAACTTTGTATGTCTTTGAGCTGTTTAAAGTATAGCAGAATAAATTGAAGCCAATCTTTGAAAAAAGCGTGTCTTAAACATTGTTGAAAAGTTTCATTGTTGTTTTTATGTTTTGTTTGCTTATTAAATAAAACGTCTCCGACTGCATGTTTTCAGCTTCTGAAGCTTTATTACTTTTTATTAATTTCAGAGCGTAAAAGATTTCATTTTATAATATGCTTGGTTCTGATGTACAGTTATTTATTTGGACTGTTAGATTTTTTCATCGGTTGTCTTTAAAAAAAAGTTCTTTCTCTATGATTTTTTGTTGTGATCGTTTTTAACACAGTTTATTGGTTTTTTGTCATACAACCCGGCTATTTCTTTTACATTTTTTTATAAAGGTTGTTTCCGATACAATCGAGATTTTTAGCTTTTGCACATATTTTGGTAAGTCACTTTTCATTTACTACTATTATTTATTTGCGGATTTAAAGGTGTGTGTTTATTTCTTATTTTGCATTTTTTTATTCTTCAAATTTTAGAATTTTTATGGTCATTTTCGTATCTTTTGCTGTTATCTTTATTTGTTAAGATTTTTTTATTTAAGCTTTCAAAAGCTTTATTAATATTAAGCCAATGTCTCCCAGTATTGTGGTGGTAATATTTAAAAGCTCTTTCTTTAAGTATTTTTTGAATAATAATTTTGTTTTTAAGTAGTTTTGGGTCAAATGCATTTTGTATGATTCTTTTCTTAGGTTTGACGCAATGTAATGTTGTTACAGAGTGTGAATATGATCAGATTTAATATCAGCACTTGTCATTGTGGTGATTCTATTTACCATGTGTCTGAATTTTTGGTTGATAGCGATATAATCTATCAGGTCAATGGGTGGCAGTTTGTTCCATCTGTTTGTTAGTACTAGGTTATTTTCTTTACAGTACTGGATTTATCTTTCTCCTCTTTCATTCTTTTCTCCCAGACGATAATTTCAAACTACCTATGCTATTCGGTATTTACCTACTTTGGCATTTAAGTTTCTTAAAATTATATTTACTTTGTTGGTTTTTGTTAACTAATGTAATGTAAAATTGTCATTGATCATCACATGTATTGGTCGCAGTTGTTTAGATTGAGTGATGTTTGGCTGCTTGACAATTCTTTAATAGTTAGTGAATTCCTCCCATAAATCACTATACGAACGCCGAGATGACTTAGATGCATTTTATGTATGGACTTGCTGATGGCAGTTCATTACAGTTAGACAATTGTACATTGAACAGTTTCCTGGCCGTAATATCCCCGACCAAAAAATCTTCGAAAACATTTATCGACGTCTTTGTGAAACAGGCACATTGAAACAAAATGGGGCAGAAAGATCAATGACAATAAAAATGGTACAACTGAAACAGAATGTGCTGTACATGATGGAGGAAGATCTAAGTAGTTCTTTGCAAAAAAATTGCCAATACTTTGAATGTAAGTCATTTGACAGTTTACAAAATTCTTAAGGGCAATTTGTTATATTCATACCACATTCAGCATGTTTTCTTTCACGTATTGCGTTATGTCAATGGCTTTTGCAAGCATTAGTTTTAATTCTTCAATTCCTGACACATTTTCTTTTTACGGTTTCTCAAGAAATGCAAAAAAAATATTTTATAACAACAATGTGTAGGCAGATAAAAATCCGCATCAGGTATGTGAAGATAGTTTTCAACATCAGTTCTCCTTAAATGTTTGTATTGGAATTGTGGGCGACTGTCTAATTGGACCAGTATTTTTACCAGAAAGATTTACCGGTGAGGTGTATCGCAACTTTTTGGAACACATGCAACCTCAGTTTCTGTATGATGTACCATTGGCAACAATAATTGCAATGTGGCTTATGCACGATGGTGGCACCACCACATTTAAGTTTGGTTGCTCGTGATTATTTAACAGCAACACACGGAGATTGCTAGATTGGTCGAGGTGGGCCACACACATGGCCTTCTTGATCCCCAAACTTAAACCCCCTAGATTATTTCTTATGGAGCTATCTGAAGTCATTAGTTTACGCTCCAGTGGAGAATTTGGACAACTTGCAAAATTGGATAATTGCTGTGTGTAACTATTAGAAACAACCCTGGTGTGTTTGAAAGAGTTCGGCGCTCAATGACGAGAAGATTGAATGCTTTTATCCAAGCTGCAGGAAGTCATTTTAAACATTTATTGCAGATTCAGCAACTTTACATGTACTACTTTATCTTCAAAACAAAAAGCTTTTTTAAGACAAAATATTCTTAGAATAGGCCAAGAAATAACCCCTTGAATTTTTGCCGCATGTTTACCTAACACTCTGTATATTATGTCGGCGATACTGTCTTTTGGTAAAATATTTTGCTTTTTGATTCACTTACTCCATTATGTTCTCATACTCCAGTTTGCAGTTTTTTTTATTATTTTATTATTTAGTAGATATTGAAAGGTTCTTTGCACTTCTTGGCCATTTAAGGCTTGCAGACAGAATGCATATACCTTTTGGCTAGAGAAACCTACAAAATGTGTAGCATAATAAAAAGATGCATGATCCAAGCATTAACTAAAAATGACACAGTTATTATACTCGGGCCAGACAAACTAACTGATAAAAAAACTAAGCGAAACCAAACCTCAGATATCAAACAAAATAAATAGAAAGGAGCAGTAACAACAGGATAGTATACAAAAATTACAACACAGAGACTAGAACCCGATGCATATACCTGGCTGGTACAGATGGGCAAAAACTCAAATGAGACAATATAGTTAAAATTGTAACCGGTAATAAAAAATGCAGGACAGTAGTCCTTGTGCACCAAACATAAAAAGAAGCACTTAAAAAAAATGCAGAACTAAAGTGGCAGGAACAATTATAAATTGAAAAAAATAATCCTCGTAACGCATAGAAAACAAGGAATTTAAATATAGTTAGCAAAATAAACAAAAACCACAAACAAAGACAAAATGGGTATTATGCAAATTATTATGCAAAGCAAAAACCGTAGTAAAGACACGAACATAACAACAACAATGTCAGCCAAAGCAGATGCCTGAAAGCTCAAATATGAAAATATGCTTATACCCATAGCTGACGCCAAAACTTTTCTTGCAAACAAATAAACTAAGAAGGATGGGTGAAATGCCGCATTGTTAAAAGGGTCGCACCAGTACACTGTTACAAATGCTACATGTGTTAACACTGTCTTAAAACATACAAGAAAACAGATAACATAAAAAAAAAATATGCTGAAAATTCAAAGAAGAAGGACATATGGCCAATGGAGGCCGTTAAATTTTGGAATTCCAATATGATAAGGGTTATTTAAACGGATGTTCTAAGGATATCTATGTAGATCTTCAATGCAGTGGTTTTTCTGTTGTCTTCTGCATTTTTGTGCCGTTTGACCCATTAATGGTTTCTCCGCCTTTGGGGATAACTTTTCATACCAAGGACAAAAGAAATGCACTATATTCTTGTCAGTTTTTCCACTCAAAATTGACAGAGCCTCGTTAGTTTTTCTAGCAAGTTGCACCAAGTATAGAACAACAAAGTTTTGCAAAATTGATACATGTTAAGAAACTGACTATTGTTGTAAATTATTTACAATTAATAATCTTTCGTACGGTATAAAAAAATAAATTCTTATATAATAAAAAACTAATTTAACACAATCATTAAAAATTTATTACAAATCATGAATGACACGTTTTTGTGACCAGTTAAGTAAAAAGAAGCCAGTTAAGTACTAAGTAATTTAAGGCTGGAGAATTTATGACATTTTATAGCTCTTCGCTAAAATAGTCCACAAAGAAAACGGCTGAAAATTATAGTTTAAGTTAAATCATAATAATATTTTTCCATAACAAAGCTACTATCGGCACCCCATCAGGACGCGACCACTAAACCCGGAAATTCTCTAGCGTGAAAAGAGTTTATATATTGTATGTTGTTCTATTGGATCACATAATTAAAAAAAAAAATAAACAAGTGAATGACTCCACCACCGGCGTACAATAAACACCTTACGGTGCATTTTTTTATATGCAACGGCAATTGTTGGACCATTTGCAGATATTTTAAGGTTCAAAAGCGTTAAATTATTTTATTAGCGGTTAAATTCTGGGTCTGGGTACAGCGCAAACGATGGATTTGCAGCTTGAATTCTTGTACAACTGGATCTTTTAAAACAGTAGACCAAGATTATTACAAAAAAAATGTTACGTAGTCAAATAACAAAACCCAACGGCATTTTTTTTAAACTTCTTGTTTTTGTTTTAATATTGAGCAGCGTAAAATGCGTTTACAATTAGTTGATAATTCGCCAAATACATTGCAGTGTTGTGCGATTATGTACACTATAAAATTTGCAAAGTGTTCCGTAAGGCACACAAATGATAATAAATTTTGTTTTAATGTTAAACGTTCTATGATAATTTGCCAGAATATATTAAATAGTTTTGATACTCAAAGCGCACCAACTTACAATTTGTTTGACAGTGATTTCAATCTAAATTTGGACACACACAAGAATCAGCCTTATAACTTACCGTTGATTGTAGGCTTCATTCGTGATCAATCAATGCATGTAACAAAAATATTCAATAAACATGATTATTGTGAATGTTATCAGTAGTAGTAGATGTATTTTCTCAACAACAGTTTAAAAAACCGTTTGTAAGTTCTTTTTTCTTACTTGCAACTTGTTGCTTATAGTCATAGCCGGGGCTGTTTTAGCTTAGCCAAAAGTCTTCCTAATATAAAGTCATTATTAAGTATTGATTATCTTTAGCGATCCACGGAATCGGAATGCCATTGAGGACGATATTCTCATAGTTAAACTAAAATGTATTGACGTAAAAAGAGAACGTTTTTGTTTTTCTCAAAGTCTAGTCTCTCCAATCCCATTACATAACAGTAATCAAATTTTAAGAGTCTTAAAGTTTTAGCGTCATGACTTTTGAGTGCCTCAAGAAATGTTGCCAGCGTAATGAGCAGTTTTGACATTTGCTGTGATCCTATAGCAATAAAAGTAGAAAACTGTCAAAAATATAATTAAATACTGAAAAATCTATGCAGTTATTAGGCAATGTATATACGTGCTTAAACAACGTTTTTATTATATATTTAAAATTAAAAACTAAGAAAAAAAAATTACGCGTAAAATATCATTGCTTCAAAATCTGCATGAAACCGTCAAATATTATCTTAAAATAAATAAAATATAAAATGAAGTAAATCAGTGACGTTTAACTTGATTGAGCATTAAACCACTCGCTATTTAATAACTAAATTTTGAAACACATAACTAGTTTATTATTATGCTACAAACAATTAAAACATTACGTTTACACTATATTACTTAAATATAATAATTTATATTTATTTATAAAAATTAATGTAGTAAAGTTTTAATAATTATCTATTTAGAACAACAAAGAAACTCATTACAATCAACAAAAAAATATTTTTGCTTACTGTCTCGTTACCATAAATACTTATCTATAATTTGTTTATTTGTATTCGTTAACATAAATTAGATTTAATTATTTGTGCATGGTATTCACATGACCAATTATATTTATTTCTATATGCACTTACCCAATTTTTATTTGTGTGTTACCAGGAAATTATTATGAAATAATTTTAAGTGTTTAGAAATGCACGTGACTTTCAGTCATATGATTGCTTGTATATACAAATTAAAATGATGATCACTATTGCAATCATATTGATGTAATTGATCATTTATTGAAACTCTGTTATTAAGACGGCGGAGTAAATTTATGCAAATTTCTCTCAAGTAATTTGCCAAATTGTGTCTGGCTATTTTTATTCTTGAGAGGCTTAGGTAGAGCGGTAGCTTTATAGATAACAAATTTTTGTTATTATTTTTTGCAAATCCATTTGTTTTATTACTAATTGTAATTGAAAAGCATGAAGCAAGATAAGCCAGTTTTTTTACTTTAATGAAAAATAACTTTATACGAGGGCGGGTCAATAAGTTCGTGACTTTTTAAATAAAGCACAGGTTTTTGAATAAAACAATAAAAAAATAAATATAAAAAAATAAGATTTGTCGAGGTCATCAAAATAGGTATTTGTTTGTTAGATGATTTCATTGTTAGAGTCATCTCTTTCCGCCAAGCCATTTCTTGAGGTATGGAAACAAGAAATAATCACTCGGAGTTAAATCCGGAGAATAGGACGGATGAGGGAGCAATTCGTAGCCTAATTTGGATATTTGTCATGAAAACTATACATGTGTGCATCCTTGCATTGTTCTGATGGAAAAAAACTTTTTTCTTGGCCAGATACGGTCGTTTTTTTTAATCCTCATTAAATCGATTCAATAAGTTGGCATAAAATTTGAATTAAATATTTAAAAGTCGACTTTATTGGCTGACAAAATGACCTTCTTTGGCGCCGTTTCACTACAAAAAACCCACAGTTTTGACTGCTGTTTGGTCTCTAGTGTGTTGTGGTAAATTTACGTTTTGTCCACGGTTACGGAACGGCGCAAAAACTCGTCCATATTGCGGTTGTACAACGCCAAACACTCCTGCAAAGTTGTCATATGATTGGATTTGTGGTCGATTGTAATCATTCAAAACTGAAACCACACATATGTGAGATACCTATGACTTCCACAATTTCTCGCACTTTCAATCTTTGATTGGCCTACACCATATTGTGATTTTTTTAAATTGTTTTGGGTGTAGAGACCTCAACTGGGCGTCCAGAACGTTTGGTATCTTCCGTGCTTGTACGGCCACAACAAAATTCAGTAAACCGCTTGTTTACCATTGAAATTGATGGTGCAGAGTTCCCATAGCAATTATCAAGCTTAGCTTTTGTTTGAGTGATGGTTTTTTCCGCAAAATATAATGCTTAATGAGCACACAATGGCTGTCAAATACAAACTAAATGACGCAACTTATTAAAATTTTGACAGGACTCAGCTGATAAATGCTTTTTGATAGGAGCAATGTTGCCCTTTCAGTTAAGAGGCGGGAAATTTTTAATAAAATTGATTTACATAAAAAATCTATAGTAAATAAATAAGATGAATTATTAAGCAGAAAACTGATCAGTTATCAGTTATTCTACAGGTAAGAAGCAGGCAAAGCTGCTTAGATATAAAATCTAGAAAAAATATAAGAAAAACAACAAAGAATATTAAAATCTCAACATTATCCGAGTATACTACAAAACTAAATGTATTATAAAAGTACATAAAATAACTTTAATTAAAAATAAACTATTTTGTAAGGTTAGTTTACATTTGAAGTTAATATAGTGGTTTATTTCTGTTTCATTGGAAATTTATAATATTTAATTTTTAAACGAGTTTTAAAACTTAAAACACCACAAAAATTACTGCTAATTTACAAAGACAATAAAATAATAGAATCATACATTTAGTATAAAGTCAGGTCATAAACTACAATAATTAAAACAAATTATAATAATAATAAGAACCACCTAGGTAGTGTAGTGGTTAGCGTACTCGATTGCAACACCAGAGGTCTCCGGTTTGAGTTCCTTATTTTTAGGGGCAGGTTTTGTATCTAAACCAAAATGTGTTGTAGGTTTTATTTTGTATAAGAAAAAAAACTGTAATAGGCCCCGTGTACTGTCTCCATGTTGCAGGCACGTTAAAGAACCTAATCATTTAAGTTAAATTTCTTGAATTTGCGGCAAAATTTCCAGATGTGGTAGTCTTAACTTTTGGTTTTGGTGATTAGACTTGCAGCAAAAATATTTAACATTAAATAAATGAATTAAAAAATAAAAATAGAAAATAGAAAATACAATTATAGATAAATATACACACTATACTCAGTCTCCCAAATGCAAGTTTTTAATTAAAAATTGATTTTTTTATTGATTTATAAAGTATACAATATTGGGTTATGTATGGAATAGCATTTCACATATATGGTTTCCACTGTTTTGCTGGCACATACCCATTTTTTTGTCAAAATTGTGATTGTTGGCTAGTTGACATAACCCTTGGACTTCAAAAAACCATAAAGAAAAAAATCTAAAAGCGTTATTGAATTATTTCTTGAGCTGTGTATGAAACGTTGTAGATGCATTTGTTTCTAAACAACCACTCATGGATTTTCTTAAAGGCAATTGCAGATTTTTTAAAGATTAGAAATGCTATCAAACTGAAAATGAGCCTTATTTAAAAATGATTTTGTTAAAAAAAAATCAGCATTTCCATAGTAGTTGCTGTTCCATAATCCATTCAACAAACTCTCTTTGCTGTGCGTGGTTGGTAGTTTGGCTGCAGTTTTTCTATCTTAAATTCTTTATTATCTTGCCGTTGATCATTACCCTGCTTCACGTAGGGTGTCTTTGAACCACATTTTGGAGTAAGCGTTAAGTAGAAGGAGTGACGGTATACAGCCTTGAAAAACTCAAAATTTCTCCGACATTTGGTTTTCACACGGACAGTAGTTTTTGCTCAAGGTCGTCTATTTCTGTTTCTTGTAATTTTTTCAATTAAATGTTGAACTTTATCAAATACATTTTATTGAATTAAAACTGTGTTAAATAAAGCCTCCTTTGTGCCAAAGCCGTTTTCAAATCCAAATTGCATATCGCCAATGTTTTTGTCTAGTTTTTTGTATACACGTATGGATTATGTTAGGAGTATTTTTGAATATGGTTTATTAGTTTCCTTTGTTGTTATATCGAGATTAAATTCCACATGTAAGGCCGGTAGGATTGTTTCCTCACTTTCAAAAAACTTTTCTATGTATTTGTTATACTTGGGTCTAAGATTATGTTTGTGTTTACTTTTTTCTGTATTCCTGTTTTCTTTTTTTTGTGCAAGTTAAGTTGTTGTGTTTTGCTTTTAGTATTTTGATCTCTAAACATCTATCCTATTATGTAGTCATATTTATTTTGCACCTTCCATATTTTGAATGTTTAATAATAATTCTCTGTCTCTTAAATAAGATTTATAAAATTTTATTAAAATGCCTCAACATTTTAATTGTTTGTTTTTAAAAATTACTAAAACTATAAAATTAAGGAGGCAGTTTGATGAGTTTGTCATAAAACTACGAGCAGAACTCACGCAATTTAACTCTTTTTTAAAATGTGTTTAAAATGAAATTTTCAATCTAATAAAACATATAAAAATCCAAAACCTTCAATTGATTATTAAATTTTGAAATTAATTTGTAATTTTTTTCTCGAAATATTTGCTTAAACTTTAAGAGATATACTCCATTATACATTAAACTTAGTAGTCTTTTTATTGTGCTATAAGTTATTTTTCTTAAATAACAATTGTTACAGTTCTGCTCGTAGTTGTGAATGTATGATAAAATGTAAAATTTGAAATTCCCGCGTGTGTTAATTTTGACAGTTTGGTACTGATGCCACATTAGTTAATATCTGTTCGTAGTTTTATCACACTCATCAAACTGCCTCCTTAATTATATCGATTGCCTTTGACAGGCCAAAAAAATAGAATTACGACATATTTTATCAAATCTAATTTCTTTATTATGTGCTTAACTAGTAACATAAAACGCTGTCACAATTAATTTGTCTAAGAATATCATGCTTAATAGGAAAATGCAATAGCCTATTGCATTCATTGCTAAGATTAGTAGAAAACAAAAATTATACGAGTAATAGAGCTAATACTGAACCCCCAGTACACCAAACCTTATTTTGTTTTTATATTAAATTTGTTTGTAATATGTATAGCAACAATTTCTCTTTTACTAAAATAAGATTTTAAAAAACTTTATACAATTCTTCGACATCTTAATTTTTTAATTTTAGAAATGACTAATTCTTGATTAATTATTTTGAAGGTCTTTGACAGGTCATAAAATAGACCTACAGCTTATTTCTCAAAAGATGCTGTCTCAATTGAGCTGCCTGATCTAAAAGCGTGTTACAAATTTTATGTCTAGTAAGAAAATAGTAGCCTACAGATAATTCGTTTAAACAACTTTACTTATAGCAAGAAAATTGAAGAATAGTTGAGAAAAATTTTACGATCAGTTTTTTTTATGAACAAGAATTATACTAGCTGTTCTATTTACCGATTAAAACGCTATTTTGCAATTAAATATATTAAAAAATATAACAGTTTATCATTTATTAAATTCCATATATATAGTTTAACATTTTTAATGTTATACCAATCACACCACATTAATTAACCTAATATTTAACATAATTTTTAGTGGTTTATCATGAGAAGTAATAACCCTAATTCATAATATTATAATTATAAATATTAGTAATCATCTTGCGGACGCGTTTTGATTCGTACTGCGTAATACGTCACTGTGTGAATTAAAGCTCGATTTTTGTTCAAACAACGATTGCAGTAATTTCAAATGTCAAAAATCTTTTCTAAAACACCGTCTACTAATCAGTCGACGTAACGTTTATTGCTTTAACACCTCTCCTCAGCCCCATCATCAGGATAAACTGATGGTGTTTCGGTCCATAAAGACCTTTGGTTAAGATGTCGGCGATCATCTTGTTTGTTGAGACGTGGTTAAACATAGCGTTGCCATCCTTAATCTTGTCGCTTAAGAAATGGTACCTCATATCAATATGCTTGCTTCGGTTGTGGAATACTGGGTTCTCGGAGAGTTTTAGTGCTCCCTGATTGTCAATGTGTACTAGTATAGTGTATTTCAAGCAATATGTTTTGGAGATATATGGCTTATTTTGTTGTTTCCGTTAAGTCGCTCCCCCAGTCAGCGTCCACAAAACCTTTCATTCTGTATTTGCTGGACTATGCAGAGACTGATGAGGGCGGTACCTTTTAGGTATCGCAAGACACGTTTTGCAGCTAGCCAATGTTCCTTTTTGTACCAGTGACCAAACTGCCCCAGGTAGCTGACAGCATAACAAATATCCGGTTTTGTTGATGTAGATATGTAAATCGGCGCACCAACCAGTTTAAAAAATGAATATTTTGTTTTTTGATCTGCTAAAGCGTGTTCGTCTTTTGTTAGCTTCGTGTTCGGGTTGAGTGGAGTCAGTACGGGTTTGCAGTCCAACATATTGAAACGTTTCAGTAGTCCTGTCACAAACCCTTGTTGATTCAGTCGTATTCAGTTCCCTAGTAATTTTGATTCCCAGACAATACTTGGCTTTGCCTAAGTTTTTGACTTCAAATTCCGTTTGTAACATATGTAGTAGCTGCGTTGCTGTATTATTGCTTCTTGACCCACGAGGATGTCATCCACGTAGATAACTATATAAGCTGCAATAGGTAGATGCATGGATCTGCATGTGTAGGTTGTTCCTATTTCACGCAAAGTAGTGTTCAATTTTTTGTACCACTGTCTGCCGTCTTGTTTTAGGCCGTACAATCCTCTGTCCAGGAAACAGACACAGTTGTCTTTTTTAAACTTGTATAACATTTCTTTTGCCGCTGTACTTAGGTCAGTTTTCTTTTCTACTATAACTCGTAGAAGTTTAGCTAAATTTTTAAGAGTTTCCATAAAAATTTCTTTGTTCAAGTTCCAGTTTAAATATGCGGTTGACAAGTCAAATTGACAAATTTTCATTTTCTTTTGTGCCGCTAAGAGTACAACCATCCTTATGAAGCCGATTCTAGTGACTGCGGCAAAAGTTTCATTGAAGTGCACACCTAGTGTCTGGGAGAAACCTTGAGCAACCAAACGGACTTTTTTCTTTTTGAACGTTTTGTCAGCTTTGACTTTTTCAAATAAGATTATTTGGCTTCTGATTATCAGTGTATTTGTTGGTCTGCTTACCAATGTCCAGATATTATGACGGAGAATTGATTTCATTTTGTTTACCATCGCCTCGTTCCATTCTGTTGCTTCTGGAAACGACATTGCAATTTGATTGGGATTTTGGCTAAGTGGCAGAATTCAGTCTTTACACAGTTTGCTTCACCTTTGTTTTCTTCAGTTATAAAAATCATGTTGTAAACTTTTCTTGGTGGGCCTCTGTTTCTTCGTTCTAGACACCAAGAGCGGCTGCTGGGACTTCTTCTAAATTTGAGTTGCCCTTCATTCTCATTTTCGACCGCCGGTTCTGCTAGATTCTCAATTTCCACTTCATTTACTGGATGTTTATCAACGTGTTTTTGGTTTCT
Organism: Tachinus rufipes; assembly: GCA_963932245.1. Lineage (NCBI taxonomy): Eukaryota > Metazoa > Arthropoda > Insecta > Coleoptera > Staphylinidae > Tachinus > Tachinus rufipes. The sequence goes on along the minus strand of OZ010741.1, from coordinate 36,052,934 downwards.
AACGGTATCTTCGATGATAATTTCTATTTTTTGATGTTGACTCGTTATTGGTTTTCCACGGAATTTTGTTTTTATTTTTCACAAATTTTACGTCGCGGAAAACTTCTAATTTCTTTTTCTCTACGAGCCAGATTCGGAAACCTTTCTGATTTTTGGGATAACTAATTTTAGGTCTTTTTACGTTGCACTATTAACTTGTATATTTTGTAGTTAAGTTAACCAAATGCCATTGGACAATTAACTGCGTAGTCAAACATAACCTCAAACTATGTGTATATTTTAAGTAAATTTAATTTGAGCTATTAAAATTTTAAGTAAATTAGCAGCAACTAGTAATCTTTAAGTATCAAGTTAGGAAATAACAAAATATTATTTAATATTTTGAACTATTTTGTGAGTACTTATTTTCATATGTTATTGAAATTTTGATTTAAAAATATCTTAATAAAAGTTATTTGAAAGTCAAATAATTTTTTTTTTAATATATGAAAAAAAGTTGATATTGATTATTATATGTAGTAAAACTTGGTTTGTATTAAATAATATAAATATTTTACGTTTATTTTATTTCATTAACAGTAAAATAGTTTTAATATTTATAATATAAACACAATACACTTTATTTATATCCACAATTTTATGAAAGGTGTTAAATTATATGATAACACTGCGTGGATGTTGTCATATAATTGTAATTTTTGTAAATTTGAATACGAAACATTCATTCATTGACCAAACGTAGGACTATTAGTAATTTACTAATTTACTGCCACCAACATGACAACAAAAAAGCATGAATCAATTTAACTAACCGACGTATGGTGAAACCCGTGCGGCGTTTAATTTAAGTTAAAGTTAATTTTAAGTTTAACTAACTGCAAACTGGTCCTAACACTTAAAAAAATATTAATTTGGCTCGCTTCAATAAATGTTAAAATATAACATTTAACGTCACGTTTGATGTCTCTTTGCTTAATATTCTCTTATTGCCTGACATTTTAAAGAAATTTTTTTAGATTCATTTTTATCTAAATTGTTTATTATACTTATTGAGTAATTATCTGTTTAAAAAATTATCTTAAATTGCCATGTTGTTTTATTTATACATTGTATAAAATTATCTACTTGTCTGACATGTGTAAATCGTATGATAAAAGCACTATACTACTATTTATCGCTGATACGTTACCAAATAAATAAAAAAGCAAAATGTCATCAATTCATCTCATAACATCCAGCGGCGCATCGCTAACTGTTAAAAGCATTGTGCTGACACTGTTTAGAAATCCAATTAAATCAAGAATAAATCATTTTTTTATGATTTGTGCCTAATAGTCGAGAGATCAAATTGAAAAACTAAGGTTGCGCAAGCGGCAACCATTGGTTGGTGTTGAGCTAGTCCACAGGTATCGTGATTGCAATTGTGGTCCCAAATGCGCAAATGTGTTTGCTTACTCATTAACGCGCCCAAAATCATGGTTTTTGCTGCGGCTAAATCTAACGCGCACATCACATAAGTAACGTCGGTTTACGTTTAGAGTGTTCTATTTTTTTTTTACTTGGTTGAGTTTGGGCTGACCGCAATTGCAACCACGGCAGTTTGTATTATGTTTAGAATATTTTGTGAATTCAGTGGCAGATAACTAATTGGTGTGATACTACTGTACACAATGTAGTTGAAGAGGTTTTGCTACACTAGTTTAAGAAAGAAAATTAATTAAAGTAACTAAGTTCAACTAATTTTAATTATCCATTTAACAACACAACAAAATCAGTGTGTCGAGGTTGGTTGCTATCGCAGTTGTGGCCGTGGTCGTGAACGCGTCAATATGTTAATTCTTGTATTGAATTTAATTTATTCCTTGATTCAAATACTTAGACTACTCAAGTGTGTCAGTTATCAATTTTAACATACTTGATAATAGGCTATGTTGAAGTTATAATAAATTTAAATTATTAATGTTTACTAAAAATTATTAATGATCAATGGCCAATATGTTTTACAAGTAGTTACATAGTATGTGGAGTATAAGTATACTATTACTATATCTTCACAAATGTTATTCTACAATTTCTTCAAAAAACTAGCAAATGTATCTTTAGGAACCGTAAAGAGTTGTATATTTTCTAATTTCTATTGTGACAATGTATCGCGCCAAGTTTCTTTCATTGGCCTGAAGAAGCCAAAATCAAACAGCAAAAAAAAGTCAATACAAACAGATTCGACAGTTTTTTGTTGTCCACAAGTTTGCAGAATAGAACAACTTCTGCAGTTCATCTACAAAATCAACTCTAAGTTAGAGATGTAAATGTTAGTGAATGGACCGTTAGGAGAAGGCTTCAGACTGCTGGATTGTCTTGTAGAATGATGGCTATAAGTCCACCTTTACAACGCCGACATCGTGTTGCAAGATTGGCTTTTGCCCAAAATTACCGGTGTGGATTAATGAGGTCTGGAGATGATGAGTCGCGCTTTTGCCTTAATGGATCAGACGGACTTTAGAAAGTGTGGAAATGACGCGGAAAAAGATATGCTTTATTTTGTATTGATGAGCGACCATTTGGCGGTGTTTACATTATGAAGGTTTTTAAAGATCATGTTTTGCCCTTCATGACAACTATAGGCGTGCGCGGCATTTTAATGTCAGATAATGATAGACTTCACGTAGCCAGAGTTGTCAGGGATTATCTAGATGAAGTGGGAATTTTGCGGTTTGATTGGCCAGCTTTCAACCCCGACATGAATCCCATAGAACATATCTGGCATGAGTTGGGACGACGTACCCAAAAGCATACACCTGCAAGAACTGCTCAAGAGCTAAGACAGTTGCTATTGCAGGAATGAAATAATATCGACCAAAATGTCATCCTTAGTTTAATCCAAATTGTTCATCGTCGACTTCAAGCAGTCATTAATGCAAAAGAGGTAATACTCGTTATTAGTGATAAGTTTTTTTTTTTTATTTTTTTGTTCTATATTAGTCCTAGAAACAAAAATTCAAACTTTGTCTGAACTGTAAATTTGTGATATTTTCAAAATACGCAATAAAAACAATAAATATGCTTTACAATTCAACATTGAATTTTTAATTTAGTGTGCAAAATACAGTACAATTATTTAGAATTTGCTAACATAGCAAAAAAATCCAAAACTAAGTCATAATTTTAAAATTACTTGATAAATAATAACTTTCTAAAAAAGAAATTCTTTAGCCAACATCATTAAACTTTGACATAACATCCACTAAAATCAGTAACTAACCGTAGCAGTAATTGCGTCTATCATCCCAACCTACAAGTGCTAAGTATGAGTGAGTATATATATATATATATATATATATATATATATATATATATATATATATATATATCTTTACAAAAGCAGTCATTCGAGACCAGTATTTTTGTTTTAATGTTTATGGTATTATTATATATATATTTTATTTTTATGATTTATTTGAAAACTCAAAAATTTTGAAAAAAATATTGAAAAACTTTTGTGAAAACACAAATACATATATTTATATAAGTATATTATATATCACAAAAGGGGTCATATGGGAACATGATTTTTTAACATATACATATATACATATACTCACAAAAACCTGGTGTATAGAAAATAGATGTTTTGAATCAACTACAAAAAGTTGCACCATACATTCATCCATTTGCGTTTAATTAAACTTGGTACTTAAGTTGCAGTACGTTTTGACACAATATGGCAACCTTGTGGTCCATTTTCCTTCTACTATGTCTAAACATTCTTTGTTTTTTTTTTCTAGTATAGTCGTAATTAAATATGTTGGAATTTAGTAGGTTTTTTTTAATTTCCCAAATTGTTATAAAACGTTCCTAAAGTTTCTCTTGATATTGCCGCTCTGCTTGTATTATATTGGTGGCAAGTCTTTGTCCAAAGAAATCTATTGAAAAGGCTTATATGTTATATCTTCAAATTCAAACTCCAGGAACATTGTTCTTAAACATGATTATTGGAAAACCCCAATCCGTATTCCTCTTTTTTAGTAAAGCCGTTGAGCGACTTGGTGTTCTTCTATGTTTCCTTTTATAGTTGTTGTATAGTGTCTCAAAAGATAATCCAAACCACCTTTAAGCATTGCAAACTGACAACGTACTTTCAACTACTGTTTGCATTGCTTCATCTAACTTTTAAGAGGTACAGTCTTGATATTGTCGATTGCCGAGAACTATTTTATGATAACGAGGCATTTATAGAACAATTTAATTTTTTTTGTATTTATTTGACAATATCTATGTGTTGGGGTAACATTGACAACCCTATCAAAGTTACTCTAGATCTTGACCAAAGCTACCAATTAATCTAAAATCACTCCTACAAAATTTGTTTATTATAATTTAAAGCGGATATTTATGGATAAATACATGAGCCATAATTTAAATTTAAAACTTACATGTGGAGACGTTACTAATCCTAAATAAATTAAATAATTTGCAAGATTATGCATTCCAACTTGTCGTTTGCAATGACGCGGCTATCAATAATACTCAACAGGTGGTGGCATTAGTGAAATTCGAAGAAATTATTAAGTTTTGATCAAAGTATCAAAGTACCCATGTTACGGTATAATACTTATTAGTAGATTTGGCAGTTTATTTAATGTGTGACTTAAAAAAGAGTTAAAATGCAACAACTGTTTGCATGTTGCAATAAATAAAATAGATTATTTTTGTTTAAAAAAGGCAAAAAAGGTGTTTGAAAAAAGATTTTATTCAACTCCAATCATGCAGAAACCCAACAATTTGATATAAACACAAAAATAGTGTCAAATTATTATTTTCCTAAATTTTCAATTCAAATTTAAATTGTTCTAATTATTTACTCATACTCATAACGAACGTGCCTAAATCTTCCAACACACAAATCTTCTCAGAGGATCATTTTATATGTAAGTTGTATAGTGTCACACATGAGTACATAAATTTTTCTCTTTGTTGTGTACTATAAAATATTAAAATGCTAATATCAGTATTGATTTTATATTTTGCTATTTTATCCATGATTCATCAATAATTAATTAAATAATAACAGTACATATTCTGTTACTAATTAATATAATCATAAACTTCATTACAAATATTATATTCTAATATTATTTGTTTTCTGTATTAATATTTTAATTCCAATACAATTTATTTTTTTCAATAAGTTATATAGTTCTATTAATAAATTTTCTAATTGCTGTACTTCCTGTTATCCTAAAATACTATTTCCGATTTTGGTGGGTTTTTATGTAAATAAAATAAACCAGTTCAAAACAATGTGACCATGTGAATGTGTGTTTGCGCTGTAATTTCATATTTAATTAATTCATTTACAAATAAAATTTGCAAGAGGTGTTTAAATGGACGGTAAATATTCACACAGTTTCGTCCTAGCCTAATCAGTTTAGCGCTGTATTTTTATTTAAATTTTGTACGTTGAAATATTTATGAGTTTAAGTATTTTGCAATTAGTTTTTTGTTTAGACTATTATCGGTGCACCAATTTGCTAATTTGGTAATGAAGTAATGGTGGTGGTGGTTTATTTACTATGCATTCAAATATTATGTATGATGAATGCTAATAAATATTTATAAGTGATAAGTTTTGTTTATTTCGTCTAGGTGTGTATGTTGTGCAAAAAATACATTTAAGTCATATGATATTAGTCATAACTTACTTAAGAAACAGAAAAGTTACAATTTTTTTAAACTATGAGTCATTGCGAGTTTTGACAAATTTAGTTTAATATTTGTTTTGAAATTAAGTTCTAACATTTTTAAATATGGAGTTAAATAATTTAGAAATAACAGTTAGAGTAAGATTATTATTAGATCATAATAATTTTTTATAATCGGATAATGAAGAATTTAATAAAAGAATTAATTGATAAATAAAAATTCATATTTGTAATAAAAAATTATTGTAATTAAATAAACATTTTTTTTTGTACGTTTGACTGGTATCAACGTAGGCCGGTAGGTTGGACCTACTGACCTAGATGGTTGCTGATTAAAACACCCTTGACGACGTCCGGTAGGTAATATAACAAAATTTAACTGGTTAAAACTTTGTTCAGTGTGACCAGATTTATATAGGCAAAAAAAAAGTATAAAAGTTTTATAAAAAATGTATAATAAATATAATAAAGACGTTTATTAGCATAATCATACATACATCAGTAGTAATAACACTCAAATAATAAATAACAACATCCTTCTTTAGATTAAACAAACCCCCAAATGATTTTAATGTAAAATTTGCCCTCTTTAAAATTTTTTAAATATTTTCACCTTTTTCCCAGTCTCATTTAAACTTTCTTTCCATTTTTTGCCTGCATTTGCTCATTGTTATTCCACTTTAGTTCATTACACTCATTCAACCAATGATTCCAAGTCCCTACTCAATTTTTACAAATCTCACACTTTTTATATTCTTTACTGCCACACCTAAACCTTTGCAATCAATTGTTGAACATCCTCTAATTGGTTTTCTTGCAAATAGTGGTAGTTTATTATATTCTTGAACACATTTGTATTTGGCATTGTATCTGCTATCAATTTTTACTTGCTTATCTTGCTGTTCTACCTCTTCTAGTCTGTTCAATAACTCTTTGTCTACATTTTTACCCATTCATCTACTCTCTTATTACTTTTTTCACTGACGTTTCACCCCTTTCATACAATTTTTTTTTTCTATACAAAAATTTGTCGTATGTACACTTGCATTTTCTTTCATTCCTATTAACTTTATTATTTCCTTTACTAAACTTTCATCGCTTCTTAAAAAAAACTTTTGATTCAAACTTTAACAGTTTTACTGCAGCCTAGCAGATAATTTTCTTACAGTTGGTTTCCTATCAAACTATATAGCCAGGTGATAAAAGCTGTACTCCTAACGCTCGCTTTAAAAATTTCAGTTGTACCTTTTCTATCAATTGCTCTTCTTTCACAGCCCAGACTTCTGCTCCATATAACATTACACTTCTAATACATGCATTCCAAATTACCATTTTCTTTCAGCTGCTACCCATGCTTTGTTATTTACATACAGTACATGCTCTCTATTAAACCCATCACTGGCAAACATAAATCCTAAATACTTAAACACATTTACCTGTTTATTCAATTAATCATTCATCTTAAACTGTTCTATTTTGCTTTTTCTTCCTTATGTATAATAAATATTATTTTACTTAACAATTTTTTTGAAAAAATGTATATTTTTGTATATTTTTTTGTTTTTATTGTTTTTCTGCGCTAATTCACTTACAATTTGAAAAAATTTGAACGATTTAAACTGAAATTCGGAAGAATTTCCAGTTAAGTGCAATAAACCGTTTTTGAAAAAATCTTCACTCTCCGGGATCTAACAACATTCAGATTTTGTTACGGGAAGTTCTCCCTCCACAGGGGTTTTGAGGCCATACTTTGTATATATTTTTTTTTTTTTAAGATACATTGATTTAAAAATTATCATGGTATCGCTGGTATACACTACAAGGTGCATGCATTTGCAACGAAAAAAAGAAACAAATTAAAAAAAATATATAAGTTAATATTTATTTTCATTAAATTAATTAATTTTTCTAATTACTAACGCTGATATCTTAGGGTTAACGCTTATGTTGCCGTCTTTGAATACGTACCCATGTTATTTTGAAGATTAAGCAATAAGGCATTACTATACAAATTATATCACACAACTTTCTGATTTTCACGACTGAATAATTACAATTTATACAAACAGAATAGAGAGAGATGTGTATATCTATAGGGTTGTCATTAGCAATAAAGAAATTACGACTTTTGGATTCACTGGCTTAGATAACATAATCTTGTGTCCTCAAAATCAACTTCAACGTTAAAAATGATACTATGCTTCCATACCTCATGCATAATTTTTCCCCTTACTATTAAATGCCTCACACATGCATCTATCTACAAATATTAATTGATCAGCAAGCCCGAGCAAAAAAATTGCACCAACCTCTCAAACCCAGAATATTAACAAAAAACAGGAAAAAGAATCGCTTACTAATACATAACGTTGGCGCATTAATATTTAAACATTCAATTTACAACTTAAAATAACGTCGCTCTTGGCAGTTGACAAATGTGCAGATTAATAACACTTGATAACTTTCAATTAATTTGATTTGAGAAGTTTTTTATATTTTATGATCACAATTTCGCTGTTTTTAATGTTTTTAGCCAGAAAGAACAAGTTTTTTTTTTTAATATATTAATATTTTATGTCAAGATTTTTCTATTTTTGACTTTGCATCATAAAAAGAATTTTTTAACAGTTTTGATCAAATTTTTAGATGTGTAGAACTTTATATTTGTTAATAGATTATGACTAAAGTATGCTGTATTTTTTAACCAGATTTTGCTATGTTTTGGGTTTTTTTTACATTTTTTACAGTTTATAGCCAGATGTCCATGTTTTCTATGTTTCTCTTGCTATTTTTGATTTATAAGTAAAAAAGTTGCAGTTTTTAACATTCCTAAAGTTTTGGTTGCACTTTTCAACAGTTCACAACCCGATTTTAGTGCTTATTTAGATGTTTCAAGACCGGATTTTAATATTTTTGACAATTTATAAGTAGAATTTTGTACATTTAAAATGTGATTCAATCTAAACATATTTTAATGTTTTAAGACCGAATTTTTAAATTTTTATGAATAAAATAAATTCTATTTTTAACAATATTTTGATATTTTATAGCTAGATTTACTTTTTAACAATTTATTGCTGGATGTTGGTGCTTCTTAACAATATTTTGATGTTTTTAAGCCGGATATTGCTATTTTTGACATTTTATTAGTAGAATTTTACATTTTCAACAAAAAAGCCGTAAAAACCAGAATTTAGTAACCATTTTCTAACAGTCATGACAAGTTTTTGCTATTTTTGACATTTTATTAAAAAATTTGCAATTTTCAACAGTTTATGGCTAGTTTTTTTTAACTATATTTTATGGCCGGATTTTAGTATTTCTAACACCTTATAAATATAATTTTATATTTGTCAACAGTTTTAATGCCAAATTTTGTTGATTTTATATTTTTTTACATTTTTTAACAGTTTAGGGCTAATATTTGTGCTTTTTGACAAAACATTTTATAAATATAAATGTAAATTTTGTATTTTGCAACCGTTTTAGAGTAGATTTTGGTTCTTATATATAATATTTTATTACCAGATTTTGTTATTTTTGAGTTTTTGTAAATAGAATTTTGATCTTTTTGAGTCTTCGAATCCGAAAGATTTAATGTGTCGGTTTCACTTTCCAAAAGTTTGGAAGTGCCTACCGGCTAACACATCAATGTGTACAACCTACCAATCTGACTGTGCCTTATAAGAAGTGATATTTTTTCAAAAAGTCTTTTAGAAGTGCGCATCCTGTGCCAGCCTTGTGGGCGTTGATTAAGTAAGGTGGCGGTAAAAGAACCACGAGTTTTTCCCTTATATAGCAAGCATGTTGATGGGCCGTTTGTAATAGAAAAATTGTTCATCCTGCTCTGCAAGACGAGATAACTCAGGATCTGAGTGATATGCGACTTATTTGAAAAAAATGGTTCCCGCATCAGTTCTCAGTTGTGTATTCCAAACGTAGTGAGGTGTTTTGAGAATCCTTCTCAAAATCTTATTTTGAAACAACTCTATTCTTTTCAGATAAGAAGATGCAGCCATTTCTCATGCTGAACATGGGTATGTCAGTATTTGGCGAATGATTGTTTTGAATCGGTGAAACGGAGAGATAGCTTAGTTATAGAGCGTTAGCGTAGCACTCTTAACAGTCCGGGGTTAGATCCCCAAGTAAGACTAAAATAATAACTTTCGACGATTTGGTTATATGTTCGTCCAAGTCCACGATTGTGTTTTTTTCTTAAACGTGCTTTTGTTATACAGGTCTTTAAAGACGTTTGCCATCATTAAGCTTTGTTTGTTTTTTTACCCAATCCGTGTATACCTGCAAATTTTTCTTCTGGGTCTTCTCGACCTTCAATCTTGCTATTAAAATTGCAATGACTAGTACTTACCAGAAATAAGTCTGCTTTTTTTCTGGATTGCAAGAATATTTATTATCAAGTTTGATAAAAAAGGGTGATTTTTAGTGTGTCTAAACTTATGATATCAGAGAAACTGTAAGTTAACGCGCTTAGAGTGATACGTTATTTATATCTGTTAAATTATCATGGAACGTTTAATTTCAGATCATAGTTTGCAAATTGTTGTAATTTATTATCAAATCGAGTGTTTTGTGCCCAAAACACTTCGTAAATTTTATTGGGCACTAATATAACCAACCAAACCACGTATTTGCAGAATTATCAACAAATTACAAACAAGTTTCACTTTGTTTGAAATTAAAACAAAAACAAGACAACAAACTATGCTTTTTTAAGAAAATATTGTTATTGTTGCAAGAAATGTTAATGAAAACCCAAGTTTGTTGACGTTTGCTTTGTTACTTGGCTACCTAGAAAATTTTGCATAAAAGTTTTGGTCTGGTGCCTAAGATCCAGTTCATCTAAAAACTCATGGTATTGATCTGTAAACAATGTGGTTCCAACTAGACGACGACATAAGGCTAACGCAACAATTGAATAAACCAGCAACTATTGAAGCATTGGAAGCAAACATTTAAAGTTTGTACTCAAACCTAGACCTAAAATATCGACCATTGAAACGAAACAATATTGTACAACAGATTTTTTATAATTTTTTTTTTTCAATAAATTAGGCGATTCAATTAAACATGCCCGCATATAGCTTTCTCTGCCCGTTTTAAAGATTTATTACCGACTTTTAATTTGCATAAGATTCCAACTATTCTGATATTGATAGGAAATAAACATTATTATTATTAATACAATCTCTATTTTTATATATAAATAATATATTTATCGATTTACATGTTCAATGACACAAACTATAAATCACAAATTATTAATGTATAACATCTAATGATAGCATAATAGAAAATAAGATGATTCAAACAATTTTATTAACGTCAGCATATTATTTGCTACAAATCTCATAGCAGAATCAATAAATTTACGTGCATCATTTTCACGATTCCACAAATCTATTTATCTTGTGCAGATCCGTCGGATATCCTTACAACAATACATTCATTAGTCTTGACTATTGAATTATATCTCGACATTTGAATTTTCCACATGAAACCGGACATTTAGCATAACTTACATAACACCATTAAATTGACCGTGCTGTTATTTGTTTATTATCGTCGAATAGATGAATACATTAAAAGCATTAAATGCATACATCCGCGGACATTTAAACGATTTAATTAATAGTCAAAACTTGTGACAAATTAACATTGCATAATATCTGACTTTATTTTATTTTTGTTATAAACATTAATAAGAAATTCGGACGAACAACGACGCGTGTTACAAGAGTCATAATAATTTAGAATAAATTTGCATGGTTTAACAAATTACATCATTTCACCGTACACGTTATTATGCAATTGAAAAAGTATGTGAGAAATTATAAAATACCCAATTAGGAACTACCGTTAATATTGCGTTTTATATTTTTTAACATTTGCTATAATTAAACTATTTTTTATTTGCAGTGATCGTCATGTCGGTGGAACATGATGAAACAATAACCCAACAACCCTCAACTCAACCAAGTAGCAGGAAAGTCAGCATTATAACACACGACTCGAACACAGTACATGGACATGACAACCTGGGATTTGAATCGCCCAGAAGTCGGAAAGTTTCATCTACATCGGATCATGCAGAAATGGGGCCTGTCCGGAAAAAGAGTATATTGCACAATGCGCATGCCTTTGAAAATGCCAATAGCCAAAATAATTTCCATCCCCATGAAGGTAACTAACACTAATGAATAAAATTGAAAACCTTCAAGATTTACTTGCTAAAGTTCATTAGCATGAATGAATGTATGTTTAGATCGAACCGTTATCACAATTTAATAATGCTTATTAAACCTCCCAGCATTTTGCATTTGTTTATATTATTTTGGCATATTTAATAAGCATGTAAGATAACAATTGTGGCATATAATTATTTCACCAAATACGTTTCCTCTAATCCAATAAATTGCTGTCATTACAATGCTTCCGTCTAATTATAGGTTGTATAATTATCTATGATTCATTGGAAAGCAATTTAAGTGATTAAACGACAATAAGGTTCATGTTAAAATGCAATTTTTCTTTTCATGCCCAAAATGTTTTGTATCCGATTCATTATAAAATCATTTTTGTCTAACTGGGATAATTACATTGTTTGTCGGTCGGAATCAAATTATACTTATTTTGTTATGTATGTTAATAATATGTGCTGTGGCTGATCATTTTTATTTTTGCTGTCTCCAGGGGATGTTGAGAATCCAGTAATATTCAATGTAGGTTCGTATGAATTGAAGTCTGCACTTTTTCATGCACTGTTTTAATTATACTCACTGCAATTAAGCTTGTATTATTGGTATTGGTTTATAGCATGCTTTTTGTAAAATTGAAAGCTACAATTATGTAATTTTATTAATTATTGAATAGTTAATAATGTTATATTTTCTTTAAATTGTATATAATTACATCCATTATAATGTACATTGTTTACTTAATATATTTGCCGGCTTATTATCAGAGAGGCATAACTAGAAAAATAAAATAAAAAGCAAATAATCAGCTAATAGCTTAAAACGCGGCTAATTAATCAGGCGTAAGTCTATTTTATCACATAAAGAATTGTTTTAAATTTTAGTAATACTTGGGTAATAGTTTAAAATTAAACCATTTTTGACATGTTTTTTGGCTCTTCTGAAAATAAACTTTATTAGATACATCTACAGTTTCTAAGCCGACAAATTAATAATAACTATAATTGACGTAGAGGAGTTGGTATTTGAAGCCAAAATTCTAAAGATGACAAATCTAACTTTTGAAGACTAGTGTCGTTGCGTACCGGGTCTATAATCCAATATTCCAATACATTCTAAAAACCAAGAAACTAAATCTAATTTGCAAGGTCTAGTGACCTTGCTTATGTAGAAGCTGGTTTAAAATCCTCGGGTGTACGAATAGAGTCAATCTGGAGTGGGTCACTAAACAAACAACCTAAACTCTAGCTAAATGTTTTATGAGATGCTTGGAGTAAAGTCAGTATTTTGTGAATAGTGAAGCAAATGGCACTAATTTACGAGTAAACAAGATTAAAGAATAAATATCTAGTTTGTTCTTTATTATAATTCAGATCTAACTCATGAAATGTCGACATACGGCAACAGATAACTGAAACCAAAGTAAACAATAAATATCTCACAAGGTGTTTTAGCCTACAACCATAAATAAACAAGTATACTCTAGAATCTAAACTAACAATTTACAAAATTCAAGCTATTGGTTATAATAGCATATTTCTTAATTTAACTAAATCTACCCGATAAGACTATTTTTGTAGTATGCATATATCGCTAACAACTCCAAACTTTTTAATGTAATATTTATTTTAATGTAATATTCAATAGCTTACGCACTCATATTCTCCAACACTATCCTACCTAGAAACATTTTTTTTTATTTAACATTAGTGTAATATATGTAGTATTCGGGTCAATGTGAATCAAGATACCGAACAGCGAAAAACAATATATGTTATTTTGTGTATATGTCAACAGAGTAAATAAAATGAGTTCCGATATTTTTGTGTGTATACTAGACATTACATTGGCGACGAGATATAAGAACCTGCGTGCGTGTCTTTAAATAATTCTGATAAGACACGAGGAATAATTGCAAAAATGGCAGAACAAAAATTTGCGTTAGGAATAAGTATAGAATTTAATCCAACCATGTGTGATTGGAAAATTCACAAAAATAGAATGGAGCAATTTTTTATTGCAAATGGCATCGCAACTAATGAAATTAAAAAGGCGATAATGTTGAATAGTCTCTCACAAGAAGCTTATAAACTTCTTGACGATTTAACATTGCCCAAACAAGCACATGAATGTGAGTACGAATTGATCATCAAATGTTTGGATGAGTTTTATGCGGAAAGAAAAGCAATTTTTCCTGAGCGTTATAAATTTTACGCCGCGAATAAAAAATCTGAAGAATCTTTGCAAGAATGGGCCGTGCGAATTAAGAATCTAGCAGGAGATTGTCAGTTTGGACAGTTCCTGGAAGTGGCGCTTCGTGATAAATTCATTGTCGGTTTAGAAGCTGGTAAAATTAGGGACAGAATGTTTTCAGAAAACAATGAACTGACATTTAATAAAGCTATTGAATTGGCTAAGATTACACATTCAGCAAGTGTGGGCTACGGGGTAAATAATTTGGAGGAAGAAGAAATGCAACGAAGAATTAAAACGGAACATCTGGACATACATCGAATGGGTCAGCGAGGTGCACAATTTTCGTCAAGTTTTTCAGGGACGCGGCATGATGACAGCGGTAGAACAAGAGGAGCGTGGGCACATAATCTAGGATCACGGACAGTGAGCAGCAGCAGTAACATATTATGTACGAGATGCGGGCGCAGCGATCACTTATCGAATCAATGTTGGTATAAAAATTATATCTGCAACAGCTGTGGCGGTAAAGGGCATCTTAGCAACGTATGTAAAAGGAATCAAAACAATCAGGTTAAATATTTAAATTCTAAAACATCCGAAATGACACTTTTCTCTTTGACAAGTAAATTTGGTCGGCCTATTTTAGTCGACGTTATGGTTAATAATGTTCCATTACGGATGGAGTTAGATTCTGGGTCAGCAGCGTCAGTAATATCATATAATTTATATATAAATAAATTTAATAATTGCAAAATATCGTCAACCAATTTAACCTTAATTAATTATACAGGCGAGACAATTTCTCCCTTTGGAATGATGTCGGTTAAATTAAATTACAATAATAGTATTAAAATAATTGATATTTATGTAATTAAAGGGGGAGGACCACCATTATTAGGTCGTGATTTTTTAAATCAATTTAATTTAGGATTTAAGGAAATTAAATACATAGATCAAACATGCTCAACGAGCGAAGCTTTGATTAAACAATTTTCTAAAGTTTTTTCAGACAAGTTAGGTACATTTAATAAATTTAAAATTAATTTAAAGATTAAATCTACCACAATACCGAAGTATTTTAAACCTAGGGCATTGCCTTTTGCTCTTAAGGGTAAAGTTGACGATGAGTTAGATAGATTAATTGAGGCAGGTGTATTATCACCAATAGAAAATAGTGCATGGGGTACTCCTATTGTGCCAATATTAAAACCTGATAACACGGTGCGCATTTGTGGTGATTTCAAGGTAACACTAAATCCTTTTTTGGAAATGGACCGCTACCCGCTTCCTCGCATTGAGGATTTGTTCAATAAATTGCAAGGTGGTAAAACATTTTCAAAAATTGATTTGACACATGCCTATCAACAAGTTTTATTGGATGAGGAATCATTTAAATTTACTGCAATTTCCACACATCGTGGTACATTTGCATATAATCGATTGCCTTTTGGTATCAGTTCAGCACCTGCACTATTTCAAAGGTTAATGGAAAACCTTCTAGGTAAATTAGAGGGAATTTGCATTTTTCTTAATGACATTTTAATAACCGGAAAAAATACCGAACAACATTTAATAAGATTAAAAACTGTTTTAAACATTTTAGAGCAATCGGGTCTAACAGTAAGAAAAAATAAATGTTCATTTTTTCAAACTTCAATTGGTTATCTGGGTCATATTATTGACAAAGATGGGTTGCATAAATCTCCAAGTTTATTAAAAGCAATAGCAGAAATGCCAGTACCGGAAAATGTACTACAATTGCAATCTTTTCTTGGTATGATAAACTATTATCATAGATTTATACCCAATATGCCTGATGTGGTACATTCCTTATACAAATTAATTAAAAAAGATGTTCCCTGGAATTGGAACAATGAGTGCCAATTAGCGTATGAAAAAATTCGAGAAATATTAATGTCAGATGATTTTCTGGTACATTATAATCCAGAATTAGGAATTAATTTAACAGTAGATGCTTCACAGCATGGATTGGGAGCTATTATCTCGCATATTTACGATTCGGGAATTGAAAGGCCAATAGCGTATGCTTCTCGTACGCTTAATAATGCAGAGAGTAAATACTCACAGATTGACAAAGAAGCTTTGGCAATTGTATTTGGTATTAAAAAGTTTTATCAATACTTATATGGTAGAAAATTTAATTTAATTACGGACCATAAACCGTTGGTTTCAATATTTGGATCAAAACATGGAATTCCTATAATGGCAGCAAATCGATTACAGCGTTATGCTTTATTTTTGAGCGCATTTGATTTTAACATTAAATATATTAAATCAAATAGTAACAGTGCTGACTGTCTGTCAAGATTGCCAGTTAAGGATTATGTTGTTGAAGATACAGAGGAATATAACCATTTTAATTATATTTCAGAAACCGAATTAAAAATAGATATTAATCAAATTAAAAAGGAATATCAAAATGATAAAATATTAGTAGAAATTATAGATTTCATTAAAAACGGTTGGCCTAAAAGTTCGTCCGACCCGATTAAACCATATTTTCGACGTAAAGATGATATTAATACAGAAAATGATATTTTAGTGTGGGGGTATAGAGTTATCATACCGGAAAATTTAAGAAATATCATTTTAAATGAACTGCATTCAACACATATGGGAATGGTTAAAACAAAATCACTAGCTCGTTCGTATGTTTGGTGGCCTTCTCTAAATGCGGATATTGAAAAATTATGCAGCAATTGTAAATTATGTCAGGAAACAAGAACTAATCCACCTAAAACACCTCTACAATGTTGGCCTATTCCAGGGGGAGTGTGGGATAGAGTGCATATTGATTTTTTAGGTCCATTACACGGCAATAATTATTTAGTAGTCACTGATGCATTATCAAAATGGTTGGAAGTTTTTCCAATGAAAAACATTACCAGCACGCAGACTATTGTAAAGTTAAGGGAACTGTTTGCTAGATTTGGCATTCCTAAGGTGCTAGTTTCGGACAATGGTACACAGTTCACTTCTCACGAATTTCGAGAGTTTTTAAAAATAAATAAAATTAAGTTCGTAAATTCACCACCTTATCATCCCGCCTCAAATGGAGCCGCGGAAAATTCAGTTAAAACAGTCAAATCTTGTTTGAATAAAGCGCATTCAATAAATAAAATATTTGATGTTGAAGCAACTTTGAGCAGATTTTTAATTGTTTATCGAAATACTGAGCATTGTGCTACAGGTGAATCACCTGCTCGCATAATGCTGGGTAGGCCATTGCGAACGCGACTAGACTGCATTAAACCAAATGATAAGGTGAGAGAAACTAAATCAGTTAAAGTTGTTAAAGATAATCTAAATAACAGTCATTCCCGAAACAAACATTATTTTAAGGGTAATAGAATAGTAAAATTTGAATTGGGTGACGATGTTTTAGCAAAAGATTACCGATTGCAAAAAGCAAGCTGGACCCCAGCAAGAATTGCAAAGCGTTTAGGACTAAATACTTATCTGGTAAAAATAGATAATAGCGTGTGGAAACGACATGCCAATCAAATTTTACCAATACATAACAATGAACAATGTGAACAAGGTGAATGCGAGTCAGTGCAGTGCAACGAAAATGTTAGTAATATATCCTGTAATACCGCAACAGATCCTGTTCCAGAATTTATAACGGATAATGATCCATTAAATTCTGGAGCTATTGTCGAAGAAAAACTTGAAACTCCTCTTGTACGTCCTCAACGTAAACGAGCACCTCCAGATAGGTTAAAGTATTAAAAAAAAATTCTGTAATTAAGTGGAAGGAGTGGTAAATGTAATTGTATTTTAGTTCTAATGTTTATAATTAATTTAATTATGCATCTTTAATTAAGTGGAGAGGAATGTAATATATGTAGTATTCGGGTCAATGTGAATCAAGATACCGAACAGCGAAAAACAATATATGTTATTTTGTGTATATGTCAACAGAGTAAATAAAATGAGTTCCGATATTTTTGTGTGTATACTAGACATTACAATTAGCTACTCAAATGAGACCTATAACAAAAGGGCAGTTATATTTTTTTATAATATTAATCAGTTTAAGGGGTAATACTGTTATTTATTTCAGATTACATGATATTTGCTAAGAGATAATAAGATAATTTCCAGTTAAAACATAATTTTGTTTCTTTGTACGAACAAATGTTATACAACAAGAATAAAGTACAGTTTGCTTAATATTTAGCATTGTTGTCAAATTTTTATTTTTGGAGACAAGATCCACACGTAAATCTTCTGCATTTTGATTAAATGTTTTTTGTTCTGTCATCAACCTTTGCCGGTCCTTCAGCATTAACGGTAGCAATCGCAAACCTGCTTTTTTTGTATGGTCCTAATAACTCCTTAACTGCACTGAATATATAAACACGTCGCAATACATTTGTATTAGTTACCATTTTATATAAAGTATGAGCATTTATCATTGCTAAGTCAAGGGTGTTGTAGAACACATGAATGGGCTCACATCGAGTACCAGTAAGCACACTATAATTGCGTGACATCTGATCTATTTCATTGTAGATATTTATAGTATCAGGGGTCTTTGCTTCAGATATTTTATTTACCAAAACTTCACTATGTAGCGTGCTGAGGATAAGGACATTTTTCTTTACCTTATCCCGATACGATGTTAACGTAGTAACGTAGTATTGCCCGTTTTGTATATAACAGTAGTTTTTAGAGGATCAGGTAATTTTTTTATTAGAAGTGGCACCTTTTTACGAGTTCAGTTTAGAGTGCTCACTACACTAGTATTCCTATTTTTGGGTTTATTTCCCAGCTTCAGTAATGAATAAATTGTCTAAAGTTACATTCCTTCCTTGATCTAGAAAAGGCCCAATATGAAAAACTACATGCTCACTTAGAGATCTATTTGAGGTCTTGTCTCATCATTTCTTATGAATAAAAAACTATTCAAAACGTATATGACTTTGGCATCTGTAGCAAGCCAATACTCGACTCTATACTTATCTGGTTTACTAATCATGTATTGAGTAAAAAAACAACGGCACTTAGACGGAAACAGTTCTCAATAAATTTGTTTCATAGTTTAGAAGCTTAACAGAATCTTAGTATTTCATTGAACTTATTTTTTGCTATAGTATTTGAGAAAAACGGAATTCTTCACTCCTTATTCTATAGATCATACAGCTGAAGTTTTTTGCTTCATATAGCCCTCTAGCATACAAAATTGGAATAAATGCATCAAGTTCCTCTAGAGATACAGACCACGAATTGTCATTATGAACTTTGCGAGTTGATGTCAAATATTGCAAACATCCAAAGACGGGCGTTGGTAATTATAGTTGAGTAAATATAAATAATTTGGGTACGCTACAATATTCAAAAATTGGATCTGTCATAGCAAAAAAGCAATAGTTGCTAAGTCCAATTGTCAAATTTTGTTGTATTGGTAAACTTATCCTTAAGGTATATTAACATTGGTAGCTATATTGTCGGCTTTTAAAAACGTTTCGTGTTTTAGTGTGCATTATCACAAAAAAACTAAAAGAAAAACAACTGATCCTGTTGGCATATCTTATTAATTTGTTTTATGTTTTGGGTATAACATTTGTTCCAAAATTTTTCTTGAGTTTTTAGGCATAATCATCTCCGACTTCTCTTGTCTCCAAAGAGAGAGAGAAAAAAGAAAGAAAAGACAACGTTTTGCCAACATCGAAAAGATAAAAACAAAATTGCTGAAGGAGCTAATCGCTTTAAAAATTTAAAGTAAATGTAAAGCGTTACATCAAATAAAAAATACTTTAAAGAGACAAAATTAATATTAAGGTTTAAAGATGATTTTTAATTTGTAAAAAAACTAAACTAAAAAATTATCTTTAAATTTTATCTGAAGAAGGACGACCACCTAATTACATAAAAAATTAATATTGTTAAATTACAAGTATTTTAAAAAAATAGAAAAATGCCATATTTGATCAATTAGACCAATTTTGCTATTGCTTATTGTCTTGAATTTTATTGAATTTACTTTCATTATAAAAAATCATTTAGAATCTAATAAGTTTTTTTTTTATTCCTGTCTACTTTGAGTATAAATATGCAAAATATTACTTTTTAAGATTTGACTAAAACTCGTTCTTATTACACTTTTTTACAAAAACTGTGCACCTATTTGCATTACAATAGCTTTAATTGTTAAATGACATATCTAACTAAAAAACATTTGGGGTGTTTTTAAAGATCTTATAAGAATTTTTTTTTGTGTTATCTCAACTATGAAATCAAAGTGCTATTCCATTCCAAATTTTACATGTAGATTTGGGAATGAGTGTTGGCACGATTGATTCCTAAGCTGCTCAATCTTAAACAAAAACTGAGTAAATGATTTATCTAAGGATAAAGAGTTTGTTTATTGAATTGGAAATACTATGGAAAATGCATGCAAACGACTTTCCGCTACACAAAAAGACAAAGACGCAATTTTTAAGCAAAAAATGATTGCTACAGTTTTCTGGGACGTTGGGGAAATTTTCTTAAATAAGTAAATGCCAAAAGGGACAACAAAACTAAGAATTGTGTACAAAGACACAATTAAGAACTTAAAAGCGCTACTTACAATTTGCAAAAAAGTCTCAACAATGGTGCTCAGAAAACTCTGCTTTTGCATGTTAACTGCTGGTTGCATAATGCTTGAATTGTTCAAGAAGTAATCAATGAATACGGTTTTTTGTCCCCTGTGATTATTATTACTTTTCCAAAACTCAAAAGACTCTATTGTGAGTAAAATATATGAATTTGTAATTAAATCTAATGCAGAAATATAATAAACAAATATTTATATGGCTACTAAACAATTGTCTATGCGTAAATATTGATAAAATCAAATACGAGGGTAGTTCTAGAAGTACCTAACCATAGATCTCGGTTGTTGGTTGAATGAAGAAGAATGACTATGGAAGAAATTATTAACGTTACAAAATAGTTCGATTTAAGATAAATAAAACACATTTATAGGAATATTTATTCGTGATATACATGGTTCACTATAAAAGTAATGCGCATGATTTTATTATGATGCGACTACCCATCCCAGCTTAGGGAAATGTGATGGGGGATCTGCCCGGCATACAAAATCATCGATCCGCCCCAAGAAAGCGCAAATGAGCAACTATTGCATCAAAACGATGCTCATTACCTTTTTTGATTTTGTCCATTTTGAGTTTGTACCGCAAAGAAAAACTGTCAACTCAGCCTTTTTCCACAAAGTGCTCAAAAGATTAAAAGCCGGATTGCTTACATCACGGCCTTTATTGTTACCAACTTTCTGGCTTGAAGCAACACCTCGGTGGTCCCTCCTTACAGTCCCGACTTAGCTCCGAGCTACTTTTTTTTTGTTTCCCCGACTGAACTGAGAGCTGAAAGGAAAGCACTGGGAGTCCGTGAAAAACATCCAAAAGCATGTTATAAGGTTATTAAAAGACATTCCTGTCGAGAAGAAGGAAGACATAAAAAATGCGCATTACTTTCATAATGGACATGAACATAGTAAATGTGTTTTATTTATCTTAACCTTATAAAGCTTAAGTTCATTGTATTGACTGTTGTGAATTGATGAACCCATGTTTCATCTATGGTTATAAATTGATGCAAAAAACTTGTCTTTATTGTTGTGAAACTTTGCCAAACACTCAATTAAAATATTCTTAAGACTTAGTTGCTGTTTCATTGTAAGTAATTGCGGGACATAAACACAATATGCAATGTACAGCACTTTTTGAAATGCCTACCATGTTTCCTAACTCGCACTTTTAGTAGACTGTCATCCAATACTACTTTTTTTCTTCACCATTTCTGGCGTGGATATTTTATTTAGTCAAACACTACAAGGAAAATGAACTGTCTTGAGTTCTCAACAATATTGTTTGTTGATATACAAATTGTTTGGTTGGCAGCCGACTCGACATATTGACTAGATGACAAATTGTAGATTTTGCAGAACAGTTATGGAGGCTAGAAATTAGACACAGAGTAATATTTGGCAAACAGAGCTCTGATTTTGATGGTATATTAATTATACTACCCGCCAAAAGTAAAAGAACACCAAGAACCCGTAGCCAAATTTGTATTCTAATTTCAAATGATATATAAATACTAAATACTAAAAAATAATTAAAAGTTAACCAATTGTAGATTTAAGGAAATATTTAACGAACTAAGAAATTTCCTTCGATCATTTTACCAAAGAATTCAATCATTAAGGTTGAAGTAGTACCTTTATTCGTCATTAACTCATCACTATAAGAGGTGCCGTCGGGAATGATGCAATGGGTCGATCAATAAAAGCAAGTTATCTTTAGCGGCGGATCGGGATTTTGTTTGCATGCCTACAATGGTCGTAAAACTTTAGACATCACCAATAAAAAAAAATGTTATAGTTTGCTGTGGAACGCCATACAGCTTTTACTCGCGGGGTTATGGTATGAAGAGTAATAGCTTATAGAAATAAGTTTTTTTAATGTTTATTCTAAGAAGATTAAAAGCAAATTGCTTAATCAACACGGTTCTAGAAGGACAAACAACAACAAACAAACAAACAAACAACAAAGTTATCTATCTCATAATACTATAGCTATATTTTGGTTTTTACTACGTAACTTTTAGAGTCTTCATGGGAAGTGATGTTTTATATGCGCAGCATACTGAATTAATTCCTCCAGTGTAATTTATCAACTAAAATAAGTTTTAACATTGTATACATTATATGCATTACGTATATGGTAATAACGTTGAAGTTCTATGAAAATTTCAAAATAATTGTTTTGCAAATAAAACAGTAACGTGCAAAAGAACAAAAATTGTTATTCTAAAATTTAAATCTTGTTTTGATCTTTTGCACGCCAATTTACGCACTAATTTTCTTGAAAGTTTTACAAAACTTCAAGTTTATCATACTTATCATCATATACATAATGCATATAATGTATACAATGTTAAAACTTATTTTAATTAGTAATTACCCTAGAAAAATTAATTCAGTTTATATAACATAAAAAATCACTTCTATTGCAGATGGCACGTACATAAAGTTTACAAATAAAAATCTAAAAGCTGTACGTACATGGCCTATGTTTGGTGATGCTTTACAATTGTTGCCGGTTTTAGACTACGTCTTAAATTAATAAATGTCACAGTTTCTTAAAATATTCTGGAGCTGGGGCGTTGAACTTGCAACAATTTGAGTTAAGCTCTTCATCCAAATAAACTACTTTATGCATAACGTCGCTCCAGCACATTTTAGCTAAACTGCCCGTATGCATTTGAAAGCTGCTTATCCAAATCGTTGAATACGTCGAGCAGGAGCACAACCTTGGATTCCTAGGTCCCCATAATTGGATCCCTAACTTTTTTTTCTCTGAAAGCATCTCAATTGGTTTAACATAAACAATTTGAAGAATCGCAATTTTTAAATATTCGTAACTTCGTAACAAACCAATTCCGGATATATGTTCATAAGACTTATTTTTAGAATAGCTCAAGTATACCTTGAGCTATTCTAACCTAGTATGATTTTTTGCAATTATTTGAAAACATCCGGTATATTTACTATTATTATTATTATTATTATTATTATTATTAATCTTACACAGCATGTAAAAAAAAGTTGACAAAACTGTAGTAAACAGGTTAAATTTTGCCTAAGATTTTACCGCTATTTGTTTTTTATAAATTTTTGTGGTTTTAAAGTAATATCAAACATTACTTACTTAAACTAACATTTTTGTAGCACAGACTTAGTATTCTTATAAAAAATATTATTAGAATTATGTATTTTTAAAGAAATACTTGATAGATATAAGTCGACATTAATAATCTTAAATTTATACTTAATAACTTTAATTAATGATATATAAATTATTTCAGTATTTCAGTTTATCTACATTTAGTCGACACTATTTTTATAAAACAATTTTGTAGGCACAGCAAACTTTTTTGTTTCTTATTAGTTTTTCTGCATTAATTACGTTTATAAAATGGCCACCTTTCTATCAATAAAAATTAATAAAAAACTTGCAAAACTATTAAACATAAATAATTAAAATGCTTTATTATGCACAAATATGATAAATGTATTCGACCAGGTTGAACCAGAAAATATTTTATTTGAATTTATTGTAGGCAATTTTGTTTGTTTATAATGTAATAAAATTGCCCACAATAAATATAAATAAAACATCTAGAAAAAACTTAGGAATTTCTCATCATTTTTTAAACAATTTAATCTAGTACGATATGAGCCTTTCCCGTGTGCTGCACGCTTGAATCTCAGCAATTTTATTCCACTGTTAATCACAGTTGTTTGTTCAAATTAATTTTTAAGTTATTTTTTTATGTTTTTGTTTTAAAGTGATGTGTAATAATAATAAAATTGTAGAGGGTGTGAAACACATGAACGGGGACACGACGAGGATCAAAAAGCATTCCGTGCATTCGGTCACAGATTCCACACATTCCAGGACGAGATTCTCAGATGTAATAGACGACGACGAGAAGTGAGTTATTGATAATATATTTGATCTATGTTTTTAATAATATTTTATGTGCCCTTAGACGTGTCCCATGTTGCGGTTCGAGTTCGTATGTATTTTAAATACTACTTAACTGCACGACACGCATGTTTTGCAATATTAACGTATGCACTGAATGTTGCACACAATTTTATTTATTAACTAATTAATTAAATAAATTTAATTAGATTTATTTTTTTAGGTCATGGTGGCATTCGTTTTGTTTGAAATGCAGATCAAATGAACCACCACATCCCTCATGGCAACCACCGTTATGGAACAAAGTTTGCCCTTATCCATTCTGTCCCACATACAGACAATTCTCTAGAATTATAGCTTTAAGTCTAATAGGGATACTATCATGGTGCGTAGTTTATTCCGTGCTCGGAGATACAGCAGCACCTGGAGGACAATTGTTTCAGCTTATGTTGCTAACAGTGTGTGCGCATTTTGGAGGTTGGTTGATGAGCCTTACCACTCTTCCAGCGCTCATAGGAATGTTATTTACTGGCTTACTCTTTCAAAATGTTGGATTTGTCGATTTTGATGAAAGTTTTTCGGAAGTTACAAAAGAATTAAGGTAGTTATTATATTTTTACAGTAATTTTGTATTTTAATATTGTTGTTTCGTATTATAGAAAAATTGCTCTCGTAATAATATTGATAAGAGCTGGACTAGATTTGGACCCAAATGCATTAAAACGTCTCAAATTTACAGTAGTAAAACTAGGTTTAGTTCCATGGGCGGTTGAAGCAGCTGTGATAGCAATAACGACAAGGTTTTTTCTGGACTTACCATGGATTTGGGGTATACTTCTTGGTGTAATAATAGCTGCTGTTTCTCCCGCAGTAGTAGTACCATGTTTATTCAGATTGCGTTCAAAAGGTTATGGCGTAGCCAAAGGTATTCCAACATTAATCATAGCAGTGGCTGGTATTGATGATGCCACATCAGTTGCTATTTTTGGAATTATGCAGAGTATAATGTTCTCAAACGATTCATTAACATCACAACTCTTACAAGGTCCTATTTCAATTGTTGGAGGTATTGGTTTTGGTGTGTTGTGGGGATTAATTTCAAATTATGCACCAGAAAAACACGATCCTTTTGTAGTACCTTTAAGAGTTTTGATGTTATTAGTTGGAGGCTTAATTTCTGTATTTGGAAGTGAAATGATTGGATATGGAGGTGCTGGACCTTTAGCATGCGTTGCAGCTGCTTTTGTATCTCTTGTATGCTGGTCTAGACAAGGATGGGAAATTGAAGAAAATCCAGCAGCAACAGCATTTGAAATATTTTGGATGATTTTTGAACCAATCCTATTCGGCATCACTGGAGCTCAAATTAAAATTAACGAATTAGATCCACATGTAGTAAGCATTGGAGTCGGCTGTTTAATAGCTGGAGTTTTAATTAGAATATTAGCGACAGTATTAGTAGGCATTGGATGTAAATTAAATTTAAAAGAAAAAGTTTTTGTAGCACTTTCCTGGATGGCAAAAGCTACAGTACAGGTAAATTAAATTAAATTATTGATATTTTGTTATTTATTTATTTGTTTATTTATTTTTAGGCTGCATTGGGCCCTGTTGCATTAGGATTAGTCGACACCGACACTGAAAAGAAGTATGCTGAAACAGTTCTTATGATATGCGTGCTTTCAATTATGTTAACAGCTCCTACCGGTGCAATCCTTATAACACTATCGGGTCCACGTCTTCTAACCAAAACTAAATTCCCTGTAGTTCCCGAAGAATGGCGTAGAAGTCATCGACCTTCTATCAGGGATATAAGTATTATCGACGAGGAAGAGGAACGTGATGATACATTTAACAGTTCCCATAGTGATAATGTGATCAAAGATCCTAATAAGTTAGATCCATAATTTGATATTTAATTTTTATAATATTATTAAGAGGCATTAAAATCATCTTCATGCTTTTCATAATAGAACAACGAAATAACCGTTCGAGTGCATCATTATTTCATTTAATTACTAATAAAGAAAACAAATGAGAAAAACTGTAGTTGGAACTGCTCAATTGATTTGTAAATATGATTTTATTAATAATTTATGTATTATATTTATTCGATTTCAAAACATTATAAGGGATCATTAGAAAATTATTGTAGATTTGAATAAATTTGTACTATAGTTTTAATTTATTATTTCTAATTATTATTTCATGTGTTTTTATTAAACTTCGTCGTAGTTTCTATACCTCCTATAAATAATTCAAAGTTAATTACAATTTTATATTATATTACTCCTCGGAATTTATATTAGTTTTAGTAATTAATTTCACAGTCATAAAATATACGGTTATTTTATAGTGTTTTGGGTAAATTAACACGTTAGTACATCATAAACATCAAATGTCAGCTGCTAAGATACGAGACTGGTATCTTTAATTTATTTAAGACAACAATGTGTACATGTTGCAGAAACTACGTACTTTTGGACTTTTAGTTTAGCAATAAATAGAATATTAATGTATACGAGCTGATAATTAATTTACACTTGTTATGTCAGCAAAATTTATATATACAGGGTGTTGAAAAAATGAGCAAAACATAAAACGGCACAATCTTTGTTCAAAGTTAAAAATATTTTCTTACAGAACAAGTATCCTATCGGCATGCATTTTCAATATACAGGGTGTTTTATACTAAACTTTTTTTTGCACTTATGCACAATGTTTTAAAAACTTTTTATCAAATAAGCACGTTTGCATTTTTTTATACCCTAATTATAAATACATACTTTTAACATTCTTCCGGTAGGTTATATACGTCGACAGCTCCGAAGAACACAGAAGACAACATCATAAAGAACCAAATTGACTTCGTATTAATTAATAACGATTTTGCAATTGCATAAAAAGTGCAAAAACATATCCAGAAGCCGACATCAACTCTGATCATAACCCTGTTTGCTGCAAATTTAGATGTAAGTTAAAAGCAATTAAGAGAAAAGAATTCAAATAAAAGAATAAAAATAAGGAAACTTAAGATACCCGAAATAAGACAGAAAGTCACAGAAAAACTAGACTTTTGATCCAGAAAAACTCGAGAACTTACAGACAAAGAAACGATGTAGGAAAGTATTAAGAAGTCAACAATTGAGATAAGGTAGAACATTTTTAGACCAGAACGTAAAGAAGAGTGGATGATAGACAAAATACTACATCTCATGGACAAAAGGAAAATTCATAAAAACAACAACTATGATACAAAAGATTAAATACGGAAATAAGAAGAGAAGTACGGTATGCAAAGAACGAATGGCTCAAAAACCAATTCAAAAAAATTGAAGAGCTACAAAGAAAGCACGATTCATTTAATCTACACAAAGAAATCAAGATTATGATAGGAAAGAACAAAAATAAAACGCATTCCGTTTTAATGGACAACAATAGTAAAATCATTACAGATAACGAAGAAAAAAGAGCACCTGGGTGGCGTACATACAAAAACCATTTGCTGATGACAGACCACAACAATAAGCCCACAGACAAAATCAGAAATA
The DNA here is from genome assembly GCA_963932245.1 of Tachinus rufipes. Lineage (NCBI taxonomy): Eukaryota > Metazoa > Arthropoda > Insecta > Coleoptera > Staphylinidae > Tachinus > Tachinus rufipes. Next base: position 36,024,744 of record OZ010741.1, on the reverse strand, counting down.
GACTGAAAACGAAATGCCAAGTAATGTGAAGAGCACCAGCATTATGAGCCAATTCTTAAAGATATTTTTAAAGATTATACAAGACCGATTAAGAACAAATTGTGAGGAGAATTTAAGTGACAATTAAAAGCTGTAATTGTGCAACGCGGTATTAATTTATTATATTATAAATTTATTGTAAACATATAGGGTTAAGTGGAAGAACAGTTTTATAGCTGAACTTCGCCTTTTTGTACATTTTAATGACAAATAAAGAATGCAATAATGATAATAATAACAATAATAATCAATTTGGCTTACTGGCAGGAGTGGATGCAAGAGAGGCGCTATTTTCACTACAAGTTTTGGTACAGACATGTAGAGAAATGCAGCAAGATATGATTTTGTGCTTTATAGACTACAAAAAAGCATTCGATAAAGTAAAACACAATAAACTAATCGAAATATTGCAGAATATAAACCTTGATAGCAAAGATATACGAATAATCACAAATCTTTACTGGAACCAAAAATCGGCAATGAGAATAGACAACGACCCCACAGACTATGTAGAAATTAAGAGAGGAGTACGGCAAGGTTATATTCTATCCCCGACCTTATTCAATCTATATTCTGAGGCTATAATAACGGAAGCACTGTACGAAAGAGAAAAAGGAATAAAGTCAATGGGGAAGTAATAAACAACCTTAGATATGCAGACGATACCGTTTTGATTGCGTCGATGCAGGAAGAAATGCAAAATATGCTGAATCAAATAAATACACAAAGCATACTAGGAGGGCTCAATATGAAAATTCAAAAAACAAAATTTATGATAATAAATTTATAAAATTAATTAATAAAATTTAATAGGCAAAATAAAAATGTAACACTAAATCTAAACGGAGAGAGTCTAACAGGGTACAAAAATACAAATACTTAGTAGGAACGTGGCTAAACAAAAAATGGAAAAGTGATAGCAAAATGTTATATTTGGCTTATTGTTATGTATGGATGTGAAGCCTGGTCCATCAAAGAGAACACCAAACAGCGACACAAAGCGTTCGAAATGTGGTTATATAGACAAACGTTAAAAATATCTTGGATCGACAAAATAACTAACGTCGAAGTACACAATGGGAACGAAACCGAAAATGTTTAATATGATTAGAAAAAGAAAACTGCAATACCTAGGTCATATAATGCGACATAACCAGTACAAGCTACTGCAGAAGATCATGATGGAGAAGATTGAAGATTGCAGAGCAGTAAGAAAACGTAAAAATCATGGTTACAAAATATAAGAGAATGGACAGGAATATCTCGCACATTAACATAATAACATAAACTGATATGATATATAAGCAGGGCGTTGCATGACGTACCGCACAAACTCAAGCTGCATGTTCCTGACGCCAATTTAAGTAAAACTTGTCCTAAAACATGGTTTAATTGCAACTTTTGTCTCAGTATAAAGTTAAGAGGTTATTGGAATGTATCTTCATTTCAAATAAACTGTTCAAAAAAACTGTTTTTAACATTAGTACGGTGCAAATCAAAATGGATTAAAGGTCTGCACGCTGAATTAGATCAGGTCTGCTATTAACTATATCTCGTATATAATATTTAAAAAAGGGAATATAAACCAATGCGAAAATTATCGGCCTACATCAATAACACCAATTTTTTTTAAAGTATTTGAAATGCTATTAAAAAGCGCTTGTTCTCTTTTTTAGAAAAATTTATTTGTCGGGCACAGTTTGGATATATTCCTTCTAGATCTACAATAAAAGCTGTAAAACAACTTGTTCTTGACATTGAACAGGCATTTGAATGCAAAAGTGTGATGTCTGCTTTTTTCTTAGATATAAGCAAGGCATTCGACTCAGTCAACCCAGAGAAGTTGTTGCACAAACTCGAATTCTATGGCATAAGAGGTACACCTACATTAAATATTGTTAACAGCTACTTAACTGGCAGAGAACAGATTGTCTTTGCTAGTGGTACTTTTTCGGATAGAAAAAAAAATGTACTACGGTGTGCCGCAGGGGTCTATTTTAGGTCCCCTGCTGTTTCTGTTGTACATAAATTATCTTGAATGTAATGTAACACTAGCATATCTTTAGGACATATCTTTATGCCAATGACACAACTCTCATTCAAAGTGTAACAGCTTCTGTGGTGGATGGGTTGAGTCCTTTAGAAGAAGCAAAACAATGGTTTCATGCAAATAATTTAAAGTTAAATGAAGCAAAAACAGAACATATGTTTTTTTCATTACTTATTGTAAATGAAGGTGTTAATAAATCAATAAAATTTTTGGGTATTCACTTAGACAATAAATTATCTTGGCAACAGCATGTGGAATTGTTGTCCACAAAATTAAGCAGTAATATTTATTTAATAAAAAAAATAGCTGAGAACACGGATTTAACGGTTACACAAATGGCTTATTTTGCATTTATTCAATCTTTAATTGAGTATGGAGTACTGCTGTGGGGTAAATCTCATCATGCTAATCGAATCTTTGATTTGCAGAAGAAAGCTGTTCGTGCAGTTGCGGATCTTGGTTTCAGAGATACGTCATTTTAAAAAAAACTGGGTTTGATGACTGTTGCAAGTTTATATATATTGGCATGGTTGGTGCATGTGAGAGAAGGTATAGATGCTGGAAATTACAAGTTTCAAAATGAATTGCATAATTGTTGTACCAAATCAAGTAAAAACATCAGCTTGCCATACTGCAGACTAACAAAAACATTAAATTTATTTCATTAAATGTCAGTCATAATGTATAATATTTTACCCTATACAATCCAAAAACTACCAGGTAAAGAATTTAAGTTATCTCTAAAAAAAAATATTATTAAATAATGAATTATATCATGTTAATGATTATTTTAATTTAAGTTTTTAAATTGTTTTGTTATTGTTCATAAGTGTGCATGTAAAAATGTTTTCTTTTAATATTAACTCACAACTTGTAAATGACGTTTTTGTACCACATTATTTTACTATGTTTATGCAAATAAAGTTTATCTTATCTTATCTTATCTTATCTTATCGTATACTAATCTTTTAATGATCCCACAGGTAATAATCTAACGGAGTAAAACATTGCGATCTTTGTGGCCAAGAATGTGCCTATTGAAATAATAGATATTTTACGAGAAGCTCCATCATGTTGTATCATATATATATATATATATATATATATATATATATATATATATATATATATATATATATATATATATATGTTTGACTGGGCACGAGTTTGGCGAGATTTTACCACGAGTTTGGAGATATTTCAAGTTTGAGCATATCTCCAAACTTGAAATCAGTTTATTGCAATTTAACAGCAAATGTATAAGCTAATCATTGCATTTTGGAGATCCAGTCGACATAAATACATCACATTACACTTGGATTACAATAAATTGCAAATATTTTTGAATTTGTTTAAATTATTTCAATTTATACGTGTTTGAGGATATTTATCGCCAAAATCGTGTAACGGATATTTGTATAAAATATATACGATTTCCGTATATTAGTATAAATTCAGTTTTTAGTTTAAACCAAAGGTGGAGCTAGGGAATAGATAATATAATAAAATATTCTTGATTTTGTTTTCGTACGGAATAACAGTTTGTAAGAATGACGTCATAAGATTTCTTTGTAGAATTTATATTTGATACATCAGTCGGAAATTCATTACAATAAAAGTATATATTTTTTATGCATGTCGTATTATCTTAATTGCAAGTATTAAGAAACAAAATTATTAATTTAAATGTAATTCAGTAACCACAGGTTTTTAAAAATGTCTTGTACACTAGTAATGTAAATAATACTGAATTTCATATTGGAGGCGGTACAATGACATTCATATATAATGTTGTATAAATAAAATAAAATGCAGTAAACAGGAATTCTTCAGTAGGTCGGTTATAATAATAATACATAATGAGATTCATAATGGAGGCAACACACTTATAACATTAATGTTCACAATATTCAATAATTTTAATTAAATTTCGTAAATAGGTCATTTACAATGATAAAGTCAGATTAACAAAATTCTTTTGGATGCGGCAATAATAAAATAAATATACACAATATTTAATGATTTTATTGAAATTTGGTATACAGAGATGTTTCAGTATGCCAATTACAATGAAAATATTAGTATACCAAAAAAAAATCTTGTTGGAGGCGGCAATAATAACATATATGTACACTTATTCAATGATTTTATTGAAAGTTGGTATATAAGGATGGTTAAGTATGCTAATTACAATGATAAAATCATAATAACAACATTTTTGTTGGAGGCGGCAATAATAAAATAAATAAAAACAACATTCAACAATATTAATAAAATTTGATATACAGGGATGTTTAAGTATGCCAATTACAATGATAAAATCAGTACATAAAAATTCTTATCGGAGGCGGCAATAATAACATGAATGTACACAACATTCTATGATTTCAATAAAATTTTGTAAACAGAGATGTCATAGTATTTCAATTTCAGTGATGAAGTCAATATACTAACATTCTTGTTGGAGGCAGCAATAATAACATAAATATACACAACATTCAATAATTTCAATTAAAGTTGGTACACAAGGATGTTAAAGTATGAAAATTAGAACGATAAAGTCAAAGTAACAAAATTATTGTTAAAGGCGGCAATAATAAAATAAATATACCCAATACTAAATGATTTTATTGAAATTTGGTATACAAAGATGCTTCAGTATGACAATTTCAATGATAAAATCAGAGTGTGTGTCTTCTTGTTGGAGGCAGCAATAATAACATGAATGTGTTCAACATTCTAGGATTTTAATAAAATTTGATATACAGGGATGTTTAAGTAAGCCAGTTACAATGATAAAGTCAAAATAACAAAATTCTTGATGGAGGCGGCAATAATAAAATAATTATACACAACATTCAATGTTTTTAATGAAATTTGGTATACCGGAGTGTTTAAGTATGCCAATTACAATGAAAAAATCAGTATACCATAATTCTTGTTGGAGGCGGCAATAATAACATAAATGTACACACACTCAATGATTTTAATAAAAGTTAGTATATAAGGATGCTTAAGTATGCCAATTACAATGATAAAGTCAAAATAACAAAATTCTTGTTGGAGGCGGCAATAATAAAATAAAAAACACAACATTCAATGACTTTAATAAAATTTGGTATACAAGGATGTTTAAATGTGCCAATTACAATGATACAATCAGTATATAAAAATTCTTATTGGAGGCGGCAATAATAACATAAATGTACACAACATTCTATGATTTTAATAAAATTTAGTAAACAGGCATATTTAAGTAAGCCAATTACAATGAAAAAGTCAGTATATAAAAATTCTTGTTGGAGGCGGAAATAATAACATGAATGAACACAACATTCAATAATTTCAAAAAAGTTGGTATACAAAGACGTTAAAGTATGCCAGTTACAACGATAAAGTCTGAATAACAAAATTCTTGTTGGAGGCGGCAATAACAAAATAAATAAACACAACATTCAATGATTTTAATAAAATTTGATATGCAGGGATGTTTAACTACAATGATAAAACCAGTAGATAAAAATTCTTATTGTAGGTGGCTATAATAACATGAATGTACACAGCAATCTAGGATTTTATTGAAATTTGGTTTACAAGGATATTTAAGTAAGCCAGTTACAATAATAAATTCAAAATAACAAATTTCTTATTGGAGGCGGCAATAATAAAATAATTATACACAACATTCAATAAATTTATTGAAATTTGATATACCGGCATGTTAAAGTATGCCAATTACAATAAGAAAATTATTATATCAACATTTTTGTTGGAGGCGGCAATAATAACTTAAATGTACACAACATTCAATGATTTTAATGAAATTTGGTATACCGGTCTGTTTAGGTATGCCCATTACAATGAACAAACCAGTATACCAAAATTCTTGTTGGAGGCGGCAATAATAACATAAATGGACACACATTCAATGATTTTAATGAAAGTTAGTTTACAAGGATGTTAAAGTATGCCAGTTACAGCAATAAAGTAAGAATAACAAAATTCTTGTTAGTGGCGGCAATAATAAAATAAATATACACAGTAGTCAATGATTTTATTGAAGTTTGGTATACAAATTTGCTTTAATTTGCCAATTACAATGATAAAATCAGTGTACCAAATTTTTTGTTGAAAGCGGCAATAATAACATAAATGTACACAACATTCTAAGAAATAATTGAAATTTGGTATACAGAGATGTTTAAGTAAGCCAGTTACAATGATAAAGTCAAAATAACATAATTTTTGTTAGAGGCGGCAATAATAAAATGATTATACACAACATCCAAAAATGTAAATGAAATTTGATATACCGGCATGCTTAAGTATGTCAATTACAATGAAAAAGTCAGTATACAAAAAATTTTCTTGAAGGCCGCAATAATAACATAAAACTACACAAAATTTAATGATTTTAATGAAAGTTGGTATACAAGGATGTTTAAGTATGCCAATTATAATGATAAAGTCAAAATATCAAAATTCTTGTTGGATGCGGCGCAATTATAACATTAACGTACACAACATTCTTTAAATTTAATGAATGCCAATAACAATAATAAGGTAAAATTAACAAAATTTTTATTGGAGCCGGTAATAATAACATAAATGTACACAACATTCAACAATTTTTATTAAATTTGGTAGACAGAGATGTTTAAGTATGCCAAATACAACGATAAAGTCAGAATAACAAAATTATTTTTGGAGGCTGCAATAATTCACATTTAATGACTTTAATGAAGTTTGGTAGACGGGAATAATTAAGTATTCTAATTATAATGGAAAAGTCAGTATACCAAAATACTTGTTAGAGGTGGCAATAATATCATAAATGTATATAACATTCCATTATTTTAATGAGAGTTGATAGACAAAGTATTTATTAAGTAGACCAATTACAATTATAATTTTAAAATACAAAAATCTTGTCAGAGGCGGCACTATTATAACATTAATGTACAAAGTATTTTGATAAGAGTTGTTGTGTTTTAAATAATTTTACTAAACAGCCATTTTAAACTATTCCAATTATGCTTTGTAAAGAATATAGACTTTAATATAAAGTTTTATGTTATTCCTAAAATTTTACTGATACTGTTTTGCTAATTTCTAAGTTTGTAGGTAATAATGAAACTAGAAGACAAATGTATTCAAATTTTAAATTTAATTGAATTTAAAATGAATGTAATTATCTAGTTTGATGACGTATGTTATTGAAGTTTATCCATGCTTTAATCCAATATGTCTGTAAATTAAGTTAATTTGTGGTATCGATTATGATTTGTTTTGTAGGAGTATAATAATATTGTAAAAATTCATTCATTTCAAAACAATAATGAGTAATGAGTAATATTATTTATCCGATGATATACTTTAAGTTTATAATTGTAACTAAAGCATCAGAAAATATATTTTAAATTTCTTAGTCTTAATGCATATCTATTTATAATGTCATAAGCCTGCAAACTTGACCTTGCTCTACTATTGAAAAGGGTTCAACGATATTCATTCATAGAATACAAAAAAAAAAATTATGGTTTTCCGTTCTCACATTCCTGTTAAGATAATACATTTTGAATGTTATAGTTGGTAAGAAATATTCCCAATAATAATCGATGGTAATATAACACCGATTTTAAATATATTAACTACATAAAACTTGATTTATATAATTATTATTGTTAAATTTTGTTAAGTCATTGTACTAGTACCACTAGTGTTTGAATAGAAGTATATGATAAATAATCAATTCAATTACATTTTATTGTTTATATTTATCAAATAAATCACTGAAACACTGGCTGACATAGAATTTCAAAAATGATTATAACTTGTAAGATATTTCTATAAATAAATAAATAATAGAATGTTCTATACTACAAGAAGAGAAATAACGTTAAGTAAATAACAACAAAAATGTTATTATTTGGAAAAAAATATATAAAAGCAAGTTATAAAATATCATAAAATAATGTAATAATATAAAAGCCATTTAGAGATATATTGTTAAAGAAATGCTATTAAAACTATTCAAACATTAGTTTGAAGATATCGCCAAAGATGTGTGATAATATAAACAGTAGTTAGGGAATATCGTCAAACAAGTGCTACTATTAAAAGCATTTGTTTGGAGATATCGTCAAAGAAGTGCGAATATATAAGCGGTAGTTTGGGGATATCGTCAAACAAGTGCTACTATAAAAAGCATTAATTTGGAGATATCGTCAAAGAAGTGCGATAATATAAGCGGTAGTTTGGGGATATCGTCAAACAAGTGCTAATATAAAAAGCATTAGTTTGGGGATATCGTCAAACAAGTCTCACTATAAAAACATTAGTTTGGAGATATCGTCAAAGAAATGTATTTATATTAACACAAGTTTGAAGATATCCCCAAAGAAGTATAACTACATTAACACAAGTTTAGGCATAGCGCTGTACTCGTGTTGTTGTATATATCTTGTTTATAACAAATAAAAGTACATTAATAATAAAAAATAAAGAATATATATAGAAAAACACGAACATGGCGCTATACCTAAACTAATATAACCGTTTGTTTTTTATAACAAACATAATTAAATTATGATATTTATAAAAAATAAAAACATTTTATATTAATAAACAAATTATTTTACTCAATTTGTTTATTAATTTCAATTGTTACATTTTAATTTTTAATTTTTTAACAAATATAACTATACTAGTTATAAATTGTTAAGATCAATTTATAACACAATAATTACTAATATTTATAACAATTCATTGTATTTTTTTAATAGTATTAGTAATACCATTTACTATGATTTTAAATATTAAATATGTCTGCAACAAAAAGAAATAACCAAATAACTGTTTTATATCATGTTGTGCCATCTATTATAGATTTGTTAAAGTTATATATCCTCAAACTTGTCACAAGTTTGGAGATATTTTCTAATTTTACAAAAACCAAATTTAAAAACAAATTAGAAGCAAACAGAAGAAACCAAAGGTAACATATGTTACAATTATTGTTAATTTAAGTAATGTCACTGTTGTATAGGCTATTTCATGGTTATTTGGCTATATACAATGTATATCCTCAAACTTATGCAGTCTCAAACTCGTGCTCTTCCGTATATATATATATATATATATATATATATATATATATGTATTGTTTCATTCATTTTCTCGTTCATGAAGAACAATTGGAAACTCCAATCCATAGCACAAAAGCGATTCAACGGGTTACCCGGGCCGTTCGCTGATTCCTTCAGTGAAGGACGCATGCAACCCAAAACATCTTCTTCTTCTTCTTTGTTTTCTCTCTTTTCATGATTGTGGGTTATTCTTTTGCTGTCGCTCTTCGTACAATATCTCGCCATCTTTCCTTGTTCCCGGATTCCCTTGTTGCTTGTGTTATCGTGCTGTTGGTTGTTGTTTTGAGAGTGTCGGTCCACTTCATCGGCAATCTTTCTTTTGGTTTTTTCCATCCATTTTCCCGTGTATCACCAATTTTTCTAGGTTGTTATAACCTCTTCTATTAATGTGGCCAAAAAAAATTAGGATTCTAGTAAAGACAATCTGTGACAGTCGCTGGGGTTTATTTATTTCTTTATTAATAGATACGTTAGTTCTGTGAGTTTTCCATAGAACACGTAGTATTTGGCTCCAGCACTACATCTCACATGCATTATTTTTTTGTCTATCCTGTTTTTTAATTGTTCATGATTCGGAACCATATAGTAAAACTGGGAATACCAGTGTTTTATTGTTTGTTTTTAAGTGTTTAAAGTTATATTCATCCATGTTCTTTGAAGTTCTCTTACAAACCGTAAGAGTATATATTAAAAAAGATTGGTACATTCTTGCTTCGCTCCTTTTTTGATGTTGTATGGATTTGAGAGGCGTTTATCAATTCGTACTATTGCCTTACTATTTTTGTATAGTTGTTGTATTAATAAGCTTAGATAATGAAGGACTCCCATCTCGCGTAGTATGGTCCACAGTTTTTTCCATTTCATACTGTCAAAGCATTACGATAGTCAACAAAGCACATGTAAATTGGTTTATTGATTTCTCGGGTTTTTTCAATGACTACGAGTGCCTCTTCCTTTGACAAATCCAGATTGTTGTAGTGGTATTTGCCATAACAGGAATAGTTTTAGTTTTTTATTAATAATTTTGAGGAGGATCTTGCTGGCATGTGACATTAGCGCAATCATCCGATAGTTCTTGCATTTGTCTTTGGAACCTTTTTTGTGTTATGGTATGAATACCAATTCTACCCAGTCATCAGGCCATTGTTCGGTTGCCCATATTCTGTTGCGTATTTTATGTAGTATGTGAACACCACTTTCTCCCATTGCTTTAATGATTTCGGTGGTGATGTTATCTGCTCCTGGAAATTTTAAAGGCTTAAAATTTTTTATGGCATTTAGATTATAGTTGTCTGTTCTTTCATGATCATTGAATAGTTCTTCACAGTATTCTTTCCATATTTTCAGTGCTTTCTCTATGTTTGTTATTTTTTCGCCTTCATTAATTTTGAGAGTCCATGATCGAGGCGCGTGTTGTTTGTTTATTGATTTTATTAATTTATAAAGATCTTTTGTGCTAATATTTTTAATTCTTAATAAGTGTGCGTTTTTATCCTTTCTGCAACACCGTTGTATAGTTCTGCTGAGTTCGGTGTATTTGATCTATTTTTGTTTTGTATCTATATCACTTGTCATTAGATCTCTTCTTTTTTGTACTATTTCCATAGTTAGATCCGTTATCCAGTGTTGGCGCTTTTATGTTGTTTGCTTTTCTTTGGTTTCTTTAATCGTTTCTTTGATGGCCATGTTGATGAATTGCCATATTTAATCAGGTGTTATAGCATCTTGTTGAGTTGGTGGATTATCGAATTCTATCCGCAGTTTTTCTTCAAATATTTTTTCATTACTAATTTGTGAGAAGTTTTTGATCGCTGCCAGGTATATAATCGTCGAATGTCTTGTTGATGCACTTTGTTCGATATTGTTAGTCCATTACCAGTACAAAAGTTTAGTAACATTTTTCCTCTCCCCAGAACATCTAAGAGCATCCATTCAACAAAATTTCTACTAATAGTAGTATACTATAAAACAATGTAACTAAAAAATAAGTTATAAATTGTAACTCCGCAAGTTATCAATCTTGAATATGCTTGTTGTTTCTGGATGTGGGCATAAACATCTTGTAAGTCAGTAACTAAATGTTTGAAAAGATAATCAAAATCTACTCGAAGCAATCTAGATCTTTAATGTTCACGTTGGTTTTAGTCAAAAAAGAATTAAGGATTTTCTATTTTTAGGATCCTGATAAACCAAATTATTTATTTAGACTATAAATATTATTAAAGAAATTTATTTTTAAACTATTAATTATGTCAATATTTAGTTGATTAAATTGGTTTGTGGGACATAATTAGCCAAATGAATCAAAAATGAGCTCTACTTTCTGAGCAACTTGCCATGTGAAATAGAGCTCTGTCTTGATATTTCAAAAGTAGATTCTGTAACATCTCTAAATAAAGATCTTAAAAAACACTTTAATTCCAAATAAACTTCCAAATCTTTCATAAGCAAAATTTGAATTAGCTTATTTTCATTACTAATGCTTTAAAATGCTTGTTTCACTTTTACCTAGTTTATCTAATTATAATTTTATCTTTAATTCTTTATTCAATTAAATTTTTCAACTTAAACTGCAGAAGAATATGCATCATTTCTTATCATTTGTTTATGTTAATTTTTAAGTAGGTTTTTTTTAATTGAGTTTGAAAGTGAATGCAAATTTTCAAGCAATAACAATGCTATTAAGTGTTGTAAACGTTTCTCAAACAATCGTGTGTCTTGTACACTTGGAAATACCCGTACTAATGTTTAAGATGCGTCAAATCGTTACTTGTCTAAAGGATTTAAAAAAAGGGCAGAATTAAAAAAAAAATCAACTGTTGTTGATGATCATTTTCATGTGCTCAACACACTGAAAGATTGTAGATCAATAGCAAGCAGTTCAACTTATACATTGTTTTCTAATAGTGATTTAAATAAGTGAAGATTTAATTAGGAGACTTGTGGAAAGTGGTTTAACACATTAAAAGATTGCAGATCAACAACAGTTCAACAATTACATTGTCTTTTAATAGTGGAAGAGTTTAAATATGTAAAAAAATAAAAATTTGTAAAAAGTGATTTCAATTTGCAAAAGCCTTTATTTATAATTATAATTTAATGACATCTGATACTTAGGTAGCAAAAAGAACGTTTGCGCAATTTTATGCAAATTGGAATCTTCAGCATTAAGCTGAATTCTATATACTAATACGTTTTTGTCTGCAATCACCTAATGGTTGAGAAAGAATAGAAAGAATGTATAAAAACAAGGTAAACAATATTTTGACTGCGCCATTTTTATACAAATATCTTTTAACAGGATTTCTGTAAAAGTGTAGACAGGCATTTCTACAAAAGCATATACCTACCTTTTAATTGTGGAATTTCACAGATAAGTAAAAGATTTTTTCAAGATGAATATGTCGTCCCATGTCCGCATTTTATGAATTTGTTTTAATGCATGACAACGCCAGACCACACATTGCATAAATGATAACTTAGTACTTGGATTAAAGATCCGCAGTTTTTCACAGTTCGATACGGGCTTTAATTTTGAGCTTCGGGTGAGCTCGAATTTTACATAGAGTTTAGGCTTAAATACTAACAATCCGGAAGCTTTTTTGATTATAAATATCTAACGTTATAATAATAGTTTTAATCAAATAAAAATAACAGTTTATAGTCTTTTTTAATCTTCAAGTACCTTTTTTATTGTTTTTGGTATTACCATGTAATATTTTTACAATATTTAATCAGATAGTGCATGTGCAATATGCATACATGTACTTGCGTACTGCAGTACAGAACAAGTCTCAAAAATTAGCACGAGGACAGAGTCAGTACATACATATACACTGTAGACATAAGTATATCAAACTGCTCAACGTCAATTGAATACTGATTTGAAGAACATTTAAGTCTAAGCGCAACCTGGTTTGTGTTTGTTTTGCGTGATACACAAGAACCATTATTAAAACGTTAAACACTATTTTACATAAAAAACCCACAAGTGCGCACGCTCATGTGTGAACATATAATAAATTCTAATACGTCGTGAAGAAAGTTCATACACAACTCTGTGTTATCAATTTAACAGTTTTTCTTTAAATGCAAACAACTGTTTTGTGATTCAGTACAGTTTATATTGTGCATTAATAATAGTTCGCAAAATAATTGATTATGTAAGTATGTACGTTTATATTTAATTTATAAATTAATGTAATGTTCAAAACAAGATAATTTATTTTTTAACTAACCTCACTTTACTAAGCCGTGCAATCCATCTGCATCACAAAATAAAAAGTTGGATAAGCTATAAAACAGTAAAACTACCTTTTAAATAAATTTATTATATTATTTTTATTTATTTTCACATGCTATGAAATTAGAATTAATTCATTTATTGACTTTTCGCATAAAATAATGTTAAATTGATCTTTCATAAACCGGTTTTATAAGAAAGTTTGTGTTATTCGAGTAGATTCGGATCAAGTCGCCCGTGTATTTTTAGAATACAATAAATTGATAGATTTTATTTTATATTACTTGGTTCATTTTACTCATGAAAATTTTATAGCGTTTTTAAATTATTCATTATTCTTTTTTTTAGATTTGGAATAGTTTAAATAAGAAATTACATTTTTTTTTTCATAAAATTCCACGTTAGTTCAAGCAATCGTCCCCACATCGACATCTCCGATTTTGCTTAAATTTTGTACACTTGTTTAGGGTACCAAAGTATGATAATTCTTAAAAATTTTAGCTCTCTAGGTACAATACAGTGTAAATGGCGGCTATTTTAATTTTTCGGAGTATTTTGTCTCTTTTCAGTTTTTATGCTCTATTCAATATCCTAATGTTAACATTCAAAGAAAGATTACATGCAAGTTGAAAAGATTGTTTTAAAATCATTTATACTATAGGGTTTTCCAATAAAAGGTTTTATTTTGATATTTAAAAAAAAAACGGGTATTTTATAAGAAAAATCAATAAATGTTTATTTCATTGTAAAGAGGAAGGTATACCATTAACATTTGAAAACGATATCAGTCAAATGGCCGCCACGGTTAAGGTGAAATTTTTAATGACCAATTCGCACATTTGCGGCTGTATGTCCTCGATAACTTCACAAATTCCATCTTTAAGGTCTTGAATCGATTGTGGAGCATTGGCATAGACCTTATCTTTCCCGTGGCCACAAAGAAAAAAGTATAAAGGTGTTAAATCACAAGATCTCGGTGGCCAGTTGTGATCATCTCTTCGAAAAAAAACACGGTCAGGAAACTTTTCTTGCAAAACTGCAATTGTTTCGTTGCTTGTATGGCACGTAGCGCCGTCTTGCTGAAAATAAACGTCGTCCATATCTTCCAATTCCAACCATAAAAAATCATTAATCATAGCTCGGTAGCGCCATCCATTCACCGTAACAGTTGCATCAGCCTCATTTTTGAAAAAATAGGGTCCAATCACAACGCCAGCCCAAAAACCGCACCAAACATTGACACGTTGAGGATGCAAAGACTTTTCATCCTTGGATTTTCTGAGACCCAAATGCAACAACTCTGCTTACTAACGTAGCCTCCAAGGTGAAAATGGGCCTCATCACTAAAGATGATTTTTCGTTAAAATTTCGGATCATTTTAATGCATTTGAAGGACCCAATCAGCAAAGATACGACGTTTATGGTGATCGACCGGCTTGAGTTCTTGTGTTAACTGAACTATAAAAGCCTAAGTCTTTATGCAAAATACGATGTAATGTCGTTTGTAGAATGTCTAATTCCAAAGATCAACGAGGAATTAACAAACCTGGGTTTTTTTCAACAGTAGTGTTGAAAAAACTAGCTACATCAGCAATATTCCTATGTGTTCTTGAGCGATGCACACGGTTTTGATTTTTCACATCACAAACTTGTCCCAACAGCTCAAATTTTTCCACCAGGTTTACTATTGCCGGCCTAGAAGGTGCTTTACGACGACCAAGAAATGCTTTAGTTTTACGAACTGTGACTGAAAAATCTTAAGAGATCGAAATGTATTTTAAAGTTTTATAGCAAGACATGTAGTAGAAAAGACCATAATATTATTACATTTTGATAATATTGTTAACAAAATATCCAATTTCATAAATATATCTGACAAATCTACAACAAATCAAATTTAGAAAATTCATCGCAATTTGCCTATTTAAATTTTATAACTCCTCATTCTGCATCTATTCTAATTACATTGCGCTTTTAAGAACAATACGTGCTAAGATTTGTGATCATAAAAGAGGCTGGTTTCAATGTCATTAACTTTAGTCAAGTCAATTGTATCACTCATCGATTTGCTGATCAGTTGAAATCAGGATAAAATATCCATTTTTCTTGAATTGAATAGGACAGTTATCCGTGGGATCTCCTAAAGGTGCAGTGAGTTGTTTATTGCATGCATCCAATGATTCTGAATATACAATAAATTTTAATGCGGTAGTGTAACCAATTGCAATTTCAAGTAAAGTAAAGTTTAAGTTTTCAGATTTAACTTTGGCTGATTCATAAGTCAATAGGGTTTCTCCCATTGATGTTATATTGGGGGTTGATAATGTATTAGTAATCATACCAGTTTATCATGTTCATATTAAGGGTAATCCAAGTGCTATCTGTTCCGACCAACTTAGGTTGGATAATTATAGGTGTTGTTACAATCTACGGATAATAGTTACTGTCACTCATTCATTGTCAACATTTTTTGGGTGTAAAAGAGTACATTTTTCTGAACTCATCTTGTTTCAACAAGGCTTTTAACACCAGCCATCATTTTTTGAGTGTAAAGGAATACGTTCTTCCAAACTCATTTCGTTTGAACAAAGCCTTTAGCACCAATTCACATTTTTATGGTCTACGTTTATCTGAACTCATTTTGTTTCAACGAGGCTCAATCAACATTCTTTGGGTGTAGATGAGTACGTTTTTTACAAACTGATTGGTGCTAGAGGCCGCGTTGAAACATCATCATTTTTTTAGAATAGAGGAGTGCGTTCTTACAAAAAAACAATGACGAATTTACTATGGCCAAGTTAAAAATAGTCGTTAGCACCACTGGCAAGAAAGCATTTGCAACACTTTAATGTTGCACTCGCTTTGCACGTGCAGCTAATCATCAGCAAACAGTTTTCACTGTAACTGTAACCGATGGAATCAAGATTATTGTTGCTTTTATAAATAATAACCCCCTTGTTTCTACGTTTTGAGCTGTTCTGAGAAGAACATTATTTATTGGCATATATTGCGTTGACTAGCGACATTTTTACGATTAAATGTATCACCGGCGAAAACAAACATTAAAAAACACTAGTAACTTTGTAATAAATGTAAGATATATTCAGTTATTGGGTGTTGGCATTTGAAAATAGCTTCATGCACTGTCGTCGAAAGTGCATAATGGGAGAGGGGAAGGAAACATAGAACAGGTTAGAACTTTGCGCTCTCAGTAAAAAATACACAACTGTTTGGAACCGTCCAGAACAGTGAAAGGAAAGCATCTAATGACTGTGCTCTTGATGTAGTTGAAAATGATTTAACTGCGTTTCCGTGTGCAGTACTCGGCCTTTCTAGGTATCGGCTATGCAATTTATTTAATATTTTCTTTGTGTAAGCTTCATGATAAATGTGAATTAAACTATTAGATTTATATTCAGTTTGTAGACCCAAGAAACTCAGGTAATTTCGGAATGCTTCTTCAAATATAAAATTACTGACTCGATTTCAGTTGTGTCATCTGAAACGACAAAGAAATCATCATCTAGATGATAGTTTTGTTAAAAACGTAGTAATTATGCTGTTTAAATATGTTTATTTTATTATTTTTGCTGCAAACGTTTTACAGAATAAAATGATAAAATGTCATAAATAAAATGAAGTAAGAAATATAGTGGAGCTTCCCTAATTCAAATATCCAAGAAGCACCAAATAAAATTCGAGTTAGGGAAAATTCGAATTATAGAAAAATATGCCTAATTTAAGTCTTAAAGTTAATTACATAATACATACTACAAATTAAACAAAACATTTAGTTTTATAGTATTTTTATGGAATGAACACAAATACAGTGCGGATATAAAGTCTATAAAACACTCAATTAAAAAAGTCAACAATTTTCCTTGCTTTACAAATTTTTGAAAAACCTCAATTTATAATTTTTTTAAATCAAATAAAAAATTGTTCAAAATGTTGTTTTCAGACTTAACACCATTTGATTACTTTACACGTGCCTAGAAATGCAATTCTAGCAGCACCCGTCAAGTTTGTTTAACCTCAAACCACTAAACTCGTTCTGTAATGTTCAATCGTGCTATCTGTATTTTGCTTTATTTTAAATACCCAATGATTATCATTTTTTTTTGTTCTTTTGGAGACTTAACTAAGTCTCACGTATGATTTTAAATTATTGAGTTATTTCCTTCGTCCATTGCACACTTACACTGTTCTACATCAGTTGATTTGACGGTTAGCCTCTCAATATGTCTTTGGTTCGACGACTACGGCTGAATATCCTATATCAATCAAAAGATGGGTTTTTTAATTATTTTTTTTTTAAGTTATTATAGCTGCATAAATCTTTGTTTTGATGAGTTGCCGATTGACATTAATCATCTTCATTGACAATTGTTTCATCACCTTATTTTGTTTTTCAACAATTACATTTTTGTGGACATTTTTTAAATTATAAAATGATTTCGATTCTGATTTAGAAAAACAAACATCGCAACTGACATGACTTTATTTGGCTGTAGATCATACAATCGAAAATTTTTGATCCACGAAACATTCCGTTCTAAAAAATTTAATATGACCTAAACTTGGCTTACATCCGCACCACTTTGCATATGTTGCACTACCAGCACTGCCGTGCAAACTCCTCCTGACTACAAACGGTAGACCACTTGCAATTAACATTAATCTAGCGCTTTTAATAATTGTTTGATTGTCACGTTCAATTTGTCCATTCAATTCTAGAGTATATAGCGTTATATTTTTCAGTTGAATGGCTTTGTTTGTTTTTAACTTTTTTATTCAAAAACTCACCATCGGAATCAACAAACAGGTAAGCAATCGTAAACTTCATCTTTCGATTTGATCAAACACACAAAAAAATTTGAAAATTCAATTTACTCATTTCATAACGCTCATCAACACCAACTACTCTATTTGATTTGTGAATTATCTTACAATCATTTTTTTTAATTATCACATTGAAACCATTGTCTGTTAAAATTGCCATCGATAACAATTTTTTTTATTTATTTTTGCAATACTACACGTTTTCCAAACCAAGTTGCTCCTACTGATTGTTGACTCTTGCCTCAATTAAAATCGTACAGACACCTTAAATTTCTAAATAATGTTTATTAGCAATATCAGCAACACGTTTCTCTGAAACTCAGGATGATAAGTCATGTGACTTGACGCACCCAAATCAGCAAACCAAAAATTACTTTCCTTTGTTTTATTTTTGTTTGAACGAACAACACTACACCATGTCTTTTTTGTCTTTAAATTTCTTATTGCTTGATGAATTTTTCTCAAGACACTCTTTTGGCCAACGTCCAATTTGATCCTGAGATTATAACTGCTCATGGCGCTTTGTTTCCATTTTCAATTCATCGATGTTGCTGTTTAATTTGGGATTTTGCAATGTTAAAACTTCATCAGAGATAATTCTCTTTAAATTGTCCTCCTCTAACTGTAACGATGACATTAGCGTATCGACCGTACTAGTTTCTTTTGCATTATACCAAACTGTCTTATAATTGTTAAGTTTTGACGGTAAGCTGCTGATACTACAAAATATTTTTACTTTGCCATTTTTAACAGCCACGCTTAAATCGGACCAGGTTGGATTTTGGGCTGAGGTTAATCATATAAGAGTGAAATTTAATGTCATTGTGCAAAATTTGCCTCGCCGTCCGAAGTGCAAAGATATGTTACCAAGCTGAAAACTTTGGAGACTGCTCTATTGGCGCGCTGATTGTAGCAATGTTTTTAGGCATTCTTGCGGATTGGGACGCTGAATTATATTAAATGGCCAGCATACAACCATGATTTTAATCACATAGAAATATTTCTAGAATAACTTTATAGGCGGATTCTTCGTCATCCAGAAGCTTGGCAAACTTAATTAACTCAATGGGACGACGGTTAAATGCTGTAAATTCAGGATTGAGAAGGACATGCATACATACAAAAACGTATTTGTTGTGTTTGTGATATTTTTAAAAACTATATTTTATGTTATTTATGTAAAGATTGAGATAAGAACAACGATTTTGTTCTTATCTCAATCTTTACATACCGTATAATCAATAAATAGTTCATCAGCTCAATACCATTATTAAGTTAAATTAATGTTTTTTTAATGTTTTTTTTTTTTTCGTTCAGTGTATCTTTATTTAAATCTTCTGTATTTTGTTTTCTTGAGATTACAATCTTGTATAATTTGCTATAGAATGTTGTCAAATATAGCTTCAAATGTATCCAGAAAGTTAGGATTTGGTAATAGATACCAACATAATTTTTACGTAATACCAGGAATTTTAATAAATGTTCACTAACTGTTCAAAGATGAATACAAGTTTTAAAAAAGATTTTGTTAATCATAGACAAATGAAATAAGTTTTCCAAATATCAATATTAAATTTAATAAAATCATACGATTAATAAAATAATACAGAAATTTACTTACTGTCATCTTTTATATAAAATTCGTATTCGTTAGGGGTAAGTAAATCCATTATTTTAATGAGTTCTGATATATAGAATTTATTTAAAAAAATGCACAATAAATTGCGCACCATACTCCTTACATACAATTATGGACCGTAATAGAAACTAAAATTTATAAAACAACTTACAAGTAGCAAGGCATTCATTCAGAAAAAAAAAAAACAGTTACTCAAATAAAACAAAATATAATTAAAATATAAATAAATAATAACCATAAGAGTAGTACTCATAGAATTTTTATATTTAATAGCTATTTACAATGTATCAAATTCTTTTTTGTTTTGCTATATATAATAATATATCAATAATGTATTTTGAAAAGTTCAATAGACTCGTTCAGTTTTAACAGCATATTCTTACAATCACTTTAATAACTTGCAATAATTTTATTTTGTTTTTCATTTTTTTTTTTAAATTATTTAAATTTTGTCGAAATAATTGTAACAACAAAACTAACGAACGAAACCAACGGGTCGGTTGCGATGGAGAATTTTAATTATATTTGTTATATTGTATGTAAATGATATTTAGTAAATTGCAAATATTGCATTACTTATATAAACCTAAGCGATTTCTAATCACGTCCGACTCGCCAGCAGCATCGTCATAAAACGAAAATCATTTAATTATATTACAATTTACTACAACTATACAAGTACTTTGTCTTGTGTTTTGCGAAATTGGTCAGTGAAAATGCCGCTTCGAAGACGACACATGCAGTTTGAAATTTACAATATGTAAAAAGCTGCAATTATTATCATCTACAACAGGTCTACGTAACTAGAAGAAATTTGTACATTTTTTATTTATTTATAATTTTAATGTTTTTAATTCTCAGTACGTTTTTGTACAGTTACCTAATGGAATTGAAATCAGTTATTAGGTATATATTAGGAATTCTAAACTGGTACTAGTTACTATGAAATGGTCCAGATCTTATCAATAGGAATTTATTACAATTTCTGCAAATAAAATCTGGACTTAATTGTGCATCATCACAGTATAACTTTAATTCATCGAATTGGTGTGTCTATTATTATTATTCAAATGGCATTTGTGTAAAAATAAATCCAAATGGTTTTGCTTTATATTCTTTCATTCCTAATAAAAAATGTTCCTACATGATGCAATTTCTTCCATATCACACCTGCAATAAGCTGAATTCTTAATATTCCCAAGCAATTTACCCAAGCAAACAATGATGAGGATGCAATATTATTGTATTATTATTATTATGAAGACATTTTTTTTAGAATTATTTTATGCTTATGAATACTAGAATTCAGTTAAAACTTATTACTATAGAACAAGATAACTAAACTATTTAATAAGAAAGCATATACACATAAAATGATTGTCGCTTTTCGTTAATGAATAAAAAAGGTGACAAAATGGTTTCAAGCTAATCTAAATAAAAATAAAATCATTTTATCTCCTTTCCAATTTAATGCTGTTGTAGATAACAATATGCTTAATTTAATTTCCTTGTTTTTATTTTTTTGCAAAAATAATGTTTTTATTTTTTTTAATATATTATAATTAATTTTGTTATAATGAATTAACTATCCTTGGTAAAGCTTCGACTTACTTTCATGCACTTTGATTACATCTACTTATCGTAAAACATTTTCTAACAGCAGTGCAAACTTGAACGTACTAAATTTTCCTAACTTTCAGTCATTGCATGACATTAAACTTTATTATGTATATTAATATCACGTAGTAGTTAGAAAAAATAAGGGAGAAATTAAATCGATTTTAAAATTATACATTCGATCGACACGATTGTATATTATTATAAAGACCAAGATATGAGTTTTAAATTAATTTAAATTATATTTACTGGTCGATATAAAGGGTGTGTCGATGTGAGGTGAGGTTTCGACGAAACGCAGCGGACCTCTAAACTCACCAATGAAAATTTGGTGTGCGCAGAGGCAGGTAATAAGTTGAGAGAACGAATCTCCATGAGTCTTAGTTCCTTGAATTTAAGCTATGATACAATATATAAAATACATAAATTTATACAGCTTCAACAGTATTTTTTCCCATTCCTTATGTTAATAATTTTAAAAATCCTAAATGTAACTACCTCAATTATAGATTGATTCAAAATTGAGCTATTACTCAAATATGGCACCAAACTGGTCAAAATTTTTAAAGTTTTTTATATGTATATAGGTCAGATTTGTTAACATCACATTTACGGAACTTCCCATTGAAGAAAGCCATCACTCATACTCCCTTTGATGGCCTCGCAATTCATGATGATCCTCAAAATCCATATCTGCAAACCGCTCTAGAAGTTCTTTTCTATAGTTTCTTCCCTCTTGACGATAAACCTTTTCATAAGAACGTCGATCTTCATATCTACGATCATCTCTACTAGTTCTTTCGTATCTTTCTTCTGACCTTCGTCTACCATCGTAACGCCTATCTACTCTATCATCTCTAAACTCCTTGGGAAGCTGCGGTTTGTAGTACACTTCATCTTTGAGGTCGTCATGGATTTCCTCTTCAATGGGCTGCTCCGTAGAAAGCCTCCACTAGATGGGATTAAGACATCTTCTTGATGAACCTCTATGTGTTGGATATTCTTCTTCTCTTGTTGCTCTGTGATCTCTGGGCGGCCTTTCTAATGTTCTATCCATAGCACGATCTCTATCCCGATAATCGTCGCCTTGTAAATGTGGAGGCACTGTGTGACCTTCTCTCATACCGTACTCTCGTTCTGTGTATTCGTCGTATTCACGGTCACGCTCTAATCGTGGTCGACTACGATTATGACCCGTGTGAAATGTTGGAACTGTCGAAAAAAAATTTGTATCAAATTTTGATCATAATCATTAAAGATAATATACATTTAACAAATTTGTTCTAACCACAATATTTTTAACCAAATAGAATTAGTATTTCCATTTAAAATACTTTAATCAATTAAACAAAATAATCCAAAATTGTAGAATTAAGGATTCTTCAATATGTACTTTAATATTTTGATCAAAAATATTATAGTTATAAGTGTGTGGATTCTGTCGATTAGTTTGTATGATTTTGATGCATTTTTGAGTACTAGCTCAAAGAAACTAATTATACTAAATTTTAAAAACTAGACCTACATCTATTTTATTATATAATATTGTAGCTAAAATTTAGTTCAAATTAAATCAAGTAATTTTATTATTCCTTGATTCAATGAAAGATATGATAGATATGTATAAGACTGTTTCTAAGTAAAGCATATGTATTACATTTCAGTGGCCATGTTGTTTATTACTAAAAATATTTTATAACTATTTAAAATAACTCATAATTTCATGACTTTTATTTTTTATGATGCAGTTGTTTTTTTTTTTATATTGTATAACCATTAAAAGGATTTATTTAAAATATTTACACCCTCACATCAGTTTCTTTTTATGTGTAATGATATTATAAAATATAAAATATTAAAGTAGTGCAATAGGATTTTTAACTATACCGTCGCTTAAAAATTTGGTTTAATTGTTAAGTAAGTTTGAACGCAATACCTTAATAATTGCGCTGCATTAATATAAAATGTATGTTTTAAAACTACGACAAAAAATATCAAAATGTAAGGTTATTTAAATGGCTTATATTGTAAGTAATATACAAAATGGCCGCCATAACGTAACTTGCATTAATTTACTTATTAGACTTATATCTAACATATCATTAAGTTTATTATAGCAATAATACAAATAATCATCACATTTACTTGAGTTATATTAATTGGGTATAATATTCTGCAAACATAACACAAAAACAAACAATTTTATGTTTCCAGAACATTTGCCCAAAGCATATATTGATTATCTGCTCTGCATGCATTAAAAAAATAGTATAGATTTTGCTAGTATAGAATGTTCACGAATATGTGTGTAACAAAATAAAAAAAATAAATAAAAAAAAACAAAAACATTTTTTTTTATAAATAATAATTTTTAATAGGAATTTACATGTTATTGACTTAACGTTGTTTTATTTATTAAATATAAAATAAATTTACTACTTGATCAAAGCTCTGCACTTATTGGAACACCCTGTAGGTTTTTATAGTTTAAAACGTTCAGCTTATTTCTAACATTTTTAGCAAATCATAATTTTTTTTAACATATTTCAAAACTTAATATCGGTAATCGCATTTTTCAGCCAAGCAAAAAAATATATAAAAAACATTTTTCTTAACTCAAACAAACTTCTTTTCCACCTTGTTACATTTATTCGTAATTACCCTATATATTAGCAATTGATGTGCGCCAAAAACAGATAAATGTGATAATTATTTTGACAATACTTTTTTGAAACATTATTAACAAAAAAAAAACGCAATCAAAAAACTCACCCAAAAAAATCAAAATGCACTTGAAATCTATAAACTAAATCACACTGGACGTTCACAGTCACAAAAGTTGTTTTACTTACAAAAAGGAAAACAATAAATTTCAAAGAAAAGAGCTCAAGCAAATAAGTCGCTGGAACCAGCTCTCCAAATTTTACCAGGAGCCGGACCTTTTATTTTATTGATTGTTTTTTTATAGCAAAGCGAGTTTTCATTAAAATTGCGTGCAGGCGCAAGCGATGTGTGCGGTATTGGCGAAGCAAAAGAAAATCGGAAAAAAAAAGAAAAAAAATTAATCAGACCGTGCAAACAGAAACCTGTACATAATTATTGCATAGCCGGAATAGGTGTCATTGAACCAGAAAAATCTGAAATAAACCGAAATTGAAATAAAGAAAAGGCTTAATACTTAGTAGTGTGTATATATTTGGACCCAGCAAATACAATTCATCTTTTATATAATACATCAAAAAAATATGGGATGCAAAACTTTAGAAAATATTTTGTATCATATATATTTGGAATGTTAACAATTGGGGCTACCTAAAAATGGCTGCTACCCTATATGTAAATATGTTGCTACTAACAGATTATTTTTTCTGTTTTGTGCGTATTCTTTTTTTATATAGTTATATATTATTATGACTACACCAATATACAATGTTTTGATGGTAATTAAACATTGCCCATCCTTAACTAATCTAATCCGTATTATTTAGATTGGTTAAGGACAATAGTTGCTGCAAAATGCAAAAAATTATAAAATGCATGGCATTATTCATGCAGTGACTATAAGAAAGAGAGTGATTCTAGAGAATCTACAGAATCCCAACTTTGCAATCCTATATATTTAACACCTGGACGACTACCTCTAGAATCGTGTGCATATCCTCCATATACTTCATGGTGGGCTGTAAAATTAGTAATTGTTAGTAAGGTGGTGTGTTTCAAAAAGAAACACTTAATTATATTGTGCAATGTTAGTAATAAGGTTAAGTAAAAATAATATAACATTATTACCTGGTAATGTAGGTCTTCCAGGTTCCCCGCTAGGTGATGCTTGTGGTGAGGTACCGATAGGTCTAGGGACGTTTGGTATAATATCTGGATGAGTTGCTCTCCAATACGCCTGAAAATAATTTAAAATAATATTAATTACAAAATAGACAACAATAAGAGCAAATCCATCAAAGCCTCAAAAATCTGCGGCTGCCTAAAAGATGTGGTATGGAAAAACAAATATGTTTACACAGTGCAAAGTTAGGACTACTCTTAGAACAATAAAATAAGTAACCCTACATGATAAAATCAGAAACAGCGCTATCAAATAAAAACTAGATGTTGAAGACGTAGCTAGATGTGCCAGATCAAAAAAACGACATTGGAGAAGCCATTTGGATAGAATGGACCACTACAGAATGAATCATCAGTCAAATGGCCTAACGACCAAAGATCAAAGACCACAAAGTAGAAGACCCCAGACAGACTATCTAAAAGATAGGTGAATAGAAAGCTGGACGTTAACATCAAGGAAAGATTAGAAGGCAAAATTCAGTCCTAAATTTTGAAAAAGAAGAAGAAAAAAACGACAACAATAGCATTATTATTATGATAAAATTTAAAAAAACAAGATAAAACCTGGAGAAAGGAAAAGTGGAACAGAAAACAATCGAGAGGAAGAAAAAGTATTAGATAAAATAAGAAAGATGCAAACAAAAAGTGAAAATCAAAACGATCAAGAAAAGGCAAGGCAATCAATGAAGAGTTCCAAAATATACATTTGGTGGATTTTTTTATAAAACTTTAAGTATTGTCAAGCACAAAATTAAAATTAATAAATATATTTACTGAGTGTTTACGGTCTTGTGATTTTGTTTTTAAAGGCTAAATAAAGAGCTTACATGAAGGTGATTAACAATAAAAGTTAGATAATAAGAATGATATAAGTTTTAATATTTATTTTAAAACATTATGCAAACACTAAATGTTACAAAATAGTGAACACTGGTTTATACTTGTTGTTCGAAATTATCGCCCTATTGTTGAACACGTATCCATAAATCGGCATAACTTGCAAGGCTTGACTCAAATTGTGGTTGCAGCTACTTCAAAACGGTTACAAAGTGAGTGTAAGGTCGGGTGATCAAAAAAGTCATGGAAAAAAGCCACCTCGACTAATCCATATATTTTCAAACACTTAGTCAAATTTTGGTTAGCTAAACAATTATAATGCGGGGATGTGCCATTTTACAAAAACTACATTTGTCTACAAACATTCAAAGGAACGTTTTCTAAGAGTTCTTGCAATTGCAAGAATAAAAGATATTCATTTCCAGTCAATCCATTTGGCATCACAAAAGAGTCATCAAGAACCATGTTAGCTAATCCGGCTCAAACGTTTATAGAAAATTTGTGCTGGAAATAATTACAACAAACAGTGGTCGTCAATAAAATAGAGGAACAAATTTTGGCAGGTTTTTGTAGAAACCATAAGCAAAACTGTGAACATAGAGGATCAGCAGATTGTAAAGATTGAACTTTTTGTACATGGAAGGAATACAATTGATTCTCACACAATGTTCGCCAGACATTCCGTTTTGAAACTTCTACAATTTTTTTGAAGTGCTCCTATAAGGATCTTCTTCAACAGGGTTTAAAACTTCATCCTTAGCATCCCAAATTGTTGGTGTCAATCAAGTTTTCCACCACGTCCTTGGCGTGTTTACGTGTTTGCAATGCACAAATTTCTCGTGAACGGAGTACTAGTGCGGTATATGTTTGTGAAATATGCAATAATCTGTTGGAAAACCGCTCAATGTACAATCCGCTTGCAGCAGCAGAATTCTGACATACTCCATCAACATGTAAACGTATTCATTATTAATCATAGTTTTCATGTTCTATATTAGGATTTATTTAGAAAAATGTATGCCAAACCAACTGATGAAATAGCTTTGACAGATGGAAACAATTACGAATAAATTTTACTAAACCTGTACGGTCCAAGATAGCAAAAAAGTTAATCCACTGCATTCTAATTACACTAAAACTAATTATAAACGCAATTTTTTGTTGCGGAAACCATTTTAATTACTTTATTCTACCGCAATGTTTAATTACTTTAAACACCCTATATAGAAGAAGCCAAAAAAAGAGCTTACAAAAATAAAAATAAAAAATACATTACAATCAATAAAAGTAAAGAAAGCAAAATTACGGCCTGAAGGTCTGGAAATCCAATATATGAAAGAAAACAACGTGGGACAGAAAAAATCTGATGGCAAAATTAATCTTCAAGTTTGGTTCCAATCCGATGTAACTACTCAAAAATCAGCTAGCTCAAAACTAAAAATTATTTTTAACAAATAAAAGACAACCTCAATAAACGCAGAAGCGTTATGAAATTGTTATCAAGACAGACTCCCAAAGTGCTCAGTCCCAAACAAAAGCTGCGTAGACAACAAATTTGCAAAAAAAATGTATACCAATATGAAACCTTCTTCTATAGAATTATAACTATAGATGATACCTGGTTAATCCACTGTGATCCTCCCATAAAACAAAAGTCCCCACACTGGGTATATAAAGCCACCACCCATGAAAACAAAGCCACAAATTTTCTGCGCAAAAAGTAATGGCAACAGATTTCTGGAACACTGAAGAGATCTTCTCTTTTGGGACCGGAGAACGTCTACAAAAACACAAATAAGAACTTAAAAACGGCTATATACAAAAAAAATATTTTATCATTAGAACAAGTATTTGAAAGTAAAAGTAAAAAGTTCCTTATTAGAAATGAAGACAGACAAGGCTTCTTGCTAAGTTCTTTGCTTTTTAACATATACATAGACTTAAAAGATATTTTACAAAACTAGTAGACTAGTGGCAATGTTATTAGAACAATGTAGGAGGGATTCACAAAGCAACAAATTAATTGTTGAGAAATTTTATAATATAAATTATTTTTAGGTTAAGTGACAAAAAGAGTCAATCACAAAACGACAAATTAGTTGCTGAGAAATTTTATAATACTACTCGCAAAGGGACACATTCACATTAATTGTGACTCGACTAATACACTCTGAAGACAAATTGATAGTTTAGATGTAATCGTGAAGCGACAGTGTAACTCGCTAGTAATTCAAATAATCTTA
Organism: Tachinus rufipes; assembly: GCA_963932245.1. Taxonomy (NCBI): domain Eukaryota; kingdom Metazoa; phylum Arthropoda; class Insecta; order Coleoptera; family Staphylinidae; genus Tachinus; species Tachinus rufipes. The sequence goes on along the minus strand of OZ010741.1, from coordinate 35,996,243 downwards.
AAGCGAGAAAGTGACTCACTAGTGTTCCTATATTTATTTTCAAGTAATAGTGTCCTCGCGTATCCGAACTCCGACTTTGCTTACCCTATCATATTTTAAAAGTAATATTTTATCATAATCTTTTTCTGGATGTAATTGATCCGTACAATAACAACCTCTCATTCGGATGATCAAAGCTGTATATTTGGAAGCCATAGAAAAAACTATTAACGCGAGATTTAGTCCACTGATCTACTAACCAATTTAATCAACCAAATATTAACTTAGTTTACAGCCTAACAGTTAATTTCTCTAATATTTGTAGTCTAAAAAAATTTAAATTTTGTTAATCGAATCTTAATATCCTATTTTTGACTAAAACTAAACCTAGTAGATTCCAATTATCATCTTAAACATTCATTTCCTGACCAACAAGTTGTTTATACTTACATCCACAAACAACAAGCATATTCTAGACTGACAAGATGTACAAAAGTCAGGGCTATAAAAGCACATTTCTTAAATTAAATCTTCCCGGTAAATCGAAATAAAGTAACACCAAACTTTTTTGATGACCTTTCTGAAATTTTTGAGAAGCTACTTCAAGGTGATCATAAAAATGCTAAAATAATTTTGTTAAGAGATTTTATTGTACATAATACTGAATGGTTAAGTCACTCATCTTCTACAACACTATCCGTACAACAAGCTTTTTGGTTTTTCTCATAATCTTACTCAACTTATTCAACAAGTCACATATTTTGCTCGTGAAGGACTTCTTGGTGAACTAAGATTATTAAACCCGTATTTTTCAACTATTCCAAAAAGGTAATCAAATTTCTTAGCTTTCCATAAGTAACAAAAAATAAATATTTTGCAAGGTAGTTCAAAAGGCTTGCTAAGAATACTAGTAAATATTCACTGACAGTTTAGAGATGTAGGAATGAAACTTTTAAAAGAGATTATTTATACATATCAACACATGAAATAAACTTTCAAATTCAGTGTTTTCTAAGTGTTATAAGCCGCAAATATCCAAGGTCAATGTTTACAGGTTGCTCAAAACAAGTCTAGTGTGTCAAAAAAAGCAAATGGATACGGAATAGATAAAGCCCAAATGGCAAAAAACGTTCTCGTTCCGATGATGCGTCGGAGGAGCGGTCTGTCGACCCGGAATAGAACCCGGCTCTACACGTCTATCATTAGACCCATCCTCATTTACGCGTCTCCAGTATGGAAAACAGCAGCTAACTGTCATCTTAATAAGCTAGAGCTCTTTCAAAGAAAGTAAATCTCTGAGATCGTTCCACAGGGCTCCGTGGTTTGTCCGAAACAGAAAAATTTGGGCAGACCTAGGACTACCCCCGATACGTCAACACATCGAAGCCGCCGCAAAGTATTTCGAGAATCTTGCAAATCATTCCAACCTTGATCTGGCCCGACTCCCCGAGCCAGACAGAGAGAACTTTTTCTATAACCGACCGGGCACCCTAACTTTACTAACCAACTAACAAAACAAAACCAATACCGCACAAACCTATAGGGCGTAATCTAACCATCTCCAAACTATAAATCTCTAAAAGGAAGGTACATGACCACGCAGATAGTTTCCGGAGAAAATAAAATAGAGTTAATCTAATAATAAATTTAGAACATAAGTGGTCATATGGCGGAAATACACTTTGTAAAGCAGAATTATGAAAAAAAATTAAAAAAACTTAAACTTTGATATAAAAGAAACTATCAAGATAACAATTGCATACACAACGGCAATAATAAGGCAACATTATTGTAAAGTAAAGGCAATTTTAAATCGTACAACAAAGAAACATTAAAATTGAATAAAAATTCTTTGGGTATTAAGGTAGAAAACAATTTATACAACAAAAACGTGCGTCTAAAAAAAATTAAAAAACTAAATTACAAAGTTGGATATAAAACTGCAAATTGTCTATGTGAAACAAGGGCTACCGTAAATATAGAACTAAAACAATAAGAATTATAAAGTATTACTTATTTCATTTTTTTTCCTTTCAAACATACAACGTCGTAATTTTATAAAACATACTTTATTTATTTATAAGGTTTGTAAAACCAAAACAAACGTGTTTGTTTAACTTTAGGCATTTTTGAATGTTGTAATAGTTTTAAATACTATATATTGAGCTATAGTTTTAGAAAAGTGTATTGCAAATTAAGTGAACAAATAAACTAGAAAATAATTAAATGTTGGAGAGGAAAAAATGCTAGTTACATATTAACATTTCTTCCAACATACTATAACTATAAAAACAAAGTTGAATGCTTTAAGAAAAAAAAATGTTTAAAAAACCTTTAAATAGACACAATATGACAAAACAAGTGGTATGTAGAAAACTATAAACACTACACTCTCAGTAGTCAAACTATACGCCAAACACGTAAAGGGTCTGCTCAGTAACTGCTTATGTAACTATGATCAACAGACCCTTTTGATTTAGGCTTGAAATAGAAAACAAAAGTATATATGCTATGTTCCTCAAAGTTCTGCTTTTTGTCGAATCTATTTTTAATTTACATTAATGAACTTTTTGAAATAAACAAAAGTCTTATTCATAGTTTTGCAGATCATAGTTCATATTTTCCAAAAACCATATCGACAAATATGGCAATACGTCTTGATATTTCTACTTTAGTATATGTAGCATTAATTAACAAAGATTTAACAATTTTACTTTAATCCGAGGTATCAACCAAACCAAATATTAAACTAAACAACAATTTTGTATCTAAATCTTCTTTATTCCGTCATATAAGAGTTATAATCTTACATAATCTTCTCTGAAACTAACAAATTGTGAATACAGCTTCGAAAGCATCAAGAAAACTAGAATTTCTTAATAAATATACAACTTTTGCATATACAAGGTGTCCCAAGACGTTATGTCACCACTTCACTTACTTGTAAAAGAGGTAAAAAGATGCTGAAACTACAGTGGGGCCCTTTTCTCTAAAACGACTATTTAAAAAGTTATAACCTGTTTTAGTTAAATACTTAAGCAGCCAAAACAATAAATTATATTAAGTAGTATTTGATACAAACTGTCTACGTTACTATGGAAATATTTACTTGCATATCAAACAGTAAAGCACCTTGAAGTCTGTTTGCATTTTATTAACAAAGTTGATGTATGGTTTACAACGTGAGAATACGTCGATAGCTATTACATTTACGGTTTTTGTGATAGAAAATCAGTAGAGCTGATCGAAAAAAGCAGCTTAAAGTTCATTTCTGAGTCGATGTTTACTTTTACAATTCGAAAGTACGTCAATATTCATTACATGTACGACTTTTGAAATAGAAACTCAGCTGCTCAAAAATATGGGTTGAGATTTTCAAATCGGCGACTACTAGACTAACAATTTTCCAACAAGTGCACAACCATCTACATCAGTGGTTCTCAATGTAGTCCCTACGGACACCCAAGGGTCCCTGGGATAATTCAGGGGGTCCTTGGAAAATTAAAATCGATTTGGGAGTCCCTGAAAAACGTCAGGAGGTCCGCACAAGGTTTAATATAAAATTGAAACATTATGACACATTTTTATTATTTAGCTTATGTGAGATTTGTAAAACAAGAAAAAATTGGAAACTGATAAAAAAGGTGAAACGTTATTTACTGAATTAAAAAGATTTTTCAATGTAAAAGGTATACCCTTGATTAATATCAGCTCCGTTCCTACTGATGGTAGGACGACACCGAGACTTTCTGGCATACTTAAAACAAGCTATACCGAATGTATTATAAGTACATTGTGTCATTCGTCGACTCATTTGGTCGCAAAAACCTTAGTGAATGTTTGCATGAATCACTACATTATGTCATTAGAGCAGTTAATAAAATCAAAAGGAATGCCTTAAATGAGAAATTATTTGCTCAACTTTGTTTGGAAAATGATGATGACCATAATCGTTCACTACTTAACACAGAAGTACGTTGGTTATCTAAAAGTGCATATTTGTATCGCTTCTATTCGCTTTTTGATTCAGTGTTGGAATTCCTGAAGAGTAAAGACAATGATTTGCGGCACAATTTAATTATCTCAAAAAATTACGTCGCTTATATGACTGATTTATTTGCCAGATTTAACGAGACTAATTTGAAACTACAAAGGGACACATTAAATTTTATCAAATTTAAAAGTGTAATATCTGCGTTTGTTGCAAAACATTTTTTATACAAACAAAACTTGGAATGAGGAGAATGTTCTCAGTTTTCAAATCTTTCAAAATTGCAAAATAGAAATGAAGATTTGTTTGCTTATTGGTGATACTTAACGGCACTTCATTCGGACTTAAACCAAAGATTTAAAGCCATTCTTCACTTGAATATTCCCGACTGGGTGTTGAACCCTTTTGCAAATAGTCAAACTCAGGGCACAAATGCAAATGAATACATACTAATACAGGAGCAACTTATTGAATTATCCACAAATGAAGTGCTGAAACCAATGTTTAAATACGATAATTTTTGGTTACAAAAACAGATCCCAATTTTATATCCAGCATTATGGGTTATTGTACAGCAGCTGTTGATTGCTTTTTGTCTTCCTAATTGGTAGAACGTGGATTCAGTGTTGTTATGAGCCTCGTCACAAAAAAAAGAAACCGACTAGAAATTAGTACTCGTGGGGATTTGCGGTTTTAATTTTTCTATTATGCATTTATGTTGTTTTTCACCCAGGGTCCGTGGGAAAGTTTTGACTATGAAAGAAGGTCCGTGCCTAAGTTTTGACTATGAAAAGGGGTCCGCGGGCCAAAAGAGTTTGGAAATCACTGATCTACATGAACAAAAAACTTTTCAATACGGTCGACTGAGCATCCAATACAGCAAGTACTATACAATGAAGACACAACAACATACTGCAAAATTTTGTAATAATCCCGGCATTTTTATATCCAACCTGTTCAAGTTTTCTTACTATCATCAAAATCAAAACCAAATTTTATTCACGAAAAAACAACATTTACAAGTAATGGATTAATAAGCAAAAAAAGCCACTCTTCAGTTTTGTAGTAAATGTCTAGTGTAGAGTTATTGATAATATGCTCATTGGTACATTTGTCCAATTTAATTGCCAGGAGCTTTTAAAATTTTCTGGATGATTATTTAGGTGAATTGTTAGATGTTGTTCCTCAATTATACACGGTATGTGGTACTAGCACGATGGTGCCCCTTCGCATTTCCGTTAATTGTAAGAAAATGTTTGAATCAACCGTTTAAATGACGTAAAAGTAATATAGAAGAACTGCTCACCTGGTCCCCAAGATTTCCAGACTTAAATTGTTTGAATTATTGTTTGTGGGCAATTTAAAAGATCTGTTATGCTAAACACCATCAGAGACTGTTAAAAATCAAAAGAGACGCCTTTTTGATGCGGCAGTACTAATTTGAAATTATAATAATTGCTAGATAATTTTACTACAGGATTTTACTTTAAACAGAAATTGCAATTTATGTATTCAAATTGATTTGTTTGAAGCAGTTTTAATTTTTCAGTCTTTAACATGATTTTGCTATCGATACCCTTTAACAAAAATATGGTGTAATAAAGGGTTTTCCAATAAGAATTTTCATTTTGAATAGCAGACTATTTAGGCAGCTGTCAATTTTGAAGCTATTATCTTTTGACATTTGACAAGTAAAAACTATGCTATTATTAAAAATAGAACGAAACACGCTTCAACAACGCATTGAAATTATTAAAATTTACTACAGAAATGGTGAACATTTTTCAGTCACAGTTCGCAAAACTAAAGCACTTTTTGGTCGTCGTAAAGCACCTTTTCGGCCGGCAATAGTAAACCTAGTGCAAAAATTTGAGCTGTTGGGACAAGTTTGTAATATGAAGAATCGAAACCGTGTGCATCGCTCAAGAACACATAAGAATATTGCTGATGTAGCCCGTAGTGTGGAAAAAAAAAACAGGTTTGTCGATCTTTGGAATTAGAAATTCCATAAACGACATTACACCGTGTTTTGCATAAAGACTTAAGTCTTAAGGCTTTAAAAATTTAGTTAACACAAGAACTCAAGCCGGTCGATCACCATAAACGTCGTATCTTTGCTAATTGGGTCCTTCAAATGCATCAAAATGATCCGGAATTTCATCGAAAAATCATCTTCAGTGATGAGGCCCATTTTTATCTCGGAAGCTACGTTAATAAGCAAAATTGTCGAAATTGGGGCTCAGAATATCCAAGAATGATTGTTAAAAAGTCTTTGCATCCTCAACGTGTCACTGTTTGGTGCGGTTTTTGAGCTGGCTGTGTGATTGGATCCTACTTTTTCGAAAATGAAGCTGGTGCAACTGTTACGGTGAATGGATGGCGCTACCGAGCTATGATTAATGATTTTTTACAGCCGGAATTGGAAGATATTGATGTGGACGACGTTTACTTTCAGCAAGACGGCGCTACGTGCCACACAAGCAACAAAACAATCGCAATTTTGCAAAAAAAGTTTCCTGACCGTGTTATTTCTTGAAGAGGTGATCACAATTGGCCACCGAGATCTTGTAATTTAACACCTTCAGACTTATTTTCTACGGTGCTACGTGAAAGATAAGGTCTATGCCAATGCTCCACAATCGATTCAAGACCTTAAAGATGGAATTCGTGAAGTTATCGAGGACATACAGCCGCAAATGTGCGAATTGGTCATGGAAAATTTCATGAAAAGAATGTGGTACTGAAACTGTAACCGTGGCGGCCATTTGACTGATATCGTTTTCAAATGTTAATGCCATACCTTCCTCTTTACAATGAAATAAACATTTATTGATTTCTTTTAAAAAATACACGTTTTTTTTAATATCAAAATGAAACCTCGTATTGGTAAACCCTATATTATTGCATTCTTCCAATAACATTTGGTGAAGAAAGTTACGTTGAGCAACCAGAATTCTTTTAAGAAGAACCAGAATTAACAATTATTATAGTGAATTTAAACTAAAATAAAAATAAATATTGGCTTCTCTAAAATTGTAATTTTTTAATCAATAGTAATTAAACATTTCGTATATTTGGTCTAAACTTATATACGCCCCTGAAGCTACACTGAGTTTTCTAAACTCTATTCAAAAACAAGCTAATTCCAATTTATTGCTGATAAATAATTGAATAACTACTTAGGTACTTTACAACATTGGCGTAATGTTGCAGATCTTTGCATTTCCAATTTTTGTTGACATTGTTTAAGAGAAATAAAAGACATATTGCCATCTAAACAAATATGTACTCGCAGTACAAAGCTTGCTAGGAATTCTAACATTTTTTCTTTGACAGAGATGTAAGACTGAAACTTTTAAGGGAGATTTTTTAACCTAACTATAGACAATTGGAATAAGTTTATTATTTTCTAAAATTAATAATCTGCTATTATTTAAGATAAATGATTACAGACTGCTCAAATCTCGTCGCCAGCTTTAACAAATGTGGTTTCACTTGTTAAATTCACATATAAAACAAGCAGATTTTTTTTTAATTGTTTTGTTTATTTCTGCTATTACAACATGTGAGATGTTTGAGAACATGTTTTAAAAAAATCTAACAAAAAATTCGTGCACGCAACATTTTTTAAGAACACGCAACCTCTAGTTCTCTTTTTATCTGAAAGAATGCTAACTAAATAAACATTTTTTTTTTCTGATCAATTGTTTTTAATTATAAAGTAGTAATAATGTAAAATAAAAAGCAAAGTAGCAAACAAATGTCCTTTAAAATTTCTTGACTATAATAGATAATTGTTTAATAAGCCCCTACAACCATTTCCATAATCTTTGAGATGGATTCAACCACACCATACATTTACATTATAGTTATATTATGCCTAAACAATGTTAAAAAAATCGTTACTCTACCTACCAACGAAGCAATGATATGCCATTATTTTTTTTAATCAATAATGATTTAAATTGCCTAAATGTACATTAATAAATTTATAAAAATTATATTTTTTATCAATTACCTCCAGATATTCAGCTATGTGTTCACAGGCATCCTCCAGCTGATTCTCATCGAGAATAACATCGAACATTTCAGGTGGACATTGGGATAATTTTTCAGAAGCTACCATTTGTACATTTAAATGTCTCGCCTGACTCTTCCCCCGAGATTTGATCAATCTTTGGAGCACCTATAAAATAATCAAATATAAGTATAAATTACTACTGAAGCTAAAACTACATTAAACAGTTTATTCTACACTAATCATTTTAATTACTATAGTAAAGCTTAGAAAAATCTTCTGAAAATAGAATTAGATTTAATTAAGTCGCAATAAATGAAATTATTTTATAATATTATTCAACTTACTTTTGGACTAGTAATTTTAAGGTAAACAATCGTAGGGGCTAAAGAGGTTTTGGCAAGTTGTGAAGGATGGTTTATTGTATCACAATCTAAAACTACAAGTTGTAACGTCCTAGCCAATTCGAATATCCTTTCTATTTCGTTCTGAACTTCTGCCAAACATGTGGAACGTGTATTCGAACGCTCCATGATGGCTCTCTTCGACGGATTATTTAGCAAGGAACGTTTTGCTAGCGAAATATCCGCCATTACCCGAGTTATAATTATTCTAAAAATATATAATTAGTAAAAAACTTAAATTAAGAATTATTAAAATGCTTACTTTCCTTCAAATCTATGTTTAAGGAAATCAAATAAGGCTTTCTGCATCATATCAGTAACTTCGTATCCTTTCAGTGAAGGACCTACAAGAACCACAGGTCGCATTGAAGGTACTACATCGTAAGGAGCGGTGGTTTCTTGCTTCTTAAAAAAAGGTTTCTTCTTTTCCTTGGCTGGTGGTGTTGTGAGTGATTTGCCAGATCGTATGTTACCCACGGAATCCGATTCATCTCCTAAACAAAACACAGGTCTAATAAATTAGCATCCTAAATAAATAATTAGAAGAACAACATGCAAGAAACATTCTAAACTACTTATAATAACTATATCTACAACCTACAAACTCACTATTCTACATTACTACTCTTTTTTAAGTGAACGAAAGGAAGATTGTTATTGAGGAGAGGAGGAGTCAGCACCAAGGATTTGAATATGTGGGATGTAGTAAGCAGAATTGTGATACTTATCACGTTTCTTTTAGTAAACTGAAAAATGTAATAAAATAGAAAAATAATAACAACCAACACTTATCCGTGCAGCAGTTTTTAAAATAAAAAATTTACATCTCATTCGGAGACAAAAAATAAATAAATATGTAGGTATTATTTGTACACTGTCTATTGAATTGTTCTGTGTAGTTGTGTTATGTACATATATGTTTTTTGTTGTTAACAAAAAAAAATACACCAATTTTCATAAACGAAAAAATAACATCGACATTTATGGTCACATTTTGAAAACTTTTCTATTAAATGTGTCATAATAATATTATTAGTGTGTTATTTATATCAAGAAAATGCTAATCTATTAAGAAATATACATCTTTATTATGAAGAACAGGGTTCGGCAAAACTTAATAAATATTTTAAAACAATCAGTGTTTTTATAAATAATCTGTTCGGCAGCGTGGGTTAGTTGCTTAGATGCTTGCCTCTCATGCTGGGGGTCCTGAGTTCAAATCCTACCCCCGTAGAATTATTTGTGAATTTATTCACCGCTTTAACCTCTTCGGCATTTATGGTTTCAGCGACAAACAAATTTACGAACAATAATCATCTCGCCTCATTTCATCACTCAATACTCGGAAGGACCTTCGGCCAGCTAGAACCAGGTTGGTGAGGTCGATAGAGTATAAAAACGCAAATTTCTTTTAATCTCAATCAAATTTATTATAAAACATTTGAAATAGCTGTAACTTTTAAATTAAACCCAGAACCCAGAAAAACAAATCGACAATATAGCAATAATATGAATGAGTGACCGTCTAATTATATTTGATGCGGTGCTTTTTGCCGGACCATGTAAGAAACTTTAAGAATTGGGATTTTTTGTAGCAAAAAGTGTCATGCATTTAGCATAATTAATAATTTTATATACAAATTTTATGATAGTTTAAAATGCTATTTACAAAAAAAACAAAACCTAGCTGAAATTTGAATTATTTTTTTTTAATTTGTTCATCATTTTGTTTTCAATGTGACCATAAATTTACATATAGAGTGTCATAAATGCATATAATATATTAATTACGCCTACAATTTATTTATATAAAAAATATTGTTAATCTATTATTAATTACTAAAATTATTTTAAATATTATATTAATAGATAAAGATAAACATAAATTGAATTCAATCAATAAACGTTTATTTAGATGCCAATAGAATTCAGTCACAAAATTATAAAGTTAAATATGTTAATAGCTATAAATTAAAATTTTTTTAGTCGCATTTTGCAGAGATAATAAATGTTTTTACTTATACATATTTTAAATTATTCTTTAGATATAAAATTTAATTTATTTCCATGTCTATTGATGTAAAACTATCTTTAGAACTAATAAAAATAAGTTTTAAAAAGATGTTATAGTAAAAATGTATTGATTTGTAACTTGTAAAGTTATATTAGTACACGTTACGTAAATTTTCTGCTTTGATTGTCGTATATTTAATAACTTCCTTCCTTTGAACCACTTTAATTAAATAAGCAACAATTTAATCAAGTTACTATAACTTTAACGTACAATTATTGCAAGTTTGAGTTACACTAAAGGTGGGCGATATAATTAATCATAGCATCCACTAATAGCGAACATTGGTCTATTGCATAATGTGAATCTAGCTCTTCTTCAACTCTCTTATTAATGAATTCGACATTAGATTAACAGTTTGTTCTACAAGTAAAACACAATCAAAAAATTTGTAAATATTAAAAAGGTTAAGTGGAAGACCAGCCTTAGGTTGAACTTTACATTTTCTTGTAGTAAATACAGAAAAATAAAGACGTTATTATTAGAATTATTATTATTAAAAGTATTTTCTGATGCTGCTTCAATATGAATAAGATTTGCAAGTTCTTTAAGTAAATCATCAACAAATTAAATAAATTGTTAGACAAAGTAAATTACAGACCAGGCCAGTTTGTAATGAATACAAACTTACGAGGACGGGTCAATAAGTCCGTGAGTTTTCAACGTCCAACTTTTCTCTAATTTTTTTAAGTCTTCAACATATAAGATTTGTCGAGGACATCAAAATAGTTTTATATTTGTGAGATGATTTCATCGTTGGAGTCAAATCTCTTTCCGCCGAGCCATTTCTTCAGGTTTGGAAACAAGAACTAATCACTCGGGGCTAAATCCGGAGAACATGGCGGATGAGGCAGCAATTTGTGTCCTAATTCATGGGGTTTTGCCATGGAAACTGCACACGTCCACCCTTGCATTGTCCTGGTGGAAAAGAACTTTTTTCTTGGCCAAATACGGTCGTTTTTTTTTAAATCATCATTAAATCAACCCAATAAGTTGGCATAATATTTGCCATTGATTGTTTTACCTTTTTGAACTTTTAACTTTATTGGCTGACAAACCCACCTTGCCCTTCTATTGCGCCGCTTCACCCCGAGAAACCCATTGTTTTGACTGCTGTTTGGTCTCTGGTGTGTTGTGGTGTTGTGGCTTCCACAATCTCTCGCATTTTCAATCTTCCATCAGCCAACACCATATCGTAAACTTTTTTTAATTGTTTTGGGTGGAGAGACTTCTTCTGAGCGTCCAGAACGTTCGTCATCTTCCGCGCTTGTACGGCCACAACAAAACTCATTAAACCACTTTTTTACCATTGAAATTGATGGTGCAGAGTTCCTTTTATTTGAGTGATAGTTTTTATCCGCAAAAAATAATGCTTAATGATCACACAAAATTAACTTTTTTTCCATTTTCTCCTCAATCAATCAATCAATAGCTGTCAAACACATACTAAATGACGCAGCTTATTAAAATTTTGACAATCTTACAGATGACTCTTGATAGGAGTAGTGTTGCCCTTTCAGTGAAGAGGCGCAAAATTTAAAAAGTCACCGACAAACTGTATAATAGCATCTATGATGCATAACCAATTTATTTGCTAATATTCAAATAAAACTTAAGTTTTTTGTTATATTTCCGTCAATACCCGTAAAAAAATATCTAAACTTTTATAAAAAAATAACTTCTTAGCGTAAATTGAATTAATTATTACTTGCTGGATAATCAATGCATACTACCCGCCAAACGTAAAAAAACACCAACAAACCGTAGCCCGATATTTATAAAAATTTCAGATAACATGTAAATTATTTACACTAATAATAATTTTAAAGATTTTGATCAATTTACCTTTGAGTATAAAAATAGAATAAAATTTATTGCTTAGTTGATTAGTTCCTTATTTAAATAAAAATATGCCTGAATTACGTCAATAATTGAGCAATTTCGGTAGAGTTTTCGGGCTCAGAGAAGAAAGTTTGTCAATTCGTGATACTGCTTAACCAACTGGCAGAAGAGCCAGTATAATAGCTTGATGTTGGCATAGATGGATTAAGAAACAAGAACAATGGTAAAAATTACAAACTGGACGCCCTAGTAACATTACAAAACATCAAGCGCTTTCCGGGACCAATGTTCAACAACAAAAGCAATTGGAGATCTCTAAAGAGACTTAACTGACCAAGGAATCTCCGTTTGATGTGTCTAGAATGATGCAAAGCTGCATACTGTGGAACTACTAGAACTAGCTACTATCGATTTACTTTTATGGCATTTGTTCTCCAGACCTAGCGCATATTAAACACGTGTGAATAGAATCGGTAAAAAACAAAACTATCTTTAACCACCTCCCTCTAGACAAATTGTTGGGTGTTCCAGAAATCGTATAGAAGTAAATCATTATTGAAATAAATGAAAAACTATTTCTAAAACCCCAGAATACATAACAATGGCTTGGCGGTTAGAACAACCACATAGAATAAGTCTCAGCGCTCAAAAACCTTGTGTTAACAGTGTTATTAGTCACCATAAGCATTGTTATTTGCGTGTAGGTTGAGCGTCTAAGTTTCTGTTAAAAGTAGATAAGTAATGAACTAGTTGTAGATTGTTATAATACTTGTTAACAAAGAGTGTTGGTGAATCTTTACCTTAAAAGTTCTAAGAGAATTTAATTACACATTAGGGCCGTTCACACGGACACTTTTTCTACAAGTTATAGAGCTTACGCACCAAATACCTAAGAAAACACTGTGTGTTTAAATGCGCTAACAGATAACACGCTTATTGTTCGATTTTTCTACTTTTCGCTGACTTGGAATTACAAGCGACTCGCTAAAATCCTTTAAATAACCGGCAACGCTCCATGCTGGCCGACGTGTTTAGCGCGTTGACCATTTTTAAACACCAACACGTCGTAACAAACACGGCGTGTTTGGAGTGTCCTTGTGAATGGCCTTAATGGCTAGAGGAACATTTAGGGGTGTAATTTTATTCAACTGACCGATGGGGTTTTGGAGGTGTTTAATACAAAGTATATTGGCAAAAAGGTCATTAAAGTACAATGCTTGAGGTTGTGTGATAATAATGTATCTGGCAGTTAGGTCTTAGAAGTAACAGCCAAATGCATGTTGTGCACTGGCTTTGGAGTTGCACCATAACTGTAATAAATGTCAAACGCGCAGGAACGATAACATGTCGTATCGACAACGCGCTGATGCAAGAGGATGAAATATACCAAACTAATCCCAACGTAGTGAGGCAAGAACGTGACAGAAAACGGAGTATCAATAACTTTTCCGCAGTGAAGTGATGCGGTCGAATGATTTGGCGGCAATAACTCTTTCTTGATTGTTTGATGAATTAGTATTAAATTATTTAATAAACGACGTATACGCACGGTGGTGGTTTATCGTTTGTTGCCAGTTGTATAAAAAATCAAAACTATATAACTGGGCGTAACATTTAGAACTATGATTAACAAAATATGAAATCTAAGCATAGAGATTAAACCAAAAATTGCACAGTCTAAATCACAAATCATGAATAATTTAAAAACATCCTATGCAGTCACAATTTAAAACTAAATCTAGAAGTGAAAATGGCAATAGAAGTGGAAACACATACCGTTTCCTATTCTTTTGTACGGTGTTAAAGCATGTACACTAAATTCGAGATCTGGATGTACCAACTAAATGGTAAAGATTAATGAATGAAAAAAATTACCAACCATATAGTCATCTAGCGCATAAGCACAGAACCAGAAATGATAAACATAAGTGGTCACAATACAACAAGAAGAAGAATACTTTTAGCAGGTAGCTTCTATCTACTATCTTAGGGCGAACAGTTACTAACAAAATTATGATTTTAAATTTCTTAGCCAAGATGAGAATTAACAATCGTACACGATCATAACACAACAAGAAGAAAAGAACACCAAACTGGTGTCGTCTATCCACTATCTTAGTAACAAAACCGATGGGTTGTACCTAGCGGCATAGGTCGGTAGCAGTTACAACGCCCTTAACAATGTCCGGTAGATGAAATGACAAAATTTGGTTAAAACTTTGATTTGCGAAATAATGACAACAACCTTTAATCACTGAAATTTTTGACATTTAAATATTAATTAAATTATGTTGAACTAAATAAATGATTGTGAATTACACAAAAAATGTTAAGCATACAAAAATTAAGTATTACACGACCGTTAGCTTCATTTACAGCCTAGCCCTGAGGAGACCGGGATATACTTGCTCGTATATGAGCATTTGATTTTGAGCACATTGCTACCGATATAAAAACGTATAACTACTATCAGAGTTTTAAATATTAAGATATAGTATTAAAACATAAATAAAGTTCTTATTACATAGCTGATATAACGCCAGAAGTATAAAAGTTTTACTAATATTTGGTGACACTACAAAGAAATTAAACAAAAACCACCTCAACTGCAAATATAAAAATGAAAGTCGTTTATATTTTAATACAAGAGCTCCATCTACGTCAGATTTTTTTTAAGAAATTATGTGATTTATTAATTTAGATATATGATTAGTGTCCATTTAATCATCTTCTTCTTCTTCATTAGTCTTGTATCATCCAATGCCAAATATAGGCCTCTTCTAGTCTCTTCCATGTTTCCCTATCTTGGGCTTTCCTCATCCATATTTTTCCAGCTATTTCCGTCACATCATCTAGCCATCTCATTTGTGGTCATATTTTCGTTTTATATGGGATTTTGATGTTTTGTATTCGATCTCTTAGAGATACTCCCAGCACCTTTTTTGTAATGACCATAGTTTCCAGTCTATATGTGAGCATCGAAAGTATGCAGCTGTCATATACCTTCCATTTCATGCTCCTCGGAATGTCTTTATTATCTCTCAGTATAAAGCTTAGTTTGCCGAAAGAAGCCCATCCTAGTTGGATTCTGCGTGTCACTTCAACGGCGTGGTTTTCTTTTCCAGTTTTAATTTTATGGCCGAGGTAGATATAGTGTCGAACTTTTTCTATTGTTGTGATATCAATGGTTATGTTTTGGAAGTCAATAGAAAGTATTTTGGTTTAGTTTAGATTCATTTTTAATACAATCTGACGCTTTTGCCAAAAGGTATTTTATCAATCTTTAGTTATTCGTCTATTCTTATGTGGAAGGTTGCGTCTTTGTATATATCTTTCATAATTGTAGAGTACCTAGAGTCAATCCTGGCATCATCCATTGCAGAGAGAAAAGGCCCAAGTTTCGATGCTGTCAAAGGCTTTTTGATAGTCTATAAATGCAATGTGTATTAATGTACTATATTCTTTTGTTTTTTCTATCAGAGTTCTAATGGTTTGCAGGTGGTCGAAAGTGCCAAAATTTTTCCGAAACCCTGCTTGTTCCACTTGCTGGTATAGATCGAGTTTGTCTGTTAGTCGATTTGTTATTATCTTCGTAAGAAACTTGTATAGGTGAGACAGTAGGCTGATGGGCTGGTAGTTTTCCATATTGGTGGTGTCTCCCTATTTGTGTATTAATATTACTTCTGCGTTCTTCCAGGATTGAGACACTTTGTCTTCTAGAAGGCACTTGTTTAATAATTGTCTTATGGTTTCTTCCAGGGTGCTTCCTCCCATTGTCAGCATCTCGGTAGTTATTTGATCTTCACCGGGTGCATTTATGCTTTTCATTTTTTGGAGAGCATGTTTCATTTCAGGTAGGGTTATTTCAGGCAGACCTTCTGATCCTACATTTAGGATAGTCTTGGGTTGCAGTTCGAGTTGATTGGGGCTAGGTATAATCGATGAGTATAGTCTTTCGTAAAAAGATTTCATTTCCGTAGCAACTTTTGTTTTGTCTGATGTAATATTTCCATGCTGATCTTTAATTTTGAAGATCTTTTGTTTTCCTTTTGAGAGCTTTGATTTTAGAACTTTCATGTTTTTGTTGTTTTCAATTGTTTCCAAAATTTGTCAGTTCGTATTTTTTTTTACTAGGTTATTAATATCTCTATACTCTGGTGCTTCCGGGTCGGTGTTTCTTCTCTTCTCCATTTGTTTTATTGTCTCCGGTGTTAGTTTTGTTTCTCCATGTTTCCTTACTTTGCTACAGATCTTCTTTGTTGCTACTTAAATGTCGTTTGTTATCTGTTCTGTCATTTGGTCTATGATCATATTTTGTGATTTTATCAATGGGTTTAGTTTCTTTTCCAGTTCTTTTTGATACTCTTTTTGGTTTAGCAGCAGAACGTCTGAAGTTGGGAAAATATTTTTTGTCATCATCCTTGTTCTTTCCATCTTTGTATTTATTTTAATAGTTGCTCGGACCAATCTATTGTCGCTCCCAGTATTTAAGTAAAATTGATTCAAATTTAATCGGTTTGATTTTTGCAATTTGCTGAACATAAACTAAATCATCAATTTATCAAAACTTTGCCAAAAAATTTAAAGCAAACCTGATTTGTCTAACTTTGGTAGGGGCAGTCAAGGTTAGCAGTATGTAAAATAAACATAAAGTACGTTCAAACTTCTACTTGCAAAAATTAATTTTATAAAATTGTCAAGACTTAAAAAAGTTAATGTATCGCAATCTTTAATAAAAAATGTCGTCAAATTCACATAATTTTTATTTACAAATTATTTCTTTTATGTTTTTATATTTTGTTAACAGTGTTAATTGTTAGCATTGTTTATAATAATAAACATACTATATTTAAAAACTAGAAAAAAAAAACAAAAACAGATTAGAAAAGAATACAAAGAGAAACTAACAAAAAAACTGTGCAAAATAAACGGCGTAATTACGAGTATAATCAGAAATACAAATGAAAAGAAAGCAAAGAATACAAAATCAATAAACAAAAAGATGCTAGCCAACAAAGAAAAACAGCACACGCCTGAATTCATAAAAATCTCACAAACAATAAGGTATAACAATATTAAACAATAAAAATATGAGACCAGTATTAAATTAATATCCATTAATGACAAAAATGGCGTAGAGTTAATTTTCAATGTCAGATCAGAAACACATGCACATAAACTACCGCAAGCTCTGAAAGAAGCCAAACATATCAAATCCCTTGGCATGGAATGGAATCAAGCTACAACCGACTAATGACCAAATATATAAGATATTCGCCAAAATAATCAACAAAGATTATAAAACCAAAAAACAAGTAAATTTCAGAAAAGGTTACAACACATCAGACCACCTGCTGACAATAAGAACCGTTAAAATAAAAGCCACAGAATAGCA
Organism: Tachinus rufipes; assembly: GCA_963932245.1. Lineage (NCBI taxonomy): Eukaryota > Metazoa > Arthropoda > Insecta > Coleoptera > Staphylinidae > Tachinus > Tachinus rufipes. Next base: position 35,978,543 of record OZ010741.1, on the reverse strand, counting down.
ATTACCAGTGTAAGAACTACGTAGATAAATAGATAACCAATATGATTAGTACAGACCGACAAAGATGGATAGATATGAAGAAAGCCTACATCCGACAATGAATTGAAAGGGGCTAATAACTAGATAAACTGTATACGTTGTTGTTAGCGTACGGGTACGGGCAAGTGCGGATTCTATACATACCCGGTAAAAAAAGTATAATGCTATTGCTTTGGTATTGAGCTCATTAAAGTACTTGAAAGCTGTAATATACCAAATACGCTACTAGATTTGGAGTTAGTACTAGATTGTTATTCACACATTTGCATTTTAAAACCTTAGTTTTGTGGGTTACCACAGTATTTGGCACGTTTAACCTTGAGGTTTTATACGTAACAACCGTTGAGAACATGTTGTGCACTGGCATTTGATGCTTTTAGGTTAAAATTATCGTCAACTGCAACCTGAAATATCCTAACGGAAACATGGTCAAAGACATGTACTACTCATAACAAGCGTTAGATGACATAGCATAAGCATCAATTTCTGTCAAAAACAAATTCTGTATTAAAATCTTCTTCTACAAACATTACAAATAGAAACAACCGGCGTTGCCTACCAAAAAATAATTTTGAAAGATATTAAACTAACTACACTCACCGGCATAAAATTCGATCCATCAAATATGTGTTTAACAACAAAATGAAATTTAACATAAATAAACGTTAAAACAAAGTTTTATTCCTAGTCATATTAATTGTTTTTTGTGTGATGATGTTTTTGTAAAACCTTTTATGTGAAGGTATTATGTAACTCGAATTCTTGGTGATTTAAGATATAATGTGCGGAGGACTATAAATTGGTTTCGTAAAATAAAAGACATAAAAAAAGTTGGTTAACGTGCAAAATAAGTTGCAAGAAATACGAGCTGTAACAATTGCTAAGAGAACCGTAAAACGAAGGAATACAGATTAAGCAAACATCGGGTAGAGCGCCAATTCTTTGCGTACAAATATCAAAACTAGGAAACTAAAAAATAGAGCAAAATACTGACAAGTCGAAATTTTGTCTTAGGTCCCCAGATGGTCGTCATAACATGAAAAATTCGTTGACAAAAGTTTGCACTGTGAAATGGCATTAGCCTAGAAGCTTGCACCAAATTAGTACTTGATAATAGAGCAATAATTGCAGACAAGTACATTAGAGAAATCTTGTACAAGTAGTAATATATGCCCTATTTTATGATAATACAAGATAATGCCCGTCCTCATATTGACAGAATTGTAAATAAGTACGTAAACAATGTTCAAATCCACACCATGAATTGGCCTACAATAAATCTGATCAAATGATTTAAGTACTCTAAAACTCATAACTTGGTATATAAATATAAACTAAAAAATAATTTCCGCAATCCATATGAGAAATGATGTACAGATCACAAATCAAAATGTAGATTTTGTCTTATTATATTATTACGTATAAATATTTTTCATAATACTTTACAATAAATTATAACTTTAGATAATGATAAAAAATATTTTTTTTATTAACCAAAGTATGCATATTCACTAAATTAAAAACCGCGAATATTGTTGTTAGTTTAAATACAAGTGTGCACCTGTATGCAGTTTCAAAGTGCTTAACAAATCTTTTGTATTTCTTAATACAATTAAGCCCTCAACTCAACTTACATACAACTTAAAGAAACTTTGATTTCCCCTTTCGATATAGTTAATCCTAACAGTTTATAATTTCTAAAGATTTTTATACAAAATCCAGCTTATATTTAGTATCATGTTACCTTTTCAAATAAAATCTTTACGCATAAGAGAATAATTTCCATATTGACTTGCTATATTTAACTATATGAAATGCAATACATCGTCATTATTCTGGCTGATCAAATATCTTCTGTTAAACCGCATTATTATTGATTGGAAATTCTATAACGTTTATTATAATAGAAACACTCCACCCTTTGATGGACTATTTTAAGATATCCTTCGTATCTGAATTGAAATAACATAGAAATTCATTATATGCGATTTATGTGCACTCTGTATATACATACGTAAACATAAAACCACGATACAAAAACACCAAAAGTAAATTAAAAATAAAACCACGTGTGGTGTGGAGAGGACATACCGGGCGTAGGAGGGGTGCTACCTCTGGAAACATCGTTACCAGTAGCCCCAATATTCGAACTCGAACTAGTTGGTTTACTTGAGTAGAGTTTCCTGTTCTGCGTGGTCTGCTGCAGTCTCAGGTTCTCCAGCTTCACAGGAGAAGGAATGAAACCAACGTCACAGCCCTCTTTCACCAGTCGTCCGATCCACCAATTGTTGTCGTATTTTTCCTAGAAAAGAAAATATATATCAATATTACTTAAAATAATTTTATGAAAGTATTTCTCAATTTTATTTGTCAATGTTAAATAATTATAATATATGCTCAAAACCAGCAAATATTATTCTACTCTACACAAAAATAAAACCACTCTAAAAACTTGCTACTATTTAGGTCATGAAATATGGTGAAATCCTTAAACATATTGTTTAATGCAAGCAAGCAGGCGTTTCGCATGTCTCAAGATAAAATAAAACGTAATTCTTTTTATGTGTAATATATAGGCCAGCCTAGGAACTAGTTCTTGGAAGTAGTTGGCTAGGTAATTGCCTTTCCGTGTAGGTGTTATCGCTTGCAAGTTAAGTCTTGCGTGATAATCCCTAAAGTGTTATTTTTTGCTTACTCACCTTAATGTGTAGAAAATCTCTAATATCGAAAGAGATTGCGTAGCCATGGACTGGAGAATCGTCGTCGACTGATCCATCGTATGCGACATTGGTTCTGACAGCAAATGCTACCGGCTTTGTCTGAAAATAAAATAAAATTGTTATTGATTTTTGTGTGGTTGTGATTTATTCACGTTTTATATATTTTCAACAATAACTTAATTACATAAATGTGTGCCACTTTTGTCAGGCTAGATCGATCAATATAATCCGCTATTCTATCCTCGTAGCTTTGCTTTAAAATGAAAATATGTTGTGCAAAATGTGTCATATACATACATACGATAGGATAGATAAACATAAATAGATGTATTTATAAAAACCAGAATAATATTAATAGTATATTACAATACGTATTTAGTACCTGGTTAAGAAAATAATATAATTTTCAGCATTTATTCAACAAATTGCAGAATCATATTTTTGTCAATAAAACAGGAAATATATTTACATTTTAATTGTAATTTTAATTATTTAAAACAACAGTGATGTAAGAGAAGTTATAAATTTTTAGCTGACAAAGAAATTTAAATGTCAAAAATAAAATGTCAAATATCAGTTTACTTTGTAAAAAGAAATAATTGATTACTGTTTAAACATTATCTTACAAATTTATTACGTTGGTTTTTCCTACGTGATACATTTTATTAACCATTGACTTTCTACTCTCACATTGACTGATTTGAATGAACTTTCTTCTATACAATTATTTCTCGCATATGTACTTTTTTACAATATTACAGTCTACTGTTTGTGACTTGTGTTGATTAAAAAAAACAATAGTTTGGTGGAAGTTACTTATTATTATTTGATTATATGAAATCAGTTATGGATTCTTCATCAGACTATTCTAAGGACTGCAAGCAAGATTTTTAGAATGCAAATGTTTATGTTATCATCATCTATGAAAATTAGTAAGACATTTTATGGAGCTGTATTGGTTTTCTAAACGCAGAAACAATTCAATTGCAGTTTGTTTATTTAAGTCACATTAAGATTCATAAAGAATATTTGAAGAACCAACGATGTTTTGAAGATTCAATCTAGTACTGAAGATATAAGTTCCATCTAAAATTGATAAGTTTTATTATAAAGGTTGTACTAGAACTCAAATTGTTGAAAACAATTGCTTATGTTAACTTGGGTGAGTTTGTAAACCTGATAATGACATAATGCGGTAAAAAACGTTTAAAGCTTGGTAATGTTTTCTTACTTGACTGGCACTGTGTTCTAAAGCGTCGCAAAAGTTTTAGGAGCTCGTGTGTCAATATTGCAACTATTCAGTTGAGATTTTTTTTAATCTCAACTTGGATAGCAACTATTAGTCAAAAGAAAATACTACAAAAACAAAGCATATGTAAAAAAACAGCGACAGATATTAATACAAAAATATTATCACTTCACGTTTACAAGTGTTCTCAGGTTATAGTCAACGCGATTGTATTGCATACATTATTAAATTTGCAAGAATGAAATTTTGTTCTTATGTACAAATACATTTAAAAAAAAAAATCATATAACGTACATAAGTCCCTTTGTATCACTACGTGGAAAACCTTAAGTAATATGTTGTGAACGCTAAATAAAGGGTAATTTTTGTTGAGCCTCTACATGATACAGTTAAATATTTTCAAAAAGTACGTTAAAAGTAGTATTGTATCCTAGCAACATAATCATAGCCAAATACACGACAGAGCAACGCATTAAAATTGTTCAAGACTAATATGAAAATATAAGATTGAGAAAAAGTGCATTTCTTACTATACGTACTCAAAATCGATCTAGCGCACAATTTAAAATTTGATTCAATAGTTTGAACAAACTGGGTCCGTACCTAACGACAAAGTACGTCAAGATACTCGGAGCGGTCGCTCTGTGAAGAATATTGTCAATGTTCATCAACGTGTAACTGCGAAACCAGGAACATCAATTAATTGATCCCAGCAACTGAGCCTTACGTACTGAGTACGCAAGAAATGTTGAGTAAGGATATACACTTATATCCTTACAAAATCCAAATAACACAAAAACTGAAAACTAAAAATCATTTACAGCGTCGTGTGTTTGCCAAATAGACGCAGCAACAAGAAATTAGATTTTCGCAAAAGATCTTCATTAGTAATACGTAATTAAGCAGAACTGCCGTTTTTAGGGATTAGAAAATCCAAGAGAAATTTTTGAGAAGTAAATGCATCCTCAAAAAACCCTGGTCTAGTGACATATTTAGCCCGTATTTTTAAAAGACAACGCGGAAAATGCTGTTACAATCAATTCATTTCGCTATCGGAGCAAATTACAAAATTTGTATGGAACAAGTTAAAAGATATTAATATCAAAAAATTTTGGTTTCAACAAGACAGTGCCACCAATCACACAACAGCAGAAACAATAACGTTATTTTGCAGAAAATGTCAATGTCGCGTCATCGTGCAATATTACTCTTTTAAATTATTTTTTGGAGTTATTTAAAAAATACCATTGCAGAGCTAGAACAAGAAATTTAACGCAAAGTAGCCAGCATTGAGCCTACGTTATGCCGCAATGTTATCAAAAATGATGACAAGCGGATTATGTCATGTCTTAAGATTTCTTCTTCTTTATTTCGCGTTTTTACAGCTATTTTACATCGCCCCAGAAGTCTTACGACTTGTACGAAGGGGTTGATGGGACCAACGGCTTATTAGGTGACTTCCGAATCACCCGGGTGGATAAAGAGCAAAGTTATTATTTTAGTCATATTCGGGGATCGAACCCCGACTGTTAGCGTGCTACGCTAACGCTCTATAACTGAGCCATCTCACCGTTGAGGCTATCATTAGAACAATGTTATTTTTCATGTGTGATTGTAATAAATTAACCTAAAATACTGAACACCAAATTCATATTTTGTAAAACGTAACTATATTTGTTTTACTACATTCATGCGAAAGCGCAAACTAACTCACCTTTTATAAATCATTTATTACTATTCCAATCAATCTGATCAACTATCCAGCAGCAGCAGCAACTAAAATAGCTCTGCATAAATTCACAATTCAATGTAATTTGTTGTGGTTAATAATAAATTGTTCACTTTTGAATTAACCAAATTGGTTCTAATATCAGCAAATCAATACGGTTTCTAGGCTACAGATATAAATTAGAAGACATAAGTGCAACTAAATTATTCTTTTCAAATCCACAAAAACAGCACTAATATTAAATCTGTTGTTGCTATGATTAAAGTCCAAAAACCAATTAACAGTAATTTTTTAGTTTTTTTTAAGATAATGTAATGCTAACTAAATAAAAGATTTTTTTTGCAATTAATAATATCTACTTTATGTTCATGATCAGATGTCAGTGTGTCACATATAATGCCTTGTCTATTAAATTCGCTTTGAGTTTTATAGCCGGTTTGTTCATTGTATTAAGAGTGTTTTTAGTTAACATTGTTTATTTTAGTTAATGTACTGTGTTCATTATTATTTGCGTACAGATACTGTCTTAGGATGTGTTGAGGTAATTAACCACACGCACACAGACTAAATGGATTTTGGGGTGTGTACGTTGACAAATAAGGTCATTGAGGTACTTTAAGTTCAGTTTGTAAAAGATTGTTGTTTACACCAGTATTTGAAGCCTTAAGGCAATGTATACTTTCTTACTATTTTCCCCTGCATATTTACTGCAATAGTTTTATCTTTCTCCTCATAGTGTGTCCAAGGTATTGTAGTTTTTAAGTTTTTATTTCTTTAATTATCTCTGCTTCTTTCTTGAGTCGTTGCAGAAGTTCCTCGTTAGTAACTCAGTCTATGTAAAATATTTTAAATATCTTTCTGTATAACCACTTCTCAAAGACTTCTATATTCTTAATCAATGATTGAGTCATTTTTGTGGCTTCATTTTTTTTTTAACACGTTTCGGATAATTTCAATTCTTGCTTTTAGTTCTATTGATTAAACCTCATAGGTATTTATATTTACTGTCCACGGTTAATTGTGTATGAAGGTTTTCTGTTTTAGTAAGAACAAGATTTTTTTTAAATTTATACACTGCTCAACATTTAAACTGGCACACTTATATAACATGCAGTAAAAATAATAATAACAAAATAATAATAACAATAATAATAAAGGTTGTGTTTCAGAATGTTGTTTATCTGTCATCAGTAGAGTTACTGAGCTTGCGGACGCTTATACTTATTAAGTTTAAAAGAATTTTTGCAAATATCTCGAGTAAGTTTTAATTCAGAGTGATTGACTGCATTTTAAAGATGTCATTAAGGCGTTTAAGTGTTGAAGAGATGAGCCAAGCGTTGGGAATGCTTATTAGTGGTGCATCGCTAAGAACTGTTGCTGCCCATTTCAATGTGAGCCACAATGTGATCAGAAGAGTTCAAACGCGTTTTAGTGACACTGGAACTGTCCAACATAGGCACGGAGAAGGGCGAAATCGCAGTACAATAGTCAGGGAAAACCGGTTTATTACGATTAAGTGTCAAAGGAATAGATTTTCTACTGCAAGAACACTCCAAGTTCATTTATTGAATGCAACAGGTACTCAAGTATCCACTCAAACTGTAAGAAAACGGCTCCATACGGTAAAATAAGGGTCCAAAACTTCTAAAAAATTCCATTGTTGACCAGAGCCCACAAAAGAAAAAAGCTAGAGCGAGCACACCAACATGCAAATTAGATTGTTGAAGATTGTGGTCGTTGTTTATTTAGTGACGAGACCAGAGTGCGTCTTCATAGCTCCGATAAAAGAGTGAAAATGCTATAAAAACAGAAAAAATGCTATATTGAGAACCACGTGACTTACCATCAAGCTTATGGAGGCGGTTCAATTACCGTTTGGGAAGGTATTTCTGCTACTCGTCGTACTGAATTGGTTATGCTTGGAAATGCTACAATGAATAATGTCATTTGCCAATGAAATTAGTGATAGTTTCGTGTTGGTTAATGATAATGCGCGTCCTCATAGAACAAGGCAAATCAATGCATTTAAAAACAAAACAAAACTACGCCTATGGATTGGCCTGAAAACTCTTAGGATCTTAATCCCATATATAATGGATGGGATTACCTGAAAAGATTGATAAGGTCACGAGGAGTGGATCCAAACAATCCCCATCAGCTACGAACTGCCGTTTTGGAAGAATTGATAATTATTCCTCAGCATTACGTTCGGGATTTGATTTCCAGCATGCCAAGACGTTGCCAAGGGGTCGTAAGAGCTAGAGGAGGTCCCACGCATTATTAATCTTTTGGTGTTTGGTTATCATTTCTTTCCAGAGCTTTTTTGTAATACTAAAATGAAGATTTTGTTATTTTTCTATTAAAACATTTAAAATTCGTTATTTAAGTTTTATTCTTTTAATTCTTCGCTCTAAAAGTGTTTCCAGTACCATATACTATCAATTAAGGAAGAAGGCTTTCCTCAAAAAGTAGTCATTTGTTTTTTATACATGTTCTTGTAAGTGTACCATTTCAAATGTTGAGCAATTTATTTATATTCAATCTATGTTGTACACTACGCTTTTTGCTATTAGGTCTGTATCCTCAGCATACTTTATGTTATTGATTGGTATACTACACAACTTTTCTCTCCACTTCGCTGTGTAGCACTTGATTCATAATAGCTTCTGAATATAAGTTGAAAAATAGTGGGAAAAGAATGCACCATTGTCTTACTTTTCGTTTAATTTTTATGTACTTCGATCGCTTGTTCTCAATTTTAATGTTAGCTAATTGTTTATAGTATAAGCTTTCTATAACTTTGGTATCGCAACTATGTATTTGTTTTTCTTTTAGAATTTTTATGAGCAAGTTGTATCGTATGTTATCAAATGCTTTCTCGTAACCCACAAAGCAAATATATACATCTTTATTAACATCTAAGCATTTTTGGGCTAGTAAATTTAGAGTGGATAATGCCTCTCTAGTGCCAACTCCTTGGCGGAACCCTAACTGCGTTATTACGTTTACTGTTAATCCGTCTGTGCTTAATTTTTAAAAATAGCTTTGGTGTGTGGGTCATCAGACTTATGATCATATAATCTTTTTTTTGCATTTTTTTTCTATGGAATTGCATAGTATATCATTTGAGTTGACGAGGTCTTTAGGTATGTGTTTTTTTAAGTAATTTAATTACTTCAATGAACAGTTAGTCTGGACCTGCAAACTTCCCGTTCTTAAGCAAATATAAAACTTCTTCATTAATTATTTCTGAGCCGGTTTCTAATTCAATTTGTGTCTTTTCGGGCATAATTTTTTCACTTCTAAGTAGTTTATCATTATATTTTTTCAATTTTTATTGCTTATTTTTTTTATTTACTTTAATATTATTACGGTTATCGCCGTATTTTTTGAACCACTACGTCTTTTAGTTTTTTATGCATGCAATTTTTGCTGTCTTTCTATGTCAGGGCGTTTCTCATTTAGCCATCTTCTGTATCAATTTTCATTGTCTATTGTATTTTTCTGTATTTTTTGTTTGACCTTGTTTTTTACTTTTCTCTTTTTCTGTATCAAATGTAAAATTTCATCTGTAATCCAAGCCTTTTTTTTTTCTTCTTCAGGGGAGTTTCTTTGATGTATGTTTTGTATATTTTTTAGTATATTCGTTTTGTAATGCTTAAATTTTGCTATTTATACTTTCCTCAACTTTAGATTTATTATTTTAAACTTTAAGCTTTGTGAGGTCCATCTTGTTACTTTTCTGTGAATTGTCGCACTTCATTTATTCCCATTATATTGATCTTCAGTTTAGTATTAACTTCTAACGTTCTATGTCGCAATATATTCGTTTTACTTTTAGTACTGTTTATAACTGTTTTCCTTAAAGAACCAATTAGAAAACTATTAACTCCAGGTTCTTTGGCTTTAAACTTGTCCATTATAATTGTACTAGAAAAATCCAAAAAGATCTTTAATGTTTGTCTTCTGCATCCTTAGGCTGCAGTCTCACTGCACCACCCACCGCCACCAACTAAAATTCGAACACGTTAAATCATATGGCGACGGTCCGACTGATTCACTATTTTTGCCGGCATCTGTCATTTGGTAACCACCGTTTCATAATTTCAAATCGATTGGTGATAGCGCGTAACAGTTCATAGTCATTTGAAACATACTAACTTAATATTTCACAAATCAAAACATAATCTGTCATTTTCGCTTAGATATTTGAGAATTTTAAAAACGGTAACATGGAAGAAACATGTACATCATCCGACATTGATAAACTAATTACATTAGTAAATTAAAGGCTCAAAATATAAATATATAAATATAGCACTCTTCTACTGACGAAGAAATTAGTAGGAAATTTAAGTATTTGGTGGTTACCAGTGGCTGCAGTGAGACCGTAGTACATTTTGGTGGTTTGTAGCAAACGGTGATATTTGGTGGCGGTGGTGCAGTGAAACTGCAGCCTTATGCCATTGACCAATTGACTTATCATATCCACATGTAGTTGGCTTAAATGATTAAATATATATATTATTATAACTGTTGGTTCATCCGCCTTTAGTAATGATTTCTCGTCATTAAGACAAAAAAAAGACCCATACTCTTGTCGGCACATCCACCCAAAGGTATTGGCCAGCAAGAAGGGTCAGCAAATATTTGGTCAACATATCGTCCTTACTTGTATAGCAGTGTGCACCGGACAGTCGAAGTCATCGCCCGCCTAGGTGTTGTCATTTGAGGCAGTATAAAAAGCGTTTACCTTCCCCCCTTACGCAACAAGCCGGTATAAAGTGAATTAGAGTTTAATTATTTATTTTAGGATGTAAACGCATAGTGTGGTAGTTGAGTAGTTATTGTAGGGTGGGTTAAATTTTGAATCACATGTTTCTACCAACGTTGTCACAATTACATAAGAAAAGTGTAGTTAGATACCTTCGTAGACAGAAGATGGATCGTTTTACTTTCGAGTTTTAAAATAGTAAAAATTTATTTTGAAAATGGGTCTCATTTGTCTGCAACAGCGCGAAAATTGCGTACGTTGTTTGGAAAAAAAGAAACGCCATCTATCAATGGAGTACGAAAGTTTGTAAAAAAAAGTGCGTGAAACTGGAATGGTGGTAGACAATGAGCGCATCAAACATGCTCATCCAAATCGTTCTGCCAAAATGGTCGCTTCTGAGGGTCAAAGTGTACGCAAGCACCCAGAAACATCAACTCCGCGCAGATGTCAGCAACTCGATATACGGCAAGCCACTTTGAGGAGATTTCTTCACAAAGATCTCGGTATGTTTGCGTACAAAATGCAACTCGTTCAAGAAAATAAAATAGCCAACCTTGGTGCCTGTTTTTGCTTTGCTCAGTGGGCTTTAAACAAATTAAATGTTGACTCTAATTTTAACCAAAAAATCAACTTTTTGAACAAGGCTCATTTCTATCTTGGAGGTTATGTAAACAAACAAAACTGCCGTATTTGGGGAACAGAAAATCCACATGATATAGTTCAAAAACCAATGCATCCATTGCAAGTTAACGTTTGATTTGGATTTTGAGGTAATGGCGTTATTAGGCCATTTTTCTTCAAAAACGATGATAGAGCCAACGTTACTGTTACCGGAGATAATTACAGAGGCATGATCACTGATTTTTTGTTGCCCGAATTGGAGGAACTTCATCCACAGCAGCTCTGGTTTCAACAAGATGGAGCAACATCCCATACTGCTCATGCCACGATCAATCTTCTGCGCACCATATTTAACAACCGCGTTATTAGCCGTTTCGGTGATGTGAACACCTTTTTTTTTGTGGGGCGCATTGAAGAAAAAGGACAATCATATTTCATACTTAGTTATGCCGATTAAGTACACTCTCTAAAATGAAATAAAAATAATCTAAAAATAAACCGTTTGTTCTTTATCCTATAAGATTAAAATTTCAACTTAAAGATGACCCACCCTTTATTTACTGTTTCAATCTAGATGTTAATTAATCTGTTTGATGTGTGTGCCTGGTTGACACCAAACGTTCTATATGTTCAGTCATCATATTCAATCCCTGGCCAAAATGTAACAATATTTTATAGTTTTTAAATAAATGTAGTAATCAGCTTGTAATTTAATCTTAAGACATTGTAATGCATCATGCACAAAAGCAAATCTTAATGCAAATATGCCATATTGTATCGCGTTAGTTAAGTATCAATTGTTTAAATATTATCTATATAAAATGTCAAACTTACAATAGTGCCAATTGATTCCTTTTAATATCCAATACTTCAAAAATAAGAAAAAATAGCTTAATAAACTAGTCAAAAAACTAATGCCCTCCAAGATCAAGCACATTCATTTAAAGCATAAGAAAGTTGAATGATTTGTTATTTGATAACATAACTCAAAACAAGTTACTAAATCAAATTTTGCAGTTGCAGTTCTTGCTCATGCTGTTTATGATGTATATCAATCAAGATTATCCTAACAAAGAAAATTTAGCACATTTTATGAAAAGAAATTTGCCGATAGGGAATGGTTTTACAGTCGCGTGCGTTTGTGCAATACTATAAACATAACATCACCTCAAACATGTAAAATATATTTTGATTGAACCCGCAAGGTGTTCTTATAGCTTATTACATTGATTTCAAATTTACCAGATGTTTATTACTTTCTTGGTATATTGTAAATTTGATGCTATAACCTTTCTTTTATAAACGATTAATTACTATCTAAATTAAACCAAAATTACTTATTATAAACTACCGTTTGTTTGAGCATGTGTATACAAAAGTAGTTTCTTTTATAAAACACTAATTTAGTTATATAAAATATAAATACGTAATATTATTATTTTTTTAAGGCACTATTCTATGATAAGTAAATTTAAATCAAATTTATATATAGCTTTATAACAACAAACGGCATGTTTTGTTACACCTATAAAAAACAAGTAAAATAAAAAAAAATCACAAAAACTAATTGTTTTATAACAGCTAAAGCATTGTTATATTCTAACAGCTTTGTATTTAAAAGATCAGATTATCAACAGCTTCTAATTTATCTGTTTTAGATTTTTTTGCAGAAAATGATAGAAACAATACCACGTAACAATCAGTTTATAATATTAAGAAATTCAAATGATTGAGTGGGAAATGTCCTTCCAGGCATCAAAAACAGATACATCAAACCAACCCTTAACATCAGAGGAGAAACGCTCATAGATTTTAGCACACATAATGAATTGAGAAACACCTTCTTTCAAATGAAGAGAAGAATCAATCTTCGATTACATAATCAACAACAAAATTATAAGACCAAAGCATGTAAAAGTCATCAAAGCGTTAACATCCGCAAACATCGGCTCCGACCACAATCTGTTTGTACTAGGGCGACTACAGTACAAAACAAATCCAAGTAGCAGCAAAAAACAGAAAAACATAACATAGAGTCATTTAAAATGAAATGTTAAGCCAACAAAGGCTGGCTCTAAAGATGAGACACAACACTACTGCAGAAAGTGACTCATTTCAAGAAACTTAGAAAAAAACAAAGGAAAACATAAAAGCATTGAGGAAAAGAACCATAAACAAAACACCAACAAACTTAACAAAATCCAAGCCAAAGTTCACAAAAAAACCAAAGCCTAAGTACAAAAAAGAAAGAAACCCATCTTATACAAAACGTCAAAGTCACAAAAATATTACAAATGATATCGGGAGATAAAAATAGAACAGAACCCGCACGTCTAAACTAGAACATTGGGATGAACTCAGCAGGGAAATAGAAAATGATATGTATGGTATGAAATAAAAATTACAAAACAGCGTAAGCATGGACAAGTTAAAGCATTTCTTCACAGAACTCTATTCACACAAAGATAAGGATAGTAAAATGAACATATATCACGTATGAAGGAGGATAGCAAAGACCGTGCGAGACGGCAAGATAAACACAACACGGCCGCTCGGTAGGCCAATGAAGAGGTGAAAAGATAGCTGAGCGTCAATATCAGAGGAACAAGACCCAAGCAAATAGTTTGGCCAACACAAGTCATTAAACTTTCAAATAGATGATTATTAAAAAATCGTATAGTAAAAAAGACAAAACTGCACTGCTATTGACTGAAATTGGTATTCCAGCAATGCCGCAGAAACAAAAGTTTTAAACACTGAAAAACATCATCCACAAACAAATTATAAACTTTTAAAATAATGTCAAAATAAAATTGAAACCTGTTTTATATGAAATTAATGTCAGTTTTTAATCGGCAAAGACAACAATACATATACAAATACAAAAAAATCTATAATGCTTATTAGTATCTAAATATGTTTTCTGAATTTAGATGATACATTATAAACAAACAGATTTAAGAGTTTTGTGTATTAGAGATCTTTCAAGTATTCTTAGAAAATAACCGTTAAACATAATATTTATTTCTAAAGCAAATAAAAATAGGTACGTTCTACCTAAACATTTAACAACATATACGAATAAAACATATTCATAATTATTTTTCTTATCAAACTATTTTTATTGATAGGCCCAAAACTTTTTTTATGGAAAAAATAACTAATTTTAATAGAAATATCTACATATTTCTATTAAAATTGTTTGTATTTGCTGATATGCCTTAGAGAACAAAAGCTCTATAACTTTTATTCTCTGCATTTATGTAGGAAAAGTATAAAATGTAAATAGATATAAATCTGCCGTCAAAAGGTTTAATTCCAAGAACTTAAACAATATAAATTTGCCATCACTGTGTGTGTATTTGATAAAATTTAATTATATTTCAGCATGCAACTTTATTTATCAATTGCTATGTGCCCTGCTAAATTTAGCACAAAGCGCTCCGGATTGATTACTGAACTGTAATAAATAATTAGAGCTGAAAGAAAATGTGTTTTTGTCGGCGCATAAATAGGTCACTTGTAAAATAATATTCTCCGTACGTACAACTCCAGCGCATATTAAAATGATCGACGGCATTGTTTATATTTGCTTGGAATGATGTAACGATGAAAAGATTGCTTTTTGCAATTTTTATGTTTATCAAATACTTAATGATAAAATTAGTTTACAAAAATCAAAAGATTAAATTTGCACAAACACTGATGTCCTAATTTAAGACAAGATAAATATTATTATAAGTCTTTTTAATTTTAGTAACTGGAACGACTTTTACGATACACACTTCGTGCTAAAGACTTTGCATATTCACTTTTGCAACGAGTGTTTCACTTTATATCGTATGGAATTATAGCGGGCACGTGCTTCCAGACTAAATATTTACTGAGAGAATAATCAAGAGGATCGTAAAATCGATACAAGTCTGTTGAAACTAGTTTGTGTAATTAAAACAAAGCTATGAAATAAAAAAGGTTGAAATTACGCAATTAAGAACAGAGAATAGTTTAATAAGCTGAATGTTGAGCTGTAAAGGTTTCGCTTGAAAGAACTCATTGTTACATTATCTTTAAATGTTTAAACCAACTGATTTTCTTATAAGAACATTTAATTATTATTGGTATTATTGATTGTAGAGACTTGGTGAAAACTACCTAATAAAAATAATGCCTCTCTCACTTAAAAAAATATGATACCAAGCCAAGCTCACACAAAAAAGACAAGACGCAAAGACGCAGACGTCAATCAAATATGACACGGATGAAACGTGATCAAAATACATATACACTAGACACATTTCTTTGCGATCGATTGCAATGTGTTATTATGCTCATCCCAATCACAGCAGTTTGCACAAATTGTAGTAATATTATAGAATTGGTGATTTTTGTATTTTATTGATATTTTAATTATAGTGTTATTAATATAGGATATTTTATAGTCTACCATATTAGATAATAACATAATAATACATCTCTTTAAAAAAACACTAAATCTCCGAAAAGTCCTTTAAATATAAGAAACCAGCGTACACATGCTTCATTGACATAACACAAGCGAATGCATCAGTTAATTTTATTCTAATGAATAATAGAATAAAATTAACTCATGTCGAAAGACCCTGAAGACAAGATAACTCCAACACCATCAAAATAATTGAAGCTCTGAATACAGGCAACAAAACAAAACTTATAAATCAAAGACCAACCCACGAAATAATGAACAGTAAAGGTATTAGTTAAAGGACAGCCCTCCAACATGAGGCCCGCGGCCCGCATGCGTCCCGCGACCTTACTTTTTGCGGCACGCAAAGCAATTTAGCACTTTAAAAAAATCGAGAAAGATTTCAGTTTTTACTCAGCTTCATAGAATTTCAGTTAAAATTGTAAGCAGAGCATACCTTCAACTGGAATTGTGTGATTTGCAATTAGATCTTTTTTACCAAGGAAGAACTAAAACTAGATTGAACTTTTTCAAGTTGCTGCCAGAAGAACAATACCCCGACTTGCAAAACTTAGAGCTTACACTGGGTCCAATGCTGGAAAACACGTATCTTTACGAAAGCTGCTTTTCCAACATGAAATTTCTAAAGTCAAAATATAGATGTTTCCTCTCTGATAAGTTACTTACTCAGTCAGTTGTTTCGTTCCAACATCCTCTAATTTTCCACTAGTTTTTTTTGTCAATTAATTAAAATAATAATACAAACGCGTTTTTTCTTTGTATACCATACCTATTAAAACTCACTGATAAAGTTGCATACGAAGTATTTTATAATGCGGCCCTCCAAACCGCATTTTTTTTAAAGCGGCCGTTCGGGCATTTGCAGTTGGACAACCCTGAGTTAAGAAGATAGTCTGAGCCTCACTCTTCAACACAATCATGGACAAAATCATTGAAGCTATAATAGTCATGAATATCAGATGTACAATAAAAATTTAGTATTATATCCGTCGCGGACGACGCAATAATCTTCGCAGAAAACAAGGATGAACCGCGCCTGGTCTATAAGTTTAAAATGATAGCAAAACAATTCAATGTGCAAATATCCATAAAAAAACCGAAGTCAGTGGTGCTCTGAAAGAAGCCAATTAGATGCAAATTAACCATCAAAAACAGTCCAGTAGAACAAATAATGCGCTTTAATTAGCTCGGCGTTAAACTATTCAGTAAAAAAAACTTATACAATGATGCTCAACATTAAACAAAGAAAACATCAACAATTAGCGGATGTCTAATAGACGTAATATAAAGAAACAAATTTATGCAGAAAGACAGCAAAGTCGTCAGACCTATTATGACCAATGTAGCCGAGACCAGCAGGTACCAAAAAAGCAAAGTGGCGCTTACGAGCAACAGAAATGAAGACCCTCAGAGCCAAATCTGGTCTTACTTTACGGAAAAGAGTGAAAAGTGAAAAACAAAAAAAATACTAAAAATGTGGAGTCACAGACATCGTCCGCTGGACAAAATCAAGCCGCTGCAAGTAGCATCAGCAACAAATAAACAATAGCATACAAGCAAAAAAGCCTCAACAGCAAAACCAAATACAAAAAGGCCCCATGGACGCCCACCTAAGAGATGGACAGACAGTTGAATATCCGGATCACAGTAACTGGAAAATAACAAAACTTGTTTTCAATAAGAAAAAAAAAAGAAGAATAACAATGGTTTGAATGGCCTGTTTTTTAGTAAAATTTAGAAGAGATATTGCAGTTTTTTCAGTTCACAATTATTAGTAAAAAAGTTATACCAAATTGAGTGTCTGTTCTCCTGTACTTGCTTCTTTATTCAGTAAAGATTATTTTTTTAAAAGGTTGTTTGTGTGTGCTCTCCTGCAATACAGTAAAATCCTACAAAAACGGCAAAAAACTCAAACACATTGATAGATATTTGTAACTGTAGCAACAACTTTATGCATCCTCACATAACGTTATTTTATAAAAGCCAAGCAATCTTCTAGTCTCAGATGCATCTGAATATATACCACGTCATCATCATTAATGTTTTTGCAGGTCCTACATTGCTCATTTCCTTAAAAATCAGTCATCTGCATTTTCTCCTTCTTTTTAGCATTCACCTTTCTTTTAATGAATAAAATTGAGAAGCAATTCATGGCCTATCCATTCTTTCTCTATTTATGATTGTACCTACTAGCGCCCTTTTCTATCCTGCTTTTCTGTTGGACAGTCAACGTTAAACACATCTCTGATTATTCTATTTATATTGTTATTGAAAATTGGTTGTAATGCTTAATAATCTCCTCCAGAGCCATATTTGGAATGCTTCTATGCCTTTTTCATCTTTTATTTCTTATCGTCTAAGTTGCACATACGTATAAAAACACACTTTTAACTTGCTACCTTCAAAAACCTTCTTTTACCACTCCCATACGTACCCTTATTTCTCTCTCGCTTTTCCACTTTTTTGTAATTTCAGTACCAAGGTACTTATTTCCACTTGCTCTAATTTATCTCCGTGTACGCACATACATTTCTGCTGCCTTTCCAATTCTCATAAACTATGTTTTGTTATTGTTTGTACTTTGTACATTGATTCCATTTCTTTCAACTTCTTTAAATAGCATTTTCAGTTTTTCTATGCTCTATACAAAAACGATCATATCATCGGCAAATCGAATAGATTCTATTCTTCTTCCTCTTATGCTTTGACCAAAAATGGACCTCTTTAATTTAGATGTAAGAATTAGAGCTTTAAAAATACGGCGCCATAAAATTAACTTTTTTTAATGATAATCGTTTTTATTTTGTTCAAATACCTAACTATCTTTATAAATTTAAATAAAATTGGTGCCAATCATATTAAACAGAAATGTTTACAAGAGATTTTTTCAACGTGAAAAAATGTTTTTTATTTTTTACAAATATAATCTTGCCGTTCAAATTGGTTGTTTATTTTGAGCGTGGTTCACAAAATCGAAGCTCGTGACCTTCGTAAACGCAACTTATCTTTGTGATTATCTGTTTGTCTTATTTTACTTCCTCGATTTCAGGTGTTGCGATTTGAAATAGATTCACTCTATATACATTGAAAACAACAACAAGAAGTATTCTTATTGTTATAATTTTTTAACTTTATAAAATTTTCAATAATGTCTTTTCCGTACAAAGCTTCTAGACTGATTCAAATACAGATTTAATATCTTTCCATTTCGAACAGTGCTTGACGTGCAGTTATATCGGCCAGCTCATTACCTTCGATATCTACATGACTTGGCGTCCACATAAAGACAATAGTCTTCTGGGAAGATTCGGACAATTTGTAGACCAAGGCATGTATAAGCTGAACCAACGGATCGGCCGAATATATCAAACTAGTACTGAGAAAGATACTAAGTGAGTCAGAACGAATGAGGAAAGAACTAGAATTAGACATTTAACATTAGCGCAGAACTTTTATATTACGTATAATTTTGCGGTGTACACCCTGACCGACTTATGAAGAGACCACGAGTGTGGAGTGAGCTTTTAGAGAAGACACCGGGACAAGTATTGCGTTTTCTTAATGAAAAACAGGGCGACACCTCGCAGAACCAAACCTTATATATGTATCCCATAAGAAAACAAATATCTAAACTCTTTATCAGCTTTTACTCTTGGACGCATACTAGACTACTGATGGTAGGCTGTACCTGTGCCGCTACGCTTCTGTACTAAAGTCCAAAGAGTTTGCGATATATGGCTAGCGGGGGTACACTCGATTTGAAGCAGAAACTTGGTGTAAGACTTGTCCGGAAAGTTTCTGTTGCTTATCGTATGCCTGCATGGTGAACAGCATCCAAGGTTTTTAATCGAGAATTTTGTGCAGATAAGTATACAGTGCAACTGGCGCCTCTAGTTTTTACTTGCCAGGCACTTAATTACATTTAAAGCTTTTTTAGAACGCGTGACTAGCTGTTCTATATGTGTTTTTAAGGAAAGAGTTCTATCGAATACAAGCCTTAGAAAGCGCACGGTATTGACGCATGCGACTCTCGTACCTCGCAAAAATACGGGGTTTTAATGAGGTTTTCTGAGGCACGCAGAAGGTTATCTATAGCGGTATGAAGTTGATATGTTACCTCCCGCCTTACCTTTTAATACAATAATTTTAAATCTGCTATGTCGTTGGCCGCTATAGCAAAGAGGATGACGCTAATCGTCAACTCTTGAGAAACATTCTTCTCTAAACATAAAGTTTGGTTTCCCACCTTAACTTTAAATTACCCGTTTTACATAAAACTCCCAACAAACAAAGACAGACGACTTTTAAGTCGCCTCATATAGAATTTTCCAACAGTACCAATTACTTAACCGTATTGTGGTATTTTTTATATTTTGCTTGGTGTTTTTCCAAAAGGCCAAAGGTCTCTAAGTTCTAGATCAAACGGTAGTTGACTATTTATTCCAACTGTCAGAGAGCTGTTGGCGTTGTTTGGGTCCTCGCTTTGTTTTAGTAATAGCAGGATAGAGGCCTCTTATATATTTTTAGCACCCGCTTTCTCATAGAAAAGGGCAGCTGCTAGATAGTCCGAACATTAAGCGGACCGGGTGACGTAGATGCACCAGCGCAACTAACCCGTTTTATCTGCTCTACAAATGTTAACTGCCAGTTAACTGGAAGACTTTGGGACAAACACATAACATTTTCTGCTTGACATCTGCACCCTTTAAAGAGGGTGAAACCAAACTTGCCTGAAAACCTCGCGAGTCTGCACGTTTAAGGCGCTATATCCGAGAAACGCACTCTCTGATTTGTTTAACAATTGTTTTAGCAACGAACGAAACATTATGGCTGCCGTAAAGATTATCTAAAACATCTTATAAGAAATTGTATTGTGGGCATTAAAATTACTCGGTAAAAGATATGGCGATGGAAGTTGCTTATATAGAGCCAAACAATTGTTTGTAGATCGGTTTATATTACATTAATCCAAAGACGCCGATTAAGTTGTTGAGATATTTGTTCTGTAAAGTTTAGTAGATTTCTAGAAATAGATCATTTTTCATAAAACCATGTTGTTTTGTAGATATTTGAAACTCAACATTGCAGTAAATTTTGTTAGCTAGAATAGATTTAAAATCTTAGCAGAACTATTTAATATTGATATGGGCCGATAGTTTTTGATATCCTGCTTATTTTTTGATTTAAAAACAAAGGTAATTTTGTATACTTTCCAGATTTTAGAAAAAAATGTTTTGGTTAACATAAAATTATAAACATGTATTAGTAGTTTTAAAAGTACATGCATACAATCGCATACTAAGAATTCTAGAACATTGTCTGCACTAGACTTAAAATTGCTTTTAATATTTTTTGTAGCTAATAATATATCAGTCTGTATTATTTAAAGTAAACACTGTATTATATATTTTGATAATTTTTTAATTTTTATAAATTCTTAACACTGAAAAAATGTCACTTGACTCCTTTTTACGTTTTCCCAAGTTTGATCGGATTGCACTTTTTGAAACAATAAAACTTTCCATGACACACTTAAGACAGCGGATCAGGCAAAATGACCTGATTTGCAATAATTATAAAACTTAATTTTATTTTCAGAAGTGCAAAGCTGCGTGAGCTCTAAACACACCAGTTTATAGTTCAAGTCAAATAGTTTGTTGGTGCAAAGTATTTTTTTTTATCAAGAGTTTGAAATCTTCTGAAACAAAGCAACACAACCGCAAGAATAAGTTTTCCATAACTATCATATACGTTTTATTTCGTCTCAGTTGTAATTGTGTCAACAAACCGTAAACCATAACAGAATCTAATGTTTAACCAAGTCAATTGATAAATAAAACTATTAACTTTTTAGATTGCAATACAGGCCAAAACCACATTCAGTTAAAAAATAAAAAACGTAGCTACCTTTAACTTTTTTCATTTTATAACACAATTTTCAAATTGAAGTTTTGCAACAATGACTTTAAATCTGGATAATCCATTTTTTTCTAAATTTTCTCCTTAACTTGTCAGCTTATCTTTTACCAACCTATTAGCATCCATTTAACAAATCCAAAAGAGCGCAATACTGCACATCGGCATTGCAACAGAAGTGCTTGTCTCAACTATATTCAATTGTGCAAATAAAATTAGTATTATTAAGAGAGAAACCATGCATACTATTTCTATAGAAATTCTGAAGAGAACTATGTCAATGACCGTAAAAATAGTATCTGATAAAAATCAATCTTACAACCAGCAAAAGTTATTGTCTACTAGAACATAAGCGGTGTTTGGATGCCAATACCGGTTCAGTCCTCCTGTTTTAGATCCCTACAGCAAACCATAATTAAAGTCCTATTATGATTATTTATCAGAATTTAATAATGTATTATATTTTGAAGCAAGAAGCTAAAGAACAAAACTTCTTCTTTGTCAAAAGCAAGATTTTACTTTTTACTTTTCCGGTTAAAAATCTTAAAAAGGCTGCTTATCTGCAATTGGCGTAAAATACATCGCCTTTAAGCCACGACGTTCCGACACTACAACCTCAAAATGTATAAAAAAATCAATAGCCTAAACTCGGTTTTACCTCACTTAATGAGAAACCTGGATTCCGTCGGCATATTCAAAACGCAATGCAAAGCTAGCCAGCAAAACGAAGTCTGATAAAGGTTAAACCTGGGGTAATTCAGAGGAACCGGATGTTTTTTAAACGCGCAGTACACAGCTAGTATAAGAGTTAGAGAAACCGGTATAGTGTCAATCAACTCCGCAGGTTATGCCAGTCATGGCGCAGTGGAATATGCAACATCGTGTGTTCATGTATAATAAAATGTTAAAAGTGGTTAGTCTATTCAAACACAGCGCATGTTTGCAAGCACATTGCTTTAGTTCTGTAAAACGCATTTTACGACTAGATTTAAAAATCCATACGTATAAGATAGCAATTGTCAAAGAGTTAGGTGAATTGAATCGTCTCTTCCTAATATTCCTTTGCCCAACAATATAACTCTTTAATATTTTGATTCATCGTTTGTTATTTTTTAGTTTCAAGTTACTACTCATATAACATAGTCTTAGAATAGATGAAGTTTATCATGTTTCATATATTCCAGCTAAAAGATTGTAGTAAAATCTATTGTTTCACATTTAACAAGCTATAGCATTTCCTGTTGCATATTAAATAACCTAACCTAACCTAACCAGATAATACTACATTATTTGTGCTCAGTGTTAGAACCATGATAAATCAAAACAGACAAAAATTTCTAAAAGCTGAATTAGCATATATTATAAACCATACTACGTTGTTAGAATTAACGTTTTCAATATTTCAAAATATTAACTAACTATTACAAAAGATTTTATAAAAACAATAGTGGTGTTTATGTAAAACAATGCGGTAACAAGTAATCAATTACACAAATTTACTATTTTTTTCTGAAAACTCAATATTCACCTAAACGACATGGTAAACCTACTTATCTAAGTACCTATGTATCTGCGCTAGAATATTATGAGACTTTACTGAGAGACTATTTTATACCCACAAATGTAGAATAAAAACGTATTATTATTGATCCAATAGAATGTAAAAATTAATGTAGAAATACTTAAACATTACATGCTCTACTAAAGCGTGCAATAAATAATTCTTAAAATGCTGCAAAGGTGCTAAATGCATTTTAGTTGTACATTGGATCAAATTTTGAACAATTTATTAAGTATTTATTGCTTAATTCATAGATTACATATTATGTTTCTCTAACAAAATATCTTAAATTACACTCTTGCTACTACCTCTTGCCAATCGAAAATCAACTAGTGACTTAGATACTTTACAACATCAATAAACAACAACAACATTGTTGAAACAAAATACAATACATATTGCCATCTGAACAAATACTTACTCGTAGTACAAGACTTACTAAAAATTCTATATACAAATATTCAATAACAGTTCAGAGATGTAGAACTGAAACTTTGAAGAGAGATTTTTTAATCGTACTAAGGATACATAGAAAATCCAAATTTAGTATTTCTCAATCCTTTAAAATAAAATTATGTAATTAATGTGATAGTTTTTAAACACGTATATTTAATTGTTTTTATTTTAATTTCTATAACATATTATTTTTATTCACATTTTGTATAATTAATAAATTTTAAAGAAATTATATATTTTTAAATATTAATTAGCTTAATTAATATATTCCGTTGCTTCATATTTCCATAAAATATTTGAAAAATTGCTCCCGGTAGATATCTCATATTTCAAACAAATTTAAAGAAATAATAAAAAATAATTAATAAAGAATTTCATTATTTTGTATAATTTTATATAATTATAAAATTCAAAAAAATTAGAGATCTAAAATGAATTTTAAATTCAATAACTGTATAAATTATATATAGAAATTAGTGGATAACATTAATAATATAATCGGGGCTATTCTCTATGCACATTGCTAGAACAAAGTGATCTGTGGCTAGAAGTAAACAAGATATATATTGCTAGCTAACAGTATAAACTGTCATTTTAACAAACTTTGTTGCAATTCTCTAAATAAAATAATAATATATATTTATAAAAATTGATTTGGTTAAAGTGAGATTTATATTGTTAGCAAACAAGATTTGTTAAAATGGCAGTTCATTTTGTTATCAAGCAAGGTTTGTTAAAAACAGTTCATATTGTTACTTAGCAATATATATCTTGCTTACTTCCAGCAATGTGCATGGAGAATAGCCTCGAATATTTGTAAAAAATACAACATTAAATTAAAATATTATTAATGTTAGCTAATTGTAGTAACCGAGTTATGACTCAGACTCTAAACGAATTTGTATGTATTTTCTGGTGAGTATGTCATTAAATATTACAAATGTCTATAATAAATTCTGACGTTCTACTTAAAGAAGATATATGCAGCATTCTCATATTTCACAAAAATTTATAGCTGCCAAAGTCATAGCCAATAAAACGCACTCACCCTAGCTTTTTCAAGCTGGCTAAGTGCCTGCCGTTCCTTCTCCCGGCGGAGATTTTCCTTCTCCTCGTCCAGCGACAGGTCCGAAGATGGCTGCGAGTAGTTAGAGTCAGCTGAGCCCTGAAATCCACATCTATATTAAAGCATACACATTATAAAAATCTATTATATAAAAAATCTACAGCTAAATGCAGAATGGAAATTGATCCAACTTTGCACTAATTGATGCACAAAAGAACCGGGTCCGCGCACAAAATCCAATTAAATCTTGAGCGCTGCGACCCAAAGTGCTACAATTAACGATACTTTGATGATCCTATTAAATGAGGCGCTTGATTTATACCTACTACGATGTACTCAGATTTGTAATTGTTCTCTTAGGGACTAAAACAATTATATTAAATAATCATGCATATAAATAGAAGCACAATACAATTGCAATGAAAATAAACATGCAGCATGATGTTTGTATGGTAAGTCGAGTGGTGTTTGACCAATTGAGATGATTGTCTAGTGATGAACTATAATAATCATATTTTGTTTGTTTTCTTACCAGAGAAGTGTACTTGGACATAGATTAGATGCGATGCCACTGGCAAGCATGCGACAATATATAAGGTGTCAGCCGACCAGTGACATACAAGACATATTTTCTAATACTAATTTGGTAATCAAAATTTTGTAAAAACCGAAATATCTTAATTTTAATGAAATAGTTTAAAGAGGTTTTCAAACAATTTCCTTTTAACTAAATAAAAACAGATTAATTAAATTAATTGAATATATTGATTTACATTATTAGTGTTTGTAGATATTATTATTATTCATTTCATTAATTACATTAATCTGATTTTATATAGTCTTACTCACTGAGTAAATTAAATTTCTATAAATAATTTTTTAATTAAATTTCTATAAATAATGTTCAATAATCAATTGCTGCCAAATAATTAAAAGTTCGATGAATATTTAAAATTTCATATTTTGCTTCATAAATATTTCTGAGAATGCCTTGTTCGAAAAATCCAGATTGCATGCAAATTAAAGTAGGTTTAATAATACACAGTACAAGCAATATAATACTCCAATTTCCTTTTACATTTGTAACCAGTGTTGTATACTTATTTTTTCATTCCTTTTTAGAGATGTTTTTATATTTTGTAAATGTTATTTTGTGTAATACAAAAATTAATATCAATTATTATGTTCATTTTAACAGAAGTAAAATCTATAAAATTGCTTATAGTTTAATTAAATTAATAAAAAGTATGACATCATGTTTCCAGTTATCAAATTAATTTTTTTTTATATTTAATTTTTTTTTCTGTGGCTTGTTTTATACTGCAGCAGTATAAAACGGTATGATTATAATATCCGACAATAAAGATATTCTAATTTACATTTATCTCATCAGTTCTATTGGGATTAATTTTTAAATTTTAAGCGCCACTGTGATTAGAATGATAACTATTTTATGTGAAGATAAAATATCTAAATAAGCAAACCTTTATAAAAGGTTTTTCAATAAAGGCGGGTAGATGTATGCCATTAAATGTGGAATATGACATCGTTCAAATGCCCGCACCGGCTTTTTATAATAGCACGGATCCGAGTGGTCCAATTTTCAATGACTCTTCCGCATAGATCCGGCTGAATTTGAGCGATGGCCTGTGTTATTTTCACCGGTTGATTGTGGTTTATTTTCATAGACCTGCGTTTTCAAGAAACTCTACAAGAAAAAGTCTAGCGGGGTCAAATTGCATGACCTTGGTGGATAATTCACATCACCGCTGCAAGAGATAACCTTACCCTCAAAACGTGTGAAGCACGTGGAGCCGCCTTGCTGAAACCACATGTCGTCTACGTAAATATGGTTCAGTTTGAGCCATAAGAAATTGGTTATCATCGTTTTGTAGCGCTCGCCGTTGACGGTGACCGCCTCAACAACGTCGTTTTCAAAAAAGTACGAATGACGCCGCCGGCCTATAATCCACACCAAACGGTAACTTTTTGAGGATGCATTATCACCTGGTGAACCTCGTGTGGGTTGGTGTCGTCCCATATACGGCAATTTGGCTTGTTATATTTATCAAAAAATGCGCCTCGTCCGCCAAAATTGGGGTCTTCTTCCAAATGATTCGAAGCTCAGTCAGCAAACAAACGGCGTTGTCTATGGTCATGAACTTTGAGCTCTTGGGTCAATTGGATCTTGTACGGGTGTAGGCCAAAGTCCCGACGCAAAATTCGCCAAATTGAAGTCTGCGAAAGCCCGAGTTTTTGTGCACGGCAAGGAACTGACTGCCTCGGGGTCTGCTGTACACTTTCACGGATCGTGGCAATGTTCTCCGCAAATCTTGCGTTCCTTAAACGTATAGGTGTTGGCAAATTATTTTCCAAACCCGTAGTCTCAAACTTGGCCACCAAACGTTGAAGAATCGACTGTGAAGGGCTACGTCTACTGTAAAATGGACGCAATGCGCGCATAGTTTGAACTAACGAACATTTATTTTGATAATAAAGTTTGAACTTGAACGTGCTATTCAATCGTGTAACTTGCCATAGTGATTTGGCTTAAGTAATTTAATAATAACAAAAGATTTGATAAATGTCACAAAAACAAAATGGCCGCCACGGGCCGTGGGCCGCTAAAATCTACCCGCGTTAACTGAAAAACCTTTTGTAACCAAAATTAAATAAATGTCACATCTGACTTTAAAATTGAGAATAAAGTTTTAAAATATACTAATATACCCGAGTATATGGTTGGTACAAAATTGCGTCATACTGTCTACTTAATTTAAATTAACCAATAGTATAATCCCATTCCCATCGCTATAAATGCATATTATATGCGTAAAATCTACAACAAAGTTGATATTGTGTTAAAACATGTTAAAATTGTTTAAAAAAAAAAAAAAAAAAATCCAAAGCTATTGTATATTTTCTTCAAATGCAGGTAAGTAAGATATTAAACAACCATTTTCATAAGTTGGTTATATTATATTACGAATAATTGTCAAATGCTATAGACAAATTAACAAATCACCAGTAACGCTAAAGTTACCAAAAATCTAAAAAATCAAAACAGATTTTAAAAAACAAAAATTGTAGATTCCATGTTCAATTCCCACTGTTAGTAGTACCCATAACTGAATAGAATTTTAATATCAAGAGTAACCATAGTTTCTTTGCAAAAAAATTTAAAAAAACTACAATGTTAAATCAAATTAAAATCAATAAAAACATAATATTAATATTGTGTTCTAAACCACAAGTTGGTATTTCACAATTTCACATCTATAATACATATAGCAATATAACCTATCTTAAGCGGCTCCTAGACGTTCAATATTATAGTCAATATATTGCACAATAATTGATATTATACAATAATATTGACCGTCTGTAGATCATATTGAAAGATTGCACTATATATTGAGTCAATCAAAAAAAGTTTGATTTTATTGTACAATCTAACCTAAAAGTATTTATTTTTTTAACCATTCCTGCATCCATCTGCGCATTTTTTCTCCTTCTTTTTAAAATTATAACTAAAGCAATGACCACACAACTTACTTTATTTTACTCCACGTGTTGACTGCAGAAATATCGGTAACTAACAAAAAGTTTGCGCAACTATATTGCAACGTCTAGATGGTCCTATATTATTCAATAGATTGTTCAATATTATTGATGATAAGATTAATCGTCTAGAGCGGTGTTTCCCAACGTGGGGCCTACGCCCCACATGGAGGCAATTTGAGTGTTAAGGGGGGCAATTTGGAAATGAACTCGACATGAGTTTAACCATTTTGCTCCGGGCCATTTAAATGCAATGCTAGATTTCGGTGCCAAAATTGAAAGAGAAAGGCAAAATCTTAAATATTTGCGGCCAACGAATATTATAAATTCGTTTAACGAGACCAAAATATCAACTAGGTTTTTGGCTTAACAATTTCTTAGTGATTTCTTCCTAAAACGTATCATTTAAGATTCTTAAGTGAACGATTCAATTTTTTAATATTAAAAATTATGTATATGTTACATAGGGGGGCATAAGAATTTTAGAAAGGCTTAGGTGGGGCATAGGACAAAAAAGAGTGGGAAACACTGGTCTAGAGGCACCTTTAGATCAGAAAACGACAAACAGTTCAGTTACAAATAGCATAACTTTAAGCAAACAACTATATATATGATAGTAGGTTATTATTAACCAAAGACAGTCAGTCTCAGAGTCTTTGAACATAATTTGTTTTAACGTTATATATTTGTCAATCCTGTCACGCTCAGTATTTTATTAAAAGCAGGTATTTTGTGCTAAAATAATAGAATTAATGCGCTTTTAGTTTTTGAGATATTAAAGCAAAGCAGTCTCAGTATATATAACTAAGTAAAGTTATCTGTCTAGTCAACCTTAATTTTAAAAAAAAATGTTGTTATAACATAAACTTAGATACAATGTATGTAACTATAAAAATGAACAAAATTTAAATTATAGTAATTATGATTTAAAATGTCTTTTTATTTTGCGTAGTCGTGACATAGCTACTTCAATTCATGTAAAATGGTTTGTCTTTTTGCATGTGCATTCAGGTGAGCACCCCCTATTGCTGATAAAGAACCTATCGCATTGTGAACAGACAAGTTCGTCTTTTTCATTAAATACGTGTATTTAAACCCGCATCTGTTTTAATGTTAGTAGATCACTTAATATCTAAGTTTTCTAGTCGCGTTTGTTCAAAGTTTTTTATTTTAGTATTTAATTTGCTGTCTCCAATGAATGCGGTTTTTTGCGCTTCTTTCTCATGTGTCGTGTGCTATGTTGCAGTTTTGGATATGCTCCTTTGTCTAGTCGCACCAGGTTTTAGCATAGTAGTAGACGGTATTTGAGCCTGATGACTTTTAAACCCAAATCATTCACATCAGTTGTAGAGCCTTCTGATTCTCTCTTTTAGGGCTGGTAGAGAGTTGGCTACTAGGCAGATGGCATTAACAGTGCGTCGGTGAGTTGGGTTTTTGTGAAAAATCTTGGTCTACATATCTTAAACAGACCTCCATCGTATTTGTATTTTATGTTTATAATTTTTATGTAAATAAAATAAACGTCACAATTATTTTGGATTTTTAAAATATAAAAACTAAATCAAAAACTCTACGCATGAACGTAATATTTTATTATTAAATTATCTAGCTGTACCTTCTGAATATAATTTTTTAATTTATGTCAATAGTATTCATCTCAATATTAAGTTTAAAGTAGGTAGTGACTGAAAGTCAAAATAAATAACAATCTCTTATTCAATCTTTTCCGTAAACCCACAAACCAATGACATCCTCGATAACTTCACGAATTTGATCTTTAAGGTCTTAAATCGATTGTGGAGCATTGGCTTTATCTTTCACGTGGCCCCAAAGAAAAAAGTCTAAAACAGTTAAATCACAAGATCTCGGTGGCCAATTGTGATTACCTCTTCGAGAAATAACACGGTCAGGAAACTTTTCTTGCAAAATTGCGATTGTTTCATTGCTTGTGTGGCAGGTAGCGCCGTCTTGCTGAAAATAAACGACGTCCACATCAATATCTTCCAATTCCAGCCATAAAAAATCATTTAATCATAGCTCGATAGCGCCATTCATTCACCGTAACAGTTGCACTAGCCTCATTTTCAAAAAAGTAGAGTACAATCACTGGCCTCCAGCCCAAAAACCGCACCAAACAGTGACACGTTGAGGATGCAAAGACTTTTCAACAATCATTCTTGGACTTTCTGAGCCCCAAATGCGACAATTCTGCTTATTAACGTAGCATCCGATGTGAAAATGGGCCTCATCACTGAAGATGATTTTTCGATGAAATTCCGGATCATTTTGATGCACCCAATCAGCAAAAATACGACATTTATGGTGTGTTAACTGTGTTAAGTCTTTATGCAAAATACAGTGAAATGTCGTTTGTGGAATGTCTAATTCCAAAGATCGACAAACCTGTGTTTTATTCAACACTACGTGCTATATCAGCAATATTCTCATGTGTTCTTCAGCGATGCACACGGTTTCAATTCTTCACATCACAAACTTGTCCCAACAGCTCAAATTTTTCCACCAGGTTTACTATTGCCGGCCGAGAAGGTGCTTTACGACGACCAAAAAGTGCTTTAGTTTTGTGACTGAAAAATTGTCACAATTTTTGTAGTAAATTTTAATAATTTCAATGCGTTGTTGAAGCGTATATCGTTCCATTTTTAATAATGGCGTAGTTTTTAATTGTCAAATGTCAAAAGATAATAGCTTAAAAATTGACAGCTGCCCAAATAGCCTGCTAATCAAAATGAAACTTCTTATTGGAAAACCCATTACAATACTATAGCTTCCTTTTGAAAACTTATAAATATATCATATATTAGATCTTAAAGTTAAAAACAAGTTGTATGTAAAAAGTGCTATTTAAAACGTATTTTTGTATGACAGTTCATACTAGATTTTTATGTTTTAAAGATAAAGACTAATCAATAACCTATGCCTATGCTGTGTACAAGAAAAAACGTTTTCCCGACCACTAAATAAAAAAAACTCAATTCCGCAGCAGGGACTAGATGGACAAATGACCTGCTAAGAGTAGCCCCAAACTGGTTGCAAGCTGCTCAGAGTAAACAAGTAATAACGATGATGATTAAAAACTAATTGACGAAATTTTTACATTGTAGTGGTTTAAAAAAATAAAAAAATAATAAAATTTTCAAAACCATGCAAACAAAAAATAAGAATAAAAAACACATCATATCCTTGATTATTAATTTAATTGCTACAAATTTTTTTCATAAGGTCCGATGATAACCTAGTAAAGGTTGAAACAAGTTACAATTTTTAAATATATTCAAAATTATTCAAAATTGCTGTAGAAAAAAATTACAAAAGGTTCATTTTTCAATCTGATAGAATTTTGACGATTCAGAAGTTCTAAAGTCGGCGAGTTGTTGTACATAGAAATGGACCCCTTCTACATCCGTTCTAGTTAAGTTTTAGTTTAGTTTGAAAAACACTCAAAATACACGCATGTATAGCATATTCACTTCAACAACACCCTCATTGTTTATAATATGTTTGTTGAAATACAAAAAAAAAACTTCATATAAGATAAAAATGCAAATTAGAATTTTTGTCTGATGTACATGATTGTATCTTAAAAAATTAAATGCCATTTAGAAAAATTTAAATTAAAATATAACCAAACAAAATCAAAGAAAACCAAGATTTCATAGTAACAACTTCTACATTAAAAGCTGCAGATAACAGTGATTCAAAATTTTCCAATTCTGGACTCTTCTCATTGTAATTGTTTTTTTCTTTCATACCCATTGTGTGATGATAAATCAAGGCTCCAAAGAACTGCTGGACATAATTTTAGGCAAAATTCAACACGCACTAAAAGGAATAAAAAACAACAAATCGCCAGGGGAAGATAGTCATAGAAGCAGTCAAGTTGGGGAGAGAAGTTTTATTCAAAACATTAAGATTG
Organism: Tachinus rufipes; assembly: GCA_963932245.1. Taxonomy (NCBI): domain Eukaryota; kingdom Metazoa; phylum Arthropoda; class Insecta; order Coleoptera; family Staphylinidae; genus Tachinus; species Tachinus rufipes. The sequence continues at coordinate 35,946,455 of OZ010741.1, read as the reverse complement.
CTGTTCAATGCATGTTTACAAAATGGTACTACACCCAGTGTATGGAACAACGCAATAACCACACTTCTACTACATAAGAAAGAAGATATAACTACAGACCTATTAGCCTTTTACCAAACCTGTATAAGCTTTTTACAAAAATAATAACTATACCGCTAACACACATCACCTTTATCAGTCCAAAGAGCAAGCTGGTTTCAGAGCAAAGTATGGTACAAACGACCATCTGTAAGTAATTATAACGCTAATAGAAAAATGCGTTGAATACAATAAACTCCTCATTTTAACGTTTGTCGACTTCGGAACAGCTTTTGATACCGTCGAGCTGCACGCGGTTTTAGCAGTTCTAGAACAATGCAGAATTGATGATCGATACGCAAAAAGAATCCAACATATTTACACAAATGCTACTGCAAGCGTTAATCTACACAAAGATACGGATAAATTTAGATTGAGAAGAGCGTCAGGCAAGGCAACACTATTTCTCCTAAACTATTTATGCGCCTATAAACACTGCTTCTGGCATAACTACGGAGTCATGGTCAATGAAAAAAAATTGAGTCACTTGAGATTCGCAGACGACATCGTATTAATATCTGATAGTATTGATGAAACAAAGACCATGCTCAGTGAGATAAAACAGGCATCTGAGAAAGTAGGTCTCAATATGAACATTACTAAAACCAAACTAATGACAAACCTCGTTCTCAGTGGAAATATCACAGTGCAAAATACAGAAATTAAAAGAGTTGATGCATACAAATACTTAGGACACAAAATTAGAATTAGACGAGACAACCAGATCTGCGAAATAACAGGTACAATAGGTCTAGTATGGGCAGCCTTTGGAAAACTTAAACATACTCTTAAAGAAAAATTACCAATCTGTCTAAAAAGGCAAGTTATCGGCCAATATGTTCTGCCAGTATTAACGTATGGCGCAGAAACATTAACGCTAACTAAAGCCTCGTCCTTAAAATTAAAAGTAACACAGAGGAATATGGAACGGGTAATGTTAAGAGTCACGCTACGCGACAAGATTCCAAACCTCCACGTCCGCCAACAAACTGGAATTTGCCACAAAATCAACAGAGTCGCTAGATTAAAGTGAAGATGGGCAGGACACCTTGCTAAATTCCAAGACAACCGCTGGAGAAAAAGACTCCTGGAATAGCGGCCACGAGCGGATAAACGAAGTAGAGGTACACCAACCAGTTGGACGGACGACTAGAAGCGTTTTGCAGGAAACTGAAAGAACGTATCCCAGACCCGAAACAAATAGAATAAATTTAAAAGAGGCCTATGTCCTGCATTGGACACAAATGATGTTTTGTTAATAAAGTTTTCTTCTCAAACTTCTTTTTTTCAACTGTACAAAAATGATCATTTAGAATTAAAAGTGCATTTTTTATTAAAAAAGTGTATCTTAGATATCAACAATTGTGTATATTTTTAATGCTTACATAACTTCAAACTACTATTCTTATAACCTTTTTGTTCTAACCCCTTCAATTATATATCATTTTCGTTTATTGTGCTTTTTAAGGCTATTTTAAAGAGGTTTGATGAGACCAACAGCTTATTAGGTGACTTCCAAACCACCCTGGTGGATAAAGAGCAAATTATTATTTCAGTTAATAATATTTTAATTTATTATGTCAGATACTATATAAATATATTTATACATTTATAATTAACAAGCTATTTTTAGAATTAATATAAATTGTCGAAAAAGTTTACTTTTTTCATGTGTTATTTAAACTATCCATACATTTTGGATAATCAACTATATGAATCATTGATGACTTTAACAGATTTATTTCACAATCCCACACATACACATAAAAAAAACAAAACTAAAAATATATTGTTTAAAATTCCAATTACCAAGAATGTAAACAAATATTTGGGAAAAACTAAAATTACAAAGGAGTATTTTTTATAGCAATCGAAAGTATCTGTATAGAAAATTTATTGCAAACTATAAAATCCCGGAATTCTACAATAAAATCTATAATACAATAGCAATAAAAACTTTTTTATAGTAACACAACTATTATAGAAACATTATATCAATTTAATGTTCAGCTATTAGTAAATCAATAAGTTCCATTGTAAATTTATCAGTTTTTGGCTAGCTGTTAGCAATCCCACCCCATTACGCATTGCTTTTTGTTACCATCCGCAAAATTGCTGCATCGGTTTACTGCATTGCTTGTACAAATCCGCCCTATAAATTATTACTGGAGTATGTTTAGATTAATATAAGCTTTACGAGGATTGGGGAAAGCTACTTCGTGTTTTTTGAGATTTATGGATAAACACGAGTACGATTTTAGAATTTTAATGAGGAAGATACTAATAAAAGTTTAACGGTGATTTTATAAAATTTTGTTTTGAATATTCTATGTGGAACGGAAATATTAAAATTATGAGTATACACAATATAAGAATAATATTTATGTTTATACTTTGTGCATTTATTAGCAATGAATTATGGTAGTATAATATAATATTTATCTAGTAAACACGGTAATTTTATTAACATGAATTAAGAGATCAAATAAAATTTAAAAATTGCAAAGTATTCAGCATTTTGGCTAGAACAAACAACACGCTCAATACTTTAAGAACGCAAAAAGTAGATGCAGATTTCCTTCCCTTCTTCTCATACGTCTAGCCATCTGGCAATTTTCCATGCGAGTAGTGATAAGAATATAAATATCATTTTTTATAGCTTTTGTATTTCCAAATTTTATATTATTAAACACAAGGTTAAATATTTTAAATTAATTCTATGAATTATACTCATTTTCGTTATGTATTTCAAAATTAATTGAAGAATTTAGTCTCAAGCTTCGATTTTAAAATAATAAATCATAGAAAAATAGCCAACCACACTCAGTTTGATTTTCATTTTAAGAATTCATCAACAATGATTGTAAAAAAATAAAACATATTGTATTGTATAGAAATTGTCACATTAAACATTATACAAAATCACTTGTTCTTTTAGAATCCATGTAATAATAATATATCACATTATGAAATTAAAAGAAAAATGTTCTTAACTGCAGCAAAAAACTTTTTTTTTTCAATTTAAAAATGTGCTTTTAGGAATTACATAATATGTCCTAACATAAAAGTATAAATATAAATTTAGTAAAACCACACCCTCACAAGATTTAAGCAGACTGTTGACAACATCCCGCTACACATGACTTTATTGACTACCAGAACGGAATAGACAATGCAAGAGTCAACGTAAGCTATACCATTCTCCTAAGGTATATATGATCACCGACAAAATACGAATCCACCAAGGTGTTCGACATGGCAACACTATGTCACTCAAATTGTTTACGCTAGCATTGGAAAGCACCTTTAAAAAGCTTCAATGAGAAACAAAAGAAATCAACATCAACGGCCAATTCCTAAGTATCCTAAAGTTTGCGACAACATTGCGGAGACGGCCACACTACTCGGCAAAAAAAAATCAGACCTCCAAAATCAAGCAACGTAACCAAATGAGCTGTTGCAGTACAGCTCATTTCGGACCCGTGACTTTTTCTTTTGGGAACACGTAAAATCAAAAGTCTACATGATAAGCCGGCTACAATTAAGGAATTGGAAACCAATATTACTTGCGTCATTCACCATATACCACACAAAATGCTCAAACGTGTTATCAAAAACTAGAGCTTTAGAATAGACCATGTTAGACCGCATTTACGGCCAACATTTGAAAGAAATAATCTTTAAAAGATAAATGTTAAGATGGGTTCTTTTGTATGGTAATATATGTTACCCAATAAAATTAAGTTTTTAACTTTTGAAAAATTACCTCTAAATGGATCACATTTTATTAATTGTTTGTAAATAAATTTAAAATGGCAGTTTCTATTTTACTCTAACAAATTCAGTAATTAAAACCATGATTTAATAAAACCTGAATGCAACTGAACTACACTAAAAAGGCAACTAATAGAAGCTGCTTTCTCCTAAAATGCCACCCTACTTTGTATTGCAGAGATCCTACAATGTAAGAACAGCAAAAAAAAAACGTTTATCTACGATAAACTCGTATAAATCATCACTAATAGCTCTAAAACATCCCAGGACTCTAGAGCAAGAATATACTCACACTAGCCAAAGTGTCTGGAATAATTTCTAGCGTGACGGAAAAGTAGTAACCCAAAAAATATCAGGTAAAATTGTACAAATCCCTAGGCTAGCAAAAAAGGGCAACTACCAAAATGTGTAGATTTGAACTTTGGACCGCACAACTCCTTAAAAGCTTTACTCTACTATACACTAAATCTACGATTGTTTAATACCACAGGCAATAGATATAGTGTATCAACGGCCAAAAATAAGCTTTAATATCCCACCACTTTAAACAACAGAAATGAGCAATGTAAAGAAGAGTTGTTAAAAACAAAAGGCTGCTAAAGAGTTTTGGTATTCAACAAATGGTATATGTTTTTGTTTTTGGAAAAAATATGTTATTACAAGAGGAAAAATTGTAGGTTTATGGTAAATATAAAATTCATGTTTTTCTTGCCTCTCCTCCATCAATGTTGGATATCATGTGGCCCATATTATTTTATTCGCAGTTAATCTAAATAGTGCTATAGATGGCATACCGGTCCATGTCAATGTCCAGAACCTCTATGGCTATCAATTTTTTCCCGCAGTATTATTTGAAGAAGGCGGTATTTATCTCTCCGCATGACAAAGCATTCCAGTTTTATTCTTTCAACTGTTGTCACAATTTCTTTCTTTTTGCCAATAATCTGAAGCACCATCATGTTACGTGGTATATCAATGATATTTTCAGCATGCGGCGTTAACAGTACTTCCTTGCCAGCATCTACGCTAAGACTCCAGGCTTCAACTCTGTATAAGAAAGTTGAAAAAATGTAACATCTAAAAACGCCATTATGATGTCAATGTTTAGCGATAAATTGCTCGAAAAGCAAATAAAGTAGTGGGACAAGTTTGGGGAATAAGTGAAAGAAAATTTGAATGTATGAGAATAAAAGAGCTTATGTTTGATAGTTTAGTTAGGAGTATGATATTGTATGAGTCAGAAATATGGGGATGGAAGGAACAAGAAAAATTAGAAGTAATACATGTAAAATAATGGAGATGGGTGCTAGGTTTAAATAGAGAAACTCCAGCATATATTGTGCTGGAGGAAGTCAAAAAAAATAAGTTAAGAGTAGAAGCAGGAAAAAGAGCAATGAAGTATGAAGAAAGAATGAGACAGAGACACGAATGCAAAATATTACAAGAATGCATGAAAGAAAAAATGAGAGCAAGAAATGAAAAGCTAGGGGAGACTAGGGAAAATTATTACAAAAGAAATGGATATGCGAGCCAAGAAATTGAAAGAATGAGAGAATCTGGGAGAGAGACATGGTACAAAATTATGGAAAGAGATAGAGATATACAAAGGCAAGAAAGGAGAATGCGAGTGAAAGAGTCTAGGTACAACGCAATCTATGAACATATTATAGAAAATGAATTGCCAATGTACTTAGAGAGCGAAAGATATAGTAAAGATGACAAAAAAATGATTGCAAGATTTAGATGTGGTAATGAAGAGCAAGTGACAAGATTTTGGATGGAAGAGGATTTGAATGTGCAGAATGTGCGGAGAGACTAAGGAAACTATAGAACATATGTTGAAAGAGTGTAACGAAATGAGATAAGAACAGATGAGAAAAAATGAGATATTGAAAGGGGACGGAAGAGGGGTAGAATGGATGAGGGCAGTTAAAAAACGAAGAAAAGAAATAGACGAACAGAGAAGAAAATATTCTTAATTGTGTTAATTTTATAAGGATTAAGTTTTATTATTTTGGGAAGTTGTAAATGTAATTGTAAATGTAATTTTCAAGGCCGAAAGGCAAGAAATAAACGTATTATCTAAATTGCACAGTACACTTCCTATTTGTTGCTTTTTCACAGTTTTTTTGAGAGGAACTAAACATTTGTGCAATAGTATAAATTAATCAGTGCAACATCATCTGTTTTCCGTAAAAATCTACATTAGAACCCGTTTAGTAAAAGTAGTTTGGCTTGCATTTCGACGGCAGTTTGGTAACAACAACAGGGCTAATGCGCCTATGTTATGGTATGGCTTCATCACTGGCGTGAAATGAGTTCTGTGAAGAACTTTAAAAAATCTGGACGTAGAAAAACACCTGCAAATAGTAAACAAGCGAGCGCTCTAAGAATATCCAATAAACTCTTCATAACTATTAAAAATTTCATCCTTACAAACACCAAATAGCACAGCACCTTTGCAATCAAGATAATAAAGAAAGTTTGACATTTAGTCAATTTTATTTATCAGTATTTAGAATCAATTTGTTGTTGGCCGACAAAGCAAATTTTCATTTGGATGACCTTGTTAATCAACCAATTTTAGGTGTTGCAAAGCTAAGAATTCTCATAAATTGATTACAAAAAACTACATAGTCCAAGAGTCGATGTTTGGTGTAGCGTAGGATCATTTGTTATCATTTGTCCTTATTTCTTTAAAAATTAAAATAACAATACTGTAACAGACAAATCCGAGCGCTACATAAACAAGTTACAAACGTTTCTCATCCCAGAACTGATTAGATAGAAACTATTAAATAGTTGTTTAATCAAAAAAGCCCGCAAAGATTCCATTTTGCGGTGGGTGGGTTGAGGTAAGTTAGTTTTTATAGCTTTCTGGCTAGTCACAGGTACATTACAAAAATTCCAGAAATACATGTTAAGCTATTCATGATCACTGTAGGAGTTGGAAAGTTACACATTCTCAAACAAGAACTAATTCGAGATTAAATAGGTATATGCGGAATATCGAAGACGCATTGAAAGGATCAAGGCCACTTTGAAACTGCCGACCACGTAATTTATATCTTTGGTGCAAATAAGACGGGTCGAAATGGAGGAAACTCGCCAAATACGTAGAAGGATACCAACCCATAAATGACCGACAAATTAAAACCTCAATAAATGCCAAGCCGGTAAAGATACATATACTGCAGGTTTACATGCCCACCTCGGATGCCACGAATGACGAAATAGATGAACTGTATCAATTTATCAAGAATACTATAGCAACCATCCCACAGAAAAACATTCTGTTGATAGTTGGGGATTTTAATGCAAAAATCGGCAACACAGTCAGCGATGATCATCTGCGCAATATAGTTGGCAAATTTAGGCTTGGTATACGAAACGATAGAAGAGAGCGTTTATTGCAGTTTGCTGTTAACAATGATATGACCATTGCAAATACGCTATTTAAACATCATCCTCGCCCAAGAGAAGAATGGTGACACCAAGGCTAGACGAATTCCAGAAACTCTTAAATAGCTCTATAACACTAAGAGCGACTCATAACATCGACATATCCTGATAAGAGACCAAAAATAGATCATAGATGCTGCAAGCAAATGCACTCCAGTTCAAAAAACAAGCAGGCAAAAACACTAGATGTCAGATGCCACCGTCCAACTAGTAGATCAAAGGAAGAATCTAAGAATGTCAAATGTAAGCATTGAACAAAAGACACGTGAGATAAAACAACTAGATCATAAAATAAAACGAGCTTGCATATACAACAAAAATAAACAGATTGTGTACAATGAGTCGCATAAATTATTTAATAAAATCCTATACCTAGCCAGAGAATTTAAACCAAAAACTCAAATAATAAAAAATAAAAGAGGCGAGATCATAATAGACCCAGAAAAGATTGCTGAAGTCTGGAGAAAGTACTGCCATACTATTTTTGCTGACATCAACCAAAAATTAAATAGCACGTCATTTATCCTCCAAGAAAAGAAGCCATGCATTTTAAAATCAGAAGTGGAAACAGCGATTAAAAGGTTAAACTACCAAAAAGCTGCTAGTATCGATAACAAAACGGCAAAAATTATTAAGTCAATGGGAGAGAAAGGAGTTGAGGCAATTCACTCATTATGCGACGCAGTCTGGAAGATAATGGCCTGCTGAGTGGTACGAGTCAATATTTATTCCACTTTTTAAAAAAGGCTCTCACGGAATGTAGTAACTATAAGACGGTTGCACTAATACCACACGTCAGTAAAATCATGCTCACCATAAGCAACAAGAGATTAAAGCTTTCTGTTTTGCCACAAATATCAGATTAACAGAATGGATTTGTTCCAGGAAAGGGCACAAAGGAACAAATACTGAATATACGCCAGATCATAGAGAAAACGCGCAAATTTAATGTCACTATGTTTATGTGCTTTGTTGACTACTTGGAAGAGTTCGATTCCATCAAATGGGAAGCCCTCTGGCAGATTCTAGAGCAAATGGGAACACCTCCCCATCTAATACAGATTATACGAAATCTATACAAACCCAGCATAGCCAAGGTCAGAGCGACCAAATGTACTCAGGCAATTTCGATATCATATCAGGGGAAAGACAAGGCTGTATCCTATCGCCAATTCTTTTTAACATATACAGAGAGTACGTTATGCGAAAGGTGCTGAACGAGTGACATGGAGGTGTGGCTGTAGGAGGAAGACGCCTAAGTAACCTTAGATATGCGGATGAAGTCCCAACGTATCCAGCAGGTGGCCGGTTTTGAGGTGGTAGATAAATTTATATATCTTGGGTCACTAATCACCAATAATGGAGACAGCGAAGACAAGATAAAGCGCCGGCTAGCAATAGCAAGAACAGCCACAATCAAATTAACTCGGATATGGAAGGATATGTCAATTAGCAGAACAACAAAGCTAAGGCTGGTCTCTACATTAATTTTCCCAATCGCAACATATGCTTCTGAAATCTGGACCATTAAACAAACAGAGCGCAGAAAAATAGAGTCCGGCGAATCCTAATATCGTGGACGGAGCACCGTACTGATGCAACTAGATTAGAAGATCTGAAAATTAAAGACCGGCTCTCTAAGAGAGTGAACCGGAACATTCGGAGTTATTTCGGCCACGTATCTAGAAAATCGGATACTTTGAAAAAACTAATGGTCCAGGGAAAGGTTCACGGACAAAGACCACGAGAAAGATCGCCAACTCGGTAGATAGACGGTGTTACCGTTGGTCATACAATGCATGAAGTCACAGAAATGGCGCAGGACAGAAAAGCATGGAAAGTCGCTGTTGATATGATTCCATAATAGTGCCACCAAACCCTCACAAAGGGTACAAGGATTGAGAAGGAGGATAGGTGAGCATGACATTTTAAGATTTTATTGCAAAATGCTCACGCAGCTAGAATTGTCATAGGCTATTTGAACTAAGTGGATTAACCAGCAACATGTTCAAACTTGAATCCTATCGAGCGTGTCTGTGATGACAACGTATCCAAAAGCATATGCCAGTTCCAAAAACTACCCCGGAGCTAAGAGAGTTGCTATTGCAGAAGTAGAATTATATCAACTAAAATATAAACACTACAGTACCAGTACTTAACCTGAGGTGAAATGGCGGTCGTTGTTTGAAAGAATAATTATGGCAGAAAGTATCAATCTTATAAAACTCAAGTTTGGCAGCCATCAATAGTAAACGTTGTCAGTGAATTTATAAACATGGAAAAAATATTAATTGTTAGTGTCCTTAGTCCAACCAATATCAAAACAGAGCTAGATTCTACTCTAGGGGAGTCATTTTCATCGTTTACAACAGACAAGCATCGCAGTGCTCAACCAAATAAAGTGACTACGTTAGAAATAGTGAAGAAAATCCACAAAATAGTATTGGATGGCCGTTGACCGAAAGTGCGAAAGCTAGCAGACATGGTAGGTATTTCAAAAAGGGCTTTACATCGCATATTGACCAAAAATTTGAACATGAGAAAGCTGTTTGCTGGCGCAATTAATCACAATGGAACAAAAACAGCGTTGTGAGGATATTTCAATTGTGTATGAACATTGGTCTATCACTTCACACCTGAGACTTAAGAAACACTCAAAGCAATAGACTGAAAAGGAAGAATTGGCTCCAAAAAAGACAAAGATAGTTCCATCTGTAAACTTCAAATTTAAGATTTATAATGTTGATATGTTCTACCATAGTCATTCTTTTCAAACAACCTTCATCTATACGTCAAGTCGGGTACTTCTGAGACTACCTTTGTACCTTGATTTCAAGTATTATAACAAAAACTGCGTCATTCCGATTTTTGAAAATAATTTTAATCAATTTTTTTACCAGTAGGTTCCGAATAGGTCAAATTATATTTTGTTAAAGTATTTTAGACAAATTATAGTTGAAAATAGCAACAAAAAAAGTCCACATGTAAAAATAAATGCTTTTTTAAATACTTTTGAATGCTATTTTCAAATATAATCTGAATACTTTAACAAAACATAGTTTAGTCTTTTCTTACTTTACTTTAAAAAAAATCGATTATTAAATTACATGTAAAAAAAGAAGTTGCTGTTTTTTGTTATATTACTACAAATAAAAGTAGCGGTGGGAATAGTCTTAATTTAATTAAAAGTATTATCCAGTTCAAGCTGTCATTAATGCAAGAGAAGACAATACACGTTATTAATGATTTTTTTGTTATGTATTTTTTTTCTTTTTTTCAATTACAATAAGTCGAACTTCGTTTTAAATGTAAATTTTAAAAATATGCTTTCCGATTCAATATTTAATCAATTAATTTAGCATTCAAAATACTAAATAATGCATTACAAAAGGAAAACTCCAAAAACACATCCCAATTTCAATGTGACCTAGTTTTTCCTCGCCAGTGAATAGTTAATATTTATATAGTTGACCCTAAATATAGTCAACTTTTATAATGTTTTAATGCTCAAAGTACTATACAAACGCAGTGATAATAATTTGTATACATTTCACTATGACCAACTTAACACGTAAAACATTATTTTTGTTGTGTCTACGTATAAATTGATTTTCATTACATCCAATTGTGTAAAATGGTTGGGAAATAGACCAATGCGTGATATAACACATCACGCAATGAAGTACACCCTAATTGCATATGTTAACAGTTAATGACAATAAATATAATTACAAATGGTGACAATATTATTAATTTTTTATTGACGTCTCAATTTGTTTGGTTTCGCCCAAAAACAAAATTATTGGAAAAATGCCATTTTAAATCAATTCAACAATAACAAATAGAATTCAAATTAAACTGTATATTGTTGTTACATTTGAGAAAATTTTATGCGAATTGTTTGTGTATTATTGTTATTGATTATGCAAGTTTTCTTTGATATCAAAATAATGAGCAACAGGTTTCATTTGATTTTTGTCAGTTTTTAATATTATTTTTTCTCAATAATACTAATTGTTTAATAATATACCTAATAGCAAATTATTATCTTAACTTTAGTTTCTTATTAAAGGCGCTAAAATAATAATTCTTTTATATTTATATAAATATTTTTATTTACATAATAAACTAGTATACATAATGGTAATACTCTATAATTACTGATTAATAATAAATGTATCATTCAATCCAATTACATTCATGTATATGAGTATTGTTGTATTATGCTTGAAACATATGAAATGCAGCAATATTTTTATACAAACTCGCACATAGATATAAAAACTGGCCCACAAGATACATAAATAAGCACAAATAAAGCCGCCAGACAATAAAAGTGGCAAAAAGGGTTGAATATCCTGAGGGAAATCAGGTTAGAGACGTCGCAGATTCTAGTAGAGCCCGGTTTGGAAATTCACGACTTGGCATTTCACAAACTGGTGCTGTACATAGTAGCGGGAGGGGTTAATTCATGGAGTTGGTGTGATGCAGGGGCTAATATCATATTACCATCAATTCGAAATCGTGTAGGGTAGTTGTGACGTCACGCTGACGCAAAGCATGGCATATATCGTGCGTACAGCAATAAACGATTAACACGATTCTTAGAAATATTATTGTTAAAGGCGAGATAGATTTGCCGCCCCCCGTTGAACAATCACGCAGATTATTGGGGTTGTGTTTAAGCGTTATATAAACGTATGATTATAAAGGGACACAAAAAACTAACGCAATGCGGATTTTTCGAATTTAAAGCCGTTCTCGCTCACCTGTGTGAAAAGCTTATTGTATCCCTGATTGTTGTAATTGTTGTAGGATATCATATTGCGACATATCCTTGCTGTTGGTGCTGGTGTGTGTTGGACCATCCAGTAGTAAACACAATCACTCTAATTAAATTTACATGCAAGAGCTACCTTGTATAAAATGTATAAAAGAGGCAGGAAAGGAATATTCCGTATATTCAGGCACGTTTTGTGTTATCGTGGTTGTATGTGTGAAAAGGGGATGGGATGGTCGATTGATATTGTGAAGCTCACTTTTTAGACACTAAAATACACTACAGCATCGTGATATTTTCTAATAATTTCGATTTCATCGCGAGCGTTTTGCTTTTCTGAATGGATGGATGGGTATGTTTTGCTCGGGCACATACAAGTAGTAATGCGGAAAAACACCGCTAGGCGTACGCCTCGTACAATCAGCGGTGGATATTCAGCTCCGGCGTTATATTCTGATAGAAGGCAATGTGCGATTTGCCGCCCCCGACTGTACCGAGAGGTGGGGTTGCGGCAGCCACGCAGGCGCTAGTATTGATTCGGGACAGTGAATGTCCCCACGGCAGAAGCACGTCGCGACGCTCCATCCCTTATTCGCATCCCGCCAGCCGGATTTTTCCGTCCTTTCTCTCTGCAGTCCTGTAGAATTGTAGGCAGGCGGGAATTTCAAAAATTACGCACCGGCATTAATATTGTCGTCGTTACTACTATGCTACAACCGCATTTCATCCCCCGGTTCATCTGACTCTTAATTAACAATTACTTTCCTCCTGTCACGCTCTACTATAACGTTCATAAAAATGTTAATTCGCCGTAAGCTGTTAATAATGTACTTGGTGCTTTTTCTATTTTACCGTATGACCTGTTTAGAATATATTAAATAACAATAATTGTTTATTATAATAACTTTTATAAAATATAATATTTATGCTTTATTTAAATTAATTATTAATTTTAAACTACCAAATAATTAATTATTTTATATAATAACTTAAAATTGTTGTCTTTTATAATTAATTATAATTATTAGCTAATAATATATTCTGTTGCAATGCTTATAATTTACTTATAAATCTTACAAATTTTGTAAATTATTAAGCCAATATTTACATTGGTATAAAATACTACAAAAGTTTAATAAAAATGTAACAGTATCTTATCATTCCAATTTTTAATTTACCCCAAAATAAAAATCCCTTGTGGTATTACTAACTAGGTACTTGTTTATAATCCATTTACTACGCTTTATTCACGTCTGGCTGCTGACAAGGTCGCAGCCAAGAGGGTGCCGTGTGTGGCTCAGCCAATTTTTCAAATATGATTTGGATCTAACAATGCAGAATTTATAATCAAGTAAATATGGCTAAACTAATTTTAAACGTATTTTTTTTGTTATTTAACTTATTCAGATTTTTTATTTTATGTTTTTAATACATCAGGTTATTTATATTTTTATGCTAAAAAGAGTAAATGGCATTGCAGAAATTGTAATTTCTATTTCTAGCTATTAAAATAAATATAATGATATAGAATTTTATCTTTTGGATTATAAAAAAAATTTCAGGCAAAGATCCGCAACCCTTTTTGATTAAAAAGTCATTTTATAAACTATAAGTGTTAGGATAACATTTAGAAAAACGCACAAATTTTGTGTTTTCTGTTCGATCTCAGTAAAAAGTTGTTTGTAAATTTATTTCCAGTTTTTGCTTTAAATGAATATGTTTTACAAGTTTGTGTTTTAACCAAAAAATGTTCACATATTTTTATAAGCTTCTTTTAAGTTTATGTATATTTTTACATTTTTTAACGATTTAATAACTGTTTGTTATTAATTTTTAACGTTACTGTTTTTTTTATTCGTTTAGTTGAAGTAATTGTGTTTGTATGTTTGTAGGAAAATGTTCTTTATTAGAAGTTCAGAAGTTTGCTTATAACTCAAAAGTGGTGCATTTTATTAAAAAAAATATTTTTACAAAAAATACTGAGAATTAATCTTAAAATCAAAAAATATTAAAATATACAAGGTGTTCTATTTGAAAAAAAGTTTACCAAATTTCCACAATAAAAAGAAAATATGTTTAATGAATAGCTTGTTTAAAACCAAAAACTTTTTACGGTTAAAAAATTATTTAGGTGTACCAGTAATTTTGACTTACCCTTTATAAGTGTTAACTATGTAAATTATACAATAAAATCCAGTTTTCTGTGCGCTTTATTATTAGCGCACCAATTTTTGATAAATAATATACCTAAATGGTTAAAAATGTTTTAATAATTGTGATGATGATAATAGCGTCAATTGATTTTGTTGTATTATGCTAATAACTGTTTAGTGATAACAATATTCCAGATTGGTTCAATAAAGAGTTTATTTCAATTACTAGACTGAAACAAACAAACATGAGTTACAATCTACTCGTATTCTTCTAAAAATCTCAGTACATGTCTATCCAAGCAATATATTATTCGAATACAACATTCAACTTAACCCAAAACTATTCGAGATTGATAGTGACACTAAAAAAACTAACGATTTCCATGCAACAATATACTATAACCACCAAACTTGCAGTAATAAAGCTGACTATGTTAATAGATTTGCCAAATTCTGTTCTTTTGTTTACGATGCACAAATTCATCCAACTCCACCGTTTAAGTTTAATAAAAACGTATTACTTACATAAATTTTCAATTAGTCTATTGGATACATTTAAAAAGATTAAAAACCTTAAATATAATTTTAGCACTGAAAAGCATTTCATTTAGGCTTTCAAAACAATTTATTTATTCTATTTTTACGCCATTGCGTTTACTTTTTGAGGATAAATTTTCTCAAGTTTAAAAACAAAGCTACATTATGCATTTGAATCAATTTTAGTGAAACAGTAGCATCGGTTTAGTGAGGGTCATTCTACTTTAACAATTCTATTTTGTTACAAAAATAATCTTTTAAGTGCTTTTGCATCAAGAGTTCAAGTTGATTCGGTTTACACAACTTATGAAAGGTTTTTAATAGCATAAATAAATCATAAAATATTAATTGCTAAGCTCCAAGCTTTAGGTTTCATGATTCTGTTGTTGCGTGAGTGTTAATTATTTGGAAAATAGTACTCAATGTGTAAAAATTTAACAAAAAATTATCACAACCAATTATTGTTCCATCTGTTGTTCCTCAAAGATATCATTGTAAACCAATTCTATTTTAATGATCTTTTTTATTCTATGAATTCGTTGTATTTTCTGTCGATTTTCTGTCGATAATTGCCTTAGTTTGCAAAGTGACTTAGATTCTGTTCATTCTTAGTGTCTTATTAATAATTTGTTGTTTAATGCAAATAAATATTAAGCTTTAGCAAAACTTCAATTAGAGTATCGTATGGCTATGCTATTGCACGCAATAAAGTTTTGGAACATGTTACAAAAATAAAGGATGTAAACGTAATTTTAGACCAAAAACTCTTGTTGAGCATATAAACTATATGTGCAATTAGAGTCAGTCTGGTGCCCATTCTACAACATTCATTTACGCAATATAAAACGCATTCAAATCAAATTTGTTTGTTGAAAGGTATTAGGTTTTAGGTATCCAACTATAGATATAATAATCCAATTGGCAGAATTGCAAACAGCTTTTCTAACAACATTAAGTTTTAATTTAAAAGTCAATTAAAAAGTATTGATAAATAATTTTATATTTTGCTTTTATATATATATTTTTATTTTTTCTTAATGATTTTTTATCTATTTTAAAATATATTATAACTCATCATTATTTATGTGTAGATGTGAAAGAATATTTATGAACCGTAAATAAAGTATTATTATTATTACATGACCTAAGCAGTCGGCAATTCTCTGCCTTATAGAATGTATCATTTCACAACCTTAATTTTTGCAAAAAATCCCAGTTTTAAGTTATACGCTACATTCTGCAAGACACTAAGTTTCATTCAAAGCTTAGTTATTTAAATAATTATTTTTAAGGTCCAAATCTATACTTCATATGCTAAAACAGTAGCAACGTAACATCAAAGCAGTCTGATAATATATCTGGCAATTTCTTGTATTCTTGTTCTTATTTCCAGCGTTTAAATTCCCGCTTTGTCATAATCAAGTTCCAAGATATTTGTAGTTTTAATAAACTTTTACTATCACATTGTTCGCAATGTTTAAATGCATTTGATTTTGTGATTAATATGTTATATAGTTTTATTAAGATTTATTTCCGCCGTTACTCACTTTTTCAAATCAGTTAGATTACTTGCCATTAAAATTGTGTTGTCTGCGTATTTAATATTATTTATTATCTCACTATTTATAACACATTCTTGTTCTTAAATAGCGTTGTTAAAAATTTCTTTAAAAAATATTCATGTTAAAAAGCGGAAAATTAGTATGCAATTCAGTTGGACAAGGCAATAAATGTGCCAATGTGCCAAATCATAAAATAAGCAATTCTTACCTACGACTCTTTAGAAAATGTGTAGACCTAAAACTTGAATCACACTACCCTTTAAAATACAACCCCAATAATAGCTTGTAGAGGATAGCATGTAATATGCACTTGCACGGCTCTCTCTCACGCAAAGGAGTTTATGTTAGATGATTACTGGCATTACATGGCCAGCATAAGAGAAATCCCTTTAAGCACTGTCATTGCACATATGAACAATATAGTTTGATTGTGTATTGGGGCAACAAAATGAGGTTACCACTAAAGAAAGTACAAAGGGCCTATTGTGGTTCAAATGCAGTAAACTTTGTCTCACAATTCACAATGCATTACTATCTTACAACTCTTTAGAAATAACCTGCAAATAATAACAGGAATTTTGACAGGTTATTGTCAACCAAAGCACATGCATATATTGGAAATTAAACACATGTAAAGGATAGCATGTATTATGTAATCCTCGTTAATGAGTTGCTGACTCTACATGGCCATCATAAGGAAAATCCCTTTAAGCACTGTCCTAACATTCATCAAGCATATTACTTAAATGCAAGAAACTTTATCACACCCTCCACTCAAAATACAGAATCCCGAATGCAGCCCTGTCTTACTTCTTGTCATATCACAATATCCTTAAGTACAGTGTGAATTGAATGTATTGATGATCAATACTCATAATCTGCATGAATAGAGAAAAGAAAACCATTATTCAATCCGTAGACGATCATATCAACAAAGATGGTCACACATTTGGTGTGAGTTATTGAATAATTGTATAAATAGTCCACAATTTCTACATAATCAACATAACAGCATTGCACTTTTAATTTTTATCATAAAATTACCAGTACCAATGTTTGATGAAGTTCCGTTAGCAGACAGAATAATAGTTTAGTACCAACATGATGGCGACCCTCACATTATAGTATACAAAACTATCCTATCATGTAGATTAGCAGAAGTGGACTCATACCGAGGCTTCTTACCGGATCCTTTAGATTTCTTCATTTAGAGCTCTATGCATATGTAAATAATGTTGGCCACGTAAATAAATATAATTATTATTATTATCAATCACGTCATATCCGGTGCTATGGAGATACAGTCCGATACAAAATTTGGCTTAAAGGTATCACCCAACTATATCAATATGCAGCAAAAAATAAAACAGTTTGTAAATAATATGTAACAAAGTCACCAAAGACCCATTGGAAAGGTGATGACGGCATTATTTAATGAGACAACGGGGACAAATATGTTGTAGGCAGTAGATCCATAAATCAGGGCCAGGTACATACTAAATAAAATATTAAATAATACATATAATAGCTAAAAAAAAAATCATTAACAAACAAACAAAAGAATGGCCCTAAATTTGACGTCTCAAAAAGTTTATGATTGCGTAAAATATATTCTGGGAAAAATGAAAGTTCTATATAGTACAACTAATTCTCTTAATTATAATAAAATTCTTAATAATAGTCTTATTCCCAAAGTATATGATCTCTATACAGTTAGAAATTTCATATTCAAAGAAGAACAACAAGAGCGTTTAAACCGCCATGCAGATTATAAACGTTTTTGTGGTATGCAAGATATGTCTTCAGCAAGATATTATAGATACTTTCCTTTCACTGTTCTGGACGGTTCCGAATAATTCTGTGCGTGACGCCCAATGTACCTTTTACAGAGATCGCGACGCCCCAACTTGTTCTGAGTGTCCTTCCCCTCTCCTCTCATGCACCACCATCGACAACGGTGCATCAAGCCCTTTTCAAGTGCCAACACCAAATAACTAAATGTAACTAACATTTACTACCAACTTATTAACAAAGTTACTAGTATTTTCTTTTGTCGCCAGTGATAAATTTAATTTTAAAACTTAAAATATAGAAATATTTTTAATTATACAATTAACTAACAAAATGTCAAGTTCAGTAAAGAATTAGTTGATGGTTATGTCGTTAGTCAACGTATCATAATATATGCCAGTAAATAAATGTTCTTTTCAAAACACTTCAGAACGGTTCTGTACGTCAAGCCCCGGGAGCGTGTTGCTTTTGAAAGAAAAGCAGTATATATCGGACATATTGCCGCCAAATTAGGTAAAGTATTTTTAATAATATAAACACATTCTGGTCTATTATAAATAACAAACGAAAAACTCGAGAATTACCAGCAAACATGTTCTTAAGGAATCAGCTTAGCAATGACTTGCTGCAAATTTATTTTTCATATTATTTTGCTTCTATCTACGCCGCTCCTTCTTCTTCTAAGAATTTTAATAATGAGTATAACGTAAACAGTGTTATATTAAAGAAGTTTCAGTATATAAATCCATCATAAATTTAAGAAACTCTGTAAATGTTGAACCTGATGGTATACCAGGTATGCTTTTAAAAAATTGCTTATGTACATTACAAAGTCATTGACTAGTTCAATAAATTTCTTGCTACTATAGTTTCCTATGTAATGATAAATAGTTTTATTCCCCAATTTAAAAAAACTGGTGATAGATCAAATATAGCTAATTATAGAGGTATTTGCATACAATCGTACATTCCAAAGTTATTTGACAAACTTGTAGCACAGCATATAAAATGGTTATGCAGCAGTACTATAATTGATGAACAACACGGTTTTCAATCTAGACGTTCAACAACAAGCAATCTTTTAGTATTCCAGTCAGATAGAAGCTTTCGAGGATCAGTATCAGGTTGATGCAATTTACACTGATTTAACCATGTAAGCAATGCTATTTTTATTGATAAAACCCACATTTTAGGTTTCAATTATGGTATTGTTAAATGGTTAAAAGATTTTTGTCTTTGCGTATACTAGTCCGTGTTAATAACGCTTTGTCAAACCGTATAAGTCATGTCTAGTGTGCCGCAGGGCTCGCACCGAGGTCCTATACTGTTTAATTTATTTATCAATATTTATAGTTATATTAAACATAGTAATATTTTGTTATAGGCCGATGACCTAAAGTTATATAGAGTTATCAAGAACAATGATGATCATTTGAAATCGGATATTATTGCAATAACAATAGTCTCCAATTTATGAATTTCTGGCGAAAAAATAAAAATAAATTTTAAATAACGTTGATAAAATTAAAGACTTGGGAGTGATCTTTAAAAAAGTTATTAGTTTTACTGCTCACATAAAGAAAATATCAATTGATTCTCTTAAGATGTTAAGAGTTCTCCGTTACATTCGAAACTTTAAAAAAATTATAATGCTCCTTGGTAAGACCAATTCTTAAGTATGCTTCAACCATTTGGTCTCCTCATCAACAATATTTAATTGACACACTAGGAAAGCTCAAACACAAATTTCTGCGTTCTGTTGCTTATACGTCATTCATAAAACCAAATAACCATGATTACCTCATTATATTAAGTCATCTGAATATAAACTGTTTAAGTTCTATGCAAAATATGTCTGACTTAATAATCTTATATAAAATAATCACACATTTTCATTTAACCAGCACGGTCAAGTATTAGAAATATGACTTTTTTTAGACTCGCATTCCATAGAGCTAATTATTTGTACTTTAGTCCATTGTGCAGATTAAAAATTGTAAATTAAATCTATTTGAAGCGTCTACAAATAAATTTAAAACCGCTCTAAAGAAATCAACGAAAATTAAAATACCATAACATAACAAATTAAATGAACTAATAGGTACCATATGTTTTTTTTTTCTACATCCTGATGGTCTCTTGGATTGTAAACACTAATTTTTTTATTAAAAAAAAATACCCGTTTTTTTTGCAAAAAATTACCCAATGTTCCGGTTTTTTTGTATTTGAGTGTATATAAAAGTGTGGAACTTCTTCTACATTTTACAAGTGTATTGATTTGGTTCTGGATTACTATAGATAGATAAGATTATTCTACACAATATGCTGATGTAGAATTTATAATATATGTAGAAACATTGCAGTTTATTACAGTTTATTTAATAATATTGGTATATTTCAATATTAAACCATTGGGGCTTTGCTTTTATAGTTCATAAATTCAAAATAATCTGATATTTTGTTGAGTGCATAATTTTTAATACCAAGTTTGTTAATGCATGTCCGTCAATAAAGTACAATTTGATCATTATATTTTTACAAAACATTATTGTGCAACTTTTGAAAAAGCAATAAAATTTCAGTAATTGTTGTTAACCTGGCTCAAGCCAGGCAGGCATAATCACTTATTGAGGTAAGACCAATCCCAATGCTATCGTGTCCATATTAAACAAGCATCACGATGAATAGTAAATTTTAAGTTTATTTCAGTTGTTAGCCCAAGAGTACAATTACTCCAAACTGCGTACCTTTGTACCTGTTGAATTTTATACCTATTTGTAAAAATAGAAAATTTCAGGCAATATAACTTAAAAAAGTCGTAATATAAAAAATGTTTATTTGATCAAATTTTTGACGGATCTAAATATTATTTACAGTTGTCAACAAAGTGAGATTTTACTGATCCACAATTTAATAACTCATAGCTTTTTACAAACTTGCTTACAGTATTTATATATCTACAATTGAATGTTTTATTGACAGATTTATACAAGTTTACATACTTTTATTTTTTGGTTTTAATCACATCAACAAAAATACTAAACAATCCTGAAAACTTCGCAAATTAATTTTAAATTTTGTGTATATTTGTGTATATATATATTTTGCAAAACTGTTTCTGTAAAATCAATCACAATTTGACTTATTTTATCGAGAAACTTGTTCAACGCTAAGGGTTTTATTTATAGAAACTCGAATGCCATCATAACTATATCAAACTCTTATGTGAGTTTTCAGTTGGAAAACGCTTCCCTGATTTGATATCCATAAAACTATGGCCAGACAGAGTTATTTGACGAAGCAAGTGTATTATTGTTGAGTGAGGAAATATTGAAAAGAAGCGCGCAAGGCATGTCTGCAAAGTATAAATACATGCAAAATATTATTGGCTTCTCTAACATTACAAACTAAAATTTGATTCATTATTAAAATCGTCAATACAAGCACAAAAATAATCATATAACCCAGACCGACAATTTCAAAACAAAAATTTATCAATATACTAATTCACATACTGTAGAATCAACTTTAAAAGAAACAGTTCTAACTTTCTTCAGTAAATATTGGATATGTTCACTATTTCCAGTAGAAATACTTACTATAAGTTAATTAATTCCAATAAAACATCATTAATTGTATAAAACTTAGTCTTATTATTAAAAATTAATAATAGAACCGTTTAGTAAAATTAAATTTAATTTATTGGTAATAATTTGAATTAATAATGTATTAAGATAATCAACATTACTTTTTAAAATTAAAACCAATTTAATATATTTTGATTTAACCACAAGTCATTTTGAAGTAAGGTTACAGACTTTTTGTAAAAATAGTGTCCTATCATATTTGTTAGTTTGGAGGATGCAACCAAGCACACGAGTATACGAAAATAGCCGTAGACATAACCTATCATAATGTCGTTAATATTCCGGTTTCTTTACGAAACTATAAATACAATTCAAAAATAATCAATCAATTTCCACAAAAACAGTATTTACCCTTCTATAGTTCGATTTCCCGAAGGAAATGATGGCCCGGACATTCTTTTTCTGTGGTCCACGACGGTGCGACATTTTTAATATCCTTGGAATGGACGAGTCTATTCACAAAACATTTTTTTAAACATGTATTTTAAAATAAATACATTCTTATCACACACTAAACACAAACACTAATTAATTTAATCGGCATAATAAAATATTATAATAAACATAAATGAGAAAATTCGCTTGTGGAAATGTATTGTAAGCGTTACGATTTTTCTATCACAGATATTTTTTGCGGTCGACTTATTTTTTTAAACTAATTAACGAAACACATCACAGATTTAGCTGACTTAAAACAGAATGAATTTAGATTGCCAAGGAAGCTCATATTCCTCCCAGAAGTGGGTCTATAAATAAATACACGGCGCGTTTTACTATAGGTTTATTGTATAGAGATGCTTGTTTGTGAATGTTTTCGAATCTGTAGGTATTTTTTTTAATATTTAAAGTTAATGTTACGCGAAACGCACCTTTTACAATGTTGAAATGTATGACCGAGAAAAATCGGCAAAATTTAATGTAGATATGATTCATACATTATTTCGATTAAAAATAGATATCCGTTAAATCTATTTCTTACAATTTATCATCTTCTTGTTTCATGAAATATAATTTTTAAATTTTATTAAATGCAATTATTTTAAAGTTTATAAAGTTTATATTATTAATTAATTTCATTTTTGTAGAACTCAAGTTCAAAAATTCCATTTTAAATTTAATGTTTATATTTATGCGACTATGCAGAATGTTAGAGTTTATGAGTTCTCCCTAGTTCATATTAAATATACGTTTATCCACTGCCTTACATTAAATCCAAAAATAGTTTCCCCTTTGCTTGTATGAAGGATCATAAAACCACTGCGCACGAATAGACATATTTTATGAATGAAACAAAAGTTCTTTGCAATTTATTAATATTGAAAATTGTTTTTTGTGATATAAATTGTTTTAAAATGAACAGATTTGCTATATAATAAAATCTATCTAAATATCAGATAAAAAACAATATTATACGATAAGTTTTTGAGTTTACTTTACTTAAGGCCTAAACGCAAATTAAAATATATATTTTAATTTAAAATTTAAAAAAATCACATATTTCATATTTTAATTTCTTAAGTTCTTCACATAATTGCAGCAACTTCATAAAAAATTGAACATATGATCAAATAAACACCAAAACCTTTATTTATTCACTTTCAAATCTTATTATTTATTTTTGTGACCGCCCTAATAAGAGGGTTACTTTTAATATATTTCGATGCGGTCGTCTGCTTCGCAAGGCAATGGCAAACCAGCAAAGTATTTGTCTAGTAAACCCCTCTAGTTGTGTGGTTTGGATTCCTCGTGTAACAGTAGGTTCCGCATGTTTGTGTACAACTATTATCGCACACCACAAACATACGAATGGAGCGCCTACGCTCGTAGCGAACACGGCATTATAAAAAGAAGGAGCAAAGGTAACCAAAGTCATAACCAGGCCAAATGTCAACAACCCCGCCTACACGCGGTGCATCCTGCGAGATAACTAAGGCACCGCAATTCTTAGACCATCTCCCAAACCGCCCAGCCAGTCCAAGGTGGGTACGGAACTACAGCCTAAAACCCACACCTCACAACAAGTCAGCCTCACAGAATATAGAGGAGGTAAAAATCCGCAGAATGGTTAAGATAAAGCTAAAAATTCTATTAAAACCAACCGGACAGAAGAAAATAGCACAGCAAACGCCAAAATCGATGCGACTCTCATGAAGAAATACAATATACAGGACAGAGAAGAACAAACTGGAGAAAACCATGATCCAAAATGAATACGAAATGATCTAAATTTGTGCAGTAATCAACTAATGACAGCAACTTCAAAAATCTGCAGCAAACAAAAATAAGCCAGACATCGCAACTTATGCTACAAAAACGACGCAGGATACTAAACAAACAAAAAGCAAACAAAAGAACCAGGCAACAAATATACAAAACATTAAAAAAAAATCAAGAAAAGTGCATAAAAAGGTAATAGAAGAAAATCGAGAAATGAAGACATAGATCAAAGCTGAGTAAGAAGGAGATAATTATGTTGGAAACAGAGCAAGGAAGAGTAGAGAGTAACAACAAAAACATTATCCAGATAACTAAATCATTGTACAACCACGTGTACTTTTCGAACAGAAAATCACCCATCAAATCAAAACAAATAACCAAAGTCAGTTTGGAAGTTCTACCTGAAAAATCACCATAAACAAAATAAAACAGGCAATCAAACAAATATTAGAAAACAAAGCTCTGAGCAAAGACAACATCTTCGTAGAAATATTTAAGAAAAAATTTAATAAAAGTTAAAGAATACCTAAAAACACTCTGCAATAAATATCTGATCAATGAAAAGATACCACAAAATAAAACTTTGTAAAGACTATATTAATACACAAAAAAGGAAATATAAATAACATACTTTGAAAATCCTTCCTCCCTCTGTATCTAGCATTTATAGATTACAAGAAAACTTTTGATATTATAGAGCTATAGGTAGCAGAAGAAGGACTTATCAACAGCAAAATAGATTCAAGGTATAAAATCCTCATATATAACATAGACAACCAACTTAAAACAAACCCAATCAACATCAAAGACAAGAAGACACGATATCCCCAAAAACTATTTGCAATGGCTATAGATGACATTTTCAAAGGCTTAATAACTTGGGAAAATATCGTTGAACAAAAGAAACCTAAGCCACATACGATTCGCAGATGGTGTTGTGCTAATGGCCTTCAGCTGGAATAAACTACATATACAAAAACCCACAAACAATATAAACAAAAACTTTGAAGAAACAGATAATACGTGTATTTGGGACAAGTAAAAACACTACATTTTCTATACTCTTTCACTTATTTTTGAAAGACAATAACAAAACTAAATTTGTGGTCGTTAATTTTACAATTTTGTTATATCAATAATTAAATAATTAATGTTTTTACATTATCCAGACGTTTGGTGCCTCGCGTTATTTGAGCTACCTAGCCATGTCACTTCTGCCATACATATATATTCTTTTCCAGTTTAATTTTAACAAAGGTTCTGTGATCTGTGCCGCCTATTCATGAGTAAAGTCATGATAAAAGCATATGTTTTCTCGCCCTCCATACATGCGGTTCAGTTATTTTTTTAAACAGCTCAATTCAGCTTGTATTCGCGTAAATGTGTTTGTTTAAACTATTTTATTATATTATAAAATGAATTAACAATTTATTCCGCGAAATGGTTGCCAATGCTAAATGATGATTAATGCGGACATTTTAGTATTAAATTACAACTAGATGGCGATGTTGGTCTGTCCTTTCATTATTTATTTTAATATAGACGTACAGTTAGCGTATTAATACAATTAAGTGACTTAGATAGTACTTTAATACTTGAATGCTTTTGTTAGTAGCACAACACCCACAGAGGATGTAGGATATCATCAATATCAAAGCAAGATGTATTTAACACACGGCAAAAAAATAATAGTATAACACCGACCAAATTTGATAATTATTTTATTAATTTAGTCTTCCTGGTTCTAAGGTTCTAATGAGCTCATAAGAAATCCAAACATCTTGACCAACGCAGTTTAGAGACATAAGTTTTAATGAAATAAGTGACATTTTTAATAAAATTAAAACAAAAAAATCTCGGGCTGAAGATACTAACAAACAAATTAATTATGCCAATAATATTAATACTAAAGAGGTAAAGCTAAAAAAACTACCGCCCAATCTTTTTAATACTAATTATTGGCAAAATTCTTGAAATAACTGTAAAATCAATTATGTATCCTTGCCGTGTTCCAATAAAACTAAAGGGCATAACCACTGGTTCTAGTTAGAAGAAAGGCATTCCTGTAACAAAACCCTAAGCTATTAAGTAACCAGGAAAAAAGTTCCAAAACAATTGCAATGACCCCGCAGCGTAGTAGTTGCGTTGCGGGTCTGTGGAAAAATTACCCACGTGTTTGTGCAGTGCATTGAAACTTGTAAGAAAATATAAAGAAAGCACGGTCATTCTAGAGATGCGTCTCTAGGGCCTAGCAACACTCAAATTTGGCCCGAATGTCTTTTTAAACTGGTGGCGTCCAAGTCAGAAATCCCACTCAAAAGTCCCCGCCGCAGTCAAAAAACAAAAGAAAACTCGCTTAGCTGCTGCAGAGCATGCAAATATTCTACCAGGCAGGAAAAATACCTATCGTTCTGGGACGGCTAACCCTATATCAACAATCTTCTTAAAAGAAGAAAGATTCCAGCCTCTAGGTAAAAGAACCCCTTCAAAACGGGGAGAGCAAAAAAAAAGTTACGCTCATCCACTTCCTACTCTTTCTTTAATAAAAAAGACAAAAGTCAGCTACAAATAAGTTGTACTTAATCAAAGCCGCCCTAACTCGAGACCTGGATAAAACCCTGTACACCCCCGAGAAACCCCCTAATACCGTTGCAGAGTGGTCACACACAGAAAATATCCCTTGGATCACTCGCGATAATGACACGTCCTATTCAAAATCCCATAGAAGGTTCCAGGTTGCATTAATGTAATTTAATACAACCTGAATCACTGTCGAGTAGTCGTGGCAAAGCTACTCCACAAACTAGAAGTGATGCAGGATGCATTAGCCATAGTAAATGAACCATGAATAGTAAAAACTTAAAAAAAAATATTTTTACAAACCCTACAAACTTCCTTTGATCTGACGGCATAAAACCGACAAACAATAGGACGCTGTGACGGGTGTTGCGCGAGGATGTTACGCGACGGTGTTGCGGTACGGCAGTTTGTTGCAAGTGTGTTCGCAGTATAACAGCTTTCTTATGCTCAGAATCCAAAACTATGTGAATATTTTAAAATCAACAATCTATTTATCAATTCTCAGTTTCAATTCTAAATGGCGTTGAAGCGGGCAAGTTTGTAAGCACGGTCTTTTGCAACTTCTACAAAGCATTCGACTGTGATTCTCATACCAGCTTTATAAAGTAATTAAATTACCATAACTTTACAAACAGTAGTTGTAATTTATAAAGTCGTACATCACAATCAAATTCCAAACAAACTGTATAATTTAAAAATAATATCTCTAAGTTAATAGAAACACGTCATGGAGTTTTTCAATTATCAGTTCTGGGGCCTATTTTATTTCTAATTTATGTAAGAGAAGTTTTATTTATTAAATGTACCCTTATTTATAATAACCCCAAATTTGATAAACTTTTGGGTGTTTGCATGAAAACATCACGTGAGCTACATTTTAAATAAATAAGCTAAAACCGAGGCTAAAACTGTTTATTTCTGTAGTACTTACAGTTTACTATAACCTTTTCTAGTCTCATTTAAATTATGCAATTCTTACCTGGGATCATTCTTGTCTTAAGATTCTTTGGAAAGTAAAGTAATACGTATCATATCTAAGTGTACAAACACGTAGAAAGCTGATAAATAAGTGCGCTTACAAGCATGGGCACGAACAAGTAGAAAGCTGAAAGCGAGCGCTAGTATAGAGAATACTGCATGTTTTGACGGACTGTGTTCAGTTGTAAATATAACTGTTTAGTATCAATTGCATCAGTCATGATGCAATTCAATAAATTAGTATGCAATGAACTCAAATGACCATAAACAATGTATTGCAAAACATAAACTAAAAAAAAAACAAATAATTTAAAACCAATACCAATAATGATTACAACGAGTCAAAATAATTAGCGAGATTCCGTGGATATAGTAAACAGGCAGAACACACACATCTACTTCACTTTGCAAACAAAACTCGTACGAAAGAAGCTAAAAATAATGTTTTGCTCATATTTGCTGCTTATAAGCGCGACATGTAAGTTGCAACAAACCGCAATAATCTTTCTATGTGTTCGGGTGCATTTGAATGTATGACTACATTTACTCTAGCTTAAAGTCGATTATCGCAGCTTGCTAGTCGCAACTTACACTTCGCTTTCTACGTGTTCGTAACCTAAAGCAAGTACCAAATAAGTTAAATTCAACTAGTACGCAATTAATCAAAAACTTAAAAAATTGTTAGGATTTCAAGTTTTTTATTTGACTAAATAGTTTTTATATTTTAATTTTTAATGTGAATAATTTATGTACTCATAATGTACTCATTTATTTTAAATCTATGAACTTTTGTAAGTCTATTTTGTATTTTTTATCTGACTTGTGTAAATTATTGAAATTACTACAAACAGAATTTATTTATTTACCATTTCTATATAGTTTAATAAGTTTTAAGAATAAATTTATTTTTAATTATAGATAAAATTGATAGTTTTAGTATTTGTCAAGGTTCTGCGCTTTCGCCGACTCTAATTTTGATGTACATTAATGAAATAAATGAAATTCTATTCATAGTTTTGATGATAATAGCACCTTTCATACTTTCCAAAAAACTTATCAACAAGTATGGTTGAGTGACTTGAATTGCTCCCAAGTACTGAGAAGAGTATCTAAAACTATCAAATCAAAATATAATTAGTAATTTACAACATAGAAGTAAATTTTGCTGATTTTTGCACTTTTTATAAATATTTTCATAGACATTGTTCAAAAGATATTAGGGTCTATACAAACATTAAGTCATAAAAGCTTACAAACACAACTAGTACCTCATAAGCCTAGATTGAAGTTCATAACGACAGATAGTACAAACTAAATTTAGGAAGCCTTATTTTTAATTTAATTGTTCGTATTAAAAACTGTGTCAAGCAAACAAAAAATACAGTAAATAGACGTTAAGGTGATCTACAATATACATTATCTCGTGTAAAAATAGAATTCTGTCAATTATAATAAATACATTGAAATTTTGTGAAGTGCTCGCAAAAAAAATTAAAATTGAGATGGATTCCCTATTGAATATTTACCTCAAATACATATACTTATTGTTCAACGCAATTTGCTCCTTTTAAATTGGCAATAAAAACTTGCATTCGACGTTTTCATGATAAAGTGCGTGAAAATCTTCTTAAAAGTAAAGTAAAACCTTATTTATGATTTTTCAAAAAAATTGTGTACAATACTAAATTGGTGATAAATTCTACTATGATAGCAGCAAAAAAATTATCTAACAGTCCTTAGGTTATTAAAATTAACTCAAATGTCAATCAAATAAATAGTTTTTTTTTTTAGTTTATCTAGTAAGAATCAAAAGCTTGAAATTTTAATTTGGCGTCATTTCTGCTTTGGCAGAGAAATTATCATCAGAACATCGTATTCTTATTGTTTATTAAGATTATGTCAGAAATAGTGAATAGTTTGACTGCCTTAATTCGCAAATTGCGTTAAACTTTTGGTAATCAAAATGTTCCAGTGTGAAAAAAATAATCAAAAACTCAAGAAAAGTAGGTCAATTATTGATGTCAGACCATCGACAGGTAGTTGTCTTAGTAGTAAAAAAAGCTCCATATCTGTTGCAGAATGTGGCCGAGAATCCGGAAACATTCATTCAACAATGTTCTGAAGCAACAAGAAGCGTATTTATACAAAAGATTTGCGTCTTTATGCTTACAAAACTAAAGTTACTAATTGGGGTTCATTGAACAACAACAAATAAACAATGATCGTTCATTTGTTGTTGTTCAATGAACCTCCAAAACCATTTTCATGTTGATGAACAAACAAAACAGTAGAAATGGAAATTACAAAAATCCACAGAAGGAAATGCAAACCAAACATATTACTGTTGATTTTTTAGATTTTGAGCTTAAGGCATCATTGGACCATTTTTCTTTGATAATACTGCCAGTAATTTCAACTGTCAATGGCAAACGGTTTCGGGGAATGATAAATGGCTCCATTGCCAAGTACCACGTAAGAAAAATAGTATTATTGCAGTACAAGAGATTTCCTAGTTATGAAATCTTCCATTTACGCAACCTCATCATAGATACGTTAAGTTAGACTTTGCTTTCAACATCAAGAAAATAACTTTGAACTACTCGAGTAAATTGGTGTTTATCAAGATCAAGCTAAAAATTTACAAACGTTTAAAGATCAATATTTTGAACTAACATCTCAAATAGAAGATACCTTGAGTAGCAAAATAATCGGTGTTCTTTAAGATTTGTTAACATTCTACAACACATTTGATTCATTGATATATGTAAACAATGTTCTTAACAGTGCAACGGCCATCAACAACTAAACTGGATGCACTATCCAAAAACAAGTATAAAGAATATCGCCTCAAATGCACAAATCCATCAGTTCCAGAACTAACTACTTTCATTCAAGAACGCTGCCAAGTTTTTGAGTCCCAAAGCGCCCGTCAAAGTCGAACAACACAACTACACAAGTGCAAACTCTAAAAACATCATCGAAGACACTAAGCCACTTTATATACTAGAACTCAATCAAAATGCAAATTGTGTCAACAGCACAACATGAACTATACCGATGCAATGCATTCCACAATTTTATAGTAAAAAACAAAATTTTTGCCTGAATTGCTTAAAATCAAATAAGTGCCAATTCAGACACTGCACAAAATGCAACAAAAACATAACATATTATTACATGACCACTAAAACTTGATAAGTACAAATTGGTCCACATCAAGCAAATGATATTCGGCTGCATATAGCAGCTAAAAAAATAAATCAAATGACATTATTATTATTATCAACCGCATTGGTAAACATAGTCCATCAGCATAGAGATCATCATCACTGTACAAACATCAGGAACAAAGTGGCCACAAGTCTATACATAAAACACAATCGGTACATATGCCAATCAATAGTATCAGAAACGCAAATGCCTTAACAATCCCTAAAAGATTAGAGACTACAATCAAATCACGAATCAATGAATTCAACAGCAACAAACAAACAAAAAATTAATTAATAACTAGCTCAAGACAACTAACAAACTGGCTATCAGTAAAATTTCTGATAACTTTATTAAAATGAGTTATTATGTCATAAGTCATTTTGATATTCTACTTTTTACACTTTTCTTATATGATAACAGATTTTAGTATTAAAGATCAGCTTTGCTAAAAATCATTTGTCGTCAATATGGATTTAACTGAACACATGAGTAATTCAAATAATCACCTCCAATAAGGTATGTGTATCTGAATAACTACATATTTCCACCTCTTGAACTTGCACTGAGATTGTCACACTTGGTCACACACATATTAACTATAGAAAATATAATTTATTTGTTTTTGAAAACAAAACCATAATTTACACAGTAAAATATGATTGCAGTTAAAGTAATAAAAAACTTTTAGTTGGCAAAATGTAGATAGAAACATTTGCCTTGAATTCAATGCTAAGCAATAAAAACTTCTTAATGTAATAATAATAAATTAAATTATGATTTCCACAATTTTTGACAGTTGAAGAAAACGAATCTTATTAGTAAGTTTAAAAATAATTTAATCTGTACTTGAATATAACAAAAGAATTTCTTTTACTAATAAGATGAGCAAAAATAATAAATCTAATTAAAAAAATATAATTAATGAAGAATAAAAATACATCAAAATCAATCAACGAAAACAATCGATTTATTTAAAAAAGTATTGCATACATATTAGTATCTAAGCATAACAAAATGAATTTTACTAATTCAATAGTAAAATATATTAACTTTTATATAATTATGTTTTAAAATTCGATTTATTAATGTACTTCAATTTCACGTGTTACAAAATATACGTAATATAAATACGATTTGGTGGCAAAGCAGTTCACAGAAGTGTAAATTATTAGCTTCCCTGTGAATTTCCTCTCATCTTCAATCCGGCAAATACAAATACAAGCGTTGTCTGATTGAATTATCCACGTGTTTTCCGCGCTAATGGACCGGCCTGGATTGAATTTAGCAGCGCACAACCGAATTATTTAATACACTAGGGGAGTAACGCCATTTATAATCATTGAACGTTATTAATAAGGATGCGGAATGTGATTTAACACAATTTGATTGGGACTGGTAAATACCGGGTTTTATAATAACGTTGCCATATTCACAATTATATTAAATTGAAAATTTGAGGATGTTTAAATTATAGAAATTTGTAAAATATAGAATATTGAAGATAATTTAGTCGGATGCATCTTTTTTTTTTCAATAGAATTAAGGAAATTGATTGGATAAAGTTGAAAAATTGCATGTTACTTCTATATCTACTATTCAGAAACATTCCAATCAACTATAAAATCATTTTAAATATAAATTTAATTAATAATTTTCTAATATCTAAAGTATTTTATATATATTTTAAGTAAATAAAATATATTTACTCTTTATTTAATTGTTATTATTATAAAACATTTCATATTATAATATTGCGGCAAAAGAAAATATAATAACGGAACATGGTTCGCCATCTCTTGGAACGGATACGAATTTCTTGGCGCCGGCTGTATATTGGGTTGCAGATGTTACAAGTCTACAAAGGAAATATTTTTCGCGCATGTATCCAATATATTCTCGCTTCGTGTAAAGAATAACATAAAAGGAACATGTTTATTTAGTTTATTTGAATTATGAAATATGTTACAGTAAAGTTATCTATTTAAATATATAATGTTTTCAGAAAAAATGATTATATAAAACATAATTCAATTACAAATAATTAACTAAATTATATTTAAAAAAAAACGTATGTTTAATTTTAATTAGTAATATTTAAAAGTTTCAATTCATAATTATTATTAAATAATAAATATACTTTTAATTTTCAGTTCATCATATAATTACAGACATTATTTTTCTTAAGGAAATTGAATAGGCGTTCCGCTATCAAATTTTCAAATAAAAAATGTTGTGAGTTGTTGTTGTTTATATTATTTTTATCACTCATTGTGTTAGTTAGTTTGATTTGGTAAATTAATATGCAGTAAAGTAGCATATTATTAAAAAATATAATAAAATAAATAAATAACAATAATAAAATAAACTACCACAAACTATTGAAAACATTTAAAAATATAACTAGATGTTTTCCATACAGTGTTTAACATATAAAAGATGAAGCACTTTGACATGTGATTGTAGAAATCTTGCAAACAAAATAGCAGTTTTCAGAGACTAGAGCTTTATTTTAAAACACAACGATTTTTCAGTTACAATTTTTCAATTTCAAAATTCATAAATATAATTATATTTTTGAATTTCAAGCCATAAAAACGAACTTGCTAAAACGATCACATTTAAGACGAGATTTAAGCAGTCTGTGAATAGTTACGGATTATAATTCTTTGGAATAAACTTAGAAGTTATAATTTTAATTAATGTAGCAGCAGTATCAAACTTAGAAAAATTACATTCACAACTACGAGCAGAACTATAACAATTGTTTTTTTCGGAAAAATAACTTATAGCACAATAAATAGTCTACTATATTTAATGTTCAATAAAGTATGACTGATTCTTAAAGTTTAAGCAAATTGAATAGTGGAACTAAAAACACAAACTTGTCTCACTTATATTTTCAACTAAAACTGATAGGTATTCATAAAAAATCAAGATAAATATTACTTATGTAATGTTCTAATGATAATCATTTTAAATAATAATAATAATAAATTTGTTAACAAAATATTTGCGTATAAATATGTTTATTATAAATATGATTTCGCATGCCTCTATATAATCCTACACATAAACATTTCTAACATGTTCCTCTAATATGTATTAAATAATGTTGTTATAAACGATTATACATTGATCTCACGACTCGAATCACACTATACCATTAGCCAAAATAAATATGGCGATTAACATATCACGTCTTTCTTATAATTTATTGTCATTCAATAATAAAAAATTTAAGCGTTATTATTTTTTATTTAAATTCAACAAATTTATTATTGTGACATTGTATACATTAATGTATAATGTAATAATAGAATCAACATTTTTGAAGTACTCTTAAAAGAGATCAACCTTTTAGAGTAGCAAAAATATTATTCATTAGAATTTAAAAAAATTAATTGAAGTAATAATGACAAAAAATTATAACCACTACAGATAATTTAAGAAGTTTACACAAAAGAATCTTTAAAAATGTAATAGTCATTTTTGTTTGTTCCAACGTACGTTAATTTAGACTACCACCTAATAACAGTCTTTAAAAATGTACCTACAAGCAAATACATAATACTAAATCCTATAAATGAGAAAATACCTCTACACTAATCATGTATCAGACTAAATTAACAAAAAAATATTTTGCTAAAACTCGACATCAAATCTACAACAAAGATTTATCAATAACATAATTTTATGCATTTAGTTATTGTTTGTTTTAAGTTTTCTAGAGTGGATAACTACATACCCTAAAACAGAAGTTAGGTTTCACCGTCAAATCAGTGCACAAACATCAAAATAGAAATTCTTACAAGAGCTGATAAAAGTTTTAACTCCAATAAACCAATAAAGTAAATAAAATACTTTTGCATACCAGCTAGTTTAAAAGTTCGTATTTAATGTTGCAATAAGTTGCGCAAACAATATCACACAACTATCAGATTTGTTTCTTAGTAGCACCTCAACTGATAGTCCAGGTAGTGACAAAAAAGTGCAAGAATTTTGAAAAACCCGATATTTTCAGATCGGACTGAATTTTGGCCATAGAACAGTTCTGTAAAGTCAGCACGTCAGGTGTCAGAACACCTGGCGCTGGCACGCTAAGAAAGGTGTAATTCTAATTAGTACCCAAAAATTGTTTTGGAAAATCTGAAAGTTCATGGGCAGATTCTATGGTCAAAATACAGTCCAATCTGAAATTATCAAACTTTTCAAGAATCTTGCACTTTTTTGTCACCAGCTCCTGGACTATGAGCAAGGAGATCATTCTAAAATCATAAAACTTAGAAGAGTTTTGTGCTGCATAGTTGTGCAACTTTCTAGTCACAAAGTACTCAATTAAGGCTAAAAAAACAAAATCTTAAAAATTATTCTAAAACTCCTTTACGGGATATTATGATAATAAAAATTGTTTATTAAATTTTAAATTTAAAGATAAAAAAAAACACATACAAAACTATGAGATATTGTTCTTAAAATAAAGAAAGATACAAAGTAAATAAACTATAGATGCAAGAGATGCATGTAGGACTTGCAAAACAAATCACCATAACTAGACAACCGCAAAGGCAATAGTTAAACTATTCTTAAACTTTTTGGCTGGCAACCCAAAGTATAAATATACTTAAAGCCTGCGAGCCTACTTGTTTCATTGGTTTTATTATATAGTTTAAAATGAATAGGTAAGTAGGATATAAAATTTATATTCATAATGTAAAACTAAAAATAAAAACAATTGTGTTTTAGTATAAAAATATTTTCATTTTATCATTAATTAGTGACTATCCTCGTGAAGACTTATACAAAGTGTTAAGTTTATAAAAAGTGTACACAGCACGCAATGCTGAGAACCCTGTACTTATTTATCATGGCAGCATGGCTTTCCAGATAGTTCTGTCCAAAATTTTGTCAGCAGTGCCGTAGCTAAAATTTTTGAAACTCACCGCAAAATATTGAAGCTTTTATAAAAAAGCGTACACAATTTAGACATTTTGTTTTAGTCCAATCATAAACTATTTAAAAGTGCAAACCCTTACTCATAAAAAGTCAAAAATAACAAAATCTGGTGATAACACAAAACTTGGACAAAAACTGCAAAACTGCAAAAATAACAAAATCCAACTTTGAAACATCAAAATATTGGCAGAAATCACTAAATCCAGCCATAATCTGCCAAAAAGTAATTTTCTTCTTTATAAAATTTCATTAATAACAGAATCGTCTTAGCGGAGGTTGGATAACATTTTAACTATTTTTATTTTATGTGCAGCTCTTCTAAAAAGTTGGCTGGCAATTGTTCCAAACTATTCTCTGAAGTTTAAAACCACAATTTCTTTTACGCCCAATATTCCTTGTTCCTTAGACTTTCTCTTCTTCCATAATAATTCAAAGTTTGTATCTTTTTCTCTCATAACATATCCAAAGTATTTGAGCTTTCTCTTTTTGATGGTTAGTGTAAGTTCTTGCTCTTTTTCCATTCTATCAAGTAGTGTAGCATTTGAAATGAGTTCCACCCAGGAAATTTGTAGCATTCTCCTATAACACCATTTTGCACAGTAAATCCGTTTTAGTTCTGCTTGCTTTATTGTCCAATCCTCTACTCCATATAATAACGACAAGAAGACGTAGCAATGCAGCATCCTTAGTCTCAGTTTAAAGTTCAGGTGCTTATTACATAAAAACTTTTAATTGCATAAAAGCATTTCCAAATAACTCAATGCGTTCTCTTATTTTATTTGTTTGATCTGCATTAATTGTAATATATCTATCTGAGTATTTGTATTTATATTCTTCACATTTGTTGTTTAATCATTAGACTAATATTGTTAGATTATTTAATTCATTTGTTATCATGACGGTGTCATCGGAGAACCTCAAGTTCCATTTAACACAACTCCATCTTTACTTTATTCAAGTATTTTTCTATAAAAAAATGCTGTATACATTAAATAACAGTGGTAATAAAACGACTCCTTGTCTCACTCCCCTCAAAATTTCTATTTTTTCTGTTAACTCATTTTCAATTTTAACTCTAGCCGGCTGTCTGGCCCCAATATTATAAGTTTCTTGTAACAAACTTTGTCAAATGCGTGTTAGAAGTGAATAAAACATGCATACACATCGAAGTTCTTATCCAGACATTTAACCCAAATAAATAGTGCCTCTCTTGTGCCTACTCCGTTTCAAAAACCAAATTGTGTATTGCTGATGTCAACGTCCAATTTTCTTGCTATTCTGTTATGTATATTATTCTCAAAAGTATTTTTGAAGCCGCTACCTTGATTTGTAGTATTTTAACGAAAACGGCAACTTTGGCTTTATCGCTGCTTCTACATATAATTTGATAATTAATTAATTTTTTTTACCAGTACATTCAGAAAAGATTAAACTATGATATGTCAGAGTATTTTTTGTCAAATTATGTTTTCAAATAGCAATAAAATGCATTCAAAAATACATAAATACGCATTTATTTCTATATTTAATTAGTTTATTCGGCTATTTCCTAATTATTATTTGACTAAAATACTCCGACATACAACAGTTTGGTCCTTTCTGAATGTACTGGTGCAAAATAAATCGACTATCAAATTATATGTAGGAACAACTATGAAGCCAAAGTTGCCGTTTCTCTTAAAATACTACAAATCAAGGTAGCGGTCGGAATGGTCTTAATATTGTTCTATATTCAGATCATTTGCTTAGATTTTGATTTTAGGTAAGGTTATAAAGGTTGAGATTAAAGTTCTATGGATACTTAATCAGTAGCCTTCCCATTCTTTGTTTGTTTGATGGCATGTTTAATTTTACTATAAGGTATTTCTATGCCGTTGTAACTTTAATTATCTTGTAGTAGATAAGACTTTCTTCTGCAAATGTGTTTTTTACATACTACTAATTTCTGCTAAAAGTCTATGATAAAATTATATTTTGCGTCTTTAACGTTGTGCATTTAATTTGTTTTTATATTGTACCCATTTTTTATTTTTTATGGATCATATTTCTTCTCGTATTCTTCAATTTCTTGCAACTTTCCTCCAACCATTTTTCCTTAGCGTCTTTTATTTTCTTTTATTTATGTTTTTATATTGGTGAGGGTTCTTTTTCTTGTTTATTCTTCTGCACGCAATTTCCAAGTATGTAATCTCCTTTTACACAACTTAAAAAAAGTGTTTGTTATCAAAAATTCATTGGTCTGGCAGAATTCAGTTATCTTTCCCCAGTCTCGTTTCTCATTCCCAATCCATAATTTCCTACACATATATGGTTTAACAGTACATTGCCCCACCTTGGCATTGAAATCGTCTTGAATTATAGTAGTCTCCTGTTTGTTAATTTCAGTGCTGTATTTAGTTGATCGTAAAATTTCTTCGTCTTTTGCTTTATTCACAACCGTCCCATCCGGAGATCCAAGCAGGAGACTAAGTACTCCAGAACCGTTTTTAAAGTAACCATAATGATTTTTAGTAATACCTCTTGGCATTTTAAAAGCAGTGGTTGATCTTGTCTAATTTATCCGCCTTTAGAAAGCATTTCTAGTTCCAAGGACTAGAAAATGCATTTACCTTTTGTCCGCTCATCCATCCAAAGCTGTTAGCCAGTCTACTTATTCCGGTAGACGATCGTTCAACAGATCTTCGTTAGTTTTTAACAGAATGCACCACACGCAGGTGCGGTTGTTATTTGGATTGGCGTTTCTTAATATTGTTAGGAAGCACTCAATTCCGGCCATAAAACTGTTGAAAAATGTAAAATTCTCTTCATACAAAATCATCAAACTAATCAGAGTTCTAAATACAGACAATAGAACAAAGCTCATCGTAAATAAAAAACTGATTAACAAAATACCCGTCAGCGTGGAGATTAAACAAGGGGAGAGTCTGAGCCCATAACTTTACAACACTATCATAGATGAGATTATTGAAGACGCAACGACCATAGATATTGGATACAAAAAGAGCAACAAAAAATTTAGTATCATATGTTATGCAGACAACGCAATAATCATGGCGGAAGATAAAGACGACCTACAGAAACTGCTTCATAGATTCAACACAAAGGCAAAACAATTCAATATACAGGTATCCATTGCAAAAACTGAAGCAATGATGCTATCAAAGAATCCCATTAGATGCAAACTTTCCATTAAAGGCAGTTCTATAGAACAGGTAGAACGCTTTAACTACCTAGGCGTTGAATTATCCAGTAAAGGAGACCTATACAATGATACTCAAATCCAAATAAATAATGCATCAAGAATTGTGGGATGTCTACGTGACAGTATCAAATTCAAAAAGAGAGTACGCATATATAAAACCTGGGTTAGGCCAATTATGACGTATGCAGTCAAGAACTAAGCGGACACAAAGAAGACAAAAGGGCGTCTACGAACAACATAAATAAAGACCTTCCAAACCATATCGGGTCTCAGCATCAAAGACAGAGTACGCAGCGAGGAACTACAAAGGGACTGCAAAGTTTATGATATCGTACGTTGGACAAGAACAAGACGTCGAGAATGGAACCAGCACGTACTAAGAATGGCTGATAACAGACTAGCCAAGGAAACCGCAACATCAATACCTAACACAAGAAGGCCTCTTGGACGACCGCCCAAAAGATAGAAAGACAGCTGGTCGTCTATATCACAGGAGGCACAATAGTTGGAAATTAACAAGACTAGTCCTTCATTAAGAAGAAGAAGAAAAAGAAGAAGAAGAAAAGGAGTATTTGCAAAACTAGTATACTTAAAATAAAAAAACTTAAATCAATAGAATATTTTATTTAATAATAAATAAAAATTAATTGTTAAGTACTGCAAACTTTTAAAAAGTATAAAAATCTTCATAAAACCTTAAAAATAACAAAATCCAGCCATAAAATATTTAAAAATATTGTTAAAAAAACAAATCCAGCCACAAACTTTCATAAAATGCCAAATTCTATTTACAAAATGTCAAAAATAGCCCCCTCCCTGATTTTAAAACAAACACCGAGAAGGCACCGTATGCCCGCAAATAGCTACCACTGTTCTAGCAAATCATGTTTTTAATACTCCGTAACCTTGCATTTTGAGCAATTTATCTTGTAATCTATCTGAATCATTTTCAACACCCATTACATCTACTTCAAATTAATTTTTAACTCAACTATATTTCTCGATTGTGAAATATATCTTTCTTTTAATTTTCAAATCAATTGATTTTTTGTAACTTTTTCTTGCTTATGTCTACTACAATACGGTTTTCGCTTTCTTGCATTTCTGTGTTTATCTGATTAAGATGATAAAGAATATCAGAGTTTTTCGCGACCCACCTAAATATCTCCCTTTATTTCACAACTCGAGGTTAAGAACCACATAGTTAGAGCAATCTTAAAGTACATGCACATCAGGGGCAGAGCTACTTGTAAGCAAGAGTCTGCGGAAGGGCCCACAAGCCAAAGAGGCCCCCGACGTTTATTTCAAAACCTGGGGCCCCAAGAATTTACAAATTAAAAGTTGAATATATAACAAAACTGAACTTTTTTTCAAAACCGTCTTCAATACTTTGCGGTGAGGCCCAAATATCCTAGCCACTAATGCACAAAAAAAAAACAACAGTTACGACACTTTACAATTATATAGAAATACGTCCAACCGTATAATAAACTACTTTGCACAACTTCAAATAATAGAGTTTTTCAAATCAATTTGATCAATTCGAATAGTGACCTAATATTCAGCAAGTCTTCTTAATTTGATTCAAAGCAAATGTTAGTTTTGCTTTCTCTACGTCTTGCAATTTGTTGTGCACTATAAGTTTGCATATCTTCAAGTATTTTCTTCAATATTGTATTAGGGTTGAATAGATTTAGTAGAGATTTTTTCCTCTCTAGGCAATATCAATGTTTATAGCGTATGGTCGCTGCCGGTATAGAGTTGGTTCACCAAAACTATGTCCATAGTTATTCATTTATTGCGTTGCAAAAGTCTCGTCTCATATTAAAATCAAAGATAATAAAAAAAAAACAAATAAAAACATTGCACATACCTACAAAATAAATTTACCAAATATTATACTTTGGTAATTAAAAGACAATTAGATATTATTAATTATGCCACAAATATACAAGCAAAGCGTCTTTTGAAGAAATTCATAAAAAAACTGTAAATAATTTCATTGTTTTTTGTGCGCAAATGAAATTATTGAAACTGTATATTTTTTTTGTCTTCTTTGTGTTTGCAGTAGTGAATCATTGAGGTTTGCATACAAATAGCATGTTAGTTATATTCTAAAATGGATACGGATATATGAAAAAACTATCAACAAAACTCTTCAATAATATATTTTCTGATTAAATATTAATTTAGTCAATTTAATATAAAATTGCAACATCGAGTTAAATTAATTAATTTTGTATATTATTACAAAGTTAATCAATTTAAAATATTGTGTACTTGTTATAAAATGTATATGATCGCTTTAAAAAAGCTAATTATATATTTCCACAATAATATATAACAATATTGCAAAATAAAGATATAGATCACAAATAGATGCATGTAAACAATTCAACACCTCCAAGCAACAAACCAATCAAACCAGTACTTGAACATAAAATGAGAAAAGTGGCCGAAACGTTACATGCAATAAATTATTATTTAATACACAGATTCGTTGCCGGATCTGGGGGGGAAAGAGACGGGCATAGGAGGATCTGTTCCACTCCTCAGATACCTCCCACAGCTTCTTCATTACTATTACACCTATGGAAAAACGGTCGCCACGAGGCACATAGATATTTCACTAATAACATTTGAATGTTATTTAACGACCGTGTGTACTATAGCTCAATTTCAACAATCTAGGAGATGTTAAGAGTGGGATGTAGGAAATAAATGGAATATATGATTGTTTCGGACGATAATTGGCTTTTGTGAAATTTTACTTGTAATTTGTGGCTTCGGGAAAATATCAGACGATGTATATTGTGTTATAGAAAAAAAAAGTATAGATCATATTTATTATTTTGGAAAGATATAAAGTATGTCATATATAACATGAGGAAAAAAGTAACATATTGATTGTGAGTTGTACAAGTGGATATCAGATAAATGGGACGAAACTTTTTTAATATGTAGGTGCAGCAACTGTGCTGGAGATATTTCTCATATATTAGACACCGAAGATCTATAAAGAAGAAATATTTTTTACGACTTGCTAAATTGCACGATAAGAATGTTATGAAACTAATATTATTCATTCATAATAATATAAATACATAAAGATCAAAAAGAGATAGATTTAATAAAAAAATGCTGACATTATATTTGTTGATTAGAAACATATTAATTTACAATAAAATTCATTTTAAATACTTTAAAATATTTATTTGTAAATAAATCTAATTTAAAAATGAAAAACAACATATTTAATGTTTTAAAACGAAACATGTTTCGTAAGTGTGATTTTTTGGCTGAGCAGCTTCTCTTTTGCATAGGCCAGATGCAGTCGTTACGATTTATATATTAGAAACAGATTGTAACTTCCGGTCTACGTAGCACATGTTTCATGCTTGTCCCTGCAAGGCAATAAGCAATACTCGTCCTATTGCAGTCTGCCACTTACCCCATACTTATATTACACTGTTATTTTGGCGAAGATATGAACAAGAAGACAAAAAAAACAAAGAACATTCCGCGAAATCCGTCCCACATCTGCACAATTCGGGTACCTTAATGACCCACCCAAAATTGTTTTAGAGATATTTATGATATTTTTTGTCAAATAATCATCATGCCAGCTGCATGATTAAAAATAATTAATTAATAATAGAAAGCGGATAATTGTTTCCTTTTTCACTAATGCAAACGTATTATTTCTAATAATGGAAATTTTCTAAATTTTGCAAATTGCATATTTTATTGATGCATTAATTTTAACATCTGCTCCATTTAAAACCCTTTTAAAATATACATTTAATAATATATTCTTTGATGGCATAAAAAAATATATGTGGTTCAATTTCAGTGTGTTAAATTATTTACAGTGTAGATAAATTCGGTCTGATATTTCTTCCGAAAAAGAAACCAATGCTAAATGTGATTGCGACATATGGTGTTCGGTACACACATTTCACTTCTTGGTATCGTGTTTCGCAAGCATCGCACCCGCTTCACCCCCGCAAGGGTAGAACAACCCTCGTCAAACATACTAGCACAATGTGTAATGACTACTGAGCTTGCATATTTCCGCCTAAAATAACACCAGCCGAACAAAAGCATGTACAAATCATTCCAGAGGAAATATATATATATATATATATGTATATATTGATATTGCTATTTTCGTCGGTCTCGATGAATTATGTATATACACATGGGATCAATATTGGTTCTAGTCTTATAAAACAAATTATGCTGTGTGTTGTTATTTACTCATTTTTAATGGTAAAAT
This sequence comes from Tachinus rufipes, assembly GCA_963932245.1. Classification (NCBI taxonomy): domain Eukaryota; kingdom Metazoa; phylum Arthropoda; class Insecta; order Coleoptera; family Staphylinidae; genus Tachinus; species Tachinus rufipes. The sequence goes on along the minus strand of OZ010741.1, from coordinate 35,903,249 downwards.
TGATGTTGATGGATTGCATGCGATTAAAATAATTGTTGTAATTTATCTAAACATATATGTATGCCAGGAAATGAAGACATTCCAACTAGTTTCCTTTATATTTATTACACATTTCATATTATATAATACATTCAAGATTATTATTATATTTAATGCAATTCACTAAATAATAACGCCCAATTAAATAAAGCAATTACTAAGTTTTTTTTACCTTGTTTCTTTTAAAACTGATTTGTTTCTAGTTTTGACTCACTAGAAGCTTCTTAAAACGTTACGTTAATATGCCAATTCCTAATCAATAATTACAAATTACTTTATTTCAAAAACCATAAAAAAAGTAAAAAATAGTTACAGTTGATGAGAACAAATCGGATAATCATATCAGAAAAGAGCAGCATTGATTATATTAAGGCAGATAAAAAACAAAATCATCTGTTAAGGTTATAACCACACACACAATCTATATGGGGAGCAGAAGAAGGTGTAGAATATAAACAGAAGTAAGAAAAAAACGATCAACGAGCTCATGCAAGTAAGGCCCATCCCAGATACAATATGGATAAACCATTTCAAAACATACAAAAAATTAACAGATAAACTCGAGTCAGATATAACACATAGAGCAAAATGCAAATGAGGATAACAGAATAGAAGTAGATGAAAACATCGTAGTGAAGGCAATCAAAAAACTGACCACAACGGCATCACAAACAAGATAAATCAAGTATCATAAAACAAAATTCTTTAAAAAGATATTGAATACGGGGACAATACCAAAACTGTAAAGAAACAGTATCACTGTCAGTAAAGGTATTATACAATGGGATAATCTAAGCCCAACAATCTTCATCACAATTAAACAGATAAGAAGTAATGTTTTTGCTAAAACTATAAATGTCATAAAATGGCCACAAAGTTAAGTTAGAAATACAACCCAGCAAAGAATTGAACTTTGGACCACTGGCGTTAAAATTAAGTTCTATCGTAGTAAGAAAATAAAGGTAGAACATACTCCGTGCTCACCGGAAATGGTCCGAGTTAATTGTTATTTATTTATCCAAAATTGTCTTACTGAATCATTAAATTAGTAAGTAGTAAGTTAAATAAATCAAAACACATTGGTTCTTATAGAACAACGATCACAAGCGCAAACAAAAGAAAATTAAAATTAGTCATAAAAATCTTTGTATCTGAATTCTAGATTCTGGAATGAAAGTTGAGAGGCTAAACCAAATTCTACTCATTAGGCCTCCGTTGTCCTGGCATTCAGCCACCCTATGTGGCTGATGTATGCAAGTACAACGCTTGGAGGTGCCTCTCTTATACTGGCCATGTCAAGCCAGCAGCTCCCCAACATGGACTTTCTATTGTATAAAAGAGCGGGGCATGGTACATAGCATGTTTCGTCATCCATTTCACATCTTCTACACGTTGGATTGTTTCCAATACCAATCGTGTACATGTGATTTTTTAGTTGGCAGTTTTTTCTATACATTCTCAAGTAGTAATCGGCTGTCTTAGTGTCTCAGTGCATTGTGTGTGTTAATTTTTAGTAGGTCATTTAAGCTTTTGAGTGTCAAAGCGGTCCAGGGTTCAGGTCCACACACCATGAGGGTTGACCGTTTACGCACTAGCTCGTCTGCCTCAATGTTACCTACTTTGTTGGAATGTCCTTTTACTTAGAGCAACTTGATGCTATTTCCATAGGCTGCTAAAGTAAAGGTACAATGACGTTCAAAAATTAACTTCAATGTGATTATCGGCTTGTTTATAGCAATTAGAACCGCTCTACTATACGTTAGAGTTTGAACATTCTTGCCAGATATTTTGTGTTTCTGAATTTCCATAAACCCATAGGTTATCCCAACTACTTCTGCTTGGAAGATAGTCGTGTGAGCTCCTAGTGGTAATGATATTTTGAGCCATCCGTGTAGAATCTAATCGAATCATTGACCACGTTCTGCTCCTTTTTTTTCATGTGTGCGCACGTTGTAAGATCTTTAAAACACAAAGAAGGGTAACGTGTTATCTGTTTGCGCTCCTAACAGAAGTGTTTTCTTAACAGCCTCTTCCAAGAGAGTACAGCGTTTACCAACCCTCCCTGCAGTGTGCCAAAGTCCAGCTGTATTTAGAAGCAAAACTGCCATTGTCGCCATCTCCTCGACGTAAATGTCGAAGGGCGGTAGACACAAAATTGCCCCATAGCTGCAGTTGGTGTTATCCGCATGCCACCTGTTATACTTAGGCATGCCATTTGTTGTAACTGACTTAGTTTGCTTGCAGAGGTTTTTTTTCTAGCTTTTAGCCACCATATTAGTGCACCTATGTGAGCATAGGTCTTATAACAGCAGTGTATAGCGCTATCTTTGGAAACCGTCCCCATGCTTTCCCCACAGCCGTCTGCATTGCCAAAAAGACATAAACTTTTTTGCATCTCATATTTAGATGTGGTCCCCATGTGAGCTTATTGTCAAAAACCATCCCAACATATTTCACCCCGGTTGATAGCGGCAGTGGGCTATTTAGGAAATTTAGTAAGTTTAGATTTTCAATTTTCCTTTTTTTTGTGAAAAGTTCGGTTTTCAGAAAATTGATTGTAAGAGCCTATTCTTTGCACCAATTTTCAAATATTCTTAAAGCTTCTTGCATCAAGTTGCAAGTATATTCCAAAGTAGTGGAAATAATACACCTCCCTAAAAACAACCTTTAACAACAACTTTCCTGACTGTTGAATCATCTACAGCAGGAGTGGCCAACCCAAATGATCTTGCGGGCCACTTTGGAAAGGCATCATAACTCCGCGGGCAGCATATCAAATTATATCCATATACATATTAGATTTAGAACCACAATAGAAATTTTTGGAGTGAAAAATTAAAACAATGAATTATTATTATTGTGTTTACTATTATTCTTACTGTAAACTTGGATAATATAATAATAATGATACTAGACGCAGTTCTGCAGTTAGTTTTTGAATATATAGGTGCACAAATGTATTTTTTTAATACTTTTTTAAAATAATTTTTAAAGTGTTATACAATCAAAGAGACCACCAGGATGTAGAAAAAAACATCATATGGTACTTATCAGTTTATTTAATGAACATTAATAAGCGTTCTTCACTACCTATTCCTCATTCAACATTATGCACAGAGAATTAAGGTGGATACTGTGTTAACTTGTTTGTTTTTGTTTAACTGTCATTCAGATTGGTGTGTTGATTATGGTTCTAAGTGCTAAAGATTGTGCATAAGCTGTTGCTCTTGCAGATGGAAGAAGCCATGTCAGTCTTTTTATTGTCCAAAAAGCACTTAAACGGTTTAGGGAGACCGGCAAAAACACTCGGAGGCCGGGATCTGACAGAAAACAAAAAACGACTGGTAGCGATTACTGATTTATCGTTCGTACTACTCTACGGAATCATCATGTGACTTCAATGAAGACCAGAAACCAACTCCGTGATGTTTGTGGTACAGCTGTGAGTGTGTGGACAGTTTGTCAAAACTTGCAAGAAATTGGCTTAAAATCTTGTAAACCAGCAACTGGACCAAAATTACTCCCGTCACCGAGTAGTCAGACTCCAATTTTCTCGCAATCATTTGAATTGGACTTTGGCACAATACAGGACTGTACTGTTTACTGACGAATCTAGATTCTACCTACATTTGCCAGATGAAAGAGAACAAGTATGAAGACAAATAGGAGAACGATTTGCGGAGTGCACCCTTAAGCCAGGCTTAGCCATGGAGGTTTCCTGATTGTATAAGCAAAAATATTAATAGATGCCTGCACCGAATTGATTGTCATTGATGAAGGATGGCTTAATGCACAGCGGTATATTAAAGTTTTGAAAAATTACGTAGTCCTATTTGTTCCATTTATCGGCGATGGCTTTATTCTGATGCATGATAACGCAAGACCGCATTCTGCGAGGTGCGTCACAGAATACTTGGTTGCAGTTGGAATAAGAAAATTTAACTGGCCTATAGAACATGTTGAGACATGCTAAGCAGGCGTGTTAGATAACGTGCAGTTGCACCAACCACAATAAAGGAACTTTGTGAGGCAGGTAGAATCTCAGAATATTCCACAAAATGATATTTGTGAGCTCATTAGTGGCATGGGCCACCGTATGCAGGCAATAGCTAGGGCTCGAGGAGGCAATACAAAGTATTAAAATTTCATTCAACTGCAATTTTCATTATTTATCTCTGTTAAGTTTATTTTGCAGAAATGCATTTTCTTTTGAGTATACGTACATTATCGCTTTCGCTTTCGCTTTCTACATCTTTTTTATTGTAAAACACTAAAAGTTTTAATTAAACAAAACTACCCAAGTTTTTTGCAAAAAAAATTACCCAATGAACCGTTTTTTTTTTAAATCTTAGTGTATATTTTGTAGTCTAATAAATCTCGCGGGCCAGAAAAATGTGGTGGCCGCATGTGGCTCGCGGGCCGCGGGTTGGCCCTGATCTACAGTAACAGTAACGGCTCTTTTCTCCAACATGTGTGTTGCAAGAGCAGTTTCTATTTTGTTGAAGGTGGTTTTATCGAAAGCGCCTTTAATATCTATAAACACGCCCAAAATAGATATTTTGTCTCTAAATAATCTTTTAATTCAATCCGTTACAAGAAGTAGAGCCAATTCGGTAGATCTTCCTTGAGTGTATGCATGTTGGTTCGGTTGTATTAGCTTAATGATAAATGCCGTTTCCCAAATTAATCTTTTGCACAATCGTTCTAATGTCTTGATTGGGCAATAAAATCTTGCAAGGAAGTAATCGTTACGCCCTGGTTTTGGTATAAATACTTTTATTTCCCTCCATGCTATAGGTATGTATCAAAAAGCAATGCATGCTCTATAAATTCTTGCCAGGCGAGTTAGTATCTAATCCTGGCGCTTTATATGGAGAGAAGTTTTTAATTGCCCATACTATACGCACCTCTTCAGCAAGCTGGCAAGTAGCTACCCAGTCCTCCTCTAATTAGGCTGGAATCGTAGCGTCGGACCAGACTTGTGCCGAGGCGGTACAGCCTGGAAAGTGAGTTTCTAAAAGTATCTCCGTTGCTTCCAACAGATTAGCTGTGTATGACAATTCGTTTCAGGCAACCCAGTTGTTGTTGGGAGTCTTTAAATCAGATTTTTTTTAGCCTTGCAGCAGTTGAAGTATTTTCAACATTCTCACAAAAATATCTCCAAGTTATTCGTCTACGTATGCATCTTTTATAATCTGCTTGGGCATTTTTGTATAACATCCATTCTGATTAGTTTTTTGAGTTTTTTGCTCTGTTGAAAGATCTCCATGCAGCTTCCTTAAGCCGGTCGAGTTTCTCGCACCACCAAAATATGGCGTTGTCGGATTCGGTAGGCGCAGCCTAAGTAGGCACGAGTCCTTGTACGCTCGTGTTTAAATTTTTTTAACATACTTACATAGTTTTCTATTTCTTCTCTTGTTTCAAAAAGCAACCTTATCAGTCAGCTTCGGGTTTCGGTAAGGCCTGATAATTGTTTATTGTTCATGTTCTACATTAAATTTTATTTTATGTACGTTGAAACCAACGTAGATAAGTGCCAGTCGTGGATTTTGCTTGAAATGCTTAGTGTAATATCTATCACAGTCTGGCTGCGGGACGTACCAAACGTTGGTTCAACGCCTCGATTTAGAATTCCTAAGTTAGTACTGATAATAAAATCGTAAAGTTGCTTACCCCTACCATTAAATCTTTGTTTTCTCTTAAAACGTCCTATTTTAATGTTGATTACAGATTCAACTTATAATACCACTTGTTTACCAACTGGTAACCAAACCAGAAAAGACAAAAATATCTTTAAGGTAATATTAGATTACAATAAAGCAAAACAAAGTCCATTTTAGAGATCAAAAGTCTCCTACCTCACTGTTTTGCACAGAAGTTTAAAATGATATAATAAATTAGCATTCAAAATAAATTTTATTCAAAATTTTTAAATTATATTCAATACAATTAGTCCTTTCAAATTGGCACAAGATTTGGTTTCATCCATATGAAGGTAACTAATCTGTACCGCTAACAATTGCAGTTGATGTTGTTCTTTCTACCTTTAACTATATCCAAGTTTAGCCGAATAACTTGCAACTTTTTTGTTTTTTTTTTTGTTTTATTGATGTAGAGCAGGGGTGGCCAACTCAAATGATCTTGCGGGCCACTTTAGGGTCGCATATAAAATTATATATGCATATATTAGATTTAGCCTTACTATAGATAATTTTTTACAGTAAAAAATTGTAACATAGAATATAATTTAATTATTCTGCAAACTCTAAGTCTTATACTCTTTTCAATATTAATAGACAAGGCTATAAAAAAAAAGTCAAAAAAGAACCAAAGACACAAGGATAGAATACAGAAAAATGAAACAAATTGGTATTCCAATTCTAATGTTTGCAGATGACATGATATTAATAGCAGACAAAGAATAGAAACTACAAGAAAACAAAAGAATATACGAAGAAGAAAAATTAAAGAATATAGGCATGAAAATAAACGCAAGTAAAACAAAGACAATAGTAGTAGCAACAAAACCTAAGAGGCACAAAATAGAATTAGATCGACAAGTAATTGAACAAGTAAAATATTAATTGAACAAGTAAAATATAAAAACTTAATACAATAATAGAAGAAACAGACAATATAGACATGCAAATAAATGCAAGAATTAGAAAAGGAAGAAGAATATGCAATGCACTTAAAAGGATATTCTTGGTTAAGAAAGAAATAACAAAAACAATAAAAACAGAAGTACAAATGGTAGTAAAACCAGCCTTTAATATACTCGAGCAAATCTTGGACAACAAAAGAAAGAAGTAAATTCAATAGAGATGATATTTCTAATGAAAATTAAAGGAATAACAAGAAAAGATAAAGTAAAAAACTCGGAAGTAAGAAATGAACTAAAAATTAAACCTATAGAAAGAGTAATAGAGAAAACACAGCTGGGAAGGCTAGAACACATACATACAGGGCAAAAACAAAGAATTGGTTTGAACAGACTCACAAAGCAGCAAAAAATAGAGGAATGGAGTGGAGCGAGATAGCAAAAATAGTCAAAGATAGACAAGCTTGTAAAAAAGATTAAAGGAGGTATAAAATAATACAGTCCAACACCCGCAAAGGGTATTAAAGACTAAAGATAAATAATAATAATAATAATCTGCAAATTCTTAACTGTAAACTCATAAATAAAACAGGCAATATCTGTCATAAAAGGTCTATTTAGTGATCCCTTTTTAAAAATTGGAAAAAATTAACAAAAATAAAAATTTTCGGTATATATATATTATTGATTTATTTAAAAGATCAAACATTCTCATTATTTATGAAACACAATTTCATTCATGTAGCTACCACGGCTGGCTTCGCAGTAGCGCATCCTGTTAATCCAGTTTTCTAAAACCTTAGTAACGGTTTCTGGCTTTATCTCACAAATCGCTTGCTCGATATTTGCCTTAAGAGCCTAAATCGTTAACAGATTGTTCGCATAAACCAAACTTGGCGTGCAAAAGATTGATTGTAGCATGAGCTGTGCGGCATGGCGCGCCATCTTGTATGAAACCAAAAATTGTCCAAGTCCATTCTTTAATTTTTGGCCACAAAAAATTGTTTATCATGCCTCTGTAGCGCTCACCGTTGACCGAAATGGCATTTTTAACAACATAAAAAAAGGCCAATAATGCCACCGTTCCATAATTCGCACCAAACTGTCATTCTCTGAGGATGCATTGGCTTCTCGACAATCACGTGCAGGTTTTCTGATCCCCAGATGCAACAGTTTTGCTTGTTAACATAGCCGCCGAGATAAAAATGCGCTTTTTCAGAAATGATGATTTTTCGAGCAAAATCGTTGTCCATTTCAAGCTGCTCTAAGGCCTAAACTGAGAAACGATAACAAACCGGATGGTCGTGTGCCTTCAATTGCTGAGTCAATTGGACCTTATAAGCAAACAACGCAAGGTCTTTGTGCAACATTTGCATCAGGCTGGTGGGTAAAATGTTGAGTTATTGAGATCAATGGCAAGTCAATGTTCCAGGACTGAGTCGCACACTCTCGGCTACGGCATCCATATTCAGTGCGCACCGTACAACAGCCACTAGCATGCCAGTCTCACGAACATTTTGCACAAGCTTGCAAGGTTTCATTTCGGCCAAAATTTCTATTCAATATACGCACTGTTTGGAGTACATAACATTGACTTTAGAAATAAATTTGCAATGTTCCCCAACGTTGTTCAAGTCTAAAGCGATTCATTTTGTTTTGGGGAGATACGATACTTTATGAGACTTTTTGTCAAGATTTTCTATGAGAAAAACCTGTCACCGTCAAAATAACAAATGATTAAAAAGATACCACTAGATAGACCACCCTTTATATGCGCAAGAATATTATTTTAAAATGAAAGTTAATTTTTTCTCATAATTTCTACAGTTAATTTTTGAATTCATATGCACAAATAATGTATTTTTTAAATAAATTGGTTTAAATTAAACGTGTTATAAATCTCGCGAGCCGAAAAATGATCAAGGCGAACCGCGGGTTGGCTACCCCTGATGTAGAGCTTATTTCTCAAGTATTGGATTTGATTGGTTTTGTCTCAGAGCTTGTGCGGGACTAATGTAATTACTTTGAGAATATCTTGATAGCAATATAGCGCAATATAAAGAATATTAATATGGATTTTAAGATGTATTTTTAATCAACTAATAATATCCAAAAAATATATTGTCAAATAAGCTTTAAACTCAAACAACAAAATAACTCAAAAATTGTAAGATAATAATTTAGTATGCAATTTTCTGCTATGTATTTTTGTCTAAATGCTTAGGTGCTTATATTAACAAAATGCAGTTGTCTAACAGAAAAAATTTAAACAACCATTTGAAAAACAATTTTTGAATATAGTTTAGACATTGAACGGTATTTGTAGCACAACTGTGTATACTAGTTTTGGTTTATTACTGACTAACTATCCTGTTTTAGGTAACTGGCCTGCATTTAGAGTGCACTAATGCTTGGTAATTGCTTTACTTTTCAATATCAGAATTGCTAATTTAAGTTTCGATTATATGCTTCTATATTGACATATAGATGAAGTTTAATTCAAGAAAAAAGTCAAATCACATAACTATCAAATAAATTGATATATATTGTAAATTTATAATGACTGTTGTATGGTTTTAGTCGCATTCAAACAACCGTTTATAAGAAATAATATTATAGTACTTAATTGCACAAACTTTCAATAACAATATTTAAAAATTACTGGTAATGTCAACTCTTTGTGGGAATCACATATAGGCGCTATTAGATCTAAAGTATCTTTATAGCTAATTGTTGTTGATTGGATATACTAATTAATTAAGTGGCGTTAAGTTAAGTGGCACCTTTAAATGAAGTTGTAATTCAACTACTAATTTAATCTACAATAAAAAAATTTATACTTATAAAAACAAAATTAGATTTATTATTGCACATGGTAATAATTTTAAAATATCATCAGATACAATCACAATTTTTGAGAAGTAATAAAAATGAGTTCTAAATATAGAAATAAAAAAGCCTGCTCGTTACGCTAGCCGAGATAAATTAATTAACAAATTTTAAGATTTCGATCATGTGACTACAAAAGATGACATTACAAGACAAGAAACGTAAAGATTAATAAAGCGTTAGAATGTTACAAAAAGTTTTTACAATTTTAATTAGTTAACCAAATCTGTTTCTAAAAATGAATACACAAAACGCATAAACAAATTATTATATAAGAAGAAAATTTCAATGTTTCTCAAACAGCTCACGTAATAAAATAATTTCTAAAATAAATATATATTTTATTGAAGTGTCGCAATTTCATAGTTGTCGCGAGTTTGTGTGAGTGTTATTTAATTAAAAATTTATAGAAACCAGTCGATTTAAATAACAAGAAGTGGCGAGTGTTTTAAAAATAATGAGCGCCTTGAAATACTTTTTTTTTTAACGTGTCTCGTTAGAAAATTACCGAGAGTATTTATTTATCTCGTGTCGTGATTAATTTTTGTGTGGCTTTTTGTGGGAGCACAAAAATGCTTTTAATTCTCGGCACACCGTAATGAGATCAATTAATGGCGGAATTTATGAAACGGAATCGAAGCGGGATCGACATCGCATGGGGATAAACAAATTATGATTAATGGCGTATCGAGAAATTGGTACGACCGTATAATTGGCCCGATTGATTTGCATTGCCTGTGGAGTTTTAATTTGTATTATATTCAGTGCTTTATTACCAAGTGCAAATTACTTTTTTATTCATAATGGATATTGAAATTCATATTTAATACGTTGGATTGGATTATTTCATTATTACTAATATTGCCATCAATGGCGCTTTAAATTTCTTTTATTTTCATACATAATTTATATTCAATAAAATATGTAATTTAAAAGTTTATCATTTGCGATATTAGTCAGGTAACGAATTGTAACCCAATAATACGCGTGGTAAGTTGACAGGTAGCTGGGCAATGTTGAATCATAGCATATATACGCAAGTTTTATTTACTTCAAATACTGTGTAGAAATTTCTATTAAATATTTTGCCATGTTATTATTTTAATTAAACTAAATTACTATCAATATTGTATTCAAAACCTCACACCCTATGGAGAGCCTGGTGTAATCTGAATGCATCTCTGTTTTTTTTTAATGATTAATTGATTAAATAGTTTTTAACCCTATATATTTTGCTGCTACTTAAAACTATTTAAATTATTGCAAATAATTATGTGTTATGTAATAATGAATTTTTTATAATTCAAATTTTATTTCATCATAAAGAGGTGATTAGATCTCGATAATAAACTTCAATTTTTATCAATGGCAATTTTATTAAAGTACATAGTTAACTATTAAAATAATATTATATTGTTACATCTTAAGTCAAACCTACACAACATTAGAACATCAAAAGGTACATTGTATTTCATATTACCTATAACCATAAGATGATACATGTTTAACATAACTTTCGAAAATGAAAACGTCGCTGAAATAAATCTTTCAATTAAAAACGCGCGTACTTTAAGCTGTCCTCCATTCTCTTAATACTGCCGTATTCTTTTTTAATCGGCGCAACTATAAAAAGCTCCACGTGCCGGACCACGTGTTATTTTTGTCTTGCGTAATAACTAAGGCCTGTAATACGCACCGTAATAACAGGAATGTACTCATTTCAGTTCAATCACTGTTTGGTTTTATTTATATATTTCACCTACTAAAAACTCAGTCGATCTTCATACGCATATTTTAACCGGTGATAATATGCATCGTTAAGAGCTTATAGTTTAAAGGAAAGCTTTAATGGATTCATATAATTCAAACTAATAATACAAGATATTATGGTAGTTTAGATAGGTAGTAATTGCTGATGTTCACCTTTAATTTTATAATACCTTTAAAAATACTCATAAATATGTAGTTTTATAATAATAATCTCATACTATTATAATTTCATTTTCATATCTTAAACATTACATATTTGTTTCACACATTTTTAAATCATTTTTTTATGTATACAGCTAGTTTCTATTAATTTATACACAATTTTACTTGAAAATAATAAAAAAATCTAATTATTACTAGTATAAATAGTTTTAATTTAATTTAAAAAACTGTGATACAAATCCATTTTAAAATAAGTAATGTAACAAGGTTACACACAATAAAACAAGAAATTAAACTTTGTTAATTATACCATTTACCGGATCATTGCATATTTTGGTGGCAAAAGTGGAATGTAATTTAAATTTCAATCAATCAACTACAGTGATAGATAAAGTAGTAACATATTTCAAAATAAAAATTAAACAATGACAAAAATTAGATGTTATAAGAAAATACCTTGATGTTCTTTGGGATTAAACATGCACACATAACTAACATGTAAACTTATATCGCAAAATATATTAGTTATCAACAGAAGAAAACAAATATTTAAATTTATTACGATTAGTTATCGTAGCATTGCTTGCTTGAATATATAATTAAAAAAATATAAACTATTGATTAGTTTTTACATCTCAAAACTATTTAAATTTATTAAATGTTAATAAATTTAAATAGTTTTGCCCATATTAAGAGACATGACAATTGTTAATTTATTGACGTTTGGTCCATAATCTTGAACATTTTTGTTGGTAATAGAATAATATGAGTTGTATAATACTGCTTTCATAAAGATAACACTTTTCACTGCAATATTAGCTCGCAATAAAAAAATTCAAATTGACAATTCTCTATTGGAAGAGACAATATACGAATTGATAACGCTGAGCATAACTGAAAATAAAACAAAGTACAATCTAATCATTAGCGATTTCAAGACCAAGATTGGAGGAAAATGCGGTACATAAACTTGTCGATTTTCTGTAAAAAAAAAAACACTTCTATGCAGCAAAAAACTTCTTCTCAATGAGTACTCAACTCATTTACAACAGGTAGCAACCTTAGAATGGTCAAATGCATGCTCTATAAAAACGGACAACTCAAAAAAGCAAAAGAATTTAAAACAATACAAAAAAAATGGGACGCAAACCCTCTGAAAGAAAAACAACAGAAGAATTTATGGAAAACCTGAACCTACAATTAAAAGCACATGTAATGCAACCCAATGAAGATGTAAAAGAGTTCAATAAAAAAATCACGCAAGTAATACAGAATACAGCAACAAAACTCATAAGACCAAAAAAGTTATAAAACCAAAACCAAAATGCTACTAAAAGAAAAAAAAGGATGTCATCAATGCCAACAAGATTAAAAGTCAGTAAACATGATACCAGAAGTTTGAGAAATAGTAATCGTAATCTCACAACATCTTGCTCTAATGTCTTCGTTTCATATGTAATCTCTTAGGCTGCAGCGTATCATAGATCTTAAAATTCTAATTTTAGTGTGTCGCTTTGTTGTAGTTTTTTTCACTTAAGTTTTGATCACGTATATCATAATAAGTCTAACACAGGTTTTGTATATTCTTTCTTTGATTTATACAGACATGTATATGTTTAGCCATATTATATCCCTCAAATAACCAGATATTAGCGTTGCACTCATTGTTTGGGCGTTTACTTCTTTCTATACGTCCTTATTACTTGCTATATTAGCAACGAGGTATATAAATTTTGTTCTACGCTCTTGTTTTATATTGCGAACTTGCATATCGTAAAGGACTGTGTTTTTCTCGTTGATATCTTCATGTTGAACTTTGATACAGTTTGTTCAAACTTGTAGAAGAATCATTCACCTCCTGAATAATGATCCCAAAAACAAACACAACATATCAAAAATAACCAACGTAAACTTGGAGGACGTTCCAGAGATTTAAAAAAAATCCAAAATGCATTAAGACAAAAAAAAAATTGTAAAACTTCGGAAGCAGACAACATACTAGAAATATTTAAAGAAGGCAACCGAGCTGTAGCAACACATACTGTTTAACAAATTCCTAACTGAAGAAGAAATACCGACAAAGTAAAATGCAGCAATAGCCATTATTATATACAAAAAAGAAAACCCGACAGACTTAAAAAGCTATAAGCCTATAAACCTCCTACACAGATCTATAAACTCTTCATGAAAATCGTAACAAACCGCCTAGAAAACAAATTTGAATTATACCAGGTTTTAGGAAAAACTTCAACACGATCAAACACTACACTCAATAAAAATATTAACCAAAAAAACCACAGAATTCAACACACAATACAAGAAGGCCTTCGATACTGTAAAACTATGAGCAATATTATAGTCTTTAAGAAAAAAAAAAGAATTGACCAGCAATATATAAGAATACCACACAAAATTAACAAACTATCCAAAATAAAAATCAGATTGCACACCTATACTAATAAAATGACAACTAAAAAAAGCGTAAAACATAATTATTCACACTCGTTTTAGAAGACGTGCTTATGAACTCAAGTAGGAAAATCCGGGAATAAAAATATATAGCATAGCACACTAAAAAATGTCTTACAATATACCTATAAAAACCAAAAATATACAAAAATTGTATCCTACCAGTTACAACCTATGATAACAAAAGTTGGGTACTAACACAAAAGATTATAAAAAAATTAAAAGTTTAATAGAAAACAATCAAAAGGAGAACTAAAGAAGTAACCACAAAACCAATGAGTAGTTAAAAAATATATCAAAAAACCTTAAATAGAGCTGGTCAGAACACGTTTCCAAAAACTTGACAAACTAGAGCGCCAAATTGACCACATGGCATCGCTGGTACGACAACATTACACGTAAGGCTTGGTCAAATTAATACCAGATCACACAAAACAAAGAGACCTAAAAAAATGAGCAAAGCCTATACCCAAAAGGTAAATAACGGCTGAAGAAGAATTCTTAGAAAAGATACTAACTGAGCTATTAATCCCGCATAACATTAAATATAAAAAACAACTTCTTTTATAAATTTGAATTGCAAGCAATGTATATATCCTAGCATTTTTTACAAAAATAAAGTATCAGTTATCCCATTTCCATATTTTGTACACATTTAATTTTTACGTCTATGCCGTTATATAGTGTTAGTAGAATTTGCAATATAAAAATGTTTTTGGTTATGGATTAATCCAGCAGTAACATTAAATTCTTGTACAAAATTCAACTGGCCGAAAATAACGCATCGATAAAAGAAACCTACTCATCCCCAAAGCTCACAAAATAAAAATATTTTAACCACAAAAAAACTCTTTAAGATCAATTTAAAATTAAGTAAGAGCAATGCGTGCTCATGACGTTCTATTTATTGTGTTTATTTAATGTCTCTATACTATGCTCTAAAAGCACATTGCCGATTTAACCCATAAAAAGGTTTGCTACATTTATTTTAAATAAAGAAAGATACTCGAAGTCAATTTGAGATGGAATATTAAGATGGCAGACCTAAAGCATAAAAAACAAGTTAATTTGCAAACTAAATGATTAAAATATTTATTCAATATGGTCAAATGAAAAAACAACCATAGAACCAAATATCTTGCAGACAACATAACCTAAAAAAACAACAACAATTTTATATTATATTATATATATATATATATATATATATATATATATCCGAGAGCGGAATGAAAAGTCTGGTAAAAATGAAACAAAGAATATAATTTTTGGTAAAAAAACGTTTTATTTTTCAACGTAGTCGCCTTTTAGCTCGATACACTTCGTCCAACGTTTTTCTAATTTTTCGATCCTTTCCAAATAATACAATTTTTCCAACTCTCCAAAATAGGCGTTAGTTGCATCGATGATCTCCTCATTAGAGCCGAATCTCTTTTCGCTGAGCCATTTCTTTCAAGTTCGGAAACAGGAAATAGTAGGAGGAGGCTAAGTCTTAAGAATATGGCGGATGTAAAAGCAATTCAAAAAGTACTTCATTAATTTTGGCCTGCCTGTAAAGTTGTCACACGTGTGCATTTTTGGTCAATTGTAAGCAGACGCGGCACCCATAGCGCGGATAGCTTTTTCATATTTAAATGTTTGTGTAATAAATTGCGCACACGTTCATCTGAGCTGCCTACTATCTCATCTATCTTGCGCACTTTCACTCTGCGGTCTTGCTATACCGTACCATAGATTTTGTCAACCACTTCTGGTGTGGTGATTTCATTTCGGTGTCCTGAACGTTCGGCATCAGTTGTGCTTGTATAACCACAACAAAAATTATTAAACCACTCGAAAATCATTTTAATCGATGGTAAAGAGTCCGCATAATATTTATCAAGCTTTTGTTTGCGTTATAATTTCTCCACTTAAAAAATAATGTTTAATTAACACACAAAATAATAATAATAATTTTTCCATGTTTGCAAAAATACGATGAGTTGTTTGGTTTCAATGGCTGTCAAAACTTAACTAAATAACAGATCTGTCTATAAATTTTAATTTGGCCTAGTGACAGATGTATTGACAAACTTCTCACTCCGCCCTCGTATTATGTCGTCAGTTCCAGTATAGACATGTGAGTAAACTTTTTACATTCTAAAAGCTTCATCCACAAAATCAGATCGCCAAAGAGGGAGCAAAACGAACATTTATTAAACCTGAACATGTTTTCGGAATACTATTCAAGATCCAAAATAAAATAATTTACATCAACCCCTAAAAAAACTCTAAAAAAATGACACACGAATATTCCTAACAGCACCATCACATAGTATCAAAAACTTTGTAACAAATAAGTCAAACAAAGCTGCACAGGCTCACAGGACTAATAACCGGACGCTGTAGTCCTAAAAGCACTTGCATAGAATAGAAATAAAGATAGACCGCGAGTGTATAAAGGAAGAAGAGTCTCCGTTACACTTGCTGAGTGAATGCAAAACTTACAATCTGCAACCCACAGCCTCCTTTAGCAACCATATCATAACCAAAAAAAAACTAAAGGTAATCACTTTAAAAATAATGTTAGGACTTCATCGATAAAACAGAGCTGTTAAAAAGTATGACGTCAGAGTCACTTTAGTGCCAGCAACCGCCTCGAAAAAAAATGTCTATAGTCAGTAAAAACCTGACACTATTGGACAGTAGTCCGTACTGTCTAGCAACGACAGTGTCTTTTGAAAAAGAAAAACTCCTCACGTGCAAAACTCATTATTGGTTTATGCCCATTTACTATCTAGCTAATCGGCTAAAAGCTGATAGTGTGTTGACAAAATGATTTGCTATATTGTTGTTTGGCGTCTTCTAAATCTCGGCCAATATCACAATTTAGTCAAAAAGAAACAAACGGATAATATATTTCATTAAACAAACCTAACAGATAACCTAGCCTAGCCTCCTATAGTCAACCAGATAGTCTCTGAGTAAAAGTAGATAGAATAGCGTAGCTCAAATGGTCGCATGTAATAAATCTAGTCCACAACTAACAAAAACTGATACCTACAGACCTTAATTTATTATTGGTCATGTCCGAGTCAAGTGTACGGAACAAAAATTTGATTTTACTCAAAACACTGAAAATGCTTTTCTCTACAAGAGTCCTGATCTTGTGATTTTTTTTAGAAATTTTCAATAAGCCATTTCGCAAAAAAAATTGAAAAAATCGATTTTTGCGTTTTTTACATTTTTTTATTGTCGTGTAACTTCTTAGGGTTGCATTTTTAAGAAAAAATTGTTATGTTTTTTTTTCAAACTTGTTCAATAAATCATTTTTACAGCCAAATTTTTTTTCCTTAAATTTTGAAAATTTTGCAGAACTATAAAAACTTCTATTTGTGCTTATTCTTTAAACAATAAAAAAAAATCGTCATAAAGTTTTCCTAAAAATGCAATCCTAAAAAATTACAAACAATCAAGAAATGTAAATTTAAAATTTAAGGCTTTTTCGTTATTTTCAAGTATTTCTGTGGATACATTGTAAAATACCTAGGGTCGTAGTGCACCGCACTTTATGAAATTTTCAAGCTATTTTTTGCACATATAAAAACACGTTTTTATCCATATTTAAATAAAATATATCAGACATCTTTAAAAAATTTGGCGGTAAAAAATGATTCGTTGATTACAGTTTTTTCCTAAAAATGCAACCCTCAGAAGTTACAAACAATCAAAAAATGTAAAAAATGCAAAAAAATGATTTTTTCATATTTTAATAATAATAAGCTTTATTTCTGTTTATATACGTACATATACCAAAACAGTATAAACACATATAAATACGAAAGTGAGTCAAACAATACAAGTGTACATAATAATTAAAATATTCTTCTATAGTATATAATTCTTTATAACATAAATATTCAAAAACTTTAGTTTTAAATTGATTAAAGTTTTATATTTCCTTGAGATGGTTAGGTAAGTGGTTGAAAGATTTCATTGCTGCGTACCATGGTCCTTTTTCACTTGCTTGAAGGCGATGGATTGGATAATTGTATGTAAAATTTGCGTTTCTCGTACTGTAGTGACGGCAGATTTGATTTTCTTCAAATAAATGTTTGTTTTTATGGTTGAAAATTAACAACTCGTACTCGTACACGTACAGCCCAGTAACTGTCAATATGTTATGTGCTCTAAACACACCTCTACAACTGTCGTTATATTTAAAACCGCTCATTGATCGTAAAATACGTTTTTGTGTTTTAAAAAGGTCATTAAAGTGTGGACTGCTACCAAAAAAAATAAGGCCATATCTAAGATGGGATTCAAAATTGGCGTGGTAAATAGTTTTTAATGTTTTTGGTTCTACTATTGAATTTAATATTCCTATCATGTAACACGTTCTTTTTAGTTTATTATTAACATAGTCGCAATGAAATAACCAAGTTAATTTCTTGTCTATTTGCATGCCCAGAATTTTAACAGAATGTTGACAAACTAAACTTCTATCTCTAAGTAATATTTCTTTTGGCATTTCTGTTTTAGAGTGGTTAGGAGTAAACCAGGTTATTTGTGTTTTCTCAGCATTTAAAATTAGTTTATTTTCTACAAACCATGATTCTGCTTTGTTGAACGTGTTGTTTGCAGAGAAAATAGATTGTTACATAGATTTTTCGGCAATAATAAAATTATTATTTAATAAATACAAATCGTTTCGGTATTGCACGGCTTCAATATCTGCTTTTGAATTGCTTTGTAGTGATTTATAAGGAACCAGGTTTTCTACATATTGACTGCTGTTTAACCCTAATAAATTAGATTTTTATGTATACCTATCCTTTATCAGATACACCATTTATTGATCCGTATGCATCCATATCTAAATCGGGTGGAAAATGTGTATGCTATGGAACTTCATAATTTTCTATCTTTTTATTTTTTTGTTTTTGATCCATTACTACAGGTACAATTTTTTGCTTATGCTCAAAAATCACTTTTGTATTTTTATCAATAAAGTTTGTTGATACACTTTTATTTTGTTTTCGTTTGCGTACTGATTGATTTTTTTGAGTTTTCTCTGAATGACGTTTCCCATTATTATCATAACAATCCACTGTTGTCGATGTAATTGAATCTTCATCAAAACATGCTTTAAACGATTTTAAATCTTTTTAATTTTGTTTTGCTTCTTGGTCTTCTTTTGAGTCTCGTTGTGACCTAAAGGGAATTTTTTGTCCTACATATTCACTATTGTTTGCTTCTAGCAAATTAGATTTTTCTGTAATCATAGATTCTTTTTCAAGCACGTTGTTTGGTAAATTCATTGCAGGAAAATTTGTTGCTGTTGTCAAATTCTTCCATCTTATTACTGTAGTTTAATTCACGGCCGAGTTAATACTTTACGCGGATCGTCCGCGTAAAGTATTAACTCGGCTTTTGACTGCTAGTATAAATAAACACCACATACTGAACGAGTTAGTGCGGGATCTGGTGCATACAAAATTGATGCTTTCAGAATGGTTTTCGGCTAATCTCTTAAGCCTAAATGCTTCAAAGACTGTCAATACAATATTTTTGCTGCGACCAGTCGACAAGGAACTAAACATAGAGGTAGTAAAGTTTCTTGGGGTTCAAATAGATCCGGGGCTTACGTGGAATTGTCATATTGACAGCATAGCTTCCTCAGTTAGTAAGAATATCTTTATATTACGTAATATTGCAAAAATAACATCGCTCAATGTGAGTCTTGCAGTTTACCATGGATATATCATGTCAAAACTTACATATGCTATTACAGTATGGGGTCATTCTTCGGCTAGTCATCGACTGTTCAAACTTCAGCGTAGAGCAGTCCGAATACTATCTGCTTAAGATTATAGAGCAGATTGCAAATATGCTTTCATTAATCTTAGCCTCTTAACAATGCCTGCAATTTATATATATGAATGTTTAAAATATATGAAAACAAACACAGACAACTACAATAGTAATCAAAGCTTTCATGGATATAATACAAGAAAGAAAGAAAACATCAGACCTGATTTTTTAAGATTGATTAAATCTAGAACATTAAATAATTACTATGGACCAAAGCTATTTAATGTCTTTCTTCCAAATGTAAAAATGCTGCCATTCAAACGTTTTCTAATTTATGTAAAAGTGTTATTGTTGAAATTGGCACCATGCAATATTGAAGAATATGTAAACCATAACTTTTTAAATACGTTCAATTAATATGTATATTTTAGACCTATGTAATACATTTTTGTAAATGCATCAATAAACATTATTATTATTATTATTTCTTTTTTTAAATTATATCTTTTGCGCTGTCTCGGCATGATAAAATCCCCTTCGACTTTCGATTGTTTTTCTAAATCAGCTGTTTCAGTTTTTTTAAATGTTGTAGTTTTCAATAAAATATTTTCATTGTCACTTTTTGTAGCTTCATTTGTTGTTCGTGTATCCTTCTCTTTTGTTGTATTGGCGTCCTTCTTTTGTAGCGGTTTATTGACTCCAATTTCTTTTGTGATTTTGTCGTTCATGTTTATTTTATTTAGTATAGATTTCTTTTCTACCACTGGTTGCACATTGTCGACAATAGATGTCGGGGGTTGTTTGTTAATTAAATGTTTAATAAGTGTGTAACATTTAATTTGTTCTTTTAGTCCGTTAATGATTTCGTCCTTGCAAGAAATTACTTCATTTAAACAAGCAATTTCTTTTTCTTGGGTGGTGAGTTGTTGAGTATTATCATCCGGTACGTTTATAACCTCAATTTGATCACTTTCATTAATTTCACATTTATGATTTTTAACACATCCTGGATGTAGTAGTTTTTCACAGGTACTACACTTATTAGTACCACTAACAGTTTTACCGCAAGTGCCACCGCAAACGTGCATTTTTTTGATGTTTTATTAGATTATTTGGTTTGTTTATGTTGTGCTTGTCACAGACAGATTAAGAAAAAAATTCACAAAATCAGGACTCATGTAGAGAAAGGCATTTTCAGTGGTTTGAGAAAAATCAAATTTTTGTTCCGTACACTTGACTCAGACATGGCCTATTATAAATTAGATTTTTTAAATCCATTTAAAGTGTTTCCAACATTTCACAGTAATTAAAGTTTGTAATTGTACCCAAAATAATCACAAATTAGCTACTTACAAAACAGTTGCATCAATTATTATACAGAATTTCCCAAACAAAACAAATAAATTATTTTGTACAATCATAAAATCAAAAATCATTTTGATAAACTAAAAAAAATCATTTTTATTTTGCAAATTCTCCACGAAAAGCGTAAAAATCTCTGCCGCTTCGATCAAAGTTATTAAAAAAAGTGTTGTAAACGGAATAATACTTTGACGTATGTAAGTATATTGTCAAAGATTACTGAAATATTATTGGGTGTATGTACTTTGTACCAGAATAAAAATTATTTGAAAAAATATTGTGTTCAGCTCCTGGGGAGAGACCTTGCAAATGGGTTAGCAGCGAGAGTGTTAATAAAACGTAATTAAAAAAAAAAGCTATTTGATTATGTTATGTTCTCTGGTGTCAGTATTTCAACCGAATATTAAACATTAGCAATATTTGTTGATTTTCATAGCAAATAACTAATAAATAAACGGTATAATCTACACGTCAATTTAAAGAAACTAAATAATATAAAAATATTTGTACTACGAGTGACCTGTCAAAATGCATTTCCTAATATATTAGAAGACAAAGAATTCCACTTGTAACTTCACTTTACTTTGGATTACCCTTAAGTTAATATATTTTATTTTTGTTTAAAATTTATTTCACTTTCCTGTTCATTTCATTTTTTTTAAAGACTATTTTAAAAATTATATACAGCAATATAGTATATTATGTATCAAAAGCAGAAAAGCATTGTTTGCAGCTCGACCATGTTTAGCCGTTTGAGCAAAGCGAGGGCAGCAGACATCAAAAAGTTACAAATGCTTTTTTCTTGTCTATAGGGCTTTTTTACCTGTAAAAAAATTTAGAAAAAAAAAACAAATAAAAAAATTATATTGTCAAATCCAAGCAAATAAAAAACAGCATTTTTTTTAAATTAAAAATATATTTATAAAATTACATGTTTCTGCTCTACTGGAGCCTTCTACAGATGTAATAAATGATTAAAAAAAAGATTTTCCCGCCTTATGGCCGCAATAGTTTTTCAGAATGGGCAAGCAAAAAATAATATTCTAGCACTTTTAAATGTTAGATCGTTACTGAGTAAATTAAATAAAGTAAAACAATTAATATCAAGTAATAATGTTGACATGTTAACGTTATCTGAAACCTGACTTAATTCCACAATTGCCAATTACTGTATTCTTATTGACGGATACGTGTTAATAAATTATCTAGTAAGTGCAGTGGGGTTGATATCTATATAAATTAGTTTTTTAAGTTCTTCTTAAAAGTCGTTTTTATAAATTTCAATTGTAAATTGTTGCAGACTGACACTATCATTTGCACTAGTGAATTAAGCATTGATTTATTGCGACCTGAAACACTCTCAACCAATCCTACATAGCTAATCAATCAACTATCAAGAATAACCCACTTCATCCACTTTATTAGATTTGATTATAGTCCCAAATGAATTAGAAATCATTCCGTTTAATAACTACTTTTAATGCTTTTATCTTCGTAACGTTTGAGAAATTTGCCAAGTAACTCGTAAAAAATGTAAATAACGGCCAGAATCATAGTTCAGTTACTTATAAATATTTTTAATAAACTAAAAACTAAATTTAGAAGAACAAGAAACTACTGATTTATTTAATAAAGAAACATTTGTGTATTTATGTAAAAAAAAACAAATTTCATTTTAAACTTATAAACTAAAATGATATTATTGATTGTTTGAATAAAATTGATTCACACAGAAGGATTATGATTAATGCTTCCATGAAACCCACATTAGCCTGGCGTGGTACGTGTCAAATTTGAGATACTAAATGCGCAAGGCACAAATCCAATAGAGCAAACAGTAGTTTAAGTTACCTATAATAGCGGACAACTTATGTTTGGAATAATGTACGTATGTGCTGTTCAGAAATTCATTTATTTTAAACATTATAAATAGTTCTATGTAAAATGTAATAGTATACTTCCTAAGCGGTAATCAGGTTTTAGAAGTGGATACAGCTGCAAAACAGCACTACTTGTTCTTGTCTTCCCTAATAAATATTAACAAAATAGTTACACAAGGTTCTATATTTGGCCCACTTTGTTTTCATTATATACATTGTTAATTCCAAGTCAATTGAAATATTGTAAGGCAATAAACAATAAAAGCTTGATATGTTTACTGCAACTATACAATAAAATCCACAATACTGAAAATATATCTAATGAGGGTAATAAAAGTAGATTTTACCCTAAAAAAGCAAACGCTAAAAGATGTAACAAATGTTGCCTCATTAGCAATGTGTTGAAGATATTCTTACGTATCATACACATTCAAATATAGACCAACACATTGGTTTCAGACACAAATTAGGTACAAAAGATACATGTTTTCCATGCAAGTTTTAATCTAAAAATTCTTAAATTAACGCCGCACAGTCTATACTTGAATCATATAAAATGGCTCTCGACAATGTCAAACATGAAAAACTAGTTAAAGTGCTTAAAAAACTAACCATAAATCTATACTGAAATCAAACAGTGCAAAAAGTCGGACTAGATCAAACTTAGGAATTCCAAATATTAAAAAAGGTTCGACAAGATTGCGCTCTGTCAACATATTCCGAACTGCCTTGAATGAATGCATACAAAGAATAAATGTAAACAAAAAACCAGTAAATATCATCAGATACGCAGATAATTCTGTGATCTTAACTAACACTATTAAAGACCAATGTCTTATTGATCAAGTGCACCAAGCTAGCTCAAAATATGGACTCAATGTAAACATCGCAAAAAGTAAATTAATGATTATTAGCAAGAACAACGTCGTAAACAATATTTCACTAACTATTAATGGTAAACCAATTAAACGAGTTCAAAAATTTAAGTATCTGAGCAGCTGGCTCAATAAACAGTTGAATTTGATCGATGACACCAAAGCAAAAATTAAAAAAACCAAAAACATCTTCCAAAAACTCCAATCATTAGTATGTAACAGAGATCATTTAAAGTCAGGTAGAGAACCGTTAAATGTTACGTTTTGTTGGTCAAAGAATGTACATTAAAAAATCTTCTATAAATAAGATCAAAGCGTTATTATGTCAGAAGATGTTCAAAATTCCTTGGATGAATAAAGTAACAAACAAGAGATACTCGAGAAAATGAACAAAAGTACAGAAGCGCTTACGATGGTGAAAAAAGAAAAGCCTTTCACAAAAGCACATCTTCCAAAATAACAGATACCAATTCCTACAACTAATCAAAGAAAACAAAATAGAAAAATAACAAAGAATCGGAAGAACAAAGTTTTCCTGATTACAAAATCTTTGATAATGATTCAGAATCAAAAATGCTCTTTCATTAATATAACTTCACAAGATCAAGATAAGTTCAAACATATGGTCACTAACCTTCTTTGAGAAAAAAGCTCTCAAAGAAGAAGAAAAACCCAATAAATCTCAACTAATATTAATTGGATCTAACAAAATTTGTGCAATAACAAAAACAAAATATGTACCAAAGCTAGGGGTTATTGTCTCATCATAAAACCGCAACATTTTAATAAATATCTTTTACTTACAATACCTGTAAATTATATAATACAAATATATATATATATATATATTAATTGACTTCCCAAGTTACGCATGCTGATCGGGAAAATCGTTAGGTTATGTTAGCTACTTGATAACTAAAAAAAACAAGTAGCCAACATCATAGAACATAGAGACAAACTCAGGTATTTATAATACTACAATGTCAAAAAAATAAACTTTGAAAACTTATTCTTATTACTAATGAATAAGCACACAAATTTATAATTAAAACTACCAAATCTGAAAAGCAGAACATCGTAGAAAAATATGCATATGCAATGTAAACTTTGTAAGCATATAGACTAGAGTCAATGTTAAGTTATTCTTGTAAAAGATAAAATATATTTAATACTTGTCAGTTGCCAAATGTGCATGTTAATAATCTAATTCTGTTAGTCTTTACAACAATAATTAGTAGTTTTTATTTTGAAGAGCACTTATGAAGAACCTTGTGTTGGACTAGTAGTTTGTCAAAACTTTTCTAAAATTATGCAAATTTGCTATTTTTTCACATAAAATGTGTTTTGGTTTACGTCTAAACAGTTTTTAATCATTCTCTTTTCAATCAATTATTATGCATATAAATTAACACAACAATTTCCACTAATTGTCGGTATATGTTACGGTTTTCTGCAGTCCTGAATATTTCTTTCACAAGTGTAATAGTTTTCGGTTAATCCACCTTTTCCCTTGAGAATGTGGTATCTCGGTTCACGTATGATGTGGCCACTAAGTTTCCTTTGTTTTACGGTGTTTAAAAGTTCTCTATCTTTATGCATCAGGCAAAGTACTTCGTTGCAGTTGTGCGATGTCCACAAAAGGTCCAAGACCAAAAAGTTTTAAGTCTTCTTTATATTAAGATTATAGTTGCTTATTATTAGTCTCTATGTTCTAAAGATGGTTTTGGACATTTCTATGCAAATAATAACTTCTTCTTACTTCATAAAAGATCACTGTTTCGATGTTATTTGCTAGTATTAGGTTAGCTAGTTTTACATTCCCAGCTAACAACAGTTTTGTTTTACTGACATTCATTTTTAGCCGAAGCGTTTACATGAGTTATTAAGACATTGACTTGGTTTTGTAAATTTTAATGTTCTCTGCCAACAATGCCGTATCATCTAATAATCATATAAAATTTCTTGAAATATAAGTTATGAATAACTTAAATAGAGCAGGCATCATAACATACCCCTGCCTAACCCCGCACTTAGTTGAGACTTTGTTGCTTATGTCACCGTCTATTTTAACCTTTGCAAACTGATAATAGTATGACTTTTAACAGTCTGATATCTTGATTGTCTAGTTTTATCTGTTGTAGTTTATTTTCCTTTCTGTGTGCATCAATCCATTTTGTACATGTTTCTTTCGCATTTTAGCCTCTTAAATACGTATGCTAAACCGTTTATATTAATGGTTATATACACCCCCGATCAACTTAAAGATCATAAGCGTGTGTGGATGCATCATTCCACTCATCACATCGCTTAAATCATAGCACGTGTTTAACGTGATGTATTTGTGTTTAAAATCACCTTATATAGTAGATTAAGCCAGTCGTCACGTTCGTTGCATAGTTCATAGCTTTTCTTTTCTTGAGATAGTTCGCCTAGCGTCGCTGCACTGCGGACATAATTGTCCTATTGTGCACTTCTAAGATCTTTCTCCTTTAGCAAGTGTGTTTCTTCAATAAAGTCCAAAAGTTTATGCTAAAACTTATCTTCAGTTCTTCCTGTTATCTTGTGCTTGCCAAAGTGAGCTGTGCGTTGCAAATTGTAACCCTAACATTCACTTGAGAAATGCAATAAAGTCTCTTCGTCCTACAAACATACGCAACATAGCAAGTCCGTATTTACTTCCATTCTATGCATTTGCTTATTTAAGCCACAGTGTCTGGTTATCACTCCTGTAAACTTTCGTAGTTTGTTTCGAATGCTAAAAATTGATAGAACAAACATGTCAAAACTGTAAATTAAATGCTTTACCACAACACACATTAAACCGTTGTTTTTCCAAATTAGATGAAAAACTTTGGATTAAACCAAGTACGCATCAAACCAGTCACTACCGTGTAACAAACAATATTACGCAGTAGCGTCAACAAGTGTGTGCAATTTGACAATACGCATCCAATCTCATTTTAAACTGGTGGATAATTAATGGGTTGTTGATGTATATACCCAATTTTCACATAGCCCAAAATAAAATACTACAAAGGTTCTAAGTCGCATAAACGTAGACAACTAACCTCATTCTTTAAATTAAATCTGACTTCAACTTTGACCGCAATAACGTCATTATTTTATTAGAGAAACACTATTTTCCAACGCTCAAATCATTCAATTTTGCCCATAAAAACTCAAAACTTGAAAACAGAATTTAAAAAACACAGTTTTACTCCAGTACCTTCGAGAAACCCTTATCCCAAACAAGAGAATCTGCTTATAAAGTATTGCTTTAACTGTTATACCACACGTTATGTATTAATTTTGCATCATAAGTATTAAATAGATATTGACACACATAATTACTAATTATTTTGTACAAATTGGTATTATTTATTTTTTATTGCATACCTATTAGTTATTTTATTGCGGTTATAAATTTTTACGCACACTAAAGTGAACTCTATCGAGTGTGTAATCTGAAAAATATGTATATGATTTATGGATTGTCAAGCATATAAAAAAAGATTAAATCTTTACACTCCGTTGATGTGCTTTATCTCGATTTGTATCTGGATTATATTTACCCGCACGTTGAAGACACAATTTATTACAACATTATTTAAATAAAAATAAACATTGTATTATTTTAGAAATAGTGTAAATTTAAATTTATTGTATTAAAATGTTATAATTGTAAAGAAAAATAAGTAGGTTTATGAGATAAATTATTATTATTATTCAGTATCCCGGTGAGTATAACACAAATGAATGACAATACGATTGTTCTGAACAAAATTTGACTAAATTTTTACGATGTTCTAAATAAATTAGAAACAATAAAATGTCCCGTTACTGCCTCGACCGATATTGTTAATTCTTGATAGTAAAAAATTGAAACATTAAAATAATATGCCGTTAAAATGGTGTACTGTATACTATTAATCCGTCCATTTATAT
Organism: Tachinus rufipes; assembly: GCA_963932245.1. NCBI lineage: Eukaryota > Metazoa > Arthropoda > Insecta > Coleoptera > Staphylinidae > Tachinus > Tachinus rufipes. Next base: position 35,875,464 of record OZ010741.1, on the reverse strand, counting down.
GTAGATCTTGCGAATCAAAAGTAGGACTGCTTTATGTATAACATATGTAAAACGGAGATGTAAAGAAGAAGACAAAAAATACGACTTTGTCCAAATGTCCTATTACCGGACTATTAGATATATTTTATAGAATGTTGTTTGATACTTGTTCATTAGAGGCAACTGACCAGCACTGAACTTTACGTGAATATATTCATGTGGAGCCATATTATTTTTTATGTGAATTGCATATTAACAAAATTATATTGTCAACATTATTTAGAAATAAAAATGTTAATTTGGTTTCAATTTACATATTTCAATCATGAGATAACAAATTCCAATTCGCAATTCTAAAGAGGAAAAATAAAATGCAAATTATTTTGCTGGGGATGTGAAAAATGAAGTGAAGCGATATCTTGAATAATATCCCACTTTACATAACGACTTAGTGATATATTGTCGGTTTGATCCTTCACGCGTCCTGAAAATAAACTACACTTCATTTAACGCGGAATAATGAGCCTATTATGTGCTAGATAGACTCTAAATCATTTGCAGAAATATCATTCCGTCGATATTTCGCAGTCGTAAAAATAAAATTGATTTTTATGTATTTGGCGGCATTCTATTAGTAATTCCTGCATATATCAATGATATTGGAAATTTTATAGCTCATTTAATACAATTATTGTAAGAGTGAATCAGCCAAGCTTAACGCATTAATTGCCAGCTAATTTAAATCATATTATGGTAGTTAAATTTAATAACTATATACTAATTGATTTGTAAAAAAAGCAAACAAAACTGTTGTAATAAATATACGACACCCCAAGTACTAACCGACAAACTCTGCCACATAAAATATACTGTTAAATTTATTATCTTTGATGAATCCTACGAGAAAAATGAAGATCGTCTTCCCCAGAGATTAGATGATAATCTACAGTGCTCCCCTTCTCTCAATTATATCCATAAAGTGGGACATAAAGAAAAAAAATCTTAAAATTGATACTACCCTATTATCCTCGTTGATTCTAAAGTTCTTATTTAAATTAGTTAAATTGACAACACTGGTCATTAAAACTTGTTTATAGTAGGAGGAGTATGTTTATTATTTAATACAATAACATAACAATTAATTAATATAATCGTTTATACATTCAGGATAATCTCTATCTTAGTTGAATTAATGTTAAGCCATTGGGAAGGTAATCTTATTAATGAATACACGTAGAATAATTTAAATTTAAACTATAACTAAACTGTGAGATAATTGTACACAATTTATTTTTTTAATTTAAATGATATTTCATTGGAAAGATGCAATATTAAATAAAAAAATTGAAAACATATCAATGTTTCATTTGTCATTACGAAATGAAATAATTAATATATTTTATTGCTTACCGGTTTTGGTTAATTTGATCTAACTTTTTAATAAGCAACAAAATTTTCCCTTGTTATAAATAGTGTAAAAGAAACAATTTTAAGTGTTGGCGCATATGACATACCTTTACGTTAAAAATTACAAAGTAAACAAACAAAAAACATAACCTTAACATAAGGGCAATCAAATAACTTATTAATTACTTACCTTATTTTGAAAATGAATTACTTAAAAAGTCTTTCAATGTTTGGCAAACAATCCACTTTACCGCTTTTATTTTTAAATTGACTTTTCCAAATAACTCACAATCTTTTACTTATAAATTTTTGCTTTCTGTTAAATTCATCACTAGTAAACATCTAAGATATTTAAACAAGTTAACTTCTTCAATTATTATCGTAGTAAACTTTTCCGACCCAGAATCAAGACGGCTGAGATGAATCTACTGGCCGCGATGAGCCAAGTTATCTAAACCAGACCTCATTGTATCTTTGAGCTATCAGCCAGTTTAGTCCCAAAAGTAATTAGAAGGACATCTACCAACCGCCTCCGACAATAACTAAACCGTAACAATTAGCACCCAACGTGGGGCAATTTTAAGTAAACTCGTCCTAAACCCAACAGACCTGACACCGGAGACTTCTACCAACTAGAGGAACTTCCTCAAAAGATCAAAAAAATGTTTATCCTAAAAAATTAAACCATCTGGTTCCACAACACTAAAACGACTTCCAGACCCCTACTACCTACCTAGGAAATGCCCGAGAGGTCCCAACCTAATTTTATCAAACTTGGCTCGCCATTCAAGCCTAGTTATTACCTGCACATAACCAACCCTAATCGACAAAAAAAAAATCTACATAGGTCTTTTTCCAAAATGTAATTAAACAATCTTGCAGCAAAAAAAAAAACTAAATACCTATATCTACAATGGTGTTAATAAGGTTGAAAAGAAATCCATTAACCTAAACCGGGATGACCCATCCGCTGGAGGGAAACAGCCACCGGCGTAACCTTGCAATAGATCGCCGATATAGTTTAGTACCGGCACATCAACCGGCAAGACATCTCCGAAAACCTCCGCCGAGAACTACAACATGTTTGCTTTGACACCAAAATGCAACAAAAGTCAACCATCAACAGTAACCAACAGGGTTCCCTTGCTAAAGAACGTAGACATGGAACCCTGTGACTAAAACTCATAAAGTAGAACCAGAGTGATCCTAACCTACCCCAGGCTCATGTGCCACGCCAAAAGTGAATTAAAAAAACCAAACCGGAAAACGTCGTCAAGGCAAAACCGAGTCGTCAAACACCGACTCAACTACCGTAATAGTAATAATAGCCAAAACCTCGTGGTACCCTGGGGAGTAACCTGCTAATCCCATCTAACACTAATCATAGCTCATTAAACAAAACAAAACCACCAACATCCCTACTTTGACACTGGAACGCAACAGAGGTTATCCATCATCATTGATCAACAGGGTTCCTATTCTAAGAGACGTACACGTAAAACCCTGTAGCATAAAACTCTTGAAGCAGCACCAGGGTGACCTCAATCCACCCCAGGCTCAGGTGCCCACGCCTAAAGTGAATTAAAAAAATCAAACCGGAAAATATCGTGAGTAACGCCCAAGGCAAAACCATGTAGTCAAACACACCAACTAAACAACGCATCACTCGGAACCTAGTCCCGTACTCGCTACGCAAGCCAGACGCACGCAATTCTCCAGAGCCTGTGAATTAGTAAATCAAACTGCGACTTACCTCATTTATAACAATACCCAATAGTGACTTGGACAATACTATACACCCCCTAAAAGATTGATATTTTTTAACTATTCCCGGGAGAAGTGCAAAGACAATACTTCTTAACCCACAAGGCGCACAACCTTCAATAAAGATAAAAGCAGAACCGCAAAAGTGCAGGAGACTGTTGCAGGCAAGTCCGCCAGGTACGTGGCCACAAAGTTAACAAAATACTGGCCACAACAACAACTCTGCTTTTAACATAACATCAGCCACAATAAGTCAAATCATCTAAACAAAATTGACCCATTCCCTAGAAGATGATCAATCTTATGGTAGCCTGAAAGGTTACCCTGTCCCCAGGTGCAGGACGTAATCTATAATAATAGGACGGCAGTCTTCAAAGTATAGTTTCACTCTCTAAAGCATTTCTCAAAGAGAACAAAGCTCTTATAAGCACTAGGCCCACTTAATTACAAACACACATCTCAGGCAAAACACCAAAAAAACGCCTTTAACGATAACTAGATCGTGACACTTTATAAACTTTGTTGTAGTAAAAAGCACAAAAAACTGTATAAATATAGATACAGCTTTTTGTCCAGAAAAGTTCACTTTTTTTTATAAATCGTGCTATTTTCAGCCATCAATAAAAAAATACAACTTTCTCATAACCCTGCATACCTTAGCCAAGAACATCAAACAATACAAAAAACACTAATCAGGAAAGACTTTAATGCAGCTAGTGCTGCCTGGTAGAAACCCACTAAAACACCAAACTTGCAAAATAAGCTGCAGAGTGTGACAAACCAACCTTTAAAAGGGAAGGAAAATCTTGTTTTATCGATGTAAGCATGTGCTCAGTGAATTTAGCAAAGAAAGTTTACAAACGGCAAGTGTGTGAAGAAGAGAACCTCAACTTCCACAAAAACATAGATTTAGAAAAACTTTAAGCTATAACCATGTAAAAGAAAAAAGTAAACTACACCCACTCTGTTAAAGACCTTATGAGTAACATAAAAAAAAAACTAAAATAACGTGCTTAAAAAGAAGAATATAGAAACAACCCGCATATCGTTGAAATAGTGACATTGCCAACTTCAGAGTTAGCTGCACGTAAGCAAAAAAGACGCTAAGTAAAGCAAACAAAAAAAAAAACCTTACGGACTTCAACAGCCTAAACAAACTAAAAAAACAAGCACAAAGAGCTCCCCACAGCCCTGAAGAAAGCAGAAGCCAAGAAACAATCATAAAACAAGCTATGCCAGAAAGTAGACAATGACTTGTATGGACTGGCTATAAGAACGTAACCGTCAGGATTAGTCAGAATAGCAAAAGAACTATTCCTCGATCTGCAAAAAATAATATGTCCAAACATCATTTGCAACGCAGACAAAATACCCGACTGATGTAGTAATCTATGAAGAAAGTTAAAGAAGCTAGGAGCAAAATGAAAACCGAAAATACTCTACAAGCAGATAATAACTGAAAAAAATAGAAAAAGGAAACCAGCCTAGTCAGTACAAAATTCGAGTTTGGAAAAGAATGCTCCACTATTTACGCAAACATAAAATGAAAGTACAATAACAACAGGCAACCTAACAGTGGTCCGAATCTAACCTAACCTAAAACCACTTCCTCTTCTTCTTGCGGGAATGACAATCTTCCTCCACCTCGGGATTGCATTTAAGTATTTCATCAAAGTGGAGATTCCCGTGCGACATACTTCAGGCGCGCACACAGTTCTATAACAACACGACATTTACATTTTAACACTACTTTTTTTTGTGTTACAATATGTTTGTTTACTCAGTTTTTTTTCACATTTTTTTAATGACAAACACAGTTTACAGAACATACATAAGAAAACAAAAATTTACATAAATCCACAAAACATTTATGAGCAGCTACGGCCCCACCCCCCTCCCCACTTCATTCACACCACACCATGAAGCTAGCTCCCTCTCTTCTTCTTATTTCGCTTGGACACAGAAGACAGCATTACTACCACCATGTTATCCTGGTTCAAGCTCTCTCCAATCAGTTTCACTATTGCTCTTTCACGCGTCTCTAACCAACTCGCGCAATGGAACACGGTGTGCTCAACCGTATCCATTTGTCCACAGTACAGACATTCAACAACATGCAGTACGCTCGGAAACAACCATGTCCCGTTAGTACCTGCGTGAGGTAGTAGTTTACTTCCGACCCTCCCAACGCCTCACGTCTGCAATGAGCCGTCTGAATCATGCCGGATCGCTACCACCTCCACTCGACACGCATTCTTCCTAACTCTTCTGCCATTCCCCCGCATTCATTCTTCCGCTTCACACTTAGTAAGACGACCCCCCAGACCGTCTTCACTTGCACCACAAGATCTAACGGCTTCGTGCCTGCCACAACCAGAAGGCCCTCCATGTTTCGGCCCCGTAGAGCACTTTGAAGAAGACTACCAAGCACATCAGGCGCTTGGTGGAAAATCTCGCTCCCCCCAGGTTCGGCACGTTTTCACACACTTCTCTCACATGCATTCCCCACGCTAGGTTAGTACCTAGCGTCACACCCAGGTACCTTAACCGACGTTGCGACTTGACGGTAATCCCGGCAACAATCATCTCCACTTATGGTACTCTTCTTGGACAGAAAAGCACCACAAATTCCGTTTTTTCTGGTGCCAATTCAAGGCCCAGCTCGTTGATTTTACGCTATATGAGGGTAAAAGCTTGGTTTCCCGTTTCCTCCAGTTCGTCAGCGTAAGCTATCCTTTCAACACCCAGTGGTAATTCTAGACCTACCACGTCGTCGTAGAGAACGTTCCACAACGTGGGGCCTAGACCTGATCCCTGTGGCACCACCGCTGTTAAAATTATCTCCTCCCTTTCCCCACCTCTCCCACTAACAAAACCCTATCCCACAAATAGCTGCTAATATTATTCAGCAGATATATGAAAACACCCCTGCCCTCCAAAGCCCTAAGAATCCCTCCTCAGTTTGCCGTGTTGAATGCGTTCTTTACGTCCAGGGCAACCAAGACGCATGCTTTCCGATGTATGTAGCTGTATTTCTTAACAGCTACCACATCCGCTTTCACCTTAGCAAGCGCGCTTAGGGTTGACCGGCCTTTCCTAAACCCGTTCTGGCGCTCGATGAGTGCTTGGTCACCCTGAAGTGCCTCCAGCAGCCTTCTTACTATTAGGTGCTCAAGGAGCTTTCCGGCTACGTCCAAAAGACATATGGGCTGAAAAGCTCTTGCCCTTTTCCAGACTCCCGGGAAGTCTCCGTTTGTAATACATTTGTTGATTGCCGCTAGCCACACCTTGGGATATTGTTCCACCAAAGCTTTGACGATTTCTGCGGGGATCCCGTCAGGCCCTGGTGCCTTTCCACAACGTATTCTTTGCAAAGACTCTCGGAGCTCGTTTTCCGAAAAAGGACGAACCTTCTCCGCCACTATTGGCCACATTCTACGTACTCTTTCCTCCTGTTACCTAACCTAACCTAACAGTGGTCCGAAAGCAGCAAAGAAAAATTAGTAAAAGAAGGCGAATGAGCTTCTGCAAAAATAATAAGATGGATAAAAAAGACTTTAATTAGCAGAACACAAAACAGAAACAATTATACTAGCAGACAAAAAAAACTTAAGAAAGTAGTTTTCCGTGTTGAAACCAATCATACTAGCAAACAGAGAAAAATCGCTAGGAAAGTTACCATTGCAGGGGTGCAAAACTGGTAAAACTAAGCTGAATCCGGAAATTTGAATCAAACAAAAACATGGCTCTGCCGACTACTACCTAGCTTTTTGCACAAATTTAAACTAAAGGAAAGTGAAAAGTGAAAATACTGCAGGATGAGTGATACCCTCAAACACATGGTGCTATACTGTAGCAGATGACACAAAAAAAAAATGACCGACGGCGTGGAAAATCGACAACGAATAGAGGTATGCATGGCGAAGCAATGCTAATACGTAAAGACGATAATGCTTACGAGAAACAATGAGAGGTTTTAGTGGATAAGCCACCTATGGATAAGGAGCAGTCTCGCACAGCCCAGCTGAATGGTGGTGCATTAAGCATTTCGCCCAATCACAAAGAAAACAAAAATAAATAAATGTTGTAAAAAAACACTTTAAAAATATTATTTTAAATAAATGCTTTAGTGTGTCATTTAAATAGAAACAATTAGATTCCGTTTATTTGTACAACGTAGTAGCAATAATGAATGCTTTAATTGATTGTATACTGTGCCTCAGAAAAATGTAAAATATGATATTGGGTACAATAATTTCTAATATGATTAATTTAATAAATGACAGGATTGATGAATTACAAGTATCATGCTTATTTATTAAACACAATGTGCAAATTAAGCCGATACTAAATTAACTAACTACCGTGCTCTTATAAAAAAAAGGTAAGCAAGTGTTGCTATATATTTAAATTAATATGCAATTAATGAAGCATACTTGCATTAAGAATGATTAATGAATTGGTAGTTTCCATCCCAACAAATAACTCACTCGGGTGACTAATAAAAATTTTACAAGTAATTAAGAAACTAATTGGAGGTGACCTTTCAAAAAATTTGCTTCATTTAACCATACCAATATTTACAATACAGTATGCATATTATAACGTAAATCTTGTGATAGAAACTTAATTGCTGAGCATGGCAATTTAATTTGATATTTGTATTTTCCCATGGTATGAAATATTAATTTTATGGATATTAATTATTCTGTAATGTCGGCGCGGTAGTTTAACTATATGATAGATTGACAGGTCGGTAGCAGATGAGCCAAAGGAGCAGAAGCCTAATTTCCGTGATGACCTTTCAACCGGCGTACCAAAATCTAGAAGTAAATACGAAAATATTCAGTCAACACTATTATATATTCAAATCATCTTATATTAAGAGAATATATATAAACGTGTGTAAGTTATAGTTTTTTGAACCAGTGTATATGAAAGCCATTAAATAAAATAAAACACGGTATGCATAATTTATGTAATTATTTCTCTTAGTACAACCTAAATGTCGAGAACCTGTTTCTAATCAAAATTCAGGTAATAATGGTCAATCTATACACACATACCTGTGGGTTGATGTGAATTGCGTCAACTCGTTTTACTTTGTCTAAATATCTGATCCAAACTTAATTCTGTCCTCGTCTTAAACGTGTTTCTAAATTATAAAGAGAACGAGATAGGTACATTGCTCATGTTTCAATTTTTTTAGTCGTTGTTTCTTACTTTGTCGCCGATAGATTTTTTTCTCCTCTCAGCGGACATTCCAAATACTCCATGTTTAAGATTTAATGCACTTATTATACTCTCTACGCTTTTAACCTATCATTTATATGTGTATACAAAAAAATGTATATATATAATCCTCGAAACTACTTTCGAAAATGTCGTACAATTAAAGAGATAATTTTGATCTAAATTTATTGCTAGGTATTATTTTTTGCAAATGTGTTTGCAATGAAATAATTACATATCATTTAAATTGCCATTTAGGTTATAAATGTTTATTTGCAATTAGCTATAGCAATTTTAAAAGTACTTAATAGTAAAAACACAAGGTTAATTATTGCACATTTTGAAACAATTTTAGGTAATTTATTCAATCGAACTTGATTTGTTATTTCGCTTTGTTTGATTAATTTGGAATTTATTATTATTGCGTAATAATATGTTTCAATAACAATAATAAACCATTTTACTAATAAATTTAAAGATTTAAAATTATTCAATTTCATAACAAACTGAATCGTGTTTACATTAAAGAAGTAAATATAGAAATGTTGTCTGAAATGATTCCACCTTGCGTGTTAATTTCTTAAAATTATCACTTAAAATATGAAATAATTTATTATGCCGTCGAACATCCAATATTGTATCTTGCAAAACACGCAACAACATATCTCAATGCGTATTCAAATTAAGATTAATAATATTTAACTTATCTTGTTCGAGAGAGTTAAATAATTTATATGTTACTCATGCCACTTAATGTGTACATTATTAGGTTATTTCTGTATAAATTACTAATACTCGATTATTGATAAATTTGTGTAATATCCGGCTGAATTGAGTGTGTAAGATATCGTTCTTTGTCCAGAATACATACACCTAATGCATATTAAGAACAAAAAAGAATCCGAAATATATTTATCTCACACCCACTGAAGAAATACTCGCAGCTAAACGCCGCTTTATTTACGATAATACAGATCGTCGGTGCGGGAGAGAAAGAGATGATGAATAAAATATGCCGTTTCGCAACGCATCCGTAAGGAGCCCGTAATGTAATTTATCTAAAGAGGCTGCTAGCAAGAGTGTATTTTTGTATGCGTGAGTGTGACTGTGCGTATACAATATTTTCTATTTTATTTCTCTTCTTTCTTTGCGCAACATACGCATTGACTCCTTGCCCACGCTCTCCAACGTATGAGTACATCCGATACAGTTAAGAATTTATTGTCTGCGCGCAATTTATACTCTTGTTTATTGTTATTGTACAATTGCCGAAAATGGAGTTGGATTATTATTATTCCCATTGCGAGAGTTTATTTATCTCTCTAATAACCGGCAATAACGAAACGGAGAAAGGATCACGCTTGTTAAATTGAAATTTGGAGAGATCATCAAACAAATTAATTGACAATGTTGTTTCGTACAAATAACAAGGAAACAATAAAATTTGTTTCCATATCAGATTTTGTAAATCTGCATTGTGTCTTTACTCTAATTGTAAATATATATCTTGAAATAAATCAATTACTTGAATGAGTAAGATGTTTCCAGTGTTTTAAATTTATTCCAATGCAACATGAAAAATAAATAACAATATCATCGAGTATCATATTTTAAAGAATACAGAGAGATCACTTGTATCCAACAGATGGCACCACATAAAGCACGGATGCTATTTTTATTATTAAATTTAAAAGTATACCTTTACAAATTTAAAATTTGTAGGAACATTTTAGGTAAATGCAAGAGACATATAAATAAATTACATTTATAGGTTTTAGGATCAATTTTAAAACCTAGAATATAATAATATAAAGTAAAATCCATTATATCTACATTACATCGGCTTCGAACATCAGACTGAGGCGCTCAAGACCTTCCGCACTTTAAACATCCTAAAAAAAACATTTTAATTTCTGCTCTAAGAATAATCGTAAAAAACGCCTATTAATAATAACAGCTAATAAGTAACATAAAACGAGTGACTCAAATTTAGCAGAACTGAATGTTAGCCGCAATACGATTATCGACGGAATCTGCATGTCCGATTACACATTTTCAAATAAAAAATCCGAACTCGAAGCTACCTAATACAACTAGAAACTATCGAAGATATCGTCAATCTCAAAAATCTTAATTAATAAGTCTAGTAGTCTCGATAGAAATAAATCCACTCAAAAACCCTACGTTTTCAAATTTCAAGTAAGTTTGAAAGATAATGATGATTTTTTGATCAAATTTTTATGAATATTTCCGAAACCTGCTATTCTCGCTAAGCATTTTCCAAAGTTTGGTAATAAACCGAGTTCCTAATTATCGATTATTAATCAGACTACAAATTGTATTTGAAAAAAGAATTTAATAAATATAAATAGATATCTGACATTTCATATTATTCGACTGAACATCACGTTTAAATCAATTAAAAATATTCTATAATTGTAGTAATTATTGAAATTCATGACATTTTTCTCAAAAAAATGAGCACCAAAGTGCCGAAAAAACTTACAATCGTTTTTTTTTGTACTCTGAAAGTGGTAACGTTTATCTACTAGCTTAGCAACAAAGCTAGTAGGTTGTACCAACGTACCTTAACTATAGCCAGTGGATAATATAACTTTTTTTTTTTCGGTTTTTGTCAATTTTAGAAAGGTTCTGATCAAATTTTAAACATCACTCAAGTATTATTGGACGTTTGATTGTTAAATAAATTATTTTAAATTAAATAAAAGCTTTTTAAATGATTTAACGTTTACATTAAAAAAAAACTTAAACGTTAGCTACATTTATAGTCATGCTACTCCACATGTCTCCCCATGACGGGCTCGTTCAGTAATGTACTAGCTCCATAAACGCTTTGTTATCATTCTAGAACTGTAAGTAGTTAAATTATGTTTGATAAATTTAAGTTTAAAATAATATGCAATAAACCATAATTACAACAGACTAGGTAAATATTGTCTCAGATTTATGTGTTCAGAAAACTGAAAGTTTATTATAAAAGTTGTCCCAGATTTATATGTACATGATTGTACGTGCAATAATTTTTTTTTCTCATTCTGTAATTTGATGATGTAAATATATAAAAAAACATAAAATTTATTGCCTGCAAATGATCATGTATTGTATTTGGTGCAAAAATTCATGTTTTTAATGAACAAATTATTGGCTTTATATTACAAAATCTTTAATATTTGTAGTTTTTACAAATTATACAATTTAGCCACAAAACAGCGCAGATAGTATTATTGCACAAAAAAAACAAGTTCAAAAATTACCGACCCATCAGTCTGATGTCACACATACATAAACTACTATTAAAAAGAAGATCTAATAGACTAAAACGAAAACTCAATGATTACCAAATAACAACTAAAAGCCAAAACTTTGCTCATGCTCATTTTAACTACTTTTTGCAATGTTTTACAACAAATGAGTTTTTATGTGAAACCAGTCCAATTTGAATATTTTTTTAAACACACTTAGTACAGCAGTATATCTAAAAATATACAAATAAATGCAAATGAATCAAAAGTCCCAATTAGCCTCAAATTGTCGACCAAGATTATAATATAGGGTTTTTTAATAAGAGCGGGTAGATGTTGAAATGGAATAAAACAAGCTGTGTGTGAGGTATTAACATTTTTTTTTTAATTTAAAAGACCCATGTATGCCCTTAAGTGTGGAATATGACATCCTTCAAATGCCCGCCTCGGCTTCTTGTGGTGGCACGGATCCGAGTGGTCCAATTTTCAATGACTCTTCCGCATAGATCCGGCTGAATTTGAGCGATAGCCTGTGTTATGTTCACCTTTAGGGCATCGGTCGATTGTGGTTTATTTGCGTAGACTTGCGACTTCAAGAAATCTCACAAGAAAAAATCTAGCGGGGTCAAATCGCATGACCTTGGTGGCCAACTCACATCACCCCTGCGAGAGATAACCTTACCCTCAAAACGTTAATGCAATTGTGGCGTCCGCTGTGTGGCACGTGGCGCCGTCCAGTCCATATAGTTCAATTTGGGCCATAAGAAATTGATTATTATCGTTCTGTAGTGCTCGCCGTTGACGGTGGTCACACCAAACGGTAACTTTTTGAAGATGCATTATCACCTGGTGAACCTCGTGTGGATTGATGTCGTCCCATATACGGCAATTTTGCTTCTAAACATAGCTATTCATCCTTAAATGCGTCTCGTCGTTAAAGATGATTTTTCCGCCAAAATTGGGATACTCTTCCAAACAATTCAAAGCGAACAAACAACGTTGTCTATGGTCATGAACTTTGAGCTCCTAGGTCAACTGGATCTTGTACGGGTGTAGACCGTTCAATTCGCCAAATTGAAGTCTGCAAAAGCCCGAGTTCTTGTGCACGGTGAGGAATCGACTGCTTCGAGTTCTGCTGTACACTTTCACGGACCGCGGATATATTCACTGCCAATCTTGCGTTCCTTGAATGTACAGTTGTTGACCGATTGTTTACCGACCCCATCGTCTCAAATTTATCCACCAAACGTTGAAGAGTCAACTGTGAAGGGCCACCAAGTCTACCATAAAATGAACGCAATAACAAACACTCAGTTTGATAATAAAGTTTTATTATTTGAAAGTGCTGTTTAATCGTGTAACTTGCCATAGTGATTTGGCATAAGTAACTGAATAATAAACAAAAGATAGATGTCATAAAAACAAAATTGCCGCGGGCATCCAAAGTCTACCCGCGGCAATTGAAAAACCCTTTTTATAAGCTTTAATATAAAATTCTTAAAATAAAAAAAAGCTCGCAGACGTAATACAAAAATTGTAGCCATTTCATTTTTTGTTCCTATTTTTACGCAAACCAAGATCGTTTTTCAAAATTTTCCGACGTCGTACTGGATGCATATTATCGTTTAGATTAAACATATCGTACGTACATCTTAAAAGTTAAATAGATCAAAAAGATTTGGCTGGATATGATATGATATTAAAAAAACCTCCCAAACCATACGAGAGCTCGCTCCGTTTCCATTATCTTTAATCACTAAAAAGGAATGCAAAAAGCAACAACGTTATGTTTATATAATGTTTTTAAACCTTTGGAAAAAAATCTTCAACATGCACACCAATATCTTCAAATAATTGACTTTCCTTCTGCACAAAGTTGTTTGGAGTCGTATTGAAACAATTGACCTGAACTGCAAGAAATATGTTATTTATGTGCAGCAGCATTTTGAAAAAAGCGTCTTAATTTATTCGACGGTTACCCAAATGATATGAGTATTGCAGAAACTAAAATTTTGCAAAAACTCTATGAAACTAAAATTTCACAAAGCAAAGACATAAACAAAAATAACTTTGTACAAATGATTCGCCTTTATTACATAACAATAAAAATAGTTATCTAAGGGCGTTTTATAAGCTAATCAAATATTTAAGCATCGTGTAATTGACACAAAGAAAATAATCAGAATGATTTCAAGCTCGATAAAATATTTCCATAAAACTATTGCTTATTTAGATAAATAAAGGATTCATCAGTTTTCTTATCAAACTAAGGCCAAAAATAAACTCAAGAAGCATTTCCCACTAGTTAAAGATGTTAAAATCCAACTTCCCATTAAGGGTTTTTAAAACGTTTCAGTAACCAGAAGAAGAAGAAAGGGCAGGGGTTTTCCCATGTTATACATCCTACTAGCCAATACGGCTAACAGTCACAAAACATTCTCGATAAACGTAAATTAAGCATTAACAGCTAATGCCATAGATTTCAGTTAGTACATTTGTCAATTAAGTGCAACGCTCTATACGTTTGCGTAAAATTCGCAGAGTCTCATCCTATAGACCAATGTTTCAGTAAAAAAGGTAAAAATTAACCCACTCCTCCTAAGTGTGCCCTATGCTAGGGAATTCACACAGCAAGCTTTAACCCAGTGCACAAACAAACATCGGCTCTATATGCTAACAGCAGCAAATACAAAACGTCAACTCCTTATAAAATAGCCACAAGTAAGGCCAAGAGCAACCCTTGTGTCTAAAAAAAGATTAACCACCATCTTCAAGTAAAAAAAAACAAGTAAATTATCAGCAGACGCCCGCAAAAATCTCCTGGCAAAATTGATGATGGCAGGCAATAAATATTTCAAGAAATTGTATTTCAATTCACTCACTATAGTACTTTCTTTATACACATTATTGATTAGGGTCTTAAGTAAACAAAAATACCTCATTCGGTTGCTTTTGATTGTCCCACCTCTTCCAATGTCTGGTGCACCGCATACACGATTATTATCTTTTTCATTTAAGAAATGTTGATATATGAACCACTGTGCTACGTGGCAACTGTTGAGTTGAAAGCAAATTCTATTGCAAATAATGTTCTTGGCATAGGACTGAAAAAGTTAATTTCAGCATATCATTCGCCTACTAAACTGCTAGTAACATCTCGATGCTATAGTGGACGGCCAGCTTTCAACAATTGTTGCAAGAGACTCTAACTCAAAACATCCAGCTTGGTACAGCAGACTAACAAATACTAAAAGCAAAGTACTGTTTAGGTATGCCCGAGGTAAGTGCTTTACCGTACTAAGACCACATATGCCAACTTATCACAGTTAAAAAAGGTTCCCTGAAAATGCAATTGACAATACTTTACTTAAAAACATGCCAACTCAAACTGTTATTTCAATCATTACAGCCTCAGCTCATACCACAGCACAAAAAGAGCATCAGATTACTATTTAATATTCAAACAGCTAAAAAAGTCGATAGCGCGATCGTTGACTTTACTAGCCTCAATTTGCTAACAATAAATAGTCTACCAAAACTTTGCCAAAAAATAGATTAAATCGATTGAGTCTCGACAGAACTCATCTGATCTCAAAATTGTGCCAGAGATAAATGGCAAAGATCACATAAACCAACTGTAAAGAAGGCAATCAGAGAGCACAAAAATCAGTGTTAGAAAACCGCCATCAAAGATAATAATCTGATGTGGGAACTGCTTAAGCCCTTCAAAATAAGCGTACACCGCTTCCTTTTATTCATGGCAAAAAAGCCTTAAATACACGTTAGAAAACAAAGCCAAAGCATTTGATAATTTCCAGTGCACGCTGGTTTACGATAAGACTATACCACGTAGGTCCACAAAAAAGTAAAACAGTGTCTGCAACCCACTGACACTGTTTCAATTTTTAAATCCGTTCAGTCGTCTAGGGTGAGAGATATCATCACTCATCTCAAACCCAAATTGGCCCTAGGTTGCAAACAAGCTTTAAAAGCATTTTCTCACAAACTTACGAATGCAATGTCGCATTTTCCATCTTGGAAAAAGTCTATTGTAATTTTTCTAACAAAAGTTAAAAAGGATAGCAAATTCCACATACATTACCGTCCGATTAGTCTTCTGTCGACCTTTATAAAGTGGCAAAAATTGTAATTTTAGGTAGAAACTAAAAAAACTAGGCGGCTAAAAACATGTTGCCAATTCATCAACATGACTTTGGATACGGGTTCTCCACAACCTACCATTAACCAAAATTATAGATCAAACCAAAACTGGCTTTCGTAATAAACATGCTACAGGTGTTATATTCTTCAATGTTGAAAAAGACTTTCAAAGTTTAGTCAGTAAGCGCTTCCACAATTTTAAAAAGTGAATGCAACTCATTTAGTCTTTAGAAAATTCTAGTTAGCTCACAATTAATACCTCAACAAAAAATTAATTTTCAGAGTCACACAGAATTGAATAAAATTTTTCACACAGGACGTTCACAATACGGTACAACAACGCGCAACTATGCCGTTAAATTGCCGTTCACTACAATACGTGAGCAAATATGTTGGCATTCACACACGATAAAATTTTTGACATGTGGAAAGACCAAATTGCAGCCCCAAATGCCTGGCAAGAGGTTTTTTGACATAAGTAACGACAAAACTAATTACTTGTGAAACAACAATGAAACGGTAATAATTGTTACGGTTTTTCCCATACGTCCAAAATCGTTGCAAGTAAAAAAGCCCTATTGGTAGTTATTATTCAAAAGAGTAAAGTCCATTATAAGTGAGTAGCATATCTACTTTATCTATGACTTGATAATGCATCGATTTTAATAATGATACCTAGTATTAATTTTTTATATGAATTCTACTTTATCTACTTTGCTATTTTTCATAGATATAAATTAATATTATATTCACAATAAATAATTTCAATATGTTAATATTTATTTCTAATTTTGGATGAAATAAAATTTTCACTAGTGTTATACAATCAAATTATTTAATTTTTTTAACATTTGCAACAATATTTTATAATTTTTATTGATAACAAATAATTTCAAATGCATATATAACTTTTATAAAAATTAATTTTCATTCGACGATACCCCAAAATGTTTTTTCGGCAATTAAAATTTCAGTTGCGGGAGAGGCAGTCTAAACCACTTAAATTTATTGTCAACCGCGACGTGATTCTGTATTGTAATCGCTTTTAAATCGCACAATGTCACCTTGCTTACCCGTTTACGTTGTTAGACAAAAAAATATTACCCATCGCATAAAAATACCAAACATCACCACGTTTCAGTTTCCTAGAAGAAGATCGCACAGATTTTATAATAACCCATTGTTCGAAAACGGGACGAGCATTCTTCCCTTTGCTAATAACTCCCCGAGCCGGGCCTAGAGTAATGTAAATTTTCGCCCTGACGCCTATTGATTTATTAATGAGCACTTTGATAAATATGTTTTGTAATAACCAGAGAACAAGCCTATCGTAATGATGGAATAATAACGATATTCTATGTTCGCGCGCATCTTCGGAGTTTAACCTAATTAAGCAATTAGAGTGTTAATTGGGTCAAAGGAGCCACGGTTTTGGGAAGGCTCTGTGTGAGGAAAAGGGTTGCATTACTTGACGTTGGTTCGGAAACTTGTCCATAAATCTAACGATCGGTAGTTTACAGAGAAACGGACGCGGCCCCCTCTGCTACCTACAGCGGGACACTTATTAAATAATTTCGGCAGATGGTTGACGTTGATTTGCGACAAATTCGTGGAAAGTTTTTTTATATTTAATTTGACCTTCATTGATTGATTTAGATTTAATGCGAATTGCTAATTTTTAAGGCCAACGCGATTACTTTGTCTTAATTAAATTGAGTGTAACACACTTGCCTTGTAATGTTATCAAATTTCAATAATTTTATAGTCATATAAAACATTGAATAATTTATTACGTAATAATTTAATAATAGAATTTAAATGGTCTTGAAAATAAAATATAAATATTTCTTTTATCCGAGGGTGGAAAATGCTGGCTAAGTTAAAACTACCCTTATATATTTTTTATAAAGATGTACAGAGGGGAGAAAGTTTTTTTGTGTATGTGTTATATTTTGTTCGGGAAAGATTGAAGATTCCGCAAGTTTTTTATGTTCCTGTTTACTGAAAACTTCGCTTTTTACAATGGTTTGAAAAATTGTTGCTGCAATAAAAAGAGGATAAGCAGAGAAGTTCAAGTGACATTTCTGTAAGAGAACAAAATTGGATCAATATCTCAACATAACATAAATCTCTAAAACAAATATAATTATATATTAGCAGATGAGTGTACAAAATTATTAATTAAATTCAAACAATTAAGTTTAATTTTGTGAGGAGCAATTAGTAAAATTAATAATATGGCTTCAATTTTCGTACAGCAGATTATAAAATCAGATATGAAAATTAATAATTGATCTAACAGTAAACAACGTCAGTGTAATAACAATCTACATATTCACCGCATTGCTCCGGGTACTATCCGAAATTACAGTCTCATAGAGGTCAAAATAAGATTGTTGATGTATGCCTCAATTTTTACTTAACAGTTTGGTATATAAATTTGAAAATATATTACGTGATGGTTTATTACTAAATTACTGTTATAACAAGAAAAAAAAAAAAATATTGTTAATTCACAGCCTCTAAACATATCAAAATATAATTGTTTGAATGCAGAGGGATCATATAATTATAATAGATTATTCTTTTTTATTAAATTAGATTTATTCAGCGACTCATTTTGGTACAACCTCCAATGTTTTAAATTATAACTAAAACATTGTTTATATGTTAATGTATATTATGTATATTATTAGAGAATATTTAGTAATAAATAAATTGAATTTGAGCATTAAAATAGGTAAAATAATCAAGATTTTTATTGTCTTATGCTGTACAATAAATTCAAATTCATAGTCAAGCATATGTACTAAATATTGTTTTTATTTGAATTAATAATATTCAATATGCATTGCCGCAGGAACGCCCCATGGCATAAGACGGTCCCGCAATAGCAAATTGTCACAGTTTAAAAAAAAAATTAATACGTTTTTATGCAATGTAATCATATTGTTTATAATAAATAATAAATAGAAAATAAAATAAAATAAATATAGTTTTAGCCACTCACATAATTTATGAACCTTTCCCGCAAAAGTTAAATCAACCTTGTGCACTGTCATTTAAATAAAGGGCTTTCTAATAAGAAGTTTCATTTTGAATAGCATGCTATTTGGGCAGCTGTCAATTTTGAAGCTATTATCTTTTGACATTTGACAAGTAAAAACTACGAGATTATTAAAAATGGAACAACACACGCTTCAACAACGCATTGAAATTATTAAAATTCACTACAAAAATGGTGAACATTTTTCAGTCACAGTTAGCAAAACTAAAGCACTTTTTGGTCGTTGTAAAGCACCTGAAGAATCAAAACCGTGTGCATCGCTCAAGAACACATGAGAATATTGCTGATGTAGCCCGTAGTGTTGAAGAAAACCCAGGTTTGTCGATTTCTCGTCGATCTTTGGAATTACACATTCCACAAACGACATTTCACAGTATTTTGCAAAAAGGCTTAAGTGATAAGGCTTTTAAAGTTCAGTTAACCCAAGAACTCAAGCTGGTCCATCACCATAAACATCGAATCTTCGCTGATTAGGTCCTTCATGCATCAAAATGATCCCAAATTTCATCAAAAAATCATCATCAGTGATGAGGCCCATTTTCACCTCGGAGGCTACGTTAATAAGCAGAATTGTCGCATTTGGGGCTCAGAAAATCCAAGCATGATTGTTGAAAAGTTGTTGCATCCTCAACGTGTCACTGTTTGGAGCGGTTTTTGAGCTGGCGGTATGATTAGACCCTACTTTTTCAAAAATGAGGCTGGTGCAACTGTTACGGTGAATGGATGACGCTACCGAGCTATGATTAATGATTTTTTATGGCCGGAATTGGAAGATATTGATGTGGACGACGTTTATTTTTAGCAAGACGGCGCTACGTGCCACACAAGCAACGAAACAATCGCAAATTTGCAAAAAAAGTTTCCTGACCGTGTTATTTCTCGGAGAAGTGATCACAATTGGCCACCGAGATCTTGTGATTTAAAACTTTTAGACTTTTTTCTTTGGGGCCACGTGAAAGATAAGGTCTATGCCAATGCTCCACAATCGATTCAAGACTTTAAAGATGTAATTTGTAAAGTTATCGAGGATATACAGCCGCAAATGTGCAAATTAGTCATGAAAAATTTCATGAAAAGAATGTGGTACTACAACCGTATCCTTGGCGGCCATTTAACAGATATCGTTTTCAAATTTTGATGGCATACCTTCCTCTTTACAATGAAATAAACATTTATTCATTTTTCTTTAAAAATACTCGTTTTTTTTAATATCAAATTGAATCTCTTATTGGAAAACTATATATGACACCTATTTTGTTATGCTGCCTACATTCTTATTCCATTAGTTTGTTGCTTATTTTTACTATAAAGAAGTTAAACATTTTATATAATTTGATTAAAATAGATATAACTGTATTAGTAATAAACGCATCTTCATCATCACCCACTCGCATCCACTGCTAAATATAAGCCTCCTCTAAAAAACCACGTTCACAGCAATGTGCAGACGGCACCTTGGATAAAAATTACACTAATATCAGTAACAAAAAGGCCACACTCGGAGTTAACAACACTGACTCTACGGCAATTAAAAGTCCTTTATTGTACCAACAAGAAAGATTTAAAAAGCAATCCCTAGCTAAAGTCAACACAACCACCCAGGCAAACAACCAACCCTTGTAGAAATTTTATAATGAGGTTTAGCACAAACATCACTATAAAAATCTCCTGCGAATATGCAAGATAATTGATAAAAGTTAAGGGCTACTTGTTTGTCAACCTTGGCTAAGACTAAGATCTGAAACATAAACCTCAAACAGGTAAACTATTATTATTACTTTTAAACAAAGCACATTAACATTGCTTTGGCATTAGGGCTATTGAGGTATTTGACAGCTGGGGGACGCTCGATACGCTGCCAGAGTTGAAGTTGTACTAGGCTAAAAAAAATACACAAGTATTTGAGGCGTAAAGTTGTGTGAATATCGTATTTAGCATTAAGAACATGCTGTGCACTGGCATTTAAACTTTTGGAGTTGCACAACAACTGCATCAAAATTTTAAGTTTACACTGCGTTTTCTTTCTGAACTTGGAATTAAAGTTGTATGCCAGCAGAACACATTAGAATAGTAGTTAGCAGTTATAAGCACACTGACAAAAGTACCTAAAGAATGTGTTAATTAAATGCGCAAAATAATAAGCACGTAAGAACGATAACATGCAATAACAAAAAAAACAAACTTCTCTACCCCTGAGCAAATATGCCTCGGGTTATCAGGCAAAAGTAGCTACCATAAAGTGGTGCGCCAGGGAAATGATTAAGACGAGGTTATACAGACAAATTATGTCAAATAGTAAAGCGGCATTGCAAGCATTGAAATTGCCAGTAATAAAACCCAAACTGGTTATAGCATGTATAAACAGTCTGGAAGCAGTAGCCACAATCTGCAAAGTTAACCTGGTCTGGATACCAAAATAACCAGAAGATAAATCAGTTCACCAGAGAGAGTGCAAATGAAATATTTACTGAACTAGAACCTGCAAAATAGGGCAACTTGTGAAAAAACTGTAAAGGATTGACACCCTCAAGAATATTCCTAACAAGAATACCAAAACTTTGGTAACACAAATAAGTCAAATCAGAATACAAAAGCTCATAGAACTGATAATCGGATACTGTAGCCGCGGGTGTTTGGAAAAAGATGAAACTCCGTTGTACTTGCTGAGTGAGCAAAGCTTATAAACTGCAATGCACAGCAAACACAACCTAACTGAAGTAAAACTGAAAGTAATCACTTGGAAAAAATTGTAGACTTCATCAAAGAGAAAAAAGCTACCAACTTATTCGTATTTTGTGCTAAATCTTTTGTTTTAAACACAAAATTTAAACAATTAAAACGGTGAAATAGCTCAGTTATAGAACGTTAGCGTAGCACGATGATAGTCCGAGATTTGATCCCCAAAATATGACTAAAATAATAACTTGCTCTTTATCCACCGAGGTGGGGTGATTTGAAAGTCACTTAATAAGCCGTTGGTTCCATCAAAAAGATGTAAAACGCACAATAAATATTTAAAAAAATGTACTTTTCTCTCCAATATACTTACCTACAGTCAAAAGTAAATCCATAAACCGTATATCCTAAAAAAGTGCACTTCTGCGTAATATGTTTGCTAAATCCGTTTATTGGAAAAAAACATGTTGCATTAATCTTGTATATTAATACAATGAATTATTATCTAAGATCACAGTAGACAGTTAATGTAGGATAATATGGCATTAATCTTGTATATTAATACAATGAATTATTATCTAAGATCACAGTAGACAGTTAATGTAGGATAATATGGCATTATAAAATTAGAAACGGTTTCATCTAAACCGGATTTTTTTATTGTTTACAGGAAATTTAAAGTTAACATGTTAACACGTGCATTAGTTTGATAGAATCCGATTTATGACGTAGTGGTAATCTTTCAATTCTTAAATACAGTATAGTAAACCGCATTTGCAGATGATATAGATTTCATAACAACAAACGCATCAGAAAACCGTGTAGAGTTGAACAGGCGTTTACACTCTCTACGTTCAATAAGATTGAAGTAAGATTTTTGCTAAATGTTTCAGATTAAAAAAGTTGCTACTGCCGCAGTTAGAGTCAATCAAAATCAATTAATCATTTAAAAACTTAGAATTCACTTAATATCTCACAACAATATAAAAATACGTTTGAATTTCAACGAGTAAAACCACCCTCGTTGAAACTATCACAATGAAGACAAGATTTAAGGGCTTTAAACATTGACATTAAATATTTGCGGTTAATACTGAATTATGAAGTTTATTAAATGTATCGATAAAAAAAAGTTACATCTCTGAACTGTCAGTAAGTATTTGTTAAAATTCCTAGCAAGCCGTGTTCTACAAGTAAATATTGGTTTAATCAAACACGAGTATCGGCACCCGTTAACTATACACTCTCGTGATATATTAGTGGAAAATTGCCAAAAACATTCAATAGAGTATCCATGCAAGCGAAGTACAAGTAAATAATGCAAGCCGACTTGTTAGGATTATAAACTGAAAAAGAACCCAGCCGGTCAACACTTTACCTCAAACCAAGGCATATGGGAATAGGAGCGATCAGAAGAGAGTAACAAAGCTTCCATTGGCAGATCCCAATCGCAAAAGAACAATTAAAAAAATAGAAAGCCAAGTTGTGTATCCGGTGTGTTTGGGTAAATCACCACTGCCAAGAAACTGCGTATAGTCACCGCTAATAAACCCATACCATAGCGAGTAAAAAAGTAAACACAAAAATTGCATGCAAAAGGACACTGGAAACAAAAAGTAGAGACACAAAGAGAGGAAGGTAGAAAAAAGAAAAATAGAAAAAAAAAACAAAAAATTAGAAAAAGAATGAATCAAAAGAAGGGAAGTCAGGTTGTGTATTTGGTGTGTGTGAGAGTGTTATTATCCAACGCTAAACAACAGAGTGGTATACCATTAAGTGTAGAAAACAAACAAAACCATCTACGAAGGTGCGGGCTAAGACAAGCGTGACTCTGTTGTATAGAAAACCGAGTTATGTAACTGGCGTGTGCAAAGAAGTGACAAAAGAGAGAAAAAAAAAAAGAAACTAAAAGCAAGAAAAAGAAAGATAGTAAATAGAAAGAAATAGAAAGAAAGCACACAAGAACCGAGTTGTGTACCTGGTATATGAACAAATAGGTCTTTTTATAAGGGCCTTCTACGTCTTCAAATACAAAAACACCGGCTAAGTTGTTTGGTTATGTACCTGGTTTA
Organism: Tachinus rufipes; assembly: GCA_963932245.1. NCBI lineage: Eukaryota > Metazoa > Arthropoda > Insecta > Coleoptera > Staphylinidae > Tachinus > Tachinus rufipes. The sequence goes on along the minus strand of OZ010741.1, from coordinate 35,851,843 downwards.
AGAAAAAAATAAATAGAACGACAATAAGCAAACTCGACTCAATTAACACCAAGTAAAGTATTACCCTAGAGCAACCTACAAGTGATAAATTCTTATCATAAGAACTTTAGTATCAGAATTAACAAATATTATTACTCAATAAAAGTTCTATAAAAGTAAAAAACTATGTACATCTATTAAAAAATCCTAGTTTTTTAAATACTTAAATTATGACAAACAAATTGAAAAAGATTTTAATTTTGTAACAGTAAGAAGTTTATTTTTTTAAAGTTAAAATTGTCAAAGTTGAAAGTATCCCAATCAGATTTTAATTCAAGATCTTTGTTTATTGATGCTACATAATTTAACCTAAAATTTTTAAGACGTTCTGTCAGATTTGTTGACATGGTCTTTGGAAAGTATAGAACGTGCGATTGTCTGTATAACTATAAATAGCACTTTTAGTTATTTAAAGAAATTAATGTAAATCAAACATAGTGATACCAAAAGAGCTGGACCTATAAAGGAACTCTAGCATTTATTTTGGAGTCTGTGTTACAATCATCAATTTTGACTATAACTTTTTTGTTGTCAAGAAAACTAGATAACTATATTTACTTCTTCAAATCATGATAGAAAAAAAAACTTAAAAAAAGCATAGTATCGGCAGACACAGAACTTTGTGGCTACGTAATCCGTATGACTGGTTGAATTGCAGTACAATGGAAGTATTTAGGAAAGCAATAGCTAAGATGATTTCCAATCTACGATAAAAACAGAATAATAATAAGAAGAAAAAAATCTATTCTTACTCTAAACAATATAAGATTAGAATCGTAAGTGAATCCATTAACTGGAATATAGTGTTTAGTAGTCCCATAATGTAATATTAAATGGCGTATTCAGTCACTTTTTGTTCACATGCAAAACCGTCCTTTCCAACCAAGCGTATCAGATGCACTAATGAAAGTTATTTTTTCTTATGCCGCAGGTAGGAAGCAACACGTTGCTATCATTTTGTTTATTAACCCCAAAGAATTAAAATCTACAACTACAATTTTTTAAACGGTTGTGGCCACCATAGCATGCGTTAGCATAAGAACTACAATCCATATACTGAAATGATACATAAAAGAAATTTTTATACTGCCTACAATAATATTATATAACCGTAATTACTTAAGCAAAAGGTTTTTAATAAAAAATGTGTAAAATAACAAAGTTTGAACTTAAATTTTCAATCAAGATTTCTTATAAACTGTATCCGCCATCTAGATAAAATTAAAAACAAAAAGTTTTTTCAATAACTTGGCTTTCCGACGTGTTTTTTTTTGTTGCCATGTTTACGCTCTATATCTTGGGTTATAAAACTTTACGTATTAATAATCGTTGTTAAGATATTGAACATAAAAAGAAAAAACTTTTTACCACACCATCATAGAGGAAGATTTAAATAATTTTGTTTACACAATTTTTTGCGTAGACTAACTTTAAAAGCTCTTCAATGATACCGCACTACCCAAAATGATCATATTAATTGTTCCCATAAATGACATCAATAGATGGAATCCTACAATCTTTTCAATAAGGTTCTTTAAATTTAATATTGAATAAACTCTAATCTCTAACTAATTCCTACTCCAAATTCCGGCAGAGCAACTACATTTCCCGTAAAACCAAATAAAATCTAAGATCGTAAGTACAATGTTGTAAAAGCTGACAAAGAATTTTAATATTTTCAAAGCTTATAGAGTGCAAACCCGCTGTTTTATTTTTTCCCTAAAAGAGACATCCATGCTAAACTGTGCAACTTTTTAAGCCAATTTAGTTTCGAGAATATAAGGAATTACAGTTTCACGTTCGCAGAATTTCATGGTTGTGCAATCTGAGAAAATAGTACAATACAACATTCAAAAATTTATTCAATCTGCCTGCCTCAAAGTCAAAATAGCCATAATAATTGCAAACCTCTTGAAAGAAAATGCCACTTGAAGAAGTTCGATAACGGTGTTCAAAGTTACGCAATGTTGAAGTTTGAATTGCACAGTAGAGTGCACAGAACCCCATAGTCAATAAAACGTTAATAAGCTTTTTGGCCAAATTTTTTTATAAGAAAATTCCTACACTAAGAAAGACAGCTGTTATTATTGCGTGAGCTATTGATGTACACTTCCCTTTCCAGTTCTCTAATGCACCACGTTTATAGAAAATTGACACTCGTCGGAATCGTCTATTACAAAAGAGAAAATTTCCTTTATAACTCCGTTTATTTAGCTTACGATAATTCGTTCTTTCTTAGCCCTTTAGCAAGTAGTATATGCACACAAAAATTACATTTTTAATGGTACTAAGTTTCTGCATAGTACATACAAGGGCGAGTCAATTTGTCCGTGACTTTTTGAATGTCTCTTCTTTTAAATGAAACGGCAACACTGCTCCTATCAAAAAACATCTGTCAGCTGACTTCTGTCAAAATTTTAATAAGCTGATCATTTAGTTTGTGTTTGACAGCCATTTATAGCAGACTACATTGTGATTTGAGAAAAAAATGAAAAAAAGTAAATTTCGTGTGCTCATTAAGCAATATTTTTTTCAAAAAAAAAAACATCATTCAAACAAAAGCTAAGCTTGATAAATATATATCAATAGGAATTCTGCACCATCAATTTCAATAGTAAAATAGTAGTTTATTGAATTTTGTTGTGGTCGTACAAGCACAGAAAATGCCGAACGTTCGGGACACCCAGTTGAGGTCTCTACACCCAAACAATTAAAAAAATAAGAATAAGGTTTTGGCCAATCAAATATTGAAAGTGCGAGAGATTATGAAAGCCATAGGCATCTCACATGACTCAGTGGTTTCAATTTTGAATGATCACATGAGTATGAGAAAGCTTTCCGGAAGATGGGTGCCGCGTTTGCTCACAATCGACCACAAACGCAATCGTGTGACAACTTTGCAGGAGTGTTTGGCGTTGTTCAACCTCAATATGAACAAGGCCAAGGTAGATTTGTCAGGCAATAAAGTTATAGGGACCGTTTTTTGGAACGCACGCGGTATAATCCACATTGACTACCTTCAAAAGGATAAAACAATCAATCGCAAAGATTATGCCAACTTATAAAGTAAATTTAATAAAGATAAAAAAAAACAACTGCATTTAGCCAAGAAAATGTTCTTTTCCACCAGGACAATGCAAGGGTGCACACATGTGTAGTTTTTATGACAAAAATCCATGAATTAGGCTACAAATTGCTCCCTCATCCGCCCTATTCTCCGGATTTAGCCCCTGGTAATTATTTCTTGTTTCGAATCTTAAAAAATGGCTCGGCAGAAAGAGATTTGACTCTAACGATAAAATCTTATTTTTTGGAAAGTATAAAAAAATTGGAGAAACACAGACTTATTGACCCGCCCTCGATTTTGTGGAGATGATAGCATACACTGTGACACTCACTAAATTCCTTATGTCTTTTCTTCGCGCTTGCACCTAAAAAGGACGTCTTCAATCAAAGGTTGTTTCCAAAAAATCAATTGCCCATTGTCATAAAAAAATTGTTTCAAAAGTATTTACGATTGCTTTAAAAAATCATATACATAAATTGTAGAACGTAAAAAAACCAACAACAAATTATATAACGTCGTGAGCCGAGTTATCGCAAAAATCGCTTTTCGTTTTTATCAAGATGGCGGAGAAATCACATAAGAAATCTTAGTCGATTAATTTTTTTAAGTATAAATAATATAGATCGGGCATTTACATAATATGAAACGCCACATTTATCACATAAATCTGTATTTAGACACATATTTCTCTATCATCAAGATATATAATTAATAACTTTTAAGTCAATATAAATAACTTAAAAGTTTTAATTAATTTTCAATTACATACTATTTCTAATTATAAAGTAAATATCAAAACAAAATGTCAAAAAAATTTAGAATTGATAGCATATTAATTACATAATTAATGCATATAATAAATTATTAATATTACCAAATATATAAATGCAAAAAGTATGTAACAAAACGATTATCTAATACATTTTTTACATGTATTTTCTTATTTAAATGAACCGTGATTTATAAACGGTTTCTCACATAAACATTTAAATTACAATGTGATATAGCATTACGTTTTTTTTTCTAGCCACAAAACGTGACGCAACACTTATTAAAAAGTGCATAATACACATTAATTAGAATCTTACCCAATTTTATATGTAAATGAATCTCAATTTTTATTTGGCAATGGCAATAATACATTAAAAACACATAAAAATTTAAAATGCTTTTTCATTAATTAACCATGTTTTGTGGCATTTAGAAAATGGTAAGTTATGAACGAGAATTATTAATTTTGCGATTTGCGTGAAGGTAAACATTTAAATAATCTTTTTGGAAATGTATGTAAAGACTGGTCATTACAACTTTAAGGAATTTTATATTTGTTACTTTCTGTGTGTGTGCTGCGAGAATTTTTATAATGTGCGTTTAGAAAATATTTACATGGTTTGTACATTAGGGAATTTGTTAAAGAATGACCAATATGTTTTGTTGGGTAATATTTCTGTGTGCTTGGTTTTCAATCATTTTAAGACATGGCATTTTTAATGGCTAGCTTTTCTACTTGTTCATGAATTTTCATGACTATCGGATTATCTCATACCTTATTATAATATTTTAACAGTATTGTATTTGCACATAATTTAATAACAACCTAGAAAATAAAATCAACATTCCATTCAGAACGGATTTATAAAAACGAATCCAATTTAACTACCATATAATTTAATTAAACTGCCTTAATAGTTTCACGAATAAAAACGGTTAAACATGCACTTTTTTGTATTATGCAAATAGCATGTAATTTTCGTTAATAAAGGATGAAATTTAATATGCAATTGCAATTATAAGGCACGATTTGTTTTGTCTGGGATATCAAGGATAAATATATTTTAATAAATAATAGAAAAAGGTCAGTTTAGAGGGAAGGTGATCATCGTTTTACGTTAGACGATTAAATCGTCAATCAAACAATTCCTAACGTGTTATTTGCATCTTTTTTTTTAATAATAATACGAACACGAATATTTTCGGAAACGATTGTTTCGGCAATTTTGAATGAGTATTGGTTATAATTTAAATGCCATTGCATGAATTATAAGTGGCGCCTAAATATTTAGATAGATAGAGGGATTTGTTGGAATTCGATTGGGGTTTAATATGTTAAATAAATGATAGAGGAGAATATGAGAAATTAGTATTTAGACGTTAGGAAATTGTTTGCATGATACATTGTAAATCAAATGTATTATTATACAAAATTGAATAAATTTTTGTTTTCTAAGAAAATGAAAACGAAAATAATTTAAACCATAACAAAAATACACATTTTAAATATTTGTACAACTCTAATTCTATTAGTATATTAAATATCCAAAAAAAAAAAACGGTTTCTTCCGGTACAGAAATGATGCATCTTATGGTCAGGCCCTTCAGTGTCCTGAGAAGGGTCCTTGTGCTAATTTTGTTAGCTTAATTGCTAACCCTAAATTATCCAAACTTAACACCTTGTCTAGTTATTAAGTTGGCGGTTTTTCTTAGCAAAATTTAGTAGTTTTGAGAATCAACTAAATATATAATTTTTCTCTACATAAAATTAATTAAAAAAATTGTTGTACATTTTTATATTAACTAAAACACTATACTAAAAGAGATCAACATTTAAAACGGGATGATCAAGAATAACATTGTTTTCATTAAAGTCTGATGAGTTTAAACATTAGCATTATTTTATTATTTCATTAATACCAATTTGAGGAAATCTATAAGATATTGAATTGATTTATTTGAAGAATTTTATTTTCCTAGAGTAAACTAATATTTTGTAAATTATAAAATATTTGTTTTAAAATATATAATACTTTAGAATGCAAGCAGAGATGTTAACATTAACAGATCAAAATAAATTAACAGACAATAGATACAGGCCCATAGATTTTTACATCATTTTTTATTGATTGGAGTGATAAAACACCCAAATAGAGCAAAAGTTAAAAAAAAAACTGTTAAGGAAAATAGCATTTGGCCATGCCCTGGACAGTTGTTGGACTTCAATACTAATAGTTCGTTAAGTGATGTACTCAAAATGCAATTCAATTATGTGGGTAGTATGAATAGGTGGTGGAGTAATCGTGCTGTGTAAACTCGTAGATCCGATCAAAAGACTGTAAACAGACTCAAAAAAGTTTGCAAAGAGATCTACAATGCAATTAATGTGTTAAATTTAGCCCATTTTTTAAAGTTGATCGTATCAGACTATACACCTACGTTTAAATTTGACGTACCCCCAAAAACTTTAAAATTATATTTAATTTCATCTTCCACATTCTTAATGTGATCAGAATAACACGAATTAGACAATTGATTAAGCTTATCACGTATAGCACTAAATGTGTGGGAGCCAGCTGCTGATTGAGACAGCTCATATGCTTTGTGCATTTCTTTAATAACAAAACTTTGGCAACTGAGTCATAACAGTATAAGCATTTGGCCAAAAATAAAAGAAATGTAATTCTACTAGCCTGATGGAGAGCAGCAGCAATCATTAATATCAAAGTGAAGCAAACAAAAAATGATTACTGTAGCAGTTTAAATGGCTGTAGAACTGTAAAACTTATAAACCTGCCTGGCAAGCGTAGTGTTTTAAATGCCAACATATTTTCAAAATTGATATCATGTCAAATTCTAAAATGATACTACTATAGTTAAAAACCTCCCCCTGATACATCAAACTACCTTACCGATTCTAGGATAAGCACATATTAAAAAAATAAACAAAAACGGCAAAAAACACCTTTATAAAGACTGGTTGCAAAAAACATCTTGTCACAAAAACGCACACAATCTCAGACTGCGTAATCTATATTACGCTCAAACTGATCAAAAGATATAGCTTACAAGTAATTCAATCCTACGCTCCAACTAGTTCCGTAGAAGATAAATAAGTAGAACAATTGTACAAAAACACACACTGTCACACAAAAAGTAGAAAAGCAAAGTTTGTTACAACAATGGGCAATTTTAATGCAAAAATTGGCCGGGAGTCAAAATCTGTCCCGAACATTGGTTTAATGCAAAAGCAAAAAGCAAAGTATTTAGTAAATGTTGGAATTAATTGTTGTAAGTAGTAGTGTTTAAATTGCTCTCATACTACTGACACATTAATATATTACGTAGTTAGCTGTGGTTGTTAGGTCTGTATATAAATAAAAAATAAAATTACTGACTTCAATCTTATGTCAATATAAGTAGTATTTTTTTAAAAATTAAATTGCTCTCTCCGCATAAAACGTATTTAATTCCACTGATAGGAACCTGCAGCTCTCAACAGGTTATGGGCCCAGTGGTCGCGAGTGAACAAGAAATATTAAAGTGAAAAGAAAAGCACGTGGTTTATATGAACTGGTAGTGAACAAAGAATGAAGAGACCATTCCGCGTGTCCTCCGTGTGAAACAGTTCGCGACACCAAAAGATAAACTAATTCGAAAGAAAGTGTGCAAGTAGTGAAAATGGTAGACTCAAGCAGCCTCATTCATATTGGCAAGTTCAATGGAAAAGAATACCGACAGTGAAAGTTCCAGATAAAATGTGCTTTGCGTGCAAAACGCGTGTACGACGTCGCCATCGGAGCGTCACCAAAACTAGCAGGCATCCCAACCGACAAGAAAGAGAAAGAGAAATTCTACAAGTGGAATAAAGACGACGCGCTAGCAATGTGCATCTTAACATCAGCAATGGAACGAACACAAATTAGCCTGATTGAAACATGTGAGTCAGCAAATGAAATTCTTATTAAACTCGAGTCCATTTATGAACAAAAATCGGAAACGAATAAAATGTTAGTGCATGAAAAATTTTACCAATATCAGATGCAAACTACTGACACAGTAGCACAACATATTGCAAAAATAGAATCCTTATCGCGACAAATTAAGGAGTCAGGAGATGCAATTAGTGATGTTGCAATCGTGACAAAAATCGTTAGTACGTTGCCTAGCAAATATCATGCTTTTCGTCAGGCTTGACTCTCGCTTGATGAGACTAAACAAATCATAGTGAATTTGACGGCAAAACTTCTCGACGAAGAAAGCAATTTAAACCGCGGAAATGAAACCGATGGATCCAGAGCAATGACAACAAGCGAAAACAATCCGCATTCGACCAAGAAGAAATTTGATAAGTCAAGAATAACGTGACTTAATTGTTCCAAGAAAGGCCATTTTGCAAGCGAGTGCAGGACGCCATCGAAAAAAGAACAAGAAACACAAAGCACGAACAGAAATCACTCAAAAAAACAAGGAGGTGCTTTCAACGTGGAAAGAAACCAACAAGCACTGTCTGCAGTCGAAGAAAGAGAAGAAATCTGGCTGCTCGATAGCGGTGCATCATGCTATATGTCGGCCAATAAGGAATGGTTCGAAGACATGCTGCCACTAAATGGAGCCAATCTCAAATTAGGGAATGATACCATTCTTGAAGTCTCAACAAAAGGGACAATTAGATTCGAAAAACAAATCGATGATGTTTGGTATGAAGGACAAATGTATGATGTGTGGTATGTACCAGATCTAAAACAAAATTTATTTTCTGAAGGTCAAATCACAAAGAAAGGGTTCTCAGTTGCAGAAGGTTGCGGAACTGACAATAATTTGTATAAGATGTCATTTCGTAAATCAAAGAGACTCGATGCAGAAGCAAATGTAGTGAGTGGTACTCTCAAGCAGTGGCATGAACGCCTCGGACACGTGAATAAAGAAACTCTCAAGAAAATGCTGAATGAAAACTACGGAAATATTACAGCAACAAGTCAAGAAGACTTCTTTTGTAAGAGTTGTGTCTTGGCAAAACAACACAAGCTCAAATACAACAAAATCGAAAGGTATGAAACGCAGCCCGGTGAACTCATTCATTCTGACGTGTGTGGTCCAATAAACGTGGAATCGCTCGGAGGCGCAAAATACTATGTGCTATTTAAGGATGATTGCACTAGTTACAGAGTAATTAAGTTGCTGAAAAACAAGAGCAATTTTTTTGAAGCATTTAAAAACTTCACTAAGATGTGCATCACACAACGTCACAAAATAAGACGTTTGAGAATTGACCGTGGCACTGAATACAAAAATGATCGTGTCACTTCATTCCTTAATGATGAAGGCATAATTCTAGAAACAACCGGACGATACACGCCGCAACAAAACGGCAGGAGCGAAAGGGAAAATCGCACAATAATGAAAAGTGTAAGAGAAATGCTCTTCACCAAAGAACTACCGAAGGAATTGTGGGAAGAAGCAGCAAACACAGCAGTGTACATTATCAACAGAACTTTTAAAGTCAAATCATGGACGGAACACCCTTCGAAAAGTGGTGTGGCAAGAAGCCATCACTTTCTCATCTACGAGTATTTTGCAGCATTGCTTACCTACATGTGCCCAATCATCTACGAAAATAACTAGATAAGAAAATTAAAAGCTCGTGTTAATCGGATACGAAGGTAATTCAAATAACTATAGGCTTTTCAATCCTGAGACCGGCAGCATTAAAGTTTCCAGAGAAGTTATTTTCAATGAAAATGCAACCATTGAAAATCCGACTCCACGAAGCATAGTAATCGACACATCAATTGAAGAGATCAACCATGAACAAGAGGATCAAGAGATAATTGAAGAAGTCAACCACAAACAAGAAGATCAAGAGAGAATTAAAGAAGTCAACTACGAAGAAGAGGCTCAAGAAAGAAATAAAGAAGAAAAATATAACAAGCCCGATGATGATATGTTTAATAAAAATCTAAATAGCGACAACAAAAGGGACAATGATGATCCAAAAACACACAATCTGCGTGCAAGAAATAAAATTCCGAAACCAAAGTACCTGAATGATTTTGAACAAGGTGAGATAAATTTTACTGAAGTTTACTTACCCACTACCTACGTAGAAGCAATGGAAAACGACAAAAAGGACAAATGGAAGCGAGTAATCCAAGAGGAGTTAAAATCACTAGATAACAACATTACGTGAGAGTTACAGCATCGCCCCAGTAACAAGAAAATTATCGGCTCACGTTGGATCTTTAAAGTCAAAAGCAAAAATGACGACACCATCTACAAGGCGAGATTATGTGCAAAGGGTTACAGCCAAGTGAAAGGGATAGACTACAAAGAAAGTTAGCACTTGCAGCACACTACAAGCTCGAAATAAGTCAATTCGATGTTAAGACCGCATTCCTTTACGGAAAACTAGACAAAGATATATATATGGAACCACCAGAAAGTGTGAACTCTAAGCAAAACATGGTATGCAAACTAAAGAAATCTCTATATGGATTAAAACAATCCCCGAGATGTTGGAATTCGCGTTTCAATGAAAACTTAAACAAAATTGGACTACATCGATGCTTGATGGACATGTGTGTATACTCAGGCGTGATCAATGAAGAAGCAGTCATTCTTGTCATATATGTGGACGATGGACTAATTTTCTCATGAAGATGCGAGACACTCAAGAAAGTGACACTTAAAACAAGAATTTAAAATTACAATCTGTAAACCTCAAAACTTCATGGGACTGAAAATCAAACGTAATCCACAAAGCGGCTCGATCTCAATCAAATTAAGTGGATTTATAAATCGAATCCTTGACAGATTCAACCTGCAAGACTCAGCTGGATGTTTTGTACCAGCACAACCAGGAGTTTCGATGTCAAACAATAATGAAGAAATGAACGAAAACGTTCCCTATCGTGAAATAGTTGGGTCCCTAATATTTGCAGCAACTGCATGTCGACCAGACGTTGCTTTTATCACCAATATACTGAGTAGAAGGGGAATTCCACAGTGGAATGCAGCAAAGAAAGTGCTACGTTATCTGAAACAAACAATCAATGAAAGACGTATGGACGAAACGATGAGAGACTCCAAATAATCGGTTACCCTGATTCCGATTATGCAGGGGACATCTGTCTTCAAGATCGGAGAAAACACCATCACGTGACGCACTCAACTACAGAAGACTGTCGCTTGTTCTACCGCGGAAGCCGAATACATCGCCGCATCCGAATCCGTGAGAGAAGCTATGTGGCTAAAGCAGCATCTAAATGAACTTTAAATATCAACAAGTGCGGTTATAATAAATGTGAACAATCAAAGTGCCATAAAGAACCCAGTTTTTCACCACAGAACCAAGCATATTGAGATTAAATATCACCTCATAAGAGAAAAATATCAAAAAGGGCAAATTCAATAGCAATATGTCAATACGAAAGTACAAGCAGCCGATATTCTCACAAAAGCCCTAGATAAAAATGACTTTATTAAAATGAAACATTTGTTAAACTTTAGCACTTAAGTTTTCATTTTCATGTGTATGTATGCAATTTAGTGGGAGTGTTGGAATTATTTGTTGTAAGTAGTAGTGTTTAAATAAAAATTAAATTGTTCTCTCCGCATAAAACGTATTTAATTCCACTGATAAGAACCTGCAGCTCTCAACAGTAAACTTGTCTAGTGGTGTGGTTTAGATTCTGTCTGATGTTTGTGTAACTATTATCGCACGCCACAAACATACAAGAAAGATGCCTACGCTGATAGCAAGCAGACACTATAAGAAGAAGATACCCAAAACCAAAACATAAAAAATAGTAAAGTAAAAATTCCTGAAATTAGCAAAAATAAATAAAAAAACATCACTGAAGTAGATAAAAACGGGAACTGGTCAAGAGAAAACCTAAAAAATACTCAAAATAGTAGGAGAAAGCAGTAAAAATTCTCTAAAATAAACGCCTTAACAAAGAACAAATCCCGAGAGCATAGAAAAGACAAAAATAATCCTACTTTACAAAAAAGATAAAAACAAGAAAATCGATAGACCCAGTATGACTGCTTACTATCACATCTATACAAGCTTTTTACTGATATAATAACTGCCAAGCTAACAAATCAAAAACGTGGGCAATTTTAAAAGCACTATTCAAACACCGTGGAAATTATCTACAAGAACGTTACACTCCAAGTTAAGATCAAAGACAGATTTCAGTCAAAAAACCTTAACACTCAAGAATGTTTTTAAAAGTTTATCCTGGCAAAAAAAAATCAATATTAATTTAACCTTCTAAATCATCTAGGTTTTGCAGATAATAATGTCTTAATCAGCAATAAAGCAGAAAAAATAACAACTATAATAGAAGAACTTCATTAATGGTCAATAAAACTTGGGTTTTATATAAACTTGGCTAAAACCAAATTGAAGAGCCAAGAACAAATTCAAACCACCATCTGGGACATTAAATTGGCAGCATTAAATTGAGAAATCAAAACCAAACCGCAAAAATAACTAGAAAAGCTGGAGTGCAAGCTGAGCTTTATCCTCAAAAACCCAAAAATCCCTCCTAACATCAAGCCAAAAATTTAATAGAGTCAGTAACAACATATAGCCTCAAAATCGTAGCACTAACGCAGAAACGACTCAAAAAACAAAGAATTTAGAGAAATTACAAAAACCACAAAAATATTGGAACGAATCGCTCAACTCAAGTGGAAATAAACAAAACACGTAGCAAGCAAGACTCGGCTAGGTAGGCCAATAAGATTATACAATAACCGTTAAAAAAAATAAGAAAAGCGTAAAATAAACGTAAATAATAACAGCACAAAAATAGAAGTTTTTGAAAAAAATTAATTCAACCTAAACGTGTTAGCAACTAAAGTAGCTGCAGGACAATTGGTCTCCTTTTTCAGACGGAATTCATCGTTAACACTTTATAATCAAAAATTCCTAGTTCTTAATCCATAACAGAGCTATATCAGCCACTCACACTAAACATAGTATGCGCCATTAAGGTGGAAAAATTGTCCCATAAAACTATCGTGCATCTTTTCTCGGAAGTTAATTAATAATTCATTTCCGTTTTGGGCTTTATTATGAGTATAATAACAACATTTGAATAAGCTATTTTAGTACAAATATATTACCAAATAAAAAAGTTTAGTGTTAAAAATTGTTCAATTTATTTCAAACTTAGTTCATATTAATGATATTTTATAAAAAAAAATTATGCCGCAAAAATTATCACAAAATGATTATTTGTTTGCTTTAAAAGTAGCACCAAAGATGAGGATACTTTTGGGTGTAAACAATAAGCCCACCGATGGCTCCGCCCATTACGTTCGGTACTGTTTTTATTACACAATTGGTAGTTTGATTTTATTGGGTGATCGTCGTCATGGGTGGTATTTTACTACAGTGCAAGTGAAGCGCTCCCGGTGGTTTATCACGGAACCATTCCTGACAATTCTGTCCTTAATAGTATGTTCGCATTCAGTGTAAACTACGCAGTCTTCGCACATTTTAGTAGTAGTTACAACTTTGTCAAAAGTTTGGCTGCTGTTAATAAAAAACTGATAATACTTGACATTTATGCTAATTGGTAAATTAAAAAAAAAAATCTGCTTTTAATATACGATCACTATTAGCATTTTTGTGGTATGGTCACTTATCCCCATATTAAGTTCTAAATACTTCTTGACATCAACTTATCACCTTGCATCTTAAATTTTAGCAGATTCGCCGTTCTTTATTTGAAGAGTAGATGATGATTTGAAATCAATTAATTTTGTTCATAAGAAACTGAATCTTTTTTTTTTAAATTAATTTATGTAACTTCTGTCTTTTTCTGCTACAAGCTTAATCACCGTTGCCAAAAGTTAAAATAGTCTCAAATTCAAAAATTGCAACTTATTGAGTTCATTAACGTGCACGCAACATCAAGGCAGTACACAAGATCTACTAAATTTCTTTTTTTATCCAAAAGAAGGTGTACTCATCACAACACATGTTTTCTTAACCAAAAAAACTGACCCTCTAAATAGAAAATCTACACCCAAGCGCCTCTGGTGTATCAGTCCGGTACTCTAACTATTACACCACCTGAGCGGTGACTCAATTTCAAGATTGTTACACTTTTGCAAAATACTTCACACTCATTACTAATTAAAACTTGAAAAAGCAAAACCAATAGAAAATACAATATTGTTAACTTAAAAAGTTTGATTAATAGTTATTCTATCTCCAAAATAATTATTTTTTTCAAATCAATGTAAAAGATATAATGACAAAACAACATTTTTGTTAACGTCGAAGTTTTTTTGTGGCAACTTATAAAACAAACAAAAAAGTTCACGGATAAAAATTATCAATTATTTTTTTAAATTATTTAACAATTTACACATGATTTCTTCAAATCATCTAAGTACTTTAGTGTAAAAAATAGTCGTACACAACTTCTATTAATCATTTATTACAAAAGTTTTCATAATCTTAAATACCTTCCTCAGAACTTGACAGGCAATTTTTTCATTGCTATTGCCCATAAAAAACAAACCAATAGTATTGTAAACAACAACAAAAATTATCAGTTCTTCTCGTCAAAAGTTATCATTCCAATAGGAAGGAAATTCAATAAAACAAACAAACATTTGCCAACAATAAGTTTAATCTAATTTACCATACTAATCTATGACATGTGGTAATCCAAATATGTCGCATTTAAACAGTTTTGCCTGTCCTCCATGCTTCTCAAAACTTATGTCTATCTACGGCCTGATTTTTATCTCTTACCAATGCCTCTTGTTTCCTATATTTTTTTTAATTACGAAATATTACAAACTTTCTAAACTTAGTTTTTTTTGTGTTAAATACGTTTCTCAATCGATTAAATTAGTTTGAAAAACAATATGTTGAATGTGTCTTGATATTCTTGGTATGCATCGCAATGTCCTCATTTTAAAAGGCTTTTAGGCTTTTCCTAGTAGGTTGACAATCAGTAAAGCTTTCCACGCCATAAAGCAAGCATGCGTAACATTCTACTACTTGGTATCGTATATTAAAATTAATATCTTTTGTTGGTTAGTACGTTTCGCATTTTCGTAACAACCTAGGTATTCCTATTTGAACTTCCTCCCTCATTATGATTTAACCAAAATAAAAGGTTTTCCAATAAGAAGTTTCACAGTTCGCAAAACTGAAGCACTTTTTGGTCGTCGTAAAGCAATAGTAAACCTGGTGGAAAAATTTGAGCTGTTGGGACAAGTTTGTAATGTAAAGAGTCGAAACCGTGTGCATTGCTAAAAACACATGAAAATATTGCTGATGTAGCACGTGGTGTTGAAGAAAACCCGGGTTTGTCAATTCCTCGTCGATCTTTGGACATTCCCTAAACGACATTACACCGTATTTTGCACATTGGAGGCTACGTTAATAAGCAGAATTGTCACATTTGGGGCTCAGAAAATCCAAGAATGATTGATTGAAAAGTCTTTGCATCCTCAACGTGTCACTGTTTGGTGCGGTTTTTGGGCTGGCGGTGTGATTGGACCCTACTTTTTCGAAAATCAGGCTGGTGCAACTGTTACGGTGAATAGATGGCGCTACCGAGCTATGATTAATGATTTTTTATGGCCGGAATTGGAAGATATTGATGTGAACCACGTTTATTTTCAGCAAGACGGCGCTAAGTGCCACACAAGTAACGAAACAATCGCAATTTTGCAAGAAAAGTTTCCTGACCGTGTTATTTCTAAAAGAGATGATCATAATTGGCCACCAAGATCTTGTAATTTAACACCTTTAGACTTTTTTCTTTAGAGCCACTTGAAAGATAAGGTCTATGCCAATGTTCCACAATCGAATCAAGACCTTACAGATGGAATTCGTGAAGTTATCGAGGACATACAGCCGCAACAGTGCGACTTAGTCATGGCAAATTTCATAAAAAAAATGTGTTACTGCAACCGTAACCGTAGCGGCCATTTGACTGATATCGTTTTCAAATGTTAATGGCATACTTTCCTCTTTACAATACAATACAATACCCGTTTTTTTTTTAATATCAAAATGAAACCTCTAATTGGAAATCCCTATACATGCACCAATCAGTTAAAAAATCAGACGTCAACTAAGTACTTTGCAATATGCCTAAAGTCTATTAGGTAACTATTGTAAAACGTTCTACTAAACAATACAAAAAAACAAGATATATCTGAACCAGTAAATAAAATACGACTATTGGGTAGTATTTGTCATAATATAATTATTTTAATCTAAACAAATTATATTCTTAAACTTAAAAATTAAATTTATAATAAAAATTAAAGAATTTGAAAAAGTTATTTGCCGGAATTTTATTTAGATTACATGCAGTATTCAGAAGCAATACAAAATAGTATGTAAATAATTGTATTGTTAAGATACATACAAAATCTATAAACAAGTACTCGTATCTATAAATTGTTCAAATATGTAAATCTAAAATACGTCAAGTTGAAATTTGTTCGAAAATTTTATTTGTATTTGATGTAGCATAAAGCATAATGCAATTTGTTATTTTATTAACAGAACAGAACAACAAACTATTTTATATTTGTAGAATGTTATTATTATAATTTCATTATAAATATAATAATAATAATCTACAAACATAAAATAGTTCGTTGCTCGCGCTCGGCGCCTCCACCATATTTTACATATTCTCCAAAAATATTTTATAATTAAATTAAATTAAATACATAGTAACCTTTAAATTTATCATTTTTAAATGTCTCTAAATAACAAAATATTTGGATTATTGTACTGCCCGTGCTCAGACTGCTTTATTCATATAAACTCTGTACTGTAATTCAAACATAATGAATTACAGTACAGACTTTTATTATTAAATGATCATGAAATGCAATGCGCATTTCACTATAATTTAAACATGCGCATGTCAAATCAAATTACTAAAAATTAAAAAATCCAAAATAATATATTTAATTAAAGTAAAAATAAATAAAAACACAATTTATTTTCTTTTATACTCAGCTAAATAATGTTCGCACCTTTACATGAATATACGTCTATCTGAAAAGTACAAACAAAATCTAAATTAATCCG
The DNA here is from genome assembly GCA_963932245.1 of Tachinus rufipes. Taxonomy (NCBI): domain Eukaryota; kingdom Metazoa; phylum Arthropoda; class Insecta; order Coleoptera; family Staphylinidae; genus Tachinus; species Tachinus rufipes. The sequence continues at coordinate 35,834,870 of OZ010741.1, read as the reverse complement.
TATGGAAAGGCACCGACCATAATCTGGTAGTTGCAATCGTTCGACTCTCTCTGGAAACTCCGCATGCAAGAATAACAACAAAAAAGTTGGACTACACCAAACTTAAGGATTCATATATCTCAAAAACCTATGCTGACAAGCTAAAGATGAAGGATACAATACCAAACAAACTCATATCGGTATACAAAACATGGCAACATGTAGTAGACACAATAAACACTAATGCAAACAAACCTTAGGCTGGTGCCAACGACAAAGAAAACAAAAGTGGATGAGCGATAACATCTTACTGTTAATAGAAGAACAAAAAAAAAACATAAGTACCATCCTAGGGAAAACAAAATGCTGAACACACAAATCAAAAAAGAAATCCGAATAGCAAGAGAAACATGGCTCGGAGAAAAGTGTCGGAAAATAGAAAAATGTCACGCTAAACACGACTCCTTCAACATGCACAAACTTATTAAGGAAATGACACATACATATAAGAAAAACCAGTATGGAAAACTAATAGATGATAACAACAAACTAATGGTGGAGCAGAAAGATCAAATAAACACATGGAAGAAAAAAAAAGCTGTGTATGGATGACAAACCAACCTTCTCAGTTGAGGCAGACACTAAAATGGAAAGACCAACTATTCTCAAAAAAAACTACAAAAAGCAATTCAAGACACAAAAAGTAGTAAAAACCCCTGGACCAAACAACCTAAACTCTTTAAGGCAATAAATGATAAAACTTTAACACATCCACTAAGACTATTATTATTAGCCTCATGAGCCATGCGGTGAAAATATTTTTACGTATCATACAAACCCGTATATAAAAAAAGATTGACCAAGAAATCGGAAACACCCAGTTTAGTTTCAGGAACGAATTCAGTACGAGAGAGGCACTGTTCTCCATGCAAGTTTTAACCCATAAATGTCTTCAAATGAATCAATCACAAATTGCAATACCCAGATCCACTTTTCAAAAACTAGGACCATTAGTATGCAACAAATATCTTTCACTTAAAACCAGATGAAGAACCGTCAAATGTTATGTCTTCTAGGTACTATTGTATGGAGTCGAGGGGTAAACACTGAAGGTATCATCTATGAATAAAATCAAAACCTTCAAAATGTGGTTGTATCAAAGGATGCTAAAAATTCCATGGGCAGACAAAGTAACAAACAACAAAGTACTCAAGCGAATGAAGAAAGATACAAAACTACTCACGACCGTAAAGCGTAAAATTTCTGCAATTAATCATGAAAGGGAAAATAAAAGCTAAACTGGGAATCCAAAAAAAAAGGTTCTTCTGGCTGCTAAACCTGCAACAATGGTTCAAAATTAGGAAGGCTTCTACACTAATACGACTCGCACAAAAGCGGGACAAGTTCAGACATATGGTCGCCAACCTCCTGTAAGAAGAAGGCACTGGAAGAAGGTAGTCGATCGTTCCTATATCTCATCGAATCAATTCCTAATTGTCAGACTACTAACTTGCACATTTTAAGTATTGTAAAGTTCAACTTGTAATTGCCGTAAGACACAGCGTCTGATTTACAATGCATTTAAACGTAAAAATCCGTCATTAGCTCTTCGTGTGTATTCCGACTTTCTCTGAACTTATTTACTATTCTTAAAACCGTGGACAATTGAATTCCCAATGCTGCAGCCAAATATATTTGACTTCGGCTATCGTCAACTGAAGACAGAACAGAAACTGTTTAGTCTCAAAAGAATTAATGTTCATTTGAAACCAAAACTACAAAACATTTTATATAATAATTATATAGATCTTTAAAAAAAAACTAATAAAGTAATTTACTCCTCCCACAAATTCAAGAAAATCAAATCAATATTCTAAAAAAAAATACAAATTACTTTTTGTCAATTTTTTTATTATTTATAGAAAAAAACTATGCCAAGACAATAAATATCAGGGAAAACCAAATTACAAAACAAGTTCGACTTTTATCAACCCGTAGAACAAACAAATTTAAAAGAAGAATATGTTATATAAGAACACCTCCAAACAGTATACCGTAATTCTAAAGAACATCTTTGAAAAGCTCCACATTACAAGTAAAGATATACAAAGACATTAATTACTGATAAAATTAAAAAAAGAAGTCCGACAAAGCAATACCATATCCCCTAAACTATTTACGCTAACTTTAAAAGAAGTGTTTAAAATAGTTAAAAAAAAGATTTACATAAGAAATAAAAAAGTCTTCATAAGAACCACGATATCCAATGTTGCAAAACGTATTACTAAATTCAAGTGAAACTGAGTTGAATGCGTTGCCAAACAGGAATTAGAAAAGTGGACAAACTAACTTATCCACTGGATTCCAAAAAGAAAAACTAAAAAAGAAATAGAAAACCCAGAAAAAGATGGCTAAACAACATTAAAGAAATACCAGGAAAAAAGTGATACCAGACGGCACAGAATAGACTGGCATAGAAGTTAATACAAAAAGCCTATGTTCAAAATTAGAATCTAGTGATAAAAACAGGAAAACGTAGGTGATGCAAATTTTTGGCGTAAAATATAGAACTTTAAAATTGAGAATTATCGTTAAAGAATGCTATCAAAAAATAAATTATAAAAACTAGTAGTTAACTTGTATGACAATACAAATCACAAATTTGAGTGATTAATTTGTATATAATAAAAATTTGATACAATAACTAAACTCGTTCGGCTAATCCTCAAGTAATAATTTATTTTCTAAAATAAACAAACAAAAAATCTATTAAATTAACAAAAATTTGATTTGGTAATACCCACGTCCACAAAACTACGCCCAAACTAATGTTAAAGGTTCCCGCGTTTCCCCATAATCATTGAACTTAATATTGAAATTACATATTACAAAAAATTTTACAGTAAATAATTTATTATCAGTGCGTACAACTCAGTAAAAAAAATATATTCAAGTATATATCTGACTAAAAAAATAAAAACCCAGCTTTGTAAATCTCTAGTACATTTTCATTCCAACTATGTTCATGGTCCATTTTTAAACATAACTAAAACTTAAATACAAAAAGTTTAAAATGCTTGTTTGCTTTTAATTTATAATGTTTACTAACTCAGTTATGTTCACTGAGCCTTTTAATGCAGTCGTAGCTTTGACGTATGATACTCCGATGATAGGTAAAGAGACAAAAACCAAATTGAGTGTTTCAAAATACGTTAATTTCTTTCTGTCATTATTTAATAGCAAATTATTCTTCATATTTAAGTAGAATCTGGTTATCCTCCGTAATTGATGCACAGAGTTTTTTACGTCTCGCAAACAATAGATGGGACGCCCTCAATTACCTCTTACTCATATTCTAGAACAATATATTTTAATGTAACATTTAAAATGTCTCTGCAATATAGATTGTTCTTGCTTGTATTTAAAATCATATCAAAAGTGATTAAAAGTTGTCAATATGACACTCCTCATTTGTTTTGTATGTTGTAGAAGATAATTAAATTAGCCATTCAATATTCAATATGTACATGCAAATGTATTGACAAAATAATTTCGGCTGTAATGACTAGAAAAGCTAAAATTTTATTTTATGACGTTTTAATGTACATAATAACGAATGATTTAACTCACTCATTTTCGACAAACATCATCCAGTTCTAAACTGCATAATGTTTAAATAGGAAAAGAAAGTTATAAAATAGTGGTTACAATAAAAATAAATGAGATGTATGCTAATATTTCCGTTTTAGCCAAATTAAAACCATACCTTTTTAAAACTGAAATTACTATACTGATACATAATTTGCAATATTATATTGTTTATAACCTAAACCTAATTAAGCAGTACTATATATTATATTAATCAAATTGCATTAGATAATAAAATATTACAAAATATTAACATATCAACCAATATGTAAACGAATCCAATTAAGAATATATCTAAAAACATGTAAGGTTAAACACTATTCAATGTCTCTAATTTACATATAAAATGCATAATATTTTTCTAACACAAAAATGTGGCAATGTAATTAAAATTTATACGATCTTGTTTTCGCCAAATACTTATGTTTTGCAATCTTCAAAAAAAAATTCTATGTACACGAAGAACACGTTTTATATTTTTATCATACATATAATGATACGTTTTCAGGTGTTATTTAGTTTTTCTAGTAAGTGGAACAATAGTTGAATTTGTGTACCAATTTATTTAATTGGGTGTTAATTTATTGCTAGACCTTTGCATGATCTTTGATATTATAGTGATGTGTTTTTATTTTAATGAAAATAATTATTTTCATGCGGTGAAAGTACGCAACAATTTCGGCGTGTATAATAATTCTTTTTGTAATTGCAAATTTATACAGGTAATTAAATTGTTTTGATAGATTTTTAATAATTAATAACTTTCTATTTATATTATGCAGTATTTATAAACGTAGACAAATAACTATTTGGTTATTAAAATGAGTAAGTGATATTGAACAATACAAATGACGTCTATTTTGGGTTGATGGTATGTGAAGCGATCAAGCGGCGATCCACCGACCACGGATTTATTCCAAGAATAATAATCTGATCTTTCCCAAGTACCAAACTACTAAAGCAAAACCAGTCGAATATTCTATATCTGGGAGTGGTTGGACCAGTGTATGGCATACATGCTACATTATTTTCAATGCCTAATTATTGTTTACATCTCAAGGTGACCGAATATGTATGTGTAGTCATAAATACTTCTATATGTCTTAGTCAGGTAACTTTTGGTACCTGCTCTTTATGCTCTTTTCAATGCAGCATCGCAATATAATAATAATCCCACATATCAGACTCACTCAAACGTTTTTATTTATTGCACCTTCTAGACTTTTTCTTCCTTTATTTAAATATATTTTGTGTATAGGTGATTTTTTGTTTGCTTCTTAAATATTTGTACGAGGTCCGGGATATGGGTTACTGATTCACACAATACTCTTTTTAAATGTAATGTATTTTGTCATTATTCTTTATAGCTGACATCTCTTTCATCAATATTGATATGTACTGGGTTTGTTAAAATCAAATTAATGTTATTTACTTTAAATTTACAGATATAATTATGCTGTTAATTACATTGTTTCCTGTATGTAAGCATTATGAATTATTATTTATATTACAAATACCCAGTGGGATACATTCACTTATATAATGAATTAATACAATGCGTTTTTCTATGCGAATTAATGTAAAAACCAACTAATATATATTTTATGTTTTTTGCAAAATTAAGTATTCAATTATTTATAATGATTCTCTTATAATTATATAAAAACTCAATTTTGCAAAAAGTAATAAAATATGTATCAATTGGTATATTTTTTCTTCTCTTTGTTTAACTATTTTATTATATATAAAAATCATATAATTGTCAACTCAATGACAAAAATCTTAAGTATGTCTATCTATCTACTATGCAACATGATAATGAATCGTATAAAATTGCATACTTTTCCGTAGCAATAACAGTTGCACAATGGACATATTACAGTAAGGAGTCGAAAACCAAGGCTTCCCTTTACAATAAAAATAAATTTATGAAATTAAAAATTAAATTCATATTAAAACTATTATTTCCATACGTACGTAAACGTACATTTTATTTTATAAAGGGTGTTTTAGAGGCGGCAAACTTTAAATTGACAACAATCTTACATGTGACAGCTGATTTGACACTTCTCGGTTGTTTTCCGGTTAGTTTGGTTCATCATGACTAAACTCACGCCAGAGCAACGTTTGCAAATTGTTCAAATTTATTTTCAAAAACATGGTTCAGTTCGAGAAACTCATCGGGCATTACGTGCATTGTATGGTGCTCATAATCGTCCATCAGAGCAATTAAATCAAGAAACTGTGCATCGTTTTCGCAACACGTTTAATCTAAATAAGCATCCAGTACGTTCGTACAGTGCGCACACATTGATAGTGTGCAGCGTAGTGTTAATGATGATCCAAACGTGTCAATTCGTCATCGTGCTCAACAATTAAACTTGTATCTATCCACCTTATGGAAATTTTGCAAAAAGATCTTGGTTTACAAGCTTATAAAATTCAACTTGTACAGGAATTGAAGCCATACGATCATTGTTCGCGCCGTACAGTTGGTAAATGAACCGAGAAAAAGATTGCTATTGATCCACAATTTTATTTAAACATTTTGTTAAGTGATGAAGCACACTTTTCGTTAAATGTCTATGTCAACAAACACAATTATCGCATTTGGAGTGAAAATAATTGTCAAAACACCATAACAATTTCCAAAAAAATATTATGGTCGGAACGTTACAGTCAACGGTGAGAGGTACAGAGACATGATTGCCAACTTTTTCGTGCCTCAATTGGTCAGCATTAATGTTGCAAACATGTGGTTTCAGCAGGACGGCGCCACATGCCATACATCGCGCGATACAATTAATTTACTGAATGAAACATTTCACAAACGATTAATTTCACAAAATGAACTTATTAACTGACCTCCTCGTTCGTGCAATTTGACGCCATTAGATTATTTTCTCTAGAGATGTGTAAAGTCCTATGTCTACACTGATAAACCAGAAACAATTGAGCACTTGAAAGCCAACTCTTGACGCATTATTGCCGAAATATAGCCTGAATTACTGCAAACACTGTGCAAAAATTAAACCTCCAGATTATGCCATGTACGCTCCAGCCGAGGCGGTCACATGCTCATAATCATATTCAAACAATAATGCCATACAATTATCTGTCAAATAAAGCCAATTTCATGAATTTTAAAAACATTTTTCTGTGTTTTATTTCAATTTAAAGTTCCCCGCCTCTAAAAAAACATTCTTTACTTCTCAAATAGATAACTACAGAAAAAATATTATTTAAAAGTTAAAAAAAAATCACGACAACAATAAATAGAACAATAATCTAAACTAATGATATATTTTATATAATTTTACGTTTGTTGCGACAATATTATATTAACTAATAATTTCAAAAACAAAATAATGCATAAAATATATTCCACGACAAAATATTATTTACATATTTCACAATAAATAAGTTGCGAACCCGATCATTTCCTTCCCCATTAGCGCTGAAGGTTTAACTCAATCTAAATGCACATGACTAAATTTAAAGATGTGATTTAAATGATCTGCAAATAGAGACAGAAAACCTAATCAAGGATGACCAGCCTAAACAAGTACTTAAAAAAATCTCACAATTGATTTGTTCTCTACAAGAGTTTATATATAAATACAGGGAGTTTATAAATGAATGGGATTATGTAATCACTTTAAATATGCCGCCTTTTTAAAATTGTCCACTATACTACATATGTTTTCATATGTTTGCTTGACAGCTGTCGAAGTTGATCTGTCAAGACAAATAGTTTAGTAAACAATTTAAAAAAAGCGGCACATTTAAAGTGATTACATAATCCCATTCATTTATAAACTCCCTGTATATATATAGTTTTGTGATCATTGGGTGGAATAAATCAGTGATCTCGTCGCTGGTCCCAACCCCAAATAAAAAAGAAGGGTTCCTAAAAACCAGGTAAAATCGCAAGAATGCTCAACCAAAACTATGCCTCAAAACGGAACTGATTGAAAGATGACAACACATGCAAGAAAAAGGGTTAAGAAATAAAAAACAAAAAATTTTGCGTGTTGTAACCTGGAACATCAGTTTAACAGCAGAAAACAGAAAACCTTAAAAGAATTAAACAATCACCAAAAACGATATCTCTTCAAAAAACAAAGAAAAAGATCAAAAACAATATGGCGACTATTTACAAATATAAAATAGAGTAAAAAAACACAAATATTCCCGCGAGAATCACACATTTTAATTATTATGACTTTAAATATTAAATTTCATCTATAAACCAAAATTAAGTAAATAAAAAAAACAACGTTTGCTTCTTTTCAAACAATTTTATAGTATATGTTCACTATTCAATCCAAGCAATAAAACTCAATCCGCCGACGTTTTGATAATCCGTTCCAAGTCGTCCTCTTCCTGCACATCCAAATGAAAGGTAAGGTTTTTATGTTATTACAACTAAATCCAAAAGTCTAGCACAGACAACTGTTTGGTTTTACAGACCTTGTCAGTGTATCTTGTGTGACGCCGTCATTGCATGATAGCAAAGAAAAAAAAATTAAAACTACAAAAAAGCATAAATTCAATTAAGTTTACTGCGTTTCTGTTTTTTTTTTTAACGGTTTTTCACTATAGCGTGGTATCGTTGAGTGAGAGAATATTAGGAAAAGACGCGTTTCTTATACGTAACTGTTAGTGAGCTTGTATGTGAATGAGACGGATGTATATAAAAGAGACTAAAGAGAAGCACACTAGAGTTCGCACACATATACTGACTTTGCGTCTCTACCTAATATTCGCTCACTCAACGGTATTTTTTGTGAGGTCTTAGTTTTCTAATATAATACTCAAAAATGCTATCCAATAAAGATTTTAATTTAATGTAAAATATGTAAGAAAATTTGTTCTAGTTACTTGCTCTACAATTTTTTTTTTAAATTTTTGAAAAACTTTTGTAATAAATTTTTTTAAGACATAAGCAACCGCCAATATAAGCGCTCCACCACAGAGTGTCAACAACATTTTTAAAGAAGATGGATGAGCAGATTGGGGGAAGATCACACTGTTGCCCATAAGAAAAGAAATCTTCTCAAAAAACCAATAAACCAAAAAAAGCCAACGACATTAGTATGCAAATAGCAACAGCATCTGTAGGTAAACCATCATGACTATTTAAAACCAAAACTATAACACTACTGATCGATTATGCTCCACGGATACCAAAAACCGACAAACAAAAATAAACGGGCTTCCTCTGTCGTAAGCCAACAAAACCCCTGCAAAAAGAAAAAGGCTAACACAAGTAACATCAGTATAGAAAGGAGTTGCACATAACCAGACTAAACTAAGAATTTTTGGTAACTTCTAAAAATAGCAACATGGGACGTTCAGAGCCTCCACCAGCCAAGCAAAATTAACAACGTTATCTAAGAAATGAACAGACTAAAAACAAAAAACTATATTTCTCAAAATCAGACAACTACAAAAATCTACAAGGCGTGGCCATCGCGGTATACTCAGCTAAAACAAAACTGTTATAAAATTCACACCAGTGCAAACAGAGTTATGCTCTTACAACTATAGAGCCATCAACAAATATTTATTCGTAGTACAAGGCCTGCTAAGAATTCTGAAAAATATTCAAAGACAGTTCAGAGATGTAGGACCAAAACTTTAAAAAAATTAGCCTAAAAAGATTGGAGAAATAGTAGACGGTGCAACGAGCGCGGGAACAAACTAATCCAAGGCTCAAAAGACCATTATTGCAAATCAAATAGACTTCATCATGGTCAAAAAGAAATACAAAACAAGCATACTATCAGCAAAAACGTACCGCGGGAGCCGACATACATTCAGACAACAACCTTGTGCTTGTTTACGATTAAGACTAAAGCTAATAAATAATCAGAAAAACATTAAAAAGGACTAGACGTAACAATGCTCAATGATCCAGTAAAAAGAAGAAAAAAAACAATAACCTAAAGGTAAACGGAAAAGCAATAAAAACATAAAGAAAAAGTGGAAAAACATAAAAACAAATATCCTCACCACTAGAAAAAACACACATTAAATCCAATATAGAATATGAAAAAAAAAATTAGTGGATAAAATACTATACAGGGTTAGTCAAAATTACCGGAACACTTAAATAATATTCCAACCTTACATTTTTTTTTTAAAGTTACAAACTAAAGTTGTTTGGTTTTTAACAAGGTATTAATTAAAAATATTTTCATTATACAGGGTGTTCATTATATGGTGGAAATTTAGTAAACTTTTTTTTTCAAATTGAACACAGCATATTTTTATATTTTTTGATTCTAAAATAAATTCTTAGTATTTTTTGTAAAAATATTTTTTTTTATAAAATGCACCATTTTTGAGTTATAAGCAAAATGTAAAAATCACAAACATGAACCTCAAAAGTCACACTCTAAAATTGCTGCTCAGAATAATCCACTCCAAAATCTACGAGAAACTAGATCGCAATATAAGCTAGACCCATTTTAGGTTCAGAAACGCGGTTGACACAAAACAAACAAACAAAGCTTAATAGGGCATTAAGCTTCAAAATTATCGCACAACAATGCCTTGACGCAAACAAAGTTTTAAATACATGCTTTTTTGACTACAAGACTTCTGATAAAGTAAAATATCGCAATCTAATAAAACTACAGAGAGAAAAAAACACTGATGATCGAGATAGAAAAATATTAGAAAATCTGTATTTCTGGCAAACGTATTTTGTCTTCTTTATTGTTTACATCTATTCAGACGCAATGATAAAAGAATTTCATAATAACGTCAAAACTTTAATCAACAAAAATCCAATCAATAGTTTAAATGTTTGCATATCTTCAAAACATGGTATAGAAAGTAAATCAAATTAATCAGCAATACAAATTAAAATTAAACTTAAAAAAAACAAAGTTTATGTAATATCAGAATATATTTTTACCGTCTTAGTATATTAAAAAAAAACAACTACACTCAAAAAAGACCACACAGCATGGAAAGACAAGATCACAAACAAGAAGGTCTTAAGAAGATTGAGCAAGGCAAGGGAAGTTGCAATCACGGTCACTAAAATATCTTGGCCACATTTCGAGAAATCTCAGATATCAACTGTTACAGTTAATTATACAAAGAATGAACAAAATAGTTCGAATACACATCCATTCAATTATTTAGAGACACAGTAAATAAAACTAAAATATTTATGATAATCGCCAACCTCTCTAAGAAGAAAGCACAATAAGAAGAAAAAAAAAGAAGAAAAAAAGAAGAAGGGTTATCTTCATGTACTCCATTGTGTATTTCAAAAAAACAATTACTCCAACTAAAATTAAAATCTTAATTAACATAACAAGACAAATACATTCAATTAAAATTTGTTATTTTAAATAGTCAAATAGTTTCAACTGTTCAAAACTTCAAGAAGTACTGTGTAACTCCTTTTCATTAAAATTAGTATTTAAATAAGAATAAACTTTCAAAAATATTTAATTAAACTATTAAATTAAATTCAAAATAAATTGTTGGTTTAAAACCAAGTTACAATATATGTAAATTATATTTATAGTTGTTACTGGGCAAATGGATGTCTACGTCGTATTGAAAATTCAGCAATAAATGACAAATGGAATTCGCATCAACGCAGTTATTTGAAAATATATTATCAAATTTAAATCAATAAATTACCATAAACACATTCCAAATATAGAAATAAATGTTTTTTTACGTTATTAACAGACGTTGTTGAAAGAAAAAGTAAGTTAATACTCATAATTTATAATATGTTTTCATGACGACACAAACCAAGACTATAAATGTTGCAAAAAGCACATGTGCGGTAAGTAATTGTACACAAGACAGTAAAACTAAAATCGCACAACTAGAAATGGTTAACAAAATTCATCAATAAAAATTATACATATGTTTAAACTGTAATTGGTTATTAGAACATAAACTAAATAAAAAACAAACTTAGACATTTCATTATTTTATTACTTGCTACTTGCATTTTCATTCATTTATCAGATAAAAATTCAAAAAAACATTTAAAGTTAAATTAAAAAAAGGTTTTTCATGTTTTAATAAGAATAACATGATTATCCAAAAAATCAGTCTCAAAAATTGCTTATATTACTTGGTTGACCTGCAAACATAAATTACATTGACATAAAATAATTTTATTCTTTCTAGACGTACTGGTAAAAAATAGGGCAGAGTAGATAATAAATAAGTCAAAATCAAGAATAAGATATCAATCGATCATACTTTTTTTAATTATTAATTTATCATAAAAATATTTTATTATAAATTAATGCAATATACAAAATCAAATTAGGATATCTAAAAATTACGATGACAAACTACTACCATTGAATAAAATTTATTAGTATATTTTACACAGTGATAAATAATACAGCTGTAACATTATTCGCATATTTCATATTATATAATTGCTGTAAACCATCACTATTGATGTGACATTTAACCGATAATTAAATAAATTATATAAAAGTAACATTGCCATTTTACATATTTGTAGGTAATTTACACTTGAAAGATGTAAATAAATAAATATGAAATGCGATCCTAGCAATTATAAAAATTATTCTTCTGTGTCGTTAGCTAACGAGTATATTTTGGCACCTCTCAGTAATTATTTATAAAGAGTATAAAACGTGATGCATAGCACGTTCTAAATGTTCCACATGCAAGTTAAGTTCAATTAACTTTTTTTAAAACAATATAATGTAGCAATCATAGTTGAAATTTATTTATAAGTATGCTGCAAATTCATTTATTATATTTTTAATTTTTGTAATTATATCACTGCTTAATGTTTCGTAAAATTTCTTTGAATCATTGTAACACGTAAATTAATTCATAATTAATTATATAAACATAATACATAAGTTGGCAAAATTAGTTTGGTCATTACTCTAATGCATTGTTTATTTATTTTAATTAAAATAAGTCAAAGGAATATTTAATTTGTTTATTGTTTGTAATGAAAACTTACTGTTAAGTTTAGAATGTATTAATTAAATTATTAATATTTTCTATCGCATTAGATAAGTGGTAAAATAAACATATAAAAAAATGATTTAACACAAATGAAGCAATTGAAAATAAAAATAAATATTTGATTATAATTATCAATATTAATGATATTGTCGTTGCTAATATTTTGTTAGGGTTGCTTTCCTATACATAGGGGAGTAACGCATTGCTGACAAAATAAATCTATAATAGCAGTCATGCATTGTGTCCATACGGTCTATAAAATCTTATTTTATTGGGAATATAATTAATTATTATGCTCATGGGATTGACTATAAATATAGTGGTTTGATAAAATTCACATTTTAATTGTCATTGGCTAGCTTTACAATTCGTTTACTACTTTTCAAAACAAGCATAATTTAATCCAATTCATTACAAAAGTGTATTTAAAAGACCTTATAGACTACCTTCATTAACTACACTACCTACACTACCTTCATCACTATTTCAGTTTCCAAAAGGTGTTTCCAGGCAAGTGGTGTTTCGGGCAAAGAGGTGGTTTAAACCGCCAAACTCGGGGTAAAAAAAATGAGAACGGCCAAAACCGGAACCTGGAAGCTTTCCCGGTTCTCTCGCAATGTACAAAAAATGGTTTTTACGTTTTGCGTTTTTTTATATATCTCTGCTCGCGGTAAGCAAAATTGCAACATTTTTTTTTAGGACGTCTACCGAAACCTCCTCCGCACCCATTTTCCGGTCCATCTCCGATAGAGTCGTTTTTCTCTCCGACGCACCGTTTCCGAGATATCCGCGTTTTTCCAGGCAGCCGATCGGTCAAATTGGCGACTCCTTCGGCCGCCCCTTCATCGTTCCAAATTTCCGGCGCCCGCCGTCAGATCCTGACGCTACCTACATCTTTTCCTACCGGGAAAAACAGCGGAATCCGAACCTGGGCTCCAAATCCCAACGCCACCCCCGCACTCGAAACAGCGTCGCGCCACGTAATTTTTCCGGTTTCAAAACGACACGCAAACGGCCGCCGCCGGAGACCCTTCAACTTTTGAGAAAATCCGACTCAGAGATTCGGATCCGCGTGGTATCGGAACATTTGCGAAATTTTTTTCGTGACCGTGCAGTCCGTCGATTAGGGAACGGAATGCTCAAAAATTTGTCGGGGCGAACGGGGGGTCGGATCGACCCGTAATTTTTGGCGTCGGCTTCTTCTACAAGACCGTTCCCCTACGGGATAAAAATTTGAAGCTTTCCTTGCAATTTCCGCCGTCTCTCCGCGCTTCTTTTGATGAGCCGTCCGACTTTATAGCATCTCATTTTTGAAAACAAAAAAACGGCCGTAACTTATCCGTTTTTGACCGCACGGGGGCGGCCAACACGTCAAAACGTTCCTCTCCAAGAGCACCTTAGGCCTCTTTTTACCCCGATCCGATCGGAAGGAGGCAACACCCAAAATTATGCAGACAAAGTCAAAAATAGCGTTTTTGCAAAAGTGAAAAACGACAACGGTCCGTGCGCCCCCCTGGCAATCTTCGGACGCAATAATATCGTTTAAACTTTCAAAAGATGAACGACCCAGAAGTGTTCTTAGCTAAAGCAAGTTTTGAGTTCAACCTTTATTTCCACCAGCCGCCCCCAAAGCAGGCCTTTAAACGCACAGTTTGAAGGCCCGCCACCGGTCCCCCCAAACCCGAAAAAATCAAGACGCTTTTTATTCGCGTAATCCGTCCTCCGTCTTTCGATTATCCCTCTTACCGTTTTTCAATATCCCCATGTGTTAACACGCGGCGGAACGTCGAAGGTCAAAAAAAGTCCAGGGTTTTAACGCAGAAGATCGAGTTTAATCTCGTTCAAAAAAAGATAAAATTACGCAAAAACTCTAAAAACGGATTTTTGAATTTTTGCCCCTAACCCTATTTATAAATTTTTAAAGTCGGTCAATTTTTTTTTTCATTTTTTGCCGCAAATCAGGCCGCCGTGCGAAGAGGGGACATTTTAAAGCAGTTTTGACTTCAAATTTAGATCCGCCGCACCCATTTCTATCGAGAACCCGAGTTTTGTCGCGATTAGGCCTTCCGTTCTCCATAGTTTTGTGATTAATTGTGGCGGCGCGAGGGTAAAAAAAACGCTAAAAGTGGGAACGTGCAAAAGAATAGAAATAGAGACGTAGAGAATCGGGCTTACTCTTGCAAAAGAGGTAGGATAAAATTATTTTAAATTTTGCTCACAACCCTTTTTACGATTTTTTAAAGTTGTTCGATTTTTAAATCATTTTTATTGTCGCATATGATGCGGGGGCAAGAGCGGCAAACGTTTTAATTCTTATTGAATTTTTACGCAAATTTTTAAAACGGCTAAATCCTTTTGAACTTTGCGAATATAGAAACTGAGTAAAGTTTAGTTCGTTTGGCGCGCGTTTCTTAAAGGATATTTTCTAAGTAGTTTTGTGGTGGCTTTCGATGCGAACGCGACGTATTTTTAATTGGATTATCCACGTGTTTACTTTGTTGTGAATAATAGCTCTATCCTTTTTTATCGGATTGTCGTAAAATTTGCTGAGGACTCCGAGTGACTCGTTTTTGACATGTTCATGTCCGTAAGTTCATAATATTCTCTCTTTTAATGTTTTTCATCGATTTAAAATGTATTAAACTTGTGCTTTTAATTAATTCTGTGTATTGCCTATGAACTTTGTGTTATGCCTAATAATCGTATGTATTATGTTTTTGTCAATCTTTTCTGATTAAATACTCGTAAGATAATATGGGATGATTGATTAAGCCAAATATTTATTTAAAAAGATCAAATTGTTTACGCGCCGCCACTGTCATATAGCGTGAAGTTATCTTCATACGGAATTACAGATTCCTTTATTATTAGAAGAAAACTGTAATATATTTTATTAATAAATGAAACTGTAATATCCTTTAAACTGTAATAAAATATGTGAAGTAGCAAACATAACAACTTTTAACAACAACAAAAATGTAAGTAACAGTATCCTTATGTCAAAATGTAAAAAAAAATAATTCAGATAGAAATACAATATTGTTTGTGGGTGTCGGTGTTTATGTTTGCAATAATTTGAAGATTACAATATGAAAAGTTTTGCATAAACTAAAGATTATCCTCAGTCCAGATAAAAACATTTTTGCATAAAATAAAGATTATTACTGAACTAAAGATGATTATGTTTGCATCAATTTGAAGATGATAAAACGGCTCAAGAGACCAGATTAAACTAGACTAAATTCACGGAAAACAATTGTAACTACTAGAGCCCTACCAAACAAAGAATGGCTACATTCATGTTTTAATGCAACAAATACGCGACGTCAACAAGAACATGTTTCATCAACTTAAAAAAAAACCTTTGATAAAATCCAACATTTAAAACTTTTAAAAATACTACAAAAAACAGAAATAGACGACAGAGTCACCCGCATAATAACCACCTTATACCCTGAGCAAAAAACTACTTTCCGTGTGGAAAAACAGATGTCGGCGGTCAAAGTTGTATACTGTCACTCCTCCTATTTAAGCAAAATGCTGTTAAAAAAAACCCTAAATAAAGTAGATAACATGGTAGTAATCAACGGCCATTACACCATATTGATAGACTGCAGCGTCAAATGCGTTCAACGACTAACAAACAGGATAGAAGAAGTGAGCGTATGAAACGAAATAGTAAAAAACGCATATTCAAATTTGCAAAAACAACAATTGATTGATGATCAATAATAACACCACCCTACCAAAAGCCGACAAACAATAAAAGGAAAAATAAGAAGAGGTGTATTTAACAAAACGCAAAGTGTACTGTGTGATTTATCCATGAGTATTTACATCAGAATGCGCATTATTAGAAGCCCGACATCTTTTAACTCTCAAGCCTGAATTATTATATGATTATCATAGAAAAACCACGTTAAACAAGATAGTACTTCAGCGCATAAGCAAAAAAAAAAACGTGCAACACTTAAAAAAAAACTTCAGCTACGTTATGCAAAATGATAAATACTGCCTTTTCAAGGAAATACTGCAAGACAATATAAATAGCCATCAAAGTCCTTGACATCGCCGTATATCGTGGTTCCAGTATCTAAGAATATGGACCTGTATGTCGTCTACAGCACTATTTAGATCAACAGCAAATAACATATTATGGACCAACATGATAGCCAACATCCATTAAAAATAGGTACTCAATAAAAAAAACGAATGCGGAGCATTGTATCTCATTAATATTATTTAAAATGTGACTAATCAAAATGAGTTTTAAGTACCATACCCAGTATATCATGTTTAAACAATTCTATGTGATATGTATCGTGTAATCAGCAAACATTCAGATTTTTCTTTAAATCGCGTGCAATTTTTATTTTATTTTAGGGCTTTCTAGCTTTCTAGCTTTCTCCATCAAAATATTACAAGCACAAACTTCAGTTCAATTTTCCATACTCGTTCGTCATTGTTTAAATAAGTTTTTATATGCCGTTGGTCTATTTCTGATTAATCATCAACGCAAGAATTTAAGATTACCACATCAGAAACTAGTGCGTTCTTTAACGTAACATCGAACACTAAATAGCTAATAAAGTTTCTCTTCTTTGCAAATGAAAGCATACTCATCACATCATATTTTTTCTTAACCAGAAAAACTGACATTCCAAATAAGGTATTCAATCCTGAGACCTTTAGTGCAATAGTAGAGTACGCTAACCACTGCATTACCTGAGCGGTTTAGATAAGATTAATGTTTACTAAAAATATTAACACGTTAGTATTTAACATAAAAAGTTGCGCTAAAATAAAATACCAAAAATGAGTTTACAGAAAAGATTTATCTATACCTTAAAATGTTGTGTTACGCCTATGGTAAACATGTAATAAAGCATAGATTTTTTTAAATATTCACCAATAGTGTACACTTGATTGCCTACATCATAAACATAAGTTTTTTTGCTTGCACTGTACTATAAATAAGTATATAATTTAATATAAACTATTCTCTGATCTTTAAAGTAAATTTACAGCATTAAATTTTGAAATAACAATGATTAACAATAATCAAATACTGAAAATCATAAAATAATAATTTGATTCAATAACAATTCTTTTGAATTTGAAATAAATATTAACATCAAAGTCAAATCGTAGTAAAGAGTGTCGTATTTCATTGTATATTAAAAATGTCAAGATTTATTTATTTATTATATGAAATCTGTAGAAATATGATCGTAAAATAAAGTGGATATTTTTATTGTGCATCTTTAAAACAATGAATTGTTGGCACATAAACAAATGGCTTTGTTGCATAAATAAATAGGACATGTCGTGCAGTTGAGTTGGGGGTATTCTAGAAATAAATCTAATTGTGTGGCTTACATTTGTGTTTATATTTTTAGAATGTCCACTGGAGTTTTATATTAAGTAGATGTATGTAGGTATGCTTATTTATTAGACTAGTTATTGTACGACAAATGCTTGAAAACATTTGATTAAACATAATAGTTAAACAAACACATTAATAGTTTCTACGCGATACAAAACATAGTAAACTATTTTATTATTTCATGTATTTTTTGTATTAAATTTATTACCAATAAAAATGATATTGAAGTTTTTTTATTGAAGGAGTATTCAATTTATCTCTCCATAATGACAAAAAACTGTTAGCAATAGGCGGCATATTGCTTGATAAATAATAATTTATAGCGTATTTTAAATAATAATTATATTATTAATATAAATGTATAATAAACGTATGTTTTGTAGTAGGTATTAACATTCCAAATTGACTTTAATTAATTACGCCATTACTTTAATGTTAAGCGGCAAATTTCAATTTATATTCTTTAGGTTACGAACTTTATGCAATATATCAAGAAAAATCTACATTAACATATTCTACTTTAATTATTTTCCATAATAGCCCGCTTCAGTGTTAAAATTAACATAATAAAAACTATATGTATGTATTTACCTAGATACTTGCATAACACTTAATATATTTTACGACCACTGAATTTGAATGGTTAATTTATCCACCTCGCAACTATAAAAATAACCGAAATCGGAATCCATAAATGTGTCTAATCGTGTATGGCCGATGAATAAAACCGTCGAAAAAGTGGAATACATAAAATATGATGTTTTAATTCAAGTCGCATTTGAATATCTCTTCTCTCTGTGAGATACCGACCGCAGTTACATAAAGTTGGGGAAAATATTGCATGTAGAAATTATATCGAAACGTGCACATGAAAATTTTAATAATCCATAAACGGTGAAGCATATTGAAGACGTTTTTCTTTCATACAACAGTACGAGTGGCCATCGGCGATGCAAATGAGAAATAATTTCCTGTTTAAAAAAAATAAAAATCTGTTACACGCAACCTTTGTCCAGTACATTTTAAATTATTAGTCGAATCCGTGGCATTTAATTGCATACGAGTTGGATTTAATTCAAATCGGTTAATGGTACCGTTTAAGGCGGATATTTATATATTTATTAGACATATGGCCTACGATGAAAAAAAAAATTAAATGGATGTAACGACGGTCGATTTTATATCGTATTTGGTTTGTTGCTTACATCATAATAGGCTAAGCTGTTATTTTATATATCAATAAATACATGTTACCAAAATATAATAATATATTGCGTATTCATCATGTTCAATATTAAATTAGTTAATAAATTATTAATTATATATGTTATTAATATTTTTAATAGACTTCTAACGTTTCATAGACCTTTGTAAATAAATTTATATTATATTCTGAAATATTAATAACTGTTTCAAAAAGGTCAATATTAGAATCAAATAAATAATATTAGTATTTCCAAAAACTATTAAAATAATTTTTTTACAATAGTTTTTTTAATTTTTCTATGAATTTTGATGTAAATACATTTATATTTTTTTGATAGTAATATATAATTAGAATTAATATTTTCATCAAATGCAATAAAATATCGATATTATGCCCCAAACTCGTGTAGTGGCACAAAAAAAGCAAGGAAAATGTGGGTTACATCTAAATTAAAAGAAATCCGATTATCTAAACAAAAACGTGAATACAGTCTATAGAAAAAATACATAGTGCACAAAAGACAAAAATAGCCATACAATTAAAATATAAAATAGCGGTTTGTTTGCCAAATGCAGAAAAATTTTATTTGCCAAAATACTTTTATTGGTACATGGTTAAAATGTAACGTTTGAAATTGAATGTGCAAGATTAGTAACACGCAATCAAATCAAATTATGTTATTATGTATGATTCCGAGACAAGATTAGTTGATTATTTTCTAGAATAGATCTTGTATAATACTATAATTTCATATAGTATGTACTCCAGTACTGATATAACACTTATAAGTTTAAACTGTCAATGATGAAGAAGTAAATTTCTAAAAAGTGCAAGTAATACTATTGAATTGTAGTGCATTAAAGAGTTTAGGTCCACATATTATGAAGGGCAATATTTTACGCGGTTATCATAATTACCTACTTTATTAAACTATTTATTTACTTTCTTCTTCTTCTTGTTACGCCCTCTCCTTCCAAAAGTTGTGCGTTACAAATAGCAATTCTTGTTTTTGACACAGCTACATGGAAGATTTCTGTTAATGTGTAGCCAAACCATCGGCGTAGATCTTTGAGCCAAGAGTTTTGTCTTCTGTCGACCAATCGTTATCCCTGAAATTACCTGGACTAGTTCTCTCATGATTTCAGTTTTTCTTATCATTACTGTAAACAGTAGTATTTTTCTGTTATTCATGCAAGTTAGTAGCTCGACGTTTGTTACTTTTTCTACCAAGAAGGTCTTTAACATAAATGTGTACATTTCAAAAACTTCTATTTTTTTTCTATTGTTCTTGCATCCGTGAAAGAGTATTGAAAATACATAGTATCAAAGCATACGGGTTGTTAAATCCAGTCTGATAAAAAATTTTTGTTGATTACCTGTTCTGAGACATCGCCGTTGATTGTTACGACAGTGTTTGTCGGCGGCTTTAGAAAAGTATTTTAGTATTTGCTATGTTCACGTTCAGACCCATCTTTTCGCTATACCGTACTATGCTTTTCACAATTTATTGTAGCTGAGTTTAGGTGATTGCTATAAGGCGTATCTAAAATGGTTTGGTTTCATTATAGTTCCATGATGATCTGTATTGCTTCTTTCCTCGCTCGTCAATTTCAGTATGTAGGTCATAGTTTATCTCTCGGCATCGTTGGGCAAGTACATTTAGGAAAAATAGCGTTTTATTTTTACCTGTTCACTCATTATTGCTATTGCCTTATTCAGATAGACTTATTAATTTCAAGTAACAAATAGCAAAATCCGGATTCGGAAATTAGGTAAATGTTAATAAATCAAATACTTTGACAAAAATGTATTTAATACAATGATCAATTTAATAAAGATTCACGTAATAGTATATATAAGCCCAGTACTAGATATTCAAATAAAATGCAATCCAATCACAAAAAGTAGATATTTTGTTACAATTTTTAGATTGTGAAATCAAATTGACGCACAATTCAATAAAGATTTAAATAGTTATAGTAATTTACATAACCCCACTACTAAATTTTCAAGTAAAATGCAAAAATAACTTTCAGAAAATTAGTGTTTTGTAAGAGGTATTGCACTGGAAGTGAGAAATTGTCTCCAAAGACGGAAAAACCAGAACTGGTCAACGGCGTTAGGACGCAAAAGGCAAGGAAAAACCGCTGCATTGAAGATCCCTGTGGATATCCCAAGTAAATCACAATAAAATGACACACACTTTAAATGGCCCCGAGTTCCGGCGCCCCTTAAATAAGACATGGGTGCAAAGAATCACCGTGACACCAATTATGAACAAAATTAAGATGGGCACATGGAATGTGAGAAGCTTACTCGTGTCTAAAAAATACAAAAAATATAGGGTTGAGTGAAGTCAAATAGTCCAGAACAGAAAAGCTGGAGATAAACGACTACATAGTGTTTTACTCCGGAGAAAATAAAAAGAAATAGTTGACACAAAGTAGTTTAAATTTCACACCGTATTCAGAAAGAGTAGCTCCAATACACGTAAAAATAGATAAGACAAAATTAAATATAATACAGGTATATGCACCCACTGCAAGCAAAGACGACGAACAATTAGAACAATTCTAAACTCAAATTAAAGAAATGATGAAAGCTACAAAAAGTCACCATATAAATCTGTTAATTGGAGATTTTAATGCAAAGATAGTTGAAAAGAAAGTAGAGGGCATAGTCGAGAAATATGACCTAGGAATAAGGAATGACAGAGGTGACCGACTACTACAATTCTGCAATGAAGAAGAATACTCAATTAGCAATACATGGATTAAATTACCACCAAGGCGGATCTATACCTGGAGATCACCACAAGATAAAACCAAAAAGGTAGTAAGAAACCAACCCGGTTGCAGCCTGTGTTAACTGACTGACAAGACAAAGTTCTACTAAAAAATTAGAAAATTATCAAGACATGAAAAGAATTAATCAGTAAATTTTTTGATCAAAGAAAATCAGCAAATAAAAATACACAAAAACTAACCAAACCAGCAATACTAAAATCTGATGTTATACAAGCCATTAAAACCAGCAAAATAAGAAGAGCTTGCAGTCCGGATGAAATATACACAAAGATAATAAAATTAGTGAAAGAAGATAATATAGATATACTGGTAAAACTATTTAACAACGTTTACGATACGGAAAAAATACCGAAAGACTGGTTAGGGTCTGAGTTTATTGCAGTCCCAAAAAAAAAGAAATGCCCAAAAATGTGAAGAATATGGACTCATTAGTCTTCACGTATTAAAAGTTCTCTTAAAAATCATCCAAAAACAATTTACACAAAATGGAAAAATAAGTTGAGTGAAACTTAATTCCGATTTCGCAATAAACTAGGCTCACAATTTGCTTTACTAGTCCTAGTAAAAAAATGTGTGAACCATAAAAAGATGTATACATTTATGCTTTAAGTACTATGAAAAAGCTTTTGATACAGTAAACCATGTAGAAATAATAAAAAAACTAAAAAAAGTGGACTTGACGAGAAAGATCTCCGAACAATACAGAACCTATACTGGAACCAAAAGCCACACTTAAAGTAGCAAACGGGGAAACAAATAAAATACCGATTAGACAAAGAGTCAGACAAGAATGCGTCCTCTCCCCTATAATATTCAAACTGTACTCAGAATTAATATTCTTGAGAAAGACCTGCAAGAGCTACTGACTATGATACAAAAAAAAGTCATTCATCGTAATTAAAAATCAATGTAAAAAAGCAAAAACAATGGCAGTCACTAAACAAAAACGGAGGATAAATATTACATTCTGTAGGAAAAACATAGGTACCATGTTAAACAATAAGTGAAATCCAGCGCAAGAAATCAGAAGCAGATTCGAATAAGCCAGAAACACGTTCTCAAAATGAAAAACGCTATTATGCAACAGAAATCTAAACTTAATCACGATATCATGCAGGGAAGTGTTATAATGTGGGTCTGCTGCAGGATGCTCAGCATCCCATGGGTTAAAAATGTGCGGAAAACAACAGTGCTTGAAATCATGAACCGGGATAGAGAACTAGTTACCAAAATCAAAAAACGCAAAAGCGCTTACCTCGGTCACATAATACTTAATGACAAATACAAACTGCTTTGAGTAATAATGGAATGGCGCATGGAAGGGAAACGTGGAATTAGTAGAAGATCGTTATCATAGCTAAAGAACATTCAAAATTAAACGGGACTTACAGTAGAAAAACTAAAAAAAAAAAACTGCATATAGAAAGTCATTTAAACAAGTGGTCGCAAACCTTCAGTAATGCACCAGAAGAAAAAAAACAATTTTTATTAAAGGAATTAATAATTTATTCAAACTCAATCTAACAATCACAGCAACCAGAAGTCAAGCATAAATAATTGTTTAGGTTCTACAAACTTCGTCAGTATACCTTGTATAGTATGCTCATAGATATAGTGTCTTTACGACATAGGCTTAAATGATCTTGACAGATTATTTCATTACCAACCAATTATAATTCTATTATATACCTGGAACCGGAGGTATTATTAAAGAGTAAAAATATTGCATATTTATATAATATATTTACTCTTAAATATTTAGGTGTTATAAGCTATTTAAGGTATACAACATAATTGCCTCCCCAAAGTGATTGGTAATGAAGTAATCCGCTGAGATAATTTAAGCCCATGTCGTAAAGACACTATATCTAAAAGACAAATTTAAAAAATTATTTCTGTGCTTATAAACAGAATTGATGATGTATTAAATTGCACTAGCTGGTGCCACCAATCGTTTATTTAATTATTTACAATTTTTATTTTCAAATATCTTGTTACGAGATGAAAGTTTGTTTTACTGCGATAAAACTGATTTAATGTAGATTCACGTAATTATAATAATTTATATAAAACCCAAAACGGGTAAAAGGTGACGGTAGTAAACATCAAATAAGATTAATCCAAATGGCAAGCTCTTCTACATGTCGGTGCCAACTGCTAGATAACTAACAAGTCATATAACCAATCTATTAAAAATTAATTCTAATAGCGGCAAACGGTCTTAAAAGCAGAAGAAAACATCCAGTTTTTATGGCTAAAAATATTTCAGGAATAGTAGCAAAATAATCATAAAAAATGACCAATGGCACTCACAAAGATTACTAATTACTCGCCAACATGCTCATTAATTTGTCAAACTCTAAAAACAAATTTCACCAGATAAGAAAAAATCACACTGCTACGACAGTCAATCCAATAGAATCTAAAACAATAAATTTAAAATAATTTGTAAAAACAAGTTCTGTCAATCGCAACAAACAACATCAAAACTATCAAAATTCAAGAAACCTAGAAAAACTAAGACACAAACTAACCCATTTAAATGGAACATTTTAACACTCACGATTACAAGAAAAGAAAACTAGAACACTAAAATTAGAACACAAACTTTATCAGAATATTTCAAAGACCTAATATCAAAATTAAAAAAGTAGCATTTATTATCAGCAAAAACATAAAACATCCCAAAACTGAGAGTCAGATACATAATACTACAATACTGAAAATCTTCTAATAAAAAAAACACTGACCAAAATTCTAAAGAAAATAGAAGCCTAAATAAAATCATAAAAAATAAAATAAGAAAAGAGATAAAAACATTTAAGACAAAAAAAAATACAAGAAAAGATAACAAAAATATAAAGGTTTTAAGATCAACAAAATATAAACTACAATATTGTTACTAGCAAAAAAAAATAATAGTATTCAAATACTAGAGATAAGATTCAAACTTTGCGCTTATAAAATGTTTATAAAATCATATTGGGAAAAACAGAATTAA
The DNA here is from genome assembly GCA_963932245.1 of Tachinus rufipes. Taxonomy (NCBI): domain Eukaryota; kingdom Metazoa; phylum Arthropoda; class Insecta; order Coleoptera; family Staphylinidae; genus Tachinus; species Tachinus rufipes. The sequence continues at coordinate 35,809,836 of OZ010741.1, read as the reverse complement.
GACAAAAATCGACCAATTATCATATCACAACCAGGGTCTGGTGAAATATATGCAGCGACTGGCACCGCCGATTTAGGGTCGTTGAAGCTTCACAGATGGTGCATAAAGCGACGTTCATTAAATTAAAAATTGCCGCCACATTTGTATTTTAAATTTGACCAATAAGAGCCAAGCAACCAAGGACGGGACTTGTTGATGTTTTACTAAAACACGTTAGCTGCAACCTAAAATGGCGGACTAAAACAGTTTTAGTCCGCCATTTTAGGTTGCAGCTAACGTGTGTGCATGTGTGTATCGTGGTGGGTGTTGTGTACAGGTGCATTTATTTAGGTAAGTTTATTTTTATTATAAATAAGATGTCAGGTTATAAGTAGTTTAGATTGTTCAGTAAATTCTAATGTTGTTTCGGATTTGATAAGTGTAGATTCTACTGCCAAATCATTATCTTCATTTAGTTATCCTTCTTTAAATCAGAAATAATTAATAAATAATTGAGAAACAAAATATATCATATTTTTACTAGAAACTATATTTTTATATTTTGCTATATATACCTTAATTAATAAAAATATTAATTATAATTTAATTTTTGTTACGTATTGTTATGTGTTATTAATGTTATTGTTTTTTTTTATTTCATATTCGCTTCAATAATAATCATCATCGAGTATTCAAGAAGCTGCCAAAGATTGCAAATGGGAGCTGCGATGGAACATGTACATTAAATCTGCTGATCAGATGAACGACAAATAGAAGAGTACTATTACTCGTACAATATTGTAAGTAAATTTTGTTTGTTAAATTATTTATTTGTACTACGAGCGATGCTATGTTAGTACGAACAACTTTAAAAGCACTTCATAAATAACTAAATGCTAAATTAAATCAAATTTCAAATTTAATTTGTTTTAACTTCGACAATTTAATTTTTTAGAAAAGTTGTACTGTCACGACATTATTATATCTAGTTGATATTAATAATTTTTTATGTATTAAATATTTATTGTATTACTGTATTTGTTATAAATAAATTAAATTTTATTATTACTTAAATATTTGTTCTTTTTATTTATATACATGTAAACTACCCTTACACATAAATATGAATACATAATATATTTATATTTATTTAAAAATATAATATATTAATTATGTATTCATTTTTGTGTGTATTTTATAAATTAAAATTTAATTTTAATTACGTGTTAAATTTAAATCTCCCGCTCGCCAGGTTGTTCTGATAAGCGCGACATCTGTGAGGCATAGACGGAGTTATCTGCCTAATGTATTGCCTATAATTTATATGAGAACGCTGCATCTTTAAGGTGATCTGTGATCACAACTATATAAACATAACTAATAACCGCTTTACAAACAAGTTTGGTTTGTAATAATTGTATGTTCCAATACACTTCATGTGTAAATTATTAAAAAAACTTCCCTTCTTAAGAGCATACATACAATAACGCGTCTTTCCACGTAAAAATCAACAAAACCCTTAAAGCAAATAGAATTTCAATTTAACAAAAAGTATTAAACCAGTAATTAAAAAATCAGATATTCAAAATTTAGCCGTCAATGAAAAAATAGCTCTTATTAGATCAAAAAATAGCCCAATTCAAAACAAAGTCTTTTAAAACCAAATATTTTAAACAATTATGATATCAGTTGTTAAAATTTGATTGCAAAAAACATTAAAAATAAATCTAGAATAAATAATATAATTTTTACTAAAACCGATAAAAACAATCTGGTTTTTATTTAAATGTAAAAATCTAAGAGTCACACTAAAGTGATCATTTCAGAGAACAATCACTGACAACGATCGTATTCTTCAACTGCAACTTCTATCAGAAATTGGATATCATCATAACTAATTTATTTCTGTTGACAGCATTTCTAAACAGTTCGTTAGAGCTACAACCAAACCACTCTTTTAGGTTTTGCAACCTAAACACTCTTCTTCGTTCTTTAATTTTGCCCTGCATTATATTTCTTAGTATGAGAAAAACCTCTCGTTCCTAATTCAGCCACCGGAAAATCTCAATGTTTGTTACTTTATCTCACTTTATCGGTCCACGGTATCTTTAGTAGCCGGCGGTAGCACCACATCTCAATCTCCATCTCCATGCTTCTGCACAATTGAACAATGAAGACATTGCATGGCAACATTCGTTTACGAAGAAGAAATTTTATATTGCGGTTGCATAGTATTTTTGGCAATTTATTAAACGTTGACCTGGCAATTCCAATTTGGCATCTTATTTTTTGGCCTTAGTCACCACAGTGCTAATAACTCATGCTCCAATTTTCAACCAACCCACCTTTAATACAGATATTAGACAGGTTAAGACTTGGAGATAAACCTTACATATCCAGAAGGTTTAATAAAACTTAATTCGAAATTCATTAAAAAGTAAACAAATTCTTCTATAAAGTTCAGGCTACAGTGCCTGTTAACTAAGTTAACTGCTAAAGCTTTGTATTTGATATAATATAACCTCATTCACATGTATACATAAAATCACTTTCAAATTTATACTCGTAAAATGTCTTATAATTATTGCTGTCGGAGAACAGAGAAGTTAAATTTTAAAAACCTGCCAAATTTCTTTAGGCTGCATTCAAAAAAGCGCGCTAACCGCTATTCAGAAGCAACACTTAACCTTATCACTTAAATACGGTCAACTTCACTGGCAGCAAGAAATTAAATTAAATAGTAGTATCAAAAAATTATAATAGACAACATATCAACAAGTAGTTCCTTGCTTTTACTAATTTCTTTTATCAATGTTAATTAGCAACGATGCAGCAACAAATGTTATAATTTCATAACTCAATACAGGTACATATACAATATTATCAAAAAAATTCTTTACGAGGTTTCAGTGTTCTTTTTACATTCTGAATTTCCAAAAGACTGATATTTGTTTAAATATTTCATATTTAGTCAGAGTAGGTAAGTAATATAATAATGATAAAATATTGATTTTTGTTTCTAGTTAACATTATAAGAAAATCATAGTACTATAAATCTCCTTACAAAATGTTTTATAGTGCCATAAGATGTGTTTTTATCAAACTTGTGCTTTAAGAAACTGGCCTTTAACTTTTCTTTTAAAACATAGACATATACTATTTATTATCAAACTTTAATGATTTTGAAAAAAAACGATATATGTTTCATAAACAACAAAAAATATATTCAATACCCATTAAAGACCTAATATAATTTGCTTTTTTCTTTGTTTCCATTGTCTTTGATTGGTAATATAATAAAAATCACTAGTCGAGCCCATATGATAAATGGCGATTTCTTTGCTTGATTTACTACTCAGAAAGGAAGTAATCCAACATCATTCAAAAACTGAAACCTAACATTTCTCTCGATTTTTCACTCCATCGCATGCTTCCACTTACACACTTCCCCCATTTCTATATGTATTCTGGGCACTCCTTATAAATATATTTGTCTAGTAACTCGATTTCGTATTTGCGCATTTGTGGGTGGACAAAGAAAGAGAGAAGAAAAAAAGGGGGATATTAAGGCGTTATTTGTTTTGCAGTGCAAGCGGTATTGATTCCTATTTCGGACCCATTGTTTTTCCGGACCTTTATTTAATAAATTTGGATTTTATCGCGAATGGATGTTTGTTGACGTCCCACTAAAATGCTAATAAACTCGAACAAAAGTATATTTTATTAGGGGAAATGGCAGTGTCTTGAGGGTGAACTGCCCCTGAGAAGAAGACAAAAAGTTTCAAATGTTTATAAATTTAATTTGCAAGTTTTATTCGTTTGGGATGAATATAGATGGACGGTACTGATTTAATTTATTGCAATTTTTTATCTATCAAGAGCATTTCTATGTCGTAAAATTTACTATAAATTTTAGTTTGTTATATAATATTTATCAACATCTGCTTCATAATTCATAAGAACCGTACTGAATAATTTATACCATAATTAATAATCCGCAATTTTATTAATTATTGCAATTTTATAGTCGTAGTTTATGTTTGTTCATATTGAGATCAAAGTAGATTTGTGTGACACACATTAAGATTAATTAGCGATAGTTATCGATAACCTATTCGAATAATTAAATTAGAATTAATTTTAGATTTGCATTCCTTTCCATGCTATTCAGATATAACCATTTATGGAATTATTCACACCGTTTTGACTTAAATTGATTTCAAGAACAAATTTATTGAGTTCTTTTACTATTTCGTAGTTGGTTGTTTTTTTTTTATTACAATCAATACATTCATTAGCAAGTCAATAACTTTGTAAACAATGCAATTAAATAATATTTAACTCATAATAGGTTAGTTTGAAACTTTCGAGTGAAATTTAGGAAGAGCCAAAGGTCGTGTCTGAGATCAAACGGTCAAGCTAATAACTTGTGAAATGTGGCTATAAATTAATTAGACACTCCGTCGTCCGGTAAATATTTATATTTTAATGGAAACTCATGCTGAGTTATTTACTCTGTTCGATGTAATTCATTAAAGACTGCACGTAAAATTCACTGTGAGAAGATATTATTTATAAAATATTTGATAATACTACATTTATATTTTTTTATCTAAATAATTAAATATGCTAAATATTGAATAACTATAAAATATAATTAACAAATGTCAAATGTGAATAAATAATTTTATGACACTAATATCGGAAGAAAAAATGGATACAGAATATTTTAATATGTTTATAAATATTTATATATATATATATATTTTAAAAAAGTAATTGAATTGTTGTTGTTTGATTTAGCGATGAATGGTGAAATAATATTTTAAGATGTGTTATAAAATAAAAAACAAGATTCATTCTTCTAAAATACGCAACTCTAATATGTCTTAACATCTCAATAAATAAATATGTTGTAACAGATATTGGCCTATTGATGAGCGATTAAGTATATTTCCAATTTCTGCGCTAATTTTAGAACTGGCCAGCGCACGCAACAAATAATTAATGCAGTCCTTTTTGATTCCAGAGACTAGCGATTTGTGCAAACTAAATCTGAATTTTTGTTAAATGATTTTACTTTCTAATATTCACGGCAAAGCATATTATTGCTGAAGCAAACTCCATTTTATCTAAAAATCTAAATTTCTAATGTATTCGCTAAGATGTATACATTTGGGTAGTGATTGTTATGGTATTGACTAAGTTATATTATCAAAAACAAGGCCAAAAAGATTACAAAAGAAGAGTTGAAAAAAATGTTTAAATATTATCTCATATACTTCAAAATCAAAACAAATTTACTCTATGACAAACTACAGTAGTGCAGCCACTGACAAGACTAACACCACTAGGCAACCAACAAAAAAACAGATGTGAATAAAAGTCGGTAAGAATACTGCTCAGATAGCAAAGCACAAATAAACAAAAACAAAACAAATTACTGATCATATCTCAAGAGATCGTAAAAACTAAACAGATGCAGATGCATCAACTATTGTCGAAAGCTAACATTATCGATAATTTATGCATTACGTTTGATTCGATCTTATCATTTACACCACATATCAATATCATTGTGTCTAAAACTTATCAGCTTTTAGGATTTGGCAAGCGTAACTGTAAAGATTACTAAAAGTAATGCTAAAATGTGTAACCTCTATACACCGCCGTCAATAAAGAAAAAATACAAAAAAAGATTCTTGGTTTTTCTGGCGTATAAGTGCAACATTGCAACTAGTCTTAAAATAAGACAACACAGTTTTTAAAGTGCTTCGTAGAATTATTGTTTGTTCTAACACTGATATTCATGTCCTAACTCAAGTTTTACGCAATGACTATTTAATTCATATACTGTATAAACGTCCAGTTTATGAACAGCATTCTGCCTCTACAAGTATTATGCAACACGCCAACAAAGTTAAGTGACTTTTAACAAAATTCTTTTAATTCCCAACGCCATGCACTTGTCACGCATACATGACCTTTTTAGTATTTAGTAATTATTTTAATTCAATTCATAATTTTAGTATTAATTGATTTATGTTAAAATATATTTTCAAAGTTGTAGATCTGCAGACATAAACAGAAAGGTACGCTAGACCTGGCAATAGAACCCAAATCAGTTGCCTTGTTTTAAACGTCAATCAATACCGGTAACCAAATATTATTAGTTATGACTATAAACACAGGGCTCAACCCCGCAACAAGACCAGACCGTAAAAAACTTTGTTATAGATGTAGACAGACAGAACAACAAGACTCAAGAACTCATTCTATGCAATAGTAAAAATTAGTACAGGAACAGTGCGCAAAAACTTACAAAAACTCGACAAAGAGCAAACAAATTCAAAATAGCAACGTACAGCTCACATAAAAAAATAAACACACTGTAAATTTCAAAACCCACAGACCAAAAATAACAAATAAAAAAGAAACACAAGTCAACATCATTTGATGTAATAATACTGTCGCAAGACAAAAAAAAAAACAAATAAAAAATACTCGGGCATAATCAAAAAAATTATTGGTATAAAAATAGAAACAAAGATAAAAATTACCAGAGCTAAATATATAAATGTTAAATCCGGTCGACGACTACAGAACCAGGCTACCAGCGACCGTGTGGAGTTAGTAATCCAACCAACGTTAATATTTGTTTGTGTTTATTTACTGTAAATAATAATAATAATAAAAAAACTGTAATTAATAAAACTAAAACACCCTGCTAGTTAGTTCTAAAAATTAAAAAAATGTAAAAAAACAGTGTTTATTTTATTATAGAAATTTGATGATTAATGATTTATGTTTGCAAGAAAATGTTCTTTATTTTAAGAAGTTTGAATTAATTGTTTATAACTCATAAATGATGCATTTTATAAAAATAAACCTAACCTAACCTAACATAACCCTGTATATTAACAGTTTCATTAAACTAGGCAGCGGCTTACAAAATACGTTTGAGAATGTAGAGGAATATGTTTGTCTACTGTACAAATTTAAAAAATATGTAACGTTAATAAAGATTGAGTTGCAACTATATATTAAAAAACGACGAAGAACAATATTTATTGACATATCGTACAGCTCAACTGCATTTATATTTGCTCCAGACAACCTACATTGCAAACTTCCTGTTAAAATGGAATAATGTACAACTGATTACGGCTGAAAAAAAAGGACAATTGGAGTTTGGGGAGTTGCAAAAGAAGATATTTAAACTAAGCGACAATTTCGATGAAGAAGAGCAATATGAGTAGATAATACAAGACTTTTTTTTAAATTGTGCGCTGGTAAGAATATATTAAGAAAGATTTAAGACAAACCAAAATATCGTGTCAAGTAGAAATAAATAAGAAACAAGCACTAGCGATTACTCCCAAGAATCACATTTCCAAGTGAATAAAGGAACATGTGACCGGAGTATTGGACCTGCCTAAAGAGTCTAGTAAAATGCTGCGTGGAATATGTAATGGTCTAATAAGCAACGTGAAAGCATTAGGATGCAATGCATAGTCGTTTTGGACGTTGTTGTAGGTGATAAAGATACTCTGCAGACCATCTTCTCCCAAAGTGCTAACGGATAGCTTCCATCTGTTGCCACCTTAATAAACGGTTGACTTAAATTTCGAATAAACAAGTTTGTGGCACTGCTAATAATTCATTACCAAAGAAAATGCCCTGGAGTAAGGCACTCCAAGTCCCTTGCATCGTTTGAAAGTAGAGTTAGTGGTCAAGAGTTCATAACTGCTTTTCAATCTGGGCCAACACTGTGGACTGCTACTCGTCGTATCGCCGATAACTCAAATAGATGTCTTTTATCAATTTCACGGCTGCCTCGCAGAGTGTGGGGCACGTGGAGGTATGAAATGCTACAAAATGCTATTTTTCAGTAAGTTCATAACTGTTTCAATCTGGGTCAACACTGTGGACTGCTACTCGTAGTTCAGAGTCGTATCGCCGATAACTCAAACAGATGTCTTTTATCAATTTCACGGCTGCTTTGCAGAGTGTGGGACACGTGGAGGTATAAAATGCCACAAAATACTATTTTTCAGTAACCCCTCTTTAATTGCCCAAGTTGTGTCAGTATCCGAAAAGAATTTTTGCAACTCGTTGCAAGCCCCGACAAAGTTGGTATCGTTGTCCAAGTATATGTGTTCTGCTAGACCTCGCCTTGCTGTAAACCAACTCAATGTTGCCAGAAATGCGTCCGTAGTTAAATTGCTGACAGCTTCTATGTGTACTGCTTTAGTGGCAAAGCACACAAATATGCAGATATATGCTTTAGTTAGTTTTCGATTCCTTCTCGACCCTTCCCTGATCTGGATTTCACTGCAATAATCAATTCCAACTCAAAAAATTGTCTGCTTGGCACTACCTTATTTTTAGTGAGGTCGCTCATAAGTGGGCTGACTAATATCGGGCGGTTTCGAAAGCAAGTGATACATCTACTTAATGCTGCTCGTACCACTGAACGTCCAGATATTGGCTAGTAATTTCTTTGAATGGAAGCTAAAGTGAGATCGACACCACCGTGACAAATTCTTAGATGTTCCGTATTCACCAATAGGTTTGTGGGTGTTGTTTTGGAAGTAATGCAGGTTGTTTATAATTCTTGTCAAAACAGAGTATCCTAGTCTTCCTACTACCCTTATAATACCATGCTCGTCTTGATATGGTCGCAAAGTAATAAATTTTCCTTGATCAATTTTTGGAAAAGCTTCCTCCTACACCTTTCTCACAATGGTTTGTTCAGCCGCCAGAAATATTCTCTATTGGTAAATGCAAAGCAGTGACTGTACTTTTTATGAGTTTGCATAGCAGGACCGCTGCACATAATTTCAAACGCGGTATTGTGGTAGGCTTTATTGAGACAACCCGTGACTTGCTGCAAATTAACCTTAAATCTTTTGTATTTGATATTGCATCTGTAGTAAGGGCATATATATAGGCTGCATAGGCCTTCTCGCTAGCATCACAAAAACCGTAGATGTCTACACGATTGCTACTGCCGATCACCAATCGTGGCACCTTAAGATTCTTCAAGTTTACGAAACCACTTATATAGCTTGTCCAAACTACGTTTACTTCCAAAAGTACAGCCTTGTTCCAGTCCAATTCTAATGTCCACACTGATTGCATAAATATTTTTGCTACCACTACTATCGGCCCTAACATGCCTAGCGTGTAATAAAACACATATTTTGTCTTTAATTGATTAAGGGCAAACGTTACAGTTTATTATAAAAGTGCATACATGCAATAATTTTGTATGTATTATATGTGAGTATATTATTATGATATACGTTTACAGTATTAAAGAGTTTGAGAACGATGACGCTAGTGTCTTGTGTTCTGAGTTGCCTTTCCCTTTCATCTCATGCACCACCTTTAACGACGGTACAAACCTTTTTCAAGTAGCAACACTCAATAATTTACTACAAACTTATTAACAAAGTTATTAGTGTTTTCTGGTATTATAGTCGCCGGTGATAAATTTAATCCTAAAAGTTAAAATATAAGAATAAAAAAAGTGGTAAATTGTTTGTAATTTAGAACCTATAAATATAAAAATAATGTAATAAAACTATATTTTAATTATTATACAGTTCAATAACAAATGTCAAGTTAAGTAAATAATTATTTGTCGGTTATATTACTAGTCAATGCACCATATGTCAATAAATAATGATCTTTTCAGAATAGTTCAAAACGGCTCTGTGCGTCAATAGTAAGCACGGAAAAAAGCAAAGTGCTAAAGAAAAATTCCAACTAATCATAAAAACAAAAATCACAATAACGCCTAAAGCAACTAAACTTAACCTCATCAACTCCAACTGAACTGGCGGGAATGTCACATTAAATATTAAAAAAAAAACTCATATACACATTCGTAAACAACAAAAACAAATAAAGAAAAAAAATACGGAAACATTGACTGCTTTTTAATTAAAAAAATCGGAAGGGTCCATTTCAAATCGTATCTGGCAAATAAATGAAACGCTCTTGACTCCTGCACCCACACATGTTTCTGGCGTGTACCTATATCAAATACTACTAATTCTGGAATCCAAAAATAAGAAAAATGCGGTACTAAGTTTGCCTTAGCGCGGATTAAATATATTCTTAATTTATGACTACATTAACTTTAGAAATTAAAATTTATAATTAAAAAAATTGTTGGGTTATCATTATTTTTCCAAGTAATTTTAAACTTGAGCTCTCATAATTCCGATAAAAATTGATAAAGTAGTAAACATTCATATAATTTTTACATTGACCTATTGCGCATGTAATAACCACAATTTTGCATTGCACCAATGCATTGTATGTGCAGTTTTAGATTGTAAATGGCAACACTGCACTGTTTGTGTTTTAATTACTATTGCACTTATCGTTTATTGTTGTTGTTAGTGCCAACAATTTAAAAAAAAAATTTGACCAATTTAATAATAATATTAAGCATAGTCAAAATCATATTTAGTTAGTTTTGGTTAAAGTTGTGGTTGATAAAAAACCTAAACTAAAAAAATAACACTTTTCTTTGCAAGCTTCAGAAGTCTATATGTTAGAGGAAAGAATAATAAATCTAATCTCTTAATCACCAAGAATTGCATGGACGGGTAGGTCACCCTAGATCATGATTACCATAGAGTAGTTTTAACTAGAATGTCCACCCATCCGCCCAAGAATTCTCTCCTCTTTGTTTAACAAGAAAAAAGTAATAACCATTATTTTGATGATCAATACTTAAGCAAATAAGTGAGTCACTCCAGATTATGACTACCAGCAAATAGTTTAATCTGGAATATCCACACACCCGCTTGTTAACAAAGAATTAAAATTTGATCCTCTTTGCAAATGTAGGTAAGCCCTTAGTCAAAAGTAGAAAAGATAATATCAAATCTCTTAATGACTAACACTTATGCCGGTAGGTAAGTCACTCCAGATCATAATTACCATCAAGTAGTTTGAACTGGATTTACAAGCGTTAGAAGTCTCTATGTTAGAAAAGAGGATAATAAATCTAATCTATTAATGACCAACATTTGGGTAGGTTACTCCACATCTAATTACCATCAAGTTGTTTGAATTGAAGTACCCACTCTACCGCTCAAAAATTTCTTAACAAAAAATAGTTCCTTCTCTGTACAAGCATAGAAGTCTCTATGTTAGAGAAGTGAATGATAAATCCAATCTCTTGATGACTAACACTAAAGTAGGTGGTTGGATTATTCCAGAATAAGATTACCATCTAGTAAACTCACCCACTAAAAAATTTGATAACAAGAAATTGAAAGTTGCTCCTTTTTTCAAACGTAATAAGAATCAATGTTAGAGAAGAAGATGATGAATCTTTTGTTGATCAACACTTGGATGGTTGGTTAGGTCATTCCAGATTATAATACACCAATTTATAATAACCAGTAGTTTGAATTAGAGTGAAAAATCAATTAAAATATAATTAAATTATAGCTTACTAGTTAAAGAATTATCCACATCATTAATAAGTTTTTTATATTCAACGTTTTCATCTTCCTATTGTCCATCAGAAGCCACAATACCAGTCAAATTTCATTCTATTTTTTTTCCAAAACACGTGCAGCTTTACTAAAATCACCACCATTAGTAATATTAGCGTCTATTTCAACAACAAGAACTAACGTTGCTTTGCACAAAGTAAATTTTGAAGTTGACGAGATACAACATAAAAGTTGCGTCGTTTGTTAAAACTCAAGATCCAAATCGTAAAACGCAACTAATAATTAATTATCAACATGGACTTCTGTTTTTTTTTTTTCGGTTAGTAATTAGAAATTGTATACATTTAAAGATTTACTAATAACTGTAACGCAATACATTTTCTGTTACAAGAATTTTTATATAATATCCAGATAGAGTATCTGATATGATTGTTCGTTAGGGTTGAGTTGATCAATTTTCAAAGATATTACAACAATTAAAATATTGTGGAAATAAGATGGAAAGCTATTTTTTGGTCACCAAACCCAATTTGTATGCATATTTTGCTTTATGAATTCCAAACCACCTCAATGAATAAAAAGAGATAAGGTTTTAAAATGATTATACAAACGAAATCAAACTTGAATCTTATGATTATGTATGTTTATAGCAACTCGCAATACGGATAAATCAATTTAAACCAATTAAAATACAGCAACCAATTAACTAGGTAAAATTTCGCTGCGTTAAATAAAGCAATAAAGATAATAAAACATGGCGCCTTCCTTCCCATAATTAAACTCCCAATGATTTCTATTAATCTTTTCATAATTCGCACGTATTGCTTACGTACGATATTATCGCTAAAGATAATTCAACTAAATTATAATAATTAAAAAATGTAACCCACATTGAATATCCTGTAGAGTTTCTACTTAAACGGAAACACAACATGGACAAAAAATAATATAAACTGTTAAGCGTGTGTGTTCTATCGTTTAATTTAAAATATTTTTTGTTTTTTAACCTACAATATTATGGTAGCTATATGGAAATAAAGAGGTTAATTAACAACCGACCAATGCCTATAAATATGTTGCTATTATGGTTTATGAAATCATTTAATAACAATTTTGAACGTGTACAATTTTTAATAGCAGTCGACAACAGGAAATTGGTTATCTTAATGTGAGATTTAATAATATGAGAGCTAGGAAATGTTGCACCAGTACAGTAAAATTAATAAGATTCTTACTTCAAATATCCAGCGCGCACCGATACAGTTCTTTCCCACATTATGTAAATCGTGTCTGTATTTAATTTAATTAATTAAAAAATATTTAAAAAATGACAACGTTAATTATATTAATAATAATATAATAATAACAAGGCGAACAATAGTGAATGTACACATACATATGTAAAATATGGCTCAAATGTATGAAGATAAGTATGTACATGTGTTTATATCCGTGTTATAATTCTAATATATGCAAATTTATATTATTTTCTTCATACCGGCATTAAATTATTCCAGACAAAGAGATAAAAAATTTAAAGGCATTTGAACTATTCGGTGGATACTGAATAAACAATCCTATAAATTGCGATGGTTATCAGTGGATTTCTGAAATTCAACGATAATTTTAACAAGCCCAATAAAGATTAAACAAGTAATAATTATTTTCTTGTTTTGTTTAAGTATATTTATATGTTAATTACGTTAATTTTAGAAGGTACAGTGACATTAATAAATCTTCTATCATTACATGTATTAATAATCAAAAAATAATGTGATACACTCCTTATTTGGCAATGCAAATGATGAAGGTGTTTCCCACATTGATATCAAGATAATTTGCGATATTTCTCAGTCACTTTAACAAGACAAACGAGATGTAATTCATAGTTGCGGTGCCGACCATCACTCGTTATGTATTTATTTAAGTGCACGCCGAATGGAATATTAAATTATCATCTGCTTTCATCTTCATAGAAAGACGTTAATTAATATCTCCAGTGAATATAGTGAAGAGCAGCCCACAGGATGATGGACAGAGTAATTGCAGTGTATGTGGATTGTGGGCTCTGAGACTGGGTACATTATAGTTTGATATTTACCCGCGAGCTGCCGTCAGGATCTTGAGCTTGAGCTTTTATTGCCTCGGCGACGAAGCAAACAAAGAATTTAATTGTGGGGATATTTTTGATTGTTGGAATTATTTTAATGTCAGTTGGTATGCTGGCTAGGTGATTATTATTTATTTTAAATAATATTATTCATATAACTTTAATACCGCATAAAAGGTTTATATTATCTAAATCAGTGTTAAATAAAAAATATTTTCTATAAAAATATATAGTCTTACTGGATCAACATCAAATGTTGTGAAGAACATGCTAAATATGTATAAACATTTATTAAAAATTAATATACTTAACTTAATTAAAAAATACTAACTGGTGTTTATAGTTTATTGTCAGTAAATATGACACAAAATATTTTAGAAACAAATCAATTAGAATAATCATAATCAAAATCATTGAATAAATTTTTGGATTATATTAGAGATTCAACAGAAATTCATTTTTGAACTGTATCAACGTCTATTTCATTTTAAAATCAAGAAACCAATAACCAAATAACAACAAAATTAAGTTGTTTGTTTCTTTTGCCTACCAACAGCTTTGGGTAGAACGGTATACAAATGTAAAAAGTTCCGAGCACCAGTGCATTAAAACCCAGATAACATATCATCATCAAGCATCAAGCCTATAAAAAAATCCAAAACTACAAAATGGCTCGTATCTCAGAATAAAAAATGAATTAATAAAGTAGAAACTGCTAGATAGATGAAAGTAACATGACAAATGATGAAAAATCTGTATTAGAAACAAAGGGTTTTAAGAAGACTAGAACACCAAAATACGGAAAAGCAGGAAATACAGCACGGTGATGGGCAAAGTTGAATGCTATCTTCTCTACTTTTTAAAGTCTACTCTGAAAAACTATTTGCCAAGGTATTAAAAGATGCATCAGAGGACATAGCTGTTAATAGCAATAAAATTAACAATATTTTGTTATGCCGATGATATTGTCATATTAGCAGACACATTTGATGATAAGCAGTTTATGTTAAATAAATTAGTAATGCATCTGATCATTTTGGCCTACAACTAAACACAATAAAAACTAAATACATAATAGTGAGTAAGAAACACCTCGTAGTAAATTAACTTGCGTACAGAATACAATAATAGAAAAAGCGGGTCATATCCTTTATCTCAGGTGCCCAGTAAATGAGGAATGAAATCAATCAAAAGAAGTACTCCAAAAAACCAAAAGAGCAAAAGCAACTTTCTTCAAAATAAAAAAACGTGTATTCTAGTGCTGCGTTGTGGCTTAGAAACATGGACGCAGAAACAACATCCAAAATAATCGAAACATTTGCATTGTCGGATATATCGCCGCATCTTAAAGATAAGTTGGGTGAAGCATGTCACCAGATTTTAAAAAGATTGCAAGTAAAAAACTAATTAAAGACATCAAAATACGCCACCTTTTTTTATTTAGCCATATAATGCAAAATGAGAAGTAAGCCTATCAAAATTAATAATGCAAGGTAAAATAAAAGCCTAACATCCCGGCAGGAAACAAACATTAAGATTCTGCAAAAATTGTACGGAAAAACATCAGTCAAACTCTTTGAGTTACCGTCATCAAACTCCCGATAACAGTGATGATTGAGAACGGTTTGTAGTGCAATTAAAAAAAGTGAAATAAACTGGGCTAGATCACACTACTGAGAAATTAAAAATCAACAAGTCTACTACTCGGTAACATCTAACAAAAAGCAAACACGAAACGTGGAGATTGTTGTGTCACCAAGAAATTATTACAAACAAATCGTAAAAAATTATATTATGTAATTATATGATTATACAACAGAAAAAAGTAATGAGAAAGTAGAGTTGCAAATAAAAGAAATACTCCAAAAGTTAACAAAAGAAACTGTTTATCAATATACAATTTTAATGAAAAAATGAGATATTATATAGGATTTGATATCTGGTTTTGGATTTGCAAAAAAACATTTATTAAAGACAAATACAAAAGCCGACACTTAATCAGATCACATCACTTTATTAGAAGTATTTAAAGTAACAATAAATACCATAAAAAAAACAAATTGGGTGGTACAATTTTTACAAAACCAAAAAAAAAAATAGTTAAAAAAATGGCACCTGAATGTTGAATCCAAAACAATAAAAAACGCTCTAAAGAATAAGATATAAAAAAATTGCAATCAATTAATTTCAATAATGTTAGTAGCACAACAAGGTTTACAAAACTCGCAGAGTGCATGGAATAACTTATACTGCATCTAGGAGTTATTCCAATAATGCAAAGATATTAATTTTGATATTTTTGCTTGTTTTATGTTGAAAAACAACCACAATGAGAGTAAAAAGAAAGAAAGGAACATAATCTGCAAGAAGGAAAGACTGTATAGTACTACCATTATTCAATATGCACAATTCTCTCGCATATTGTTAGATAGCAATCTTGTTATCAAGCAAAGTTGTTAAGCAATTTTGCGTTTTTATTAACAAGATTGCTATGTAGCAATATTCATAGACAAATGGGCAGATTAACTATTTGGAAGTAACGTATTTATAAAAACTGTAAAATTATTTGGAACATGTTTTAAATACTGAGATCGTCTACATAATACTAAAGGCAAAAATAAAAAAAAACTTCAGTAATTTAAACACAATATGAAAAATAAACGCTGATTTCACTTACTGCATTTAATTTTGTAGCAATATCTAAAAGAGTATCGTTGCTGTGAAAAAAACTCAAGATGGCTATAGTAGAACCAATACATAAAACTGGCAATAACACCAATTTTTAAAATGTCAAGCCTATTGGCTTGAAAAAGAAACAAGTTCTCAATTAAGTATCAAGCGCAGAAAAGCATTGCTTAGCCGCACAAGCAAAACGAGGACGGCACACATCAAAGTGCTGAAATGCTTTATTGCCTGTGGTAGTTAAGACTATTTTTTGACTGTTTGCCCACGTAAATAAGATTTTTGAATCAGACCTAAGCCCGTAATGCATCACTTTCTGATCCATAATAAGAGCGAGCTAAAATACAGGTTTTTAGAGTAGGCAGGCAAAGAAGATATTTGTATACGTAGTAGTTAATAATGTTTAAATTTTTCTAGTGACATGCATTATTCAAGTTATTAACATTTCTGTATGACGGGAAAAATACTCGTAGAATTTTTCTAGGCTTGTTCAAAAGATTCATAACTATAAAATTAAGAAAATTGCGTAAAAATTGTACCATTCATACAGCATAGATCAAAATTATAGAGGTTGCAACTTTTATGTAACCAAATTATTTAATCAAGTCCTTTGAACATAGTTAGGTTAGGTTAATTCATTTATTTAACGTCGGTCTATTTCTGCTGCCAACGCCAATCACCGACGCCAGAGGTTAAGACTACCACATCTAAGAATTTTGCCGCAAATTCAGAAATTCCAACCCAAATTAAACAAGGCGTACTCATCACAACACATTTTTTCTTAACATGAAAAACTGACCCTCCAGATAGATAACTCAAACTCGAGACCCCTAGTGTAGCAGTCAAATACGCTAACCACTACATCTCCTGGGCGGTTTTGGGCATAGATATGGGTATTCCTGATATCTGTTACTGTAATAGTTATATTATTAAACTCAATCAATTATAATGCCTCTTCAACAAATAGTTGTTAGACATTAAAACAATAGCTTACTGAGAATGATTTAATATAAAATAAATCAAAGACAATATCATAGCGTTTGTAACAAAAAGTGAATCAACTATAACTATTTCAACCATCAATGTAAGTAATGCAAAACTCAATCTTGTTAGCAAAAGAAAATTCTTAGATGACTTTGTCGACAGTAAATTAAAATAAAAAAATCATATTGACCACAATTGTTGGTTTGTTGGCAGGTTTAGTTAAGCCATTCAATAAAAAATCATTTCAAATTTTCCGTAAGTACCTTGAAGAACCCCATCAAAAAAGTTCGGTAACTTATGTAAGAATATAATCCTCTATAAAAATGATCTTATCAAAAAGCCTTAATGCAAAAAAATAATTAAATTATAACCAATATCACAAATTATGTAAGTTTTCAATCTAAAATAAACTTATTGTTTGTGGATTGTAGGCCCACTATTGCTTGATCATTAATCAATCTGGATTTTTATTATTTACTTTGGTTTCAATTTTTAAAAAGATATAACCTAACCTAACCTAACCATGTAATACATTAGAAATGTTCAATATTGTAAGCTATTTGCCTACTCGTAGAGTAATGCAACTTGCTCTACTACCACAAAAGACTAAACATATTCAATAGATTCAATTCGGTATCTTATAAAACGTTATCAGAGTTAGTCTTTTTGTTTACCCGATCCAAACTGGCCTGTTCTAGCACATTCAATCTTCATCTTCTATGTGCAGAATTAATTAACGTAGTTTATGAGTGTAAGCTAAGTGTTTATGATCAAGAAAATATATGTTTCATTCATTAATTTTGTTTCTGCAGCTTTGACATATGACTGAATAAATCTCATTTGTCATTAAACGTTAAAACAACTGTCAAATATCCAATTTCTGGACAACAAACATTTGGGGCGGGTTGTTGAAGCACTTAATTCATTAGTGTAAACTAATAGTTCGCAATCGCCTTGCCGCCTTTCCAAACAAATGTTTGTGATCAATAAAATTGATCTTTCATTCACTCAGTTATTAAACGTTAAAACAATTGTCAGATAATCAATTTCTGAATAACAAACACTTAGGCTAGTAGACAGAGTACTTAGCTCATAAGTGTTAATAGTTTGTACTGGTATTCCGCCCAAGTATTTGTGATTAAAAAAATGCATACTTTGTTCACTTTTGGTGTACTTATCGCTTTGACGTATAACAGAATAAATAAGATTTGTCATTAAACGTTAATACAACTTTAAATTAATTAATTTATGGATAACAAATAATTGGGCAAATGTGCGTGTCACTTAGTGTATAAACAGTTTGTTTTCGTGTTTCCGCCTACCCTATTAAATGTTTCTGATTCATTAAACCGATATCTCGTTCATTTTTAGTGCTCCTTCAGCTTTGACATATGGCAGAATAAACGACTGTTATTAATCGTAAAACGATTGTCAAATTGTCAAACTTTCGAATAGTTTTTTTGCATTTTATTCAAAACTTGTAAATTTAAATGTAAATCTACATTAGATTGTACATCTTTTGATACTAATAATGTAAATCTACATTAGGTTGTACATCTTTTGACACTAATTTTAGCTCTCTACATAAATATTTGACATTTTACAAGAGATAAAACCACATTTGTCCAAAAAGTGCCACTTTCTGACAGATTTTTGGATTTTACTTAAAAACTTTGTACTATGTCTACATAAACTAACATAACAACGTTAACCTACATTAAATTGTGCATCTTTTGAAACTAGTTTCATTTTCTGAAATTTCAATGCAAGATTTTCCTATTTTAAACATTTTATGAATATAATTATTGTTAAACAATTTTCTGATATCTAGGTGACATCTAACATTCATTCTCTTGCATAGAAAAGTATCAACACTATAAAAAATTTAAAAAAGCAATGTATCCCTTAATAATCAACACTTGAGCGGATGGCAAGTCACAATAGCACAAGCAACCCGCCCACAATTTAAACTTGTTGCAAACCCACCCTAGTTTTATTATTAGTTATCAAAAAATATTGTTAATATTTTACTGTCATATCAGAATTAATAGTAGTAGTAGCTTTGGTTTCACGGCAGCAAATTTGGTTACACAAAAGCACCAGTTTCCAAAAGCCTAACTTCCCTGAGTAGAAAATAAATAAAAATAAAAGGTTTTAAATCCGAGACACATGCGTTCGAACATGCAGAGACTATGGTAGAAGAATAGTTTTATATTTGGTACACTACAAAAAAGGTTTGAACACTTTTTTAAATCAAAAACTCAACTCAATATCAATATTTGCACGTAGATATTGCATTTGTTAATTTAAAATCTATATAGCAAACTTAAACAATAAAAAAATACTGACTATATCTGAGTGTCAATAGTGATAAAGAAAGTTATAACATGTGTCACAAATTTATAAAAAAACTTAAAAATAAATTCAAATTTTGGACTGAAAGATAGCAGAATAAACTGTTGACAAAACCTGTACGAGTATCACGTGGAAAGTTATTTAGATTTGATCTTACAAATGCTGGAACATACACTAATCTATAATAATACGCACACATAGGTTTGTTCCAGCACTTGATGGTTTTGCAAAACGTTCAAACTATGCACACAAACAACTGTGCCTAAATATGACAAAAATAGTTTGTGCCCACGGTTTGGATGATTTACAAACTAAACCACAGTGAGATAGCTCAGTTGTAAAGTGTTAGCGTAGCACGCTGTCGTCCAGAATTCGATAACCAAAATATGACTAAAATAATAACTTGCTCTTTATCCATTGGTTTGGAAGTCATCTAATAAGCCGTTAGTCCCATCAACTCCCTTCAAGAAAGTCAAAAGACTTCTGGAGCGATGTAAACTGGCTGTAAGAACGCACAATAAAGAAGAACCAAATTGTGTGTTGGGACAGACCTGATAATTCCAGATAAACCTCAAAAAGTACAAATTTTAAGAAAACTGATATGATCATGGAAAGACTGTTGTCTAAAAATCAAACAACAGCAATGTTTTTGAATAAAATTAAGTAAATATTCATGTTATCTTTCAGTACAATAATAATAATACGTTTATTTTTTGCTTTCAGCCTTAAAAATTACATTTACAAATACATTTACAACTTTCCAAAATAATAAAACTTAATCCTTTTAAAATTAACACAATTAAAAATATTTTCTTCTCTGTTCGTCTATTTCTTTTCTTTGTTTTTTAACTGCCCTCATCCATTCTACCCATCTTCCGTCCCCTTTCAATATCTCATTTTTTCCCATCTGTTCTTCTCTCATTTCGTCGTTCTCTTTCAACATATGTTCTATAGTTTTCTTAGTCTCTCCGCACATTCTGCACATTTTTAAATCCTCTTCCATCCAAAATCTTGTCACTCTTTTTTCATTACCACATCTGAATCTTGCAATCATCTTTTTTTCATCTTTACTATATCTATCGCTCTCTAAGTACATTGGCACTTCACTTTCTATAATATGTTTATAATTTGCGTTGTACCTAGACTTTTTCATTCGCATTCTCCTTTCTTGCCTTTGAATACCTCTATCTCTTTCCATAATTTCGTACCATGTCTCTCTCCCAGATTCTCTCATTCTTTCAATTTCTTGGCTTGCATACCCATTTCTATTGTAATCATTTGCCCTGATCTCCCCTAGCTTTTCATTTCTTGCTTTCATTTTCTCTTTCATGCATTCTTATAAAATTTTGTATTCGTGTCTCTGTCTCATTCTTTCTTTATACTTCATTGCTCTGTTTTCTGCTTCTACTCTTAATTTATCTTTTTTAAGTTCTTCCAGCACACATGCTCTATTTAAACCTAGCACCCATCTCCAATAATTTACATGTATTGTTTCAAATTTTTCTTGTTCCTTCCATACCCATATTTCTGACCAATACAATATCATACTCCTAACTAAACTATCAAACATAAGTTTTTTTATTCTCGTACATTCAAATTTTCTTTCACTTATTCCCCAAACTTGTCCCACTACTTTATTTGCTTTTTGAGCCATCTCTTTAATGTGCTCGCTCTCGGTGTTACTCGTACAAAAAACATATTACAAATATTTAAAAGATTTCACTCCTTGCCCAGTCCATTTCCAGTCCTCCACCTTTTTTCTCCCACCCCTCTTTCTGAACACCATAATTTTTGTTTTTTCTACATTAACTTCTAAACTTTTTTTTCTAAAATATTTTTCTAAACTTTTCATCATCACTTTCATTTCCTTCGCTTCTTTTGCTTGTATTACCATGTCGTCTGCATATGCTAGCGACCACACTTTTTCTCTACCATCTACTACCCCTCCTGCTTGAGCCAACCTCAATTTGTTTTCTTCATCTGCTATGTAGGTTGCAAATAAAGTAGGACTTAATGGACAGCCCTGTCTCACTCTTTTTGTTGTCCAAAATCTTTCACTTATTTTCCCGTTAACCCATACCCTACTTGCTGCCTCCTCATACAGGTCTTCCATTCTTCTTACCAGGTACTCGCTAATTCCTTTCTCTCTCATACACTACCACAGTTTCTCTGTATCCACACTATCAAATGCCGACTTTAGATCCAGGAATAACGCATATACTTTCCCCACTTTCTCTGCTATTATTGCTACAATATGATGTAAAATATATACGTTATCCATTGTACCTCTTCCCTTCCTGAAGCCGGCTTGCCCATCTGGAATTATCTCATTCATACTTAGTTCCTCATTCAACTTTTCTTCTAATATCATGGCGTAGATCTTGTATGCCGAACCCAGTAGTGTTATTCCCCTGTAGTTATTTACTAGCTTTTTGGATCCACTTTTGTGTATAGGGCATACAAGACCTTCTCTCCATTGACTCGGAAACCCTTCTCCCTTCCATACTCTGTTTATTAACTCACTCAATCTCTTAATCAGTTCTTCCGTACCATACAACCACGCTTCATTCGGTATCCCATCCATACCTTTCAGTACAAATAGATTTGAATAAACTAATAAAATAACTGAAGACAAGAAAAAAATATAAATAAATATTATTTATTTAAATAACATTTTATTAAAAAAAAAAAACTAAATGTATAAATGTATTGCCCAATATTTAAGCCATAATCTAATTATTTCTTTAGTAATGTGATACTATTATTTAATTCATTTTATTAGTTATTTGAATATTTTTTTATCGTTAGATGTATTGCTTAAATACGTCGCTTGTTATCGTTTCTCATATGAAGCTACTACAAAGAAGTATTTCATTTCATTTTACAATAAAATATAGAAAAGGAAACTAAAATCGTAAGAGGTTTATTTTAAATCAATATTAAAATAAACGGTTCATTTATAACATACAATACGAATATCGAGAGTATTATTTTATAAATGGGAATTTAAAATGACAACATTTCCTATAGAAACATCGGGAACGTTTCCTTTTCAACTTCATCCTTTTCTCATGTCCTTTCTTTTTCCCCACATCCTATTGATATACTGCAAATCGATATCTGCAATATGGTGATTGGGGTCTTCTGCTATAGAAATCACGTTTTAATCTCGTGGCGATTTCCCGCACACTCTGCACTAACGTTCCTCAATTTCACACACGTCCTGAATTTTTACAACCACCCCACGACATGTTTCCTCGAGCTATCCAGAAAACAAACATCCGGAACTGTCGTTTTGGTATTCGGTTCGAATCGAACAGAAATTTGTCACCAGAGATAACATTAGAATTAAAAGTAGATAGAGAGCAAAAAAGAAAGCATGCAATTTATGATGCTGATAAAAGTTAGATATTGTATCCGACATGAAAAATCAACTGGATATTTTGTTTGTTTTGCTGAAATTAATTTAATTAGTATAATTCTTTTTTCAATTGGGTTATACATCTCAAGGCGAGTAAAAATGTATACAATACTATTAATAACGCAAGCAAGCAAGTGTTGTATTTTTTTCTTCATGTTTCCATTCATATTTATTTATACAATGTGCGCGTGCAATTTCCGTGATTGCGCGTTACGAATGTAGGGTAAAGTGCGTGAGGTGTTTGATCCTGGCACGTGCGGCGTGGGTGAATAATCATGCGTGTATTTATTTATATACACACTTTAGAATGTAAGAATTGCATCTACTCAAACAAACAAAATTGAAATCTACTTGAATTATTTACAGAACTATTTTTATGTTTCATAAAACATTTGGGGTAATTTGATCCTAGCAAATATCTATTGTGCCTTTACTAAATTATAAACAAGCTTTCAAGCAATTTAATACTATCTTTAGTAATTAGTGTATAATTAATAAATTTCACAACCTAATTAATTTAGTACTGAAATAATTCAATTGATATATATCACGTTGTCGGAAGTTGGTTGTGCCTCTACATGAGAATAAATGATTTACGCATAGGCATAAACGAGGCGCCAGGCGCTAAAGAAGATTACATTACTGTACTAACAACGTTTATACAAAATTTCAAGTAGTATACTAAATATTACAAGCACTCATGGTAATTAGATTTTTTTTTAATCAAAATAGATTGAAATTGTGAACAAAAATCATCATTTAAATAAAGTTTCCTGAAATGTAATATTAGATTGAATGTATTGAGATTAACATTTCTGAATAAAATTATATTAACCTATACAATAAATTAAGGCATGTAGAAATTACATTAAAAAAAATAGAATTTATACAAAAAACTGATAAAATGTTGTTGTGAGATATAAATTTTAAAAACTTCACCTATGAACAATCTATGAAATTTTTTTACAATAATTCAAAACAAAAAAGTCACCTGTAAGGACATGCTAAGGTGATTCAAACCGCTACCATAATTTCTAATATTTTAACGTTGTAAAGAAAACAACAACTTTATCAGCATTCTTATCGCTACATATAATTTATTTATCAATATTTTTTTACAGTACATTTAGAAACATATCCAACTATTTTATGTCAAAGTGCATCTTATGTACTTTAACTTTAATTAGCAGAAAATCATTTTTTCCAATCAAATTTCATAACAATTTGATTACTGTATTAAAGTTTCATAAAAGTTTAATTGTTCAATCCTAAAATCCTAGCAAAAATATCAGTTTTCTTCGAATTTCTTTTAATATGTTTTCTAACAACTGGCACACAAATTGGCACGTTTCTGCAACAACAGAGTGCATATTTACGACCAAAACTAAACTAGCTCAAGTTCGTGACTCATATTCCATATATCTACCTGCCAATTATTTGCTACATTAATTTGTTCCGCACAGGATATAAAAAACATTCAATCACATATTGTGTATCAAAGTCTTGCTACCTGTACACATTTTTTAGACAATGATATTGATTTATATTACTACCAGTTTTCATTTTAGATGCAAAAATGCTTCAAAATTTGTACACCCAACAAGAATAGAATAGAAGTTGTTGCTTTGGAAAGTCACCAACTGAGATAGCTAAACAGTATAATATTTAGTAATCGTTCTAATCATCTTTTTTATTGATAAGGAGTAACAATTACTAATATATCAGTATTAAATAAATTCAACACAAGAAGTATCTACAGACTAGTATTAATAAACACCAAAATACAAAGTTTAATTATAAAAAAAAAACTCCAAACAGCCGAGTTTTTTATCCTGAACAAAAACGAATACAAAAGCAAAATTAAAAAGAAAATATAGCCACTAGAAAGACTACGAAAAATAAACATAGACAATATTGCAACAAGTATAACAATAAACATACAAAAAAAAAATTAAAAAACTGTAGCAAACTAAAAATTAAAAAAAAACTGAACTATCACTGGAAACTAAACAACTAATACAGTAGAGAAGAAAAACTTGCCACAACACCATAAATAAAAAAGAAAAAAGAAGATACGCGCAGACATTAAAGCATATAAAACCCAACAAAACCATAGAATCAAACAAAAATGTGAGAGTACTCAAACTAAAACTCTGCAACAAAAAACCAGATTTCGTTCAAATAAAAAAATTGTCAACAAAATGTCCATTTCAACAAAACAGAAATCGTTGCAAAAACACACCTACCATACAAACCCCAACACGACGCTCAAAGAATATTACAAACGTCGGCTCAAAAGAACTACCGAAAATAACAATATTACAATTACGCAAGCTTTAATACAAAAAAAGAACCAGAAAATCTCAGGAGAAGACCAAATAACATCAAAAATGTTGAAAATTAAAGACAACACATTACTAAAAACTCATCGAATATTAACAAACAAATATAATATGTTCATAGAAAAAATACCAAAAAAATGAAAAATATGCAAAGGTCATCATTCAGCACAAAAAAAAAACATTACAAATATATAAAACTGCCGCCCAATAATCTTATTATCGTACAAACCACTCACAACAAAACCGGATTCCTACCAAACAGTAGACAACAGGGGGACATCCAAAAAAGTTTTGGCACTCAAATCACCCGCAATCAATTCAAACAATCATAGAAAAGACATCAGAATACAACAGTATAAACCTTTTTGGTGGCACTAGACAATTCAAGAATAGCTGATGTAACTTAAACAGAGTTAACTATAAATCTAGCCGTCATACTAAACTCACTTTTAAAAAAATATAATCAGTAAAGTCTGACAAATCATCATCACTCACGCACAAACAACCGTTCAAATTATCCAAAGTTATTTTAAAAATCAAATGTCGATCCAAGCTCGATAGACGATGTAATTTTCATAGCATACATATTAGTCCATTTGAGCAAATCATCCGTCGAAATGTAGATAGATTTCGTACCACATACTCTCTAAATAATACAAAAACAACAACTTGTCAAAAGAATGTGCTTAGTGAAAAGAATATCGCCGGCGTTAATAAAAGTTTGAAATAAGATCCAAATTTATCAATTCGTCGTCGATCGCATGAATTAAGATTTTGTCCTTCCACTACGTAAAAAAAAGTTGTGCCAAAATCTTGTGTTCAGCGTTATACTGTGTTAATAGAAAACATCTACAAAAATAAATAACGACTTAGGAAAAAATAAATGTTAACAAAAAGATGAGGCAAAGAAACTCGATCTCCCCTAAACTATTCAGCACTGCTATAAAAAAAGCCACAAAATTACCTTCTGAAGACCCCTCAAAACCAAAAGTAATAGAAAACTCCAAACATGATAAATTAACAACATCAGAACCATAGCGAAAAAACCGTGGATATGCAAATGACAAAAAATTGAAAAAAGCCTATATTGAACAGTAAAAATATAAAGGCTAAACAAAAGAAGAAGAAAACACTCGAGTAAAAATCCGCAATTTATCCTTGGTAAAATTACTAAAGTTTTAAATATAAGCCATGGTTCTCTTCACCATATTATGCCCAACATTTTCTAGTTCCATAGTGTCAACAAGGTGAGTGTCATCGCAAAAACTCCAAAATTAAAACGAAGACGTGTTGATGTCTACCGCATCCATCTTATTGCCCTGACATTGCACCAAGCAATTATCGAAGTATTCGTCCACTTAAAACGTAATAGAGACTACGTAAAGAAAAATAACACACTTGCTTTTGACATTGTTTCAAACAACGTTTTTTAAGGTTTTGTTTTGATTCTGCTTCGTATATAAATGGCAAATACGTTATGATACATCAGATAATAATAACCACAGTAAAAACCAATGGAAGATGATTCTATAAAAATGTCTAGTCAAAATAACCAAAATACGTAAAACATTTAACTTTTAATTATATCTAAAAAAGTAAATTCTTTACTAATCACCGCATTACAAAATAGTTAATCAGTTCCGCCTTGCATACAATCAACATTCGCACAATCTTTACGGTAAATTATAATAAATATTTACAACTAGATAAAATATCTGTTAATAAAGCATCATACCTGTAGCAATTTTATTGTATAATAGTTGCACCTGTTAAGTTGATAAAAAATAAACTTCATCTTTGGCTTATTTAATTGCACAAATCTGTATCAGAGAGAACATTCATTCCATGTGTTTAATTCACATCCATCGACAGTAGAAGACTGCACCTCAAACGACTGTAACCTAGATTGAAGCAACCTTCAGTTTCAACATCAGTTGAAAATTATCTAAAAAGAATAAGAATCGCAATTGCTCTGTATCATTTGAGCATAAAAGTAAAGTGTTTATCCATTACTCTGACTATTTTTCTTCCGCTATGATTGGGAAACCTCGTGTGCTAGCCTTCACAATTTACACAGAGATGCATTGACCCGGATCAGATTTGTGTTTACCGCACCACAAGTTGCAATACCCGAGCATCCAGTGTGTAAAAATTGTTGACATTAATAATCAAATTTGCAATAAAAACAGTACATAGCGCAAAAAACATATGCCTCATTAACTGAAAAGAAGTCAAAAAGTAGTCTGTCAGAGTCAAAAGTGAGGATCATAGACGTTGCATAACCTTTCCCTAAGAAACAAGTTCTCTCTTACGTTTTTCTATTTGCTTATATAATAACTAAATTTAATTAAAATTACTCCTTTGCTAATGTTTACAGACGTATCTGATTCTAAGTTAATAAGAATTTGTTCAAAAACCGCATTCTAGCAACATCTCTACATGCCACTTCTAACGCATTAGCCTCTTCTCTGCCCGTAATGTTAGCAACTTACATTACGGGTTGACTTAAATTTAAGTAGATTCCGCACTACTAGAAAGATTACTTCTATTCCGAACCGGAAAACAATCTTAGTCATAAAACAAAGACGGGTTATGAAGTAGTAAAACGGATATACGTTTGAAATCATTTTCAGCTGTAGAGTTCAAACCCACAATCTTTGATGCATCAGTCGGATGCCTAGACTACTGCGCCACGCTCCCACTAAATGAAGTACCATTTTTTAAATTTCTTACATAAAGACTTTACCAATCTATTAATAGCTTTTATAATAGAACTATGAATGATAAAAAGAAGAACCTTTTTTGAAGCTTTGACCATCTTTTGAGCAAGTAGCAATCAGGTACTTTTAAAATTTACACTTTCCTTAAATGAACAAAATCTCTTTGTTCAAAGGTTAACTAAAGCATCCATAAAACTCATAACCCATTTTTCCCACCCCTAACGCGGCCACAAATAAAAAGCTACTTCAGCAAATAAATGCAGCCGTAGTGTTAATCTAACAATATAATTTCCATCAATAAAAAATAAAAAATAAAAAAATCCGCAAACACAACTGCCGGATTTCAAACCGTAGCATATAGTCCGTTCAAATTAGACAAAAAATCGACGTTTTAGAGAAATTTTATCCACAGCTTAGCGACCTGTATAATTAGGTGTATTTAGATTGTCTGAAGACTATTTTTACCTAGCGCACGCATGAAAAAGGGTGGTTTTGGAGTAATAGACATATTTATATCAATTTTTGCGTTTTTGAACGATTTTTAGCAAAAACTATGCGTTTTCGGCAAAAATTACTTCTATTAAAAGTTATAGAGCAAAAAATTTCCGATCAATATAGGTTATTTGAATTTTCCTATAATTTTCCGTTTTGTCCGCTAGAAGACGCGGAAAATAAAGTCACGATTTTGAGCGGTCTGGTGGGCAATGCACGCATTATTGAAAAAATTGAAAAACCTATATCGATAGGAAATTTTTTGCTCTAAAACATAAGTTTCTTATATTTTGTCCAGAAAATGCATAGTTTAAGTTGAAAATCTATGAAATCAGCAAAAGGTCGCAATTTGATGATATCCAAGCATCAATATGTTTGAAAAATGTAGTACATCAGGGTAATTAAATTTGCTTTCAAGCACTGTTGTTTATTAAAAAATCATGCTCAATTCTAAACCCAGTTAAAAAGTTTTTCAAAAATAAGATGCCCTAGAACGTATCCTGTAGCATTTTTTGAGAATAGCTGTTATGGTGATTAAATTTAATTAAAGTATTGTGGCGTTTAAAATGTGGTGCTATGGCGCATTTTAAAAAGTACCTTTAACAGACTCAGTGTTAAACACCAAAGTGCTACAACGTATAAAAAAATAATTAAATATTGCACCTACAATACAAAGAAGAAAACTAATATAACTTGGCCATATAGCATAAGAAGAAAAGTACAAAATGCAACAGATAATCATGCAAAAAAATAGTAAGCAGACAGATTGGCTAACGTAAAACGTTGTGACTATACAATCTAAAAAATAGATCCGACACAACATCCAAAAAACTATTTAGAGATGCCTACTCTAAAGTCAAAATAAGGATGATAATTGCTAACTTCCTAAAAATAGATGCAACTTGAAGAAACAGAATTGCAGAGTTTAATAAATAATAATATAAAGTAAAATAAGACAATGCTTTAGTTAGTGACAAGACTGTAAACATAGTAAAGTGGTACCTTCTATATTTTATGTAAAAAAAATTGTAAACTTATTAGTTAAATAAAAGACTTGCTATTGAGATAAACTTTGCTCTTTTTATTTTGTATAAATATAACATAATTTTCAAAGATGTACTCTATGAAACCATAAAAGTCGTAGTTTCTATAACTTGTTCTGAGGTGTAAAATGTAAAATAATTACTTATTACCTTTATGTTGTTGAGATCTGCAGTGCTAACTTCTAATGTATGATTCGAGCAACTTTGTTATGCCTGTCAGTGTATTTCGTTGAGGCCAACTTTTTACATGGCAAGATTATATGGTTTTAAAATGGTCGCATTGCAGCAGGTTAGTATTGCTTATAAAAAAAACTTTTAATAAACTGCAAATTCGAGTTTGAATTGATATTTTTCATCAGTAAAGATATAGCTACAATGTTATTGTAAGTGTTATCTTTTGCAATCAAAGACTATGAAGACAAACCATGTACAATCACAAGTCAAAGTAATATGATCAATAGTTAACAACTAACTCTTTTAACTTTAGACCATCAACAATCAACAACAACATCAACACACGTAAGTTGTAAAACTTTGTTTAAACAAAGTAGAAGCTTGAGTTGAGTTTAAAGACAAGCATAATAAAACTTTTACAAACTCATTTGCGTAATGGTTTTTTTAATTTAGCTACTTTTTAGTACAACCAGAATAATATTTTCTAAATAATAAACCATATTTGTCTTAAATTTAATTACAAATATTAAAATTAATCTAAAAGCCGCCTAAAAAGTAAATACGTTTAGAGATGCAAGCAATCTACCAAACATTGTTATTCAGTGTAATAGTTTCACTCGTCAAAGTTGAAATATATTTTTATGTTGTACGACTTGTGCATATGTAAAATACAATAAACAGTCTCGGGAAAAATAAAAATATGTAAAAACAGTATTAAAAAAGTAAAGTAGTATTAGAATATATATTTGTAAAAGTTTATTTGCAAAAAGAGTGTAATTATCATAGAAGAAAGCAGTATAAATTAATTATATAAATAAACACTTAATTTTTGCAATATTTATCAGGCTGCCTTGAGTTAGATTTTAATGAAATTCCTAACCTTAATTATTATTTAAATATTTATAAAAATTAAGGCCTAGTTATGTAAAATGCTGCTGCATTAAACCCAACAAATCAAAATCTACAAACTGTGATGATAGAATATCATCACAAATAACTTGCTTAAAAATAGAAATATTAAATAACTTATATGCATTTCAATTGTATTTTAGCTAATCCATTGTATGTTTAGAAAACATCCTTCCTTATAAAGCATCATTCAATTGTAAAGAATTAATAATATAATCAGATCGTCATGATGAACTTTGATTACTTAATAAAATTAGCAATTCACACACAAGTATATGAATTTCAAAAAGTTGCAACTAAAGTAGTGAAGATTAATATAATACAAACTCGGTGGGCGTTTGTTTACTGCATAATAATATAATTATTTCTTTGCACGCCACTGACACCATAATCTCTTTTTAGATCATTTTCGGCATATGTACCACATAAATCAAGTTCACGCGATCCAATACCCATGATATCTTTTCGCAATGAGCATAATGGAAACCCGCGGTGTGGATACCTTACTCTAGAGCTGTAGACGATCATAAATTGGACATTAGCAGTAACCACAGTGGATCACCTTGAATTTTCGGAGGCTTCTTTATCCTTACAAAACCCACCACGAAAACACATTACACAGCACCACAATATATATATGTTTTTTGTTGATCTAATCAACATAATATAGCGACGGAAGTATCAAATTTTGAATCTATTAATAATAATTACCAAGCAGCGTTTCCACATCGATTAAATCCGTTTAATTAAATAAAAATCGATTATAGAGTTTACGGTTTTTTTTCCTCTATATGCTTACGCGTGAGAATCTCACGTTATTTTCTTCTTCTAATTCAATCACCGGAAGCATAAAGTTTCGTTAATCGGGGCAAGCAAATTGATAGAAT
Organism: Tachinus rufipes; assembly: GCA_963932245.1. Taxonomy (NCBI): domain Eukaryota; kingdom Metazoa; phylum Arthropoda; class Insecta; order Coleoptera; family Staphylinidae; genus Tachinus; species Tachinus rufipes. Next base: position 35,778,252 of record OZ010741.1, on the reverse strand, counting down.
TATCGAAACGTTATTTCGGCGTAAACGCTCAATTTTACCTGCGATTTATCTCGGTGGAATAAATACAGCATTCCTTTCAGTTTAATGAGTGGATAGCGTAGAATTACACGGACTATAAAGTATTCATTACACATCTTTAAACTTGTACGAAGGCAGCAGTAGTAAAACATGGTCATGATAAAAAAATATCAGTTTAAATCTGATATGCATACAATTTAATTGGCATTATTTTGTAATGAACGATTTTATCTTGCATTTCGCTCTTTCTAATCTTATGTGACCTGAAAATTGTAACATGCTGTTTAATTAATACTCATATTTATATTAACTCCCATGGACAGGTAAGATCTGATTATTTGTGAGCAACTGTCTTGTATAATTAGCTTATTTTACGGTTACTATGTTACATATTTAAATAAATAATTTGTATAGTAAATGTTAATAAGCAATTTGAATTAATTCTTTAGCATACTTTCGAGCTATTGAATCCCACAGAATAATTTAATTTAATTAATATATGTCTGTTTAATATACTCATTTCTTCTTTTGAAACATACGGTTTTAACAAATTCTTATAATAATACCATATTTTTCTATGTGAATTTATAATCAAAGCATAATAAAATGCGTTATTTTATGATGAAACGTTTCTCTGAATAATGAACGTAACGTGTAAACATGTCTAGTTAGGAAATTAATTAAAACAGTTTAATATCAAATACATTATAGTTAATTAAGTTTACATTTTAAAATTGTATTTATATTATGTTTTCAATTATTAAAAATACGAATAATTCTATGAAACTGTATTGTTTTGTAACGTTAGACTATATAGTTGATCAACTAATATTAAATTAAAATTAAAATATTAAAAATTTGTTGTTTATTACGTCTATCAATTTTTTAGTGTTTAGCCGATACAAATATTAAAAAAAAATTTTTAATTGAACAGATCTACAGAATTTAAATTAAAAAAACCTAAAATCACTCGGTTACCTAAAATACCCAACCTATAGAAAGGAACTAGATACTTTGTAACTATCAGGTTATATAATAAATTGTAATTGATTAAAAACCACAATAATACACTACTATTCATCGTAATAATTTTATTATCGACGCACTGAATGAACTTGTGCCAACGTGGCGCCATTTTTGTACCCCGTCCATTCATGTTGTAGACTCCCTATTCCTTATAGAGTTGAAAAAAGCCAAAAAGTTAATCGCCTGATATGACAACTTTCCCACCCATTTTGTCAGATTTTTTCCCGAGTCACTTGAGTGGAATAAGGCCTATCATCATCATGTAAAAATAGCACTTTTTTGTTTCTAGAATAGTGGTGATGTATTCAGTGCTGCAGTTATGCCAAAAATTTAACCAAAAACTCCACTTTTCGTCGCAACTTACCAATCAAAAAAGATTAATTTTCATTGCGTCATAAGTTTACCGAACAATTGGTAAGACAGTTAAATTTGTTAAGAATTGACAACTCATAACTCAAGGCCTATTTACTTAATTTCCACGTCTTCCTTATTTAGTAAAGGTGCAAAGATAGTTTATTGAATAATTCTGCAAACTCTAAGTACGTTGCGTTAAAATTTGCCAACACAATTTCTTGGCAATCTGTATTAAAATAACGTACAAACTTTTTTGGTTGACTAACAAAATCCCTTAACTGTTCAACATTGACATTGAAGAGACCTGGAATACTACTGTTTATCACTTTGAAGAAAATGTTGAAACTATATTATTCGACAAAAATCTAGGTGTACCGTTTGCCGCTATACACCCATAGCATAGAAAACAGTAAAAGCATACCATAGCAAGACGCTGAGATAATAGTATAAAAACTGCATTAAACCCAGAACAGTTTAACCCATGGAATGTGTGCAATGTAAGCGCAGAGAAAGAATGCTAAATCATGAAACAGAGCAAAAACCTTTTCGTAAATATTATACCGGTCAAACTATATTAGGATTACATTTTTATTTTGCACTAGTTTATACCAGTTAACATGAATAATTACACAAATGCAGAGATGTGAGATATGCATTTTGTATACGGTCGTGCTAATAACAATTCATTGGCAGCCAGGCGTCGTTATAAAGAAATGTATTCTTGTAAAAATGAAAATTTTCAAAAAGCGCATTTTATTGTGGGCGACACCAAGAAGTTAGAGCAGCGGAGGTAGAAACAGTTATTATCTAAAATAAAAAACGTCCAGATACAAATACAAAGCAGATTGCTCTTAAACTAAACGTAACTTAGTAAACAAGAAATTCCGCAAAGAATTGTTTTGTGTAAATGGTTTTTACAGATAATTACAAAAAATTCTCAATTTTTTGCACAAGTGCTTTTTACTGTCAAAGCTAACTTCTTAAAATCATCAATTACTAATTTTTACAACAACCATCTATAAACCAAAAGCATTCTGTACCAGGAAAGCTAACTGATAACCTATACCTCAAAGAAGAGTTGCCAATACAGCTAAAAGATGTGCCACTCTAGATCCGAAACCAAATGTGGCTATGCATGACGGCGCTCCAGCACATTTTAGTCAAACTGCCCATGCCCGTTGCATGCATGTATTTGGATGCTGTTAATCCGAATTGTTAAATAGGTTGAGCAAGGGCACAACCTTGGCCTCATCGGTCCCCAGACTTGAGTCCCTTAATTTATTTTCTTTGAAGCCACCTGAAATCTTTGGTTTACTCCACCTAAACTAAAAATACCACAAATTTGAGGAAACACTAAATTGCATTATGAAAAACAATCCGGACCACCATTTATAACAATTACAGTAGTTTTGTTTCATTATTTCTGCAAATAAATTTGTTTACATTTCAATTTTCAACACCCTGTAACTCAATTCCGGTTCATAAAAACTTTTTTTCTTAGAATTACCGAAAGTATAACTCAGTAAAATAATCATTTGCACTCATTCTCTCTCCAAACACCAAAATACAAATAACCTTTAGCAATTGTTAATATAGTCAATTTAATTAACTTAAACTTAAATTTCAACTTATAATATATATATTAAAAAAAAAAAACATAGAAATACTCCAATAAACTATTTTATCAAACTTTTCGGCAAAGAAACAATCAGTACAAGTCAATCTAAAAAGTGGTTTGTTCAAATTTTAGAAATTAAGAGAAACCAGGATAAAGTTACTAATTGTATTTGAATTTGACAACCATGTTTCTTTGACTAAAGAATATAGAAAGAACGTTTAACTACCAGAATATTGGCTGGCAACATGTAAAAATTAAATAAAAAAATTTCACACAAACTCTTAATTTACACAAAACTAACAAAAGCTTTTTCTTAATAATCTCGTCAAAGAAAACAAGTTTTGCTTTCTTATTAAAAACATTTTGCGAGTCAACCTACCACATTATTAGAAACATCACAAATGTTGTAGTAAAACCAAACTGCTACTAATAGATTGACAATAATGAGCGGCAAAAGTAGCAAGCTCCGGACTAAAAAAATCTAAAGAAAATGAAACATTGTTAGTTACGTTTACTTATACAAACCTGATTGCTTTTATAAAGCAAATAGATAGGACCACGCAAAAAACAAACAAACACCAATGTAAACTTCTCAAAAAAAAAAAAATAATCACCACTAGAGTAATCAACAAACTTGGTACGGCATATCAGATATCAATAGTTAGAATTTTTGATATATTAATAGACATCTTATCTTCTTCAAATAAAACATTTTTTCTTCATATAAAACATCTTAAAAAAAAATCGAATATACCTATTGATATTGTTTAAATGAACAATATAACCTCCAAAAAGTAAAATTTCTAGATTTGACAAAAATGCAAAGAACAGATATTTCAAATCTGATTATCTCAAAATTTCTGTATGAAATATTTTTTTTCTTCCCAACCTATCTTACAAACACAAGTATATAAACCGCCAAAGTTCCAAGCGGAAAGAAAACACGTCAAAAAAATCCACCAAAAAGTCAACAATTTTTTAGAGAACACTGACAACGACATACCGCTGAACAGCGATTGACCTTCTCAAAGTTATATCAAAGCCTTTTATTCTCAACGGAGCACTGAATCCTTCTCGCCCAAAGCAATAATCATATTAACAACAACATTGCAGACGGAAGTCTCTTATACACCTTAAGCTAGGTCATAGAAAGAGTAATCCTAGAAATAATCCAAAAACACGCAAAAGTAAACTCTTTTCTACCCGTCTAGCAACATGGGTTCCATCGTAAATACTCTGTTGTTCAACAACTAAACCGCGGATCACATTATCTTTTTCAAAATCAAAAAAAGCCTTCAATAAGGTCTGGCACATAGGATTACTACTAAAACTGCACAGATCCTGCGCTGATAGCTTCATATCTAAAATGCAGTAAAACTCCTACACCATGTCTCTACGTCACGGCAGAAGGACTTCAAAGCTAAGTCACCAACATGTCATCAAGCTAGAAACAGGGTTAAAATAGTCAATAAGCTAATACCACAGCATTCCTATACAACTCAAGGTCACCATAAAACTTCAAAAATCTACCAACAACTTTCAAAACTAGTTAAACTACTGGCAAGTCAAAGTGAACCCATAGAAGAACAAACCTGTTCTCACAGCAACCACACCTCACAAAAACATCTTTTTGAACAACATACCTATTCCGTAGTCCAACTCTGCAAAGTATCTAAAACCACCTTCAATAAAAGAGTGTCGTACAAATTGCACGTTCAGTTTATTTTAAATAAAACCAAATTGGCAAAAAAACCTGCTAATTCCAAAGCTCCGACAAAACTTCAATCCAGCACAAACTCCAAGCACAAGCATCATCAGACCTCAAATCACGTTAACATCCCCAGTGTGAAGAATAACTGCAAACATTCACTTCAATAGAGTCAAGGCGTTTCAAAATCTAACCTTACGTTGAATCGTCAAAGCCCCAGAGTACGTCTGAAGCAAAGAAATTCGTAACGACTTAGGCTCGTTTCACGTATACTGTTTCCATTCGGTCCGGTTCGTTTTCGGTTGTAACTAAAAACAAATAAAACTTTTTCACACATACACGGTTTGTATCAGGTTTTGTGTTTTTTTCGTACACAGGCTCAATAATAATCATAATGGAGAGAAGTCAAGTTGTTGCCGTGTTGTTTCGTTATTGAAAAATAAAAAAAACGAAAGAGGAATTCATTGGAAGCACCCTCTCATCACTTTACGAGGGAGTATTTGGAATTATACTGTTTCTATTAGGTACCGAATAGAAACCAAAAATAAACCGAAAACAAACCATAAACAAGTCGAAATCAAACCGAAAACAAACCGAACCAAATGGGACCGTATACGTGTAAAACGAGCTTTAGGCATCCCACCGTTACGACACTTGGACAAAAAATGTTTTGCAAATCTAGAATACTACTCAAACTCTGATCTGGCCAGACAACAAAAAATACCGTAGATTAGCCGGTAAGCTCTTTCCTCTTAAAAGTGAATCCGACACTTTAAACATTATACATAGAAAAATCCACCCTGTGCTAGCTGACCATTCCGTAACAATTGTCTTCGTTGTCGGACTGTTATTAATAAAAATTGTTTCCCGTAGTCAGTCGAGATCAGACAACATATTTCAATCCGATTCCAACCAAACTGTTGTAAGACCGGTAATAAATTGTTAGTTCCCAGAATCTGCAATAAAATACCAATTCAGACTACTTGCTTAAACTCACAGACTTGGTTTACCGCCCACTCGCCCAAGTTTATTTTTAAGAAATTGGAAGTTTAAAAGAGTTCCCTAGTCAAAGAAAGAAGAAATTATATCCAATCTTTTGATGACTAACACTTGGTTGAGCAAGTAATGGTCATTCCAAATCATAATTACTACTGAGTAGGTTAAACTGAAGAGCCAACCCACACGCCCAAAAGTTTGTTAACAAAATATTAAAGGATTCTCCCCTTTACAAAGATTAAAAGTTAAAAATTTTGTACAAGAAAAATAAAGTGTTATACAATCTTCTGACGGCATAACACTTGGGAGGGTAGAAAGAGAGTAAAATCATTTTATATCATAATTGCAATTGAGTAGTTTGAAATGTAGTGCCCACTTACCCGTCAAAAAGGTTCTTAACAAGAAATTAGAAATTACTGTTAGATAAAAGGATGATGAATCTAATCTCTAGACAACCAATATTTAGGTGGGTAAGTGAACTCTAGATTATAATTACTATTGAGTAGTGTAAACTGGACCACCCACTCGCACAAAAGTTTGTTAACAAAAAAGGTTAATAAATCTAATATCTTAATCACCAACAGTGGGTGGCTAGGTCACGTTAGATCACAATTACCAGAAACTAGTTTGATCTGGAGTGCCTACCCACCTAATCAAAAACCTGTTTCTCTTCTTTGCAAGGGTTAGAAATCTCTAAGTTAGATGAAAAAATGATGAATCCAACCTTCTAATGACCAACACTTAGATGAGCGGTAAGATCACTCCAGATCATGTTTACAATCAAGTAGTCTGAACTAAAATGCTCACCTACCCGCCCGAGTATTTGTTATCAAGAGATTAAAAATTTCTCCTCTTTGCAAACGTTAGAAGTCACCAAGTCATAAGAGGGATAATAAATCCAACATTTTGGTAACTAGCACTCGTGTGAGTGAATCAATCACTCCAATTTATGATTAATAACCAATAGTTTGAACTGGACTAAAGAATCAACAAAAAACAATTAAATTATCGCTCTTGCCATTTAAAGAATTATCATTAAAAACTTCTTTATCTTCAACATTTGTATCTTCTTGTCGTACAAATACTAGTCAATTCTTATTTTCTTACAAAACACGTGCATACAGCTTGCAAAACTTCCTCACTACCATAATTGATAACACCAGCTATCATTTTTACAACAAAAGCCACTTTTAATTAGCACAAAGCAAAATTTTTAACCAAACATCAAGGTTGCCTTTGTTAAAACTCAGGACCCAGATCGTTAAGTGCAAATACTAATTGGTTATCAAGATAAACTTTTGTTTTTTCTCAGTTAGTAGTAGTAGTATATAATTGTTTAAAACCAAATGAAGATGCAGGTTAATACAAAATTTATTATTCAGTGCCCCTTGTCGTAATTAAATTGCAATTGTTGTAAAAATGAAGTGAAAAGCTTCTTATACCTCGATGTGTCTATAGAACTGATTAGTTGATACAAAAAATCCTGCAGATATAGTATTAAACTGATAATTATCATTTATCGGTGGCAAATTGATTGATTTCTTGTCGCCACTATTCTGATGGTTATCCTTTTCTCCGCTCTCGTAATTTTGGCATTTACATATCAAGTAGACCTATATTTTTAAGTTAATTGAGAGAAAACTGCCAAATTTTAGCCATAAAATGTCATAAAAACCCCATGCTGGCAAGGCGGCTTATGACTTCTAAACGTTAGAAAAGATTTTTAGTTTGTTTCGAACCCATGATTTTTGATACAACAATTGGATGCCTAGACCAATCCGCCACGCTTGTCCCTTTGTTTATTTTGATATTTTCTATAAAATAACAAATTATAGTCCCAGAAACCAGTAAATACTAGTATTTTTTTAATTGGTAAATATAAACAGGTCAAAGCTGCTTTATATCAAAATTATTAGGCTTTCTAACATTATATTGATTAATCAGTTGCACAAATCATGAACGAGCTTCTTTGCATGATTCTAAATTATTTTTCTTTATTAATTTGATTAAAATCCTTTCATTACTCAAGTGTTGACTTCTTGAATAACGAGATGCTATTAAATCTATTCATACAAGTAATAAAAGTTTTAAGCAATATTGAAATTATAAAAACATATTTAAATTGATTAACTAATAATTTAAATTGTTAATTTTAATAAACAAAACATATTTATCTATGAAAGTGTCGAACTACATTACACAACATACTCACAGTTAAAAAATTGATGTCTTCTTAGAACAAAATAAATCTAATCTCAAATATTTGCATATTTACACAATAACAAATCATGATTTGACTATGTTATATTATCTCAACCAAATAGAGTTTACAAAATCTCTTGCGGCCACATGATTTATTATTGACTATTACCGCATCAATGATTAAAACCCATCCAATTTAGGAAGTACGCACCGTTGCAAAACCGATCTAAATATCAGGTACGCTCGATTGACCGACTAATAAACATTCAAAAATATGATTAATTATTTTTTCACCGTCTCTAATTAACAATATTTAATAAATATTGCCGTCGCTTTAAATCGCGCTGTGTTTCAAATTATTAGGCTGGAAGGGACATAATAATTACTAAAATAATATCACTAAATCACATATAAAATAAACATTTAATATATTATAACTAGTGTTTATAGTTTGTGTGTCATATACCGTAATTAATTCAAGGCGCAATAAAAGTAATTATGCTTCGTTTAGAATTAATAGAAATTATACAATGCCTTAAGATTAATAAATCATTTGGAACTAATTATTTATTAGCCAAAATATCATTAGTATACATGCAAGTCATCAATATTTTAGAAATAGTATCACTTTTTAAGTTGTTTATATTTGCATCATGCACGACACAGAAAAAAAAATAGTATGTGTTAAGTTGATTTTCTTAACTCTGACATGACAATACACTTAAATAATATCTTCATTTTAACAAGCCATCAGCTCAGGTAAAGGAAGTAAAAAAAATCTGAAAGAGATCAATCAATCCACGCACACACACAGAGAAAAAAAACATGTAGAGAGAGTAAAAAAGTAGTCATGCTTGAAAACGTGATCGTAAAAAAGATTCATTTAATAAAATATTCAGTAGAGAGAAAATTATATGTATTTTAGAAGTCATACGCATTACTGCCCGGCATGGTGCACACATAACAGTAACTGCATTTTATAGATAATCCAGAACTAGTTTTGCTTTGACAGACGCATATATACAGATTCTAATCTGTGTATATTTACAGGGATTATTCTGATGTGAGCGTGACAGTTTTTGTCATCTCATTCGTTCTATATACAATCATAATTTTTATTAGCTATAAAAAAATTAAATTGGCAAATAATATTTGTATTTTAAAATTTGCATTTATCAATCAGTAATGATGTTGTTTATATTATGCAAATCAAAGTTTGTTTTGGGTTCTTTGTTACTTTGTGAATCCCACGTGCGTTTTGTATGGCTTGAAGTAGAGAATATTTATGTACATATTTAGCAAAATGCACACAGTGAGCAAGACCAAGTTAAGTAGTGACTTAAAAGTAATAAAAAAGTAAAGCACACAATAACACACACCTTGATTGGACAGCGTTGTGGTCGCATGGTCTGCTTACCTTTGACGATATGAGCGTCAAAGTTGGGGATGATTCCTGAAACAAACAAAAAATACAATTATTTAACTATAAAAATACATAAAAATTAATATGTTAAAAAAATATGAAAATAATTATAATAATTAACAATGTATAATAATAGCAATTAAATGTCATGATGACATGTTTCAAAATTATCAGTGATTATTTAAATCTAAATTAATAAAGTATAATATTAGCGGTAGTCGTATCAGGATGTAGTTAGTGACCCTTGAGAAAGGCCACTAGTTAAATACTGCATTAAGTCCTAAGACATGGCTACGACATGGCGAATATTGCCGCCATAAAATAAGCATATCCTCGGGTGATGGGTAGCAGCAGGCGTCTGTACTGGGTTAAGGCGGAGAGGAAAATCTTTGGTACGACTTAAGACTAGACAATCACAAGCGGCGACGAAATAATTGTCCAACCGGTACTGATACTGCTATTGAGGAAGGCAACGGGAAACCACCTCAATTATTTTCCCCAGAAAATTCATCAACTACATAACCAAATACAACGGCCCTCAGTCCCCGGCAGATCTTAAATGGCCAGAGGGTGCTAAGAATCTCCGGAAGAGTCATGATGAAAATAGCAACATGGAACGCCAGAAGTATGTATGCGGCGGGAAAGATAGAAAATACCATCAGAGAAATGAAAAGAATGTATATTGAAATGCTTGGAATTAGCTAAATGAGGTGGATTGGCTCCGGAGAGTGTACCATAGATGGCTATCAAGTGTACTATACCGGCAATGACAACCCAAGTCATTATAATGGAGTCGCTATAATAATAACTAAGGAAGTATCTAGAGCAGTTAAAACTTTTATACCAATATCTGATCGAGTAATTATACTACAATTACAGGCCCAACCAGTGAATATAAACATAATTCAAGTATATGCACCCACAAGTACCAGTACAGATCAGGAAATTGAGGAATTCTATGTACAAGTCACGAATGCCTTAAAACTCACTAAGAACTCCGAGTTAACAATGGTACTAGGCAACTTTAACGCCAAGGTTGGTAAAGGTGTTTGTGGAGATATTGTTAGTAACTACGGGCTAGGAACACGAAACGACCGTGGTGATAGATTTATTAAATTCTGTGAAAAGCATGACCTTGTCATAACAAATACGTTTTTCAAATTACCACCAAGAAGACTCTATTCGTAGAAATCTAATGCCGATAACTTAAACAGATTGGTACGTAATCAAATTGATTATGTATTAATCAAAAAAACGGTTTAGAAACTGCATAACAACTGCAAAAACTTAGTAGTAGTTTCTGCACGACTTAGACTTAAGAAATGTAACTTCCGACGTCCGCAGAAGAAAATAGATATCTCACGATTATCAGACATAAATATCAAAGCAAATACAAGAACAGAACTAAATACAAGACTTCAAACCATCAACATTACAGAAGATGCAGTGGAATTGGCGTGGAACAACATCAAAGATGTAATTCTGAGTACGGGCGAGAAATATCTTAAACCAGACCCACAAATCAAAAAGAAAACATGAATAACTTTCGAAATACTGCAACTAATGGATAATAGACAAGCAGCAAAGCACGACTGTGAAGCTTATAAAGTATTGCAACGGAATATCCGTAAAAAGATCAGAGAAGCAAAGGTGCAATGGCTAAGTAAGGAGTGCAAAGAGATAGAAAGCTTGGATAGTAAATACGACACACTCGGCATGCACAAGAAAGTAAAAAAAGCTGCCGGCCTCAGCAAAAAACCCAGGAAATATGCAATGCTGCTTGACAATCAAGGAAAAGTTATCCTAGGCCTAGAAATGAAGCTAGCAAATGAATGAACTATATACTAAAATTTTTTCAAGATCAAATAGTGTGGATCATCCGGCAGAATACGATGTGACAGAAGGACCCGCAATAACAAGAACCGAAGTAATACATGCAATAAAAATGTCCAAAGAAGGTAAAACACCAGGGCCAGATAACATATCATCAGAAATGTTAAAACTCATTGAAGAAGATCGATCTTTAAACGTACTTGTGGACTTCTTTAATACCATTTATGCAACCGGAAACATTCCTAAGGACTGGTTAACCTCCGTTTTTGTAACACTGCCAAAGAAAGCAGGTGCTAAAAACTGTAGTGACTATAGAACCATCAGCCTTATGTGCCACGTATTGAAGATTTTCTTGAAGATCATCCAAGCAAGAATATATCGTAAATGTGAAGCTTGCCTAAGTGATACTCAATTTGGGTTTTGCGATAGTATGGGAACACGTGAAGCTTTGTTCAGTATCCGGGTACTAATTCAGCGTTGCCAAGACGTGTCTGTCTATCAAAAAGCGTTTGACCGTGTAAAACAGCAAGCTCATAGTAATCCTGCAAGAATTAGGTTTAGATGGCAGAGACATTCGTATCATTGAAAAACTTTACTGGCACCAATCCGCATCCGTGAGAGTAGATAACAACAATACAGATGAAGTAGAAATCCAAAGAGGGATTAGACAAGGATGCGTGTTATAACCACTTTTATTCAACATATACTCCAAACAAATATTTGCCGAAGCCTTGGATGGAAAGTCTGAAGGTATCTTACTAAACGGGGAGGTGGTAAATAACTTGCGGTACGCAGATGATACGGTCCTGCTGGCAAATACAGAGAAAGATCTTCAAAAATTGCTGAATTGTGTAGTGGCTAATAGTGAACAAGCAGGCCTAGAACTAAACATAAACAAGACCAAGGTCATCGTTGTCAGTAAGGAGCGCAATGTGGTGACAAACATAAAAGTAGGAAATCAGCAAATTGAACAAGTCGCCCAATTCAAATATCTATGGTGCTCCCTGAATCAGCAATGGGACCAATCAAAAGAAATTAGGTCCAGAATAGAACAAGCTCGCACGGCCTTCAATAAAATGAAGCAAGTTAAGTGCCACAGGGATCTTGATCTCAATCTGCAAGTTCGGTTGCTAAGTTGTTATGTTTTCTCCATATTAATGTTTGGCGCAGAGACCTGGTCGCTCACAGATGCTATGTGCAAAATATTAGAAGCATTTGAGATGTAGTCATACAGAAAGATGTTACGTATAGTGTGGACAGATAGAATATCTAATGCTCAAGTTCTTGCACGCTTCAATAAGGACACCTATATCTTCTAAAAAAACGTAAGCTTGAGTATCTTGGCCATATCATGCGAGGCTCGAAGTATAGATTACTGCAAAATATAATGCAGGGAAACATAGCTAGTAGGTGAGGGCCAGGTCGCAGAAGGACGTCCTGGTTGAAAAACCTACGACAGTGGTTTGAAGTCAGCACTACAACTCTTTTTCGTAGAGCTGTCAACAAGACCCAAATAAAGTTGATGATCGCCAACGTTCGTGGAGGACAAGGCACGCAAAGAAGAAGAATTGTTAGAACGTCTCACATTTCTCAGATACAAAGTTATAATGTGATACCCAAATCAATTGATCATAATACAAGGTCTATCAAAAATTATTTATTCTGTAATAAAATAGACCATTTATTGATAAAATTAGCACAAAAAAATAATTCTATGATAGTAAACAAAAAATACAATATTTAAAAAATATTTGAAGTATTTTAGAAACAGGGAAAAAGGTCGGTTGGAAGACGACAGAACTCATGGCTTAAAGACCTACGCCGCTGGTTCAACTGTACGACCACTGATGTCTTCCGAGCAGCCGTGTCAAAAACCATAATGGTTAATTGGATCGCCAAGAAGAAGAAGAAAGTAGAATAAATATTTCATCCTTCTTTCGATAAAAGAATGCTTCAAATTCGACAACGATCAAATTTATAGAATTATCTGACGTGTTAGTGAGTTGCATCTACAATATTAGCGTAGATAAAGAGTTAACAACAATAACCAAGATTACGCGATAAACGTCATAAAAACACAACAAAATGTGAAAATGATTGAATCACGTAGTGATATTCGCAAAATCGGTCGAAGAACTTCAAGTTATGATCAATGAGCTAAACAAAAACAGTTACAGGGTAGAATTTCCATAACAAAAATAATACACAATAAATTCATAACATCAGAGAACGGCAAGGAACTTCATAATTGAAATTGTAAACAGTTAAATATACAAACTTAACACAAACTTGTATTCCCAATATTAAGTTAACTATGTCATTTCATAAATAAAGATTTTTGGTATGTAATATTTTAATTCAAAACAAAAATTATATCTATTACTTAAAATACTCACCAAAGTATGTTAACTTATAGTCGGTGTGAGGCAGTGGGAAAACTCCATATTTAATAACCCAGTCTTCATAAAACCATTTGTCTATATTCTTCATTAATGCACTGACCGTTCAAAATTCTATAAATCTACAAATATTTTAGAAATAAAATTATTTAGCTATTTAAGCAGTATCAGGAAATAGCTTTAGTGCAAGCCTATTATTTTTACACACCAAATCACAAATTAAAAATGTTAGTAAAAAAAAGTTACAGAACGTATTAGTTTTGTATGAAAATTAATAAGGTAAATACACTAAACAGCTGTGAGGCGTCAGATCTAAAAATGTAAAAAATCTGTTGAAATGTCATTGGCTATAATAGTAATAAATAATCTGTAATATACAATATTTTATAAATCGTATTTTAAGATGAAAAACGTTTTGCGGTTTACCTATGAATCAAACTGTATAATAAAAATGTTTCTTAATTGCCTTTTTAAAAATTAATTATTTTTTGCAGATCTTGAAAGAAGTACCACAACCATCCAAGACCAGTTTATTCGTACACGCATCTACGCCAAATATGTGTTAAGAAGAACAGTTAAGAATGTCAACTGCAAGCTATGCCAGAACTTAAATTCTGTTGTCTAGTTACATGTAATTTATTCAGCATATCATCTTAGACTGATCTTTAAATCTTAAAAGTAGCAAGGCAATACAACAAATACAAAGGCTCAAACGTAGTAAAAAATATAGAAGATTTATTTAACAATATAACTCTTGTGATACAATCCATCAAATTTAGTGTTGTTATTTATTTGTTTGTTATGTTAAAGGGTGATTTATTTTATTAACCTCTTTAAAAACTTTAGTAACAAAAAAAAAGTTTTATCTAATAAGAAATCATAATTAAAACATATATTCTAACAAACCAAAAGCAAAATTTAGACTATAAGAAATATTCATTAATTAATACATTTTTTCAAACTGGCTAAATTCTCTTAGACTGATAATAAATTCATAATAGTTTTATAGTATAGTTATAGTCAAAATACACAACCACACGCATTTTTTACGTGCACAGTTCAAACACTGCTAAAAGAATTTGGATCAAACAGCCGTGCTCCCAACAAACGACCAAACGCATACGGAGATTAATGTGTTCACGGCTGTTCACGAGAGTTGTTTACTTACTTTCACTATAGCGGAGGTTTGGACAGACTTAAATCTAAGTATGATATGATATACCTCCGTTATCAATCCATAATTTGAAAAATTAGTATGCAACCATTAAGTTTCTATACTGATAAGTGAAGCATACTCTAAAACACTAAAATGTATTTGCCATATACCTACACTAAATAGAGAAAAAATTTACAAAAACCTGCAATCATTTATTTGATTTCAGTTAAGCCCTAATAATCCCAATTTTTGAAATTAAAAATTTATGTTATGTAATAAAAATAATGATAAAAATAAAAGCCGAGCCAAAAACCGCAAATCCAACTTTCCGTTTGCCCCGGAAATTCTTCGAGTTCTTCGCCCACTTTGGGGTCCCCTAATAACTACAGGAAAAAATCGTAGAAATGGTTCGGTTTTGGGTCATACCTCTTCGGCCCATCTGTGCGTTGCTGTGCTACTGTAAATCCAGATTTTAATAGTGTAATTGCGGAATTCAAAAATAAAACTCCGTGTACTAACGTGTTTAACTCCTCTGATAAACTGATAATTTGGCTTCTTTAATATAAATTTATAAACAGTAAATCCAATTTTTCAGGATAAATCCGCCAATTAAACTTTGAATTAGAAGTTACCATTGTGTTATGTACCAAAATGTTCATTTGGCATCAAAATCATAAATCCGGCTCTCTGTAAGTTGTAAATCCGAACGTAAATCATGTTGGCTCTCAAACTATTAAATCGTTCTCCAAAATTTAAATCCAACCTTTAAAACTGCAAATCCGGCGTTTTAAAGTATAAATCCAGTTACAAAGTGTCAAATTTAACTTTCAAATTATAATCCAGCCTTTGAAACTGCAAATCCAGTTTTTAAATGTGTAAATCCGGACTTGGAAAATTTAATCTGGTCTTAAAAGTGTCAAATTAAACTGCAAAATTGTTAATCTGGCCATTAAAACTGTAATTCCGGTCTTCAAAGTATTAAATTTTACTGTCAATCTAATAATTACGCCTTTAAATTATAAATCCAGCTTTTAAATCTTTAAATCCTGTTTTTAAAAGTGTAAATTCCGCTTTCAATTGTAAATCCTGTATTCAAAATGTTAAATTTAACCGGTAAATTGTTATTTCGACTTTTAAATTATAAATGCAGCCTCTAAATCTGTAAATCCGACATTTAAAAGTCTAAATAAAGTCTTCAAAAATGAATATCTGGTTACCGACCTGTATAAACTACCGCTAAACTGCAAACTGTTACTGGTTAAGACGGTATTCAAACTAAAATTAAAAAAAAAAAACGAGTTTTTGGCTCCGTTGTTGAAAAGTAAAATTCTACTAATTATAAAATGTTTAAAATAACTAAAATTCGGCCTTAAAACATCAAAATTTTATCAGGTTTTGGACAGTGTTTTTGCTTGTTCTTGCGGGGTTAGTTATCAGTAGGGATTTAACGGTTTGAAAAAAAAAACAGAAAAAATTGGAAAAAACACGGTTTTTTTCTGTTTTATTTTCGAGAATTGGAAAAATTGGAATAAACGGAAAAAAATTATAACAAAACAGAAAACTTAAAAAATAAACCAAAGACCCAATATTTTTTTTAAAATTACTTAATATTTGGTAATAAAAACAAAACATTTACTCTCTGTTATAAAAAAAAAGTGAAACAGTGACTTTGCATAGCCGCGCGTCTCATTCTTTCTCCTGTTTATTACATGCATTTTTTAATCAAAACAATTCATAAATATTATTTGAAATACTTATATTTAATAATATAAATCAATTCTAGTAATTAAAATTTTTATTTTCTAATTTACAGAAAACGATTAATTTTTCCCAAAATTTCCGCTTTTTTCCAATTTTCTTAGAAAAAAACGGGTTTTTTTCGACACTGATTTTTCCGGAAAGTTTAAAACTCTAGTTATCAGGTCAAAAAATATTAAAATATATTCAAAAACAACTAAAATCCGGCCCCGTTGTTGAAAAGTGATTTTGTTCGGTCTTTAAATATCAAAACATTGTCAGAGAGCATCAAAGTCGAGCAAAAATGTTAACAAAAATTTAATCATATATCACAACAAATCTTAAGAACATAAATAAAAATTTGTATAGAAATAGAAAAAAATGATTATTTTTTTAATATAGCTCCATCATTTTGTACACATTGTGTAAGTTTTATACTAAAATTGTCACTGACATGTCTTAGCATCGCCGGTGTTATCAAACAAACTAGAGTCTCAAAAGTCTTCGACTTGAGATGTCCCCATAGAAAGTAACCACAAGAGCTCAGATCGAGTGGTCGAGTGAGCCATTGAAAAAAAGTTTCTCTTAATCATCCTCAAAAAAATACGAGTCAATTATTCTATTTGAAGAGATTGCAGACCAGTCAATCACTTTGGCCAAATAAAGAAACCGTTCGTAAAGTTAATAAGGATCAAATCCAATGCGGATAGAATAAACTCTAGGATTCAAAAACTGTTTGAATTTTATACGAGTGTAAATAAAAGTTATCATCTAAAATTCGTCTCACGGTTCGAGTTGTAAGTCCAAGAACAACGCTGGGCGCTTGGCAGATCTTTAAGAGCTTTGTGGAACCGATAATCGTACAAACTCAATACGTCGGCAAAACTCGCGTGCACGTATGGAACTTCGGCCATTTTCCAAATACGCTAACAACAAAACCTCGCTAATCACCACTCCAACGCTGCATGGTTATTAATTTCCAAATGTGTAAAACGGTTAGGTCACCGCCTACTTCCACCGCTACAGACACCCTTCAGTATATAAGCTTTGGTAATCGTGCCATTTGACTGATATTGTTAGAACAACAAAACCTTGCTGATCACAACTCCAACGCTGCATGGTTACTGATTTCCAAATGTGTAAAACGGTTAGGTCACCGCAAACTTCCATCACTACAGACACCCTTCACTATATAAGATTTGTTAATCGTGCCATTTGACTGATATTGTTAGAAAAAACATTTTCCGGAATAAACTGTTAAAAAATGCATTTTTTTTAATAAAATGTCAAAAATAACAAAATCCAATCATTAAATTTTCATTATATTGTTGAGGCTTTATAAACTGTTGACAAGAGCAAAATTCTTTTCATGGAATGTCAAAAATAGTAATATCCGTCAATTTTTTTTGGAAAACATCAAAAAGTACCAAAATTTAGTTATTAACTAATAAAAACTGCACTATTCTATAATAAAAAACAAAAATAGTTCAATCCGGTCTTAAAACGATAAACAAATTCCAGATAAAATCAAAATCTGTCAAAAACGGCTAAAAAACCATAATTTTATTCATAAAAGGTTAAAATGGCAAATTCCAGCCATAGAACAACAAAATATTGTTAGAAAGCATTAAAATTTTACCATAAACTGATAAATTTTGTTTATGAAATGCCAAAAATAAAAAATCTGTCTATAAAAAGATTCAATATCCGGTTATAAACTGTTGAAAAGTGCAAAATTCTATCCATAAGATGTCAAAAATAGCATAATCCAGCTATAAAATATTGTTAAAAATACCAAAATTCACCACAAACTGTTAAAAACTGCAAAACTATATTTATAAAAACTCAAAAATACCAAAATTCTGTCATAAAATATTAAAATATTTAAAAAAAACCGATTAAAAACAATTGAAAATAAAAATTCACATTCACATCTTAGATTAAAAAGACTCTATACACTCGGCCAGTATAGGAAATTACAAGTATACGGGCGCCAATATAACTAATGCATCAGTTAACATAATTACAATCCTAGACCGAATTTAGAAAACGTTTTTCTACGATTGGATTGAGGTTTTTTTAAAATAATGTTGTTATTAATTTGTTATAATGGATAAAGCTTGCTTTCTTAATTTTATAAGTTTTAATAAAATTTAAAATGTATGCAAGCAAAATCCAATAAACCAATTTTTTAGTACTAGTTTTTTTTACCGCCAAAGTTAACAAATTTTGTAAATTATTTGTGAAATATAAAATTTTTCTGTGTATTTGGGATTTAGTTAAATAAAACTCAAAAAAAGTAAAAATGCCTGCCTATTTTACAACATAAACTCTTACAAATACACGTTTAGCAGTGCTAAAAGAAACTGTACAACAAATATTATTAAAAAATTAATCGATGTCATGCTCATCGGCCGTAGAAAAGTCCATCTAGTAAGAAATTTTTACAAAATTTTGAGGCAAAAAGTCCGTTAAAAAATAATTATTTTTCATATTCATAAGAATATATACAAGAATTGCTATTTATGTATTGAGAATTGGCAACACTGTTGTTGCTAAGTGAGATTAGACTCTACCATCCATAAAGTTTGATATTTTGTATTATCAACAGTGAATTGAAAATTGGAATCGGATTCTACGGAAAATTTCATAATCACATAAACCGATAAAAAACTACTGATAAGTTATACGGAAAAAATACTAAAGCAAGTTTTTGGATACCCCCCCCCCCCCTCCTGCATTGGTGCGTTTTGAAATAAAATTGCCCATATCTATGTATACAACAATTTTATATCCCGCCCTGGCTAGAATAGAGTTTCATGTTTAGTCTCAAACTAAAAGAAACGTATTGAGATGTAAAATTATAATTTAAAAAAATCAATAATTTTACATGTTAAACCAATTACTACCATAAAATCATATTTTTAAGTTTGATAAAACTTCAACAGATGATTGGCGCACAGATTTTAATTTGCCATCATGTGGAATAATTAATTTTACTCCTTAATGCATTGTATATTTTTTAAAGTTTTTGAAACTGAGTATTCTTAAATTAAATAGCAAACGTTTTGAAAAAGAATTAAAAGCACACCTAAGCTGTGACTGGCAAAAACTTCTAACCAAGAAAACCTTGATGTGCCTAACAGTTAGACAAACCATAGAATTTAGGCAAAAACAAATTCCATAATAAAGGCTGCTTAATATATAAAATTGGCATGTTTAAAACATTCAAGTCATCAAAAGCTGGCCAAGCAGCAAGAAAATATTTAAAGTTGCATTTAAAGCTCAGTTGTAGAGCGTTAGCGTAGCACGCTAACAGTCCGGGGTTCAATCTCTAAATATGACTAAAATAATAACTTGCTCTTTATCCATTTTTTTTAATCTAAAAATTCCACTACAATAGCTAACCGGGTGCTTAAAAAAAAACTCCGCTACATCTACTAAGCAAATGCACAAGCTAACTAACAAAAAATCTCATATCAAAATATATCTTACTTCTTTTCAAAAACAAAATTGCTAGAGAAGTAACAACGAGAAGGTCACAATAGGAATAAAAATCCGCAGTACAAAGACGCTAGACAAATTATTCGAGAAAGAAAAACTACAATTAAATTTGAACTTTGGTTCACCAAAAGCAATCACTACTACTAAGCGGGAAATTTTTGAAAAACAAAACAAAATCCGCTATACGCTAAGCAAGTGCAAGACTTACAATACAAACTGCTTTCTTAGACAAACAAAAGCTAATTAACAAAAACTTAAGAGTCTCATAAAAATTGAAAGTTTACTTCATTAGAGAAACTAAACTACTAGACGAGTAACAACCAGAAAGCCACAATAGGACTAAAAGTCCGCAGTACAAAACCGCTAGACGTACTATTCGGAAAAGAGAAAAAACTACAATTAAATCTAAACTTCGTTTCACCAAAAGCAATCATGAGTAATCTATCTAATATTTACAAACCAAATCAAAATCTCTAAAATATTTGATTGTCAATTATAAAACAAGAAAAAATACGGTTTATACTTAATCAACATCCCATATATAACTAAGAAGAACTAAAGCAAGCAAGATAATACAAAGTGTTACAAAAAAATAAACAAAGAAGATTAAATATGTTATTTTTTAAACCATAAATTCCAGATATAACAGTATCAATCGCGACAAAAACCAGAAACATTTTGTCTTAAGAAATGTTGGTTGAACAAAACTTCGTTGTTCATATTTCCATATATAAATCCAGACACATTTTACTGTCATTATGTTTTAAGAATACTTCAACAAATCTTTGTTGTTCATATTTTGTTAAATTAATATTTATATTAAGAACCCGTTCTTTTTTGGATAATTCAAAATGCAGATTATTTTAAGCATTTTAATCTAATATATTATAAAAAAAAAACAGTTGTTATAAATTATAAACCAGAAATAAGAAACAATTTGTTATTAAAAATGTATTAAATAAAATACTGCCTAAGGTGTGAGTCATTTTTCATCATTATATTGTTACTACAAATAGTAAATACTTGTTATACCTATTTATTTCGTAATATATACTTATCAGTAATACTTATTTTATTTATTTATTTATAACATAAAAACCCGAAAATTGTTTCAATATTAATACTACCAAGTCATAGCTCCCACATCCTACATTTCCTACAATTTTCTCCATAATTATAGTACTTAATTCATAATAGACTATAATTAGAAATCTTACACCGCACTTGTATGTGAATCAATTATCTAATCACTAAATTAAAGTGGAGAAATCTATCAGCTACATTACAGTAGACCCAAAATTAAAACTTAATTGAGAACCTCGAGATGTTATTCTTGTAAACATTTAGCGCAAAAGATTCGGGTATTAAGCAATTCAATTTTCATTTGTATCTGTAACTTTCCGTTGCAGCTTTGGCGCCTGTATTTGAATATTAAAATCTATTTAATATGTTAGGTTTGTGGTTCGAGATAATTACATCTCTGTAGGGCAGACACGAATATAAGGTATATAAACCCGCTCACCTATATTTGTAAGCACGTGCTGTCGTATAACAGCTGCCATTTTACCAATTCGCAGCCAGACATGTGCCAGCAGGAAAAGTGAAAAAAAGGAAGAGAGAGAAGAAGTGGAGGAAAAGGTAAAAACAAACGAGGTGGATATAAATTCTGCTTATATAACCAGTCGACCTATATATGGTCCAGACGCACAACAATGCGACCGCCTTTTTGCCTCTCGTTTTACTCGTTTCGCGTTTATTTTTTTATTATTTTCGTTCTCAACATGCGGCTCAGTTTCGTGGGCCTCGAAAATGTTACCAAGGTCAGTTCACCTCTGTAGGGCTTTCAGACATACTTAACGTTTATGCATGCTCGAAACCAATTAGTTAGAACAATAAATATGGGTCGGCACAGAATATCATATGCTAATAACAACTTGTGTGTATGGTCCAAATGTGAATTATGCAAAAAGAAGTTGATGGAGACCCTTTTTGATGATTCACTGCTTATAATCTACATTTATAAGTTTTAAATTTTAATCTCTTTTCCGATAAATAATTAAAATCAACATGAAATTTTGAATGATGTAGGATACTAAATATAGGTTTATGTTAATTGTATTTTATTTTATTCAGGAATTATTGAATTGTCTTATGTAAATTCTATCTACATTAGCTTCCTCATTGTCTAGTAAGTAGTAGATGATGCGACAATAAATTTCTATTAAAAACAATTAATCAACCTATAAGGTTTTAATTTCTTTAAATAGTTTTGATAATACAAATAACCCAACCTAGATTAGACAACATAAATAGAGCGTAATTATTTATAAAATAAGTTAATAACGAACTTTAATTATCTGCGTTAAAAATGCAGTTATTGAGTCAGTTTTGGATAATAGTTTAAATTTCTCAACCAATTAACTTTAATGTTGGTAAGAGATGACCGAACCAATTCCAGCATATATCAATAATAATGTAGCAATTGATAATAAATTGATATTTACTGGTTAACAATAACTGTTTTTTTTTTCATAAATGAGGCAGAAGTAAAGCTAATTCCTCATTTTATTTGGTACCATACAGCAGCAATAAGAACATTACTTACACCGCTCTTTCTCTTAGTTTTATAGTTATAAGCCCATGTCTACTTTATAGTTAACAATCTTTAAGGAAAATTGTTTATACAAAAGGAGTTATCTACCTACCTATAAAAACAATACATGTCAAGTATTTGTGTCATTTTATAGTGGATATAACTGCTTAACATTTCCTATTTTAGTTTAAGTTTCAAGAAGCAAAAATGAGTGATACACAACACAACTTGAAAACAGAAGCATCATGAGATTTTTATCAAAAGTAGTAGTAGACCAAGAAATATGCATGAGAGAATGGTGACAGTGTATGAAGATAATAGCTCGTCCTGTTTTCAAGTCAAATATTGGTGCAAGAGTTCCTATTCATTATTCATAATGACACAAAGAGTAAAAGACCTCTCGAAGCACAAACTGACAAAAACATTAACAAAATTAAAGATTAGGTGTAGATTGACCGCCAAGTAAAAATTTCAGTTATTGCTAGAGGAAATATTTTTGTCATGCTGTAATTGAAACAGATGTTAGAGCTACTCGCTATTTTTAATATTAACTACGCGTTAGCATATTAAATTCCCAAACTGCCCAGTCTCAAACAAAAATTTGACTGCTCTATTCCAAAATGAAAACTTGTTCTATAGAGTTGTAACTAGTAATGAGTTATTTAGTTTCTGCTGCCAGGGCTAATCACCGACGCCAGAGGTTAAGACTACCACATCTGGGAAATTGGTCGCCAATTCAGGAATTCCAACCTAAATAACGTTCACGCAACATCAAAGCAGTACACGAGACATACTAAATTTTACTTTCTTATCCGAAAGAAGTTGTACCTATTTGAACGCATTTTTCTTAACCAGAAAAACTGACCCTACAGGGGACTTAAAAGCGAGAATCCTTGTGTAGCAGTCGAGTACGCTAAGCACTACACCACCTAGGCGGAATAAAACCTAGATACTCCACTGAAATAATCCCATAAAACAAAAGTACATGCACTCTCGACCACCCAAACCAGACAACTTTGTACGCAAAAAGTGATGACCACAGTATTCTGAAACAAGTGGATTCTCTTAAATAAGTAAATGCCTAAAAAACACAATAACGGGAAATGTTTACAAAGACACAATGAAGAACTTAAAAGCGGCTTTACACAAAAAAAACCATCATTATTATAAAAAACCGGAAAATTAGTAAAACTACAAAACATCCGAGAAAAATTCCTTAAATATAACCCATTTTTAGCAATTATGTGTTATATTTCACCATAGGGCAAGCAAACCCAGTTTTTTTTTTATGTTTGCAATTAAAAGTACTTTGTTTCAAGAGTATAATATTCAAATTTCAAGTCATCAGGTGTAGAGGAATCGAAGATATCGAATTTTCAATAAAATAGTATTTTTCCCATTTTCCGCGAGAAATTTCGAAGAATCAAAGCCATCATCATCGTTACGCTCTTTTGAATATGATTTTTGATTATTTTTTGCTTATTTACAGCGCAAAAACTGAAAGGAGACAAAATATTTCTAAAAACTTTAAATGGCCGCCATTTACACTTTATTGCACCTAGAAATCAAAAATTTTAGAAATCGTCATATTTTGGGAATTACTCAGAAAGATAAAAAAAAAAACTTATGTTTGTTAAACTCCTTGGATCATTTAATAAAAAAAAAACTAATACACAAAATGGCATCAGGAGCAAGATGATATTGTTAACACAGAACTAGTTGAGTCTTTTAAAACGACAAGATAGTATCATTGACTAAACAAAAAGACCAATAACTGTCAAATTCCTCCCGATGACAAAGGAGAACAAACGAAACTAAACAAAAACTCCAAGACGGTTGGACACTATATATTATTGGACCAACTTGGTACATTAAAACGCTTACAATTGACCTAAATGCGCTTTTTTTGTTTCAATACAAAACTAACGGTAATATCAAACCAAATAATCAATATATTAACATTTTGTGGCATCATAAACACCACTAAGTTAATGAAATATTACTCCAATAATGCTTTCTGTATTTAATAAACTACATGCATCACTCAATTGTACCTGTTTGAGTGTTTACCTAATAATAATTTTTGACACCATGAGTGCCACTGGCGTTGTAAGATGATTTTTTGTTTGCGTGGGCAGAGGAATATCTACAAAAAGACACTGGACAGCCCGTACTGTCCAATAGTGTCAAGTTTTACTGATTAAAAACGCCCACCTTTCTCCTTCCTCTAAAATTTCAGATTCACTCAGCAAGTGTAGCAGGGTATCTTCTTTCTCCATAGACCCGCGACATAAGAGATCCATCTTATTTCTTATTTTTTGTATTTACTTGTTAAGCCACACTGTCCAGTTATAAGTCTCGTAAATCTTCGCAGTCTGATTTGACTCATTTATCTGTTTTACTAAAATGTTAGTAGTATGTGATGGTTCTGTTATGAATGGTTTTGAGTCTGTGATTTCGTTAAAGTTTTTCTACAGTTTGCTGTGTTCCGCATCAAATTTGCTGCAGATTATTTTCTTTCTGGTCTCGAATAGTATCCCGAAAGCAGGTTCGGGTTCTTTGCTCCCTCTTTGGCGAGCTATTTCACCATAAGATTAACTTTCTGTACGCTGCTTGTCTCGCATCCGTCATTACAAAGTATAGTGACAGTAACCATAGTAGTATTTCTATTCTATTCTATTCTCATTGCTCGTGTTATCAGCAGACATGCTAGCCTCTCAACCTTACCTAAATTGATTTTTTTCCCAAATAAGCACTCCATAAGTAAAAATTGCTTTTTTAATACTTCTGGCAATGCAATTCACTCTAATTAACAAAGACATATAAAGGGTTAAAATTATAAAAGTTAGATGAATTTAAAATACTACTTATTTGATAAGATTATCTCTGGCAAAAAATTTCCACCTCATGGAACTTTCATAAAAATGTGAAAATGTGTCCCGCAGTTTCCCAATTAAATTTTTTTTCATCAAGCCAAAATTGAGCACAGTCATAAAACCCTAAACTTAAATTGAATATATAATAACTACCGTTAATAAAGTAATTAAAAATATCGGGTGATTCATTTAGAGGTACTTTTTTCAAAAATGAAATAAAAAAATAAAAAATAAAATTTTATCGGGAAATATTTATTATCATATAAAAAAACCATTCTGTACATTTATTTTTTTTAAATTATTTTTTTCAAATGTTAGCCGTAATTGCGGCTAACATGATTCATTTTTAAGTTCCAATGTTCGATGACGCGTTCAAGCATTTCAAAGATATTTGGCAAATGACGCAAGTAATGTTGTTTTGTCTGTATGTAATGGCAGCTCTTAAACGTTTTCTGGTTGCTTTTTGCCCAAATACGGCAATTTTGCCTATTAACGCCAGAAATAATTCATCGCTGAACAAAATTTTAGTCAAAACAGTTAATCTTCTTCAAGAGTCCAAACACTAAAACGGTAACAATTTGGTGCTGAATCGATCCCGTACACAATCAGCTTCCGTCACTATATTTTCTTCACTACGAGCGACATCTACTATTTGGTCGCGTATTATCCAATAATAAAAATTGGGTTTTAATTTTTTTTATAGTACAACCGAAACATAACTCATTCTTTTATAAAAATCTTGAAGATCACATCATAAAATAATTGTAACACCAAACTTACTCCACCATGACCGGTCAAATTTACTTCGATCAATCTCAGTCTTTTCCGAGCTTTTTATTACCATAAATTGTAACCAACCGTTACTTTGCCAACGTTTAAAAATCACAGCAGATTCATCCTAAAGATTTTGAGCCAACTCAGGACAACAATCATAGTCTTTCTGCTAGTACAAGTTTGTGTCCATGTTAATCCATGCATTGGCGTTTATCAAAGTAAACATAACCTTAATTAACCCCTGGCAAATAAATTTAAAGAAAGTCTTCCAAAATCAGTTGTTGTGCCAAAAAACATTGATGCTGTGTACGAACTGATAATGCAAGATCATGTGACCTACCGTGAGATTGATGCATTCTTTGTCATTAGTATGACAAGCATACATAAGATATTGCATGAACATTTAGACGTCAATAAGATTTGTTTGCGTTGTCTTCCGCACAATATAACAATCAATAAATAAAAAACCTACTTCGGAGTAGAAAAACTGCTCGAATTGTTTTAATTGAATGCAAAAATGTACTGATTTTAATTAAAAAAAAAAACAATGAAGATGTTTCTACACCGTAATAATTGTTTTAGTTTTTTATTTTTAACAAAATAAATAGCAACCGTCGTCGTAGTGTCAATAAAGCTAAAAATTCATTAAGCTTCCAAAACCCCGCCGGGTTGAAATTAACGAACCATAACAATAAACTAAAACTAAAACTCTGCTTTAAATATCTTCAATACTAATTAGGTAAGAAAAAGAGTAAGGTTTGGCAAAATCAAATATGAAAAAGTTATTGATCGATATAGCAAACCTTTTAATAATTAATTTGGAGCTTAATCATTAATTATTTTCCTTAATGTTCATTTTTAACGTTGATATTCCACTGAGCAAGAGCTTTTTTGAATGCTACAACACATAGAAATACAAAAAGATCACAGATATAGTTTTTATAGATCTGACTATACTACCACCACTGAAAACTATTATCAAAAGCGTATCACTCCTCTTTTTAGGCTTTATTTGTTTGGCTATTAGACTATGCTTGTAAGTAAGCGTACGTATTTTGGTAGTTGTGTTTTCAATTCAAAATACATGTTTTTAACGATTCTTGTACTTTACGTAAAAATTGAATAAAGTTGAAAACTTCTTAAAACTTTGTCGTTTTGCGGTTACAACATGCATACATAATTTCAATTATAGTTGTATTACATGCTGTCCAGCACATTTGCCATTCTAATAGGACATACAGTACATATTTATGACCAAAATAGTTTATTATTTTTTTAATTTAACGCTGCAATATTTCTGCTGCAATGCCAATCACCGACGTCAGATGTTAAAATTACCACATCTGGAAATTTAGCCGTAAATTCAAAGAAAAAATGATTAGTTTCTTTAACGTGCATACAACATCAAGACGGATCTACTAAAGTTTCTGTTCTTGTCCGAAAGAAGGCGTATTAACCACAAATAATTTTTTCTCGAACCCGAGATCCTTAGTATAGGAGTCGAGTACGCTAACCACTACTACTACTCTAGTAAATTACATTATAACAAATATTCAAGTCCATTATTTGAATATTATAAACAATATGGTCCATCATACTTTTAATATGTGTGTACTGAATATTTTAATTCATATTAATTATGATATAATGTTTATATTTTAATTAGAACTATAAAATTACTGAAATAATGATATAAATGCGTCAAATGCGAGCAAGATTTTTATTTTGTGTAGGCCGTGTAATAGAAATAATTAGTCTTAATTAGGCCTCGGGTATGAGCCGCAGATTTATTTGAGTCATTGTTTCGACCACAATAAAAACGCTTGTTATTCCGACATTTAACATAATAAGTAATAAATTTTAGAAAAATAACATTCCGGGTACTGTGTAAGTAGTAATTACACATGTGCTGTCTGGGTAATCCAGTTTTATTTTATAAATCATAATTGTGAGCTCTTACAATTCCCGGAAAGCGTGGTATTTATATACACATATATACCACGGTAAGAATCGCGCGCGTCTGTTAATGTGTAATTTTCTAAAGGTCGAATTATGGAGATTCGGAAAAAGATAATAAATGTCGGCAGGCCATAAAGACAAAGTCGATTTGAGCGCAAATTCTGGAAATCTAAACCACCTGCCGGGGTCTGCATTAGCCGCGTACTTCAACCCACAAAAAATATATTGTGGCCTTGGAGGATTTTGTTTTATTTATTTACACGTTTCAGCTAAATTCCAGTGGCGTAACATATACAATATGTTTATTTTTCCTATTAATTGAAAATATATATTTGATGCATAATTGAATAATAATAATAATAATAATATAATGCGGCAGATAGTGATAATATTTATATGATTAGTGAAAGTTCGTTGAGGGATAGTGTTGATAAGAGAGAGTTATTTCCAAATACGTTGTGGTGTTGTGATAGCAATTCGGCATGGTTTTACATGTTCAGCTGAGGACATTTCTTTAAATATTAATTGTGAAATTGTAATTGTCTAAACTATTATTAAAGGAACTAATTGTTTTGTATATTTCTATATTCCACCATCTGAATCAATGAAATGAATTATGTTATTAACCAATATAAGTTTGTTGTTATTTGCGAAAATTTTAATATTTCTAATTGCGTAAATTCAATTGATAGTGGCGCAGAAAATCAAAAACGTCGACATTAGACAATTTTATGATTTACACTTGAATTTAACATACACTAAACGTTAACATAAAGGATGGTTGAGACTTTTACTATGTGGTAATCTATAATAATAATAAAATAAAATACTATCTAAGTTTTTTAACAAAAATACTTTATATTTTACTAAACGTTAGTAATCGTTTACTGGATCTAGTTTTATAATTAAAAAAATGGAGTGTGTTTTCAGTGATGATTTAGCGATAATTAAAATTGATAATCAATACCCGCCCCTTGTATTCTCGTTGGAACTTATTACTGACTTAAAACATACGATTTATAACAATCCTATATTAGAAAAAAATATTTTTAGAAAAGCAATAATTGATGAGTGTGATTGGTCTGATGTAATACACTGTAATAACGTTAACACGTCTTGCGATATTTTTCATTTCTTAATTGACCAAATGTTAAAACGTTGTGTTTAGAAATAAGTGCAGTTAATGTCATAGTCGCTACTCATGTTGGTTTAGTCAGATTAATTAGAACAAAACATTATTTCTTCAACTTCATTATTATACAATTATTTAAAAAATCCATACTTACATTCTACAACGTTCTTGTTGTCAGTTTGCACACAGAAATTAAAATAAAAACTAACAGAGACCACAGATCATTTATAATTAAGACCATACTGACCGCTACTTTGGTTTGTAGTATTTTAACAAAAACGGCAACTTTGGCTTCATAGCTGCCTTTACAAATAATTTGATAATGGATTCATTTTTTTACCAGTACATTTAGAAAGAATTAAACTATGATATGTCAAAGTCTTTTTTATGAAATTATATTTGCAAACAGCAACAAAATGCATTTAAAAATACAGAGAAAAAAAACATTTATTTTTATATTTGATAGGTTTTTTGGGCTATTTCCTAACTATTATTTGACTAAAAGATTTCGACATATCATTGTTTAATCCTTTCTAAATATATTCGTAAAAAATTAATCGATTATCAAATTATTTGCAGAAGCAGCGATGAAGCCAAAGTTGCCGTTTTTGTTAAAATACTACAAATCAAAGTAGCGGTCGGTATGCTCTTAATCCAGAACCGTCAATTTACAACGATCCTAAACAAATGTAGTCCTACATTAGTTCAAAAAAGGTAGTTCTCGTATTCCTAGTTCCATAAATTATGGCTCAGCTTTCGATATTGTCAACTGTCTAAATATTTTTTGTCTGTATATTTTAAGAGTAACACGCCATTAAACTCTGATAATAAAGTCTTTAGTTGTAATGTGTTTGTCCCAAAGTCTAGCAGTTAGCTGGCCGGTTTCTCTGTTCCATAGGGGAAAACGGGCCCGCAATATATTTCAGCGCTTTTCAACGCAGGAAAAAATAATTGCTTTCAAGACACTGCAAAATTCTTGCAGGCATGTAATCATCGTGAAAGAGCTACGTGTCGACGATCGGTGAGGTGTGAAAGAAGATTGGTGCAGTAGCCAGAAAAAGTTTCCGTCCTTAAAGTCGACGGCCAGAACATTGGGGATGAAGTTAAAATTGCAAATGTTCTGTCTAAACAATTTAAATTTATAAGTAGCTCTCTAAACTACAAAACAAATTTCCTATAAGACAAAAAAAATCTGAAAATTCCTCTAGATTTTTCTTCTGAAGAGTGAGTTGTTGCAATACAACTTTAACTTTTCTTTGAAAGAGTTGGAAGCAGCACTTAGTTGCGTTGGTGCATCTATGGCACTGGGTCCAAATAATCTTCCAATTATCCGGCAACTGGCTTTTTCTCTGAGGAAGTAGGCGCTAGAAATATATAATCTGATATAATAACAAGATATCTACCCTCCATGTTGAAAAAGGCCTCTAACCTGCTATTACTAAAACACGACAAGGACCCAAACAACGCTAACAGCTATTGACCAATCTCTCTAACTGTTGGAAGAAATAGTCATCAACCAATTGGTGTGGATCCTAGAGACCTTTGGCCTTTTGGAAAAACACCAGGCGGAATCTAAAAAGTATCACAGTAGGGTTGACTAGTTGGTATTGTTGGAAAATTCTATTTGAGGCGCCATCCTAGAGAGAAGACATCTTGTAGCGGTGTTATTTGATCTGGGAAAAGCGTACGGTATGACGTGGGGATATAAAGTTCTTCAAAAATTGCACGCATATAGAGGTCGTCGGCTTTTGTTTGTTGGTTTTTTTATAAAAAACCAGTAATTTTAAGTTAAAATCGAAAATCCCTTCTCGAAGCCTTTATGTTTAGATAACAGTGTTTCTCAAAGGTCGACGATTATCGTCACCCTCTTTGCTATTGCGATCAACGAAATAGCAGCTTTGGTAATTATTCTAGTTAAAAGGTGTTTGTAAGTTGATAATTTAGTAGTTTACATGGCGGGAGGTAACACATCAACTTCATACCACTATAAATAAAGTGAACCAAGATGCTGAGCCAAGGGTTTTCGCTTTTCATCGGCAAAAACCTCCTGCGTGCTTTTTTGTCGCCTAAGACAACCTCATCAAAACTCCGTTTATTTGCAAGTACAAGAATCGCATGCGTCAAAACCGTCCTTTTTCAAAGGCTTGTGTTTGATAGAACTCTTTCTTTGAAAGCGCATATAGAACATTGTCACGCTTTCTAAAAAAAGCTGAAAATGTAATTAAGTTAGTGCACTGTATACTCATCTGCACAAAATTCTTGATTAAAAACCTTAGATGCTGTTCATCATGCAGGCATAAGATAAGAAATAGAATCATTCCAGACAAGTTCTACACCAAGTCTCTGCTGCAAATCGAGTGTACCCTCGCTAGCCATACGTCGCAAATGCTTTAGAATTCAGTACAGAACGGCAACATGTTCTTTTGGCACACATTAACCGACAAATTTTTATTAATAACAAAGCGCAGCGGCAAAGGTTCAGCCTACCATCAGTGGTACAGTATGCGTCCGAGCGAGTGCAAAAGCTGATGAAGAGTTAGATATTTGTTTTTCTATGGTATACAAGGTTTGGTTTTGCAAGGTGTCGCCTTGTTTTTCATTAAGAAAACGTAATACTTGTCCCGGTGTCTTCTCTAAGACGGACCGCGGTGTCAGAAACGCAACTGTTATCAATAAAGCTTGCTTCATACTCGTGGTCTCTTCATAAGTCGATCAGGTCAGCGTATACACCGCAGAATTATAAGCAATATAAAAAGCTCTGCGCTACTGTAAAATTCCCAGTTCCAGTTCTTTCCTCATTTGTTTTCACTCACTTAGTGCCTTCCTCAGTATTAGTTTGATATATTCGGCCGGTCCCGGTCCTCCCAAAAGACTATTGTCTTTATGTGGACGCCAAGTCATGTAGGTAACAAACGTAATAAGCTGGCCGATGAAACAGCACATCAAGCGGCGGATGCAAATCACACGGACAATATTCCTGTAAGGCCCGATGACCTAAAGCGTTACGTAAATTTAAATGTTATTGAAGATTAGCAACAGTAGTTAGAACACCTTCAAAAGCAAGTTGAAAAAATCAAGCTCTCCGTGACGGCGTGGATGTAGCCGCTAGATCTCAGCAGGAGAAAAGGTCGCCCTATGCCGTTTGCGCAAAAAACATACGAACTTGACATCTCCTGAGCGGCAATAAACAGTCCACATGCAGAACATGCCACGTCCCTCTAACGGTAAATAACATTCTGCAGGAATGCCGTGCCTACCTTCCTTACAGTAATTGACTCGATAATAATTAGTAGTCCAAGGTTCAAGTCTCAACCAAAAAAAAATATTTTTGGCTGTAAGTAAAGCAGTTATTAAACCATTCGCAACAAACATAGTAAATGAAGACAAATCGCAGGTGTTTATAACCAGACCAACCAGTGTTATGATTTTGGCAACAATCATCAGTTGCTTTTAAGCTTTTAAAATGTGGCTAACATAAGTAACTGTACGGTTAGTTTATAAATAAATAAATATTTTTCAAAATTTTAAAATAAAACACAACATTTAAATGACTGCCATGGCTGGCTTAACAACAACCCATTCGATTCACCCAATTTTTTAGTACATTTTTGATTGCACAAATGGCAATGATTTTATGTTTCAAGGCATCAATGGTCCCCAAAAAAAATCTAACGGGGTCAAATCAAAGCTCCTAGGCGGCCAATTGACATCTACTTTTGGCTGATTATTTGATTTCCAAAAACAGTGCGCAAAATATCGATGGTTACATTGGCTGTATGGCAAGTGGTCCCATCCTGTTAAAACCAAATGTCATCCATTTCATACTCTTCAATTTTTGGAAACAAACATTCGTTTAGCATGGCACTGTAACGTTTGCTATTGACGGTAACGGCGGATCCTTCCTCCTTTTCGATGAAAAATAGCCCATTAATGCCGCCGGACCAAAAACCACACCAAACGGTTACTCGTTGTAGATGCATAGTCATAAGTGGATTCTCTGCTCCCCAAATGCAACAATTTTGCTTATTGACATAACTTATAAGATAAAAATAAGCTTCATCAAAAAACACAATTTTTCGATAAAAATGCTCATCTTCGGCCAAACGATCTTTAGCCCATTGAGCAAACTGAAAACGCATTGGGTGGTCATGAGGCTTTATTTCTTAGATTAATTAAACTTTTTAGGCTATCAAACCAAGGTCTTTATGCAAAATTCTCCTTAGAGAAAAGCAAGAAATGTTCAGTTCCTGAGAACGATGAACAAACTGCGTTGAAGGCACTTCTTTTCTATCAATTTTGTTTCGTAAATTTCTTACCGTTTGAGTAAAATACTCACCATTTGGAAATAAGTTTTCATTATTTCCCAACTTTGTTCAAGTGTAAAGCGTCTCATTTTGTAAAAGTCAAACATAAAACTATATTTCTGTCAACTCATAAATGTCATTGTACCTATGAAATGAAAAATAAAATAAACGGTAGTTCAAATTTAAAACGTTACATGGCCTATCCTTTATAAGCAAATATAGGAACAAAGTTAAAAAAAAAGTAATAGATGAATAGTAGTCATTAAAATGGATAGAGTACAAATATATTCTGTAGTGTGTCAATGTCAATAAAAAGAAGAAAATTTAGAAAGTGGCTGGAATTGTAATAAATGTTAAGCCATTCCAGCAAAATGTGTCCTAAATAAGATGTGTTTTCATATAGGCAAAAAAGTGTTGAGGAAAATAAACAGGTAAATGTAAAAAGTATTACAAAATTTGTTCAAATTAATAGAAGGGGATAGAGCAGAGGTAGTACCTCAATGTCAGATCATTTCTACACATAATTAAAAAAAAATACTGCTGACGGAAATACCTTTTGCACTTTTCCAAAAAATTGTAAGAAAGCGGAGATCATAAATCCATTGTTCAAGAACCAAACTTTTCCCCTAAGATGAAAGTCAACCTTTCGGTAAGTGATAAAGAAACTAAACGCCTTCAAAAAAAAAGTTGAGCAATTGATGGCAAGCATAACAATATATTGATATTTATCTTGTAAAACCTTCAACATGATTGTACCAAAGACCTAGCAACTAAAAGTCAACTGTTTCTAGAAGCACCTCAAGTGGTATCAATTATAGTTCTCATAAAACAAAGTTAACAAAATCTAAAAGCAGCTATATATTTGTATTAAAATTGATATAAAATTATATAATCAAATTTAAAAAAAACTTCTACATTGTAGTCATAAAACATCTAAAAAAAAAACTGATATTGCTTTAGTTAAATATTTGTCTGCTTATTTTCCGTATTTTGACTGCCTCTAGTCAATTTTTATTAAAAATAAAAAGACAACCTCATACTTTTAACCAATACAAAATTTTAGTGCGCCTGAAGTAGAAACGCTACTATAGACAAAAATAAAAAAAAACTAAAACATGTTTACAAATTGATCTAAAATATTAAAAACGCAAAAAGTTAATCAAAATGAACTAAAATAATTCAGCGTATAATCTTGACGGTCAATTAACTCACTGTTTCTTAAAATAATTCTGTTTTCATTAATGTAGATTTGTTTTATTTAATATTTGTGTTGTAGGTACATATTCAAAACAGCTGTGAGGTGATACCACAAGCGTTAGTTCTAAAACAACTCCTCAATACTGTTTATAAGAACATTTTATGAGGTTCCTGATTTGATTAAAAGTTAACAAAATAATAAACTAGCAATTTTGACCTTTATTAATATTGAAACTAGTAAACTCAAAACTAAATAAACCAAACAAACCAAACAAACAACACAAATATGATAGTTATTAGCAAATAGAACAAATATTTTAAATTGTATAATAGAAGAAAAAAAATTTACATACAACAATACAGAATACAATCTTTTTTTTCTTTTTATTTTCCTGACAATTAGTCAATAGATACAAACATTTCAGCTCAAACAAACACATATTAAATTTACTTTAAACAAATAATTTGGTTATCAATCAAACCATAAAGTAAGAAATTTAAAAATAAATCATATTTGATTATTTTGAGAATCATATATACGAGTTTGATTGATTATTATTGACAAATCCGACTTATTCCTTTTATTTGAATCAAATATGTAAAAATCAAAATGAATTAATTTAAAAGTAAATTAATTATTTCTAAAATAATTACTAACCTATTGTTTAATTCTACGCCACTGTTCGACACTAAATATTCTGCGGATTATGGTTGCATTTGCCCATTCCTTTTCTTTCTGTGCGAAACGGGCCATGGTTAAGAGAGGAATTGTGGGGTTAGGGGGATATATCGCGCAGGTATTAAAAACGCCCGCAAAGCCGGTGGTCTTAGATGATAATTGATCAGCAAAGTTACTTAAGGCAGCAACTGTCTAGCGACACTACACCTTACTAACTTTGACTGTATAGACCAGACGGTTTTTATCGTACTTGTTTAATTTTAAAACCATTTACCTATTTATTTATTTAGGATAGACAGTTGTGTATATGCGACACTTTTATAGACAAATGTATCGATTTCCTAGATTAATATAGGTGTGGCTAATTAAATTTATGGTATTCGATATTTATTAATTGAGTTACGGTATATTTATTAAAATATAATTTATTCATCAATCAGTGACGTTTTTATACCTAGTAGTTGAAACATAAATTACAATCTTAATTGAACTCATAATAAACTATATCATTTTTTACTGTTTGTTTTGAATAAAAATAATTATTCATTTTCGGAACCAATTGGTGGGTAATTTGCAAGAAGAAATTGCAGTCTTTGTCCCGTAAACGACCTGTTATTTTTGAGTGCAAGCTTTTATTTAAATCCTAAGTGTTGAAACTTGCCTTTGGGGTTTAAGCACAAAATAAGCTGCGGTTATTTTTAGAATTGTCTTTTGTTTGGGGCAAAAAATTGGGGTGTCACTTTGACAGCTGACTTGTAGTGGTAATATTTTAAATATAGAATTTGTGTTGAAAATTTGTGGTGATTGATATGTAACATATTTTGTTATGCCATTTAAAGTATAATTTTATGTTGTGACTAATTATGACTTAATATAAACTGGGTATTTGCAAACTCAAACAGAATACAATATTATCAAAAATATAATACTTGATTTCCTTCAAATTGAAACAAATTATAGACAAACAATTTTTGAAATAAAATTGGAACAAATATTTAATCGGGGCTATTCTCTATGCACATTGCTAGAAGTAAGCAAGATACTATACAAACTTTATTTTAACAAATCTTGCTTGGTAGCAATATGAACTGGCACTTATATTTTTATATGTTTTATTATTATTTTATCTAGAGAATTGTCAGATTTGCCACGCTTTCTGATGTAATATCCGTTTATATTGCTAACAAACAAGATTTGTTAAAATGACAGTTTATATTGTTAGCAAGCAAGAATTAGTAAAATGACAGTTCATATTGTTAGTTAGCAATATGTATTTTGCTTACTTCTAGCAATGTTCATAGAAAATAGCCCCGGTTGTCTCACTGATAAACACAAAAGTGCAATAACTTCCATTAAATTTAAATTGAATGTTTTGATAATTTATAGCGTTATACATCTTAAATGTTCGTACTCAATTTTTCTGTAAAGAACATAGAAATTTATAAAGCAAACAGTGTTGTTGATACGTCATTATTTTTCTAATAGGTTTATAAAAAAAAACTATTTTATAATTTATTGTGTCACTTCAAAATTAGCAACCTCTCCATTTTGATTGTTTGAATTGAAGCAAATGGCAATGTCCAGTGCACTTTATAAACAATTGTTTCAATCTCAGAGCATAATTTGACGCAAGTTTAAGCCCCAGCTCCGGTAGTACATTTTAAAAAATAATGGCAGTTATTAATTCAGGACATTAGTCTATATATGATTAATGTCCATGTTAGAGATGCAAATAAAATAATTATTCGTTACTTAGTAATCGGTACCTGATGAGATCCGAAATAACGAATAACCAAATAAACAAATAATCGTTACTTTTTACAAACAGTTACTCCGTGTCCGCCCGTATTCCATTCGATATATTTTACCCGCGCACGGAACCGGAGTAACTGTTTGATATTTTGTATTCGAAAGAATCGAAAGTACCTAGTACCTATACTATCTATAGTAGTCGGAGTAGTCGGACACACGCATTAAGCTGGCAGTGCTGGCAGTGCTGGCAGTGGCACATGCACCCGGCGCAGCTATATATTATGAAACACAAAACTTAAATTTATTTAGTTCTTTTTTTTTTCATTCCTTAATCATTATTATATTGATTTAATTAATTAAATAATTTATATAACAATATTAAAAATACATTTACCAAGTTTTAGCATTATTAATGTAAGATATAAAATTTAGTAATTGCTTCAATTTTTATATCAAATAGTAATAGTCAAAATCAATTACATTTAATTCTTAACACAGTAGTCAGTAGGCTAGTTAATTAAGTAGTAAGTAGTCTCTAAGAGCAGTATATGTATGTTATTAGCATTGGTAATTATAATTATAAAACTTATATATAATAATTTATATTTTGTACTATTTGTAGTATTTTGTAGTTACACTAAATAAATAGGATATAAATTTTATTCTGTTGCGTTTTTTTTATACCTGCTTATTGCTAACAAAATAAAAATGACTATAATCATTATAATGAGTTTTTGTTATATATTTATATGATGGTTTTCTTATGTCACGATTATTACGTAATTGACGTAAAATAAACGATTACTTGTAACGAGTATTAAGTAACGAGTATTGTACCGAAAGTAACGAATAGTTACAAGTATCGAAAAGTAACGAAAACTTGCATCTCTAGTCCATGTAACCATAATTACATTAATTATAAAAGTGTGGGTAGACCAGTCTTGTACATATTCATACGTAGCTGTGAGCTGATATCGCAATAATAATACGTTTACTTCATGCTTTTCGGTATGTACATATATATACAGGGTGATAGGTAAACATGCAGCAACAATTCAAGCGGTTATTTCGTAGCCTATTCTAAGAATGTTTTGTACTATGATGATTTTTGAAAAACCCCTTTGTTTCAAAGATACAAGGTGAACAAAATTTGCGACAGTTAACATTTTATTATCAAAAAGTGCATGTAAAGTTGCTGAATCTACAATAAATATTCAAAATGACTTCCTCCAGCCTGAATAGAAGCATTTAATCTTCTCGTCATTGAGTGCCAAACTCTTTCAAACACACCAGGGTTGTTTCTAATTGAGTTACACCCAGCAATTATCCGATTTTACAAATCGTCCAAATTGTCCACTGGAGTAGCGTAAGCTTCAGTATGACTTCAGATAGCCAAATAACAAATAATCCAGAAAATTTAAGTCTGGGGATCGAGCAGGCCATGCGTGTGGCCCACCTCAATTAACCCAGCAATCTCCGTATGTTGCTGTTAAATAATCACAAGCAACCAAACTGAAATGTGGTGGTGCACCATCGTGCATAAACCACATTACAATTTTTGTTGCCAATGGTACATCATCCAGAAACTGAAGTAGCATGTGTTCCAAAAAGTTGTGATACACCTTATGGGTAATTCTTCCTGATAGAAATACTGGATCAATTAGATATTCGTTGTCAATTCCAACCCAAACATTCAATGAGAACTGATAATGAAAACGATCTTCACATACCTGATGCAGATTTTCATCTGCCCACACATGGTTGTTAAGAAAATTCCTTATTGCATTTCTTGAGAAACTGAATCCATAGGTGAAACAAATATGTGTTAGGAATTAGAACAAATGACATAATGCAATACGTGAAAAAAAAATCAGCAGGTAGTAGTGCCTGAACACAAAGACGTCAATGAATGTTTTCAAAGATTTTTCGGTCAGGAATATTACGGCCAGAAAACCGTTCATGTACAATCGTCTACCTTGTAATGAATTGCCATCAATCACTATCACATCTAAATCTTGCAATCATATTTTTATCATCTTTACTATATCTATCGCTTTTCTTCTATATCTGCTATGTAAGTCGTAAACAAAGTGGGACTTAATAAGCAACCCTGTCTCACTCTTTTTGTTGTTCAAAACCTTTCTCTCTTATACACTTCCACAGTTGCTTTCCATTCACACTATTATATGCCGCATTTTAGGTCCAGAAATAACGCAAATACTTTTTCCCATTTTTCGGCTGATTCTTTTTGAAGCCGGCTTGCCCGTTTGGAATTATCTCATTCATATCCAGTTCTTCATTGAACTTTTCTTCTACTGTCATGGCGTAGATCTTGTATGCTGTACAATGTTATCCTCACTGATTTTTTTGTTGCTATTCTAGCATTAAAATTTCATACACAATGTGATCAGATCAGTAAGAACAATGGTTCTGACTACCATTCAACTTTGCGAAAAACTAACCACAGGTTACTGAGACAAGTCAAAGTTCTTTCATAAGCAAATGATCTTAAGTTTAAAGTTTCCTATATTAATTTGCCAAAGCAAAAACACAAACAACTCGTTAGAAATTGATACAGAAGCTTTGCGATCTCTCTAAAATAACCTCAAGATATTATTATTTCAAATGTTCATACTAAATATATTTTATATTCTACAAAATAGATAAATTTATAAATCTTAAAAACCAAAACCATAGTTAACTGTCAGCAGATCCAAGCAATACCGTTTAGTTCACATAACGCAACAATTGTGCAAATTTCAATTAATACCGCCTTAACAACTTCATTACTTTCATCAATATCCATAAATAACATGTAAACCATTTTCCAATTTTGATAGCTTGAAAAGTTCTAAAGCTTTTTTTAAAATGCATGGTCGGTAACAAACAAAATACCAGGAAACGCAGAATAACCTTCAAATAAACGTACTTAGTATAAATAAATAAATAAAATACTTCTACAAACGTAAAACCATAAATAACCAATCACCAAGCTAAAATTCATACACCAATAATCAAAACTAAAAACCCTATTTAATTCCACCAAATTTAAACTTAAAAATAAAGACAAATAAAACAACAAAAATGAAGATTTTCTGCAAAGCAAACAAACCTAAAATAGCTTTACGTCTAAACCTGTACCATAAAACAGAGCACACAAAAGAGGCAACTCTAAAATTAAGACAAAAGCACGTTGGTTTAAACTGTATTGGATAAGAATCCTGGCAAATAAAACTACTTACGCTATCAGAAAGATAAATACTCTACACCAAAACATGCACCATTAATAGCTACACTAATTTCATCTGAAACAATTTTCATTTTAAAACAAAACATAAAAAACCCTTCCTATATGGCTATTCATAAGACGCAGCTTTGTCGCTATTTAAAAGTGCAACACAAGCACCGAGATTTTATCATCTAAGTATTAATGTAAACATTTCAAATGGTCTAATTGTATCTACTAACATTATTTCGTACATGACAGTACTAAAAAGCTCATTTAACATTTACGCTTTTCAGACAAACTGTGCTGACTACTACTTACTATATATTTTGTAGGTCCAATCTCCAGTAATTGCAACAAATGAACAACATAGTACCTTCTAAAAGCAGCGTTAACCTGTACTGTATCAAGTATGAGACCACCAAATTACTTCTCCTTGACAAAATCGATCTTAGTTTAAAAAAATAAATTCACAATGTATATAGTTCATGTTGACTCTTGTTTTCTAGTTGTATTCTATTTTAGTAGACATAGTATTTACTTCAGTTTTAAATTGAGTGAATTGGTTGTAGTTAATTGCATTTTAACAGAAAACAAACAAATTCAATTTGCTCATTTCTTTATGCTGAAATTCAATCTCTACTTAGAAACTACACGTTGACCAAGTAAGTAAGCACAAATTAATAAAACTGAAACGTGAGACATTTGCAACAATATTTTCTTGGAATGGCTTTGCATTGTAAGCTAAAAACATTAAAATATTTACGTTTTTGCTAACTATAAATCTTTAAATTGCAAATTTGTAAAAAAAGTAAAGGTAAAATTTTTCCAGATCTCTACCCAGATATTACACGTTGGCCAAGAAAAACCTAAGAACAACAAATAATAAAAAAAAAAAACTGGGACGTGAAACATTTATAACAATATTGTATCAGAATGACATAAAGATGGCATTATAGAAATCCTCACAAAGGTCTGAGTGCCAAGTTTGCAAATGATACCACTTTGACACAATTCAATTATTTTTAGGTACAATGGCCGACTTATACTTATGTTACTACCTCAAATAATTTTTACTACAAAACTCATTAATTGAGAGAATAAAGGCGCTGTAGATACTGACAAGCCTAGTATCTGGTCCAACCACACTCTCATACTAAATGTAATTGTAATTACATGGACACTTATCATGTATTAGACAATGTTCTCAATTAATAAATGCCACAATTTCTTAAAATGCTATACCGGAGGCGCTTTACCCAATTGAACCTACCAGAAACAAATCACAAAGTTGTTAAGAAATTGATTCTTTATACCCAAAAATGCTTATCTTGTAGTGCTACATATGTATCAATATACACAAAAAATACTAAATTCTGGGAGATCAACAACCTCTACGTTTTGTTGTGGATTCGCGCATAATATGTAACTCATTTGTAGCTAAGATACCAAAGTGATTCTAGTTGGTTCAATGTACCTAAGAAACAAAGACCAGATGTATTTTTAGGTTATTTTAGGTTAGGTTATTTTAGGTTAGGTTAGGTTAGGTAAAAAAACCGCAAAAAACACAATAAATATATATTTGTTCACTTATGCCATTTACCTAACCGTGCTTTTTAAGATTGTTGTCGTTGGAAAATATTTACAGATAGAGTAAGACGAGAGTGATTTATTTGATCAATAGCACAAATTTTGTTGAAACCAAAAGTCAATTCTAAGAACTTTTTTACGCTAGATAAGAAAATAAAAAAATGTGGGACATGCTCCAGTACCACGAAACGCGTAACGTGTCGTTTCAGTCCACCAGTAGGTCTATATTGTAAAATAATTATAAAATAATTATAAAAAATTTGCAAACTAATTAAATGTAAACAAAAACAGCTCAACGGCAAAATTATAGGTGCAGTATTATAGAATGGTTATTTTGGTTATAAACTTCATAAAAGCAAAAAGATCAGACAATTGGGAGCTTTACTTTTATACCATTCAAAAAATGCTTCCCTTTTTCACGCAAGTTGACATTTTTATATGTAAAATCTGCTCATTTATATAATTTATATAAATACAAGACATACAAACTTTGCATAAAAAAATACACGCTAAAAATAACGACAGATTTACAAAACGTGACATTTTATAATTCGGATGGACAAATTCTGGTCTGGTATTTTGTCAGACATGACAATAAAACGGATGGCATCTATAAAGACAAAGAAAGACTAACTCAGGAACCTGAAATTCTTAACAGTACAATATTATCGTGGCTTCAAAACATTTTGAAGGAAAAACCGACCAACACGTCAACATTAGGTAAATTTCTTGCAACAATTCTAAGATGTATAAACTAGAAATGTGGCTCGTAGTGCATAATCCTTTCCTTAAAACTAAAGAATTAATTTCCATCGGCTCAAAACTTCGCAAACCAGAACATTAATTGTCGCCGTGCAAACGTAGTTGGTTGCATAATGCTCGGTTTGTATCAGGTTTTGTGTTTTTTTCTTACATAAGCTCAGTAGTAATCATAATAGAGAGAAGTCAAGTTGTTGCCATGTTCTTTCTTTATAGAAAAATTTAAAAAACGAAGGAGAAATTCTTTGGGAGCACCCTCTCATCACTTTACGAGAGAGTATTCGGTGTTATACAATTTCTATTAAGT
Source organism: Tachinus rufipes (assembly GCA_963932245.1). Taxonomy (NCBI): domain Eukaryota; kingdom Metazoa; phylum Arthropoda; class Insecta; order Coleoptera; family Staphylinidae; genus Tachinus; species Tachinus rufipes. The sequence goes on along the minus strand of OZ010741.1, from coordinate 35,735,130 downwards.
ACCGAATAGAAACCAAAAATGAACCAATAACAAACCATTCGGTTCTTTTCATTTTCGGTTTGTTTTTGGTTCGTTTTCGGTCGCTTCCGACTTTGTTTCGGTTTCTATTCGGTACCTAATAGACAGTGTAGCACCGAATACTCCCTCAATACAAACAAGTTTCTATAAGGTGCAAACTCGTATCCAGGGAACAAAAAACATTTATCTTATTATTTGGTTTGCCAGGTATTGATGTAGATTGGCTGATTTCCGCAGTACAGTCTAGACCAGTGCTGTGGAATAAAACTTCTAAAAAATATAAAGATAAACTCAAAACGCAGAAAGCATGGAAAGACGTTTCTTTTGAAATTTTCATCAACTTTGATGAATTTGACGTCATTAAAAAAATGAAATTGGGTAAGTATTGAAACATTTAATCAAATTTTAAAAAACTGCCAACTCCCTGAACCCACTTCAGTCATGAAGTAATCTTTCAGCACATCTCTTACATTTTTGGCTAACATAGTTGCCTAATCTCTCCTCATTTCGCCTAAGGGGATATCTTCAAAACCTAAGATAGACAACGTGTTTTTTTATTTCAAAACCATCTTGGTCTTGTATAAAACTGTGCAAAACTACACAAGCTTTCACTATATCCAAAGCATATTTAGAATCTAAGTTAATTGCGCGATGGAAGATTATCCATTTGTTGCTAAGTAATTAAAATGTACATTTCACGTTCCTGCGAGCTCTGCACAGATGATAGTTAAAGATCCTTTATTCTACTGTCAAACTATGTCCACCGTATGGTTTAAGAAGATGCTTATGTAAGCCAAAAGCATCATCTCCTATGAGGTAGTAAGACATTTTAGGGTTCTGTGTGCCTGAAAGGCACTTGTCTTCAGTAAATCCATGGTGCCGTTAATGATAGATTTCCACAGTTGACAGTTTAAAAAAAACGTTAGAATCGTAGTCTTTTCCATACGCTCCAACATCTGCATCAGCTACTGCCATCAGAACAATAGACAAATATCCTTTATAGTTGATATGCATCGAGTTGAGAGAATGGACAATCCTTATATGTTTCCTATCAACGGCGCCCAAGCAATTCGGTAAATTAGAGATACTTTTAAATTTTTGGGCAATTGATTTCCATTTCTTCTTATCTGGAACAAGAATGCATTCCGATCGTAATTCCGACCAGATTCTTTTCTGACGATCTTGCTTATAGCAAAATCCCAATGAGATAGATGTAATGTAAATCTATAAAAGTACAACCACTTGCCAAATATCTAAAACAGAAAAGCAAAACTACCAGATTAAAATATTGCAACGCAGGGTTTAAAAAAACAACAAATAAGCAGTTGAGAGTTCTTGTGATTAATAAAATAAATAATTTTTGTCAGGTAAACATGTTCTGAAGAAACGGACGCAATTGAGAGACTCGTACCAAACATCAGTTGGCAAAACTAAGGCAAAATCGGGAGCGGTACATGTATGCGTCTCAGTTGCAATTCTTGGACAAAATAATTGAAGAAAGAGAAACAGAGGACACTCTCTTACAAAATATTGATGATAATGATGATAGTGTTGCTGATGTAACTGTTGAAAATGATGAAAATTCTATGCAGTCAGTTCCAAGCGTACCACGTAATGCTGCAGAAGCTAAACTCTTGATTCGTCTTTCAAAAAACCTTCATAAAAAAACAAAAAATGAATTATGTTAAACTAAAAATAATTGTAGTTCTAAAATAAACACTAAATCGGCACCTTTCATTTTTCAAAGAACTGCCTTCTCTTGAAGAATTTGATAAATTTGCCATACATGATTTTCAAATGGAAGTGCTGAAAGTCGTATAGAAAATAAGGCAGCGGAAGCATTCTCTTCCTTCTACATCCTATACGTCATGTGCCTTTTCTTCTAGTACTCTACCGATGGCTTCTTCATCTGGTACTCCATTGATGGTCCCTAATCAATATATACAGAAGCCAAGTCAGTCACAAGTGTCCGCTGTTCAATTCTACGAGGACGCACAAAACCTTGACATAAACTGTCACCAGAGTTTCCAATGACAGCTCAGAATATGCGTTCCACAATTTGTAAAAAAATTATTTATCTTCACTTTTTTTTGTTTTTATTTTGACCTATTATTTGTAAATCTGAGTTGGGATTCCGATAGCTGTCAACCGGCCGCCGATTCGAAAAATGTTTGCTTTTTAATGGTGGGGTTCACACATCATTCTATTATAGTAGTAACCAATCACATCGTATTTATGCGTAGGCGTCCACAAACTGTAAACGCGGGAATTTTGAATTTGAGCAAAACTTAATGTAAAAAAGAACAAAACAATAATTAAAATATAAATATTAATTAAAAATTAACTCTATAAATAATTACTCCATATTAACACAGCTTCTTTGTTATTATAAATATGATTTTGAAATAATTATGTGTGATATATTTGATGTTTATTTTAACCTACAAATTAAATGTTTGGTAGATAGCAAGATAACAATTTAAAATGGTCGATAAAAATATAACTTGCACAAAAAAGATAAATGCTAATAATCATAAATAGACATAACTTATTTCAAATGCTGGATAAATATAGTTTTAAAAATAAGAAACGCTTGATAAAATTTATAAACGTTTGCTAAAAAAAGTAATTGTTCGATAAAAAGTAAAAATTCAACAAAAAGTGTAAATGCTTATTAAAAATATGAATCGTTTAATAAAACTAGTAAATGCAAGGTCTAAAATAATAGATTCTTGCTATAAAATGATGAATAAAACAAAAACAGTATAAATATACTGGATGAACGATTAAAAAATATAAATTCATATTTTCTAACTAATAAATGCCTAGAACATATCGGTAACAGTAATAATAATTATAATAAATATATTAAAGAAGTATGTTAAACTAAGCAATAATAATAATAATAAGAATGCTATGCTATGTACGGTAAACAGCATCGATAAAGTAATTGGTGTTTTTAAGGCTTCTAGTGCAAATTTATCTAGCTGCTATGTTTCTACTATATTATTAAAATAATAACTTGCCATTTAAATAACAAACATTTGAATTCTTAGATTTCATGTTGTTTTTAAGCTACAAAATGTTTATCAATTTGTACGATACATTATTTCGATTAAAAATTGTAATTGCAGATTATTAAATGCTTATTAAAATTAAATTTTAGTTAAAAATGTTTGCCTGCAAAAAAGAAACTAATAGTCTTAAATGGTTCATAAATGATTTTAAATGCTAAGTAACTGTTAATGCGTTTTAAAAATAAGGAACGCTTGATAAAATTTATAAACATTTGATACATATTATACTTTATATGTTTCATAGAAAGAGTAAATGTTCAATAAAAAATGCAAAAACTAAATGAAAACATAAAACGTATAAAAAATCAGTAAAATGTTGGTAAAAATCATAGGTTCTTGCTACAAAATAAATATATTTAATAAACTATTAAAAAAAAATCATTTTTTTCTCACTAATATAATAACAATATTTATAATAAATATATTAAAGAATGTAATATGTTAAACTAAACAATAAGAATAACCACAAGATTGCTATGAACGGTAGACAGCATCAATGAATATATTGGTGTTTCTTTGAAACTGCTTTGGCTTCTATTACAAATTTATGAAGCTTTTCCTCTCTTACTCTGCAAAACTGACTCAAATTTATCTGGCAGATATTTTTCCAACATGCTAATATTATTACATTAACAAGCGTTAATTGCGTTTGAAATATGTAGTTTGTCGAGCATCACAAAATTTTAATTTTTCCAAATTGGGCTTCATTAAAATTGTAATATTATACAATAAGAACAAACCTTTTCTACTTATCTTAATTTTTCTTTTAATAAATTATAAACCTAAATAAATAGTAATAAAAAATAAACTATAGATTACTTATTAATAATAAATATATTCAAATAAGCAAAATATACAATTAATATAAAATATTTATGTATTACAAACACAATTCACATTTAACACTAGCATTACATTTACCACAATAGATACAACACAACATCCACAACACTTTAATTGGTACACAACACAAAAGTCACTTTGACAAGTAGATAACCTAAAAATAATTAATGTCATCAAAAAGTAAATCACGATTTAGATGAATTGACGACTAAATTTTCGCTTCCCCCACCACCAATTTTTACGGCATTTAAAGTGATTTAAAGCATCTCTCTCGCACTTCCTAAATCGTCGTATATATTCTTACACATTGGTTTAACATTTTTTGTCGCTTTTTTCTATGAATTTAAGCTTATTTGAACAAACTAGCTACAATTTTAGCACCGTTCTATCGGAATCGCACCTCTGTGTTATTTCAATTTTTTATTAAAATCTAAAAAATGTGTTGATTGTGTTGTTTTACCTTAAGGTTGCGGCCAACATTTGAATTAGTTGTATACATTCCCTCATAAATGTATTTTGGCGTTGAAGACGGTCTTTTAGCTTAATGTGTAATTCATCAAATGATTTTGTTGACATCCTGAAATAATAAATAAAAAAAATGTTTTCGTGCTCTCTTAGCTTCGGGAAAATGGTGTAGAATGCTTTAAACTGAAGCCGTTTAGTGATAAGAGAGGGCTCCCAATAAATTCTAGTATTCCTTATTTGTTTTTTTATTCTTCTATAGAGAAAGAACATGGCAACTACTTGACTTCTCTCCATTATGATTACCACGTGTACGAAAAAAACACAAACCGAATTGAAACCGAAAACAAACCAAAAACAAACCGAACCAAATGGAAACTGTATACGTGTGAAACGAGCCTTATAATTACTAAAATCATAAAAATTTTGGATCTTTATTGTTAAAAAAAAAAGGTAAAGTGCTTTCGTTACCAACCGTTAACTGCAGCGTAACAATCAACACGTTACCAGTTCCGATCAATTCAATTTTACTTTTTCACAAAATTTGTATTACAAAGAACTCCGAGACAGGTATGAAAAATTAATATCTGAGTTACAAGCTTGCTTCGGTTTCATGATCTTTATTTGGTCATTGTTATATAATGTGTTCAGACCTTCGAAAAGAAATAATAAACCTGCATACCAACATCTTCAGATAATTAACGATGGTGTTTTTCTGCACAAAGTTGTTTGGGGTTAAATTGAAACATTTGGCTTGATCTGTACAAAATACGTAACTTCGTAAAGAGCACAACATTAAATGAATGCAAGGAACACAAACAAAACAAACATTATTTTAAGAAATTTAAAATCAAAATTAATTAGGCTTTTTAAAACGCGGTTCTGTCGTCCATAGAAGAACAATTCCTCATTGCTAAACCAGTCTCAAAAATAGATTTAACATCTCAGTACTGCTACTGATAAAACGGTAGAATCTTGGCTTGGATTTTAAAAGAATTTGTAGGAATGACGCTAGGGACAAACAAATCGTAGACTAGAACCGATTTCCAACACAATTGAACCTTTCTTAATCAATTTCCTAATCACTAGTACAAAAAAAATCATACAACCTAAATTATAGAATAAAAAAATATATGGTAGCAATTTGTATATCACGTCAGAAAGCCGAATATTAATTGTCACATATAATTAATAAACAATTTTCTCATCTGTATTTTTGCGTCCAATACAATAAGAAATGTACCTCACGTTTAGTTCAATAGATAACGCATTAAAATATTTCTCAACACATTTCTATTGCTATAAAAATAAAGCAATATATTGATATACGCCAGAATAAGCCACCTTTCAACTTTCAAAGTACTGTTTGCCTAGTTGTAATTCTTGATTAGCAGACGCTGTGAATTAAAGCTAACAGAAGTTAATAGATATTCTACAAAAATAGTTTAGAAATTTTCTAACAAAACCAGGTAATTTGCAAATGAGTGTTGCCACAAAAAATTAGGAGTAAGCAGACAACAAATCCTCTTGGACGTGGTGTCGTCAAAACTCTACCGGAAAAGAATGACTGCGTAAGTATGGTGCAAGACCAGATGGAGCATGGGCAGCAGTAATACAGCCGCTGCAGAATTTTTTCCAACAGAGTCGTTTCAAGGTGACTCAACCGAAACAAATTCAACAGCCACAGAAGGGATCATCACACCAACTGATATTGATATCACACCAGTTAATGTAAAACAAGCACACAGTAATAAAACCATCAGATGTGAGCTGCACTAGTCTCTAATATCCAATGTCACAAGTGTGTCAATATACATATTTAACGCTGCTGCGTCGGTTGAAAAGATTTTTTGCCATTCGTAAATGTTGCAGCATTTCATTGTGTATATTAAACTTGGAATACATAATAGAACCAGCGGGCATTTATTAATCAGTGGGTAGCCGATAACATTGTCCTATGTTTTTGCACATTGCCATCTAAACAATCTCATTTTTCTACGTGATACTATCTAGAAATTCAATTAATTAAAACATTTTTATTAACAGTTGCTTTTTATACTTATTCTATTTAAACAATATAAGTATTAAACATTTCAATTAAATTCAACAGTATTTGTGGATGCCTTTATAAAAACGTGTTCACTCATAAAAAAACATGTTATTAGTTTGATTTGATTTTGTCATGTGACGTGCAAGTAAAAACGGTCTGTTTACGGGGTGTCAAATTCCCATGGCAGTAACGAGTACATCCAAATTATGATGGCATATCGAAAGGATCGAACAAAAGGCATTTCCCCCACAGACCCATATCACAGATATGCCACTTTGAAATTGCGTTAAAAGTCATCCAGTCAGGTATCTGTACTAATACCAACGGATATAATTACATGGCAGCAGCAGCCAAAAGCCGTTCCAAGAACATGCCCAAATATTATTAATCCTCGACTGGCCGCAGACTCATCCTCACAACTCGCCATCGCCACCCCAACTCTCGCAAAACTGCATAAATCATTAATTATTAACAAACGGTGCAAAGAATGCAACGACTTGGTGCTGATGGTGGATGAACAGGTAAATATCTATATTTGGATCCGCGGCGTTACTTTTAAAATAACATTGAGTGGTTTTTGTACACGGCAGTACCTGAAACAGTGGTGGAACAATTAACATTAAATGTAAGGATCCTTGAGTTTCCATTATATTCTTAACCAGTCTTTATGTGACAACAATATTTGTTTCGGGTGTTTCAATATTAACTCAATAAAAAAATATATATATTTTATTTATAAACTTACATTCATTCTAAAAGTATTATTTAATTTCCTGTTTTTGTTATATTGTTATACTTAACATGTATTTAAAATAATTGATTTCATTTATAATTATTTTTAAACTACGTTACTTTTACAGTTTGATTTAATAACATATTAGCATGGTTATTAATCCACACACAAAAGGATCAATTTATAAAACACAAACAAGTTAAAACAATTCAATAACATTTTAGTGAACGGGAAAGAATTCCGTTATACATTTAAACAAACCATGGCATATAAAACGTTCAATTTATTCCCTTAATTTCGTATTTACTCGGCTTTATTATTATAATATACCGTATAAAATTAAGTTGAATGGGATATTTTTTCGGTATTTTGTTATTCATTATCTTAAACACATATAATTAATTCTCTGTGAGATATTTTTTTTCATATTTCGATCCCCACTAATTAATTAGTACTTCTTTTCATATAATAAATCATGCACCAAAACTTTCTAGACTAAAATAATAAAATCATGTTTGCTCTTTACAGATTTCGCAATTCCAAAGATCTTTATCGCAAAAGCAATAAGGTCATGGAACTCACAATTATTATAAATAATTGTTACATGTAGAAAAAAATTGTGTTGGTCGGAAATGGTAAATCCATTCAATACAGTTTCGTAATTAGATGGGTGTGTATCAATCATCTAATATTAATTCTTCGTATGTATTTTTATATTATGATAATTATTTTACTTTCATTTTAATTAGAACATGTAAAATATTATGTAAAATACCATAAAAAATATATTGAGTACTTGGGGAATGATTTTCTCAAAACCGCATATTTTTGTAATTAAAATATTTAAGATAATTATTTACATAACTTGAATTAGAAATCCTGTTTGCAATTTATTATTTAGAGTAACGCGAAGTAGATGTTGCATTTTATTTTATTGTCTGTTGCTTGGATAATTAATTAGAAGCAATTAATTCTTATATATTCATGTCTATTTTATTGCAACTTATTTTGTATTAATTTATTTTAATGATTAACACGCCATAAATGAATGCTAAGTTTCTTCAAATTGTATATGATTTAATTCTATGAAGATATCCGATAAGAACATTGTATCATAAATATTATTTCTAAATATATTTACCACGGTTTATACTTTAATGAATATAAATTACAAAATTACAAACATGTTTTTGTTCCAACTGTAATTGTTTTAAACACATTCTTCGCAATTGCCAATTATTTATACACTCGAGCAAAAGTTTTTTCTCCGTCACAGATTAACATTTGGGTCGTGAATTGGATCTTGAATAAATTGATAAATATTAAAAAAATGAGTTGGCAAAGATTCATATTAAATTTTAACTTTTTATTTGTTCTTCAAAATTATACAATAAAACAAAAGTAATAAAATAATAATAAAAATAAAATAAAATAACTAGAAATTCTGTGATTTAAATAAATCACTACACCTCAGAGGATATGCCTGTATGACAGCAAAATTTAGCCAAATAATAAATCTTCTTCTATCAAACTCATGCACAAGTGCTTTTTTAGACCCAAACAAAATCTGTTAGTAAAGCTTTGCAAATGATATCCCAAACAAACACAAAATAGCTTATTAGATCACAGCTCCAACAAGCAATTATCCATGTTGTTACTAAACACCATTTACAAAAAAATAAACCCACATTATTGAGAAGTAAAAGTACAAAGTAAGTAAGTAATTTTAAAAATATATTTGTTTGTACCCTGCTGGCTTACGCTAGTAGCAGTTAACAAAGCTCCAGACAACGTAAAAAATTTAAAAAAATGATTAGTTAAAACGCAGAATGATGTAAGATTCAATAACTTTTACCATGCAACTTTTCTCTAAAAATGTATTTTTTTAATTCAATATTTTACGTTTTGTCAATTCTTTAAGCTTATTGTTACATAGAAATATTGTTTTCAAGCAAAGTTGCTAAGCAACAACCTGTTTCTTAGGCCTCGAGCCGAATACGACCCATTCTTTTCGGGCACACACTGATGAATTGGTCACAAAGTGCAAAAAAATCTTGAACGTAATTAAGAGCTTGGCCAAGATCAACTGGGGTGCACAGATAGAAGTACTGTAGTAGTAGTAAGCTCTAGACGCAGTCCACAACGCAGACAAGAGAGCATTTTGGAGTCTTGCACCGAATCTTTGCTACGAGTTGGATGTACCCCTGCTAGCCGATCGTTCAAGCAATAAGGGACCACAACAACCTACTCATACAAGGGCGGAGTGAGAAGTCTGGTAAAACTGCCACAAAGGGCGCCACCATTGCAAATCCCAAATGTCATGTCAATACCATCTGTCACTAAACAAAAGTAAAATTTTCAGACAGATCTTTCATTTAGTTCAGTTTTGACAGCCATTAAAAACAACATTGAAACATAAAAAAAACTGAATTTGGTGTGTTAATTAAACATAATTTTTTGAATAGATAAACCATTACGCAAACCAAAACAAAGCTTGATAAATATTATTGAGACTTTTCACCATTGACTAAAATTATTCACAAGTGGTTTAATGATTTTCGTTGTGGTCGTACAACCACAACTGATGCCAAACGTTCAGGACGCCCAAATGAAGTCACCACACCAGAAATGGTTGACAAAATCTATGGTATTGCAAGACCGCAGAGTGAAAGTGCGCGACATAGCTAAAATAGTAGGCATTTCAGATGAACGTGTGCGCAACATATTACACAAACATTTAAATATGAAAAAGCTATGCGTGCCGCGTATGCTTACAATCTACCAAAAACGCACACGTGTGACAACTTCACAAGCAAGTTTGCCAATGTTCAAGCGCAATAAAAAGATTTTTTTGCGTCGTTTCATAACTGTGGATAAAACATTTATCCATCACTATACACCAGAGACCAAGGCACAGTCTAAACCGGTGTTTCCCAACGTGGGGCCCACGCCCCACAGGGGGGCAATTTGAGTGTTAAGGGGGGCAATTCAAAAATGAACTTGACACGAAATTAACCCTTTTGCTTCGGGCCATTTAAATGCAATGCTAGATTTTAGTGCCAAAATATCAACTGGGTCGTCAAGTTAACCTCCCTGCGGCAGACGGCGTGCTCCGCGGGGACCCCCGGTCGCTTTAAAATCTCGCTAAAAACGCAGTGTTAACCATTTCCTAGGGATTTCTTCATAAAACCTATCATTTAAGTTTCTTAAGTAAAAAATTCATTTTTTTAATTTTAAAAATTATGTATAATGTTATATAGGGAAGCATAAGAATTTTAGAAAAGCTTAGGTGGGGCATGGCACAAAAAAAGTTGGGAAGTAAACAGTAGATTTCTATTGGCAAATCTGCGCCAAAGAAGACAGTTTTTTGGGATGCACGCGGCATAATCTATATTAATTACCTCCAAAAGAGAAAAACAGTTTTTCAACAACTTTTAAAAAGAAAAACGACCGACAATGTACGGGTGCACACGAATGTAGTTGCCATGACCAAAATCCACATCCGCCATATTCTCCAGACTTAGCCCCTTCAACTATTTCCTGTCTCCAAACTTGAAGAAATGGCTCGGCGGAAAGAGATTCGGCTCCAATGAGAAGATCATCGATGCAACAAACGCCTATTTTGAAGGGTTGTAGAACTCGTATTATTCGGAAAGTATCAAAAAATTAGAAAAAGGTTGGACTAAGTGTATCAAGCTAAAAGGAGACTACATTGAAAAATAAAATGTTTTTTGCAAAAAATTATATTCTTTGTTTCATTTTTACCAGACTTCTCACACCGCCCTTATAAGCGTCCGTGCGAAGAAACTGGAGGAGAGTCGCAATGTCTAAAATTACTCGAAATCGGCTCTGGCGAGTTCCCACCCTAGGTTATGTCGGGGTAAAAACTTGTATACAGATGGTACAAAAACAGATTGGGAAGTATGAAGTGCCTTTGTTTTAGACCGTACGGTATTTCTTGGTCTTTCATAATTTTGTAAGAAAAGGTAAAAAAAAAATTGAATAAGTGTAATCGAAAAGAAATTTCTCGTAGAACGCAATCTTTATGTCCGTCTTTTTAAATTTCTCCAGAAATTAAAACCGGAAAATTGGTAAAATTACGGAAAATCCGAGGAAAATCCTTTAAAAGTAACTCATTTTTGGCAAGTATGCGTTATATTTCACCCTATGGCAAGCAAATCTAGTTTTTTCATTTTTAGAATCAAAAGTATTATGTTTCAGGAATATCATATTCAAATTTCAAGTCTACAGGTGTAGCAGAATCAAAAATATCAAATTTTCAATAAAATGGTAATTTTCCGCAGAAAATTTCGGAAAACCAAGAGCGGAATCAAAAATTTCCTACAAGATTACTAATTTTTGCATATTTACTGAAAAGAGACAAAATGGCCGCCATTTACACTGTATTGCACATGCAGATTTAAAATTTTAGAAATCGTCATATTTTGGTACCTCAAACATGTGAACAAAACCGGAGATATCGATGTGGGGACATTTGTCAAAACTATCGTGGAATTACCCTTAATTAAATTTCACAATTTTTATAATATTCTTTCCATTTCCATTATTGTTTAAACATTCCACTTCATTGCATGTCTGTTATCCTTATCCACTCTTATAAGCCCCTTATTTGTTACCCAGTAGCTTCATGTTCTTATTCCATATTTCACTCTGTTTATACCATTAACTCATCCAATATTTATTTCCATTCTATTCACTTCCACACGAAAATCTTGCAATCAATTATTAAACATCTTCTTGTTAGTTTTTCTGCAAATAAACTGTCAAACTACCATATTCTTAAATAATCTTAATTATTTTTGTATTTAGCATTATATCTGCTGCTATCAATTTTTCCTTCTCTTTTATGCAGTTTTGCCTCTTCTAATCTATTCACAAGTTTTAAATCTAGTTTTTTCCTTTTTTGTTCTCTCTGTAATTTTTTTCCTGTGCCATTTCAAAATTATTTTTTTTTCATTTCCGACATTGATCACGATTACGATTGGTGATGATAGCTTTACTCCCAAAGCCCACTTTAGAAATTTAGGCACTATCATCTACCCATCTTTCACACCCCAAACTTTTGCTCCATATAACATAATAAACGTCGGGGGTATAAAAACTAAGCTGAAAGAACTTATGCTGTCTGTAGCTGTATCTATCTATGATATTATTGTGCTGACCGAAACCTGGCTTAATCAGGACATTAGCGATGCTGAGTTACACTTAAATGGTTACAGTTTATTCAGATGTTAACGAGTCCAAATTTAGAGGGAGGTGGTGTCTTAATTGCTACTAAAACTTGTTTTAATAGTACTTTATTACAGCCTACTTTTTTAAGTGTTGAACATTTATTTGTAATTATTAAGTTTAAGTTTAAATCGTATATTGTTAGTGCAGTTTACTTACCACCTAACTCAGTCTGTAATAAATATTTAGATCATTGTTATCCAAACAGCAAACTTATTTCAGTAGTCGATATAATCTACTTGCAGCGGCATGGGTAAACAATGAGTTAGGTATAAGTGATATTTGTAATGATAGTTATCCTGCTCACTTTATTGCCAACTGTTTCGGATTTCTAAACTGCGCACAATGTATTTCCCTTCCGAGTGATAATAGGGTGTTCTTAGATTTATGCTTTACCAATATCTGTGATATTTCTATGATTATTGCTGTGGATGTTTTATTAAAACTAAGCCAACACCATAATGCTTATGTAATAGATGTAAAATGTGATACTAGCCGTGATATTTTAATGTGCAATTATGTTTTTAATGATTTTAAATTTGCCGACGGAATCAATAATTTGTTGCTGAATATTGATTGGTTTGCCCCTTTTTATAATTGTGATGTTGAAAATTGCGTCAACTTATTTTACTCTGTGTTGAATTTTGCTATTGATTGTTTAGTCCCCAAAAAACTGTAACGTAAAACAATTTTCCAGTTTGGTTCAATAAAGAATTGATTTCACATACTAGACACAAAAAAATGTTCATAAACGTTATAAATCTTCAAGACTTTTGTCCGATTATAACGAGTTCCAATCAATTCAAAGTTTATGTAAAAATCTCAGTGCATCTCTATACGGGCAATATATTACTCGAACAGAAATGAACATTCAAACTAACCCAAAACACTCCTGGAAATTTGTTAGTGACACTAGAAAAACTATTAATTTCTTATCTACAATGTCTTATAAGCATAAAACTTGCAGTAATGAAGATGACTATGTTAATAAATTTGCAGAATTATTTTCTTCTGTTTACGATAAACAAATTTATCCAACTGCATTGTTTGAGTTTAAGGAAAACGTATTACATACACCATTTTCAATTAGTCTGTTGGATGTATTTAAAAGGATTGAGAACCTTAAATGTAACTTTAGCACTAGACCAGACGGCGTTCATATATGCTGTTAAATCCATTTCTACGCCATTGTATTTACTGTTTGTGGTTTCTCTTAATGAAGCTAAATTTCCTCAATTTTGAAAACAAAGCTACATTATGCCTTTGCATAAATCTGGAGCTAGAGAGGATATTACTAATTACAGAGGTATATGCATCTAGTCTGCCATTCCTAAGTTGTTTGGTCAAATTGTTACTGGCCAAATACAATGAATGTGCAAAAGCATTATAGTGCAACAAGGGTTTCGTGAGGGTCGTTCTACTCTTACAAACCTTTTTTGTCTTGTCTTCATGTCTTTGAATCAAAAGTTCAAGTTGATTCTATTTACACAGACTTTTAAAAAGCTTTTAATCGTGTTAACTATAGAATTTTGATTGCAAAGCTTCAGGCATTGGGTTTTCATAATTCTGTTATTGCATTGTTTTCAAGCTTTTTGGAAAATCGTACTCAATGTGTAAAAATTAATAACTTTTTATTACAACCAATTATTGTTCCATCTGATGTTCCTCAGGAATCTCATTGTGGACCAATTCTGGTTTTACTCTTTATTAACAATCTTTCTTATTCTATTAATTCTTTATCTTTTCTTTTATTTGCTGACGATTTAAAAATTAATCGAAGAGTATCATCTATTGATGATTGCATTAGTTTGCAAAATAACTTGGATTCTGTTCATTTATGGTTTCTTACTAATAACTTGTTGTTTAATCGAAATAAATGTTTTTCTATAAGCTTCAACAAAACTTTAAGTAAAGTATCGTATGATTATACTATTGATAATAAAGTATTGGAACATGTTACACAAATAAAAAATTTGGGCGTAATTTCTTACCTAAAACTAACTTTTGTTGAGCATGTAAACTATATGTGTAAACGTGCTATGAAAATGTTAGGATTGGTTTACAGAATGTCTACTGATCTATCTCCAAGCACACTACTTTATTGCGCTTTGGTACGCTCTCATTTCGAGTATGTCCGTCAGTTTGGTACCCATTCTACAGCATTCATATACCGGAATGGAACACTTCAGCGCCGCCGTTTCGGCGCGGCCCATTCGGCCGCGCCGAAGTGTCCTAGACCCTTCATATACGCAATATAAAACGTGTTCAAAACAATTTTTTTCGTTTATTATCGTACAAATTAGGCATTTTCTCTAAAAACTACGATTTCAACCACATTACATTGCAATATAATCTTCCATCACTGGAACTTAGGCGCAAAAGAACCGACTTATCATTTTTACGTGGACTAACAATGTCTGAGATTGATTGCCAAAAGTTACTAGTAACTCTTTCATTTCAAATCCCAGCAATAATAGCCGAATTAGACAGTCTCCATTTTTAGGGAATCTATACATTCTACCAATTATGGATTTAATAATCCATTTGGTGGAATGTGTAGAATTGCTAATAGTTTCTCTAATAATATTGATTTATTTTGTGTTTCAAAATGTAGTTTTAAGAATCAATTAAAATGTGCTGATGAATAATTTTATATATATTTTTTTTCTATGTTTTTATTATTCAATATTCGTTTGTATATTGTTGTGTAATTGTAATATTGTTTGTAATTCATAATGCCTTTCAAATAATTTATCTTTTTTAGACTAAAACAATTATTGAGCTTCTCCTTCCATATAAAGGGTTTTTGATATGTTAAATAACAAGCCAAAATCCTTGACATTTGTCAATAAAAACTATACGATTTAAGAAAATGATACAATACACGCTTCAACAACGCATAGAAATAATAAAAATTCATTATAGATAGGGTGTGGTATGAATTACCTATCCGCAAAGCCACTGTAAAGCTAATAGCAAAATCGTCAAGATACTAATGTACAATTACCAGTTCAAATTTGTACTGTCAAGTCAGCCCAAAACATTGAAGTTACGGTAACAGTGTCGCAGAAAACCTAGATTTGTCTAACCCAAGACGCTCACAGTAATTAAGGATCTCACAGTCTAACCTTCATCGTATACTGCATAAAGATCTTACCTGCTTATAAAGTGCAGCTGACGCAGGAGTTAAAGCTGGTTGATTGTAAACAACGTCAAACTTTCGTCTCTTGGTTGCTATAAATGCAGGCAGAAAATCCTGACTTTTTTAGAAAAAGTAACTTTAACCCATTTCCATCTCAGTGAGTTCGTCAATAGAAAAAACTGCCGCATGTGTGGTTCCAAAATTCCGAGAATAATAGTCAAAAAACTATAAACTTTATCCACAACACGTTACTGTTTGGTGCGGTTTTTAGATCGGTGGAGTCGTAAAACCTTTTTCGAGAACGACAAGGTTCTGCGATTATGTAACTTTTGTCTTTGTTTATTTTTTAAATAATCGTTTAAATGTTTAGCATTCAAATAAATACATATAGTACAACACATAGCCTTTATCTGCATTTATGCCATCGTTAGTTCTACTACCAATCTAATGTAGCAACTAGCTATTTTAATTATTTGTCCAAATCTTTTATAAAAAAGCAATAATTAAGAACTAATAAAAAAATATTACTCATTAAAAATAAGAAATAGTAGAATGGTATTTTATTTTTGTATTTTTAATCTTTCCAAAACTATCATTAAAAAAAGAATTAATGAAATTAAGATTCCACCGTTCAATAAGAATACACTAAAAGCTATCTCAACAAGAAACTGCTTAATTAAAATTAATGTAGTGCCTAACTATATCCCCTAAGAAGATGCCACATTGGATATTATTGTACAAGTTGGCCAAAGTGTTCAATTAGCCGGTGACTACTCATCAATCCAAAAACAATTAAAATTTACAGAAATGTTACTAACTGGCTATCTAAATATTACCAGTTTCAGTATCTACCAGACAGCCATACAATTTTTTTATCAAAAGAAGACAGTAACCATAAAAATATCCATAAAAAAATGTAGACCAAATATTGGTTTATTGGTGCAAGCAGTTCAAATGGGGAAAAGAATTCATTCTTGATAAAGCAAAGTGTAGAAGACCTCTGGGAGCACAAACTGACAAAATCATCAACAAAGGTGAAAATTTGGTGTTGATAAAAAACAAGAATATCAAAAACAAGTGTAGACACAATGGATTTACAAGCTGTTCAGTTTTAAACAAATAGTGTGAAACCGACAAATTTGCGAGGCGGATTTGATTGCTTTTTCCCAAGATAAAGACTTCTATTATAGAAGTGCAACTAAGAATAAAACCTGGTTACAGTACTAAAATCCTTCCACAGAACAAGAATTCATGCAATAGGTTCATAATATGTTCTCTACCACACAAAAAAACTGATGCGCAATAATATTATAAAACGCTAAAAAAATTATTTTTGTATATATGCCAAAAAAGACTAAAATAAGAGGAAACGTCTACAAAAACACTATTAAGGACTTAAATGCGGCTATACATAAAAAACCCTAGAATTATGCTCAGAATAGCACAACAACTGCAAGGTACATAAATCAAAAATTGTTCAAGAAATAGTCAAGGAATTAAGGAATCCCAATCTTGACCTTTTTATAAAATTTAAAAAATATTTGAAAAGTCATCGTTATTATCAAATCTTAAAAAAACATTTAAAAAGTCGTAGCTTCTTATCAAATCACAACTCAAAAAATGCTATAAAGCCGCATTATTCAAAATCAATTGCAATATTGTTAGTTTTTTTCAACTTTTTGTCGCGGCAAACTAAATCTTGGTATTTGTAGCCATACATTAATCCTTATACAGTGTTATGTTTGTGCAATTAAAATAAATCAAAGATGAGAATAAAACAACTAGTAATATAAGTATAATTGGTTAATAATACTTAAACTTTTGAAAAAGTAATCTTTTTAAAAATATAAAACAGTTAATATTATCGACCAACAAATTTGCAATAATTTTATTCTGCATAACAAAGAGAAGCGATTAAAAGTTCTTGTCCAACTAACTTAGCGCATAAAATAGGTTTGCTTATTGAAAGCTGGTGTATTACTTACTGATCAAATACAATAATACACCAGCAACCCAACTAGCAAATCATTTTTTTTTTGTTTGTTTCAGTTTTTTTTGTGGGCTTTGAACTAACAATAATTATTTGTTTCGGCACCTGATTAAATAAAACCTTCTGTGTCCCTAAGGATTTAAGGATTTAACTGTGCTACAACCCTCCTTACACATACACATAGTTCAACATTTCTCGTAATAGAGTGCATTGTGTTATCACTTATCAATTAAAACATTGTCTTAAAAACTTTAATTGATTTGTGCTTAAAGATGTTTCTTTGGGCATTGTGGACTCTGTACTGTATCATCAGCAATCTTATAGTGCGTACACACTTGCAACAAACTGCCGCAACATAACACCGTTGCGTAACATTCTCGCACAACAAAGTCCCTTCGTTGTCGATTTTAAACCGTCGGAATAAAGGAATTTGAGTCCGTGTTGCGGAGTGATGTTACGCGAGGATGTACGCAGTATTCGATATTTGTTTAAATTTCTAAAGAACCATTTAAGCAATTGGTTTAATGCTAATTTAAAAACTAGAAAATTAAACTTGTATTCGACAATTAATTAACGAACGCTATATGTGACTTTATTTTAAATCCCACACATGTTTATTATTGATAGTTTTTAAACTTAATTATGACAAATACTAATAAAAATGTTTCTTAATATTCAAATAATGAATGGAACCTTAAATCAAATTTATTGTTAACTTATATTCAATATAACTTAATAAATTATAATTGTGTTATAAAAAATAAATATTCATTTTTAAAATAAAGAGTTTGAATAAGATGCGTCCTGTTAAAGGATAACTGGTAAAGCAATTAATTGATATACACCCCATTATATTATTCGGGCATAAACGATTCAAATAAATAGTTATAATTGAAATACAATTTAATTCATTGTTCGCAAGTTGGAAACTAAATTCGAATGCATGTTTAATTAATAACATCATTTTTATTCGGACACACTTTATAATTAATAATTTAAGTAACAACATCTTATAAAACAAAACAACTAGTACAACTGTTAAAGATGACTCATTTATAATACTACGAATGACCCTAATTTCAAAATTATAAAATTTTCATGGTCCGCCCCTGTTTAAGTCGGCGCAAAAGTAAATTCTATTTTATATAAGTCATCGACGAGTTATTCTCATACCTTTTTTACCTGCCCCAATCTAAACCCGTAGGAGTTAGCGATCATTAAACAACATTGCAATATCTTTTTTGTTCACCTTTTGTACTCTCTGCATTCAAAATGCATTTACCGGCATTTATTATTTCGCTTTTTTATCCGAAGAGATTACATCGCGGTTGCTTCCCAGAATCCTTAACTGAAATAGACGCAAAAAATGACCATACATAAAACCCCATTCATCCCATATGAATTTTTCTAACGTAATTATTTCAATGTAACATTTAGCTCATGAGGTAATTTGTTTTTTTTAATTATTATAACGTGATTTCCTTTTGTAATACTTATTTTAACATAATTTATGACTGGTTAATAATTATGAATATTAAAGAATAATAATAATTAATAGATTTGATTTATTTTAGCTAATAACCCATTAGTGTAAGGTTAACTTTTATTTTGCTAAGCCCAGAAAATCGATTTTTTGTCTACATTTATATGTAAACATCATAAAAGTTAATTTATGTTTGTGGTTCATACATTTTAATGTAGGTGGAAACATGGAAGTTTTAAATTAAATATTCTTTCGTTTGTAATAATTTTGAATCTATTTTTTAGCGTGGGCGAGGTGTTTTTTACGCACTCGGCGGCCGCATAAATTTCATTGCGATGCAATGTAATCCAATTATTTGTTCCTGAATCAAAATAAATTTCGTTTCGGAGAGGCTTGACAAGTGAAATGTTTGATTATAATTCATGGACTATTAATATAATGTTGATTTATTACAGTAATAGAACATACGCATGTTAGATCCATTCTTTTCAATAAATAATATATTACATTATTTATTAAAAAAAAAATTCTATCAAACTTACTGTTTAAATGAGGTTTATTTTTAGTCAACAGCTTCTAGGTGTACATATACAGTATATAAAATATAATAAAATACAATAACAGTAATAAAAAATACTAAAAAAAAGAATAAAAACAAACAACTAATATATTAAAAAAAACAAGATTGTGTGAGAAGGACATGGCACATTAGCATGCCATAAAATACGTGAAAAGGCATAGTGCATAATTTGTACGTTTATACGAATTATGAAACAAATAAGAACATGAATAAATACGTGTTAAACTAAACACTTCAATAATTCCAAGAAATTTGAGAAATACTCGAGGTGTGGGCATTGTAAAGACTAATTATGGTTTTAGGGTCACACAACTCCTTAGAATTGCCAGCTGACATGATTTAGCCATAATTATATCAATATGAGAAGTAAATGATCAGACAATACCGATTAGGAACAAGAGCCAGATATACTGAACACCAGAAAGATTTAAAAATATAGGCAAAGAAGGTGTTATGCTGACCCACAAAACATGCCAACTAATATAAAAAACAGCAAAACGGCTCAAGAAATAGACAACAGCAACAATTATCCCCTGCAGAAAAAAGGATCAACTACCAAATGTAATAATTACTCATCGCACTGACAACTCACATAAGCAGTCAATTACAGCGTAGCAAACTGTTCCCGAACAAGCCACACTTGTTAAAGAACGAAACACTAAAGAGCAAATTCCGGATTTGAAAATACTATATGCCTATGTACGTATGTATTATGAACTAGGTATATAAAAGCTTTTAATAAGGTCAAATGGCATAAATTATAGCTTAGCTTAACTCAAATGGGTGTACCAAATCATCTGATACTACTAGTCTCTGTGAAGATAGTACTGCCCTAACCAATGTAAAATCAAGAAAGGCGTAAGACAAGGATGCATTCTATGACTATGATGCATTCAACTAATACAGCAAATATATAAAGTTCTAGACGCATGGGAAGGTGGTGTCATAATTAGAGGGAAAAAAATTTCCGATCTAAAATTTGCAAATGATACGCTACTACTTGCATTAAGCAAATATAAATTAGTAGAGAAGATGGTGACCGTGTTCAGCTGAGGACCTAGTATCGCGAGGTATATCGCTTTACTCTTACCCAGGGTTACGGGTGAAAACCACATCGGCAAAGAAGACGGAGAGGAAAGGCCTCGGTACGGCGGATTTAGCGTAGGTGACAACCCAGAGTTTAGGCTACAGGGGGGCTGATACAAACATCCTTCCGACCCGTCTAGCCAGCGTGGAAGGTCATAGCTATTAAACCCCCTTTACAATATGATAAATACTAAAACAAAAGTAACAATACTCCAGGTGGGTACACCCAAATCCTACACCTCAAAAAAGAGCTGCCTCACGGATTCTGGAGGAGGCATAAATTCGCGCAAATTATTTATACCAAACCAAACAACCAAGATTCACTTAGCTACGTACAACATTAGTACTATGAGAAGGAGGAATCATCAAGAAGAACTAAATGAAGAACTAACAAAAATCAGATGAGACATTCTGGGCCTGTGCAAAACCAGACTAGCTGGGAAAAAGTGCACCACACTAGCAGCAGGACACCTGTTATACCAAAATAACTCCGAGGAAAATACATATATAGGAGGAGTAGCGATTATGATACATAAAAGAGTCAAACATCTGGTCACCAAAATAAAATCTATAAAACCGAAAGCGATATACGTCGTCTCATCTCAAACAGAAACAGCGTACAATTAATCCAAGTGTATGCACCCACAAGTGCATCAGAGGACACTGAGGCAGAACAACTGTACGAAGATATATCGCTAGCACAAAAGAGAACGCACACTTTAGAGTCGTAATGGGAGACTTCAACTCCAAAATCGGAAAAGACAATATCACGAACACAAGATTCAGAGGCCGCTTCGGACTCACCTCGGCCAACGAGCGTAGAGAAATGTTAATGAACTACCTCCAAAATGAAAAATTATACTGAATGAACACCGATTCCCAAAAATTAAAAAAAAGACGTTAGAGAAGCCCAGACTTGTCTGTCAAAAACGAAATAGATTATACTATATCTAACAACAAATATATAACAAAAGATGTATCAGTTCTAAACCGCTTCGATACTGACAGCAATTACAGATTACTGAGAGCGGTAGTAGAAAAAAACACGAAGGCCAAAAGAAATAAACTTGTAAAACAAAAAAGTCACTCTACTACTACAGAAATTATAAATGAAAACTCATCCCAGTATCAACGAGAACTCCACAATAAACTGAAAGATGTGAAAAACCTGATGGAAATGAACATAGACAGTTTGGAAGAGACAATCAAAACTGACAACAAAAGTGAAGAAGATCTGTTTTACAAATAAACCAAAAAACAAAAACAAGAATGAACACATTAAACCGGAAAAAAAAAACTTATGAAACAGAGAAGAAACATGATAAAAAAAACTTTGAAATACACCCAAATAAACAAAACCATAAAAAAGAAAATAAGAGAAAACAGAAAAGCTTCCAACACTGAATTAGTAACAAAAACTATCGAAAGGAACAAGAACATAAAAATTATAAAAAAACCGACACCGGAGGACAAATAAGAACTACTAAAAGATACAAATGGAAACATCTAAGAAAACAAAGCAGAGATAATAAAGATAGCCAAGATTTTCTATAGAAACCTATATTCCTAAGTGAAACCGGAACCTCAAACCGCAACATCAAGACAGAATATCGTAAACGTAGGATCTGAGGAAAATAACTGTCATTACTAAAGATGAAATTCAACTAGCATTATCACAAATGAAAAATGAGAAGACACCAGGAGAAGATGACATTACGATTGAACTGATAAAACATAGAGGCGCAACAACTATGGAAGCCTTAAAAATATAACTGAACAAGTGCGTTCAAGAAGGAACAGTTCCGAGTACTTGGCAAAACGCGCAGGTGGTCTATTACATAAAAATGCAACAAACGCAAAATTAATAACTATCGTCCCATAAGCCTCTTGGCACACCTATATAAACTACTTACTAAAATCATAACAAACAGGCTTACAAACAAATTCCGCAAGGGGTATAGTACAAATGAGCATATACGATTAATAATAGAAAAATGTAACAAATATAATGTCTCCATACATGTTGCCTTTATCAATTATAATAAAGCCTTCGATTCAGTGAAGCTATGGGCAATCTTCCAAGCAATGAACAACGCAAGAATAGACCCCAGGTATAAAAATTTAATACAAAGCATATACGATCAAGCAACTCTGGAAGTATACATCACTGAAGATCTGAAAACGTAAAGAATACCAGTTAAAAGAGTTGTGAGACAAGGAGACAGCATCTCACCAAAACTTTTTACCCTTGCAATGGAAAACATCTTCAAAAGGATCGATTAGACTGTGAAAGGAATCAAAATCGACGGCAAATACTTAAACTACCTCCGCTTCGCCAATGACATTGTGTTGTTTAGTCACAGAAATGATAGCAGAGCTCAACAAAAGATCGGCCAAAATAGGCCTACATATTAACCTGAAAAAAAAACCAAGGTAATAAGAGCAAAACACATCAATTTGCAAGTAAACAACGAAACAATACTCTCAATAAACGAGTATATTTACTTAGGCCACAAAATCAAAATCGGTAAAAAAAACAAATAACGGAAAAAAAGGCAAATAGAGCGGCGGTTGGTAAGATAGGGAAAGAACTCAAGTATCCCAATAAACTTGAAAAGAAAAGTGTTCAACACGTGCATCCTCCCAGTTATGACATATGCAATGAAAACTATGTCACTCACAATAAAATCAGCAAATAGACTCAAAACAACTCAAAGAGCCATAGAACGACAAATGCTTGACATACATTTAAAAAACCATATTACAAACTAAGAAATAAGACAAAAAATTAAGGTAGATGACGTCATAGAAACCATAGCAACGCAGAAATGAAGATGGGTAGGACACATCGCACGCCAAAACAATTGCAGATAAACAAAACAAATACTCCAATGAAGACCAAGAACACATAAACGGAGCATAGGAAGACCACCAAAACCATGGCAGGACGACATAAAAAAGAGCGCAAGGAAAAAATGCTCCCAATTAGCCCAAGACTGGAAAAACTGGAAACAATTAGAAAAGGCCAATATCCAGGAGTGGATTGTTAAAGGCTTTAAAAAAAAGAAAAAAAAAAGAAATTAGAGCCCTAACTGAAAAACTATAGAGTATATGTTTAGAATATAAACTAGAATTATTATTCAAAAAACTAAAGTAATAATAATTATAATATATACTATGATAACTAGCCAAATAAACTTCAAATTAGCAAATACAAAGTAGTCAAGCAGTTTATATATCTTGGGCTGTAATCAGCAGCCCTGGCTGCAATCCGACGCCGTATACAACTGGGAAGATCTACTATGTCTCAGCTAACCATAATATAAAAAAACCATAATGTAACACGCAACACCATTTGTAATCTGCTTCATACTCTCATATGATCATATAACGCAAAGTAAGAATATAGAAAGTTTAATTGTACAGAGTAAACCAGATAGTAGACGGAGAAGAAAAAAATCTGCAACAAACTGGACAAACACCATACAACATCTCCTACACACACAAACATAAAGACCGCGGCTAGAGGATCTGCCAAGAAAACCAGATGGCTAAATACTGTCAGACAAGTAATCACCGCACACCACAGAAAAAAAATCTTACTAAAAACAAGTTGAAAGTTAAAGCAAGTCTGCTGCTTTAACTTTCAACTCTTCGCTACTTGTAAAAACACACACTCTGCTAAAAAACCTAATCACTTGCCTCAAAATAGAATAAAAAAACATAAACGACTAAAGCAACAAAAGAAAGACAATAAAAATTGACACCTGGAATGTCTAGGGAATCTCACAAAAAACCCAAGAAGCCATAAATAAAATCAAAAGACTACGTGTGTACATTATTGTTTCGTGCTGTGCAGTTGGATGATGCAGCACTAGAGGAATTGTTCCACTTAATCGAGCGTAGTTGTTGCAAGTATGCAGATATTACTTATTCTCTATATTGACATTTTTTTAATTAATTAATATTTTTCTATGACAACAAATACTTAATTATTTCCAAAACAAGCTCTTATTAAATAATTAATTATAACACTACCTTACAATAAAATTATTAAACATACTAAATTATAATTCCTTGTAAAAAGGGTTTTTCATAATTATCTATCTGAACTAAATGTTTTAATCTCATTATCTTGCAGCCGTATTTAATAGAATGGCGCAAACAATTATAGTTTTCACAAAAACTATAAAAAAAAGACAACAATCCAAAGAAACCAAACAATACTTCATCAACTACATTAATGTGTCAAAAAAAGTAAATCTAATCAAATTGTGGCCATACTAGTATATAAAAACCATAAAAAACATACCAAACTGGGAACCAATAAATGAAAAAAATATTTGAATAGATTTACATTACGGATATCAAAGTCAATAATAGTTGTACATGTAGTAAATGATGATGCACTAGTGAGTATCAAAAATGAATTCTTCCACTAATTGGACAGAGCTATAAAAAAATTAAAACGTCAAGAGAAATAATTTTGGTAGGAGACCTGTACAGCAGAATTGTTTAAAAAGATAAACACCCAATAATAGGAAAGCACGGATGTCCTAAATAACAAGGCTGGTTAATGTATGCCAGCAAAATAGACTTCTAGCAACCAAGGGGTATTATGACTATAAAAAAATCTATAAATACAAATCATCAGACAAAAAACCAAACACAAACCAGTACCCAGTACCATCTGGGTAAAAAATATAATAAAGAAGAAATGGAAAAGAAAAAAGATAAAACAAATTAGTACCTTAAAGGGTTTGACGATAAAAGCACATGCTTCCGATATCAAACACGCTTAAATCAAAAACTAAGAGAAGCTAATTGGGAAACCATACAGCAACACTACAAATATATCGCACAGCAACAGAAGCTCTCGCAATAGTAGAAAGGAAACCAAAGATAATCGTGCCCTAGTAGAACAAAGAAATCAAAAGCAAGATAAAGAGAAAAAACAAAACACATACCTCAAAAACAAACACCACAAAAATCAACCAAGATAAAATATCATATAAAAGAACACTAATGTCAGGCAAAAAATATTCCAAAGAAATAATAACACGTAAAACAAACATCTGAAAAATATTAATACATTTATAGGTGGTAAAAGATGTACGAATAGCTGAAAAGTGCTAAAAGGACTAAGGGCAGATTCAGAAAAGTCTATGATATCAAGAATAACTATAAACTACTATAAAATCCTTACCAAACTTGACCGGAATATAAAAAAAAACACAGAAAACCACAATATCACCATAATAGCATCCCCCTTAAAATTAGACATAAATACGTTGAAAAGGCTTGCCAAAAACTAAAAAATAGAAAAGCTAGAGGACCCGGTGAGATCCCACCTAAAGTGCTAAAAAACGGAACGGGAAAGCATTTCGAACAGCTGAAAGTAAAATTCTATAATTGGCCGCATTTTAAAACTTAACCATAATAACTGATTTTTAAATAAGAATAAATCACAGTTTGCAGCAAAAATTATAATAAACATCATTAATAAGTAATAAACAAATATTAATAATTAATTAATAATTTGCTTTAATTGCAATGTACTCAATTGAACTTATTAAACATTCTAATACGCATAATTAATAAAAAAAAGATATAGATAAATAAACATACCATAACTATATTAATTAGATATGTAAATGAACTTACTAATAAACATTGACATTTATAGATTGAAGTGTATAAATTGTTCAAACCAGAATTACTTCAAATAATTAAAAACATATTCATTTTATCATTTAATAATATTTAATTACATTATATCAATTGAGTACATAAGCTACGTTCTGTGGAGCAAATCCATCAACTTTTTGTACATAAACCTTTCTTTTTTGTTTTCTTCTTTTTTGTTTTCTTCTTTTTGTCTTCATCTTGCTTTTGCGCATACAAATTATTATTACTATTATTATTATTATCTGTATCTGTAAACGATTCACTATTTTTCGCTTCCGGTGTCTCAATAGTCTCAAGTGCGTATGTAGATAAGAAATTCTTATCTGAAACAGTTAAATTAACGTAAAAAAATTCTTCAGTTTCAGTTTGCATCTCAATTTCTTTCACATCCTTTTCAGTTTGGATTTCTTTATTTTCAGTTTGGATTTCTTTATTTTCAGTTTGCTTATCACTAGCCATGGAAACACGCTTTTGATTTAAATTTAGTGTCCTTGCCGATGATTGAGGTTCCTTGGTTTTGCATGCACAAATTGATAAACCAGTAGATTCTCTTATTGCATGGTCGTCACCAGTAGATGTGTTCGCATTTTTTGAAAATTGGTATAAATATGGGTTCCTTCGTAATTGTTCTTGCATCAGATTAGACTCTAATACATATTTGTCAAGCTGACTCAATTGTTGATGTTGATTATGATGTGTTGGTGGAAGTTGCGGTTGATATTGATTTTGTGGTATATTTTGAAATGTATAAGGTACCCCATCAGGTATACAGCAACAGTTTGGTAATATCATTTCTTGATATTGTTGTCCCGCATATGGCGAAGGCTGCTCTAAATATGGATTTCGGGCTATCGATATTATCTGGCTATCGCAAATATTTCGTTTAATGCCTTGGTTAATTATCAGGTTCTGGCCAAACGCAGTAGTTGTCATTGGTGTGCCATAGTTGTAATCGGTGTGATAGTTATGGGTTTCACAGATGTAAGGTCTTGGATTATTATTAGACATTTTAAATTCTTTATGTTACTACTGATTTTGCATGATGTGAGTATGATGGTATAGTAAATGTCAAAAATGATTAATTAATTTATCATACTTCAAAATAAAATAATAAATAATATATCCGAAAGTCAAGACAAATCTAAAACTGTTTGTTTTTACAAAAAAAAAATTGTGAAAATCCTATACACTGCTCAAAATATAGTTATTAATTCCAAAAAGTTCTTAAAATACCGGAAATTATTAACAACAACTACCAAAACTTAAATGCAAACCAAATTAAAATGTTCTGTTTAAGTAAAATTTATTTCATAAAATGGTAACTCAATAACGTGTACGCCCTCCCATAGCACAAATAACGGCACAATACCTTGGCATATATAGTGTCCTATTCTGCAATAAAAACCGCCGTTAGCTGCTGGGTGATGTAATGCGAGCAACCACAAACATTCCTGTCAAACGTATCCCATACGTGCTCTATAGGATTACAGTCAGGACTTAAGCTATAGTTTTAATTTTGAGTTATTGTATGAAGTCTAAAGTGATACGGGCAGTATGTGATCTTGCAATATTCTAAATTAGCAAAAAAATAACCTATTTCATATGCCAACAACATGCTCACAATGTTTCCTGAAACGACAACAAAATCGGTTCTACCGTCTATACTAATTCTACCACACACCATAGCCAAACCACCTCAAAATCTATCAACTTCCTGTACAGCGTTTTCCTAAACGCCTGTAAGCACATGGTTAGCCATCGTAACAAATAACGTGTGAGTCATGCGTGAAATGATCAGATTTTCATTATCAAAGTTATCATGCTGACAAGTAAAATTCGTACGTGCAATTCTTATCAAACCCTTGACAACCCTTGCTCGGTCTTGAATGTCAATTGTTTTTCTTTTACACCTTTCCGACTACGCCTGGTAATTTGACCAATACTCCCAATATCTGATCCTCAATTGCTAAATAACAAACAAACTGACGTATAAGATACTTAACACTTGTCAACGGAGACCATTTTCAATTAAAATTACGGCACTTCTACTTCGTTGAGATCACAAAAAAAGTTGTCTGAGCTATTTGAACTAAATTTGGTATACATTAATACACTTTAGATTTAGTAGTTGTTGTTAATTATTACCGATACTTTAAGAGTATGTTATAATAATAATTTCATGTGTTAATTAAATAAATCGTGTCTCTTTAATTCTTAAAACTCATTACAATCAATTTTCCATTTTAGTTTTATAGAAGTACGTACACATTAGTAAGGGTTTAAACTTCAAAAATAAAAATCATTTTTAAACGCATATATGCTCTTTTACTCCCCAACCTGTCTTGTCCCCTTTGAGTTTTATGAGTAGAATCTTTTTCTGGTCCAGAGTAGATAAATAATCTCTTCGTCGGTTCGGAATTCACTCAAAACTATAAATCCACTAGTAATGTAAATAGCCAGCATTGCGGGTAAAGCATGTATACGAATAAAACAAATTAGTGCCTTTTTAACTTTTTTGAGTAGAGTGGTATAGTTTAGTCACTAGCAATCACTTTGAGTCAATGATATTATTAAGATAATTTATAAGTTAAAACTGTTTAATAAATCTAAGATCAACAATAATAAAATACATAGACCCTGTCTGTAAACGGTTCTTCAAAAACTTTTAGAAACGCATTAGTCTATTTAGTAGTAAAAATCAAATAATAAACGATTTGAGCATCCAACTGAAACAAACATTATCTTAAAAAAGTTCAAACTGCGATAATCACAATGAAATCCCTAGCTCTAATGCTTCTTAATAAGAAAAAAATAAAATAATAATTTTAGTAAAATGATTAACTTCAGACAAAATCTGCAAAGCCACGTCATGCAAAGATTACAAAAACGTTCCTCAATTTGAACACTGTGAAGATTTAAACAACAAAAAATAATAAACTCAATGTTTTTCAAAATATGTAATTTTGTGGTTGTGTAAATAAAAACATTTAATGATACATTTACTATAACGACATACGCCGATATAATTTTCTCGTAAAAATTCGCTTAAAGCCAGACAAATATACCAGCCAGAAATCAACCGTAAGCCCAAACTTGGCCAATTTCAAACAGATTGTGCATAAAGTATTGACAATGTTATTTTAGAAGCTCATCATTAGTGAATCTAATCTAAAACACAAATTCGACAGTCAGACAGCAAAATAACGGGATGCGTAGAGTCAGCGTTACACTATACATGTCAAAAAAATGATGCTAGCGCAAATGTTTTCTCAAAGCTCAAATATTGCCAAAACATTAATTTAAAGTATAAAAATCACAAAACTAACAATCAGACACATTTTTGTTGGAACCCTGTCAGTCAGCAATTTTGGATATAACTAAGTCGGCTTAGATCGACCTATTTTGACGTCAGGAGTCAAACGTTGTACACGTATTTTCCGGACACCCTGTATATTGCGTACACGTTCAGCTGACATGCAAATTATTTCAATTATCTTGCACATTTGCACTCTGCGGTCTTGCAATACAATATCCTAAATTTCGTCAATGAAAATCAGTAAACCAGTAGTGAATCATTTTAATCGATGGTAAAGTATCCCCGTAATAATAATCAAGCTTTATTTTGGTTTGC
The DNA here is from genome assembly GCA_963932245.1 of Tachinus rufipes. Taxonomy (NCBI): domain Eukaryota; kingdom Metazoa; phylum Arthropoda; class Insecta; order Coleoptera; family Staphylinidae; genus Tachinus; species Tachinus rufipes. The sequence continues at coordinate 35,705,097 of OZ010741.1, read as the reverse complement.
GTAATGTTTTATCGACGCAAAACATATTGTTTTGCTTTCAATGACTGTCAAAACTGAACTAAATAACAGATGTCTGATAATTTTAATCTAGCCTAGAGACAGATAATGACAAATATCATCTGAGATTTAAGATTGTGACGCCCTCTGTGGCAATTTTACTAGATTCCGCCATCGTATTAGTCTGCCTAAACCAATAAATTTTTCACATAAATTAGCAAAAAGGTAAAAAACAATCAACCCTGATTATATCACATAATTCAATATAATTTGTCATTTCAACCCAGAATTCCAATTAATGGTTAAAATGGTTAAAATGATGATAATTAATCTGCCTTTTATTAATCCGAATAGATCTCAAAAACAAGTAAACATTATTTAATTAAAAAAAAAAACAACAAAATTATCAAAATAACTAAAAATAATGCACTCAAAGGCCTCTATAACTATAAAATATAAATAAAAATTAATATGGTTAAGAGACTCAATAATAATACTATTAGATTGTTTAGAAAAACATACTAAATTAAACAGCACATGTGGTATTTACTTTATATTTAAAATATAACAAAGTTTTATTGTTGACAATAGTTTATAAATTAGAAACTCGTTCTATAATAAAGACCTTTATTGGAATAATCATACATACATCCGTAGTAATAACACTCAAATAATAAATAAACAACATCCTTCTTTAAATTAAACAAAAAAAAAAAAAATAAACCTCTTAAAAACATAAAATAAAAATTTAGAACTTCACCCTGATGGATTCACTTTGACCTCTTTAATTTTTTTAAATATTTTTAACCCTTTTCCCATTCTCATTTAAACATTTTTTCCATTTTCTTGTCTGCATTTGCTCATTATCATTCCACTTTAGTCCATTACACTCATTCACCCAATGATTCCAAGCCCCTACTCCATTTTTACAAATCTTACACTTTTTATATTCTTCAGTCATCCAATATTTAATACCATTCTCTTCACCGCCACAACTAAACCTTGCAATCAATTGCTAAACATCTTCTAATTGGTTTTCCTGCAAATAGACTGGTAGTTTATTGTATTCTTGAATACATTTATATTTGGCATTGTTTCTGCTACCATCAATTTTTACTTACCTATCTTGCTGTTCTACTTCTTCTAGTCTGTTCAATAATTGTCCGTCTACATTTTTACCCATTATTCGACTCTCAATTACTTTTTTCACTGACCCACAGCTTTCATACAACTTCTTTCTTTCTATACAAAAATTTGTCGCACATACACTTCCATTCTCTTCCATTCTTACTCACTTTATTATTTCCTTTACTAAACTTTCCTTGCTCCTTAAAATTGATTCATAATAATTTAGCAGTTTTGCTGCAGCCCACCAGCTAACTTTCATACATTTGCTTTCCTGCAAAACTATATAGCTAGGTGTTGAAAGCTGTACTCCTAACGCTCGCTTTAAAAATTTCAGTTGTACCTTTTCAATTAATTGCTCTTCTTTCACACCCCAGACTTCTGCTTCTTCTAAATAAAATGAAAATAAATTAGTCGAGTCCTGTCCGCCGCCGAGTGAACATCGATTTGAAGAGCTCCAGATATGACCACAACTGCAATTTTAATTGCACCAAATACGGATAATTGATTGAACTGGTCACTCAATATATAATATAAAATATAATATTTAACTAATTCAACCGTAATTTTTCAGCATGGACTCCAACCTCTCTGACAGTGAGGTACTTTCCATACTGCTCATAAAGGTCCATAAGATGACTGATTACATCAAAGCGCAAGATGCCAAGATTAAGAACTTGGAGGAGCGTCTGGTGAGGATGGTCGAGGACAAATCTGAGAAGATTGACGTCGCTTTCGACAAGATCCAGAGGGCCAAATATGATCTTGGCTCTACTCTCCAGACCCTCCATGAAGACATCTAAAAAAAAAACAAAGAAGATGATTGCCAAGATTGCAAAGCAGTCCACACTGCCAGCCATCCCCGCAGAAACCCCGGCTACGACCCCAGCCGAGCCCCAGCCCAACAAGACACCGGATCTCCAGGTCCAGGTCTTCCTCAAGAGGCCGGCCGAGAATCCCACTCCAGTCCATCTGATGAGGAGCAGATGGAAACAGAAAGCAACGTCGCTGCCCACCCACAAAGAAGGCCAGGAAAGACCCGGGTGAGTCTTCCTCAACCTCCTTGAACACTAGGTCATCAGCAAACCCCCGTCAGGTGCCTTCAGCGCTAAAAGGGCCTTCAGCCCCCAAGGCCAATGGATCATCAACCCGGCCAGCCCCTATGGCTCAGTCGGCCGCCTTGGGCCAGACTGTTGAACTCCTAGACCCTCTACGTCCTCCATCTCCGCCAGTTCCCACAGAAGGCGCTGGCACCCGACGCCCACCCCCCATCACGATAATGGAGAAATCTCTGTATCCTGGGCAGTTGGAGACTGTCAAGTCTATCAATATCAATATTGATAAAGCGGTAAACGTAATGGAGGGCATCCGTTTGCATCCTTGCACTTCAAACAATTATCGTGCTGTCATTGACCACTGCACTGCCGCTAATGTGGTGCACTACACTTTTCAAACAGTGGCTGAAAAGACCCTAAAATACGTTATTCGGAACATTCCCGATTGTATCACGACAGAAGTGGTACAAGCCGAGCTCATCGCTCGGGAGTTTAAACCTTCTTCCGTAACTCGCATGGGTAAGAACGGGAAATCCTTTAAAATGCTTTACATTCAGCTTCCCCAGGGAGCCAAAAATAAAGAGATACTCTTTCTCAATAAGATTTGCAGGTTTCGTTGTACGGTTGAGTACAAACGCAAGACCGCAGAAATTGCACAATGCTATCGTTGCCAGCGGTTTGGTCACACGGCATCTCGATGCAACGCACCATATGTGTGTGTTAAGTGTTCCGGGGCTCATCAAAGCTCCGCCTGCGCTTTTTCTAAGAAGTCCGGACACGTAGCTACGTGCGCCGGGTGCGGTGGGTCGCACACTGCCAGCTACAAAGGCTGCCCAGTTTATGTTAAACTGCGTGCTAGTCGATTCGGCAATGCCCACAGTAAGGCACCTGCTAAATTTCAGCAGACCACCGCCCCTCCAAGGGCTGCACCCAAAGCCAGCAGGGAAGTGTCCTATGCTCAAGCGGCGGGTTCTTTGATCGCAATCAGTTGCTCCGCTTATCCCAGGCGAGTGGTGACGATTTTAAGAAATTAATACTAACTTCTGCTTAGGTTTTAGCCAACTAATGGTTAACTTCTCAGACTCGGTCAATTAGTCTGTTCTCCGGAAATAGTGTGGTACAAGATCTCCACATAACTATGCAACGCCTATAAGGCTGGCACACTAGGTGCATTATGTAACTTTAAAACCCGTAATTTATTTGTAAGTTAGTTGGGAAGGTACTTACGCCCGTAAAGCGTCGAACTTTCATATGGCAGTCACTTAGGAGGGGTTTAGTTGGTAGGCGTCCGTGAGGATGAATCCAAGTCTTGCTAAGTCTTTAGGAAGATTCCCCTCCTAGCCCCAAAAAAAATAAAATGCATTCCAAATTACCATTTTCACTTTAAAACAATTCTTGAATTTTTGTTTCCATATAATCATAAATCTTTCAAAAAATTTATACACTTTTAATCAGACTGTATCGGGATATTATTAATTGATTTGAAATCCGAGTATGTTGTAGTATGGTCAACAAATGTCGGTACTGTCAGCACGATAGAAAGAAAACAAAATGACTGAAGCACCCTTCATATTCAAGTAACAAAAATGCATTTTAAAGTGGTTTATCAGGCTTGATAATGCAGTTAAAGCGCAGCGTCAATTAAGGCAGGAGTTTGAAACGAAACTCTCAACCCGCCTAAACACATTACTGGCAAGTTTGAGACGCAACAATTTGTGATATTCACAAAAAAGATCGAGAAGACCACATATTAAACTTAATGGAACAGTAAATCGACATAAACCAGAAAACCAAAAAACCCGCATGTTTATGTGGATAAGACGGTCAATTTAAAAAAAGTTTATGTGACTATCATCTTGGGGTTTAGTAAAACTTTTTTTTTTTATGCTACTGTAAATGAAGAAGTAGACCTGAAAATGATTCGCACATCAATTTTAACAGGTGTACGTGCATTTTATAGACCTGATAATGAGGTCTTCCACCAACAGTACTGGGCGCCACCACACTATCACCGTCTGGAGCATTGAATTACACAATGAAAACCAATTGAGTTTCCTCCACGGTCGCCAGATCTAACTCTTTTAGACATTTTCTTGTAGAGAGCTGTTAAAGATTAAATCTATCGACTTAAACCGCGAATGCAGCGATCTCTATTAAAACACAAATTAAGTTTTTTACCACAAATACTTACTTCAGTATTTGTGATAAAAAACTTCGTACTTAGTAGTTACTTAGGTAAAAAACTTAGTTTGTGTTTTATTTTATTATTATTATTATTATTATTATAGATTACCACATAGTAAAGGTCTCAACCATCCTTTATACATAATAAATAGTTTTTGTTCTTTAAAGTGCGTAAACATTTTTTTAGCGGACTCTGTATATCATTTTTATAAAATATAAAACTTCTTCCTTAGATCAAAGCAAATAAAGCTTTTTCCTTTAAATATTTATTGCACAGTAGTATCAATATTTTGTGCATGCTCTGTGCCAAGTTGGCACATTTTAATTGATGAAAAGCATTTGGATTTTAATTTGTTTGATGTACAAAGAGTGTAATATTTAAACATCAAAACGCAGTAGGATGCAACTAGTATACGATACTAGTATAATATTTAAAAAATACTATAGATCATTTTTGTAAACAAAATATTATTAAATTCGCAATAAGTACATTATTAGTTTTAAGTATAAATTTAAAATATTTATTGTTATATAATGTTATATAAAACTGTTAATAATCGTAGAAATAGTCGTTATTATACATTAAGGGAGTTTTGCGCTCGAGTGCACCGTCGGCGTCGGCCGCAACAACACGAGACCGTGAAACACTTACGACCTGTGATTCATATAATATTTTTCCGCCTACCTATTATCTAAATTAAAGAGTTTTCATTAAAATACGTTTCACAAATTGTAATGTATTATTGTTACGATTGCCTTCAAGAAAATAATAATAACATGCAATTTTCTAATAATAATAATCGACCGATTATTTGTTCAAACTGCTTCAATTACTGTCAAATAGATATTAATAAATAAATTCTAATTCTAATTGAAGAATAATTGAACCATAATCTAACATCGCTATAAAATTGTTATAAATTTTGCAAGATGGTGCCAACGGTATTAAATCTGCATAGGGTTGCAAAGTGGCATATTTTACCATGTCAAGTTGTTACCGCAATTGTCCCCAAGCAGGGGACAAAATTTAAATAAAATTTTTGCTTAATAGTGTTAACATATGTTGATTTTGTACGTGCTATATGATACTGTTTCAACACACAAAGAAAATACAAACGTTAGTTAAATCAGACAAAAGTAATTATAAAAAAAGCAAGGAGCGCTTGAAGTCCTATTAATATTAGGATCTAATTGTATTATATAAAATTAGAATTTATCTCTTAGGTAATTTACCTTCATTTTCATCATTCCAGTAATATATAATGATGACCAAGTGTAATCTGGGAAAACATCCCAATGAAATTATAAATTACCTAGTGATAAAATACGAAAGTCCTTAGCTTTCAATTTTAATCCGTAATGTGGTAATGTATGTCACTAAAGCTAATAGGCTAATAAAAAATAAATTACGGTCCACTCCAATTGTTCCTACTCTCCATTTTCCACTTCGTTCATAAAACCAGTCATCAAGTAGGAGATTCCGTTCTCAACAAATCGTTCAGCCATAACATTCGCTGTGCAATAACTTTCCTCCTCAAAGTAAACGTCGCACAATTATCTTTAGTATCGAGCCAAAAATAAATATACATTGTTTACGGCGCAATTAAAATGCAATTACCGGTCAGACAAAATACAGACAAACACTAATTTTCACTAGCACAAAAACCACACTCACCCATCCTAAATCATCATTCATTATGCAGAACATTTTCCAATCCCGATCGATACTACGCGAACTGATTGACTGCCGATACTTCACACAAATGATATTCCTATATTTTTGGCAAGCGTGTGATACTTAATTTGTTAAATTTAACTTTTAGCGCAATTTACGAGCTGGATGTGAATTATTGATGTGTTAAAGGAAAATGTCAAGATTTAAATTTCGCTTTATATTAGACAGTTTTACATACAAGATGCACGCGCATTTGTCACCTGCATTCATAATATTTGCAAACTTATTGAACGCAAATACAAGTTTTACATGTAGGCGAAATTAATGACCACCATTCAGTACTAACCTTTTAAAATAAAATATTTTAAGTTCAATGCTCTTCGTTAGCCGCACCTAAAATTTTATAAACAATTGCAGCAATTTGTTATTAAACAATAATAAAAGTATATGATACTCGCGGGCACTTTTAGATTTGACGGATCGCTAAACGATTGAGCTGTCATTTCGGGTGAGTGGCCAATACAAGACTTGTCACTACTGGGCCAAGTTCGTTATAAATGATTGGTATTTCCATTGTACTTTATTTGGTTTTAACAGTCATCATCTTTTCAGGTGCACATCACACATATCACAACATACAGAACACCGAATGCCGATACGGATACGTAATTAGGTATTATTTTTTGTATCATCCATATTAATTGATTTCGAAATATGCTGCAGCTTTGTCTTGGATATTTTAGTACTTAAATATCATATCTTGTATAATGTGGTGTGAAAAATGTATTATTATTTGAAAGGAAATATGAATTAACAGTACTTAAATTTTTATACGTAGATTAAATAGCACGTATTTTTTGTATCACGATTCAATTAATTCCTTAAATTCAATAGATGCTTAATACTTATTATAAATATAATATATTAAAAATGTATGTAACAATTAAATGACGTGTCTATTCGCACCATCTATAATTGTTTTTTTTTCTTGTTTGAAATTGATTGTATCTATCATGAGGAAGCTATTTAACTATAAATTGTTGGCCATTTTTATACAAACCAATAACCACTTAGTTTAGTAAGTCTTATGCTGATTGAATCTAGTTTGCTTTAAGCTATGAGGAGGTATAAAATAAAACTAAAATATTTTGTTCAGTTTCAAGGACTAATTATTCTAATAATTACGTTCGTAAATAATGTATTGTTACTAAAAAGAGTTTGTGAATAAGCAAATTTATGTTTAATATTGGATAATTTATTGAAAAATAATTAAATAATTCTTATTAAATAAAATCGATATTAATAATTTTACAAACCAGCGCACGTTAAAAGAGAATTTGACAATGTTGTTTACCAATACGGCAAAATACATCAAACATTTAATAAATATTGGATAGGGTAGCTTTACAAAATGGATTCCGCACTTGACTAATATTGGCTAGTGACTAACCTACTCTCGAAAGCCATTCCCAAAGCATTAGCAATTGGTCTACAAAATCAATCACATTTGTAAGCATAACCATAGAGTATGATAAAAAACTGCTACACAATGAAAAACCAATACACAAGAAGCCGAATACCATTTGGATGCATAAAAACAAAATGCTATAACAATCTTTATAATAAACAAGTGTAAAAATTGCTAGTATGTTTTTTTTTTCGGATAATCCAATGTACTACAACCAAATAGCATTGTCAAACCAATATCGACTTAAGTGTAATAATATGTTTCTTCCAATCCTATCTCAAAATCAATTTTGAACAAAAAGTAATTCAAACTTAATTTTAGCGTAGAAAAAAATGCATATTGCAAATTGCAAACGCCTGAGCTGACAAGACAATATGTCAACATTTACAAGAAATGGATCAATAAACAAAAAGAACAGCCACTTAAATTATCAATGTGAGTTTTGAGTGAACGTCTGCTTTGGAATTAACATGCTCATTGGTCTATTCGTTTCTAAAAACCATTTAACCGCCAACAGTTATTTAAACTTTTAGGTATCATTTAGAAAGATGGTTAGATGATGTCTCTGTTGCGATCAGACACGGTATGTGGTGTTCATCAATAGTTTTCTTCGCACATTGCGTTACGTGTAAGACAAATTTTGAATACATGGATTGAAAGACGTGTATTTGGTAGAAGAAAATAGCACCTCTTTCCTTTAATTTATCAAAACTTAACTTGATTAGATTATTATATGTGGAACCATATGAATGATCTCGTATTCCAAACACCACCAGAGACTGTTAAAGATCTTAAGAGACCCATTTGTAAAACAACAAAAGTAGTTTGGAATAACGTAAGGCAACCAGATCTATCTTAAGAGAATGTGTTTCGAGACTAACAGTTGCCGTTTTGAAGAACCTTTATAGTGAGTTTAAAATTATAATAAATATTGACTTCTCTAAAATTGTAATTATTTAATTATTAACTATTGTATTTTGGAAACAATTTACTTTAAGGCATAATTTTATTAGACTTTTTAATTATATTTGATCTAAAGCTACGTACACAAACACAACCCTCATGTTGTGGGACACTCTGTATATGTACGTTGTGGTGAGGCTTAAAATTTATTTTTTTAAATTTGTATGAGCGCCGAACGGAATTATGTTCAAATACCAAAAAAGTAACTTTCTCAAAATTTGGTGTCAATTTATTAAGTCTAAATGATGGCGCAAGCGCAAATCAAACAAGTGGTAAAATCGGTTCAAGCGACAAAAGAACTCTTAAAATAAGTTTTTTTATTATATGCTGTGGTTTTCTAGTAAATTTTTGGTTTTCAAATTGAATGTCACTAACTAAAAGATCATACAATGCGTAGAAAGAAGATATGTCAAATAACCTTATAAAATAATTAAAAGTGAAAAAAAAAATGTATTTAATATTTTAAACTGCAATGATTTTTTGAACAAAATTTACAAGATAAATAAGTTCTGTCACTTCAAATCTCAAAAATTTGTATCACTTGAAAACAAATTTTTTTTTCTTGAGATTATTTGACCTTTATATTTTTTTCTGTGCATTGTATAAAACATAAAATCTAGTAGAAAACAATTTTATATAACAAAAAAAGTTTATTTCAAAATTTGACGTCAATTTTGGACAATTTTATCTCTTCTTTGGTTTTAACAATGTTATTATTGTTGGTATTATAACATAATTCTACCCGGCGCTCCTCAAAATTTGACAAAACAATTTTTAAGCTCCACCCTATTGTATACGGTGTGACTATAAAGTTTTAAGACTAATATCAGAAAAAAAATGTAAATAGTCAAAATGCATTTTTTATTTCAATGTACACCCTTCCCTCATCAAGACTAATCTATTCATTTTAAAGCTTTAGCAAAGTCGTCTTCCGGTACCTCATTTAACTCCCTAGTCACAGCTTTTTGAATGATCAAAATATTGTCAAAATGACGGCCTTTTAAAGGTAAATTAATTTTTGAGAATAAAAAATAGTCGGCAGAAACCAAATCAGGCAAGCGGAAACACGGAAACTTTTTTCTAGGCCACAATTGATTAACAATGATGGCGGTATGAACAGGCGCAATATCGTGTAACAGATCGCAGTCCATTGATACAAACAATTCTGGTTAAACTCGCGTATTTTTTGTCAGCAAACGGTCTAACATACCTTAATAATATTCAGCATTGACGTTTTGACCAAGTGGGACAAATTCCTTATGAATTATTCTCCGGTAGTCAAAAAAGATAACTAACATGGTTTTGACAAGCAATTTTTAGAAACAAAGTTTTTTCGGGTTTACAGATCCCTTGCCCTTCCATTCGGCATTCTTCTTTTGGTCTCAGGGTCATACGCAAAGTACCAAGATTCATCAGCGGTTACAATTTGTTCCAAAAATGTTGAATCGTTTCTGTGTGATTTGAGCAGATCTGCACACGCTCTTCCTTCTGTTCAGCGGTCAAAGAATGCAAAACAAACAAACACAATTTTTTATTCTTGGTTCTTCGGTGATGCTATCATTCTGATGGTTGATCCACAATCAGAATTCAGCGCAGAGCACAGTTTCGATGTTTTCGTTCGTTCGGCTTGTGCAAAAACGCCCCGTCTTTTTATCGTCTTTTACACTGTTTCGGCCATCACAAAATTTTCTTAAACCACAGAAACGCAATTGGACGTGATATGCACTCCACACAGTAAGCTGTTTGTAACAGTTGATACGTTTCCGTGGCACTTTTACCGATTTACCGATTTTAAAACAAAACTTATTTGCTGTACGCTGTTCAATGTGTGTTTCCATGACAAGGATAAAAAAGGCGGTTCATAAAAAACTGATAAACTTTTCACCAACTTCTCGGAAGGCTACCCACTAGGTAGTACCGTTGACCGCATATAGATAGAGCTACTCAATTTGCCACAATAAAATCAGTCTTAAAACTTTATTGCCACACCATGTGGGCAATTCCATTTCAAACGGACCAGAGCAGAGAGGGAGGGTGCGTCTTGCTTTAATATTTTTCTTTTGTTTCTATATCTTATTAGTAGTCTATTTATTAGTTCATGAAAATATGAAACTCTCAAAATTCTGCCATTTTTTTTAAGTTTTTGAACTTAGACTTTGAAAAATCGCATTTTTTGTTTAAAATTTTTAACGCAAAATAAAATTTTACTATTGAAATCAATTAGAAACTTTTTATAGAATCCAATTCTGGCTTTATATTGAGTATATGCCTTTTTTATACACCGCAAAACTCAATATTTTGTACCTAGTGGTCTAAACAAAAAAAAGCATTTTTGTAGTTTACAATACTAAAACTCAAAAAAAAAAACTGCAAAAATAAGCTTATTTATCAACATAAACTCTTACAAATACACGTTTAGCAGTGCTCAGAAAAACAATACACCAAATATTATAAAAAAATTGAATTCTGCGTTCAAATCTACATACAAAATAGTCAGTGTCGTGCTCATTAGCCGTAGAAAAGTCTATCTAGGAAAAAAAATTCAGGCAAAAATGCGTTAAACATTAATAATTTTTTCATATTTACAAAAAATACTATAAACACACTAGCCAAATGCCAAAAATAATAATATTCTCAAATTTTGGCGCCGATAGATTAAGTCTAAATTTGTGCCGCAAGCTCAAAAGCTACCAAACAACAGTAAAGTTGCACAAAATTGGTTCAAGCAACAAAAAATGTCTTTGTTAAACTTCTGAAATGAGCTCAAAAAAATATATACAAATAATATTATAATTTTTATTTTTTTCTAGATAAACTTTTCAACGCCCGATAAGCACGATACTGATTATTTTCTATGTAGAATTGTTTGCAAATTTCAAATTTTTAATAATATTTGGTGTATAGATCTTCTGAACGATGCTAAATTTGTAATTGGGGTTTATGTTGAAAAAATTGGCCTATTTTTGCAGTTTTTTTGAGTATTAGACCCCTAAAACCCAAATACACAAAACAAATTTATATTTTTTGACTAATTTACATCAAAATACGTTAACTTCAGCGGTTAAGAAAAATCCAAAATATACTCCTTTTTGCACAGCCTACTGTAAACAAAAAATTGGTTTTATGACTTTTGCGACTTATAGACAGAGTGAAGACTTAAAGTTAAGGCAAAATTAAATTTTACAGAAAATTTTTGATCAATTTCACCAGTAATTTTTTTTAGTTAAAATTGCAATTTATAATTTTTTAAAGTCAAACTTAAAAAACGACAAAAAAAATTGTAATTTTTTTTAACTTTTACCCTCATGAACTGTCAAAAAACTACTAATAAGTTATAGAATGAAAAAAAAAATACTAGAACAAATTTCTCGATGCACTCCCCTGCTCTGGTCCGTTTGAAATGGAATTGTCCATGTAGGTATGTATTGACTTGTGTAAAAATCATGGTAAAAATATATTTTATATGATACAAATAGACATTATTATTATTATTCATATTATAACCAAATGGCATTGTAGTCCTTTATCAACATTAAGTATAATATATTTCTTTTGATACCGTCTCAGTACAATGCAAAGCATATGACAGTCAACAGTCAATGAAACACACTTAGTTTTACCGTCGAAAATAAAAAAATACATTTTGCTGACAGATTGCGCCGCCAATACTTCCGAGTTTACAACAATCCATGAAATTCCAACAGATAAAAGTGATAGTTACGGCTAACACCATATTAAAAAAAAATCAAAGATTTATTAAAATAAAATATAGTTAGCAATGACAAAATCTTCCAATCTAAATTAATAGGTTAACGTTTTATCAATATTGTTTTGTTAACCAGGTAACCATCGAAGGTAAGTCAGCTAAGCAAGTGTCACATAAAAATGCAATAAAATATCATAACAGAATAAAGGTAAGTTCTCAAGACAACAACTTTTAGGTATGCACCCAAATGCCACACCACAAATGATACTATTAACAAACATCCTTTGCAGATATATAAAATACTGCAAAAATGTGTTTATGTCTTTGTTAGTTTTCATTAATTAATCATGTTTGCATTTTGCGTGCTGTCGCTGTAACTTAGGAAAATGCGGTTCTTAGATAGTCAGCCAAACAGACCATATATAATTAGCCTTCACTCTCTAGGCACGTGGCATCAGTTTTGTTTTAAAAAAGCAAAACTAAACACAGTCAACAATATGTAGTATTCAAAAGCCAATATTGCGTATACCGTAATATCTCAAAGTTTAATTTTCATAAGTTTGCCCTTTTTATATGTACATATTTGCAAACATAAAAAAAAAAAATACTTAATCGTTAATTAAAAAAACATAAGCTGCACTATAATTTATATTCCAAAATCAATATTTGCACAATAATAGAAAAAGCTTGACCTACCCATACAACTAAGAAAATCCGCTTTACAATCAAAACCGTTCTCATTATTAATTCTAATAAAAATAAAATCATAGACACTATGGTAAAAATCAACCTAATTATTTCTTTTTTTTTAATTACAATCCTAATTGCGGTTAACAACTTTTTCTCAAGAAAAAAACATTAAGTTTTATAAACACATCAACGTAATAAACAACAATAACGCCGACTAAAAGTTGCGCAATTTTGTACAAATGTGTAAGTAAGCGCTCAAACAATCTTAATTCTGATAATACAATAAAACGTCTCACGTATATATCCGATGTCTATATGTTACGCCTAAACATAAAAAACGTCTAGTAATCAAAAAAACAACCATAACGTATTGGGGATGGTGTTAAATGATCAACCACCAAAATCAAATATTTTTTCCGTGTAAGGTAGAGCTTACTTAGCCAAAACGCGTCGTGTGCAGTTGTGAAACGATCACAAAGTTTTCCGGATGTTCGAAATGGTCACAAACAAATTTTATCGACGTAATTTCAATTTGATTTGCCAAAAGTAACATTTGTAAATGTATGTTAGAAATACTATTTACGTAAAGTGACAACTAAGTGTACAAAAACTAGTATACGTCAGAAAGCAAAATTTAAATAAAATATTAATAAAATTAAAGTATTTAGACTTGAGTTAGATGTGTCCTTTTCGTTTGCGCATTTTATGTGTGTAGCATCTGTGCATATATGTTATATTCGGTTTAGTGAGTTCAAGAAAAAATAAAACTAAAAAATGCATTTAATAAAAGAACGTGGTCGCTGTAAATCTAAGTTGCAACAAATTGTTTGTGTAAACTAGAAATAAAAAAAAAAACAACTAAAAAAATAGTCACAATAAATTCACTTTAGCTGGTTCAAATATTCTTGTTCAGCCGAATGTACGCAGCTTGATATTATCTCTAAGAACAATTTGGTTCAACACAAAAATTTATTGTATAGCGTTGAAAGCGTTAATGCAAAACTAAGATGAGAAATTGTCGGTCTAATGCAAGAGTTCTATAACTAGAGATTCCAAGCTGCCGCTTAAACAATGTATAAGCAGCGTACATTTCTCGGTATCTCCGTCTTTGTCGCATCATGACGTTTGTCTATCAAGTACCACGTATAGCCGCTCGATCATTAGTAGAGAGAAGGAGACGGTATAGTGTTGTTCTGATCAAATCAAATGCCATAACATTAGTGCTTGCAAAAATAAATGATTTTGCTTCATAAGATTAGTTGGAGGCTCTCCTAAATCTTACAAAACGCGTTGTGGCCGTTTCTAAAGAGCACACAACGCGTAGTACCTTCGTAAGGACAACCATATATATCCACGAAGTACCTAATTTTAATGTTTGGACAATCAACGCCATCCACAACGCGCAATGGTTGTGCATTTTGATATTATTGGTTTGTTACGACCAGTTATTTAAAGTTACAAAACAAAAAATTAATTGATTAACCACCACGCGAAGCGTACATTTCACATAACAATTAATCAAAAAATATTTTTACAATAGCTGCCAATTCGGTACATCTCACCTAGTTTTATCAGCACGTCATCGCTAGGCATGTAATGTAACAGGTAATAATAATATCTTTCTTTAGCAAAAACTTTGTTTTATCCACCTCCAAGGCCCCCTCGATATATGTGTGATATTTGATGAACTTGCCTAACCTAAGTTATAGTAAAGAAACAAAAATCTGTACAAAATAGATTACTCCAAAGAGCTAACCAAGTTTCTCCATTTTTTTAAATATTTAGAACATTTGGAGCAAAATTAGAATCTATTGATAGTCTAAGCTGTTCTGTTTAAAATAGTAATTGGTAAATTTGCCCAATTTGTTTATTCAATTAGTTCAAAACGAGAGCCAACCTTGAAGCAGTAACAAGAAGTTATAATAACCGTAAATCGATGAATGCATGACCCACAAAATAGGTAAAAACTAAAGATTCAATACAAATGAAGCATTTTAATCAAATCTGCAATAGTTTGTAGTTAGGTTGCCTAATTTCTTCTGTTTGAACTAATATTTCGAAAACTCTAATTTTCTACTCTCAATAGTTGCAAGTATTAGAAAGAAATGAAATAATAGATTCAGATATTTTGCGTTAATATCAAAATAAACTCAAAAAAAGGCTGTCAGAGAAGATCAGTCTAAAAGACAGAATTTGCAATACAGAAATTCAAAAACCAATAAAATATTATAGATCAAATTGCTAGATAAAGATGGCAATAGGAATGTTGCCCAAGACAATGTAAAATGGATAATATAATAAAGACCCAGAGAGGCAAAAGGAACTGTGGGTAGACCACAGGCAAAATGACGGGATAACCTGCAGCTGCTAGCCAGGAAGAATTGAATGCAAACTGCTCAAAATAAATTGACGTAGAAAAAGATGTTCAACAGTAGACGTCTGAGAGCTAAAGAAAAAAAAAATATTTTTTGAAAACATGAAAATACTCTAAAGACTATGCAAATTGGTTTAAAAATGCTGATTATTAGTAAGTAAAACGTTACATTACAAGAAGACCTACAATTTTAAGTGGATTCCAAACCACCAAACAGATTATTGATCTACTCCGGACCTTAGTCATACAACCTCAAGAAATGAACTTTAGTTTTAAACCCACAATCTTTGGTAAACATTAGTAATATCTTAAAAATGTCCATTAAAGAGCAAAAATCTATAAATCGATCAAACATTTAGAACTCATATGTGTTAAGCTCAAATCTTGATCCATAAGAAATAACAATAAACCGTATAGGAAACTTTAACTAACTCCGGTTAAATCTTATTCCAACTTTAATACCATAGAACGAGCAGTGCTAGACATGACGTTGTATATTAAAATTCCAAATTACTTCAGACGATTTATACAGAATTAGAGATTGACTATTTAATAAAACTAAAAAAAAAAGTTGCAATAGCTGGCCATGCATAAATGGCGGCATTTTAATGAAAATGGATACAAAATATAAATTTCATATTTGAATCTCTGAACATATTATGAAAAAAAATTGGTTGTTTTGCTGGATAGCAAAATAGAAAGTTCGTATTCAACCAAGTCTTAAGCAAATTCATTTTATTAAGTATTTCAGCCAAACATATTCAATTTTTTGCACTACTACAAAAAAGTGAAAAAAATTGTTATCAGACCATCAAAGTCATAAAAGTGTTAAAATCCAAAAGTCTGTACAAAAAGGAACTCTATGGTCTATTATATCAGAATCAACTCACCAATGTTTAAACTTGCAATAATCCAAAATCATAAAAGCATAAAACTCTAAAAGTCTGTACAAATTAAAAAAAAATTAAAAAAAACCGTCATCAGGTCATCAAAATCATAAGAGTGTAGAACTCTGGAAGTCTGTACAAAAAGGAACTCTACGGTCTATAACAAAATGATAATCCAAAACAATTCAAATGATTTTATCTACAATTATATTATCATTCAAGTTGTTGCACTACCACAAGAAATAGAAAAAAAATTGAACACGTCATTGATGTCATAAAAATGTCCAACTCCAGAAGACTATAAACAGAAATAAGAATTTAAATATCTTCACCTGCATCTATATTAGCCAAATCTTCAAAATACATTTAAATTTTTGCATTACTTTCATCGGGTCATCAAAGTCATAAATATGCCAAACTTCCAAAGATTGTACAAAAATTTACCTACGGTCTATAACAATGTAAATGCAACTTATTTATTTCTCAGAAATAATAATCTAAAACAATCAAATATCTTGCAACTATATTAACTGGATCTTTAAAATACATTCAAATTTTTCCAGTACTACAAAAAAATAGAATTGGTCCTCATACTTTTTAAATTAAGCAAACTATTAACTAAAAAAATGTATTTACTGAAAAGTGTAAAAGAGGATCCAAATTTATCAATTTATCAATTCATTATCTTAACCTACAACCGTATAAGATTCTGTTGGTGCAAAAATTAAAGCCAAGATTTCATCCGGTGCGTATTTTTTTCACCAATTCAGCTCCAGAGCAGTTGAAAACTGACTTGAAATTTTATCACAAAATTGTGTTCAGTAATCGACACAATTACCATTTGTAGAGTATGCACCTTTTGGCGCGGTTTACACGCTCGTGGCATCATCCGACTATATATTTCTTCAAAAATTTCTCCAAATTTGTATTAACAAGATGGCGCTACGTGTCATGACAAACACAAGAATCGACTTATTAAAATCAAAATGCGGCAAATAACTTCAAGAATGGACTTGTAAATTGGCCTATAAGACCATGAGATATAACAACCCTCAATTACATTTTGAGGATCTACGTAAAGTCATGGCTTATGCTAATAAATCAACACAATTGAGATCTTGGAATCAAACATTGTTCTAATTATTCGTACATACGGCTAGCAGTGCTCAATAAAGTGACATATTTTCTTAATGCTAGCAACTTACATTACGGGTGGACATACAGTTTTGAATAGATTCCAAACCGTTAAAAATATTATTAATCTACTCAGGATTAAAAAAAATCTGAGGCACAAAACTCCACGCTGACAAGGCCTGTTGGGTAGTAAAAATGTTTAAAATAGTTTCCACCTGAATAAATAAGTTTCGTTAAAAAAAACTGCGGTAATTATATGCCCAAAATTATTCTTAAATGATAATGTCATTTATTCACCTTTTAATTTTTTTTTATTATGTTTTTTTTAAATAAAAAAAACTTTTTATATGGAAGAATTATCAGAAAATATATCAAATATGGCTGGTATATTGTGGGTGATGCTAACTTAATAAAACCTTCTAAATTTGTCCCTCATCTTCAAACATTGACGTTTATATAGTAGCAAGAATTAAAGGAAATACAAAAAAATCTATAATTGGGTTTGAGATTAGATTAAAACTAACATTTATCGCAAATCCAACTAACAGCCTAGACGGCCAGTAGTAACTTTTTGAAACATAAAAATTTACAACTTTCTGTAAATCGTTACTGAACCAGCATAAATATAATAAGTAGAAAAAAATACAATGCAAAAAATCATACTTAATGAATAAAAGTATTACATATTGTATATCATGCATCCAATATTATTTTTTTATACAGGGTGTTAGGTAAACATGCGTTAAGGGGTTATTCCTTAGCCTATTCTAAGAATATTTTGTCTAATAATTATTTCTGAAAAATCCGTTTGTTTCGAAGAGCAGCGTGAACAAAATTAAAAACAACCATATTCGATATTTATTGAAATCAATAATAAATAAAAAAATAAATAAAAGTATGGCGCACGCCAATGAGTTTATCAAGTACAAACAATTGTTAACAATAACTTGAAATGTAGGTTATATCTACTAATGTACGTAATATAAGTGGATTTTATTTGAATACGTTTTGTCATTGATCATCACATGTTTATATTGAGTGACGTTTGGCTGTTTGACGTGGCTTTAATTGTTAGTGAATTTCACTACCATGAGTCACTATACAAACGCCAAAATGACTGACATGCATTTCATATATGGACTTGCTGATAGCAATTTATTACAAGCTAGACGATTGTACATTGAACGGTTTTCTGGCCGTAATACCCCCGACTTGCCAATACTGAATTTAAGTCATTAAACAGTTTAGAAAATTCTTAAGGGCTATTTGTTGTATCCACATTCAACATGTTCAGACACGACTACCTGCTAATTTTCCTTCACGTATTGCGTTATGTCAATGGCTTTTGGAAACATTAATTCTAAACCCTCAATTCCTGAAACATTTTCTTTTCACCGATGAAACCAATTTCTCAAAAAATGCAATAAATTTTTTTCATAACAACCATGTGTGGGCAAATAAAAATCCGCATCAGGTATGTGAAGATTGTTTTCAACATCAGTTCTCCTTGAATGTTTGGGTTGGAATTGTAGGCCACTGTCTAATTGGACTAGGATTTCTACCAGGGAGACTTACTACCTCAGTTTCTGGATCATGTACCATTGGCAACAAGAATTGCAATGTGATTTATGCACAATGGTGCACCACTACATTTAACAGCAACATACAAAAATCGCTGGATTGGTCGAGGTAAGCCACACGCATGGCCTGCTCGATCCCCAGACTTAAACCCCCTAGATTATTTTGAAGTGATTAGTTAACGTTACTCCAGCGGAAAATTTAGATGATTTGCAAAATCAGATAATTGCTGGGTGTAACTCAATTAAATTAGAAACGACCCTGGTGTGTTTGAAGAGTTTGGCACTCAATGACGAGAAGATTAAATGCGTATCCAGGCTGGTCATTTCGAACATTTATTGTAGAACTTTGCATGTACTTTTTGATAATAATATGTTGTAACTGTATCAAATTTTTCACCCTGTATCTTCAAAACAAAGAGTTTTTTCACAAATCATCATAAGACAAAATATTCTTAGAATAGGCCAAAGAATAACCAAGGTTAGTAGAAAATATGTATTTAGAAGGTTGCCTGGTTTTAGCAAAGGGGTGGAGTCGTTTGCATGGGTCTCCTATTTACACAATCAAACAATATGTTACTTGGTTACAGTAAACAAGTATTACTATTAAATATAATATGCGTTCTTTAAATATAAAAATGTAATTAAATTAATTAATTATTTTTTACACATATTTCATATATTAAATAAGCGGATATTTCTGGGCAATGATGAAATTCTATAACAACAAATAAATTAAAGATAATGCGCAATTCATTAAGCTTAACTTAATTTAGAACAACCATTTATGTAAAAAGAACATATCTAAAGTGAGACATTAGTCTCCCCCTACATCAAACAATTTTACTCCGCACCACTACCCGCACCTATATCATTTAGAGGCAAAACCAGGCAACCTTCTATATACATTTTTCTACCAACCTTGAGGAATAACCCCTTGAATTTTTGCTGCATGTTTACCTAACACCCTGTATATTTAAAATACTAAAATTTAAAAAAAAACATTAATAAATCAGTCTTAATACATTTTTTATCTAAATACTATACCACATATATGTATATCAATTTCAATTTCCAAAATATTAAATAATAAAAATAATAATAAGGTATTAATTGTAACAGTCTGATCTCTGGTATATATTGTGTGGCGCACCTTATATATCAAATATTGTATTCAGATACTAAAATATTCATTTTCTAATTTTTGTTTAATCGTTTCCGTTCGATTAAAAAATAACTTGTTGTATAAATACAGTAATACATACCATAGAATAATTAACAATAAATCACCATTCTCTCACCTGAAACAATCAAAAACAATTATTAAAACTTTATATTTAAAACAGTAAATTCTAGCAAATATGATATAAGAAGCATTGTATTTATTGCAGCTCATCCAAAAATATGTAATAGATGCATTATAATATTTATAAGACAAACATAATTATTTATAGCTTTTACAAGGCAATCAAAAAACCTCAATAAATAACTTTTATAGTTGTCATTTGCTTGCTTTTAGTTTAGATATTGAGGAAATGATAGAGTCAACTTGTGCCAGAAACCGAATGGTGGCATCCAGCAAGCAATAATTTGAAAGACAAGCGGAAAACATTACAAATCCATACAAAAAAAACCAAAGATAAAATCGCATATACGTTATCGCAATGTTGTATAGCTTCAAGTTAAACATGTTCTGCTTCATAAAAAAATATATCGGTTAAATCTTATAATAATTGGTGTATTGATTAAACATGATAGAATAGGTAATTGTGTTTCAAGGCTACTTTATTATCGATTTTGCCAACTGGGCCTTTCCATTATAATAAAATGTCTAAAAATATTCAATCGATTTGGCGAACAATAAACTCGTAAATGTAACAAGCAAATCAAAGAATAATTTTTGTTTAAAAATAATTTAAATACATTTAATAACCGTTATTTGAGTGCCACTAAATGGCACAGAAAATATATCCATGCATGTATAAGTGGGCAAATTATCTCCATTTAATTTTTCACCGTATATCCAAGCTTTTCCGTTCGCTGAAAACAAGTCGCATGTAATTCCTAGTTATTGTGTTTGATTAATCTCGCGATGTGCACAACGATACGGACGATATGGGAAGTAGAACCAACTCCGTTTAGGAGTCGCTCAGCTGTGGAAGAGATTACATGCGTGCGTTACGTGTGCGTGATATAAATTGAAGTTATCTTCGGCACATGGATAACACATCGTTTGGATCTAGTTGTTTAGAGAGGAATTAAATGATTGCCTCACATCAAACGAGAGGGGGAGGGGAAACGCTCAAAGTAATAGTATTAATACGGGAAAATAAATCACATCGCATGATTGAGGAGTTTTATCTAACAGGAAGAGAGGAATGTTACAATGTGGGGTGTGTTATTAATACATTGATGATAATGCACGATATGTTCAAAAGATAATCCCATTTTTTTATATTTAACGAATGGTGCAATTTTGAAAAATGCTTCTTTGTTCAGTATATAAATCATATCATTTCAATTCGGTGTTAGTAAAGCCATTAACAATAATTGCTGATGAAGCTTTATGAGATTTCAATTACTAACATTTTAACAGGTTGAATCATTATGAACCATTACAAGTGTAATCCCTCGTAATGTAATGTTATTGTTTCAGTTATTAAATTATACACAGACGAGGAAATGCTGAAATATAAAATAAAAACAGTCTTATAAAAAGATTGCACATAGGCCATATTTTCCAAGAGTATGAACGTTATTTGTTGAACAATATACTACAGGGAGTTTATAAATGAATGGGATTATGTAATCATTTTAAATATGCCGCTTTCTTAAAATTGTCATCTCAACTATTTATTTTGACAGATCAACTTTGACAGCTGTCAAGCAAACATGAAAACATATGTAGTATAGTGGACAATTTTAAAAAGGCGGAGTATTTAAAGTGCATAAAGCATAATCATTTATAAACTCTCTATAGATATACAGGATGAAGTGGGGAGGATTGAACTGATTTTTATTTGTTTTCAAGTTATAGCATGATTAATAATAATCAAAATTTCATTAATGATTTGATAATCATAGCTTCTAATAATAAACGTTCAAAAATACCATACCATTCACCTCTAAATATTTTCTATTTCATCTACTCCTAATTGAGTCATGTCTTTGTTTTTACACACAATCCTGAAGTTTAGTCCGTTCTTCCCGACTCACCGTGTATAACAACCAACTTTTTTCATATTTGCTTTAGTAAAAATAGCGGTTATAGCGTTTTGGTACAAATCATGCCCAAATTCGATGATAGCATTTGCGTTTATTTGTACTCAAATCAGTTTGTTGTTTTTTTTTTATAACCGCCATAGTTTTATTAGTAGTCCTTGTTAATTTGAAATGTTTTCTAACAAGTACTAAATTAGAAACACATTATTGGATTTTTCGTTCCATTTCGTATTCCTTCTGATCTAATATCCTGTTTCTTGTATTAGCCCCTTCATCGCTATAAGAGCTTGAATTCAAATCAGTTTAATCAAAAATTAAATTTTAAAATTCATAATTTCAGAATATAAGGAGTTGGATGTTTGTACTGAGGAAGGTCTACATTAGCCAAAGGTGTTTATATAACCTTTGTCCAGTTTTACTGCAAATAGCTGGATATGCAAGATTACCATTTTCTCAAATTAAATTAAAGAAGACATTGTCAAATTGTTATAAAGCAGCCTATGTACCATTTCTTGATTAATTCCATTTTACTAAAAACAAGTTTGACAATAATAATACATAAAAGTAAATCAAATTGTATCACACCACGGCAAAATTAACTCACTGTCAATTATTCAATAATATACTCCTTTTCTATCTATGTAAAAGTTCAAAACATTCTTGAAATAAAAAAAAAATTACATGAGCACAACTTAAGAGTTGACTTTACAAAGTCCAATACAAATGTTGAATGTATTATTACGACTGCAAGAAGCAATACCCTGCAGCTGTACTATGTAGTAGAGATAAACAAATTCTTGTAATACAATGCATTATTCAAAAAAAATAAATGCAGTTTAAAACATGAGCTTACAAGGCATTTAAGAACACTTTAAAAAATACTCTTTATAAAACACAATCGGTTTGTTTACTATTTGGTATGCCGCTGTAGTTGCATACCTTACATTTGCTATTTACATATTAACATTAATTGTGCATACATATTTGAAAGTTTTTCTTTGTCCGTTTTTAAATTTTTGTTTCGGTTTTTCGTTCTAATAATATGAACTTCACAAATTAAACGCTTTTTGTAACGGGATTCGGTGTCTAATATTTTAGTGTCTTCAAATTTAAAGTGGTGGATTTCATTAAATAAATGTGCCAGAGCTGTTTTTTTCTTTTTTCTCCCAGTATTGTGATTATATAAACGTTTGCTTAGATGATGCTTCGATTGGCCTATATAACATTTATCACAATCTCCACAAGATATTTCATAGACCACGTTAGCTTTTGTCTCCTTAGAATCCCTAGTTTTAAGTTTAGTAAACAGTGTTCCTACTGCTGTGATGTTATATATCTCTAAATTGCCTATTTGGTTCTTTGTTGATGTTGTTTGTTATGAATAGGATTTGTTTAAATCTAAAATATGGTAGTTTCTTTTGCTCCAGAAGAATTGTTTGTAGATTTTAATACTGCTGTCTATAAGTTATTCATGGTTTCAGCAACATATTTTCTTCTGTTGCCACCAATGTACGTTGACAAATTGTTTTTTATTGTTCTCCAAAATTTCTTAATCCAGTTTAGTTTTCTTCTCTTCAAAGATTAGCTAAAGTATTCGGTATCTCGGCCCTCTCAACATATAGCCAGGTAGCTGTTCTTGGAAAGTTTTATGAGGTTGAATAAGAATCTGTCAACCCACACTCTTATTAACACATCTTCATAGCTAATGTGGTCAACCAACGAGTTTCGAAACATTTTTCTAAAAGGTCCACATATCCAGATTCTCAACCTTGTTGATGAAGGTTTCGACTACATACAATAAGATTGGCCAGACGTAGCACTTAAACATTTTGAAGCAAATTTCTAAGTTCAAGTTATTGTCACATAGTAGGGGCGTAAATCTTGACCGTATCTAATTTTGTTAATTGTGATAATTTAGCTTTCCACATCATCAAAAGCTAGCATGTTCGTTTGACGTAGAAGTTAAACAGCATTAATCCTGACATTGGCCGCCGTCAGTACAAATACTGGATAATTTGTACATCCTTATCATCTATACTTAGACTTTTCAAGTATAAGATGAAATGTACGTTAATGATGCTGTCAAACGCCTTCCCAAAGTCCATAAATCATAGAAAGATGTCCGTCTTCTGGTCATAATAGTTTTGTACTAAACTTTTTATACAAAATGTTACTTTACGTATGCCGGTTCCACTCTTAAATCCAATCTGGATGTCTCCTTTTAGCCCGAAATTTTCTTAAATAAACTGGTATGTAAATACTGAAAGAATATTCTTAAGACGTGTTTCAGCAAACAAAAATTTATAAATATTAATGAGGAGATCATTTTTGTTAATCTTGCCAGAAGTTCTATAATTAATAGTGATTCTATCACCAAAACAGTCAAACCTTTATCTAAACCTACATGTCAAATCGTATTCTTCTTCTTCTTCTTTTTCAGACTTTATTCTTCCAATATTGGATATAGTCCTCTCTTTTAACTTTCCAATCTTGTTTGTTCCTTGCCAGTCTTAACCATTTCCTTCCTGCTACTTCCGAACATCTTCGCTCCATCTTTTAGGGGAGCGGCCCATGTTTCTCCTTCCGCATCTTGGTCTCCTTACCAGGATTCTGTTAGACCATCTATCATCAGTTGTTTGTAGGATATGCCCAGCCCAACTCCATTTCTGTTGCGCCACTCTTTCCACAACATCCGCTACACCTATCTTCTTCCGTACTCATTCGTTCCTTTTCTTTTGGCGTAACGATATGCCTAGCATTATCCGTTTCATTGATCTTTGCGCAACGGCCAACTTATTGATGTTCTGCTGGGTAAATGTTGTTGTTACTGCGCCATATGTGAGAACTGGTGCAACACATGAATTAAATATTATCGCTTTCAACTTTCTTAGAAACGTCTTGTGGGTTAGAATAAAATCCAGCTTCCCAAATGATGCCCAGATTAGTCCTATTCTTCTTCTAGTCTCCGCATCTTGTTTTTTGCCAATTTTTAGTTTATAGCCCAAGTAGATATAGCTCTCTACTCTTTCCACCGTGACCCCATCGATAACTATTTCAGGCCGGTGTAGATCATCAGCTGTCATGATTTTTATCTTGCTCATATTCATGTGAAAACCTGCTGATTTGGAGATGTTGTTTAGCTGAGTCAGCATTGTTTCAATCTCAATCTCTTTAGTGACCACTAAAACAATGTCCGTCAGCCTTTTGCCATCAACATTTATTCTTTTGTCAGTCCAGTCTAAGTTTTTAAAAATATTCTCTAGAGCTAGTGTAAATAGTTTAGAAAACAAGGTATCTCCCTGGCGCACTCCGCGTCTGATGTGTATTTTGTCGGATAAATCTTCTAGTTTCAGCGTCATAGTGGCAAAGTCTTAGATGGTTTTAACTAGACCAGAATATCTCGAGTCAATGCGACAGTCATCCAAAGCTTGTTGAAGATTATTTGGAGAATTTTAAGTATTGATTCACCTTCTTTTTTTAGTTGTTTGCTTTTTGATAAAAGTTTTCTGCAATTTCGATTATTTCCTTCTTTCCTGTTGTTTCGCTTCCATCTGGCTTCCAAAACTTAAGTATATGTTTCTTTCCGACTGAAAGTTTTGTTTTTAGAATCGTATTAACAAATACCAAAGATAAAATTAAAACACAACTTACTAATATTCATAGAACAGCCTAAAATAAAACCATTCAAGCTTGTCAAGGTCAAATTTTTAGTCATTTTAACAGCTGTGCTCCAACTACCAGTTTTACAGATATTAAAAAGTATTTAGAACAAAATTTGCTCACCAAAAATAGTTTATATAAGCCATTTAAATTTGCGCAGTAACAATATTTTAAATGCAGAAAAATAGCCCAATGGAATATCTGTCCATTTGTCTACTAATTGATGCCGCAAACATATTGCGCCAAAAACAATAATTTTTATCTGCAACTGACAGACCCTCTAACATTGCAGTAATGGCTTAACGTCCCTCTTAGTGGACGGACGCAGAAATAAAAGACCGTAAAGGCTTGCTGCGCAAAAAAATATTTATAAGCTTGCCGCTCCATTTATCCTGCTCTCTGACTACGTGCCCTTCTAAGTTCCATTTCAAGACGGCAACTGTACTATCTTGTACTTCCTTCTTCTATCTAATCCAAACGTTCGATTTTTAGTTGTTTAATGTTATGCCAAGTAATCTTCTTTCTATAACTTGACTTTGTAAATGTCCAAGTTTGGAATCCGTAGATGGTTCTGGAAAAATGCATTGGTTGTATAGTTCAGTTCTAGCCAAATAGGGATGTCCATAGTTAAGACATCTTTTATGTTTCCATATGCAGCCCATGTTTGTTGTATGTTTTCGTTTATTTCTAATTCTTTGCAAGCATTCCCTATAATAGTTATGTTTGCCCTAGGTATTTGAATTTAGTTACCTTTCCGATGTTATTGATTTTCAGTTTATTTGTTCTTCAGCATCTTCGTTCATTATTATGTACTTTGTTTTTACAAAGTTTATTTTAAGGCCTATGCATGTTTTTTTTTGGTCTCTGCTAATAAAACTATATCACCTGCAAAAGTGGCTTAGTCTCTCGTCATGTACATTGATAACTTTGTTCTGCCAGTCAATTGTTTTCAATGCATCTTCTTAAAACTTAGGTAAACAGCTTGAGTGACATAAAAAGGGGACACCTTTATTTTGACTTTTCATGTTGCCCATACTATTTTTTTTTTAAGACGTAGTGAGTTGTTGGCTCTCAACAAGTGGCCCTTAAGAATAACTTACGCATGGTAATACCTTCCGGTTTTCTTCGCTGCGCAAATCCTGTTGTTATAATGTCCCTGTCTAGACTAACCTACATTTGGCGCTAGTTTGAGGTGGGCTGGTTTTTGCCTTGCAAATTTTCACGCATCATCTGCAGCACGCATGCTGTCCCCGGCCCCTCTCTCCCTATAGCCCCTACCTTTGTCTGTCTCTTTTGTCATTTTGCCTTTTCTTATCTGCACTGGCATCTACCTCTGCATTCTCTTCTTTCTCCCATCTTTGTGTTATTTACTCTAATTATATAATTTGTTCTCAGATGTGCTTTTAGTTTACTAAGGTCTTCGTTCACTTTTTCTTCATCGTATCCCCTCTCTTTTATGAATAATTTATGCAGTTCCATTAATTGTATTCCTTTTGGCAGTCATAGATTTGTAAGTTTTACCTCTAGTGATATCTTTGTATTTCCATTAGGAATTACTTCTTTATGTCCTCTCGTTGCCAGGTATATTCAGACTATCTGAAAAGTTGCGTTCTCAGTCAGCCTCGAGATAGCATATCTACCATTTGGTATTTGCCTTGTTATTTCTGTTATTCTGCTTTCCTTCAATATTTCTTTTCTCCTTCTCCTTATCTCTGCCTTTTTTATTTTTTCTTTTTAATCTTTTTCTCTGTTTTCTTGTTTCCATTTAGCTTCTCTCATCTCTTTCCTTTCTCTTCTATGGCTTTTAGTTTGTGTGTTTGTTTCCATTGTTTGTTTTTTTTATATTCTTCTATTGTCAAACTCTTCAATTTTCTTTAGTACACTTGTTGCGAAGTTTCTTAGCGCTCTCCATTTATTTTCATCTTTTAAGCATTTGTTAATGATTGTTGCTTTATCCACGTTGCTTTCTAGTAGATATTCTAGTTTTTATCTATCTTCCTCCCACGCCTCTCATTCTACTAGAGTGTGTTCTGCGTTATCGTGTGTTTCTTCCTGGCAAAATGTACAAGTTTCTTCTTCCTTTATTTTTTTAATTTTTTGCATAAATTTTCCAAATGCTCCGTGCCCGGTCAGTATTTGTGTTGTATAATAGCACGTCTCGGGTTTCTTTTTTACCCATTCTTTTATCTCTGGGATTAGTTCCCTCGTCCATTTCCCCTTTTCTCCTGTATTCCATTTTTTCTGCCATCTTTCCATAGTCTTCTCTCTTTGCTTCTTTTTTACTCGTTCCTTCTTTTACAAGTTTATTATTTTTATTCTTTCCTCCACCATCATATCCGCAGGAGGTGTTGCCGCAATTACCTCTACTGCCTCTTGTAACACTGTTCTGTAAGCTCTACAAATCCATAGCGAGCTTGCTCTTGTGGCTCCTCTTACTTAATTTCTGTTTTTTTTTGTTTTCATAGCTTCCCCTCATGTTTCTGCGGCATTGCTTCTTGCTGCCGTTGCTATTAGCCTTCTGCTTTCTTCTCCTGGACCTTCGTTGTTTGGCATAAGTCTACCAAGCTTTCTCTCCATTTCCTTTGTTCCAATGGCCGCTTGCTTAACCTGTTCATTCCATCCCTTTGCTTCGAGTGTCACTCCGAGGTATTTGATATTTTTTCATATGGTTATCTCTTGATCTCCCACCTGTATCTTACCTGTTCCTCTATTATTCCTCTTAGTCGATAGCCATGCCGCCTCAGTTTATTGTGTTGCTAGTTTTAAACCTTTACTTCTCATCGATATTTGTATCATATCAATTGCCAGCTCTAATCTTCCTTTGAGTACTTCTATTTCTAAGTCTCTACCTACTACTGCTTCATTCAAAGTAACTCGTTATAGACAAGGTTCCACAGTTTTGGTCGCAGAGCTGAGCCCTGCGGTACCCCTCTGGTAAGTTTGAATCTTCCCTTTTTGGTCACTAGGTTTCTGTCCTGTAAGTAGCTCCATATAATCTTGATTGTTTTTCTGTTCAGTTCTTTCTTCTTTGCCGGCACTATGATTGCTGCCCATAATACTCTATTAAACGAGTTCTGTATGTCCAACGCTATCATTATACAGTGTTGCCTTTTCCTCTGCGTTCCGCTGTTTGCTTTTGCTATTGCTTTTACTTTTTCTATAGCTCCTAAGGTTGTTTTACCTTTGGTAAATCCGTATTGTTCTTTTTCCCAACCTCCTTTTTCTTCTATTTCTTGTTCTATTCTCCGTACAATAACTTTCTCCATTATTTTAGCCAGTGTGTTGATTAAGCATATTGGTCTGTATGACGATGCTTTTACTACTTCTTTCTTTTTCTCAATCAGTACCAGTGTTGCCCATATAGTACAAGAGCCAGCAACGTTTTTGAGAAATCATTTTAGTTTG
Source organism: Tachinus rufipes (assembly GCA_963932245.1). Taxonomy (NCBI): domain Eukaryota; kingdom Metazoa; phylum Arthropoda; class Insecta; order Coleoptera; family Staphylinidae; genus Tachinus; species Tachinus rufipes. The sequence continues at coordinate 35,675,975 of OZ010741.1, read as the reverse complement.
GCTAGTTTTTGAATATTTTCTATCCTTATTGACGATCGGTAGTGACGTGCCGCGTCTTGCAGCTGGGAGCGATCGCGTATACCTGGTAGCGCAACCTCCCTGAAGAAGTGAAAATTGAGCATTTTTAAAACATTTTAAGACAAATTTGTTTTTTCATGCTACTAAAATCAACTCTTTTTGATTTTTCTTTTCAATTTGATTTATTCACAAACTTACAAGGAAACGAATTTAAACAATTTTAGACCTCGCAAAAGTTGTTTTAAGTCTTGTGCCCAATAAATCTAAAGAAGGTAGTGTAACAAAAAAAAACGTAAAATCGTAAATATCAAGAAACGATGCTTAGAAATCCAACACTGTGGCAGAAGAATATGTTTATACGATACTCTTTAAAAAAAGAAGTGGAACTGAATTAACCCAGCACCAGAACAATCATCACTGAAAATACTAGCCTAATTAATTACAATGACATAAAAAAAGTTACAAAAACACTTTTTAAATCAGAAATGAAAGAAAAAAGTCTTGTAAATTTTTAGATGATAGTATAATAGGCTCATTCAAAACTAAGACACTCAAATATGGTTTAGTTTATAGTTTCAGCAAATTTCAATTTACAATGAATAGTAAATGCCTTGATTAAAATCAATTATATTTACCTTCATAATAATAAAAATAAAAAATAATAAAACTTAGTCTGTTCATAATATAAAAAAAAGAAATTTTAAAAAATCATTCGCATTCAATAAACTTAACAAACTGCTTTATTAAATTTATCTTTATATAACTTATTTAGTAATCAATAATATTTAAAAAAAATATTTGTATTGTTGGACAAAAGCAATCAGGATCAGGATAAAGTAAGATACTCCCTCAAAAGAACAAATAGAAAATTCAATTAAATCGATCAATTGCACTTTTCCCGTCAGCACATTTACTAATAACGAAGCACTTAAAATTTCCAATCAAGCAGAGTTCATAATACCAAATAATCAATTTTCTAAAAAATAAATCGAACCTTTACGAATCACTGAAAAAATACGCCTCAATTTCATCGGCTTATTTTATAAATTCAAGTGGTTAAAAAATAAAATCATATTTTAGTATCTATATTTAGTCAGGTGTATGAGAAAATGACTTGTCTAATTGTAATACGTAAGTTGAATAGGGTAAAAAGGGCATACATCAAAAGCAAACAGAAAAAAATCCGACAGTTATCTGCACTTAGAATTGTAAAGCGTGAGCATGACTTTTCATAATAATTCAGAAATATTCATATGGACTGAATATCGTCAGGTAAGGAGAAAGGACAACAAAAAAAATAAAATGCACACGTTTTTACAGAGGAATAACAAATCGAAATTTTTTCCTTTGTCGACCAAAAGCAGGTATTTGTGTGTGAATAATCTTATTGTGAAGTTGTCGGTCGGAATAAGTCCCCATTGTTTATCTCGCTCCTACGCCCCCGCATTTCACTAGTTTTATCTTTATCCACGCTCCAATGGCTAACATATTCTGCCAACTGAACTTCCATTTGCTTATTTTTATCGTTTATATTTTGTTCTGATCTAGATTATAAGTTCATACGGTGGATTTAGTTATATAAGGGCATAATAAACTTTTGATATAGATGTAAGTATCTTAAAATAAATTGTAAAGCTCTAAGTTATTAAAATAACCAAAGAATAAATTCAATAATAAATAAATAACAATAGAAGAAGCAATTTGATTTCGTATTTACAATAAAAAATCTTAAGTAATTGGTTATTCTTAAGTACAAAAATATCATATTTTTAATCCTTATTTCTATAAAAATATTCACAATATAATCTTTTCGGCGATATTAAATAAGCTTTTGAAGACTCACTAATGTTAAAATTAGAATTAATAGAAAATAACTTAAAATTTATGTTATTTTAAACTATTATAATAGCTATGAATAATTTATTTTAAGTCAATCAGTGTACCGTGACGCAGGTATATTATTAATTTATAATTAATTATTTCACGTTTGGAAAAGACGATGCCCGCTAAATTTTTGCCAGCTGAAAGAGGAGTAAATATGTGTCAATAATTAAATTAAACAATTTTGTTAAGAGTTAAATCGTATTATGTACGTTCATCAAAAATCAAGCTAGGTTTAAAAATGTGATAAATAACCAAATTTGAAGGTTTGACAAACGTAATAATAACATACAAAATAATTGAACAGTTAACGTTTTTAAAGTTATCAATAATAACAAATGTAAAAATATAAAAATGATGTCAATCACACTTAGGTAGTTAACTTGTAAAAGGTGTTCTTTTTACTAGCGGAGAACTTTAAATTAAAATAGAACAAAGATTTTTTTTTAATATCTATGAAATTGGCTTTATTTGGCGGCTGGAGCGTACATGGCGTAATCTGGAGGTACAATTTTCACACACACACAGACTGTATTTCGGCTACAATGCGTCAAATATTGGCTTCCAAGTGCTCAATTGTTTCTGGTTTATTGGTGCTGACATGGGACTTTACATATCCCCAGAGAAAATAATCTAATGGTGTCAAATCGCACAAACAAGGTGGCTAGTTAAGAAGTCCATTTCGTAAAATTAATCGTTCGTGAAATGAAATGTTTCTTTCAGTAAATTAAAAAAACCACATGTCTGCAACATTAATGCTGTCCAATAAGGCACAAAAAAGTTGGCAATCATGTCTGTACCGCTCATCGTTGACTGTAACATTCCGATCATCATCATTTTTGAAGACATAAGTACCAATGATTCTACCAGCCCATAAAGCGCACCAAATTATTATTATTTTCTGGATGTAATAGTGTTTCGACAATGACTTGTGGATTATTATCGCTCCAAATGCGACAATTTTGTTTGTTACATAGCCATTTAACCAAAAGTGCTTCATCACTGAACAAAATTTTCAAATAAAATTGTGGACCAATAGCAATGTTTTCCTCGGCGCATTTACAAAATGTACGGCGCAAACAATAATCGTGTGGCTTCAATTCCTGTATAAGTTGAACCAAAATCTGTTTTGCAAAATTTTTCATAAAGTGGATAGACACAAATTTAATTGTTGAGCACAAAGACAAATTTGGATTTGGTAAACGTTGGATTGTTCACCGGCCTATATGGAACGTGAACTGTATTTAGACCGTTGTGAGACATCCTACTAATAGCCAATCGTTTGGTGAGAAGGTGGTAGTATAAAACTACCATCCGTAAGATTATGCTTAAAAACTATTAGGCTGTATGCTGCTGGAAGTAGTTCCAGAAATGCCACCATAAGAAAGTTTCCGGACATATAAAAAATCTAAAATTAATTAAATAACAAAACAAAAATTAAAACCAAAATCATACCGCCCCATATGCCTAATTGACACAATGGAAAAGCTATATAAGCACATCATAGTGGCAAGAATAAAAGTAAAACACAAAAAGTAAACGTAAAGAAAATTGCAAAAAAACAAGATAAAAAAAACCTTAAAAACAAGGAATGATGTCAAGAATGCTTTCAAATCGGCGGCATGAGACGTAACAGAAACGAATATAAAAAAATGTAATATATCAAACCATCTAGTAGAAACTATACAGAATTACTTTTTAGATCAAATTATAGTAGATAAAAAAGGAAAAGAGCACAAAGTTACAAGAAGGGTACCACAGAGGTCAGTGTTGGGTTCCCATCTCTGGAACAAAACCCTTAAAAAAAACCACAAATTAGAACTGGCAACTGAGAAAAAAAGCGTGTTGCTGATTGAAAAGAAAAAAAAATTAAAAACATACATTTTGTGTAGGAGCAAAACACCATAAAACAAAAAAAAAAAAAAATTAAGTACCTAAGAGTGGTAATGGACAAAAACTCAACGTTTGAAGAACACGTCAATTCGGTGTTAGCCAAGACAAAAAAGCAGCCACTTCCGTTGGAAGAATGATGCCTAGGGTAGAAGGAATCAGCAAAAGCAAGAAAATGCTTTTAGCGTCAGTAGCCACGTTAATCGTGCTAAAAATTAAACATTGAATAGGTGGCTGAAGATGTAAGCAGAGAATATAGTAGTAGTTGTAGTAGTAGTATTTATTGTTAAACATGACGTTGTACAATATAAATTTTAAAACTAACTTATACTAGTTATCTGCAATATAAGAAAATACAATAAAATACAGCGCATTGCAAAACATTAGCATACCATACTATACAATGCAACATACATCATACATATAAAACAAACTGTATAGTTCAAAAGTTAAAACTTAAAGCTAATATAAAAATAATTGAGAATTTAAAATTAATCAATACTATAAAAAAAATTATTTTGTAAATAATGTTTCGCACTTGTTCTAAATTTACGGTAAGTTTTTTCAGGTAAAGCTTAAAACTCTTGCAAAAAGTAGTGCTGATCTAGTCACGTGAACACTTGAAGAACTAGATTTAAAGTTTTTTTTTATGACACAAACAGTTTTTAAAATAATTAAAGAAGGCAAAGTTAATACTTTATGCTCTTTAAAAAGTAGTCTACAAGATATTAAATTAGTTTTTATAGAACATAAGATTCTTAATGACCTTTCTTGTAAAATAAAAATTTGGTTAATCTGTTCTTTTGACAAGCAACCCCAGAATGCAGCACCTACGATATGGTGTACGCTTTTATAAGAGAAAACTACACTTGTGTAGACACATCGTAACCTAATTGTTTAATGGTTCTTTTAATAGCGTAACAACTAGCTGATAATTTTGCAGTTACATAGTTTATTTGATCGCACCACCTTAGTTTATAATCTAATTTTAAGCCAAGAAAGACAACTTATTGGATTGAAGTATTTCATTATCTCCTATATTTAAAGGTGGCAAGTCACTACTAAAAAATGAAATAAACTGGGATTTTTGGCGTTGAAGCTTAGTAAATTAGCTGTACACCAATTTCTTACGAATAATAAATCTTGTTCAATAGTAGTCGTTAAGCCAGCAATATTTTTACTAGACCATAAAATGTTAGTACCATCCGCAAAAACAGTAAATTAACAAGATGGAAGTTAAAATAGTTTCTTAATGTATAAATTGTTGGATGAAGACAAGAGCCTCTACAACCATAATGTTCAAGTTTTTGCAGCAATCAAATGCTTTTGCCAAATCACATAAAACTGCCATTGTTATGTTTGTCATAAACGTGATTAAGGAAATTAAGTATTGCATTAGCGGTATTTTTATTTTTATTAAATTCAAATTGATTAGCAAAAATAACGCATTGTTTTTTCTAAAAATAACAATAATCTGATTTTAACTATTTTTTCAATTACTTTACTAAAACAAGAAGTTAATGCAATTGGTCAGTAATGGCTACAAATATCATTGTCACCTTTTTTATATAGTGGAAAAACACAAGCTGTTTTTAATTTAAATAGAAAGCAACCTTCTCCAAAAGAAGTATTTATTAGATTAGCAAGTAAGATAAGAACATTTTCTTGTAGTTCTTATATCAACAATATAAAAAAACCATCAAAATCTTTTGACTTTTTGTTTTTGCAAATTGGTCTAATTTCATAGTTAGAGTTAAAAATAGCAAATCTACTATTGTCGTTGTACTTTGCTTTAATAAAGAAATGAGATCTGTGGACTGTGGACCCACGAGCTGATACCTTACATATGAAAGTGGAGAGACAGGGATCATAGAAAAATAAATTACCACCTTTCTCAGTGCCCTACAGGTCATAACAATTTCCAAAACTACCTGAAGAAGATAGTAACAATAAGAGATGATACTGCATAACAACTCTGTTCGCATGCTACAGATGGCAAAAAGAAAGAAGTGATAGAAAAGAAACCCCGTAGATAAAGCTGACAGCAGATAATATGGTGAACTTATTGCTTAAAAACAAAACAAAACTGAGAAGTCATATACAAAACAGTAAATCAAATAAAAAAATTCAAATATTTAAAATTCCTATTCATAGTTTTGCAGATGCACCTTTCATACTTTCTAGGTTAGAATCCGTAGCATCTAACAGAGACTTCAAAACAATATCTGAATGAAGCACTTTTATCATAGTCAATTTTAACTCTAAAAAAACATCTTACTGTTTCAAAATCCAAAATATCTAACTAAACAACAAATCTATATAATACTACGCTGCACACTATCAATTGCTTCTTGTGTGCGCACTGTACGACGTCGTACTGGATGCTTATTATCGTTTAGATTAAACGTATTGCAAAAACAATGCACAGTTTCTCAAATTAATCGCTCTGATGGACGATTATGAGCACCATACAATGCACGTAATGCCCAATGAGTCTCAAACAGAATCATGTTTATCAAAATAATTTTGAACAATTTGCAAACGTTGCGCCGGCGTGAGTTTATTCATGATCAAATGCCAAACCAAACTAACCTCAAAACAACCAAAACTGTCAAATAAGCTGTCACAGATAAGAGTGTTGCCGATTTAAAGTTTGCCGCCTCTAAAAACACCCTTTATCTATACAGTTTTTGTTACAGTTATTAATTCTTTTTATCATTTTGGAGCAGGAATCTGTTGTTCTCACTCTTTAAGAATTCATAGATTTTATTTAAAACGTTTACTGTTTTTACAAAAAACTTACTCTTTTTTATAGAACAAAGCGTATTTTCTTTATTCTTGCACGTATTAACTAAATTTAGTCAAAATTAAATATATAAAGCGTTTAATCTAATATTCGGTCATTAAAGTTTTTAACCAAACTAAGTGATAAATTATTACTAAAACTAACTCGTTTCAGCTTCCACATCACCTTTCCTTAATCATCTTCATTTTAGGCTAAAAATGAGTCTATTTGAATCTCTTTTGGTTTCGAGATTATCTTATATATTTCTTTGACTTTATAAATTCCTTCCACTGTCTTCTGTTCATTGTCATTTCTTCATTAATTATTTTCTCCAATCTGGTGACTCCTTCAATCTTCCTAAGAAACTTATTTCTGCGACTAGCAATTTCCTCTTTGTTGCTCTAAATTTCACTGCAATATGTTAGTGTGAGTCTGTATGTTCTGTACGTTTATTTTCATATTGTCCTTGTTTAAAGTTTACACCCAGATACTGATGTTTACTTGAATATTTTTTCAGTTTTTGCTAGTATTGCAAGTTTATAGTATTACAGTTTGCATCTTTTTTGTTTTGTTTTTTAAATATTTTTAGGATGCTGTTTAGAAATATTATGAAAAGCCAAGAAGTATTTGTGCCAAGTAACCTTTTCTAAACCCACTTTGCAATTCCTTCATACTGACTTTGAATGCCTTCGCAAGTTCGTTTAGATAGATAGTTTCATACATTTTGGTTGCATTACAAACTAACAATATACCTCTTTTTGTATATGAAAAATATAATCGCTTTCTCCCAATCTTTAGGTATTTTACTTTCGTCCTATATTCGATTTAACAATTTCAGTAACAATTTTTCTCCTTCTCCTTCTGTACCTATGTATTCGTGCTTAATATTATCGTGCCCGAAAGCTTTTCCGTTTCTTAATTACCACAAAGCTTGTTTTAGAGAGAACGAAGTGAAAGGAAGCCAAAACGTAAAAGAATTTGTTTTTGTTTTATTAAAGCTCTTGCTGTACGTAAGCCCTGGCTCAATTCTGCAAAAACAATACACTTACAATATCTATTCTCTGTCATTCTTACACCAAAAAGTTGATGATCATTTCAATGTAGCAATCTGGGCAATTACGCAAAATTTAACAACAGCACACCAGACCGTCACTCGAAGGATCAGCTGGGACCTTCGATACAACTGTTGTGCATTATCCATAACCCAATATTAGCAGTTTCTTCCATTTTTATATTAAAATGTCGACAAAAATGACGCTGTGTTTGAAAAACAGATTCCCCACATTTAACATAATTACCGCATACAAACTTATTCAAACATACAATGCTGCACATCCCACTGCGCCATAGTGACTAAAATGAAGTTAAATGAAACTGTACCAGTTTTTCCCAGTCTTTTACTTTGTACTGCGCGTTTAAAAACCACGCGGTTCCCCTGAATCACCCTGTATAATAACTAGTAGTAAATAGAAATTTTCAGCAAAGCTTCACAGAGTGCAATAAATGGTGCAGCTAAATTTAATGTGTCTCCTACAAAAATCGAATCCAAGCGTTTACCAAATCATATTATTAAAGCAAGTAAGCTTTTTTTTTCTTATTCTTAATTCACTTGTGTAACCGTCGGTCTATTTCTGCTACAAGCTCTGTACCGACGCCAGAAGTTAAGACTACCACATCTTAAAATGTTGTCACAAACCACAAAAAAACTGTTTATACCGGAGGAAAATATATGCTATACTAAAAGTGATCATAGAAAGAAAAATCGAGGAATAAAGATCAAGTGGCCAAAGAAGAACATCCTGGTTTCGAAATATCTGAGTATATTATTAGTCCCGTCAAATTATACATTTTTCATAAAAATTTTACCCACAGTTTAGCGACCTGTATAGTTAGGTGTATTTCGACTGTCTGAAACTATTTACACCTAGCGCACGCATGAAAAAGGGTAGTTTTGGAGTAATAGTAATAATAATGTTTAATAATAATAATGTTTATTAGTGCTTTAAAAAAAATGTTACACAAGTCAATAAAATTACACGTTAAAATACAATTGATAAAATATTTAAAACATATTAAAAATAAACATTGCAGTACAATTTAAATGTACTGAAAAGAAACATATTACAGTTAAAAACAAGTACAAACACATTATTCTTAAAACTTAAGCAAATTTTGCAATAACATAATAAATCGGTAAAATCGTTACTTAAATAATCCTCAAACGTAAAAAAAGCTTTTTTTAACAAATACTGTTGATAAATGTTTTAAACGGAAGATCTTTCACAGCCGTTGGAAGAGTATTAAAAAAATTTATTCCTAAATAACTCGGTCCATTTTGTGACCTTTTGAGTCTAGAGTAGTTGTTAACAAGATTTTTTTTATTTCTTGTGTTATAGTTGTGTATGTCTTCGTGACCAGTATAACTCATTAAATGAAGTTTCACATGTTTTAGACATTCAAGTACAAACAAACAGGGCACAGTTAAAATATTCAACTCTTTAAAGTAATTGAATGTATCATCCCTATATCCAATATTAGCTATGATACGGATAGCACGACGTTGTAATCCAAATATTCGGTGATAGATATCTATATGTCAATTTTTGCGTTTTTTAGTTATTTTTTTTCCATTTTTAGCGAAAACTATGCATTTTGGCCAAAAATTAACTCTATTAAAAGTTGTAAAGCAAAAAATTTCCAATCGTTAAAGGTCATTTGAATTTTTTTCTTTAATTTTATACTTAATACGGTAAATAAAGTATATATTTAGTTTTTTTGCATTTAGAGCCAAACTATGTATTTTGGTAAAAAAATACAAGAGATCAAAGTTGTAAAGCAAAAAATTTCCGATTGATATTGGTTATTTGGATTTTCCGATAGTGAGAGCATTTTCCGCTAAAGAATGTTGAAAAATGTTGCAAACTGTGACTTTTTGCTGATTTTTTGTATTTTCAACCAAAACTATGCATTTTCTGGAAAATTTGTAAGAGACCAAAGTTTTAAAGCAAAAAATTTCCGATCAATTTAGGTATTTTGAATTTTCCAATAAAACGTGCATTGCTTGCCAAAACGCGCAAAATCGTGATTTTATTTTCCGCAACGTCTAGCAATCGAAAATTTTCCGCTCTACAACTTTTAATAGAAGTAATTTTTGCCAAAAACCATTTAAAAACGCAAAAACTGATATATAAAAGTCTATTACTCCAAAACCACCCTTTTTCATGCGTGCGCTAGGTGAAAATAGTCTTCAGACAGTCCTAATATACCTAAGTATACAGGTCGCTAAGCTGTGGATAAACTTTCTCTAAAACATTGATTTTTTTATCTAATTTGAAGGGACTATATAGAACCACATCATGTATCAAAAATGTTACGCATAAATTTATCCAATTATATTACGTCATTCTATGCCTACCTTGTGTACACGCTTTTGGTTTATACGTTCAATTTGAACTAGACATGCAGTTCAGTACTTTTTTTTTCATTTGCAAGAGATGATATTTTAGGGCTTACGCTTATGCTACTACCACACAAATTGCCTTTCAATATGTACCTAAAAAAAAAAACAAATAAATACTATCGCATCAGTTAATTGAAAGAATAAAGGCGTTGTAGATACTGACGAGGCCTAGTACTTAGTAGACCTGCACTCTCATATTAAATGTAATTATGGTTTAATAGTCACTAATCATGTATTAGACTTAATTAATAAATGCCATAATTTCTTAAAATTTTCTGCCGGAGCTAGGGCTCGAACCTGCGACAAATTATGCTGTTCGCAGCAATTATTTTAGTCTGCTCAACTCCTAAATAACATTCAACTACTTCATGACTTATTTAGTTAATTAACTAACAGCAAAATTAAGAAAACTATGTAAAACGTGGCCAGCAATCACAATACTTGACAATGGTGCTGGAAACTTCTTTAAACCCCAAACTTATTAACGGCGCTAAATTACAATTAAACATAATTTTAGTCACAATCAGTTTTCTTATTCAATGTGTTTCTCTGAATTAATTCTTATTTTATTAGAAACGTTGTCATTAATAAGAAATAACAAACTCTAGTATTAATCGTTTCCAACTAAAATCTTCAGATTTATTTTTTAACATTACTCGATTTTTTAAGCTACCTATAGAAACATTTAAACTCTTAATTTGGCAAAAATTGCATAAACACTAACACAACGCTCATGTTTATTTATGAAACGTTATTCTGCACCACCATTCTGTTATTTAATATTAGTAATAATAAATGTTCATTTTTTGCATTGCAAACTTAACATTTACTATGTAACTTAATTCAATACTAATATTGAAGAAAGTAATAGTATAAACCAAAATTAACAAAAAAGTCTTAATAAACATAGGTCCACAAAGTAACAGTTTTGGATGTTGAATGTTATTCTTTTTTTACCTCTTTTTATTTTTCAAAAACTTGCAGTTTTTTATCATAGTTAGCTGATGGTTTGTAAAATAAACATTTAGTATTTGACTGTTGTTGTCAGTGCACAAGTTTTCGTTTACTATTGCTACTCTAACGCAGAATTAGCCGACATGCATTTTATGTGCTAATGAGATTGCAAGAAGTTAAAGCTTATCCAAATCGCTAAATTCCTTCACATTGTATGTTTGAAAAAATTCACCAAAAATTGCATAATACTGGTTCATTAAGTAAACAGTGCCTGCCATTTATCTGGCAGACCAAGGACGGTATCTAATCTTAGAATCCACTAAAAAGTATAAAGCCGAGTTAACACAAAACTGAGTTAATTATCACAATACGCATGTTTAGGCCGACAAAAATCCTAATGCTTTAATAGAATCTAAACATCATTTATAACCTTCTTCAGAGCTAAGTAACACATTAAAAATTATTGTTGTCAATAAACTCAACAAAGAATCCATTCTTGTGAATAGATTTTCATACATTCCTTGGGATAATTCTGGATAGTTAAAAATTAGGCTGCTAACACTGCACGCCATTAGTAAAACCAAATTTGATTATTACTCTTGCGTTAGAAAATGTATTTAAATAACTCAATTGGAATAAAAGAGGTATTAATATTAAAGATAAAAACATGCAATTTGCATCTGACATAGTTCTGATTGGTAACAGCATTAGTGAAAACACACCCAGCTACAAGAGCTTAACCAAGCTTCCAAAAAAGTTGAACTAAACATGAACATCGAAAAAGTAGACAAATATATCTACCCTATCCTAAATAAAACTAAGCAAAGAAAAAGATATTCCAACTTACTTAAAGACCAAAATGTTTGATGCATGTATACTGCCAGTAATGACATATGACTATAAACAACCCTCTTAATTAAAAAAGTGCAAAAAAATTAAGAACGACGCAGAGATCTATAGGCCGCGTAATGCACAACATAAGCCTGAAAAGCAAAATTACAAAAAAAAAATGCGAATTGACTTATCTTAAGTAAAGTTGGGTAGGACACTACAAAAAAAGAAGAAAAAGTGGCTTTACCAAAAACATATTAAAATGAAAAAAAATGGGGGAGTCTTATGTACAGCAGTAGACTTTGAATGAAAAAGAAGAATACTAGAAAAAGATACAACTTTAATATCAGCAACTAACCAAATTTAAAAACGACTAATACTCTAAACCATTCAATACTATTTCAACACAAAAATAGAACACATGTAAAAAATCGGTTAATTTTTTTTTACTGTCCAGTATTAAATGTCATAATAAAAAAAACTACAGAAAGCAATCAGCGTATGACTTAACTAAAACTTTCGTTCTAATATTTGTAGTAACTTACAAAAAGATAATCAGCAAAATAATAATTATACCAGAGACCATAACTGATCACAAGAAAAAATCTTTTTAATTTGAGAAAAACAAGCATGTTCAATTTTTTAACGTTACTTAGTTCTATGAAGTTTACCAAATATACATATAATGCTTGTATACTTATATAATTCGCTTCAATATTAATATATTTTACTTTTATTAGTATATTTACAACTAGAAATAAAATGGTAAAAATTCCATATCGTTTAATATATAATATTACCATTTTATCTATTTACTTTTTTTGCAATATCGGATTTCTCTTCATATTCAAAAATTAAACAGTGACGTTTGAGTAATTATAGCAAGTTCTGGCGCCCCGAAAATAGATAAATTGCAACGCATCAGTAATATCCATTTGTCCCCGACCTTAAACCATAGTCCATAGACGTAAACCACCCAAACAAATACTCCTGGAGAGTATTAGCTTTCGTTAGAAATTTGCACGGTTTCCAACGAATGCCAGTAATTTCGGTCTATTTATGGGCGACTTTGAAATATGACAAGGGAGCACAAATTTTAATGTGCCAAAACTTAAATGAGAATAATACATTTTCAGTTTCATATTGCAATGGTTTCAAAAATATACGATTAGATATTTCAAAGAACATTCGAGTCGTAGAGGAAGCATTTTATTTAATATTAATTAGATTTGAAATATATCAGCAGTAAATTCGTGTTGCTAAGATGGAAGCAATAAAACAAGTAGATATATAATTATTTTAATTTATTGATATAATATTTCTTTATGATGACATTTTTAAGCTGACGGTTAGAGTAGAAATCGGTGGATTAGATTTAGTTTTTTGATAGATTATACTTGCTTTTTGATTTAATTAGGATATAAATCTATAAATATTATTTATTATGATAGCAATAAATTAAAATATATTTTTAATTTCTTTATTCGCATTTTCAAACAGTATTGTTATGTTAATTTGAAAACGATATTCACAACCATTTGAATTAATAATTAAATATCGTCAAAACTATAATTGATAGAATTTCAATTTAATTCTTGTATTATGCAAGCTTGTTACTTTCAATTCAATTTTTTAAGTGACTATTTTTATTACTATCAAAAGTCATCAATTATAAATAGGCGTATATTAATCAATAACCGTTGACAGCATTAATCAAATTAAATGTAATTAAGCGTGTATGTAGATACTTTCTTTATTATTCACACCAACCATTTATTAAAAAATATGTTTATAAAATCCAGTATATAAAATTATATCTTGTAAATAATGACGAAGACGTTTTGTGGCAGTTTTAATTCGTTTCTGAATCTGGAAATCGTTTTATTTTTGTATTGGATTTTTATTGCTATTTTGTTCTTAATATGGACTAAATGTTTTCAGATTGATAAACATGTTGTTTAATAAGTATAATAAAATTCTTTTATAACCCACTTTATATATTTTATAGTAATGTTAGTACTTATTATGAATCATAACATAAAAATTATGTAGCACATTTTATGTATAATAATTATATTTAGTACTGATAAAATTTTATATTGGAATTTAAGTATGAAATAAGTTTACAGTTTATCTTTTAAAATCGAATTTTGTTTTAAATGATTAATTAAAAAAAATGTATCTCAATAAAATCGAGTATTCATTACTTATAATAATTAAAATATATATATATATATATAAGTTAATAAATAAATAAATAATTAAAATAAAAGTGTTTTATACAAAACAACTCTGCCATCGTGAGAATAAATCGATACTATCTGATACCAAGTACCATGTACAATTACAGTAACTAGAGTTATCTATCCACTTTCGTAATTGGCTATAAACAAGTTCTGTCGTCGTTCAACAAAAAATTCTTCGTAAACTCAATATTTCCAAACTGAAATCTGATGAAAGTAAAATGTACACAAAGTACAGTATGCTAGAAGACAAAGCAAATTAAATTATGAAAGCCTTAATTAGGTAAAAATAAGTAATCAAAAAAATTTGAAGTTCTATGCTTAATAATAATGATTGACATACAGGATGTTTCAGGAGAAATTATGCATACTGTAATATGTTATAGTATTGTTCATTTTGATTAAAAAATCAATTGTGTGTTCAATTCTCAATGATTATTGAGATACAGGTGCCCTAAAATAAATTGTCTTTTATTATTAGTTGACAACTAACATTAACTAGTTAACGTATTTACATTTTCTTACGGGTTTTGAGATGAAACAGCACGTGCTGCCCGCAGAGAATATGAAAGATGGTTGGTGTAACAACACCAGTTTCTTAGAACACCAAATAGTTGTTTTCATTCTGAACGTGCAGTTGAGCAAAATTTAAATAAAATAGAAGACTTTTTCATTCGGCAGAACGCCATCCATCTACAAGTATAAGAAGACTTTCTTCCCGTATCGGTATTCCTCGTGTAACAATATTTTTTTAGAACGTAGTGAGATGTTGGCTTCAACAAGTGGCCCTTGGACTAGCGCATGGCAATACCTTTCCGTTTTCTTCCCTGCGTTGGTCCTGCTGTTAATTTGTCACTAATGTAATACTAGTTTCACACAATTTGCTGCGGCAAAACGTGCAGTCCCGACCCATCTCTAAAGATAAAGAAGGTATAGAGCCCTCTTTATCTGTCCTACTTCCTACACTAACATCCATCATCCAGATTTGCCAGGTTTACTTCTAGTAAGATTCTAGAATCTCCGATTAGAGTTAGTTCTTCATGTCCCCTAGTTGCCAAATATACGCAGACCATTTTAAAATTTGCATTGTCTGCCAACCTCGAGATAGCGTATTTGCGGTATGGAAATTGCTTAGTCAATTCATTCAGTTTACTTTCCTTAAGCAGTAATTTTGGTAGACATAGCTGTCTTGGCCTTCTTTAATGTTTTGCTTCAATTTAACTTCTCGCTCCTTCTTTCTTTGTCTTCTTTGTATCTTGATATGTGTGTTTCTTTCCATTTTGGTTTATCTAAATTTAAAAGCTTCAAACTCCTCTATCGTTTTCCTCATTTTGCATAGTTTCTTAGTGCTCTCCATTATTTTTCGACACTCAAGTATATATTAATAATTGTGAATTTGTTGGTTTTGTTTTCAAATACTTTTTATAACTCTTTCTTATCTTTCTCTCACGCTTCGCACTCTACTACAGAATAAACATGTTTCTTCTTTCTCCATCTTATTAATTTTTTGTAAATACTTACCAAAGGCTCCATGTATAGTAACACATCGCTGGTTTATTCTCTACCCATTTTTTTTATGTCTGGTATTAGTTCCCTTGTCCATTCTCCTTTTCTCCTTTTTTTCACTGCCATCTTTCGATCATGTTCTCTCTTGCTTGTCTCTTTGCTTTTTGTTAGAGACAAAAATGGTAAAAGAAGGAACTAGCTTCTTTTACCATTTTTGTGTCTATACTTTCTTCTACCATCAAATCTGCAGGTAGTGTTGCCGCAATTACTTCTAGTGCATCCTATAATACCGTTCTGTAGGCCTTGCAGATTCTTAACAAGCTTTGCTTTCGTGACTCCTCTTATTTCTTTTCTGTTTTCAAAGTGTCTACCCATGTTTCTGCTGCGTCCAATAGTTGACTTCCAGCCGCCGTTTCTATGTAACAGTATGACAAACATCGTGTTAGCAAAGCAAACCTCAAACTAAAAAATCATGTCAGAAAATTGAAATTTTGTGAATGAATACATACCAATCGTCAATTAGTTCCACTAATAATATTCACCGATGAGAGGCCACAAAATGACAACAAATTAATTGGGCTTTTTGTATTCCTGCAGAACAATCTTTAATATTGTTAGAGAAGATTCCCTTACCACATAGGCCAAAATGATATTCCAACATGATGCCCCAAACCTCATTTATATAGAACGGTGAATCGGCCGTAGTAGTCCCATCAATTGGTTAGCCAAGTCTCCGGACTTTAGAAGCCACGAGAAAGGTAATGTTTATCAAGAAAAACTGAAACAGCTATCTTTAATTAGAACCCCACAATCTCGCCAGACTGCCGGTCGAAGAAATAAAATACACAGTTTCACGCTGAAAAAATGACCGGACTGGATTTACAACAACAAAAACAAGCCTGCCAGAAGGTGAAAAACGGAAAAAACATAAATTGGAATACAAATATTTAAAAAATTAACGATTAAATACAAGATAGTCAAGTATTAGTCTGCTCCAAAAATTCTGGGGGAGAAACTCACTGACTAATGACAAAAGCAATAAAATTAAAAATTTTTGGGGAACCCAAACTCGGTCAGCACAGCGAGAGTGGTAAAAAAAACCTCAAAAAGCATTGTATTAGCAATAGTATCAAAGAAGTTTCCCAATTGCTATCTCAACTAAATTGAAGCAAAAGCCAACAAAATCTCCATTTGAGGAAGAACTGATGAGCTGAAAAAGGCAAGGCATCACCTTGCTTTCAAGAATGCACCTTTAAAAAGGGTTTTTAAAAATGATGTGTAGATACAGCAAACTAAAAAGTGGTTCCTCAGTAAATTGGCAAAAAAAACCTGTTAGAGGGTAAACAGCTTCAGATCATTGATCAGAAGGACTTGCCTGATCCAAGAAAAGACATGACATGGGTACCGGGACTACAGTTGAAACAAGCAACTACACTAAACAGGTTGATAGTACAAAACACCGTCATTACCAAAACGTAGCAAAGTTGAAAACCAAATCCCAAAGGAATCCAACACATTTTACTTATAAACATGGGCTCTTGGAAAAAAGTAATAAACTCAGGTAACATTTGCACCTAGGTTTCTTCACAATAACCATCTGGGCTCTGTCCCATCCTAAAAAGGGTAGAGACGAACTTTAAGCAACAAGAACCGCCAAAGAGACAATGAATCAAAATCCATTGCCAGTCACAAAACAAAACTGTAACGGTAAGTTTAATGTCGAACATTGTAAAAACCAATGATTATCACCAATGAGCAGATTCCGCAGCCCTCAGTGCGTATATACGTATATCAATGTCGTATTTGACAACATTAATATCGCCCTTATCCAAGAACCTTATTATGATTATGGGACCTATATTTTAAAAACCTAGTAACAACTGAAGTAGTGATAGTAAGAAAAAAACATCAAGAAGGAGTTATCCCTTTTCTGATCTCTATGATCATCGATAGTAAGAAAGAACATCAAGAGAAAGTTATCCCTTTTCTGATCTCTACGATCAGCAGAAATTTCCACAACCTGCAAAGATATTGTAGCTTACAAGCAGTAAGAATAGTGCACCGCTGATCCTTGGCGCAATGCCATCACCCACCATCTAGCCTTGGAGAGCATAAACCTAAAACGTGAAAAACTCCTAATAGTATATTTATAGTAGAATACAATCTCAATATTATGAATTCGGTTCAATGTCGAATCAGAAGATAGGCGCCTTTTAAAATACAAAAACCAAAAAAAAAAAAAAACTAGGTTTAAAAATAAAATAATTAAAACACAAGTTATCCTATTCGGGGTCTGTCAAAAGCAACAAAAACGTCACACGAGTTAATGACAAGCCATATCTGCCAACTCCAAACCGCGTTTAAAGAAAACGCACATCCAACATCTTGGTAGAACAAAAAGCTTGACAAGGCAAATGCAAACATTTAAAAGCTGTTCAACAAAGCCAAGAAAAACAATAATTGGGCCACTTATAAAACCAGTCTCACAACACAAAACAATGCCAACAAAAAATTAAAAATAAAAGACACTCGATAGAAACTCCTGATCCAGAAGATCTAAAACTGCCAAATAAAAAGACAAACAAAACGGAGTGGGCAAAAACCATAAACAATCAAGGAACCTAAAATGAAGGTTCAACTCATACAAACCGTGTAGGAGCCGGCGGGTGACCACAATAAAGTGTACTTTTACCTTTACTGTTATGCTTTGTCAATGACGGCCTACTACAGATACTCAACAACATGGACTCCTAAGGCTATGCCAATAATCTCACCATCTTTGTACACGGGTTTAAGGCAACTGTTTCAAACATTATATAGAGTGCACTAAACAAAAAACTGGTGCGCAAAAAAGAAGAGGTATCAGTAGAAGATGTAGAAGCTATATACGCTTCCAATAACAAAATAAAGTATCTAGATCTACGCCTGACACCAGGCTAAACTACACTCATCTGGATAATATAACCACAAATGCCGTTCGGATGTTCTTTGCAACCAAAATGATAGTCAGACGCACAGAGACTGACTGATCAGATGACTATATACAGTGATGGTATAACCCATCATTACATATAAAGCCTTCGTATGAAGGGAAATGAAAACCCACAGAAGCTAAGGAAGTACTACTATCTTTACCGCAACTTTACTTGATTGTAATGACAGGGTAAAACAAGTAGCGTACAGGCTACATATAACTAAACACATAGTTCGGAACCCACAGACCTAGTATAACAATTTTTTTAGTGAGACAAATGGATACTCAAAATATAGCTAAGCAAATTCAAAAAAACTATGAGTCAAAAAACCAGCCTGGAACTGGAATCTACGAGATCAAAGACCAGAAAACTAAACTTTGCTATCTCTCTGCAATTATGCCTTGGATTTTCAGACAAAAATGGCTCATCGTCATAAACATAATAAGAACAGGACTACACTCTAACATACCGACAACCATCATGTCAAAAATTTAAGCAGATATTGCAGTCGCCAGTAATACAATCTAAACTAGTTTTGGCCTGCATAAACAGTCTAGAATCACTCTGAATACTAAAAACCAGATAGTAAAAAAAAATTCATAGCAATTTATTTTGCCAAAGAAAAAACAAGACCTGAACCAGCTTTCGGAGCCCCATAAAAAAACAAAAAAAAAAAAACAGAACCCAAAAACTTTGTATGGAAATGATACACTAAAGACTATTCCTAACAGAACCATCACATAATACCAAACTTTGTTCACAATACTGATAACTGGACACTGTGGTCATAACAATCTTATGCTTAAAATAGAAATAAAAATGAACTCCTATGCCGCGGGTGCATGAAAAAGATTCCACTACACTTGCTAAAAGAATGCATACCTTATAAACTACAACGCACAGGCTCCTTTGGCAAACAAAACCTAACCAAAGAAGAGTTAAAAGTAATCCCTAAGCAAATGATTCTGAACTTCATCAACAAAACAAAGCTGCTAATAAAGTAAAACGCCAGAGGTTCACAATAAGAATTAAAAAAAAAGAAGGAGCTTTTAATCAGTAAAAACCTGACACAAAAAGACAGTGCTGCCCAGTGGCTTTTAAAAATTGTCCTTCCCACGCAAAAAAAGTAAAAAACTTACAAAGCACATAAATTAGACAAACCGTTTTTGCAGTATTATGATCCAGAACTATAACAAAAAACACTAGCACAGCTATCTTTGGCTCTACCACAAAAAACCGTTATTAACTTAATATATAATATTCCACTGTTACGAACCTCCAAGAAGAATTATGATTCACATCAACCCTGCAAAATAAAACTCACAGCTCATGCTGCACAACCGCGATACTTGCAACTACAATTCCATCAAACTTGCAACCAGCTAGATCGAAATCCCGTTCAAAGCTAAAAGTCTGAAACTGTTTAAACAAAGTTGAACACAAACTTAACATGCATAAGCTATAACAACAGCAATTACCAATTATTATAAAAAAAAAGAAAAAAGCGGGTAATCCAAAAGGAAAGAGTAATCTCTAGCTAGAGAATGACATAAGAACCAAAATATCCCAAACTCGACTACAATAATCAGTTTGACACAGCTTCAAGTTGCCTTTGGGGTTTTGAATTAAATAGCCCGATCAGGACAAACAATTTTCAGATAAAAATTTATAAGTTTTGATGCACAAAGTTGTAACCTAAGTCAACCAAACACGCACCTATCATCAATGCGACCAGCTTCATTGCACATACCATGCACCGGTCTCACGATCAAGTGTTAAGAATAAACACCGTCTTAGTCACCCCACTTGTTTGTAGCACTTTTGGGAAAATGTATAATCATAATAAATACAATGCAAGACTCAATCACGTACTCCAAACACTGTTTAGGCATCAACGCTATCCATTATTTGAATAATGCTCTTAAAATCTTAACAGTGCTTTACCACAATCCAAAAAAAAGTTGCAGAAAAAATGAAAGTATTCATTCATTCATTGACAATGAGTTGACTCCACCAACCAAATAATTTATTTAACACTATCAAAAAGTGCAACAAAAAATTGCCAACCGCTATAACGTAGTCGACATATTCAACAAAACAAGCTTCGTACCTAGTGTACCCAACCTCAACGACATAAAAATCCATCAAAAATTAATCTTTTTACCAAAAAACCCCTTTCATTAAAAAAATCCTTTATATCAGTCACCTAACCTATCATAAAACTGGCAGAGATGCTTTTTATATTCAATTGTAGTGCATTTTTCATTGGCAGAAAATTTTACAAAAAATAGTAGTAAAAACTCGAATAAAGTCGTAACTAAATATAGTCAAAAAATATAATAAAAAACTGACTGACTTGCGCTGATTTGCCGCAATCCAAATGCAATTGGTAAACTAAGACAGTACCTACCTTAACTGTATTCCCGTATGTTTGAGTAGAACTATCATCGCATACTATAATTATACAAGAGAAAACGGCTACCCCACAAAAAATGAAAACAAAAAATTATGATATTCCCAATAAAAGTTTTAGATAAAAAAAATTATAAATCTTTAAAGAACTAACAAAACAAACTTATTTATATCATCAGATATCTACTTTATAGTAACAAATCTTCACAGTAAACGTGAGATAAACTTTGGATTTTGATTTTCCAGTTTTAAATTAATTAATAATTGTGTTGCAATTAATCCACGAGACGCCCGATAAATTAGTAAATATTAAAAAATGTTGAATACCATTTAATTATGACACATACACCAATAGACCAATTTTTTTAAAGCTTTGATAGAATTTTATACAAACTAAATAAATGCACTGACGCTATATTTTTTTTTTCAAATAGCCTATTCACAAATAATTTAAATGGAAAGAGCTAATCCGCTAGAAAGCTGACTATTATTATATTTACTACTTTGCGGGATAAACTAATTGAATATTTTTGACTGAATTCAAGGCGGGTATTTGTGAGTGGTTGATTTTTTCACAAATGAAAAATCATTTTTATTATTTAATAAAAAGCGTAATAATAGTCAATCCGAGGTTAAAACATGATTAGATATAAACTGAAGTTTTAATTAAGCATAAAACATAAAAAAGCGTGAAGAAATTGTAACACGCAAGTGCTTGCTTGTGTACTTTAGAGGACGCGAGTCCTCCAGGATAAATAAAATTAATTTCAAAATGTCGATATCTCAAAATAATTGTAAAATCTTACATCTATTTTGTAGATAATATCTATACTTAAATCGTTTTTATATGTTATATCACAATTTAAGAAACGCTTCATATAAAAACAATTTTATTAGACAAAACTATTTTTATACAAAATAATATGTATGCAACGTCTAAATGTGAAAACATGTTAAATACCAACCAAGTAGATAAGAAATAGTTGGCTATCTTGTTAATTTACTTAACATTTTCGACAATAAAATAGTTTTAGAAACAATTAACAATTACATGCTAAGTTTCTCTACTATTGAAAAGGCAATAGTATTATGAAAATAGGTTAAACTTTGTTGAAACTTCCCAGTAACCACTAACATTAAAGACGATTATTACTTTATTGCATTTACAAGAACTGCACCGCTATAAATGCATGGGTGTAAGTATCTATTTTATGCCCTGTAGTAAGCTCAAGCGTATATTGTAAAGCGTAATATATTTCCTTTAATGTATTGAATTACAGAACTGTTTTTGTTCAATACATTACATTTAGTCGGAGATTATTTTAACTTTAGTGCGTTTGTTGAATACTAATTCTAATCGCTTAATCTCGCAATTAGAAATGATTAATATTTTCTTGAACTGTTGATTGTACAATTTAAGTCACAAATGTCAATATTATTTTATATAATGTCATAAAATATAACAGTTTACTAATATTTAACCAAATTTTGTAATACATCTATATTAAATTGCACTGTTACTTGACCATCAAAGCAGAGCAGGGCGACTGCATTTTTTGTTTATATAATATAAATCAGCAGCTGACATGTTTTAAAATATAATAAAACCAGTACGCATGAAAGCAATAACTCAGCCAATTTTTAAAATTGTCTGTTGACGTTTGTTTTAATAAATAAATATAAATGTTATGTAAAGATAAATTCTTAGCAAATAATAATAATAAAGCCAGATTAATTTAAATGCTATTAAAGAAACGCCAACAATGTTTTTTTTTTTAAATTATGAAAAGATATTTTTGAATATTTTTTTTTTATTCTTGAACTAATTACATAGTTTAGTATAAAGGTAAGCAGATAAACATTAGAAATGATGTATTAGAATTATTAAATACAAAGTATTTATAATCCAGGTTATAATTGATTGCATACAAGATAAGTTTAATATAAAATAGATTACAAAGATGTAAATTCTTAAATTAGAATAATATAAAATAAATAAAACACATTTACTATGTACAATATGACAAATATATTTTAAAAAACCGTAATTTATTTCAACCTTCACAAGACCATCATCGGGCGATGATACAAACAAGTATTAATATAAAAGTTTTTTTTTCAACCTCCTACGATGTATAAAAATTTTTAACTACAATTTTTAAACTCAACTTTTGATATTTTTGAGGTAAACTCACATAAGAAGTCTTAAAAAGGCTGTTTTTTGATCATTAAGATACACAGAAGAACGCGTGTAGTAATATCCCGTGGGGAGTTGCTAGTCCTCCATCGGGCGCGTCCCCGGGTTGCGGATAGGGAAAAGCCTTCAAGATATTTGTGGTACCGAGAAAATGAAATACTCGGCGCCTACCAAAACTAGCAACTAGTCTAATCCGGAAAGGCCGGCTGCAATCAGTGTCGGTTCCCACAATGGGCGGCTGAATCCAACCCAAACTCACTCAGAATGACTAGGCACAAACAAGCTGCCAAAAAACACTACATATCGCAA
Organism: Tachinus rufipes; assembly: GCA_963932245.1. Classification (NCBI taxonomy): domain Eukaryota; kingdom Metazoa; phylum Arthropoda; class Insecta; order Coleoptera; family Staphylinidae; genus Tachinus; species Tachinus rufipes. The sequence goes on along the minus strand of OZ010741.1, from coordinate 35,652,514 downwards.
CGTACAATGTAAAATCAATAGCTTCAGAGAAGAGATTAGAAGAGCTGAAACACGAATTAAGAAAAATCAAGTGGGATATACTTAGAATTAGAGAAACAAGGAGAATAGGAGTACAGAGTGAAATATTAATATCAAGGCACACTATTGTCTGTGTATACTTATACACACAAAAATAGCACCGTATGTAAAAGAAATGTAAGCAATATCGAATAGAGTTATACAGGGTGTCCCGTGACTCGATGCGCATAGCTTAATAGCTTGAACCATTTTAAGTCAAAAATGCCTTATGCACTTTTATTCAAAACTCATTAGTTATAGAGTTATGGGCAATATTAAATTCAAGGGAGCGTAAAGATAAATCTTTTATTAAAGTCTTTGTTCAAAATGTCCTCCCGCTGCCTCACAACACATTCTTGCTCTTCTAACAATTAAAGACGTAGCTCTTTGAATACTATCTGGGTTTTCTCGTATGAATGCATCTCTGGTTTGTGGTTTATTAAAATACACCAAACTTTTCATGTGTCCCCACAGATAGTAGTCGAAAGGCGTTAGGTCTGGTGACCTAGAAGACCAAAAAACTAAAGATCCACCGGTTAACAAAGATGTTATTTAGATATGTTCTTACATTTATACTGAAATGTGGAGATGCGCCATCCTGCTAAAATCACATATTAACTCTATTGTAAAGTGGTACATCCTGCAATAATTCTGGCATCTCGTTTTGTAAAAAAATTAGATAACTTGCAGATGTTAAATGTTCTTTAAATATGAATGGCCCAATAAGACGGTTATTAAGGACCCCACACCAAACAATCACTGAAAAGCAATGTTGAAAATGCAATTCCGTAATTTCAAAAAGGTTTTCAATTGCCCATAAATGTGAATTCCTCCTTGTATTCGTGATTCAATACAATAAAGTAATAGAGATAATAAAGGTTGCTGCAAAACAACATGCAAAATCAAAACCGAGCAAGAAGAATAAGCTGAGTGACCAAACAAAACAAATGTTAGAGAAACGAAGAACTCTCATAATATAAAACAAAAGAAGCACAGTAGAATATACGGAAATAAACAAAAAGGCAAGAAAGATATTAAAAGAGAATATAAGAAAACACAAAACTGGTTTGGCCCAGAAACGATTAGAAAATAATAAAGGCATGAAGATCTTTAGAAAACAAACCAATACAAAAAAGAAATAACAAAAAATAAGAATAAAGAAAGCCTCGCAGTGAATAATACAAAGAAAATACTAAAAGTCACAGAAGCGTTTTATAAAGATCTATAAAGAGTGGTCCATCTGACAGGTCTTTCCCGTAAGAAATCTTGACAGAAAGACAGTATCATATCTTCGCGGAACAAAATGAATCGCTTTACGCTTGAACAACGTTGGAAACTATTGTAAACTTATTTCCAAAGTCAATGTTGGAACATCCACTAGCCATCGATCTCAACAACTCAAAATTTCACGCACCAGCCTGATGAGAATTTTGCACAAAGACCTCGCATTATTTGCTTATAAGGTCCAATTAACTCAGCAATTGAAGGCACACGATCATCCAGTTCGTTATCGCTCCTCAGTTTGGGCCTTTGAGCAGCTAAAAATAGCGTCTCTCAGCGGCTATGTTAACAAGCAAAACTGTCACATCTGAAAATCGAAAACCCACATGTAATTGTCGAGAAGCCAATGCATCCTCAAAGAATGACTGTTTGGTGCGGATTTTGGAGCGATGACATCATTGGCCCATTTTCTTTGAAAATGCTGCTAGAAACGCCATTTTGGTCAACGGTGAGCGCTACAAAAGATAGATAAACAATTTTTTGCAAAAATTGAAAACATAGACTTAGACAATCTTTGGTTTCAGCAGGATGGCGCGTCATGCCACACAGCCCATGCCACAATCAATCTTTTGCGCGCCAAGTTCGGTAATCATGTTATCATCCGTCTCGGCAATGTCAATGTGGCCAATTGACATCGCCGAGATGCAGCAATTTGACGCCGTTAGACTTTTTTTTTGTAAGATGCCCTTAAGACAAAAAACCGTCACCAAAGTTTTGCAGTACTGAGTTAACAGGATGCGCTACTGCAAAGCCAGCCAAAGTAGCCACATGAATGAAATCGTGTTTCATAAAAAATTAAAATGTTTATCAAAAAAATTAATAATATACCGAAAAAAAAAAATTGAATTTTAAAAAGAGATCACTAAATGGACCACCCTTTACAAATCGAAAATTAATAGTGACATCAAAAAACAAAACAAAAAAAAAAGTTAAAAATGTGAACTCGGAAAACATCCCGCAAATAGACAGAGCAGAAATAAGAAGTGCTCTAAAGAATATAAAAAACGGCAAAGCAGCAAGGAAAGATGAAATTCTAGCAGAAATGATGAAATATGGAAAAAAAACAATCTTAGAAAAATTTGCTATTCAACCAATGTCTAGAACAAAGAAAAGTCCTGGAAGGATGGACAAATCCTATAGTTGTATTACTATACAAAAAGGAAAATAAGGAAAGTCTAGAAAACTACAGACCTATTAGTCTGCTATCTCAGGTGAACAAACTTTTCTCAAGAATCATCACCAATCGACTAATAAATTATATTTATACCAATCGAAAGAACAAGCCGGCTTTAGGAAGAATTTCAGTACCATAGAACATCTACAAACTATGATGATCGTAATTGAAAAGGTAACAGAGTACAACATCCCCCTATAAGTAGCGTTTGTAGACTATAAAAAAGCCTTTGATACGGTAGAATTGTGAGCAATCAAGCTCTAAAAAACGCGAGGGTCGACCACAGGTACGGAAATCTTATACAGGATATATATAAGAACGCAACGCTTCAGATAAAAATGCACAAGAACACTGAAAAGGTCACAACAAAAAAGGGAGTAAGACAAGGCGACCCAATCTCACCTAAGTTTATCACAATGGTATCAGAAAGGAAGATGCTCCAACATCTAAGATTTGCAAAAAATATTGTAATATTTGCAAAAACTAAAAAAGAACTACAGAGTATGCTAAACAAAATGCTTGCAGCATTGCAAAGAGTGGGACTAGAGATCAACTCAGTTTATAACAAATTCACACAATAAAGATACCACCATAAAAATAGACAATCAGAAAATCCGCAAGGTAGAAAAATACAACTAGTTAGGTCAACAAATAGCAATAGAAAAGGCAAACCAAGAACTAGAGATAGACAGGAGAATAAAATTAGGCTGGGCTGCATACAGCAATTTAAAACATGCTCTAGCAATGGACATACCACTCAGTCTAAAAGCACAGCTCTATGACCAGTGCATACTACCAGTACAGACTTATGGTGCTGAGACATAGATTTTTACAAAGAAAATTCTAAATAAATTGCACATATATCAAAAAAGAATAGAAAGGAGAATACTGGATATAACTGGGATCTAAACTGGTTCATGATCGCACAAGATCGACAGGTTTAAAAAAGTAAAAGGGATGGTTATCTCCAAAGGATAGAAAATAACCGACTGAAAAAGAAAAAGAAGAAGTGATATAGCCATGTATAGCATATGCGATTGATTCAACTGGCAAAAATAACAAAATCAGAGATTTCATTTGTATACAAGAAACATTTTCCTATAAAATTCATTAAAAAAAAAAACATATTTTATACTAAATTTATATTAAATCACTCGGAAAAAATAATTGTTGCATAAAATCTGCACAAAAAAAAAATTTTCTCATCAAATTTATTAAAAAAATACCATTTTTAAACTAAATTTGTATAAAATCATTAAAAACAAATAATATTGCATAAAATCTGCACAAAAATTACTTATTTTCTTCTAAAATTTATCAAAAGTTACCGTTTTTTATGCTAGATTTGTACAAAAATGTTAAAAAAACTAATTGTTGTATGAAATTTGCACAAATTTATCAAAAATTACCTTTTTTTATACAACATATGTATAAAATCGCCCAGAAAACCTAATTGTTTTACGATACTTGCCCAAAAATCATAATAAATTACCATTTGTGATACTAAATTAAGAAAAAAATTGTTTCATAAAACTTATCATCAATATTTTATACTATTTTTGTATAAAATCACTCAAATAGAAAAGCTAATTGTTGTATGAAATCTGCAAAAAAAAACTTAAACTCATAAACTTCATCAAAAATTACTATTTTTTATACTTATAATATAAAATCGCTCAAAAAATGTAACTGTTTTAAAAATTGTTTTAAAATTGCAGAAAACCTAATTCTTTGCATAAAATTTGCAAAAAAACAGTTTTTTTTACAATAAAAATTGTACAGAAAACTTAATTGATGTACAAATTGTTCTAAAACAACGCAAAAATTATATAAAAATATATTTTCTCATAAAATTCATCAAAAATGACACAAAATTGGCATTAAAAACTACTATATTTGTATAAAATCGATCAAAAAAGCTACAAAATTATTCTAAAATTGCAAAAAATACCAATTTTCTTATAAAATTTGTTAAAAACTACACAAAGAAAATTCCTCAAAAAAACTAAATGTTGCATAAAATTATTCTAAAATGACAAAACAAATCATAAAATATAAAAAAAAAACATTAAAACTGAAAATTTTAACTCTGACTCCAAAATCATAAACGTTAGGCATTAATAAACAAGATATTATTTGATAGATGACGTTATTATCAAGGTAGGTTGGACCTGTACACATAGTTTAAGAGGTAGGATATAAATAAAACCCTTTCCAAGCGCGTCCTCGAGTGGCGGATAAAAGAATTTCACATGCAAACCAACACGATGGCCTTGTTTTGGGAATAAGTCTACCACCAGCTTTTCCACTTCTTACCTCTGTAAACTGTCAACCTCTCTTGACCAAACTTTTTGGTCTAACCTTGACCCCATTTTCAACAATGCTATTAGGCTAGGGAATCAAAAATCTATACACTATTTCTACAAATTAACAACGCCAGGTTAAAGTAAACATAAAATAAACAATTTAAAATTTTTAAATAAATTACCCCAAGTGTGCAGTTAATAGTGCAAAATCATGCTGCGGGTACAAACCAGGCCGCTCCTATAATTCTGAGAAAAACATACCTGACAATAACCAAAAACTACAAACTTTCAAGGAGCGGGCTGACAAAAGCTAAAAAAAATTGGCAGCCCAAAAAACGTAAACAACCAAAGAAACCATGATAGTAAATCCAAACAATTCTTCAAAACCATATACAAAGCAATAACACTAAAAGAGTACCCTAAATGTCACTCAATGCTAAAACGTTAAAATCTATTAAATTATCTATCCTTGGTAAGATCGGTAAACTGATGAAGAAGCATGCATCATAAACCATTTCATTAACCAAAAAAAAGCTTTGCAGTATATCTGCTAAAATAAGTCTTATAGACAAGATATTTGGCCTGAAAAAACCAGCAGATTAAAAAAAAATATGTATATGTATACTAGTGCTACAACTACAACTGGGCATTCTTTTAAATAAGCAATAGATGCAGAACAGTACCTAGCACCAAGACTTGGCAAATGGTAAAACTTAAAACCAAACTTCAACATTTCATCTCATAGATATGAGCAGCTGGGAGAAGATAAAAACCCTAATAAGCATCTAAAATTTACCAAAATAACCTTCCAAACACTCGGCGTTAATAGTCTTATTAGGCTGATACGCCAAAAATCTAAACTAACTAACCTTCCAAACACTGTCTTGTCAGTGGTTTTGTCAAAAGACGCCGCGTTTCATAGCAAAACATGCACTAAACCTATCTTTGATATAGTAACCATTGGTTAACCAAGGTGACTGAAGTAGCAAATAGGATTAAGGTGGAAGTTATTCTCCAATCCGGATAATTTCCTAATGGCCTGGTTACACAATACGAGTTGCTGACCTGACAGTGGACAGCTACTGCGTGAGGCAAGTAAAAACAAAAAATGTTACTGTAACTCGGATGCTAGGTACCGACTTGCACATGGCAGTAACTTGTGATGATGCAAGTAGCTGCACTGAGTGCACCAAATTAAATTACCGACATCAACCCAAGAAATAAGGAACTTTTAAAATACATTTTGAAAACTCACATAGTCATTATGAATAAAGGTAACTCGTCCACCGGTAGAAATTATAGACACTAACAAATTATAAAGTAAGTGAGGTAATCAAAAAGTAGAACATGTCAACTAAACCTTCAGTATCAGAACATTAAATTAAAAAAAAAAAACGATCTTATTTTAAAGAATATCTTTTATTCCTTCAAGTAAGAGCAAAACAAACTAACTGAGATTAGTATGACAAAATACTAGTTGGTAAAATTGGGGGCTGTCCAAAAGCAGCAAGAGTTAATAACATACATGTGTGTTAGCACCATAAAAACAACTTTTAAATAAAGTTGCAGTGTCAAATATACCACAAAAAAAATACTTGGTGCAATAGGGAACTTGAACAGAAGAGCTATTCAACTATGTCAAGAAATCCGGTGGCTGAGCCTCATATAGAACCAACACTCACAGCGTATACAAATGTTATAAAATATAAAAGAACCTCTTAAAAAAAACATGTGAGAACCTTCACAACACACTCACATGCTCTCGCCTCCAGAAATCAAAGTGGAAAATGCACTAAAACATTGAATTCATGCTGATAAAAAAAACTACACAAAATTGATAAAAAAAAACTGCAAAAAAATTCTTTGGTTTTCTTCAGACACATAAGTTTAAATCTGACTTGCAAAAAGCTGTTATTTTATGCACAGTTGGGTCATTAATTCTTTAATTATTGTGTCCTATATCCTTACCAGCCTCGTAAATGGTCAACAATCTAGTTTTGAGAAACAAAGCGTTCGACTTGAGCTTCTGACTTCATCTTTCCTTGCACAATCAATTTATTCAAAGCCTTAGCGTATGTCTCGGTGGTACAGTTCAGCTAAATATCATAAAAAATTTATTTTCGTTATACATTTTTTCTAGTTGGCGACAATATTTAAGAATTGGCAAAAATTGTTTTAAAGTTTTTAAAATGTATTAGAGGAACTTAATAAATTAAGTCATTTTTTTTCAAATTATCATGCACTATAGTTTATAAATAATATTTAATTACAGTCTAAAAAAAGATTACCAAATATGTTCTGTAGTTTCAAATAATATTCTATAATACTAAAAATGCAGCTTAGAAAATACGCCTAAAGAATGTTGATTCAAATAAATGTACAACATTTCATTCAAAGATTTTGGTGCAAATATTATAACAGCTACTGTCAGGAGTAATATTCGTATGCAAAGAAAACTTGTTGAGCGTAGTTTCAAATAACTATTATAAACTTATCAAACAATATAGTTTAATATTATAGTTTATAAACTACTAATCTAGTCACGATATATTAATATATCATAATATACATAACATAAAACAAATTAAATTTTTTATATACTAGACATAATTTAAAGATTAAACTATTAACTAATAGATATTAATTCTATATTACTTATATAATTTCAGTTTAAGCCCAATCAATTGGCATCATTTTGATAAATAAAACTTGTGCAATGTTTAAGTGTTCACACGTTTGTCATTTTTGTTAATATCATTTATGAAACACCCAATTGCCGCTTTAATATTGAGAAAGTCGGATTATACGTATTTTTATTGCTCCAAAGGAATATTTAGATCAAAGCATCTGAATCAAATTAAATTAAATTGATGCAAGTGTTTGATTTTTTGAATTATTTATTTCCATTAAATTATTATTTAACCTTATTTAAAATTTCTACAAATGAATATAATACATGCAAACCGTTTTAAAGTTTCGTAATGGGGGTGAATAATTTATGTGACGTAGGGTCGAATGTTTCAGCAGATGAGCTGGTTCGTGGAACGCCCATGACTTGAAATTTTTGTGAAATATTTCCCTTTTAATGAGCCACTTGCAGGGCATTACTATTTATTTCAAAGCCGTAACAATAAAGAGGAAACAATTAGCAATAAAATCTATTTCGGAAATGAATGCCCCTAAGAACAAAGAACGTGGTTTTAGTGCCATATAAAATTGTATTGCGGGATTATAAAAGAAAAATTAGTGCGGGCCGACATTTGTTCAGATAAATCGGAAATTTCACGGTGCGGTTTTTTTAATTTCAGGTATACTGTTAAGAATAAAAACAGATGCTCCTGAAAATGATTAATTCAGTTATGACCACTTATAAATTTGCAGAAACAAGTATTGTTACACTAAAATACATTATTAATTTAATTAACTTATGAGATAATAAAATGGGCTCTCAGAGTATATTCATTTCCAATAGTAATGATTTTTTGTGTAGTATGTATTTTAAAGTTAAATCCGTATGGATATGCTTCCATTAGGCTAAGATGAAAGAGTAGATTTCTATAAAGTTATAAACATATTTATCATAGTTTGTATGTAACCACTGCTCAAATATAATAAAGTATCTCTATGCATCCTATAGTCAATTATTTTGGATATAATATGTAAATAAGTGGTAACATTTACTTCATTATATAAAACCTTTAAATTAGAGAGTACAGTAAACTCAGGTACGGGAATATCCAGCAATGTACATACAACCAACCTATTGATACACTAAAACAAGCTAGTAATTACCCGCCTCTCCTAACAATCGTTTAATCAATGATAGAATGCAAAACGCTTGAACTAAAATGTTTTTTTTTTGTAAATGTCGGTCATGCATAAACTTTTCAGATATTTCATAAAAAAGTGCATTTTTACTAAAATTCTATAACAAATGTATAAGCAATCTTTAAGCTGTCGCACTTGAGAGAGAACTTGTGCGAGTATATAAAATAAAAGCTTCCGGTGGTGCGTTTTATAATTGGTTTATGTTCCTTGATTGCACGAGACGCACTCATATTAAAACATTTAGTTTTTTAATACTTTTTTTTTAAATTTAATTATTTAACGTCGGTTTATTTCTGATGCCAAGTCTAATCACCGACGCCAGAGGTTAAGACTACTACATCTGGGAATTTTGCCGCAAATTCAGGAATTTCAACCTAAATTATTGGGTTCTTTATCGTGCACGCAACATCAAGGCAGTACACGGGACCTACTAAATTTTCTCTTCTTATCCGAAAGAAGGCGTACTCATCACAACACATTTTTTCTTAACCAGAAAAACTGACCCTCCAGATAAGGAATTTTTAATACTTAAAATTATTTTAAGCGTCTTACTGGCCCAATCAAATGTTTCTTAAAGCCTGGTTACACAGAGCGAGCTAGCATCCGAGCTGGTCTAGTCAGTTACTTGCAGTGCAGCACCGTGCGACCCCATCATACGATAATGGCGAGGGAAAGTAGACAAAAGTAACTTCTATGATGCGGTCACACGATGCCAGTAGCTGCACAGCAGTAACTGACTAGGCCAGCTCGGATGCTAGCTCGCACTGTGTAACCAAGACTTTAGTTTCTTGGATGTCCTTTGAAATTAATAAAAATTATTTTATCTGCAATCATGCAAGTCAAGTATATTGTCCTTTTACTGCTAAAATCTACTGGCGTACTTCATGGCTTCACAAAGAGGTTAATTTCCTCTAGTTCTCAAAACCGTTCTATTATTGTCGCCAATCGTTGATGACTTTAAAATTACGTATCCCTTGAACTGATCAAAGCTTACAGGTTTTATCGGCTAACTTGTTGCCTTTTATAGAAAGATAGTTCTTCGTCCAAACTCGGCTAACCGGAGTACCAAAGTTTGTGCGGACTAGACCAGCAAATCAAATTGTAAGTAGACGTTTTACCAACCGCAATGCAGATCAGCAAACCGTCAAAGTACAGTCGTTTATTGACAGGTCTAACCAACAAAGCTGCAATATCGCTCACAACAATCGCAAAAAAAAACACTGATCGTTGACGTCTAAAATTGCATATTACAAAGTCATATCCATACACCTTGCTTTAAACGCAAAACTGCTATCCGCCTCGTACTTAGCTAAAACACAGCAACTTCCTAGCATCTACACCAGAGGGTTATTCATCATCTTTTCTAAAATTTTGCTAGTGTAGCAGGTAAGCAACATTGGTCTGTAGGTGTTGACATTATTTGGAAAAAGATAATAGTATCTTTACGACATTTCGTGTAGACGCCGCGCTTCCAAATCTGGTTGTAAACACTCCATAATGCGAGAAAAAAGCTGCTTTATAATCCAATAAAGCACGTCGTCTGGGTCCAAAAAGTACTAATGCCGTTAGTATTTGTTTAAAAAAAAAAACAATAAGTTATAGAATAAAGTAAGTTTTTTGATGACAGAAGATCTGAAAAAAAAGAAATACAAAAACTAACCAAACCAGCAATACTAAAATCTGAAGTTATACAAGCCATTAAAACCAGCAACATAGGGAGAGAATGCGGTCCGGATGAAATATACACAGAGATAGCATCTACACCAAAGGGTTATCCCATCATCTTTTCTAAAATTTTGCTGGTGTAGCAGGTAAGCAACATTGGTCTGTAAGTGTTAACATTATTTGAAAAAGATAATAGTAACTTTACGACATTCCGGGTAGAAGCCGCGCTTCCAAATCTGGTTGTAAACACTCCATTATGCAAAAAAAAAGCTGCTGTATAATTCAATAAAGCACGTCGTCTGGATCCAAAAAGTACTAATGCCGTTAGTATTTGTTTCCAAAAAAAAAAACAGTAAGTAGTCAGTGTAATCGCCAACACGCCATTCTCTCATGATTGTTCCATATTTTCAACAACTTGCGACGCACAATAGCGCCATTGTTGACTTCGAGGCCCTTTTTAAATAAAATTGTAAGCCTACTCGAATTGCACCTGCAGATTGACACTGCTGCACTTAAGAATAAATACATTTGCTGCCTAGGCAATACAATCAATAATAATCCTTGAAGCAGTCTTGGCATCCATTACCCTTTGATTCTAGTAAAACCAGACCAGCTTAAAAAACTTTGTTAATATAAGCGGTCAAAACATCATCTACAGAAGACAAACTATCTGACATTGATAATGGGTTAAAAAATGATTGCTGCGTATAGGTCCACAATAGACGTGTAGCTAGACGTGGAGACAATAGAAACAAATCAATTGCTAATAAAATTGTTTTCTTACCTTAAGTATGTGAAGGTAAGGTAAGGCCCGTATTAAAAAATCCTGCGTCGCAACATCTGCGTTTCATACTACCTTAAACTTTTAAGCTCCTGTATAGTCATATTTATAACACAACAAATACATGAACAGGGTGGGCAAGGTACAAATATGCAAAACATGTGTCCGCAGAGCAATAACATACGGAGCAAGAGCCCGAGCAGAAACCACAAAAACAAGAGGAAATATTGAAATAGCAGAGGTGCAAATGCTTAGAAACATAAAAACCAAGTACTGACAAAGATGCAACACACAATATATAGTTAAATAAAAAAAGGCAAAGAAAAAAACTTGGAATGAGCACTTGACAAAGATGAAAGACCACCGGATAAAAAAAATAGCGTGAAAATAAAGAAAAGAAACACGAAGACCACTTGGCAGACCACAAAAAAATAAAAAAAGTGCGGAACGACAACTAAGAAGTAAAGTTAAAAAAAATAAGCCATCGGCTTACTACAAGATTAAAAAGAAGAAGAACAATACCACTTTAAACAATAACAAAATTTCTACACGGCCAAGACAACATCTACGGGAACAAACTATCTGACCGTTTCACAATAAATTTATTTAGTACTAGTAAAAGCATGCCATCTTTATTACTTAAATCTTTTTAAATTTTTTTATAATTTATTTGATATAATTACAATTTTTTTCTAATTTTCTCTTTTAACTATACTTTATTCAGTGAATAAATTATTGAAAAAGTTTTATTAACTCCATGAATACATTAGGTACATAACGTTTTTAGTTTACAACATCCAAAACAATTTCACGTATTTTGAAAACATGTTTGGGGCACAAGGACGTGGAACTGCAACAAAAAATCAGCTGACCACTCAAAAGTCCCTATACCACCAACTGCTGCAATGTATGCTAATTCAATTGCAATAAATGTTCCTAGCATAAAACTAATAAATCTGATTTCAGCCTATAGTCGCAAAATAAGCAACTAGTAGTATCTATACCTGAATGCTATACTAAATAATCAGCTTCCAACTATTGTTACAAGAAACTTTAAGTAAAAAATCCAGCTTGGCACAACAGACTACCAAATGCTAAAAGCAAGTATTTTTTAAGCAAAAGCTATACCATACTTAAGCCAGATATTTCAGCTTGGGCTTCTGTTTCAGATATTGATAACCTTAATCAAATCATAGTCTCTTAGTCTTACATCTCTATGACACAAAGGAGGAATGATCAACAAGACCGACTGGTCTTTGATTTTTAAGTCTTAAAAAAAGCAAACTATTCAAATGGTTGAAAAAGTCAACAGCGCAGCGCAGTTGATAATTTTACTAGTCTTATTTCGTTAGCTATAAAAAGACTACTAAAGCTTTTTTCAAAAATGGTATCAAATTGCCAAAAATATCTAAAATCTCATGACACTACGACAACGACAACTTAAATCGACATTCCGCTAAAGCAATATGTAGCATGCGGCATTGACCCACACACAGCCATTCCATTAAAGGAAGACGTAACGACAAGAAACTAGTCTCTTTGCCGCATGCTACTTGTTGATTGTTGTTGCTGAAAAGCATGCGTCACCTTTTGGCTTGATTCAAAGTGCCAAACAGTGTTGTCTTTATCCAACAGTCAGCGGATCAGTGAGGTTTGTATTGTGCAACATAGACCAAAAAAATGAATAATAATGATATTAAAATAAAATGTTAAAACAGTTAGCGAGTAAATATAATTGTAGGGTGATTAAGATAAAACATAAAATTAAGAATTTGTGTTCAACATACCTTCTTGAGCAAAAAAACTTACTCATATGCCAACAAAAAAAGGAATGGTTTGCATTAGAGCTTTTTAGTAGAAGTCGATGTACCTAAATCAACATTGTCAACTGGTGCTAGCAGTGATAAAGAGGACTTTGAGATAAGTTTTTTCTTTAAATAAGTACATAAATACTTATAGGTATGTAGCGTGTTTAATACATTGTATTACTTTTTTAATATGGTTTTTTAGTAAGTAATCCATGTTTTTATTTTGTTGATGTTATTAGCAACAAAAATAGTTTTGTCAGAAAAAATATATTTTATATTAGAGAGATGATGTAAAAAATCATTTCTATTAATTTGTTAATATTTTAAATTAAATTTTATTATTTACAATACATATTCTGTAAATGAAAGATGTAAATTAAATTAAAATTTATTATTTACAATAAAATTATTATGGCTATTCTACAAATGATAGTTATTCTACAATAAATAGCTATAAATTGGTGACCCCAATCCTGGAGTTGGCCCTCGTTATCCCGACGTTTGGAATCCTGGAGTTGACCCCGATATCCCGACGTTAGGAATCCTGGAGTTGACCCCCGTTATCCCAACGTTTGGAATCCTGGAATTGGCCCCCGATATCCCGATGCCCCAATATATGACCCAGGTCTTATTTTAAAAGGAAAAAATAATAAATTAAATATTGGACTATTAAGGTAGATTTTAAAATTAAAGTTCTTATGACTTCAGATAATCTTTCACATGCTGATTTGGCAAATTAAATAAATTGTTGAAATTTCAACAATCAATTCAGTTAATTCAATTTCGAAAGAAAATGATCAAGATTCTTTACAATCGCAAATTTCGAATTTAGAACAGCAAGTTAAGAAGTTAACTAAAATTATTTCAACTACTCTTAGGTCCCGTTCTCCTTCGAGAACAAGATCAACTTCAAATAAGAGTAACAACCAAGATTCAGATTTATGTTGGTACCATTATAATTTTGCTGATAAAGCTAAAAAATGTGTTCAACCATGTACTTATAAACCAAAAAACCCATAATTCCAATAGAAGTTGCGACTGCTTCATTGGAAGTTTTACCTAGTCGTTTATTTTATATTTTTGATATAGATATTAGACATAAGTTTTTAATCGACACAGGTGCAGCAGTTAGTATTTTAGCTATCAAAAATTTGTCAAAATTCAAATTAAATACAATGATTCTTTTAGCAGCAAATGGTACACATATCCAAACTTATGGATATCAAACTGTTAAAATCAACTTAGGGTTAAATAAAATCTTGTCTTGGCGTTTTATCTTAGCAAAAATAGGAAATTTAATTATTGGTGCGGATTTCTTAAGACACTATCATTTGATAGTTGATCTAAATAATAATAGGTTAATAGATTCTAAATCTTTCAGTTCTTGCAGTGGTGTTTCATCAAATATTTCAAAAATTTCTCCAATTTTATTAAACAGAAATTTAGACTCTTACAACAAATTATTAAAACTTTTTCCAAATTTAACTCTACCGTTGCAATTGAATGTTTAAGTTAAACACAATGTAACTCACTGCATTACAACTGAAAGATCACCTATATTTTTTAGACCTAGGCGCCTTTCTCAAGAGAAAATTAATACAGCAAAATTGGAATTTCAGAAATTATTAGACCTTGGTTTTGTGAGACCATCTTGCAGCAATTGGTTTTCACCTTTACATATGGTGCCCAAGTCAGATGGTTCTTGGCGTCCTTGTGGAGATTTTAGAGCTTTGAACAAAATTACTAAACCTGATCGTTAGCCAATTCCACATATTTAAGATTTTACAAACAATTGTTTTAATTGTAAATTTTTTTCTAAAATTGATCTTATTAAAGCATATCATCAAATTCCAAAGATATTTCAAAGACAGCAATAACGATCCCTTTTGGTCTATTTGAATATTTAAGGATGGGTTTTGGTTTAAGAAATGCTGCTCAACATTTCAAAGATTTATTGATAATACTCTTAGATGTAAAGTTTCTGCTTTGCATACATAGGTGACATTTTAATCTTTAGCAAAAATCAGAAGGAACACCTCATGCATTTGAAACAAATCTTTGAACGTTTAGATAGTAATGATATTAAAATTAATCCTGATAAGTGTAAATTTGGTGTTGAGGAAATTACTTTTTTAGGCAATACAATTTCATCATCAGGTATTATACCTGCACAAGATAAAACTAAGGCAATTCTAAATTATCCTCAACCAACAACACATCGTTCATTATTACGTTTTCTTGAAATGGTCAACTTTTATCATCGTTTTTTAAAATCAGGTGCGAGTATTCTAACACCGCTGAATGATTTTGCAACAATTAACAGAGACTCAAAAGATCTTCCTTGGACGCAGTCAACCACTGATGCGTTTGTTAAAATTAAAGAAGTGTTAGGTCAGCGTACAATTTTGGTTTTTCCTAATGATAAATCTAAGATTAGCATAATGGTCGATGCTTCAGATTTTGCAGCAGGAGCAGTTTTACAACAAGTATCTGCTGATGGTATTCAACAACCAATTTCATATTTTTCTCTAAAACAGAAAGAAAACATAGTACTTTTGGTAGAAAATTATTGGCAATTTTTTTAACCGTCAAGAAATTTCGTTACCTGGTAGAAGGACGAGAATTTTTTATTTTAGCAAATCATAAACAATTGATTCAAACAAAATTCTACTCATTACTCGTTACGAGAAATGAGAAACTTAGCTTCTATTTCTCAATTCACTTCAGACATCCTTTATATTAAAGGATCCTCGAATAAAGTGGCAGATGCTTTATCAAGAGTTGAGATAAATAAAATAGTAGATTCTTTGAGTCAATTAAGCGACTTACAGCTCATTGATAAAGAATTACAAAACCTACTAATTTCTAACAATACAAATTTGATTCTGGAACCACGACAATTACCAAATTTTTTGCAGTCTATTATTT
Organism: Tachinus rufipes; assembly: GCA_963932245.1. Taxonomy (NCBI): domain Eukaryota; kingdom Metazoa; phylum Arthropoda; class Insecta; order Coleoptera; family Staphylinidae; genus Tachinus; species Tachinus rufipes. The sequence continues at coordinate 35,636,686 of OZ010741.1, read as the reverse complement.
GCGATGTTTCTCATAACATGGTACGTCCTTTTATTCCAAAATCATTACGTAAAACAATTATTGACAAGTTCCATTATTTATCACATCCTGGAATTAATTCAACACAAAAACTTGTATCTATGAACTATGTTTGGCCAAATATAAAGACTGACATTGCAAATATCGTAAAATCTTGTATTGATTGTCAAAAACACAAAACTCATAGACACACTAGAAGTCCAATTCAAAATTTTGATTTACCTAAATTTCGTTTCGAGATTATTCATATCGATTTTGTAGGACCTTTACCTAATTGTAACGGATATCGTTACCTCATGATCTGTATTGATCGTTTTACGAGATAGCCTAAAGCCATTCCTTTACAAGATATTACTGCTTTCAGTGCTGCTAAAGCATTTTTGAATATTTGGGTTTCCCGTTTAGGAGTTCCAAAAGCTGTAGTAACAGATCGTGGGAAACAATTTCATTCGAACTTTTGGAATGATTTTAGATTTTTTGTTTTTAACGAAACTAAGAGAAACTATGAACGTATTGTTACCTTGTCAAACGAGGATTACTAAGCGCAATTTTTTCATTAACCCTGATTTAACAAGATGTTCGCATGTTTTTATTAGAAATGACCATGTTAAAAAGTCTTTGGAACCTACTTTTTCCGGACCTTTTTTGATGATTTCTAGAACGTCGAAATTTTTTATAGTTCAATTCAATGATAAGCAAGACTCGGTTTCAATTGATCGATTGAAACCAGCTTATTTAGAATTGTCAACAATTTCATCTTTGAGTTCTATTTTAAAACCCACTACTGCTGCGCCCGTTGCTAAATTTGACAAAACTAAAAAGACAGTTTCATTTAATTTTATTATTTACAATAAATAGTCTGTAAATGAAAAATGTAAATTAAATTAAAATTTATTATTTACAATAAAATTATTATGGCTATTCTACAAATAAGTATAAGTATAAGATAGTTATTCTACAATAAATAGCTATAGGTTATTAAATATATATGAAAATATTACATACGGAAATTAAGCTGAATGATCCTGTCCAGGCACACATTCTTCATCTCATTGAAAATATCTCATAAATTCATTTTTTATTTATTTTATCTTTAAAAGTTGACTTTCAAATTATACGTAGAAAATAGCATAAAGTCTGAAGATGCACACATAAAAATTACACACACAAAATATTTAAGAAGCAGTCTAATATAGATAAACAAAGCAAAAAAGAAAAACATGAAGTAACTAAGATGGAAGATTACCAGAGAGTCAATGTAGCAAAAGATAAGAAACCAAAAACACAAAAACCACTTGGCAGACCACCAATGAGATAGAAAGAGTGCTGGACGTCAGTATTGCAAAACAACTGAAAAGTGAAGTTGAAAAAAAAACAATTCATGAGCTTAGAACAAGATAAAGAAAAAGAAAAGAACAAAGTTAATTCCTTAAAAATTAAAAAAAAAAAACTAGAATGTCATCTAAGTTTTTAATGCCTTTTAAAGATCAGAATGTCTACCAAAATGTCATCTGACCTGAAAAGACTTTAAATTTTAATGTACTTCAAAACCTTTCAATATTTCAATACACCTCAAAAACTCTTTTCTTCCCGCTTTTATTAATTGTATTATTATTTCATTAACATTAATTATCATGTAGTAGAGGTCACAACCGTCAATTGTTTTACTACTTCCCATAAAATTGTGAAATGCATGTTTTTGTTTTCAGCGTTTTCCAAATTAATCATTAGTGGTTTTCTAAATACACAAAAGCCACATGCTAGCAACCCAAAAGTATTCGACAAATGCTTAGCTCAAATATCCAAAACAGATAGATAAATGATAGATAGCTATCACACGTAGACAAATATCTCAATGTTACTAACAACCTCACACGAGGTGGCATTTTTTCATAATAGGTAGTAACATATTTCTTTATAACAGGTGAGCAAGTACTCAAAAACTTCTTTACTCCTTCGTGTAATATTTTGAAATAAAGCTTCAACGTCAGTAACCAAGTTGTTGTATATATTATACTAAGTTTCTTGAACACCAACATATAGTTCTCTTTCTTTTACAATTCAAAGCTAAAACCAAATATACAGCTGCCGCATTAGTTTGTAAAGCCTTGATGCTCTAAACTGAAGTTCCCTGAATAGAATTGTTTTAAATTGTCTAGGGTAAAAGATATAATGAGAGATCTCAAACCTAAATCTGCACCAAGTTCCAATTGTATTTCAAACCAAATTTTTAACACATTTTTTTAAAAGTGTATTGTTCCTCACAACCACTACAATTGCAACACTAAGAACGTTTTCATAGTCTAATATAGTTCCAATCCCAAAGGTTCCCAAATTCCGTATAATTAGTTTTGATCATCTTTAAGTAAGGTAGCAAAAACAGTGATTTTAGATAGAATCGGAAACTACACGGCCGCCAAAATCCTGTTCCCAAATCATCAACCTGGCTTCAAATGTTTGACCCATCGTCTAACCAAAGTTACCCATCAAATGAGTGAACGATTGGTTCAGCTCTACAATCAAACAAAAACTACTGTAAAATATTTTTAGACAAAAAAAAACATATTGCTGTTTAAAATACCAAATAGTATTAGTTTAGTAAATCAATTAAAACAATCTGTAATTTAACCATTGTGACAGTATAAAGCTTATTCCAACAGAACGTGTTCTTTCATTTTCTCAAAGAACTCTTGGCTAGCAGCTAAAGAATTATAATCAAAACAAAGTTCTGTCTAGACTTCAAAAATTCAATTCTTCAATTTCTGCACAACTACAACTTTGCCAGATTATGTACAATTTCTTTAGAAAGTATAATGTAAAATAATTAGTGTAATTCTGTTAAATTTGTATTAATAAAAACTCCAAAAAATAAATTAAAAATAATATTCTTAAGGCTAATATATGTTGCCTTAACATCTATGAAAGAGACTAATAAGCATTAAGTGGTCAGAATAAAAAAGTGTCATACAATCATAAAAAAAGATGGATGCATTGAGAAGATGTTATTTATGTTTATTGTGAACGCAATTCCGAAAAAAGAAAGGAGAAGATGAAAAAAAAAAGTGTTCTAAAAAAAATAAAAATAAAGGAGAGGCACGTAGAACCTGCACAAAACAGAACATATTTAATTATATTTCTTATCCAACTCTTTCAATTTTTTAAGTTGTAAAAGTATCTATTTTAAGTGTATTCAACTCAATATAATTTGTAAAGTCTATAATGCTTAAGCGTTAATAAACTATTTCCAATTTGGTTAGCAATAAATTCAATTTGCTAACAATATTCAATTAATTAATGGTGTGATAGCTCAATGGTAGAGTACTTGCATATCATGCGAGCAGTCCGGGGTTCGATCCCCGAAATATGACTGAAATGATTACTTGCTCTTTATCCACCAGCGTGGTTCGGAAGTCACGTATTAAGCTGTTGGTCCCATCAAACCACTTTAAACAAGTCGTAGACTTACTGTGGCGATGTAAAATAGCCGTAAAAAGCATAAATAAATAAAAATATAGAAAATATAGAAAATAAATTGAGCATAAACTATATTGTGCTACAAATCAAAAATAGTACAGCGTAGATCTGTCCTAGCTAGCGACTATCCGCCATGTTCAAATCTTGGGACCGATTCGGAATCTGTATATGCAGAGCAGAATATATTTATATTTTGCATATACAAGCATCCCTTGCGTTTCTTCCCATTCCTTCACTCCTCACGGTATAACTATGACAACAAATTAATATATTATGATCGTCGAGCATCCCTTGCGTTTCTTCCTATTCCTTAACTCCACACGGTATAACTATGACAACACATTAATATATTATGATCGTTAAAGTACAAAAACAACGTTCTGCAATATTATTTTACTGAAACCATGTATATAAAGAATTTAAATGTTCAAAATAAAAAATAACAACATTTTATATTATCAATATTAACACAAATACATAAATTGCCTAAATTAATATACTCCATCTTACATAAATACAAATAATTTCTCTTTTAAACTCTGTGGGTCGCGATAATTTATTTACAACTAATATTCAATTTATTCCTAAATTACAACTACACATGCGAGAAGAATTATATTAATACAGGATAAATCCGTTTAAATATTATTACCTTTTTTAGAAAGCGATATTCCATATATTAATAAATTATGTCTCATATGATCCCTGCCGGTAGCATCTATATTTTTACTTGGAAAAGTAAAAGTAATATATTTTTGAGTATATTAACATAATATATTATTGGATTACAAACTACATAATTTATTATTGTTGTATGCGAGAAATAGAGTAATTTATTTATTTGTAATTTATTGCTTTTTGCATATTGGTCTCAATATTTCGTCAGAATATATTTATATTAGTCACACAATTGTGATTCAATTATTTAAATAATAATGTATTCATTTCTTAAACTATTTAATTTAATTGGTTTTAAGAATACGTTGCTAAATTTTCGATGAAAATATATATAATTCTATAAGATATTGATTAATTCTACAACATATTGCAATTTGCTTTTTTTAATCTAAAGTCATAATTATTTAATATCAATGCGATGAGAGCGGGTTTTTAATGTATAATGTATAACACATATAATTATCGTGTATATATTTATAATTAAAATTCATTTGTATTAATGTATATGTTTAATGAAATGTCGCCAAAACTGGTCGTTGAATACAAATGTTTCAATTATAATTTTATTGCGCATTAAAAAAAAAACGACGCAATATTGTTATTCATTCACGTGTTGGTTTTGTTTGTAAAAGTGTATATGAACCGATGAAATATGAGAGGTCAATAATACTTTTTAATAAACCCAAAAACCTTGTCCATTAATTAGAAAAGACGGAACATTTAGATATGAACATACTTTATAATTACGAAACGAATCAAGTTATAAAAGTCGAAAAGTCTCTTGTGATAATGAAGCATAAAAGATTTAAGAAATTCAATACGGGATTTGTCCTTAAGTCGGCTTTTTGTTGGGTCGAGATTCGTATGTGTTTATGCCGACACGGTAATAATGATATGCATAAGAATATTACTCAGTGTGGACACCAAAAACACAAATAATAATAGATGGACATAAATTTTATTTTGGCGGAAACCAAGCCGTACCTAAAAATGTTAAGAGGCATCGTTATTTCATGGAGGCTTTTCTAGTACTGATTGACCGCGTTCTTAAATTGCTTTTGGCCTTTTTCGGTTCGGATGTTATTGCTTTTCTAGTAAATGTTATTCGATATGTTCAAGCGCAGAAGGTACTTATTTCCTGTACACATGTTCCTACTATATGACTTTGTAAAATATATGTATCTCCCCTATGTTTCATTTACCATTCATGACCATTCAAACACATGCCAAAATTAAAATTATTTGACTTGCAAAATGATATTGAATTTTATGAATATATAATGTATAATAACATGAGATGAATGCTTAACTTATGAACACAATACATATTTTGTAATATTTTAATTTCTTCACTATGTAATTAGTAAAATTATTTCATATTGATTTTTTAATTTTCATTTAAAATAAATAATTAATTAGAAAAAAACATGTATAAGTTTTTATTAACACTAGACGTTCTTTATTCATATAATTTCCAAGTTTAGAAAAATAAACTTGGACATAATATGTATAAGATTTGGATTTTAAAGCTTCAATAAACATTTTAAGTAAAAACGCAATTTAATAAGGTGGTAAACTATAGTGCTTTATTCTATTGCTTAAAATTAGAGCAAGCACACATTTTCGACCAAAACTATCATTATGTCAAAGTATGCAAAAGAAATTTTTGTTATCTACTTAGTTTTGAAAACAAAATGCTTTGACAAAAAAAAATTTAAGTCAACTTTCTGTGATATTTGTAATTTTTATTTAGGTTCAAAGAGGCGAAAATGATTTGCAAATTAAACCAAATCAAAAATTTGTATCAAGATAATCCATAAGAGAAAGATGGCAGTGTATAGAGAAAATAGCTCGTCTTATTTTCAAGTCAAATATTGATAGAAGCTATTTAAATGAGACAGACAATCTATTCATAATGAACTCAATGTATGAAAGACCTCTGGAAGCAAAAATTGACAAAATAGGATTTAGCTTTTATTAAAAAAGTCAAGTATTACTAAAAAAATTTAAATATCAAACACTGTGTTTTTTTTTTTTAATTCTACGAGAAGATTTGGGAACAAACAAAGTGTCAACATAATGGATTTCCAAGCTGCTCATTTCCTAACCAATAAAGAGTAGCAAGGTGAAGCTTTGTCCCAAGAAAAACTTCTATATAATTGTACCTGATAATAAAATCTAAGTACACCACTAGGATCTTTTACAAAACAAAAGTCCATGCAATAGGTTCCTAAGGACTCTATTAACCAAGAAAGCAAAAACGCAATTTTCAAAAGAAATTACGTTAACGGGGAATATCTACAAAGAGAAAACCAAAATTACAACAAATAAATGATGCAAAAAGTACAAATTGTTTAAGAAGCGGCTTTACTCTCGCTTCCTGTTACTATTACCTCTTTTCAAAACTCAAAAAACACCTGAGAAAAAATCCCGCTTTATCAAATGGACTACTTAAAAACCATTGTGGTATAATATTTTACAGAATTAACAACATATTTTTTTTCTAAGGCATAGCGTTACTAGAAAATCATTTCAATAAGTATGTTGTTATAAGGATGGTTGAAATCTTTTTTTATCATTTCATTTCAGCCGTTTGAGTCCACTGCAGGACATAAGCCTCTTCTCTGCTTGTATGCTGGCAACTTACATTACAAGGGACCTACAGTTTTAAGTGGATTCCGAACCACTGGAGAGAATTATCACTCCTCAGAGAAGGTATTTTAGCCGTAAAACCCCACGCTGGCAAGACGGGTTGGGGAGTGGGAGAGCGTATAGAACGTGAAAAGTATATCACGGTATATGGGAATCGAACCCACGATCTTCGGTACAGCGGCCGGATGCCTAGACCACTGCGCCACGCTCTTCTGTTGAAATCTTTACTATGTAGTAATCTATTATAATAATAAAATAAAACGACAATTAAGTTTATACCACAAATTGTGTAGGTGTCAACGGTTGATCCTGTAACTCTTTGATTTCATAGGTAAGTATAACAAGAAACTCCCATTCTATATTAAAACATTTTTGAAATAAATTTAACGGAATGAACTCTAGTTATTATTTGCACACATTAAAAAGTTTTGTTTTTACTGCAGTAAGCTGAAGAAAAAAAAAAGTAAAGCTTTAAGATTTAGATAAACCAAAATGGAAGAAAACACATAGATCAAAAGCCACAAAAGACCAAGAAAGGAAGAGCGAGAAGCAAAAAAACAAAGAAGGCCAAGACAGTTATGCCTACCAAGGAATGAAAAGTGAAAGGATAGACAAGACAAACATTTACTGAAACATTAATACTGCATAAGAAAAACAAACTAAATGAATTGACTAAGCAATTTCTATACGGCAGATACGCCATCTCGAAGTTGACAGATAATTTTACTTTCAAAATGGTCATAGTATGTATATCTGACAACCAGGAAACACAAAAAACTAAGCAAATATTCTAAAACCTTACTAGAAATAAAACTGGCAAATCTAAGACTACCAAAAGGGATACATTTAAAGGAGCTACACAAAATATTAATGAAAAAAAGAAGATACGACAAGGAAGAAGTTAATAAAGATATAAAAAAATCTAAAAAAATACCTAAGGACAAAACAGATATCTAGGCTGAATAAAGCAAGAATGGGAGAAAGGAGATACGTCAGTGTAGGAAGTAGAACAGAATAAATGGGTATAGAAAGAGATGGTCCGAAGATAGCATGTGTTGCCGCAGCAAACTATGTAAATTCCGCAATGCCAAAACCAACCCATCTCAAATTAGTACCACATTAGTGACAATAACAAAACCAAACAGTTTCTGTGTTTTCTTTCATAACATAGCATTAGGTTGAGCGTAAGAAATGGAAATAACAATTCATCATGTCCAGTTGTGGATGTTTAGAGTTATAACAATAGCCTTTTACGGTTAGATTAATTATTCGATTAAAGTATAGTTAGAATTATTATTGGAATTGTGGAATTGGAAATTTGGGTAGTTTATTGATCATTTAATTTAAAATTCCTAAAATTGTGGCAAAATTCCCAGATGTGGTAGTCTAAACCTCTGGCGTTAGAAAATAGCCCTGGCAGCAGAAATAAATCTATGTTAAATAAATAAATTAACTAACTCTAAAAATGCTATAGAAACCACAGTACACTAAAAAACATAGCATTATTATATCGATTCAATTATGGTAATTGAGAAAAAGTATAAAACAGAATATATCTAGACCAAATTTGTAATAAAACCAATATTTGTCTAATCACTCAATGAAATTAGAACAAAATTACAAATTGTTATATTTAACAGAGCAAAAAACTCTAAATGCTAATTAGAGTGTTTTGTAAAAACTTTCAGAAAGATTACACAAAACAACAACAATAAAGTTTTACTAGACCTTTTTGCTAAAATGTTTGCTGTAAAGCTTAGGAAAATGTAAGTACGCACTTATCAAAAGCAGCTGGAATACATTTATAAGTTTATAAATTGATTGCAGTTTGACATTAATAAATTGAACCAATGCTGCAACCCCCGTCTTATCAGGGAGGACTAGAACGAGGGCTACCACTTTGTAGAGCGTACAATATAAACAAAATTTCTCATCATATAAAACCGCTTGACTGAATAGGATTTTTAATCTGTCTTCAGATGTTGGTAGTCCTCATTTCCAGTAACTGTTGCTATACGGAGCCAGCCTGCTAAGTTCCTAAATATTTCTTCCATAGGTAGGGCTATTCCATTTCCTTATGTTCTTAAACCATTTTTTACCAACACACCTTTATCCTTCGACTTTGACTTGCATTATTGGTCTAATATCATGTTATAATCATGTGATATCTTGGTCCATCTGTGATGTAGCCAAAATTACTAAATTTCTATAGTTTTACAGTGTTTAAAAGTTTTATATGTTTATGAAAAGTACTTGTTTGTTGATGATGTCCACAAAACTTTCAACATTTCAAATGCTTCCAATTTGTTCAATAGTGCTATCGTCAAAATCCAGGATTCGCACCGGTAGAGTAACTCTATACGTAGCATTGAAGAGTTTGTTTTTATACTAAGATTATATATAATAGTAGTGTTTAGTATTGGTCTCCATCCAAACATCTTTAAAATTTCTGAACACTTCTATAGAAGTAATTTCTTCTTCAACCACTTTCACTGTTTACCCAGCAACCAAAGTATTTATAGTGGATCACTTTTTCAACAACGTCGTTTGCTAGTCATCAACCATTTTGTTTTACTAGCATTAATTTTTAACTCAAATCATTCAGATGAATTATTAATAGCATTGGGCAAGTTTTGTAAATTTCCAATATTCTCTACCAACAATACCGCAATACGCAATAGTGCAAAGATATTATTCTAATCTATTTAATAATTTGTATGAGACATAAATCGTTATCTGCTACAGCCTCGTACCATGGAAAACATACAAAGCGTTGTGAATGCCATCCTAGCTCAATTATATTGCCAAACAAGTTACAGTTTTCCTCTAAAAAAATGTGTAACTGTGCAAAATATCTATTGGCAAAACCTTTACTACTACACCAATACAATCAAACCAACACGCAGACACAAAAAAAAAATCTTTAAAATCGGTTCTATACCTAGAGATATAATGTCTACCATAGACAAAGTCAAAAACATGCAAAATGAATTAAAAAAAAACGTCAGTAAACAGAATTTATTATCACATAATCACTCCACCATAATGATAAAAATTGTCAGAGAATACCAAACATCTCAATTCAACGACACATTGACTGTAATCTACACAATTCGCCAAGCAGATAATAAATAAAAGTTATATTTAAAAACACATTCAGTAACTTAATAAAAAAAACTGAAAATATTAGAAAATTGGTACAAAAACTCTTAAGGTTAACGTTCTATCAAAATTTTTAAACATCCCATTAGTGCTGTCAAATTTAGACCAATCACTATGTTAAAAAAATAGACAAATTAAAATTAAAAAATTAAATAACCACAGCGCGTCGCAAAGTGTACTGTGCCTCAGGCTACACGTGCGTCGCGGTCAATATTAGATCGCTACCAGGAATTGTACGTATTTTTAATTGCAAAAAATCGTTGATCAAAAACTAAACGTTTTAGAGCTATTCTGAAAACCAACATTCCCAAAAAAAAAACAGTAGAAAAAAATACAAGTGAAACAAGAAGAACTCTTTAAGCGCAAGCGTAAAAAGAACCGTGAGCAAAAAACAGCAGCGTATGTCTGTCGATTCACGGTCCGCGTTACAAAATCTGACATCAGAATAATAATGTGAAAAAGTAACTATGAATCAATTTAAATTGCCAATAAGCAGACAAAAAGTAATTTATTCAATATCAGTAAACAAAGTACTAGCAACACCTTGAAAGACGCAATAATAATTTTGTCGTCGCCGCAAGAACTCAGTACCATTAAGAATGCAATTTATTTGTCCACCTTTATAACAAAAAATTCCAACGAGTATATTTTCTATGATTAATTTGATAAAACCAATAAAAGAAAAAATTGTTCTTGATGTCAGAACAATATTTACAAAAAAATTACAAATACGACATCATTGTTTTCAATAAACAAAGACGTAATTGCGTGATCTGCTTCCGAAATATTTATAAAATTCTTTTGAAGAAATGATACAAACAAAAAAATACAAACCCTCAAAAAAAAGGCTACGAATCATTCGAAAAGTTGCAACAAATGTCCGAAAAAACATTAAAATTGCTTTAGCATAAAAGATCGGATAAATTAATAAAAGATGTCAAAGTCGTTCCTAAAACTTTAAAATTTTCCTTTACCAATCATTCCAAAAAACAAAAACAACATTAACAACTATACGTCTTGGTTCGTTTAATTCTCCGCTACAACTAGGTGTCGGAGTTTTTTTTACTGTATAAATTAAATATTTAATTTTTTTTAAATTTTAAACAATGCACACTTTAACGTTAACACCATTGACGGTAATAGAACATTTCACGCAATCAAAATATTATTATTAATACTACACAAAAAAATACATTGCGTGACTCCAAATACCGCTATTGAGGGTAAAACTGTAATTCCGCGTATTGTCAAAACTAAAACAGTCTTAAAAGTTGCACAACTCCGTATAATTCCAATATATTCCAAACATTAATCTGTGGGTATGCAGTCCATAAACGTCTCCTATGTCAAAGCTCTTTTTCACGGAATCTACAATCCCAAACTAAATTTAGCCATAAGAAAAATAGAACTGCTTTGCCAAAACTGTGAAACAGAATAATTTTATACAACTGATATGCAATACCAACGGTAAAAAGTTAGTTTAGATTTTATGCACATATAAACTCCTTTTGTTACGCTGACCCAACATCGGATTTGAAAAACGTTGTTGTCCGTCTATAAGATTGAAAAGTTTTAAAGTTATTCTACGCAAAAAACAAATTTTGTTTTGTCATGCGTTTACAAAAACTCTCCTTGCAGCCATTTTGTCACACGTCACATAATAAAACGTGCCATAAGCACTACCACTATAGTAATAAAAAAAAATGTTTGTTTCTCGTTCAATATTTCATTCAATAGTACATAATAAAGTCCTATAACATAATCTGTAAAGCGTAAAAAATTTTAAGTTAAACTTTTCTAATCCTCTTCTACACATAAAAATGGTACTTTTACATTTTCTGCTAGACTATATGTATATAAAAATAAATAAACACGCTTTAGATACTAATAAAACCTAGTATCCGGTCTACCGACACTCTCATAACAATTATAATTATGATTACATGAAAACTAATAATTAAGACTAGAGACTTGAAACCGCGATAAATTATGAGTCGAGATTCAAGTTAGGCGCTTCACCCCACTGAGCCACAATCCGGTTAATGAACAAAAACCAATTTACCAACCCACACACTAATCAAACTGTATATGTGAGCAGTGGCAGAGCTAGGATTTTTGGACCTCACCGCAAATATTAAGTAAAGGGCCGTCCTTCAGAAACGGTTTTGAAAAAAGTACAAACTCTGAGATTTTGAAATAAACGTCGGATAGCCTAATATGATTGTGGGCCCTTCCACATTACAGACCCTTGCTTACAAGTAGCTCTGCCTCTGTATGTAGGATTCACAGTCAAAATAGAACAAATCCATAAAAAATTGAAATAAAACGCGTTGTTTATTAATTATAGCAAACTCATCAAATTTTCAATAGTTTGTCCATACATAATGTTAATATCATTTTGTTATCTCATTTTGATAAATATTGATTAAGATTATCATGTTTATCAACCCCCATGCTAATCATGGCACTAAAGGTAAAAAAATATAACTCCTGCATCAATCAAAGTAGATTACTTGTAAAAATAATATTTATGACCAACGGTAGAGAATTGCCGGGTTTCGTCGCCCCGTCCTGTTGTGGTGCCACTAGTATTATTGTTATGGAAAAATATTAAATCCTATCACATCTACGAGAATATCGGTAAACCTTTCTCTATAGAAAAAAATTAACACGTACAGCGCCGTTTTTAAATTAAAATTGGTTCTTATAGGACAAAACGCCAACCAACTCAATATTCAAACGATAAGATATTAGCCATCACTCTTTTAATATGTTGAACTACATACAGTATTCTATGTCTTCATGTTTTTGGTTAAAGATTTAAAGTTACATTTAAAGAGTAAAAAATTAATAAAGAACTGATTATAAAAGTCACTTTTTAAAAATTAATTGCGAAGTAACGATTTTATTCATAAAATTTCTAAAAATTTGAGGATACAGATTAGAGTTTCTTCTACAATGTCTGAAAATTTTATTCAATTATATTCAGGTGTTTTCTTGCTGAGTTGGATGCTGTAAACCCTTATAATAGCGCAACTATTCTCCCCCCTTATAGCTTCCTTAAAACATATTTTTGTATGAACTTCAAGCAAAGTTTTAGCTAAAATATAAATTTATTGACTTGATTATATATTATTTTCATCCAGCATTAACTACATAAAAACAAATAAAATAAACCCTAACTAGAATAAACGCACTAAAGCAAAACAATAACTAAACTAAAAACTGTGTTATACTTTAGGAAAATAATAATTACATAGTTGCTACATAGTTCTAGAACGCCTAAAAAGGTTTTTTACAAATTAGTAAAAATCTAAACTTTAAACACAGTTCAACGAGACAAAATTGCTGATTATTAAAAATAAGAAAACTTTTACAAAATTCAACTTACCAATTTCTCTACAAAAATATTCCTTAAAAACATTAGAAACTAAGCTGGTTTAGAAACTAATGCTTTAAAAAAAAAACCAAACCCAATAAATCTTATCTTATAATATTCGGGTAGATGCTGCTTTTTTGGTAGATTTTAGAGATCTAAATAAAAAATACAGAAATTTATACAAAACTATAAACCAATTTAAAATCGATGAATATTGATCTCTGATGTCTCGGTATTAAAATAAGTAATTTCCTAATAATATATCGCTCAGACAATGATAAACTAAGTGGTTTCAAAAAATACAATTTTCTCCTAAATCAGCTCAATACCAAAAGGAATCATAGATTAATTAGAGCTATTTTAAAAACCAACACCAAAAAAAAAAACATTGCAAAACATACTAATGGAACATCTCAGGCAATAAAGAGTAAAAAAACTGAATACCAAAAATAATAAAAACAAAACTAAAACAAACAATTATCCTAAATCTGTTAAATTTAAACAATCTATCCAGAAAAATTACTGATGGTATATAAATAGCCAATAAAACAATAAATGCCCAATCAAAACCACATAACAGTAAAATTATCCAAAATAGATTAATCTTAACAACAAAGATGACAAACAAATATTCAAACAAATACAAAGAACTTAACTTGTGTGCTCCCGTATAAAATCAAACTGACCCAGAAACTTAAGGTAAACAACAATGTGTGTTTGCTGATCAGGCTCTGGAGCGGTTGACAATCAAATTTTGTCAAAATAAACATCTTTAGCAAGGATTTTTTGATAAATGAATATGTGAACAAGATACACCAGCACAAAGTAGATCCCAAGAAAATTATTGTTTGGTGCTGATTTTGGTCTGGTGGAATCATCGGTCAGTATTTTCTTTCAAAACAAAACTGACACTGCCATGATCGTCAAAGACGACAACTTGTTTTATTTACACACAAAAATTGAGCGTCCTTATTGAATGACCTTTTATAGCAACATAACCATCGACATCAAAGATCCAAGTACAGATAAAATCCCAATAGGAAGAGTGTACGACAAGACAATACAATTTCTACAAAATTATTTACTTACTTGTAGAAAAATTTTAAAAACCTGGCATAAGAAGAAATGGCTATAAATATTAATAAAACTTAGCAAAAAAACAAACCAACTAGAAAATTATTGCTGGAAGAACTTAACGCATCAAGGCTGGCTGAATTGCAAATAATTTTAAGCAAAACTAAGATTATGAGTGCCGATGATTTTCAGATTACCAGAAACAATCACTTTTCAATGTGATCAACAAATACATCTATCTTGCCCATACCATCAAAAAGTTCGTCTAAGTCTTGATATTCTAGCTAATATACTTAAAAACAATAATATTCTCATAAACCTTACAAAGAAAGTATGTGATGCATGTATCAAATATTAGTCGTAAAACTACAACAATTTAACAAAATGACCAGCGTCTAAGCGATACACAAAAAGCTAACAATCTATGCTAAATATTATCTTAAAAAATAAAATCAATATCAAAATATACGAACAAGAACAAAAGACAAAGCGCATTTCGCAACTCAAATGGCGCTGAGCGAGACATGTGGTAAGACAAAACCCTAGTAAATAAACTAACCAAATGCTAAAATGGCGTCCCATAAACAACAAAAGTGATAGAAAGCCTAACAAAAGTAGATAACACAATTTCAAGATGGTAGCTATAGGTAACTCGACCAAAGCTGCGCAAAACAAACAAAAAATAGAAAGTCTATATTCAAGAATGAAAAAAAAATAAGCTGAAGAAAGAGAAGAGAGAAGCAAACCGATTATGGCCAAGCTATGTCATCACGAGCCAAGCCCGTTTAGAGCATATCAGATTACTAGGTCATGTGCGTATTATATTTTTTGTAAGTATTTACTTATTGTAAATTTTAAACGGTTTATTTAATAATCAAACTTAAAAAAATCATTTAAAAGTGCTATAATCTTTTGCAAAAGTGACAAAATACCAATAAATTCGTATTATAATAAACTTTTCAAGGATGTTGCTAACTGCTAACCTGCCTTGGCAATAAATAAGTATCTTTTATTTCTCGTATTACTTACAGAAAAAGAAAAGTTCAGTAACATAGTTATGTTATGTTACTAAACTTTCACATAATAATCGATAGTACCAAAAAAACAATCATTTTTATAAAAACTTTTCAAATTCAATAATTAATTGAAATTAGATTATATTTATTTTGTACCCACACATACAAAAGTGTATATACAAAAATATTATATTTACAATTAAAGATAGATATGCATGAATATGAAAAAGGCTATGACTATGTGTGTACTTTAAATAAAACATGAAAACATCATTGAATTCCTACAAACGCAGACATTCCCTTTCTAAAGCCAAAGCTTATCAAAGTCATTCATTTCAACTGTCATTTATTTATTTTTTTACAAATTTCTATCACTGAAAAATCAACAGCCATTTCTACATTCTATATAAAACAATTTTATGTTTTTCATCAATGCAATTTCAACAAAATCTGAAAGTGGCATGTTAAATATTACACATTTTCTATTAGTTTTTTTAGTATTATATTATAACTGAACTGAGACACCATTAATCTAATACTAAAAATGTATTAAAAAATCTTACATTTTATTACTTTAGTGTTTTAAACTTTTAAAAAATGAAGTTAAGAAGTTCCGGACAACAATTGTTAATTGAATTCAAAGTTGTTATAAACAATTAATATCTTCTAAATAAACCTACCAACTCAAACCAAATTTTAAGTCATCATTATTACACGTATTGCTGACGTTTTACTACTTTATTAAACTTTGTATGTGCAGTGGTTTAAGCGTAATTAAAAAAATAATCGAAAAAATATACAAAAATCAGCAACAATTGATATAGCTAGCTACATTAGATGCTTACTATAATATTAATATTATTAATTATAAATTTTGTATTAGACATTTCTACTGTTTATTGGGTAGAAAAAAAATACTTCAAAAATGTAATAATAAAAACTAAAAAAAAAAAGTAGACAAAATATCTCATAGTTTATAATATCCAATAAAAAAGTCTTTGTAAAATTGATTAAACTTGTTAAAAGTCTGTCACAAAGAAAAATAATCTAATATTGGCAATTACGATAAAGAAAGAAAAAGAGGAAAAAGAAAATCAATATAAAAATAAATTCCATTAGTTGAGGAAGTTATTGAATCGTACAATGAAAGGGATTGCAGGAATGGAATAAATTTACAATAATAACACAATTTTTAAACATAATAAAAGAAAATTGTATACGCTACCATCATTTAGAATAGGGCTGTATAAAAAGACCCCTCAAGTTAAATGAGACCGGAATTTAAAATCAAATATTATCAAAGGGCGTTATTTATTATTAGGTTAATACTAAAAAACATGAAAATCTTAAATCTAACGTGGTGTACATACGACTATTTTTAAAAATCGTCGCACACACGGTAAAGTTTACTTAATCAAACTTCAAGCGCTGGTTAACATTATTAGTATTATAATTGCAACATTCATAAATTGCAATTCGTTACTAAGAATCAAAATCAATACAAGATTAATTTTTATCAACCAAGATGTTTTGATAAAAGATTAAATTTCTTCCATAAATAAAACTACACGTATTTTGCATTTTACCTAATTTTACAATTGCAAAATTAGTTCAGCATCCATAATAATAATTTGCTGAACATCGCCTTTTTCTGATATGTACTAAATATATCTAAGAAATAAAGTTTAATACAATACAATACAATAAGTAGTCAGATCAGTGCTTCACATCCCAATTTGCTAAAATCTATTGCTAAATAGATAACCTAGAAGAATTTGGTAAACAGCAAAATTGAAAACCTAATTCCCAACCCAATTCGAACTAAGGATTTGCTAAAGCGTATATTAAGATGCCATAGTAGTTTCAAGTAAACCAACGTGCACAGAAGTAGCATTGATTTCTAATTTATTCTCCTTGACTTTCCACTTAACAACCTAAGCAAGTTTCATGCTAAATCACATTTTAAATCAATTAAATGCGGATGTTAGGTTAGGTAGTCTAGTCAAAAATAAAAAATGAGTCAATGTTTTTAGTTCAAGTCATAAGGTAGTTCTTTAAAAATTTTAATCGTAATTATTATCAGCACATGCCAATATCTCGTTCTCATATAAGCATATTTATCATTTACCATAATTTGTTAGATACTTGTAAATCAATATTTGACAATGTTTTGCTTACACTTTTGGATACGTTGAATCAATGTGGGAGGAGGGTATAGACTTGCAAGAAAAGTGATTAAGGACTGCCTCAGGTTTTACTACGTCTTCTGTAGTTACTGGGATCAACCAGCTGTCTCAAACTTCCAACCCCACTGTTCTGGAGGAAGTTCATTTCCTAGCCTTACTTGAATTTGGTGGTATATACAAAAAGCATGCTGCATCGCTGCTTCTTCTGTAGGCGACAGCGCAGAAAGGTCTCGTTTAGCATTCAAAACTGATTTGGTAAAAGCTTTGTAACAATGCATGTTAAAAGAAGTTTTCTTGTGAGGTGCATTGTATCATGCCAAGAATATTTTGTTTCCAGCTTCAGCTTAATTACATCAGTAATACATTGCAGTGTAGCTCGCTTTTTAATCAAATTAAAACAGACAAGTTTCCTTTTTTGCTATGCAGCGGAAGTCGTATCACATCCGCTGAATGCATGCACAACAAGTATGCATCTTTTATTTCAATAGTTCGCAATTGCTGACTCAAATATACCTTCCTTTCTACTCTGCAGTGGCTTGGCTTAACAAACAATATCTGTCTTTCAGATGAGGTTAAAGTCATGAGGAAGACAATAAGATCAACATCTTTGCCAACTATTGCTACATTGTCACTAGTTTAGGATTTTATAACTACTGTGCGGATAATCAATTTACCAGCGTTACTAGATTCTTGTTTTGATTTAATTCCATGGTCGTGAAGAGCAGTTAAGAGGAATGAACTAAGTCTGGATTTATTGTGTTCATTAGAAAACCATTCTGTTTGACTGTGATTTGTGTTCAAAGTTTATGTCAACTGACCTCTTTAACTTGTACTTTGGTTCTAATCAGCTGTCTAAGTACTGGATGGTGCCGCCGAATTGCCATCAATCGCAACGGTACAGCTCTTGCCGGCATAATGCTTGAGAACATAGGCGACATAACATTGCAAAATTGTTGAGATTGAGGATTTTTGAGCCACACCACCTTGTGTAACATTAATCCTCCATCCAAAACGATGACAAAATCGAAAAGATTGGCTTCTTCTTGTAGTACAGGAAAAGTATCGTAAAAGATGGATTTGTTTGTTTTCAGCATTCCAGGTTCCTCAAATAAAGATAAAGGGTAAAGAGCAAGCTTATGTTATAAGTAGTTGTTTAAGTCTTTATTACTCTGCTTGTTGATAACTACCTTTAGAAACATCGTCAACAACAGAGTTGATTACCACCATTCTCTATGAACAAAGAAGGTAAAAGAGAGACCGCACTAACACTACAATTTGACGCGTATCGTGAACGCTACGTATAAGGAAGAACAAGTAGTTGGGGAGAAGAAGAGGATTGTCAAAATAAACGGAAGAACAAACAAAAGAGAGCAACATCTTGGCTCGTAACAATATAAAAAAACTTTTTTTTTCTATTCTTTAGCGCCCTATAACTCAGTAACCAATGTGAATACAAAAAAATGTATATAATCATTTTTATTGCAAATTTCAGCTTTCATTATGAATATAGTCAACTTTTACCACCAATCTATAGTTCTTGAGATATTCACAAAAAACAAAAAAAGTGCCCTGTTTTCGGTCATTACCGCTAAAGCTCGTGTCATATTTGTCAGGACTTTTAGTATATTTTTCATAATGTACCTATAAATCAGTGTACAAAGTTTTAAAACTTTTTTAGAGGTGAGATCAATATTTGAGCATATTTGACTGGACTACTAATATAAAACTCAGAGACGAGAGACTAGAACAGGTTAATAAAATCAGATCACGTATAGAGTATGCTCGAACTGTGTTCCAGAAAATTAGCAAGGTTTTGTGTAGTAAAAAACAAATATTTTCATTAAAAATGAGTCATGCTTCACGGAGTAGAAACATATACCATAAACAACAATGAAATAAAGCAGCTTGCGGCGTTTAAAATGTAGCGTTATAGAATCATTCTTAACATATCATGGATCAACAAGATATGCAACAAAAACAGACTTATCCGTTTAAATAAAAGTACAGATTTCCTACGCACCATCAAACAAAGAAAATTAGAATATTTCGTAACAACATGTAATGAGAAGCGTAAAATAAACAATTATTATTATTACTACAAATAAAAACTTTAGTAAGTAGATTATTTTGTTACAAATGCATTTTCATGTATTGTCAAAAAAGGCTGAGGTTCAACCGAAACTGCAATCACAACAGAAGTGGAATAACCATTGTTTCTGTGTTAATATAGAGTTCTTTACTGCATCACAATTAATAAAGCCGTCCCACTATGCAATCAACAATTAGTTAGTTAGTTTAGATTTTTAGCATATCAGCTTTAGAAAAACAATCAATTGCACAATCTATATAATAAATATTTTAATTTTAGAAAATAACTAAAAAGTCAAACTAAATTTAAGTAGTATCTTGGATACACATACAAGTGAATAATATCCACGGTATAATAGTTAAAGCCATTTTTTGAGCTAGAAATCAAACAAAAAAATTAATTTTTGCTTACTAATCTTTGGTTTAATTCCTGAAAAAGGCACCTAAGAAATTAGAGTTCCTTTTGCTTCACAACATTCCATTTATCAAAACAGATGCCGTGGGTGTATCTTCGCATCCATTGATTTCAATAACATGTAAATATTTGGATCTTTGCATAAAAAAACTCCAAGAATCCGCACCCCAAGCAATTGTACCCATGCATTGAACTGCCGCCTTTTCAAGTTTTGATGTTAAGTCTTTGCTTGTTAAGGCTGTCACTCGTAAAAAGTTGCCGCCTCAATCCAAGTTTAAACTCAAAGCATACCACCACAATCAGTAGCTAAAACTTAGAACAAGCCATTACTTTTAGTAGATTTGGTTACTTTGCAAACGTCGTTATAACCTTGGACAAGTTTGTACCCTAATATTTTTTGGTTTTGACCTATATGTGCTCGCAAATAAGTTTTAAACCTTCACATTAAAATAATTATTGAAAAAATAAAAATAAAATCTCTAATTACAGTAAATTTTATAACTGGAGTTTCGACAATAAGAATTTTAGCAACAGCAGCAAATAAATTAGATAAATTAAAAGTCGCAATAACTTTATATGTCTTCCTTTCTGCTTTTATTTTGGGACAATCCAGTTAAAATAATAATAATAAAAAATTATCATAACACAATTCACACAATCTATTAAAATAACGCATGCATCTGGTTTCATATTTTGCATTTGTTATAAAAAAACTTAAAAATTTCCAATATAGTTTACAAGACCTTGTGTTTACTAAAAAAAGTTACACAAAGCATATGTGCTGTCTAGATCAGCAGCTGACTACCACAAATTTAGTTCAATATGTGATAAGTGTAAGCGATTGGCTAATACGTGTTATTCTAATCACATTAAGAAAATGAAAGATTCGATTAAATCTAATCCTTAAGCTTTTTGGGGGCACGTCAAATCTAAACGTAGCAGTAATCAAATACCATCTACTTTCACAAATGGTAATTCTCAAATTGACACTACTGATGGCATTGTAAATCTCTTTGCTGATTTTTTTGGGTCAGTTTACAGTCCGCTGACGGCATCTATGAGTCCACACAGCACATATTCTCCACTATCTATTCCTACCCATATAAATGAATCGCATCATGTTTTAAAAATATCTGATGTTGTCAACGAACTATCACTATTAAAACCCAATAACTGTCCTGGACCTGATAGATTAACTGCTTTCTTTCTCAACAAATGTGCGTTTGCCGTTTGTCGGCGCTTATGGCTTTTAGTTAACTTATTTCTACTTGCTGAAAACAAGCTTATGTCACTTCGATTCATAAGTCCGGCGCTATAAATGATGTAACAAACTATAAACCTACATCTATTTTATAAGTTATTCCAAAAATTTTTGAAACGTTAGTTACCTGTCAATTGTCTGCCTTCTGCATTCTGGAATTGCTACCTTTTGTTGTATGAACCTTATATAACAGATGCGCTCGCTCAAAAACAGATTCCAGGTAGATTCAGTTTACACTGACCTTTCAAAAGCTTTTGATACCGTTGACCACAAGATTAGACTAATTACGAAACTTCGTGGTATTTTGGAAATAAATCAGTTCGTTTCTCGTAATATTGATGTTACGTCGGGTGTTCCGCAGGGATCACATCTTGGACCTCTACTGTTCAATATATTTATCAATGATGTAGTACACTGTTTTTCTAATGCGCGTTGTTTATTATTTGCGGACGATATTAAAAATCTTTATGAAAATTCAGTCTTTGGATGATGCTGTACTACTTAATGAAGATGTACAGATTTTTTCTAGTTGGTGTCAGATTAATAACTTACTACTTAATTTAAATAAGTGCAAAGTGATGACATTTTTTAGACGACAGTCTACGGTGATGTATGGTTACTCTCTCATAAATGTAATGTTGTTAAGAGTTAACACTATTCGTGATTTAGGAATTACGTTTAATTCAAGCCTTTCATTTACACTACATATCAATACTGTCGTAGCTAAAGCTTATCAACTTTTAAGATTTGTCAAGCGTAACTCTAAGGAGTTTTGTGACCATCGTACTCTAATTATCCTTAACAACGCTCTAGTACGCCCCCATCTCGAGTATTGTTCAAATGTGTGGTCACCATACACCGCCGTCAGTAAAGAAAAAATTAAACAGATTCAAAAAAGATTTTTTTTTTGGCGTATAAATGCAACATTGAAAGTAGATGTATGGAACTGCTCTCTACATTTAATATGACCAGTTTTGAAAAAAGACGTTTTAATTTTGATATGACACTAGTTTTTAAAGTTCTTCGTAGTATTATTGTCTGTCCTGACTTGCTTAGCTCTATAGGTATTCATGTCTATTTATTTCATATACCTTTCAAACGCACTGATTATGCGGTGCACTCTGCATCTACACGTATTTTGCGGCATGCCAACAAAGTTATAGTAAATTTTTTCAAAGATTCTCTTAATACCCTGCGACGTGCACTTGTGACCCATACGTGACCTTTTTAATATTTGGTAACTATTTAAGTTTTATATTTATTTTTAATACCAGTTGTTTTATGTTTAATTTATATTTTTTAAATTGTAAATATATACTTATTTTGCAATGGCTTCCGTTTTACTTCTAAATAAAAAAACCTCAAAATCGTTTCGTTGGAGGTTTAAAATCTACAATAATTAACTCCGTACATTTTGCTGTTTATCACAACGTCCACAAAAAGGATCTTACATAACACACTTATACATACACATAAATAAATACTCACCCTAAAGTGAAATTTGGAAAAGTTACGTTAGAACTAATATTAATAAATCTTCCAAACATGCCTATTAGCCTCTCAATTGCCAAAATATTTTTTCTTGGCTTTCGTGTACTTGCACACGGCAAACACGCAATTGAGTTTTACAAAATGTTATGTAAACAAATTATTAAAAGTCGCACAAATAAATTTAACTTATCGCGGTTGGTTGTGACATATAGATCGCCTTATATGGTCAGAAATAGGGCTCCGCAAGTATTCTTTTAAACCTCTTTCTTCAATCGCTTTTGGATCAAAAATAAGCTGGAAGAAAACAAACAAACTCGGGTTCAGTACAAGTTGCGGTAACTGGCATCGCTCCGCTATCCAAGAAAAAACCTACTCTAATAATTCATCTTCTTCTCAATTTTTGTCAGTCAACTATTGCACATAGGCCTCCATACCCTCTTCATTTATGTCTGTCCTGTGCCAATTTCTTTCTGCTGACTAAATAATGTCATCCGTCCATCGATTTGGTGATACGCCAAGACTCCATTATGATATTGTCCATCTCCAAGATCGTACTCTTCTCGTTTACCTGTTCGTATTTTGCTTCGCTACATGACAGGCCACTCTCTCAACAATCTGACAGGCAAATGTTCAGCATAAGTCGTCCTATAGCGTGTTCAAGCCATATGTAAATACAGAGAAGATGCATTTAACAAAAAGTTATCTATTTAGTCCGATAGGGATTTTTCAAAATGTACTACAATTTTCCAAATACTGCCCATCCCATGCTTATGCCAGACTTCAACGTTTTCCAATCATACTCCATTCACAGAGATGTCCACTTGGTCGCTGCATATTACCTTTGATTTTTAAATGTTCATTTGGAGTCCGACCCAAAATGCAAGTAATTTAGCATCATCCCGTGCATATTTACTACCATTTGGTCCCAGTTCAGTTTTTTTAATATATTCCAAAACCAGAGTAAATCATTTTGAAGAGATAGGGTCATCCTATCTTACTTTTTTACAAATTCTGATGATTTTTGTTGACACATTCTCGTCCACTTCTGGCATTTTTAAAAATGGTTTTGTGTATCTAAAATCGATTCTCACGTTATCCATTAATTTTAATACGGCATCTATTTCAATTGAATCGAAGGTTTTCTGATAATCAACAAAAGCTAAGTGCAGTTTAGTGTTGTACTCGTTAAATTTTTCAATCAGTTTCAGAGAGTTAGAAAACTGCCTAAAAGTATTTGATTGTGCTAAAAAAAGTATGTAAATATGTAACAGAAAGTTAATAGGCCAATAATTCTTGATATTATGCCTATCTCCTTTCTCAAATAAAAAATTACTTTTGAGTTTCACCATAAAGCTAGTATGGTCCCGTCTTAAGCATTTATTTAACAAGAGTTTGATTAATTAATTAACGAAACTTATCACTGATAAATCCAAAACTCCTTTGCATTTTACAACAAAGAAATATTCATGCTTGGTGCCATAGACACAAAAGATGGCATAAAGATAATACCAAGCTCGATGGAAGATTTTTACAGAGCAATCAAATACCTGGACAAAGAAGAATCCTTCAAAATATGGCCAAACTCCATAATTTAATCAACATCAAATATCTGTGCAAGATTGATAAATATATATTGAGGTAGAGATAAATAATTTACCTCTACAGTTATTGTAAGCCGAGTATCGTCAGCTAATGCCACAGATGTCAAAAGTTGAAATATTCGGCAAATAGATGCAACAATGCAATGTACCAAAATTAAAGGTAAAAAAAAGCCCTTTTCTCCTAAATATGCCCTATGATGAAGAGCAGACACTGTCAGCTTCAATGAGTGCCCAGGACACAAGCAAGCGCGGGTTAAAAAAAAAAAAAACGTTAGCTCCAAAACCAACAAATCTAAGCAAAACAAAAAATAATCTCAAGTAGCATTAAAAAAGCACAAAATTAGCTATCCGCTTTTAAATCCACCACTAAAAATGACAATCTGATGTGATACATAGTTGAAGCTCTTTGAAATAAGCGTAAAAAGCTTTTTTCATTCATGACAAAAAACCCTTAAATATACTTTAACAATGCAATGCCGGCGTGCTCCTACAACGTAAGGTCCACAAAAAAATAAGACAGTGTTCGCAACGCACTGACACTTCTTGGATCGGTTCTGTCTAAAGTCAAAAATATCACCAGACATCTTAAACTCAAACCTCTACTGGGTGTCTCACAAAGCTGTACTGTTCCTCACAAACATTACAATGCTATGCAAAAAACGTCGCATATTCCGTCTTCATAAAAAAAGTCTAATACCGTTCCAATCCCAAAGATTTAAAAAACTAGAAATTTTTCACAAAATTACCGCCCAATTAGTCTTCTGTCGACTTTAAGTAAAGTAACAGAAACTGTGATCTTGAATAGAATCCAGAATCAAATGGCGGCAAAAAACTTGACAAATTATTTTAGCTTCAAATATGAACTCAACAGCACTGTAATTCCATAGATAGGTTAAGTACCTAGGATTCGAGTTATATAAATGATCAACTTCCAGATTGCATAACGGCCATACTTGGTAAGATGCCAAGATGGCAAGCAACAAGTTGCGACTACTTGAAACACATATGTCCAATATTAACATACGCATGTTTAGCTTGAGATATGATGGCTTCTTCCTTCCTGATTAACAGGATAAAATAATTTCATAGTAAGTTCTGAGAAAGATTCTCAAAGCCCTTTACTACATTTGTACACTCAACTAAGAGCTGATGCGAGTCTCGACACCGTCAGATATCACATATTAAACATAACAACTTTTTTGAAAAAATCGCATATCACTCAGATCCTAAGTTATCTTGTTTTGCTGAACAAGACATACAGATTTATAAATAACTAATTAACATGTTTACTGTAGAATGACAATCGTAGCTCATCAACCGCCACCACAGAAATCGTTGTCTGCAAAGCTTAGGCAGAATCCGTACTTCTATTGAGTGTAAAGAGTTCGATTATCAGGAGCTCAAATGTCAATCTCACCTGCACGTGGTACACTCTGCTAGATAGCAAACGAGGCTCTGGCGACCGAGTATCTGCTGGTATAAGCAGACCCCTCCTGCACAACCAACAGCTGCGGGAGGATGAGTCAGCAGGGGGTAGGGCACTTTTTGTCCTGGGGCTAAGAAATTAGCCACAAAAGCGAAAGAACCACGACAATGGTCAACGGCATACAGAAGGCAACAAGAAACCACTGTATTAAAAGTCCACTGGACATCCCTAATACAATCAATATGGCTTCATATGTTCAATATAAATAACAATTCCGGAGTAATTCCCCCAATCAGATCACCGGGGAGAAAAGATATTGAAGGAAGCAAAACAAGTGCAACGGAATAATTACTGTGTTAATGTTAATGCAATCCACAAAGGACAAGATGGACACTTGGAACGTAAGAAGTATGTTCCAAGCAGGAAAAATCAACAATGCAATCCAAGAAGTGGACCGTATAAATATAAGTTTGATGGGCATTAGTGAAATGAGATGGAGAGGAGCCGGTAAATGCGTAATAGAAAAACACACAATATTCCACTCAGGTGATGATACCAAACAACATCAATATGGAGTAGGAATGAATATCCAAAGAATATCGCAAAATGTGTATACAACTTCATACCCGTATTTGACAGAGTAATGCTTGTAAAACTAACAGCAACTCCAGTCAATATAAATCTCATACAAGTATACGCACCAACTTCAGATAAAGACGAGAACGAAATTGAGACTATTTACAGCGATAGCTTGGAAGTACTAACGAGCACAAAAAAGCATGAAATTACTATAATCATGGGCAACTTTAATGCCAAGATTGGGTCCAACAGAAGTGCGGAATGTGTGGAACCATTTGGACTGGGTGAAAGAAATGACAGAGAGAACAGATTATGCGAGTTTAGTACTAATGAGAATTTTGTGATACTAAACACATTCTTCAAACTTCCAGCTCGAAGAATCTATACCTACAAATCTCCATCCGACAGCTCAGAAAAGATAGTAAGAAATCAAATTGATTATATCCTAGTTAACAAAAGATACAAAAACAGTTTTAATATGGTCAAAACCTATCCTGGGGCAGGCATTAATTCGGATCATAATCCTGTTGTTGCTACTGTCAAAGTTCGCCTGAAAAAAAGCCTGAATTCAACCTGCAGAAAGAAGCTTGACATGACTAAGTTAAAAATAGAGTCGATAAAAGAGCAAGTACGAGGATGTCTAGACGAGAAAATGCAGATAATAACAAGAACTGATAATACTGATGTTCAAGCGACATGGCAAACAATAAAAAAAAGCAATAACCTATACAGATCATATCATAGTTTAATCTTTTCTAACTGTACTGGTAAAATCGATTATCAAATTATTTGTAGAAGCAGCAATGAAGGAGAAGTTGCCGTTTTTGTTAAAATACTACAAAACAAGACAGCGGTCGGTATGCACTTAACAAACAACCAAGAGCAGCTTATAATTAAAATAGAAGATAAACTAAAAACCTTGCAAGAGTACATTACAGAACTATTCAGCGATAAAAGACCGAAAATACCTAACACAAATAATGCAGAATCGGGTCCCACTATCACTAAAGAGGAGGTAAGAAAAGCCATCCAGCAAACCAAAGACGGGAAAGCAGTAGGCCCAGATAATACTCACTCAAATGTGTTAAAAGTACTAAGCGAGGAAGGTATAGACATCATTTCTGAACCTTATATATGACAGTGGTACCATACCACAGGATTGGCTCCACTCCACGTTTGTGACAATTCCAAAGACACAGAATGCAAAAGCATGCAGCGATTATAGAACGATCAGCTTAGTAAGTCATATTTTGAAGGTATTCCTAAAGATCATCTATAACATAATATATAGACGATGTGAAGATAATATTAGCCCAACGCAGTTTGGTTTTAAAAATGCACTCGGTACCAAAGAAGCCTTGTTTAGCATCTAGGTCCTATTTCAAAGATGTAGAGACGTAAACTGTGATGTGTTCGCATGCTTTATAAATTATCAGAAAGCGTTTGATAAGGTTCAACACCCAAAACTTAGGGAGAACTGGACGAGAAATTTATTAGAGTGATTAGTAACCTATACTAGAACCAGCTGGCGTCCGTAAAAGTCGACGAACAGAAGCAGCAAAGTGCCAATTCAAAACATCCAGCTCAAAGCAGAAGATCAGGAAATACAACGGGTCTCAAAGTATACTTACCTAAGTACAACAACTAACGATTAGTGGGACCATTTGGTAGAAATAAAATGCCGCATTGAAAAAGCCAGAAGTGCTTACATAAAGATGAAAGATGTGTTCCGTAGTCATGACTTAAATAAAAAAACAAAAATTAGACTTGTCAAGTGCTACGTGTAGCCGGTTTTCTTATATGGAATAGAAGCATGGACCATGTCCGAAGATACCTGCAAAAAACTATCAGCCTTCAAAATGTGGATATACCGGAGAATCCTAAGAATTTCGTGGAAGGACCATATCACCAACGCAAGAGGCGCGCAAGTTGAAGTATTTCGGACACATTATGAGGAATGAAGAAAGATATGGATTATTACAACTGATTCTGCAAGGAAAAGTGTTCGAAAGAAGATAAGACAGTGGTTCGGGAGTACAACTAGCTATATTAATCGCCAACACTCGGTAATCGGATAGGCACCTGAAAAAGAATTGAGCAGCTTTCAAAAACGACATTTATAAGGCACAGTAAGATAAGAAGGTTGTACACAAAAATGTGTAACACTTCCTTGTGTTTACACCAGAGAGGGAAAGGGGGATTAGTTGGTAGGCGCTTCCATATATAAGATTTTTCCTCCCCAGCCACAAAAAATGCTAGCAGTGTATTACTCAAGCACTGGGTCGCAACAGGTTTTAATGAGTACCGCAAAATTTATTTTTAGTAATCAGAACCTTCTTAATAACCAAACTCTCAATAACTTTCTTAATAAATTAATAAAAGTATTATTTGGAAATTGATATTACGTAAACATATTTATTATTTGACTCTACCAAAAATGATAACAGAACCAAGTTTGTATAATTTATCACTTGATGTTGGCTTATTGATGTTCAGATTTTTTTAAGGTAAACAAATTTAAGCAATAATATATTCAGATCTTAATTTACTTACATTTCTAATAGTTTATATCATAAACATGTTTGCTCACCTGAAACAAAAATAAAATATTTAAAAACATATATAATAGACAATTTTTATATTATTATTAATTAAATTAATGCGATTTTAATTCTATTTTCACTTATAGATTGGATATGATGTCTACATTGTAGCATCCATAGCCCCAAACTATGATTCTTCTTACTCTTATATAAACGCTAAATGTAATTTGTTGAGACGTCTACATAAAAAACTGCGACTGTATGAAATTTGACACGTTAAATTTATTATTTTGTCCAGCCTTATTAGTTCCACGTAATTAATGAACGTCTGGCCCATTCGAACCATTGCCATGTGCAAAATAATAGTTTTTAATTATCCGACATATTTGCAAGTGTGAATGCAAAATTAATTAAATACTAAATGTTCCATTATATATTTTTATAATTGCTACATGTTACAAACAAAAATTAATTGTTTGGTCCACATACAAATGTTTCGTAATTATTATACTATTTATTCCATTTATAATTAATATTATTTTAATTTAGCACTAACTGTATATATAATAAATCACTAAATTATCATTTGAAAATAATAGTATAAATGAATATATAAAACATCAATCCGTTTATTTAAGTAAAAAAAATATAATTAATTTTAACATTTAATTAAGAAATAATTACTTATTAATTAAATAATTAATTAACACTTTCATTTTCCTTATTAGTACATACTGTATATAGTAATGTTTGGTAATCACTGTAAAGATAATTACATCTCATATCATTTTTAAAAGCATATAAAAACGTCCGTTAACTTTCTTTGGTATGATTGAAGCTAGTTAAAATAAAATTGCTCAATTTTATTTGGTATAAATCACTAAGACGATTAAAACAAAAACAAAAGTTTACATACCAAATTGAGTATTTACTTAAATAACGATGTATACACAAAAAAACTAATGGTTGATTCATTTATTCCAGTCTTGTTAAATGTTAATTTCATTAAATTGAAAGTGGTTAGGATTGCGAAATGATTTTACATGCAATTTATATAACAATTAAATAACATAAATATGAATTTAAACTATTTAAAAACAAAAGTTTTAAAACATTCCCAAATTGTTGAAAAGTTGCAAATGTTCAACCTATACCTAAAACAGAGACAAGTCTGATTCTTCAAATTACAATCCAATTGCATTATTGACTAATGTGTAAAAAAAAAATTAAAAAACATATATAATTTACGGGTGAACTAATAATACTATTCATATATTTGCCTACTTAGTTCCTCAAGAAACATATTAATTTCTACATTTCATAATCTTAGAGCAAAATTCATCTCAGATACTCAATATAGATTTCAATCAAAACGTTCGACAACAGATCTTCTGATTTATGTTAGTCACAAATAGAATTTTCTTCTTCTTCTTAGCCTTTTAATTCGTCCATTCTTGGATATAGGCCTCTTCCATTTGCTTCCATGATTTCCTGTCGTTCGCCAATCTCATCTATTGTTTTCCTGTTACGGTCTTAATATCGTCGACCCATCTCATTTTGGATCTTCCCGTGCTTCTTTTAGTTTCCCTTGGCCTCCAGAAGGATACTTTGAGTGACCACCGTTCTGGGCTTTGAACTGCAACGTGGCACACGCATTTCTATTTGAGGCTTGCAGTGTGTTCCATGATATCAGTTATTTTGGTTTTTCTTCGAACTTCGCTATTACGCACTTTGTCTCTGAGAGTGATACCCAACATTGCGCGTTCCATGGCTCTTTGGGTGGTTTTGAGTTGGTTTCTAATTCGTAGGTCGAAACGGGGAGAATGCAGCTATCGTATACTTTACGTTTTAAGTACAGATGTTTTTGTCTTTCAATATAAAACTGAGTTTCCCAAAGGCAGCCCAAGCTAGTTGAACTATCTTTGCCGTTCGTAATTGAGTGGCCGAGATATATGTATTTTTCCACATTTTCTATTTTGATGTTATCTATGACAACTTCCTGTTGGCTATTATTCATGATTTTGGTTTTGTTTAGGTTCATTTTTAGCCCCACATTCCTAGATACATTGTTTAGTTCTTTCATCGTGTTTTTAAATTCTTCGATGTTAGTACTTATTATAATTATACCATCGGCAAATCTTAAGTGGTTAAGGTATGAGCCGTCGACGTTGAGACCAATCTTGTCCTATGCCAGTTGCTTAAAAACATTTTCTAAGACCAAAGTAAATAATTAGGGAGAGATTGTGTCCCCTTGCCGTACACCTTTACCAAGTGATATTTTATCGGTGTTTAGATCGTCGTTTTTTTTTTTATTATTATTGTGGCTGAGGGAAGCTCTACCAGCCTGCATACAAAGCTCTCATCCGCTAAACCCCTATTCCACTTGGCGTTCATGTAAACTCAGCCCCGAAATCGCCATCCGGCATTACTTCGGAGGAGTTCGCCCGGACCTGCATTTCTGCAGACCCTAGTTGTTATCGTCTGGTCCACGTTTTCGGTTGTCTCTTACATTTCTTTTTGTTGGGCTATTTCCTCGTTTGATCTTCTTCTTTCTTCATCTTTCTTGGCCTTCATTATATCTCCTACCATTGTAGATATAATGTTCAAGCAGTCAGTAGTGCTCAGCATGTATACCATGATGTTTTCCGGAGTCAACGCGGCTCCGACTTGGGTTTCTGCCGTTCTTCGTTCCACATCGTCCGTATCCTGGCAATATGCACATATTTAAGTCGCTCTTCTCTTGAATTTGTGGAATTACGCCTCAAAACACCCATGCCCAGTCAACATCTGCGTCAAGAAGTAGTTTGTTACCCCATGCCTTCTCCTTGACCATTTTTCTATGTTTGGGATAACCTTCTTTGTCCATTGGCCTACATTTTCTGTTTTCTCCCACCGGTTTTGCCAGTTCTTTAAAGTGTCGCCCCTTAAGGTCAGCTTTTCTACTGGATTCTTCCCATATCCGTTTTTCCTCTCTTCCACCAAATGGTCTATTGGTGGCATGTCGGCAACTACAAGGATTGCGTTAGTGGAGACAGTTCGGTATGCGCTGCATACGCGTATGGCCATCTTCCGATGCACGTTCAGTAACATGTCTTTGTATTTCTGGTGTGCCAGACCTATTGCCCAGATAGGGGCGGCATATAGGATTATAGAATGCAATACTGCGCATAACAGCCTTCTTTTTCGTGCTGTAGGACCCTGTATATTTGGCATAAGACATGCAAGCATCCTGACAGATGATTCTGCCTTCTTGCTGGTGTTTATTATGTGCCTCTTTATTTTTGCCCCAGAATCAAAAGTCACGCCTAGGTATTTTATCTCGCAAGTGGTGGTAATATTTTTGCCTAACACTTCTACGGTAACTTCTTTGACCTTTCTGCTGTCGCTCAAGAGTACTGCTTCTGTTTTCTCCGCAGCTATTTCCAGTCTATTTTCCTTCATCCAGCTAATAATTTGCTGTATTGCCCAGTTTGCCGATGCTATTAGGTTCTCCTTGGTCTTTGCAGTGACTACAATTGCTAGGTCGTCTGCATATCACACGGTTGTGACGTATGGTAGCATTTTCAGTCGCAGAACCCCGTCGTAGTGAACGTCCCATAGCAGTGGACCTAAAATCGATCCCTGCGGGACACCGCACGTGACTTTTTGGAGCGTCTGCTCCCCCGCTAGCAATGTTCTTTGAGAGAAATAGCTTTTCACCATTTGCAGCAGGTATAGTGGGATGTTTCTTTCTCTTAGAGACCTGACAATACCCTTCCAAGGCGCCGAGTTAAAAGCATTTTCAATATCTATTGTGACCAGCAGACAGAGCTTCCTATGTCGCCCCCCTCGATTTCTTGCCTTGTCTACTTCTTCTAGCACTCTATCCATCGCATCCACCGTCGACTTGCCCTTTACAAAGCCATACTAGGACTTAGCTAGACCTCCAGTGTTCTCCAGCTCTTCCAATATCCTGCCTTTTAGCAGCTGCTCTAGTAGCTTTCCCATACAGTCTAGGAGGCATAGTGGTCTGTAAGTTGGCTTATCTTGCATTTGCTTGCGCTGTTTTTTAAGTAGTACTAATCTGGCTGTTTTCCAGATTTGTGGAAACTCGCCGGTTTGTAACACTCGCAGGCAGTCTCCTGTTAATGATTTAGCTACCATTTTTACAACCTCGGGAGGTATTCCATCAGGTCCGGGTGCTTTTTTTGGCTTGATTTTATTCGCCGCGTTCGTAACCTCTTCTTTCGTAAAAAGGGGATTTCCTGACTGTTTACTGTGCTACGAATCCAATTAATTTTCGGGTCTTCCGGAAAAAAAGCATTTGCTTCGTTAATAGCTACTTCTTCTGGTATGTTACTTCGAAGACTTATGCGGAGTGAGCTGGTTGCGAGTCGATATCTTTTTCCTCAAATGTCATCTTCCACTTCTTCTATGACTTTATTCCAGGCTTTTTGTTTTGCGATGTTTATCGCCTTTTTGATCTGCGTCTTCTGCAGTCTGTATTGTTCTTCTGCGGTTTCTTTATCTTCTTCCGTATTGCTTGCGTGTTTGTTTGTACTTGTCCTAATTCTTTTTTTGGACAAACATTTTCCGCAATTTCTGATGTCCACCAATATATTTTGGTTCTATTTCCGCGTTCTCCGACTTTACTAGTGCTAAGCTCATCGCAAGTGTCACTGATAAGTTTTAACAGTTCTTGTGGTGTTTTAGGCTGCACGCTGCATTCCCGGACTCTCTGCCTTAACCTAACTTCTATAGCCTCCATTTCTACGCTAGATAGTTTCCATCCTTTTCGCTCTCTTGTTTCGCCCGCTGATGTTTCTGGACTGCGTCCTGATCCTAAAAGTTATATTTCTATGGTCTGAAAAATTTTCTTCTTCCAACACCTTCTAATCCATTATTTTGTTCGCTATGGTGTTTGCGACAAAGATGACATCTAAGTATGATTCACTTTTCCCTCTGCAAAAAGTAGCAATACCGCCTGTATTTGCCACTACAAGATCTATTTCTGATGCCCATTCGGCCAGTATATCTCCTTTCCGATCATTTTTTGCCGAGCCCCACAGCGTCGATTTGGCGTTAAAATCTCCTCCTATAATACATTTTTTCTTTTGTATTCTAATGCTGGACTTCAGCTGGTGTATAAAATCTTCGAAGTACTCAATGGTTACATTTGGGGATATGTAGCAGCTGTATATAGTTTAATCCATCAGCCCAATCCATACGTATCCACTTCCCGCCCCTGTTTCGTACACTTTGCACTGTTTGTTTACGATGGCTATAGCTGCATCAAGGTTTTCCTCGACATACCAGTTTCGTTTTGTGGCAATGTCTTTATTTGGCTCGCTTAGAATCATTAGGTCTATTTTCTTTTCTTCAATAGTTTTATACAACAGGTCATGTGCTGTCCTGCACCGATTTAAATTTACCTGGAGGACTTTGGTGCTCTGCTCCAGCATATATTTCTTAGGATTTAGTTCCGTGCATCTTTATTTGGGGTCCTCCGCCCACTGTATTTTTGCCTTTCCTGTTCCACTAACTTTCTATAGGTTGGGCATTTCATGCTATCTATTCTATGGCCTTCTTTTTTGCAATTTGGGCAGTATTCCTCTTCTTGACATTCTTTTACTTTGTGTCCTGTCTTCCCACACTTCAGGCAACTTTTATCAATTTCTGGTCCTTAGCAATCTCGCGCCCAATGCCCGTATTCTTGGCATTTGTAACATTTAGTTGGTGTTACCCGTTCTATGACTCGGCAATTCATTCATCAAATTTTAATTTTTCTGGCTTTGAGCAGGGTCCGTACTGCATCTTCACCTAACTCAACTGTGACATTCTGGTTCTCGCCGTGCGCCGGTCTCATAGATTTTACAATTGCTTTGTGACTTTCAACTCCGGTCAGTGTAATCGCATGCATAACTTCTTCCTGTGTCGTTACTCCATCTATCTATATAGTTTAGATCGTCGTCTATTTTAATATGAAAGGTCGCATCTTTGTATATATCCATTATTAGCGGAGAGTACCTCAAGTCAATTCTCGCATTTTGTCATGACTGTCAGGAATAATCAAGT
Source organism: Tachinus rufipes (assembly GCA_963932245.1). Lineage (NCBI taxonomy): Eukaryota > Metazoa > Arthropoda > Insecta > Coleoptera > Staphylinidae > Tachinus > Tachinus rufipes. The sequence goes on along the minus strand of OZ010741.1, from coordinate 35,601,589 downwards.
CTCAATACTATCGAACACCTTCTGATAGTCTATGAAGGCCATGTGTGGAGATATTATACTCTATTGTCTTTTCTATGATTGTTCTGATTGTTTGCAGATGGTCCGTTGTTCAAAACTCTTTTCAAAAACCTACTTGTTCCATCGGTTGGTAAAAGTCCATTTTTGTTGTTAGTCTGTTGTTGATGATTTTACTCATTAGCTTGTATAGGTATGATAGAAGACTTATTGGGCGGTAGTTGCCTATATTTGTGTAGTCTCTTATTTTTGTGTATAATAATGAGTTCTGTGTTTTCCCATGCTTTTGGTATTTTCCTTTCCTGTAGACATTTATTTAATAGTACTTTCAGAGTTTGAAGTAAAGGTTTGCCCCCATTTTATCATCTCCGTTGTTATTTGGTCCTCTCCTGGAGCCTTCCAAACTTTTATTTGCTGTAGTGTTTAATTTCTGGTAAAGTAATTTTTGGGAGGTCTTCTGAGCCAGAATTTAGTAAGTACTTCCTTGATTCTCCTGTCGGGCTAGGTATAGATGCTGAATACAAGTTTTCGTAGAATTTTTGTATTGCCGAGGCAATTTCGGGTTTACTATAAACTTTGATTCCTTCGCGGTCTCTTATTTTTTGTAATGCACTTTTTCTCCTTAGACAGTTTTGATTTAAACACTTTCATGTTTTTGTTTAGCTCTATCGTTTCGAAGATGTTTTTGGTTTTATGCGCTCTTATGTCGATAAAAAAAAATTCGCTCTAGGCAAGCAATGCATCTTTTTACAATTCATAATAAAAACAAAAAACGGGTTTTCAGAGTGGGCAAACAAAAAAAAAATTTAAAATAGTTAATATATTTAGGCGGACCTGTATAATTATTAACCATTCAGTTTGCTAAAACGCAAGTATTATAACTCAAAAACCAAATGATATCTAAAATCTTAAAATATAACTGCAGGCTTAACGATTGAAGAACAGTAGTACTTCATCATTCTGATATATTTTTGATAAGCTATTTGGAATGATTTCGAATTCTATGCTAGAAAACAATGATTATTTTTCTACTTAATATTAATAAAAAAACCTTCTACGCTTCTATAGGTGATAGTTTATATAAAAACAAAACAACACATCTAATAATAGGTTTATCAATGTTTTACAAAATAAAAAAATTTAAAGTTTTTATGTACAACCTCTTATAGTTTACTCTGGTAGAATACGTCGATATACATACAACCTTAGCTGATTTACTAGCAAAAGTTCCATCTCATCAAGCTTTTTGAAAAGTAGAACAGTAGAATGAGATGCTTGAGGCTGCCAAAACGAGACAGATTGCCGCTAACTGTCTTCAAACTTTTAAAAGCCAGTTGTTTTTAGGTAAGGTTAGGTTAAGTTAGATTGCGACAGACATTTAAACTTAAAAACAAAAACGTAAGTAGAATAGTCAACAAGCAATTTCCGAACGCACCAGTTATACAAAAGATAGCACTAACTTAAAAAGGCTCCAAGGCCAGACAGAATACCTGCAGAAATCTTAAAAATTGGGGTGATGTCCAACCAACAACAGTAGATACCTTTAAATGGGATACTTGCTGATGCTAGAATCCCAAAGGAATAGAAGAAAGCGGAGCTAATTCTAATCGAGAAACCACCTACAGACAAATTTGATGAGAAAAAATACAGACCACTATACCTAATAGACATTGCAGGACAACTACTCAAACAGCTGCTAGTTAGCAGACTGAAGAAAAATCTTGCCACAAAAGGAAACTAGCCCCAAACCAATACAGTTTCTGCAAAAGCAGAAGCACAACGGATGCACTAGAAGAAGTATGCAAAGCAAGGAAGGCAGCCAGAAAGAATGCATACAAAAACCAGACCTATTGCATGCTCATCACACAGGATATTAAAAACGCATATAATACAGCAAATTGAAAACGTATCCTTGAAGCAATAAAAAAAAAATATAGAGCCATACCTAAAAAACCATTATAGGCAATTACCTATAAGACAGGCAACTAATAGTAGGCAATAGCCACACTAGACAAGTAACGTGCGGTGTTCCACGGGGGTAGATACTGGGGCCACTGATGTGGAATATTTTGTACAACGACGTAATTAGAATAAAAATGCCAAAAGAAGTAAAGCTACTCGGGTACGCAGACTATTATTGTCACTGCCAAATAAAATAAATAGAAAAAACGGCACACGCCGGTAGACAGAACCACCCAAAAAATTGAAGAGGTAACACAGAAGATATAATAACGGAGACTACAAGTTAAAAAAAATGCATATCACGGTAAAAGAACAAATAATAAAGACCAAAGAAACCATTAAATATCTGGGCATTAAAATAGGGCAAAACAACTCGATAAGAATATACCTCAAAGAAGCAGCCACCAGAGCGCATAAAAATGCTATGAACATGGCCAGAATAATTCTCAACCTAAAGGAACAAAAATTCCACACAAAAACTCCTAAGCGCGGTAAGCCACTCGACACTTTTGTATGAAGTTCCAATCTGGTAGAAATCAATAAAAATAGCTAAATACAGGCAAATAGTAGACAAAACAAAGAAGAAAGTACTCATAAAAATTGGACAGGCCTACAGAACTATATCAAACAAGGCAATACAATCCATCACTAGCATACCCTCCATAGAACTCCAAGCATCATAGAGAAGGCTAGCATACAAAACACAAGAAGAGGTTCCCTACGAAGGAAAAAAATGGGAAACACCTACAAGAGTACCCAACTGGACAAAAAATTTCATAGATAACCTTCATATATGGACCAAAGAAAAACATGGTAAAATTGACTACTACTTGTGCCAGTTCTTCTTTATTGCATTTTTTACAGCTATTTTACACTTCCCCAGAAGCCTTACATACAACTTGTCTGAAGGGGAATGATAGGACCAACGGCTTATTAGGTGACTTCCGAATCACCCCGGTGGATAAAGAGCAAGTTATTATTTTAATCATATTCGGGGACTGTTAGCTTGTTACGCTAACGCTCCATAACTGAACTATCTCACTGTTCCTTAGTTCCACCTAAAAAACAAAGACAGCTGCACTTACTGCGGAAAAGAAAAAAACACTCCAGAACATGCCCTTTTCAAATGCAACAGATGGGAAAAACACAATATTGAAAGAGCCACAGATAAAGCAATAAAACCTTTAAACGTTATCAAACATATGCTCAAATTGCAAAAGACGTAAAATAGGCTGCATAACTGGATCAAATTGGTAATCACAGAAAGAAAATAAAGAGAGAAAAAGAAGAAAAGACAATAAAATAAAATTAAAGGTGATTATATACAAGTGCGTAGTTCCCCCCCAAAAGAAAACTGAAGAGACGACGAGAAAAAATTTTAGTCCGTAGGAATCTACAAAAATAGTTGAATCCTCCTTCCTTAAAAAAAGATTTAGTTAGGTTAGGTTAGCTTAGCTTAGGTTAGATCAACATGGGCTCTGCGGGTCAAGGGTAGTGGGGTTGGCAACGGGGTGGGAAGTGATAGAAAAGAAGTGCCTCAGCGACCATCGTCTCATCAGGTTCGGTGTTGGCAAGACGGCTGCGTCGCGCGCGAGGGACGCAGATCAAAACGGGTGGGTAATGACGTCGGAAGGGCTAGAGAAGATTTGTACGGACTTTGGGGAGAGCGAGGTGGGGGATGGAAAAACGCGGCGCAGCTGTGCAAGAGCATAAAGCATCTCTGCGATCTTCATTTGACCAGAAAGGGGCGTCAAATCGTAAGACGCTCGAAATACTGGTGAAATGAAGAGATTGCAAAAGCAAGAATGTTCTGCAACAGGGCACGTAGAGCGCTGACAAAAGGCAACGCCTCGGGTAGGAGTAACGTGGGCTTAGTCGGGGAGTATAAAAAGTTAAGGAAAAGGTTGGGAGGGGGCTCATCAAATCGGTCAAGAGTGGGAAATGAAAGCTCCTGGTCGACGAGGTTGATGAGGACATCTGGGGAAGGGGTTTTAAAATAGTGATAAGGAAAGTGGGTAAAAAACCACCAAAAGTGGAGACAGCAGTTCAGAGAGCGGTAGTAGGGAAACTTTTTCCAGCAAAAGTGTGAAGGGTTTTCAGGAGGTGGCTAGTTGAGGCTGGTGGCGTCCGACTCTTCGCGGAAGAAAAGCTTCTGGAAGCCACGGCAAAGATCAGACCAAGGAAGGCACTGGGGCCTGACAAGTTCCCTACGAAACTCGTCAAAGCCCTAATCGGATGGTGCCCTAAAACCTTGCTTTACAATTGGTGCTTGGTCGAAGGAAGTTTTCCTAAAGTGTGAAAGAGGGCAAACATGGTCCTGCTGGATAAGGGGATAAGGAGTACGGAGGCTAGGGCATATCGTCCAATATGTCTCCTGGACGTGGGGGGGGGGGGGGGGGAGAAATCCTCAAACATCTGGTGGTAGGAAGGTTTTTGGAGGTGCTCCAAGATGACGCGGCCCTCTGCCATCGTCAGTACAGTTTTAGGAAGGGACTTTCAACCCTGAACGCGCTCGCGGAGGTGAAGGCAGCGATAGTAGCTGCAAAGCATTTTAGCTACATGCACAGAAAGGCGTGCGTGTTAATCACCATAGACGTGATGAACGCCTTCAACACTGCCAATTGGGGCAGGATTTTGGGGGCGCTGAAAAACAGGCGGGTACCAGGCTACCTGCTGAATCTAATCGGCAGTTACCTGTGGGGTAGGATTTTGTTGCTGGGCAAGGGAGAGCAGAGGGAAAAGATTAAACTGTCGGGGGGTGTGCCACAGGGGTCGGTTCTTGGACCCACGCTGTGGAACGTTCTGAATGGCAGCGTGGTGAGCCTGGAGATGCCGAAGGGGGTAAGGTAGAAGAGGCTGATAACTACGCCATTAAGTTAATAGAGTCAAAGATGGGCAAGCTATGGCTGAAACTGGCGCCAGAAAAGACAGAGCTTGTGGTACTTTCGTGCTCAAAGAGGGTACCACAAGTTCAAATAAATGTCACGGGGACCACCGTCAAGTCTAAGAAGCAGCTAAACTACCTAGGGGTTGTACTGTCTAGCAACATGGCATGGAGCGGGCAGGTGCGGGAGGTATGCATGAGAGGAGAGAAGGTGGCTGCTGTGTTTGGTTGTTTCCTAAATAGTGCTGTACGGTGCAGAAATATGGAGGGACACCTTGCGCAGCAACAAAAAGCAAACGGAGTGGGTCTTGCACACTCAGAGGAGGTGCTGCCAGAGGATTTGCAGCGCCTACAGAACGGCGTCGACTGCAGTTCTTCTGGTGGTTGCGGGAACAAAGCCACTAGACCTTGTAATCCGTATGAAGACGGAGGTGTGGGATAGGCGTCTCTCGAGGAGCGAAAAGGATGAATGGGTGTGAAGAGAATGGCAGAAAAGGTGAGAAAAGTGTGAGTCGAGTGGAAGTGGTAAACTCGGGTGGTCAAGGCGGCTCATCGTAAACGTGAAGCGGTGGGTTTGCAAGGGTTATAGCAAGGTAAACTACTACCTCACGTAGGTATTAACAGAACACGGTTGTTTCCGAGCGTACCTGCAGTGGGTGAAAGTGTGCAAGAGCGACAAATGTTTGTATTGCGGGCAGCGAGACACGGTCGAGCACACAGTGTTCCGTTGCAAGCGTTGAACGGAAGTAAGGGAGAAAACGATGGTGAAAATGAGCGGAGCGAGCGTGAATCATGACAACATGGTGGAAACAATGATGGAGTCTCAAGCCGACTGGGATGATGTGTCCACCATGATAGAGATTATTCTCTGGAAAAAGGAGGAAAAAGAGCTTGCACCGGTAGAAGAATGGGGGTGAGGGTTCGCAGAATAACCAACAGAGGCAAATTTAGTGGGGCACATGTTACAGACTAAAGCTAAATAGGATGCAGTAAATTCGTTCGCCAAACCGGTGACAATGATAAAAGACTTGGACGATCGAGAAAGGGAGTGATTTAAGCATGCTACTAGAAGTTAATGCAAAGCAACTGCGAAGTGACTGCAAAGTAACTGCAAAGTGACTACTTATTTTGAACAAGCGGTGTAATACAACAATTGCCGCAAATAGTGACCCAAGCTTTGTGTGAAGTTTGTGCCAAAATATAGTTCCGCATTGCCGCTGATAAATAGAAAAGAGTTTTTAGTAGATAGAAACCCGACACTACTGCCAGCCAGAGCTGATAGTGTCTTAGTTAAAAAATTTCCTACTTCGGCAAAAAAATAAAAAAAAGGTTAGGTTGGTTAGGTTGCTACAATATATTTTTTTATTAAAGTGATTGATGGTGTAAAATGTACAAAAAGTTTAGACTTGTGGATTTCATTTCAAACTAATCTATTTTATTATTAAATATAAAATTCATATAAAGTAGTTTCACTGCAATGCTCGATAAAATTATTGTTTATTATCTTTGTAATTTTTGTAGTCGGGTTTTGTTGCATCGCAAAGCTATTCAATTTCAAATCACAGAACGTTTTTTGGCTCATAACTTACACTTACACACCTACTTTATTAGTTTATTAGTTTTCTTGTAGCGTATAATAACTTAGTTTTTGTTTTGTTTTTGAACCAATACTTTAACTCTTACATGAATATTGAAAAAAGTTCTGCAGTGAAATTCTAACGCAATGTACGCTGCAAAAACATTCAATATGAATGATAAAAGTATTTGTTGGCACATTCATCAAATACGGAAGTTGTAAAAGTTACTGGTTAAAGTATCACTACTGTGTTCTATTGTGATAAAGTTCAGCGGGTACAAGCAAAAATTTAGCTTGAAGACGATAATATACTCTCCTTTATTGTTCTTCCATTTTAAAAAGTAATTGTCACCTATTCTTAGCTCTTGACAACTGTATAAAGCATAGGCAGTTCAAAAAAGTTTAAACTTAAAATCCATGGAGAATGACCTTTTTTGGTTACCTAATAAATGAGAGCAGATACTGATGAGATTTGGTCTTTTGGTCTGTTCCACCAACAATAATCATGTATTAATGTCCTGAATTAAGAAATGCCATTTTCTTAAAATTAAAATTCTTTTGGAGTTTCACCCAACAAGTTACTTCCCGTTCTATCAAAAATTTGAAAATTAACACATTTAAAATAATTGATCTTATTGGTATTCATTTAAAAATCTTGTAATTATACTTTAGCAAGCACAAAGACACAATTATGTTTATACATAAAAATTAGTAATTTTAGCGACAAAACAAATTGTCATGTTAATCATTGTGCCTCATAAAACCACTACACTCATCTGCCTGCTTAAGACCAGGTTAAGTAAGGTTTATTAAGTACAGATAAATTGATTGCATGTGGTACTTATTCAGCTTGTATTGCAAATGGCTCATTAATTATAGAAATATTATTATATTATATTGATATCAAATCTTATTATTAATTTATTTAAAACAAAATTCAAAACAATTCTATCAAATACTATCTACTAATCTAATATTTGTATTTTTATTTATGAAACAAATATTATTATTATTACTATTATTAACATAAAGTCAATAAATAACAAAATGTTTATTAAACAATAAGTTTATGTCTTTAGGGCATCATCAACAAAAAGCCGATTGCTATACTAAAAATACCTTGTTAGTGCAAGGTTTTATATTTTAAAATAAACAGAATCTAATCACAGCGCACATTCAGTAATTAACGTCTCTTAGAAATAGTCAATCATTAATTATAATCTCAGTCTGTGTGTAATAATGAACAATGTAGTGGTCAATAAACGATAATATTGGGCAATGCAAACCAGTCTCAAAATAATTTCAGATAATGAGAACAATAACGTACACATCATTAAGTCGCCATTAACATGTAAGGATGTTAATTAAAAATAAAAACTAGAAATAATTAATAATGTCTGTAATAAATATAGCAGAGCATGTGAGAAATTCTGAGGCGCTACAATTCCTATCTAATAATTATAATAGTAATAACAATATTACAAAATACAACAATAAGAACATATAGAATTTAATATTCACGAGATGTGTATAACAAAACAGGCAACAGTAGATTGTTACAAATTTACATTACATATTCTCGTATGTTAATTAGAAAGCTTCATATATTATTATATTAATTTTTTTATCTCCACTTAACGGATTCAATTGAATTTTTCGCCCAAGAGGTGTGATTAACATGTAAATTGGAATTTTCCAATCAGCCTTCAGACGTCGCTCATTTAATAATTAAAACGTAACAGTTTTTGGTACTCTTAGGAACAATTATTTTTATATAGATATATACTTAGTCATGATTGGAGTACTTTTATTATTTCAAAACAGGTTACACCGCGAGATCAATTAATCTTACGGTTAATGCATTAACGCATTGAGACTGGATTTAAATAGAGATCGGGTACTAGAATGTCTATTGTAAGTACTCACGGATCCACTTATTAAAGTGTATACACTCTTCGTTACCTATCATTAGTGGAGTTTATTATATCCTATTAAGGGATTCAGTAATGTAGTAATTTTTTGTTTTGTTTTCGATTTTGATCTTAATGTTATTGGTAATCTATAGAGGAAGTTGCTCAATTTAAGAAATTAAAAAAAAATCAATTGAGATTAATTTATTTGATTTGTAAATACAGGATGTTCGTATAAATTGACTGTAAATTATATTACTGAAGTAATAAAATAAGTAAAATAAAATAACAATTGAAAGATATATTATATGTTAATATTAAAATTTAAGTACAATTGATTTATGCTATTACTGGTAGTACAATAGTATACTTGTGAAATGATGAATTATTTCCTTTGCCCCCGTAGCTATTATACAGTAGTAAGTTGCATCACCCGTGGCTCTGATGGCTATTAGCAATATATTTTGTTAAATTTGTAGTTTTATAGCTATTAACATTACAGGTATATGTTGAAATAATTAATATTTAGCTTTAAAATTCGTGTTAACAAAATTATAATTACTCTTTACACACAAAAGAATCGTTAATGAACACAACAAATCTGTTACATATTTTAGAGTTATAAATAATAATAACACAATAGTTTGTTTACATAACTGTTTAAGCCACATTCATTGATTACTTCTTGAAAAATTTGTGTTTTTTGCACTCTGCAGTTATCGTGTTTTTGTGTATAGCCGTACTTACATTTCCCGTTATATTAGTTCCTAGCATATACTCAATTAAGATAGTCATTTTATCGCCTCAAAAAACTGTTGCCTTCACTTTTTGCGAAGAAAATTGAGTCTTTGTCTTTTAGAGTGATAGGTTCTGGAGTTCACAGACAGAATCAAGTCTCATCAGTAAAAATAATGTATTTCATTTCTAGATCCAGTGTTGTCTCTCCATGCACTATTTAAGCTTTGCTGTGAGATGCGGTAGAGTGTGAGGTAGTCTCAGGAATAGATAGTGCTTTTCGGATGTCTTGATCTAGGTCTTTGTCTGTTATTGCTAGCCAAACTAGCAGAGTACAATGTGTGCAATAACTATGAAGCGCAAGAGGTGGTCAAAGACTGTGACAATCACAACAAAAAATTAACAGAAACAGTAACATTTAAGGCACTCGCTGCAATGAAAGAATTTCTTTGTTGCTTTTTATTTGGAGGTTGGTTTATTTTTAATTTTGTATATTAGTTTGCATTTTTCTATTTTTATTTTTTTGTTTATCTTTGTTTCAGTAATTATTTTGTATACTTCTTCTGTTGGTGTTAGTTTTGGTAATTTGTGTTTTATTTTTAGAATTTTGTTCTGTTGTCTTTGTATTTTTTGTATGTTTGTTTCTGTTGTTTCCCTCCATATGTATATTAAATAATAAATTTTTGATAAAAATAGTGAATGGTAGATACTTAATGCATTGATTTCGACATCCTAGCTTTTTTCTATCTTGGCGATGCCAACTGTATGGATTGCCGCTTAGTTTAAAATCGTATAAGAATATCCAAGTAATGATGTTTTCCATCAACTCAGGCTCTTCATCTAACCTCTCAAATAAATCTGAGCAGATCTGTTGACGGACAAGCTTTTGATCGGGGGTCAATTTTTTTAGGACCAACTTCGCACAGACTTTCTTTATGTTTAATTCGTCATGTAAAATTTTTGTCATCCGAATGCTATAAGCGCACAGTTTCATTGATTTAGGTTGCTGTTGCGGAGTTGAAACAGAAACAGGTCGTCGACTTGAACGTTGGTCATCTTCGGTGCTCTCTCACCATAGACCTCTTTCAAAGTGTTCGTTTCTTCTATAGAAAAAATACTACTACCGCGACAAAAACGTGTTTTCGTATTGGAATAGTAGATACTTCCAGCCAGCTATCTAACGCTGCATTTTAACTGCAAAAAAGTATCAATGTTCTCTATCTGATAGTAATTTAGGTCTGCCCTCCCGAAGCAAACGAGAAACTTGAAACGCAAGTTTTCCGACATTAATGCTGAATATCCGAAAGACATTATTAGTAGGAAAATGCGTTGGTTGTCGATGGTACAAATCACTTGCCGTACGCTATTTTTAGCAATTATATAACTCCCTACTTATGGTTTCTTTTTGCAGAGGTCTTCGTCGACATCTCTTACATCTCTGAGACACTTTTATATTTTGACTTATTAAGGTGCTATCCTCTATCCTGAGTATAAACTTTGTATACACGACCAGTCCATTAGCCCAGTTTGTAGAAGTTTTAGTGTTTTGTTTGGACTGAACGCTGGGTTAGGTTAAAGGAAACTATGCCGTAACGACAGTTGCTAGAAGAACTCAACAGAAAAGAAGAGGTTGCGAATAGAACATACTAACTTAAATCTTTTAATCGGTGACCCAGAGCTTAAATGCCAAACATAGCACAATAAAAAAAAAATGTGAGTTATGCCAATTAAAACTTATGATTAGGCCGTATTGTTGCGTAACTCAAAGCATCCGGTGCTGTAAGCACACTGCCCAAAACAATTTTAGGCTAATATATTAAAAATTCAAACTAACTAACTAACTGCCCCAAATACAGATTGGCCACTGTAATATGCAACTTAACATACATAAAAATATTGCGTGTTATGTTGCACTCATGCCTCCGCGCGTTTTCTCATATATTTCTTGCGCAACATTTCACACAGTCCATGGGACAAATTAAAGTACAAAATTACTGCCCGTGAGCGTGGCCACGATGTACAAACCTCATTTTTCAAAAAAAATCGATTCAAAAAGATCGACATAACAACCGTTTATCGGAATAATGACCCAAATAAACCAACAGTCAAATACGTGTACTATCTTGTGTACAGGAATAGCAAGCAATGATAAACATCAATTATGGGAGATTAGATAAAAACACCACCCACCAACCAATCATCAACTACAGAAAGAAGCATTCTCGACGATATATTTGCAAAAATAAAATAGTACGTGCAGACAAAGCGGCGGCGGAGAAATTACCCAAAGCTAACCGCGATCGCAAGGGATCGCAAGAGATAGCAAAGAGGATACCCCCGGCGTGGACCGTAACAAAAATCTATCTATCGGCAAACCCCAATAGCAAAGCAGCTGCAAAAAGTTACAGTCAACGGACCAAGTCCCCGGCAGACACAACTGAAGGAAGCAACTCTAACCGTAGCCTGCAAAAGAATGTAGACAGGAAAAACGCCTGTGTGCAGCACGGCTCTCACGTCAATAGAACTCTAGCAAAGACCTTAAATCCGCCCGCAGTATGGATAGTTACCGTCGGAGATAGGGAGACGAGTAGAGTCGGGTTGTGTTTCTAGTGTGTGAAGAGAACTCTAACAAACGAGTGGTGTTTTGAGCGTTTCTGGCAAAAACAAATGAAACGATTGTAATAATTAGTACCCACAGGCTCTACGAACGGAGACGAGTTGTGTACCTGGTGTGTAAAAAAAATATTTTTTGTAAGCGCCACTTGTCATCAGGTTGCTGCGTTCTACGTTCTCAAATAAAAAAGCAACGGTCAGGTTGTGTACCTGATGTACAAAAGAGTCACTTCGACTGATAGCAAGCTAGCTCAACTCGGTCAAGATTGAGTGAACTGGTTACCTATTGCTTTAGAACGGACATGCAAATGATAACGTCCAACAAAAACTTAAGAATTGATATAAAAAAATTAATATTACTCCAGTCGCTATAACAAACCACCGTTTACCTTGTAGTAATAAAAATAACTTTAATTTATATTAGGTGCTGACACCGGAATCTATTTACTTCAATGTCATTCAATAATTTTAAGTTAATGACGTCCGTTTTTTGAATTTTTTTTGTCATTTTTACTTTTACATTATTAGGTTTAAAATTTTATTTTTTGTAGTTATTAGGTTTTAAGTTACAACATTTAGACTTTATTACAACCTTAATAAAATCTTTGCTAGCGTAATATTAGATTAGAAATGGTCAAGTCTACGCTAAAAACTTTTTGGCAGTAGTTGGTGCCTTAGCAGCTAGGAGAATATAGTAATTTTTACTCCAGGTTTTGTTAGTTGGTGCTTTCTTTTTAGGTGATCCATAGGTTTGTTACTGACGCTGACGTTCCTGTCTGCGCTTATTGGCAATCTGTCCTGGTTTTGACCGTTGATAACCATTGAAATCTTTTTGGTTTCGCAAAACTTACCTGAATTAGTTTTGTAAAATAATACGATTTTTTTAGGTAAAATACTGCTTTATGATGCCCCAAAAATTAGGCATTAATTTTTACAAGTGTCAAAAAATTGCAGAGTGTGAGTCCAAGACCTAGGTTATTGCAAACACAAAAATATATTTAAACTTACTATTTGAATACTTTCTATTCAAATAGTTACTAAAATATGCATCAATTAAAAGTTCAAGTAGACTCGTTACAAGTTAGGGTGTTACCACAACGGAGCTCGGACCATTGAACAGCGCTCGAACCATCGAACAGTGCTCCAACCATCGAACAGCGCTCCGAGCATAGAACACTAAAATGTGTTCTAAGCTCGGACCCTTGCACACCGGTCGAGTCTCGTATTTATATTGAACTAAAACGTAATTATCAAGTGTTAATTCACATGTTCGTCCAATCTTTAATTTAGTTGCAAAATGAACGGTCATCTGAGTTCTAAGTTACATTATCTAGATGAGTATGAAAGGTTAGTTTGGTAATAAACATCTCAACTTCTTTTTTTGTCATCGGAAGTGTAATTACATGTTTTCAGATTTTCAAAACTTTAGCGCTGTTTGATGATCGGAGCACTTTTCGATCATCGGAGCGCTGTTCGATGGTCGGATTGCCGTTGTGGCCACACACTAAGACAGTAAAAAAAAAATACTAGCACAATGCAAGCAATTAAGAAAAAAATCCGATTACATAACTATATACTTTTTTGTATTGAATATGTTGAACGGAAGAATGACATTTTCATTCTCAAAGTAACCAAGAATTGTTGGTACCAGTAAAACTGACATCTAAAATAAAGTTTAATCTTTTTTAAAGGCTTGAGAGAACTAGTATTAAAACATCAGCATGACAATATGTATTGTATATAAAAAATTAGAAAGCACTGGAAGAAGATCAATTAACGATTGAAATGATAAAGTTATTATATAATTATGTTTATATCATCTTATGTTACTTATTGTAGTAATTTACTAAGTAACCATTTTATTTAAATGGAATACATTTAGTCCAGCCACTAACGCCAAAAAATAAGCAAATAAATCAAATGTGCCATTTTTTATATAAAGTAGAAGAGATTAAATAAGCTTAGCCTTAAGGCAGCGGTTTAAGGAGTATAATAAAATTACAAACCTACTAAAGTAATCCAAAACCTTCAATTGTCTATTAACACGTTAACTGACGAAGTGCTTTTTATTATATTTTACGTTAGAGAAGGACGCTATATTCAATATTGAAAAAAAATTTGGATTCAAACGTAATGTTGTTTATTAGTATTCAAATAAAGTTCAAGACCACTTCATGAATTGGTCCGCATGAAGTCCCAATCTTAATATGAGCAAACATGTTTGGAACATTGTGAGAAGACAAGTTCGAGCTCAATCTTCTGCTTTTGCAAACATAGAAAAGTTAAATGCAGCGCAATTAAGTAAGTAAATAATACCCCATTTAAAAACAAAACTGTTGTAAAAATGGGCAATTAGTTCATTTAAAAAAAAACCTTTGATTAAAAACGTTGACGTACAAGAAAGTTTTTCATATGTTATTAGTAGTAAGCCTGAAGAGAAGAAGTAAGAAACATTAGCGTATGTAAAAACTCTTTATTAACTAAGTGTTTACAATGCTTGCTACACACAATATAAAAATAAAAGATTAGCGTCGTTTGCATCTTGATAAAGTAAATCTAAGCCGGAAAACTTCAAAGAACTAAAAGAAAAACAACAGCCTAAGCCTGTTTTTGATTTAAAAAATAAATGCTTATGTTGTGAAGTAGTTACCGATCAATTTAAGTTGTAGATAAGCAGACAAAAAGTAATTTATTTAGTATCCAAAAATACAAGTAAAAAAAGTATTACAAAACACTTTTATGGATGCGACAATAATTTTTCTTTTTTAATCTTGGAGCGTATTTAGTATGTACCTGCCGTTGCCCCAAGAGCTCAATTAACCTGCTAAGCTGATAAAAAAGAAACAATCTACCGGAAACAAAATCAATTCACAATAAACAATTTGATAGAACAAATGAAAGAACAAATATAAGGATCATTCCATCAAAACTGTAAAAATAAGTTCAAAAAAATCACAAATATGTCATTATAATCATCGATAAACATAGAAGCGATTGCGTGATTTGCATTCAGGATACTGGCTATAAGATTTATTTGAAAAAATAATAAAACAAAAAATAAAGACCTTCGAGAAGAAAAACTACGAGGTATTTGCAAAGCAAAAAAAGTGACTACTACAAACAAAATTTACACCCCCTCGGATGAATTCAGTTATCAAAACCGTTATTCTTGAGATTTTAAAAGTTTTTCTTTCTAAAATTATTACAAAAAATAAACGTGGTGAATTAGAGAATTTGAAAAGAAAACATTGATAAGTCATGCAATAATAACAGCTTCACGTCATTGTTAGTTTTTTTTCCCGCTACAGATAAACGTTGAAGCTTCTTGTATACAAAATTTTGTGCAAAAACATATTAACATTCCTATGGGATTCTACCTCGTACAAAGAAATAACAATTTTTTAGAATTTGTTTATACATGGAGTTGATATCAATATTTTGGAAAATTTTGTTTTCTTCTTTCTCACAACTCAGTGTGATTTCAATATACTTCTACAAAAAACATAAAACTACGAGTATGCAGTTTATAAACGTCTAAAATGTTAAAACTTTGTATCAACTTTTGCGCAAAATTGTGTCTATAATTCTAAATTAAGTTTGACTTTACGGAAAATAAAGCTGGAATTCCGAGACAAAATAATTTAATGCAGAAAGTAAAATTTAAATTATCCTGTTGTACATATGTGTATACTTACCTAGATTTTTTTCTATTATTTTCTGTCTTTATCAAGGTGGCCGTTTTGTTTTGCCAAACCCCCTCGCATACGGCCGTATACAACATATTGACTTATTTTTAGTTGTGAACCTTTTATATAACACTAGTATATAGTATATCTATAAAATCTCATTGAATCAATGATACATATGTATATTATCCATAATAAATGTTTGTGCCGCTTAATTTACATAATACTAACAGTAACTATTCATTATATTTCAATATAATATTAAAGTAATGGTGCATGAATATAAAATAAATATATCTTCTACTAGCTTACGAAATTAATTCTATATCAATCCACTCCTCAATGAAGCAATAAAGTAATCAAGTTCAATTACCGTTTATTTACTCCCAATCAAACATATTCAAACATACCGACAAATCAGGTCTGCACGACATTTATTTATTTACAATGTGTACTTTCCCCATGCAATCATAATTTATTTATAGCCGAGAACAAATTTTTAGAAGCGATTTAAAAACGCTCAATTTTATTATTCACTCGGACCAATTACGACGATAAATACGAACATTATTCACATAAAAATAATGCGCCATACTGAAGGATAATTACACGGTATGAATTCAGAACTGCCAGAAATTGTTGTTTAAATATTTATTCGGTCGCCTGTAGCGCATTAATAATACACAATTTGTCGGAGCAACATTCGGTCCCAGTTTCATAGTTTCCCCTCTGTTCCCACTTCGTCTTATCAAAGAACCTAAAATATCGACCTTGAATTTAATAAGTGGTAATTCAATACATTAAAAGTATGCTAATATTTTTTTTTATGTACGGATAAAGCGATAATCGGGCCACACGTTTATTGCCAATTATACTTTTTGCAAGAGATTTGTTGGTAACACGAATTTAATTATTATTTTTTTAGAAATCACAACTTATCTGTTGCTTACGTATTCATAATTACTTTATTTACAGCATTTTTATTCATATTTGTGAAATTTTGAAGTAAATTGGTAAAAATATTTATAGAACGACTTTGCTTAACTATTTTTATTCGGTTGATATCTTTAAATGAATATAATCCATTACAACATTATTATTTTTTTAACTGTTTATTTTAGTCATGTTTCTATCAATGTTTGTAGAAATCAACACCTTTGATAGATTACGGGAAACCCGATCGGCATTTATTATCCGGGCAGCCATACTGCAAAGTTTTTATCAGGATGATGTTTTTACGTCTACGCTTGTATGTTGTATTCTATAGCAGTTGTCTCTAATGGTAGTATAGTACTAAGCTACCTTTATTGAATATAAGCCAGCTTATTACATCTCTAGAAAGCTTTAGTCAAACCGAAACTAGTAATGTATTCGAAAGAATAATCTTGTGGTAAAGATGTTATAATGTAATAAGTTTCCTTCAATTATATTAAGTATGTTGTACATTATTTGGATAATTTTAGCAAATTTAAGTTTGATTCTCGCGTTTAGCATATTCGCATTGCGAGTTCTTGGTCCGATTGTGCACCTCTGGATGTTCTTCCTTTGGATGACAAATGAAATCCATTCAAATTCTCCTTTTATTCTTGTGTTTGTTCAAGCCACAGTGTCCAGTAAGTTCTGTAAGTTTATGTAGTTTTGTTTGACTCATTTGCATTGTAATGGTTTGGGTAATGAATAATAATAGTATTAGAAATAGCCTTGTTTCATTTACTGACAGTTTTTCATAGGCTGCTCTGTTCCGTTTACTACAGATTATGGGTGTGCCCGATATCTCTACACCTATAAAACACTGCAGATTATAATTATAATGACGAGTATGATAAACAGCTTTCTAGAGCTCGCTCCTTGCTCTGTCAAGCTCCTTATTTTATCAAGTAATTTTGTTGGTAGTATATATGACAGTTATTTTAAAAGAGTTTTTTATAGAGTTAATAAACGTGTATATCATTGACTCCAGCTTGTGAGTTGTGTTCGTTGCCTTTAGACAGTTCCCTATTTAAATAATTATAATTTTGTTAGTTTTTCTGGTTTCTGTACTTCTGAAGTACTTCTCATACTTAATGTAGTTTATAAATTTCTAAAATACATTCTTTCTTTCTTTGAGTTCATGTCGGTGCTCTGCTATGCAGTATGATATGCAATAGATTAGTGGTATATTGATTCTGCTACTGATCAGCCTCTGATTTATTTTCTGGTGACGACAAACCATATGAATTCAGTGTTCTAGTTAAAATGCAATTACAATCTCATGTTTCATAATGTAAACGGTGAGAACCGCGGAAGGTTCTTGTCCATTTTTACTTAGTTGGCGTTTGCTAGGATTTCCAATCGTCTGTGTCCATGAGTAGAATATATTGAATTTCAATTTTTGGTGACCGGTTCTAGCTGAGACTCCGGTATGCCTGTGAAAACTATTCGTAAATCTGGTAAATCAATTATTTGAAATTCTATTCTTAAGTAAGCTCTTTTCAGCAAATGTGCTGCGAGGCCACTCCTTGGTTAGCTTGTCTGCACATACAATTTTTAAGAATTCACTTTTATATGTTCATTCCAGAAAACGGGGTGAGCTGGGTGTGTAATTCTACCTCTTTAGCATTGAGAAAAAAATCGGACATACTTTTTTAGTATGATTGCTAATGCAATTTCCGTAAGGGTGTCCCTAAAAGTTTCTTTAAACCCTATTTTTCTTGCTTCCTGGTTGTTTTATAGACTTGTTGCTGCATAACATGTTTTGCTTTTGCGCGCTTACCATGTCTGCAGATGGTAAAATATTGCTGTTGCATCCTTGACTTGTTTACCTTTATTTGTGGTTTCAAAAATATCAAACCTTGTCGTCAAGATTTGTTTGATCCCTTGCCTTCGTGGGTTGCTTTTTCTTTATTTAACTTTTGTCGGTCCCCTCTCAAAAACTTACTTTTTTTCGTTGTTGTCAAGTAATTGCATCTTCAGAATCTTGAAATCTGCTTGGTTTGCAACCGGGTTGGGATTCTGAATTATTAGTGCTACCAACATGTAGTAGTCTGCCTAATATTATTTTATATAATTTAATTTGTTCATTTTAGAAAAAGAAATAATGGTAGTCCACGTGTGCAATTCTCTTAATTGCCACTTCAAAATGCGACTAAGAAAGTAAGCTTAGAACTCCCTCAAAATGTGTTACACTGTTACATGGTCGTGACATGTTTGTCATGTGAGCAATTTGTTGCCAGTCAAAAGATACAAAGAATCCAAGTTGATATGTATTATAAGTAAGAAACTTTCTCTTTTCTGCTCTACTAGCATAACGTATTCCTACTAAAAAACGCAAAATAAACCAACAATGCTTCTGCAATTTTGGCTGCTTTAATAATTGATTATTTGTTTGTTAACCATTAGAATAGAAGCTATATAAAAAAAAACATTTTTTTATACATACAGTTTTCTTTACACTTGTAAACACGTAACTTTCCCATATTTTTTGCATGTCTTTTTAAATTAATTAAAAGTTTTTTTTTCCACGGCCCCTTTTTGCTCTATCAATTTCACCTTAAAAAACAATGCGTAGAAAGTAAAAGCGGTCTCCGCGAAAGTTGTGGGATTTTCTATCTTTTATGTTCATGAATAATACTCGATCCTCTAGTTTGGTTCTTCGGAAGATTTTTTTATTTCTGACGTGTTTGGTCCTAGATATTTTAAGCATTGAATGCTTTTAATGTTTCACTTCGTATAGAAAGACGGACCAGTTGTAACATTTTAACATTCTGTACCTAAGTTTAAAACTTAAATTTCTGTCTACAAGTAGTTTTAAAAGTTTTAAGAACGTTCTTCTTGGTTGTTCTATCCTGCATCTTATCTCTTGTTCTCGAATATTTTTAACAAATTTTCAGTTCATTTTAATGTCATTTTTAATAAATGCTTTTTCTGCATATAGTTTTAACAGTATTGAAGACAGTATGCAACACTTTTCTTTATCTCAAACTGTTGTGTTGTTAGTATCTCAAATTTCTGCTTCTTGGTTCCAGTTGAGGTTGTTATTAAGGCTTATTTCTTTATCGTAAAGTCCCAAATCTTTCAAATATTATACCAGAAGGTTATGTCTAACTTTCTAAAATGCTTTTTGTAGTTTATGACGCGCATATATGAATCTTTTCTGTGGTCTTGATAATTCTGTATTAATGTTAGTATGCTGATGATAGCTCTGGTTCTAAAACACTTCTTAAAACTGAACTAAGTACTACTAGCTCCCTCACATTTTTTTTTTGTAAAACTGTGTGTAGAATTAAAAATAAAAAAAATAGGTAGCAACTCATGAGACTTGTAAGGTAGTGGTCTTTGCATATCTTTGCGTTATTTACCTTTGATAGCGATGAAAGTAAAACAAAGCCTAGATAAATGCCCAATATCAAAAATGGTTCAGATTGTTTATGGGAAACTTAAAAAAACAGTGTTTTAAACTCATCAAATAGAACAAAAATGTTCCAAAAACCGTATTTTTAGTTGCTAACAAAGATGCTTTTCTTTGTTTAACTGTTAAAGTAAGCACACTATTGTGTAGTCGGTGACAACTATTTACTAATAAAGAATATGCAACATTTCATTTATTTATTTATTTTGCAACGGCAATGCTGCAACTTCTGTGAGCGAGTACAAAATGCGTTTTTCAAATAAGAAGCTTCAAAATGCTCATTGATTATATAAATTAAGTTTGAGTTGAAATACTGAGTCAAACAGATGTGAAAATCCAATTCAAAAAATAAATAATACTTCTTCGTTCGTTTGATTTAAATCCTATGCTCAGCTCTCTTAGGACAACTGAACAACTTAAGTATCAAAATTTCAGGTACCTACGTACATTACATAAAGATAGAAGAAAAGTTTACTATTTGCAACCTAATCAAGATTTGCGTCTTAGAGATCTTGAAAAAAAATGGTATTTTGTAATCCAGATTTTTTAAATACAATTTAGAGGACGGACAAATTTACAAAAGTAGCCCAAAAGTCACAACACCATTTAAAATTCAAATAACTTTCTACAACTAATTATTTTTTTAATCTAATTTCAGATTATTAAAGCGTCATCCTTGAAAACTTCTTAAAGAAAAACTGACGACAAAGCAACGTTAAAAAATAATCAAACAATCAATTGTGCTAACGCAAAAAACCTACACTCGTAAGAAAACCACCATATAAACAATTTATATCGCGTTAACTCCGGCGGTTTTAAATTCAGTAGTCTGTGAGTAATTTACCACGTGCTGAGAGACCACGTTCAAAAAGGTCACAAGACATCAATCAGCGTGTACGCCAAAGCATTAAAAAAAACCTTCAATGTCAACTCAAACGATGTCTATCTGTATAAAACGCAGCTACTGCCGGAACAGAAGCCAGCAGATTATCGGAATCGACTTGCGTATCCAATAATTTACTAGGGCAAAAAGCTGATTTTATTCACAATCTCATTATGAGCGACAAGACCCACTTCCACCTAAACGGATTTATTAACAAACAAAATAGACAACTCGGAAAGACAAAACAACCAAGAATAGTCCACCGACATAGTCGAGTCAGCTTCCATAAAAATAACGGTTTGGTATAGTGTAACTGCAGAAAGGGTTTTTGGATCTTACTTCTTTGAAGATGAGGCAAAAACGCACTAACCATCACTGGCAAAAGGTAAATGTTAGAGAATTTCGTACGTCCTTCAGTCTTAAACACACCAGAGGTATAGTGGCAGCAAGATAGTGCTACTGCCCATACAACTCGCCTGACAACTAAACTCTTAAGGCAAATTTTTGGAAGAACGATAATTTCGCAAAATGCTGAAATTACTTGGCCGCCATGCTCACCTGACTTAACTGCTCCAGACTTAGATAGAGTATACCGTAATAATCCTCAAACCATTCAGCAATTGAAAACCAGCATCCGTGAAAAAATTAAAGGAATAAGCCTAAAAACATTACAACAGGTAGAAAAAGCGCCTCAGTGTGAAGAGCAAAATGGTGGTTATTTAAAGAATGTTATTTTGAAAACTAAATAAAATATATAAATGTAAATTATTGAGAAATAAAAAAGTTATTTCATTTTAAAATGGTGTTGTAAAGTTTGGGTCACTCTGTATTTAGGAGTGCTGGATTTGTTAATGAACACAATCTTCCAGTTTGCTCACAAACAAATCCGCACAAAAAACAACCACGTTCTTTTCAAAATAAATTTAGTTCTAATGTTTGAATTTGTTTGATACATAATACTTTTGTAGCACTTTCTTTTTGCCTCCAAGATAAGACACTATTTTGATATCATGACCTGAATTTGTATGTTTAGGGAACTCTAAATGGTAAAGTATATGAGAGGCCAATAAATTCCATAAACCAAATAATTTTAAAAATTAAAAAGGCATGCAATGAAGTCAACAGCCATTGATGCAGAAAATACAATAAGATTAGTTGAATACTCCGTTTCTAATTTTTCAAAAACAATCTAAACCACCCGGTATATTGTTGAAAACTTTTACTATTGTTTTGTTCGTTTATTAAATGAATCGTCTCCAACTGCATGTTATCAGGTCCTAGAGCCTTTTTACTTTTCATTAATTCTATAGCGTATAAGATTTTATTTTCTAATATGCTTGTTCATGGTGTAAAGTTATTTATTTGGACTGTTAGATTTTCTGGTCGGTCGTACTCAAACAGATTAGCTGCGTAGGTTTTTCAAGTTTCCAGAAGTTTGTCGGAGTCTATGATTATTTCGTTGCAATTATTTCTGATGAAGTTTATTTCTGATAGTGTAAAGTTATTTATTTGGACTGTTAAATTTTCTGGTCGGTCGTACTCAAACAGATTAGCTGCGTAGGTTTTTCAGGTTTCAGATGTTCGTCGGAGTCTATGATTATTTCGTTGCGATTATTTCTGATCAAGTTTATTGGTTTTTAGTAATGAATACCCGGGTATTTTTTACCTTTTATGAAGGTTGTTTTCAATACGGTTTCTTTATTTAAATTTACCTTGTTCAATCATTTTGTTTGTTTTTTGTTAAATAGTTTCAATCAAATTCAATTAATTTCTCACCTTGTTTATTCCTTTCTCCCAGACCATAATTTCCAATTGCCAATGCTACTCGGTCTTTGCTTATATTGGCATTAAAGTCTCCCAAGATTATGTTTACTTTTTGGTTTTAGAGATTAAACTTTGTTTGTTTATAAAAAAACTATTTTATCGTCTGGTTTTTCTGCTGTTGGAGCGTAAACTTGATGATAATATTGATGGGTGCACCGTACAATTGTACAAAACATCTTTTCGAAAAAAAAAGTAAAAATTCTCTACTGTTTTATGTTTTTATCCATTGGAATATCGACATCATGTCGATGATTGTGGTCGGCATTGCTGTTTCTTCCTGAAGAGAATATTTTGCCATTTGTTTTAATTACTCCATTGCCTGGCTAGCGGACTTACACTTACATTAAAAATGTTTATTTTTGCCTGTTCATTTCCTGGATTAAGTTGTTTAATTCTCGAGCTGCAAATAATGTTTTCAGAGTCCAGATCGCCTTTTTCTTAATTTTATCTAGTTGATCGATGTAACACGCATATACCTCCTTATTCATATCTAGACAACGCTGTGCCTTTGTGCCCAGTCCTTCGCAAAATCCAAATTGTGTATTGCTTATGCCTTCTTCAAGTTTTTATTATATTCTTTTGTGAATGATTTATAAGAACAACTTTAAGGTGTGACTTATAAGCGCAATGGTAATCTGAGTATTCCCTTCAATTTGGTTTCTTGGGTATAAGAACAAAAGTAGACGATATCCATTGCCTAGAAATTTCCCCTTTTTTGTAGATGTTATTCAAAAGGTTTTGGAGGATATCAATAACGTCGTCATCAAAGAGTTTAATAAGTTCTATAGGTATTTGGTCTGGACCAACAGCTTTCCCGGGTTTCATAGTTTTCAATGCATGTTCTATTTCTGGTCTTAATATTTTTAGACTCACGTTGTCTGAATGTAAAGCAGGCTTCGGAAGTCGTTCGTCATCTAAGAGTTACGACAGGTATGCTTTGCACATCTTTAGTTTGTCCCTCACGTCGATTATTATACGTCCGTCTGTGTCCTTGATTATATTCCCATTTGATTTATTTTTGTCATTATATCCAGCCGTTTCCTTTATTTTTTTGTGCATGTTGAAGCAGTCAAATTTCTTTTCTAGATTTTCTATCTCCATACATTGTGCGGCTAAATAATTTTATGTAGTGTCTTATAATTATCCCCATTTCCTTTGTTCTTTCTCCTCTTATCCATAAGATCCAGGATTTCTGTTGTTATCCAAGATTTTACCTTTAAAATACGATTATTTATTTATTATTATCACTTATGCTGCATAATATAAAGCTAAATGTTTAGATTATGTGAACTTGAAAGCATTTCCGGACATCAATTTATTATTAAAGAATGTTTATTTGCCTTCTTTAATTTCTGAACGGTTATTCTTAAACACCCCGTATACTTAAAAATGACGTGTTCGTTCAAATATTTATTATAATTTTAGTACTATTCACACAAGTATTTAAAATAAATGTTGCTATAAGCTTCTGTTCAGCTTGTAAAAAAAAAAACAAAAGATACAATCAGTTAAGTTATAATAAATTAAACTAAATTAATCGCTAGAAACTTAAACATAATCTCCCACATTGTTAATTTTTGTAACAATATTTTTATTGTCAAACCGCTGCTTAATTAAATGCTAAAACCATTGAGGTTACACACAGCACGGAAGAATAAATGTACACATTGTTGTTAAATAGTTAATTAAAACTATTCAGATGTTATTATTATGCTGGGATAATATGAATTAAAACGTTTCATAAATTTACATGGCAATTTTCTTAAGCATAATAAAAGATATATCTTTATTAATATGAGGTGATATCGCTGCAAAGACAATGAGATATGCGAGCGTTCGTGTTAATTAAAAATAACATAGATATAATCTGAGCGCACACGAAATAAAGAATAATATCTTAATAAGTCAAGTAGATGGTCCGGTTAAATAGCAGGTGATTTTAACTAAGGATAGGCTTAATGTTTAATTTAATTTATTGAAATAGTGAAAGTGTAAGTACAGGTAAAGTGGCCAGTGGCCGGTCTTTTTCATTTCCATAGGCCTGCTTACATAACATACAACAAATCCGATAGACAATGAGCTCACATACCTTTAATAACTATTAATGTGGTGTTATAAACATGGCGGCTTATAAATGAATAATAACTTGTAATAACATCAAAAATAAGTAGTTGTGAAAGTTGTTCTCTCTCTGTATATATGTTTTTGGTTATCACAATGATTGCTTTTACAAAAGCTTGCATTGTTGAGACTATGGGCCGCTGGACCGTCTTCACTGCCTTCTTCTATTGTAATTTATGTCCGAAATTCTGTTGAAATTGCTGTATGGAATATAAATATTTTCAGAGAGATAAATAAATAATGGATTTAGATTATATGGACAAGATAATGGCCTTATACGTATTATGCCATGCCCGTGTACCAACTTACAGACAAATACATTTATTTATTACGAATGTTTATTTTAAGTGCCTTCATAGTCTGCTGCGTTTTAATGTGCCGTGATGTTTGGCTTAATTACTTTTCTACACACGATCACATTGATTTAATATTATCATAAGTATGCATACATTAATATTCGATATGAAATAATAATGACCGTAGATATAATAAATATGTTTATAATAACCATATGTGGGATTCGACTACAAATAGTATAGAATTTTGTTAAACACAATTAATTCAGATTGGATAGATAAGATGCCATTACAATGTATAAAAACTGCGGCTAACTAGATTTTATCTTTATGATTTTATTTCAGTATGTAAATTTGATGTCTTATCACAAATGTGTATTACAATCGCAATTATATTGTCGTGAATTCATTTAATATTTTAAAGAACTCAATTATTGTGCTAAAGTTATTGTTATATTAATTATCTAATGACAATTTAATATTTTTCAATAATGGAATAGTATTGTGAAGTATAGTAATTTTGTATACAGTTTACAGTTATTTTTCATATAAACTACACAAAAATAAAAAACATTTTAATAAAACTGTTGCTGTGAAAATTACAGCAATTTTAATATGAAATAAAAAACTAAAAAAATTATTCAAAAGAAGCTTTACTTAAACTTGTTTTAATTTTAATTGTTGTATTCCAACTGCGCTACAACTGGCATACTCGTAATGCAGTTGCCATTGTGTTCTTGCAAAATTTAACAGCCACACATAAAAGTTACAAATTTTATTTTTGTTGTTTTGGGAGTTATTTATTGTTTTTAGTAGTTGCAATCTCACCCAAGTTTGTGTCTTATTAGTTGCATTTGGCTGGTTTATGTTTGCTGTTCTACTTTCAAATAATTTGTGATTCACAAACAAAAAGATTTTATGTATGTATAGATAGACATTAATCAATGACAAACAGTGACAAACGGTTAAACGTTGAGTGAAAGAAGAAATATTTCATATTTGACAAATCCAGATTCTTTTAAAACTCTTTTCATTATAATCAATATATTTTAGATCGTAGTAATGCTTTATAGAATGACAAAGTATTTTTGGAAAACGATGACGCACAGAGCTCATCACAGTTTAGAATTTGGCATAATTTTTTTTGTTCTTTCCTTTTAAGTACAAAATCAACAGAGACAATTAAAAAACAATTGTATAAAGTTGTTCGAGGGTTGCTATTTATGTATTGAGAATGGAAAAAACAAAAATTAATTTTATCAAAAATATTTTAATTGCTTTTCAAAATAATCGCCTTTAAGATGTATACACTTTTGCATGCGATTGAACCACCCTGCAAAGCACATTGTCCAGTCAGAAGATGATAGCTCTAAAACATGCGTTTTGAAGGCCCCAACTGCTTCTTCGGGCAATGAAAATCGTTGACCACGCAATTTATCTTAATTTCTAGCAACAAAAAAAGTAATTAGGTACCAGGTCGGGGCTGTAAAGCGGATGACCCATCAATTCGATCTTTCGTGTGTCCAAATACTTGTTTGTTTTATGTGATGTGATGTTCGTTGTTTTGGGTTGTTGTCTCTTAATTTACCAAAAACTTAAACAAGCAAACAAATGGTCGTATACCACGCTGAATTAATCGTCTTTTGATTTTCAAGAGTCACAGTTGCCACATTTGCTTCTTAACGCTTTGAAAACGAACAACTCTGTTGGCTTTTCTTCACATTGAAACACCCAAACTGCCGATTAGCCTTTTCTTTCTGGCTCATATGCATAAATCCACAACTCGTCACCTGTGACAATGCTGTATACGGCTTACCAATCGACACGAGCATTTTTGTAAGCATCTGTCAACAACTGTGGAATCCAACGTGCACATAGCTTCCAAACACCCAAGTGTTCGTGCAAAATCTTAAGTATGCTGGTCATACTAATGCTTAAACATGTCTCAATTTCGCAATATGTCACATGACAATTTTCTTCAATTAGTTTTCGCACAGCATCAGTATTTCCGGCACAACAATCAATTTTGGACAACCTTCTATAACTTCGTCGTTGAGCGAACTACGGCCACGTTTGAAGTCAGTGTACCAGCGATGTACAGTGGCTGTGGATGGGGCTTCATCGCCAATAGTTGAATTCAGTTGATCGAAGCAATGTTCTTGAGTTAGTCCACGTCGAAAGTCATAATAAATCATAGCTCAAACATTTTTGCGACTTAATTCCATCTTTTGGCCAAGAAAAAATTTTCAACTTACTGTAAACAACACAAATATGATCTCTAGCTTAAATATTCGTCGTTGTTAATTTTCGTGCCCAAATATTTATATTCTTTACATCTCTCTATTTCCTGGCCTTTATTTAATACTAATTTCTACTGTACTCCTCCTATGCACATATATTAGGTTTTCTATATATTCTTCTCCAGCCTCCATAATTAGTATTCCTGTATTGTCTAAATTTCAATGTCTTCATGGTCTTGTGCAAAAATCACTTAATCGTCCGCAAAACTTAGTGTATTCAGCATACTAATTTATTAGAATACCCATCGTTTGACATATAAGTATACCTTAAAGAGCGTTGAAGATATGCAAAACCATTTCTTCAAGCCTTTACTTACTTAAAATCCTCCTGTTACTCGACCGCCCATCTTCATTCTCAATATATTTGTTTTATAAAAATTAATGTTAGTTAATTCCAAAAGTTCCCACAGTTTTGCAAAGGGAACACTATCGTAGGCTTTACTAAGATCTTCAAAGAACGTGTGTACATCTTGAGATCAGCGGTGCTAGTATATACGTTTACACAAAGTGCAAGTCACCCACAAAGTGGGTAAGAAAAGAAACCGTAAAGAAAAGCATTAGCGTAGTGTACGAGCACTAGGATTTGAGTGCTTAGTAGGGTAATTTCAAGGCAAAAAAACCAAACTCAAGCACAATGCCACATTAATTTTACCTTAAGCATCAACACTAGCTGTTGCTAACCACCAACTTCAACAAAGCTAAACCGCAACCATTATTGCCCAACGTAAGCCAATTTTAAGCTAAAAATGTAACCATCTCGTTCCACACCCCCGAAATGACTTTCAGCAACAAATCCGTGCTTCACTGTCAAACCACATTAGCTGCGCCCCGCTCCGTCATCAGATTTGCAGAGTTTGATCTAATCACAAGAACACCCGGGAACTGAACCCAAACTTAGCTAAAGTCAACTATCACTACTGGCCAACATAAAAACCATTACTACTAAAGGCGGACCTTGAATAGTATATAACATCTAAAAACAACCAAGTTCTTCAAACGTTCGCAGCAATGACCAAAGCAATAACATCAACGACGCAGCACCCAATATCTAAACCCGAGCGCGCAAAACGCCTGCAAGGCCCCAAGGCAAACCAAAAGCAAACTATAGTGAGTCAAATCAAGATCACCTAATAGGAACAATATCAAAAACTTGCAAACATAATTAATCAAAACTAAGCTTATTACGTAATTTGTTCTTAGACGCAAATTTCAAAAAGCTTTACTTTTACTATTTTTAATTATTTACTGAAAAGTGTGTGCCATAAAAACAAAAGACCCTCGATGCTAAAACAAAGTCGCAAAAAGGTGAAAAGAAAACTGAGAGACTTTGTACTCCGGAAAGTTTTGTTTCAAACTTTTTTATAAGTCGTTTGTAACTGGACTAGACATATTTGTAAAAAAAATTACTGCGGTGGTTTCCCGTTGCTTAGCTCTGAATATTCTGCCTTTCAGAGTTATTTTTAACACCAAGGACCTGATAATACTTTTTTTTTGTCAACTCATTTATACAAAGCCGTTGGACAACAAGAGGTCTACTTAATCCGGCAGACATTTGATTGACAAAGCTTTGTCAAGTTAAATTAGGTTAATTCGTTTATTTAAAGTTGGTCTATTTCAATAAGTAAAATATTTGTTGCAAATTCAGGAATTTTAACTTGAATTATTAATTACTAAAGTTTTTTATGCGAAAGAAGGCGTACTTATTACAACACATTTTTTCTTAACCAGAAAAATTGACCATCCAGATAGAGGACGTAAACTGAGACTGAGACTCTTAGTGTAGTCAAGTACGCTAACCACTACATCACCGGGATGGTGACATGGCCTTGTTAGTTATCTAAGAAAATGTAGAAAAAAAATCAGGTACAGATTTTGCAAGGAGCGTAGCTTTAAAGTCAACAAAACCCGCCGTGCCATAATGCCGCAAGAGCCTCACTCCACCAGTAGCATCGCACTTTTTTTATAAATATTAATTTTTCACAATCACACTTTTAATCAAGTCCAAGCGCTACTTTGTCCTTGAGAGATTCCAACTTTCTTTTAAAAACATACACGGCCGCAATCTTATTACCTACGAGAGCTCAGCCGGTAACAAATAGTGCCCAACGTGGGGCGATAAAAGCATGGTAATTTCACGTCGCTACAACAACAACCCCAAGAAGAAAGTAAAAAAAAGAGCCTACGACAGTGACGCTCTGAAGAAGCACAGCAGACTTCAGCAACCATATCTGATGTGACAAACCAACTTGAATGACCAAGACTAAACTAAGTCAAAACCCATTCCAGTCAACAAACTCAACGCAATCAGGACGACACGTTCAGGCACATATTCTAGAAACACCCATGTACGGGAGAACACAATAAGGTCATTTGCGACACAGAAACATCAACAAACACCGCAATACCTCTGCGACGCGCAGATGATATTTTTTTAAACTAGAATAATTAAAGAGACAGCTGACGCAAAACAGCGGTCTCCACCACTAATAAACCGCAGGAACTCATTGCAGCAACAATGCACATCCATAGAGACAGGTGTCATCAATATCTGTGACTTTACCGGACATAACAATGAAGATGAAAGCCGCACTACGGCCGACATCAAAGTAAGACCCATCTTGTTTCTATGCACCCTGGAGGTATTAGAAGATACTCAGACCGGATATAATCGGTTTTTCTTCATATCCCACTTCCCAAAGAAAAACAAACTAGTCACACCAGAACAACCTATAGTTGAACCCGCCGAAGTCCTTAACCCATGCATAGCTTATATGCGTATCACCAACACCGTCTACCACGACAAAAAAAACATACTCGGCACACAAAACATTCTGGAACCGACGCACCAAAACCGCAAAAAAAACGTGAAGAAGGCAACCTACATTGATCACCACTCTAGATATTCTTGTGAGACATAAAATT
Organism: Tachinus rufipes; assembly: GCA_963932245.1. NCBI lineage: Eukaryota > Metazoa > Arthropoda > Insecta > Coleoptera > Staphylinidae > Tachinus > Tachinus rufipes. Next base: position 35,571,475 of record OZ010741.1, on the reverse strand, counting down.
ATTGCATAATAACATAATTTCTTGTGCATAAGATATTAAACTGACTCTATATGTGCCTCCACAATTCAGGATACTACGCAAACCACCAAGTGCCACCAAATCACACCACACTGCAATGTCCGCACAACCACCACAAAGTGGATATCTTTTGAACACACCCAAGCTACTACAACCCCATATTCTGCGTTTGCACTTCCCACCAGAAAACAACCAAAACACACAAGAATCGATATGAGAAAATGACCCCATACCAAATTGCAAAGCCTCTTCTACCAGACAACTTCGTCCTTGGGAGATACCAACTATCTTTTAAGGGCATACACGGCCTCACCCTTATCACTTACAAGAGCCCAGTCAGTAACAGCCAAAACTTAACAGCAAGCTTTAAGGCTACAACATTAAACTATGTGCCACCAGCCAAAGAAATCTATCTGCTGCGATAAGCTGAGACCACCCATTCCAAAACGTTTAATCTTAAAGAATATCTCCGACAACATCCGACAACCTCCGCCAAAACCTATTGGTACCCTAGAAGATAACCGATACACTCATCTGCACCTCCATAACAATCACTACTTCCTGTGGCTATTTTCAATAGGCTTAAACCTCACATTAATGACTTTCTTCTTAGGCATTATCACTAACCAAAAACGACACAATCGCATAGAATAAAGTCGGCTATTCTCCTCTTTCTCTTTGCTTTTTCCTATACAACTCCAAAAGCCTTTGTAGCTGCGTATCATATTGCCTTCACAATATGTTCGTAGTGTTAGTGTGTGGTTTTCTTTTAGTTTTTAGTTTAAGCGTTTATTATACAGAAATCATGTGGTTCCGCCCGCAAACTATTTAAGGTAAAATTTTGTCTCCTCTGTTGTTATTTGTCGCAAATAGTACTGTCTTGATATGCGAAGCTAATACTTACTTAGACTCTTTCACTCAACAACAATGTGTTCCACAAGAATCTGCTTATCTTATATTTTATATAATATTTTCTACTTCGATACCTATCCTACTTTAATCCAAATACCTATATCCTGCAATAAAGCAATATATGTATATATAAAGCAATCTATAGATCAATTGCAAACTTTGTTAGATAACACAAAATTGTGGTTTAATAATTGCACACCCGTTAAAAACCATCATAAAAATTCACCTAATATCCAAATGATCCAACAATCTTAAAATCCATCCTATATATCTAAATATCTAGAAACTCTCCATTAAATATAAAATTAAAACTCGAGCAAAACACTTCGGATCCTTCACGTATAGAAACAATGTAATTGACATTAAATGTACTACAAGTCTACACACATATAGAAGCCAATCTGCCGCTGATTCCTAGTAAAGTGCACTTAATAATACTGATGGATAGGCTAAATAATATTGCATAATATTTGATAGTCTGCAATATTATTGTAAGTTTGGAGAATATATTGTGTATATTGCGCAAGTATTGTGAAGTGCTGCTTGCTTTGGCGCAACGTGATTTGTATGTTTAGCGACGTTTTTGGGTGATTGTTCAGAGTTATTTTGGTGACTTACTTTTTAATTACTATTTTTTTAAGAGTCGTTTTGGTTCTTTAATGTAGTGCGTACACACTTGCAATAATGTGCCGTAGCGCAACACCGTCGAGCGGAATCAAATTCCTTTGATTCGACGACAGAAAACCGACAAGCGATGAGACGCTGTTGCGAGGTGATATTGCGCGAGGATGTCACGCGAAGGTGTTGCAGTACGGCACATTGTTGCAAGTGTGTACGCACTGATAGAAATTTAAAGTAAATTAAATATTTATAATTTGTAATTACAACGTTACATGATAGTAATTGATAAAAAGTTCTCTTTCTAAAAATAAGAAAAAATACAGGGTGTTTCGTTTAAAAAAAATTATTATGACGTCATATCACGCAAAACAAAGTAGAATTCAAAATCAAAATATTCAAAAACTTTTATATAGATCATTTTTGAAATAAATTAAAAATGCAGTCAGAAATTATGTGTTCCCATACATTTACCCAACCCTGTATATTATCAAGTAAATGAAACAAATTATGATACCGCAGAAAAAAAAAGTTTGTATATATGAGAATGATATATTTTTTATTAACTAAATAAATGTCTTTTTAATAATAAATTTACTTCTAATTGTTATGAGTTATAACAATTAAAAATAAAGGCTAAAACGCATTTATTTATTGAACGCATAAACAAAATATTAACTTTTCTTTATTTATTGAGCGTATATTTATTTTCTCGTCGCATTATTTATTATATATACAAATAGCCCATTGAAAGATCTAACCAAACTAAAATTCTAATCACGTTCCAATAATTGCTCCTAAAATAATTACACATAACATAATAAAGATACTATCTACATTATCGGATAGTTATAAATTTCTATGATTACCTCTACAAATTAATTATTAATTCATACCTGTGATTCTCTCCGCCTGCTTTAATAATTCAATTTCAGTCCACATTGTAATTAAAATTATAAACGACACAAGTTAATTATTTTATCGATACAGAAAACCCGATGCACTAAATCTCAAAACCGTCCCGTCCCGTACACTCTACTAGCAATGTAAATAAATAACTGCACGCAGAGAGCAAGGTGATTCGATAGGTATCACAAGTACATTTTTTACACATTTCAGATAAAAAGAATTTTCACGCAAATACTATTTGTATGTATGTTATTTTTATAGGTGAATTATTATAATGTTTCTAATTCTAAGGACCTATGTTTATTTAGAATAAATATTAACTTTGGAGTAGAAAATAATATTTTAGTATACGTAATGTAGATAAATGAAAGGCAGAAGGAGAAGTAATACTTCTGGAAGATTTCATTTCATGCCTTTGATTAAGTAAGATGAATGATAACAATAGGAATATAAACTACATTTAGGGTGAATCTTATTCAAATGGAAGAGTTCCAAAGTAATATGAGAATAAAATGCACAATCGATTAAACACTTTGTTAATTGACATAATATCAAAAGCAAATTTTGCCACCTCTATTGATATCATAAAGATATTAAAATGATCAATTCCTTTACGCGCAACAATTTCACTTTGAAATTGTTAATTTTATAGTAATGCCTACATTAAAATCACGATCACTAATTAAATTTTTTGTTGTATCTGTGAGAAATCATTGAGAAATTAAATTCCATTACAATCGAATCAATTATTAAGCTTCCTGCTAGGTTCTCGTTGATTGCTTGAAATTAAATTAATAACATATATACCCAAATACAGTTTGTGTGTAATAAAACTGATGGGAACCGGGCAACATTTTTTACGACATTTAAACATCGAATAATTCCAGCTGCGATATGGAATTAGGCACAATGACTTATATTCAATGTAATTTAGAGGTTTTAAAATGTATGGAACTCTTTATTTTTTGTACATATTTCAATTCGAACAGGAAACTCTAGTATATAATTAGAGAATAATATTTTTGCTAATGTTGCTCAATCAAATCTAAATCGAAACAAAGTGATACATTGTAAAATGTGGGTTATAAAATAATAATTTATGGTGATTTCTGTTGATTAGCAGTTTTATATTTAATTAGAATGTTGTTTTGAGGAGATCTTTAATAGCTATTTATATTTACAAATTTTAGATGTTTTTAATAGTGCATTATGGTTAATAGAGGTATAAATATGATTATTAATAAAAGTTAACATTTATTGTTTTTTGTTAAAAGGAATAATATTTACGTATCACCCAATTAAGTATTATTTCAAAAACAGGTTTATTACCAAAAAAACTTAAGCATTAAATAAAATGATCAAAGTAAGCAATGATTATAAAATAAAATGTAACCTTCATTTCTTATCTCTTTTATGTGAACAACACAATGAACAAAGTAATTGACATAGATAAAACATTAAACCCATAGTCCGATGCTCTAAGAATCCGTGATGCCTTAGGAGAAGATGTCAGGGTTACAAGCATTTTAGAAACAGTTCAAAAATATTGCGGATGTTAGAAACCATCTCGTATAACTTATGTTACACTCTTCGTCAGTGCTATTGTCTACGCCACTGTTCGCATTGTCCTTGTCGCTGCCCATGTAACGCCGTTCTCTTGCCCGACCGCTTCTTACAACGCCCGGCCTCGCAAATACTTATTTTCCTTCTGTTACACTCATTGGTCATCACAAAATCAAAAAAATTTAAAATATAAAAAAAAACAAAAGCCGTTTTAACCCGTTTACTTGAAGAACTAGAATAGTCTAAAATTTCAAAACCTTCTAAACACTTTTCCAAATCATTACAAATATTTTAGCACTGTAATAGAAACCTATAAAAATGTTTGTAATGATGTTTTGCCTAAAGAACTTGCAATTGTTTACTTACAACAAATAAACAAAAAAAAGATGCTGATTGTTTTTTTTTTTAATTTTTGGAACAAACTGTGCTTCTAATACCAAATTGATTAACTAGTAAAAGCTAAAAAAGTATAGATAAAGTATAACAAAAAATATAGTACAGCCATAGATATAATGTTTTTACAACACGGGCTTAAATTTTTTTTGTTACCAATCGCCTCAGGAATGGAATTATGTTTGTATTATAAACCTGGAATCTAACCAAAACCTCGGTATTCAAAGGTAAAAATATTTTAGAAATATGCATTATTTTCATCCTTAAATACCACTCAGGTTTTTTGTATACGGTGAGTATACCGTATCAAATTAATAAATCATTCGCACTATCATGATCAAACCCATATAGCGCACAGATGGCATAATTAGAATCTACTAGGTGGCGCAAAATTCACCACCCTATCGGAAGATGCTATAATTTTTGCAAATGGCGGTAAATGTCAGTTCTGCTTTGACATTAGTAAAGTAAACAGATACAAAATACACGTTAATAAGACTTGAATTTCTATACTCCTCAAGAACGCGGAATAATTGTTTCAATTTTTTTGAGTAATAATTCGTCGGTAGAATTTAGACGTAGATTTTCCAGTCGTCCGACACCAAGTGGGCAAACACTGCGGCGTTTATCTGCTCGCCTAGAAGAGTGTGGGTCAACACGACATGCTGTCAGATCCGGGCGGCCCCGGAGCAACCGTTCTGCTGAGAATATAGCGACTGTGGCTGAACCCGGAGTCTATGTCAACACACCTCAGACTCTTAAAGCCTTCATAGAGAATATTCGCTAAAAATGCGGAAACCTATCGCCGGAAGTTCTGGCAAGAGTGATGAAATATGCCATAAATCGAACCCGTATGATCATCAATTCTGGCAGCCAAAACAACATCGGATGACAACTTATGCCCTGCATTAGACCAATCATGACATACATCTCAAAAGTGCGCAAAAACACAAACAAAAACAACAAAAAACCTGCATCATTAGCATTAGACCGAGATAAAACACCAACAACAGTAGTAGGAAAAACAGAAAGAAGCGGAGTGAGAAACACATACATCAGAGATAATTTAATCTAAGTGTAAAATATATACGAGTATAAATAAAAATATCATTTCTTTACAGAATGAGACTAAAAAGTGTAAAAAGTCTAGTTTATATATTTATTGTAGGTATACCTTATAATTTTGTAGCTAAATTTGATTAACTTTTAAATAAATAATTATTAGTTGAATTCAATTTATGTTTATTTGCATTCGTAATTAATTCATTATATGCATTTATGACACTGTATGTAAATTTATAATCACATTGAAATCAAATTATAAAAACATTTTGATTTTTTTTAGCATAAAATTTGTATATAAAAGTATTAATTATGCTAAATGCATAACACATTTTTGGCTATAAAAAAACCCAATTCTTAAAATTGTAATTTACGTTTCTAGGTTTAATTTATAAATTACATCTATTCTATGTCATATGTCATGTTGTGGCAATAAATTTGATTAAGATTATTTGTAAAAAAACTGTTTGTTCAAAAATATTTATTAAATTTTGCCGGACCTTGTTATTCTTAAAAAAGGTTTTTATTTCTTAATAGATTTTACTAATATTTCTTTAGTATAATTAACATACTAATGATATTATCATGACACAGTATTTAATAAAAAAAATCTATAACCCATGTATTGCTATTTGATACATACCAATAGCATGAAGGAAAGTAAAAGTAATATTCATACCAAATCCAGGGCGCAACGATTACAACACAAAATCTTATCGACCAATCAGCCTGATGTTTTTGACATTAGAGGAATTGTGCAGAAGATCAATTTGAGAAAGAAAAAAACCCACCAAATCCAAGTGACAAAGTATTTATAAATATTAAAGGCGCCTTCAAGAAAATAAAAACTGGGTGGATAGAACACATTTTGAGAAAAAAGCCGTGACCGCAGGGGACGGTCAGGATATTTGTTGCTAAAGGATGTCCCCAAGGAGGCGTATTATCCTCATTACTATAAAATATAGTAGTTTGCAGCCTCATGCAGCTACTTAATGATCGTTATTTCTATACAATTACTAAGCGGTAAGTTCAATTGAATGCAAGAAGCCCTAAGAATAATCAAAAATTGGTGCAAAAACCAGGCTCTTACGGTTAGTTTACTAAAAACCAAACTGGTTTTCTTAAAAAAAAGAAAAACCAAAAAATGAAACCCATCAAAACTCCGTAATACTTCACTACCGCTACCAACCGAGGTAAAACATTAAGAAGTAATTTTTGACAATAAGCTTATATGGTCATCACATCTAAATATAAGATGCAAAAAGTTCATATATCTTTTTGCCAATGCAGGCAAACTGTGGAGTAAGCATCTTTTTAAACAATTACGTTGAAGAGATGGCAACAATTACAGTTTTGTATCTGAATGCAGTAGGACTTTGGCACACTGCAGGAAAGGATACCAAACAATGTACCCTCTTGGAAGAACCTGTTAAAAAACACGACTGCCAAAAGCGTAAACAAATAACATGTCACCCTTTTCTTTGTTTTTAAGACCAGACAACGTGTGAACACATGAACAAAAAAAAACAAAAAAAAACAAAAAAAATAACAATTTGATTATAGGATAACCTATAAAATTCTAAAAATAGTAAACCACAAAATATCTGGCAAACATTTGCAAACTCTAAAAGATAGTAAACCGGCCCTAAGTGCTATAAACAAGCCATTATGTCACCGTGCCCTTACTTTAGCAGCTTGTGAAAATAACATCAACCTGCTCAAGGTAAAAGAACATTCCATCAAAGCAGATAACATTAAAGTATTAAGACTGGCGCGTAATGGTTCAACCCTCATGGCGTGTAAACCTAAACCATGGACCGCTCTACCATTGAAAAGCTTCAATGGCCAACTAAAAATCAACACACACAACTAGAGATGCAAGTTTTCATTACTTTTCGATACTTGTAACTATTCGTTACGTTTAGGTACAATACGCGTTACTTAATACTCGTTACAAGTAATCGTTTATTTTACGGTTAGTTATTTTTATTTTGTTAGCAATATGCAGGTATAAAAAAAAACGCAACAGAATAAAATTTATATATTATTTATATACTAGTATTATTAATAGGTAACTGTGATTACAAATAGTACAAAATACAAAATATAAATTATTATAGATAAGTAATAGTAAATAAAAAAATAATAAAATAAAAATAGATTCTGATTACAATGTAAAAATAATATTTTTTGTACATTTTTGCTTTTTGATTTTTGATTGATAATGATTAAAGAATTTAAAAAAAAAGAACTAAATAAATTTTAGTTTTGTATTTCATAATATACATGGTGTTTCAAAACATGTGTCGTAAAATAAAGGGTGGGATTGGTTGGCTAATTATAAGAAAAAAGTTCCTATTAACATTAACGCAAACGCACCGTTTTCGAGATACAGAGTGTAATTTTTTTTTTTTTTTTTGACGATATCTCAGGAACGAATAGAAAAAGTAGCAACATGATCACAAAACCTTTATTTTACAAAACTAAGCAATGACATAAAAAACAAGAAAAATAACAAAAATTGTTGAAAATCACCTCCTCCTACGAAAACGCAGGCTTCCAACCTACGTCTTAGTGACTGACGTACCCGTTCAAAAATGCCTGGAATGTTTCGTATTGTATTGCAGGATGCAATAATGGGATTTCTTAGTTCTTTATCAGTATTAACAATTGTAGTGTAAACTAAACTTTTTAAGTGACTCCACAAAAAAAAAATCAAAAACATTTAGATCTGAAGACCAAGAAGACCAAGCCTGTGGGCCTCCTCGACCTATCAAACGGTTCCTATACTGTTTAAAAATTGACACGCAACTAAACTAAAATGTGCAGGAGCACCATCGTGCATGAACCACATTTCGTTTCTTAATTGAACCGGAACGTCCTCTAAAAGTCCTTGCAGCTCTTCTTAAAGAAAATTACGATATGATTAACCATTTAGTCTAAACGGCAAAAAATATGGACCTATTAAATGGTCTCCTACAACACCTGCCCAAACATTAACGGAAAATGTTTGCTGATGATGGACTTCCATTATGGCATGTGGATTTTTGTCGGCCAATACATGATTATTATGGAAGTTCATAATCGCGTCGCGAGAAAAATTTGCTTCGTCCGTAAATAAAACTCGTTCTAAGAATCGAAGATTTTGCGTAATTTTTTCTTGAAACTATTGATACGTAGCCAATCTTTCTCTCAAAAATCCGCTGGTAAAAAGGTTTGCACTCGCTTTATGTGATAAGGATAGCATCTGGCTTTTTATTATCCTCTACACTGTAACGTGACTAAGCTATTCTTCTAGTGCTTGTTGATGGATCGTCTTCGATTTCTTGAATCTTCTTCATATTGCGAAGGTAGCAGGCAAGATCTCCCATTTCCTGTAGCTTTTTTATGTACACTTCCAGTTTGATGAAGACGTTTGTGAATACGAATGAATTTTCTTTGATTTGATACCTGTCGGTTTGAAACCTTTCTTGATAAATTCGAGGAGCTTTTGCTGCATTTCCATCGGCAACGCCATAAACAAAATGCATCTCGCACATTTTGCTATCACTGTAATTATTCATTTTGCTATCACCACGCAAGCAAAATACTAAGAATAGGCAAATTAATTGGGTAGTAAAGATAATAAGTTCCCGCGATATTGACTCCTTTTGAAAAAGGTTATTTAACAACTAATAAACAATTGTCAATAACTCATATGCATGAAACAAATGCATGAACGCTGACGACTAAAAACAAATGTTTATATCAACAACAAAACATGTTGCTACTTTTTTTCATGTTTTCCAACATAAAATGCCGTATTTCTCTAAAACGGTTTACGTTAAAGCTTTTGACTAGAAGTACCTTTTTTGTGTAGAAAATATTGGTGGTTCACAATGTTTTCAAAATGTCAATTTCCCAAGTGAAATTAGAGCCATAAAAACCTCACGCAACCATAAAATCTCCGTCAATGGCGCATGAAAAAAATTGAATAAGCGCTTAAAAAGTAGCTAATATTAATGCTAAGATGTGTACAAAAACTGAGTTTTGTTGTATCTTGAAAACGGTGCGTTTGCAAAACCAGGTGAATGGGATTCTTTTTTCTTATAATTACAAAATATCAAACAGCTACTCCGGTTCTGTGCAAATACGGGCGGACACGGAGTAACTGTTTATAAAAAGTAACAATTATTTGTTTATTTGGTTATTCGTAATTTCGGATCTCGTCAGGTATTACTAAGTAACGAATAATTATTTTATTTGCATCTCTACACACAACGCACTAAAAAAAAGTTGCAACAACACTCCGGACTCCAGACACGCAAAGAAATCAAACACTGCCCCAAACGCCAAGACAGCCAATTACTACTTGCAACTGTACAGAAAATGTCTGCAAACTTTGACAAAAATCTTACAAACCTAACAAGGCCTATGTGCTATAAACTTTAGTTTAGCCTAGAACTAAAAATCCAGAATAGCAGTAAATAGTGAGTGTGAAAGTTATAGATATAGTTGATATTAGTAGTTTATAATGTTTCTTACATGATGTTCTTTTAATTCATTGTGTAGGTTAAAAATTATATAAAGTTGTGTGTTTTGTATTACTCGTATTCTTCTTCTTTCCTTGTGTTAATAAAAATCTGTTATTTCCTCATTCCATCAGCCGGTTCGTTTGCTGTTATGTGTGCTTTTTGTTATTACATATGTTTTCTTATACTGTCCTGATATGTCTCTCTCATATGTGTGTCCTTCAGTCTATCTGTTCCGTAGTTGCATATTTTAATCTCTTTATTGTTGGTTTTCGTCGTTTGTTTTGACTGTTCCTTTTGTTCCTAAATTTACAGTTATCACTTATTACGAGCCCTATCAATTAAATATTACAACAAAATTAAAAACTTATTAAATTCTGGTCAAGTAAAATGCAAAAACAATTAGCGATTTTTCGCGAGATACTACTATGTTACTACTGGTATGATGTGGTAAGAGTAGTGGGAGTAACATCATTTTTGATACAACTTCATAGCTCTAGTAACAAAAATTGTCGCTAAAATGGCGTGGTTACATATATTAAAATTATAGACCAATCATTCTTTTTAAATTCTCTGATTCTAAGAAATCTCAAACAAATAAAATAAATAATTTTAAATTAAACAACTTTGTCGACAAATTTTATTTTTTTTCTAAAAAAATACGTTTTTATTTTTATATTTCTATCTAATAATAAAATGTAATTAACAAATTATATTTTGCACCTACTAATCATCAATTTAGAAATGTATATTAGTAATTTAATGACATCCATCAAGTTTAAATATAACCTAAATTGTCTGTCAACGGCATACTATAACCAGTAACCTACGTCAAAGCTAGGTAAGGCGTAGTATGTCGTGGTATGAAACGACGTTTTAAAATACGTCATTGATTTCCCCTCCGTTACTAAATGCTCGCGAAAATGCAGTGGTATGTCTGTCAACACTAACCACCTTACTATAGTAAGCAATAGAAACTCGCAAAAAATCGCTAATTGCAACACAAAACGTCAGATTTGTTGACAGTTGATTTCTTATCGTATTAAATGAACCGCTGCATTTATTGAACAAAATGATGCTTTAAGTTCCAAAATTCGTAATTTAGTGCTTAAAAATTATTGTCGCAATACAACAATAGTCAAACTGTAAAATAAAATTAAGCATTATGGAAAAACCGGAAATGTCCCAGATAAAAAGACAAAAACCCTACAAAATTATAAACAACAATTTAGAAGTTTATTTAAAAAAAATATATGCAAAAGAGAAACCACTGTTGACGGAAAAATAAAAAAACCAAACTCACATGAGCATAATCTTAATCATCTTGGTCGGTAGAAAACTGATCCAGAGTAAGTTTTAGCTATAAATCAAAATTCGACGTATGTGTTGATGATTACCGCAAAAATTCGCACTAAATATAAGGCATTTCAAAAAGATTGCCTAAAACGTATGATAGAATTTCCTAAAGGAGTGATGGTTTGGAGACGCAGTCGGAATTAGGATACTTTAAATTTATTAATGGTACCGTAAATGTTGCAAAACATCACCAAATACTGCAAAACAGTTTGTGCCATGTCATTTTTTTTTGTTAATTAGAGATGATAGAATAAGTGTTTTGTTTTTGTTGCTGTATTTGTAAAGGGTGATCCATTTAGAAGTACTTTAAAAAAAAATTAAAAGAACCAAAAAAAATCATTTATTTTTTAGAGATAATTTTTTTCAAATGTTGGTTATAACTACGGCTAATATGGTCTATTCAAAAATTCCAGATTTTGATGACGCGGTCAAGCATTTTCAGTGGTATTTGACAAATTCCGGAAGTAATGTTGCTCCAATTCTCTAATCGTAGTAGCTTATCCATGTAGACTTTGAACTATACGTAGTCTCAAAAAAAAAGTCTACAGGTGCAATATTACATGATCTAAGAGGCTAATTTACCGGTCCGAGGCGTAAAATTAACTGTTTACCAAATCGCTCTTGCAATAAAGCTAAAGTTTCACGGGCTATGTGGCAAGTAGCGCCGTTTTGTTAAAACCAAATGTCGTCAAAATTACCGGTTTCAATTTCAAGTCTGTCATCATTGTGCAATAACGGGTGCCATTCACAATTACCTTAAACCAGACATAAACCACACCAAACCGTTGTTTTGTTGGTATGTAATGGCAGCTCCTGAATCTCTTCTGGTTCCTCTTCAGCTTAACTACATCAGTTTTGTCTATTGACGTAGCCATTAAGCCAAAAATGAGCCTCATTGCTGAACAAAATGTTGGTCAAAAAGTGTAGATCTTCTTAAAAAATTTCAAAAGTCTAAAACAGTGACGATTTAGAAGGTCGGAAAGTTTCAATTCTTGCATGAGTTAAATTTTGTATGCTTTTTTTTCTTATGTAAAATACGCCATGTTGTTCTATACGCCAACCCAAACTGTTGAGAATGACGCCAAATCGATTCATTACGATTATCGCTTACACTTTTAGCTACCGCCGCTACATTTTTTTTTACTACGTGCTGGATGTGGTATATTTGGTCGCGTATTATCTAATAATAAATATTAAATTTTAAATTTTTCAATGGTACAGCAAATTGTAAGTTTGGTAGGCCAATTATGTAAACGCTCTAAGCATACAAAACACTTTCTTCATAGAGCGCTGATTTTTGTATTGCAGCTGAATAATTTGTGCCAGGCTAATTTTGTTCATGATAAAATGTCAAACATAACTGAACAAAACTACCATAACAGTCTGACTCAACGCACGCTTTATCTAACATAAAAATAAAAATACGTACTAAAAAAAGTACCTCTAAATGAATCACCATAGTATTAAATTAAAAATATATTAACTGTCCTGAACTATATGATAATTAAAAAGTAAATGTTGATACCAACCAATTTGAAAGTTATGCACATTTTTTAAACTTTAAACAATTATAGTAAGCAAAATTCTGCACAAACATTTGTTTCAATTTAGAAACCTCATCAGCGTACGTTATGACTACGTCATTGCATGTTTTGTTAAACCACCTTTAAAAGAAGTGAGTGGCTAAACCTAAACCAAATCCTAAACCGCCAATTAGTTTTAACTCTTTCCATGCTTAAAAAAAAGTATGCTCATCTGCTAACAGGTTTATACTTTAAAAATTCTATGAAAGCTTCAAACATTTTCAAAAATTACTTTACTTATTTATAAAAGTTTTTGAGAACTAAACAACAACTCAAGGTTAAAAATTGAAATGAATAAAAATTTGAAGCTTTGTTCAGTTTTATTCAAATGCCTCTTTGCATTTAGCAGCTTCTCAGATTTAATTCTAAATTTATCAATTTAGTAACAAAACAAAAAAACAGTTTTTGTTTTGGAATTTGCAAACATTTATTAAATAAAATAATATCTTGGCTGTAGGATGCAAAATATTTACTAAACTTGGTCTTTTGGAAGACATTCGACTGCAATTTATAATTAATTTCAATAATATTTCAAAAATGCAACAAAGGCGCTAAAAGAAATTACCATTGAGAGGGGTAGTTTCAATACACTCAAATCAAATTATCGTTATCAGACTTTTTTGTAGGTTCCAAAAACTAAAAAACTCTACCCGTAAACGCTGATAGCGTTAAAGAAGATCCAAAACCTAAAAAATTTAAATTACCACAATAGTTGTTATTGTTAATAAAACAGCTTATCAAAGACCCGTCAATCAGTATCAACACGGACTCAATTAGAGTGTCTATGCTAATATTTATTGTGATGTTTGTAATTACAACCAGCTAAATAAAAAACATCCTCTTTGCAATAATATTTTAAGAAACAAACCAACAACGCGAGTTATTGTCAAATCTGCAAAGATTCTATCGCAGACAGAGGTCGCAAAGCAACTGCAAAATGCTGTCGTATAAAATCGGTAAAAAAATAAATTCCAACAACCTTTTCCGATTCAATGTTCTGCATCTCGTCCAACCAATTTAACTCATTTATACCTTTAAATATCAAATATTCAATACTGTACGTGCAGTTCGCAAATTTTGACACAAGAAACAAGAAGAAGTTTTTTTAATCTCAACGTAATAGTCTAGGAGAATCATTTTTAAATATGATAATTTCACGTCTTTTGGAGGTTGCCACGGCCAGCTGAAGACAATTTTCTTACTTGTGCTACAAATGTATATAACGTTTGTTACGTTTGAAACAAAACTGATACTAAACTTCAAAATAAAAATTAAAAATCAAAAATCAGTCGAGTCCTGTCCGCCGTTGAGTGAACATTGATTTGAAAAGCTCCAGATACGACCACGACTGCAATTTTAATTGCAACAAATCCGGATAATTGATTGAACTGGTCACTCAATCAATTATCCACTCTTTTATTTAATTATTGAATATCCAATATTTAATATTTAATTTAACTCACTTAAACGTAATTTTTCAGCATGGACTCCGACCTCTCTGACAGTGAGGTACTTTCCATACTGCTCATAGAGGTCCAGAAGATGACTGATTACATCAAAGCGCAAGATGCCAAGATCAAGAACTTGGAGGAACGTCTGGTGAGGATGGTCGAGGACGAATCTGAGAAGATTGACGTCGCTTTCGACAAAAACCAGAGGGCCAAATACGATCTTGGCTCTACTCTCCAGACCCTTTACAAACACATCTCAAAAGAGACGAAGAAGATGATTGCTGAGATTGTGAAGCAGCCCACACTGCCAGCCATCCCCGCAGAAATCCCGGCGACAACCCCAGCCGAGCCACAGCCCAACAAGACACCGGATCCCCAGGTCCAGGTCCGATTAACTTCAGTCCATCTGATGAGGAGCAGATGGAAACAGAAAGCAACGTCGCTGAAGAATGGAAAGAAGAAGAAGGCAAAGAAGGCCAGGAAGGACTCGCTTGAGTCTTCCTCAACCTCCTTGAACTCTAGGCCATCAGCCAACCCTCGTCAGGTGCCATTCAACGCCAAAAGGGCCTTCAGCCCCCAAGGTCAATGGGTCATAAACCCGGCCAGCCCCTATGGCTCAGTCGGCCGCCTCGAACCAGACTGCTGAACCCCTAGGCCCTCTACGTCCTCCATTTCCGCCAGTTCCCACAGAGGGCGCTGGCACCCGACGCTCACCCCCCATCACGATAAAGGAGAAATCTCTGTATCCTGGGCTGTTGGAGACTTTCAAGTCTAGCAATATCAATATTGATAAAGCGATTAACTAAATGGATGGCATCCGTTTACATCCTTGCACTTCTAATGATTTTCGTGCTGTCATTGACCACTGCACTGCCGCTAACGTGGTGCACTACACCTTTCAAACGGGGGCTGAAAAGACCCTAAAATACGTCATTCGGAACATTCCCGATTGTATCACGACAGACGTGGGTTTGAACCTTCTTCCGTAACTCGCATGGGAAGGAACGGGAAATTCTTTCCAATGCTTTACGTTCAGCTTCCCCAGGAAGCCAAAAATAAGGAGATACTCTTTCTCAATGAGATTTGCGGGCTTCGTTGTACGGTTGAGTACAAACGCAAGATTGCAAAAATTGCACAATGCCATCGTTGCCAGCGGTTTGGTCACACGGCATCTCAATGCAACGCACCATATGCGTATGTTAAGTGCTCCGGGGCTCATCAAAACTCCGCCTGCGCTTCTTTTAAGGAGCCCGGACAGGTTGCTACGTGCGCCGGGTGCGGTGGGTCGCACACTGCCAGCTACAAAGGCTGCCCAGTTTATGTCAAACTGAGTGCTAGTCGATTCGGCAAGGCCCACAGTAAGGCACCTGCTACACTTCAGCAGACAACCGCCCCTCCAAGGGCTGCACCCAATGCCAACAGGGAAGTGTCCTATGCTCAAGCGGCGGGTTCTGCGACTAGCGCAGACATCTTTGATCGCAATCAGTTGCTGCTCCGCTTATCCCAGGCAAGTGGTGACGATTTTAAAAAGTTAATACTAACTTCGGCTCAGGTTTTAGCCAACTAATGGTTACCCTCTCAGACTCGGTCAATTAGTCTGTTCGCCGGAAATAGTGTGGTGATCTCCACATAACTACGCAACGCCTATAAGGCTGGCACACTAGGTGCAGTGCATTATTGAACTTCAAAATCCGTAATTTATTTCTAAGTTAGTTGGAAAGGTAATTACGCCCGCAAAGCGTCGAACTTCCATATGGCAGTCACTTGGGGAGGTTTAGTTGGTAGGCGTCCGTGAGGATGAATCCAACACTTGCAAAGTCTTTAAGAAGATTCCCCTCCTAGCCCCATAAAAAAAAAAGATACTAAACTTATTTCAAATGCTGAGATAGAAATCCAACCGCATATTTTACAATGACCTTTTACCAATTGTAGGCTATTATATAAATCTATCATAAAAAATAAGTAATATTTTATTTCACGTACTTCATAAAAGTTATATAAATCCAGACTCCTCAACGGGATTATGTGATCATTTGAGATCTTAGCTATGAACCTGTATGGATATAAAAAAACTGCAACAAGTCGTGTCTTGTAATATGAGCTTGCTGCGCTTTTGTAAACACTAACTATATTTAATTAATCATTTTCTTAACATTTTTAATTAACTCGATTATGTCTAATAGTTTCTTTTTTTTTTTAATCTTAACTTATAAATATGTGTCTAACTAAAGGGTTTTTCAATAGGACGCACAAAATTTGTAAAGTTATAATAGCCATGTTGTTATTTTATTATCAAAATCAGTGCTCCATTCAAAAACGTTCCGCACGTGAGGGTATTCGACGTTTAGTGGTTAAATTCGAGCCACCCGGTTAGATTAAGCAGCAACACCCGAACGTCATTAATACGCGAGATTTTTTGTTGAAAACCTCGCTGCTGTGCGTGAGAGTGTACGGAAGAACCAGAAGGAGTCAATATCAAAAACTTGGCTTATAAAATCTAACTGACCCAGAAACTTAAAGTAAACAATCATAGACAACCCCGTATGTTTGCTGATTAGGCAGTTGAAACAGTTGGAAGTTGACCCAAGTTTTGCCAAAAAATTATATTTAGCAACAAGGACCATTTTTAGATGAATAGATATGTAAACAAGTAAAATTGTTGGATTTGGAGCAATACCAATCTACACAAGATAGAACAGCACAAATTGCATCCCAAAAAGTCACTGTCTCCATAACCGTCAACGGCTAGCTCAACAGATAGATGATAAACAACTTCTTACGGCCTAAACTGAATGATATATACATGATAGCTGAAGACGAGACCTTGGTACATCATTGAGATAATATAATATAATATGCTATATTTAATTAAAGACCATTATGCTTAAAAAACTTTGCTTCTGCGACAACTGCTGGATGTATAAAGCACAAATTGTTCAAGAAGTATTTAATGATTGCGACTTTAAGGAGTTATAACATCCACCTTACAGTAGCAACCGTGCTCCCTGTGACTTTTATCTCTTTCCAAAACTCAAAATCAGACGTCGATTTTGATCGAATTATGACTTTGAAAACGCTGTGGAATCGTTAACGTTGGAATAATGTGTTAGTGTTAATGGTTACTACTTTAAAATAAACTTGTGTTTGTCCTGTAACTTCTTGTATTCATAGCTAGGTAGGTAACATAATAAAACTCCCCTCGTACAATAAAATTGCTATATCGTACAGCTAAGAAATATTGTTGAACATAAAATATTATTTTATATTTTTGTGCTTCTATAAAATTATTATATTGAATCGCAAACTAAAGCTACATAATATTTCTTTTTTAGTTTATAGATAAGTTTGCATTTAAAAAATATATCTATGATAATTTATTCAAAAAATTACAAAAAATATAGATATAAAAAAATACAGTTGTACCAATCCTAATTGAATAATTCCTTAATTACAACCAACAACAAAATCGATATGAAAACATTCAGCTTATTTAATATTGATACAGCTATTTGTTAATTGCTTATTATTATAATAGTTAAAATACTCTACGATAATTTAGCCGGTTATATTATGCCAGTTATTTTGATGACTACGATTATATTTCGTTTCTTTATACAAACATTTATTTTTTCGTTAATGTAAGGACGAATGAAATAGAGGAATTAGAAACATGTCTATTGCCGGTAATAAAAGTAAATGCGTTTGTTTAAAGCAACATGAAGGGAATGCGAGCAGTTTATATTTATTTTTTCTTCGTCCCATTAGAAATTATTGCGTGACCCAGCTATATTATTTATCAAAACATCTATATCTTTAAACTTCATATAGGCAAAGTGTGTATTTAGTTTGCTGAGATTATTTCGGGGGTTCAATTTAACGGGGGGTGGTTTGTGGTGTATGCGGGAGACGGCATGAAAGGGCATAATCATGCATTCGCCTGACTTAATTTACTCCGAATCATTTTAATGTGAATTATTTTCGTACAGTCACGAATACGGTAATTATTTAAATTTTCAATGTTTTATTATCGCTACGAAATGTTATGTTATTAACTTACTTTTCGGGGGTTGTGTGCGTTTTGCTATGGAGTAAATTAGATATTTTTTTCATAAAGGTTATTGTTCAAATTCATGCTATAAATGTACAATTGTACAATTTTATATGGGCATTAATAATGCGTTTATGGGGTATTATGGCCTTGATTTTATCGGGTGTACTCGATTAATATGATTCTTTTGTGATTATTTTTGCGTGTGTTTGGTAATGTATGTAAATGTATATAAGGAAAGTATGAAAAATTGACCGTAATTAGGCATTAATTTGGCTCGACATGATTTCCTTTGGACATTATTCCGCAGTAATTTAATTTTTACGTGATTTAAAACACATTTCTATTTTTAGTTATTCATTTATTAATTGGAGTTATTTATGATTAATGTATTATTCAGAGTTATGGATATTTCTCTTCCACTTTTCATTCTAATTCTAAGGTAACATTATTATTACTATTAATTTATGAACGAATAGTTTAGCGTACTAAACCCCGCAATTATAATACAAAATTATTATATGGTATATTATATTTCTTATGATTTTAAATATAATATCTGTTTTCACAACACTGCAAACCCGAATATGCAATTTATTTTATAAAAGGTTTTCCAAAATTGAAGCTAACACCCTACTAATGCAAGAGGCAAATAAAATACAGCCAAAGAAGAATAGCTATCAAACAAATGTCGAGAAATTAGAAACCTATAAGAACAAATACGACCTCGAAAGAACAAGTACCCGCCACCCAGATGTACTATTATACAAAGATGGCAACCTAATCATAGAACCGGAGAAAAAACTAACAAGATGGCGTAAGTAAGTGCAAGAACTGACCAATATCAACCAAACAGCACCGACACTCTCAGACACCAATAAGACAGGTCAGGCAGTTCTAAAAAACAAACTTGATCACGCAATTAAAACCTTAAAATCAGGTAAAATATCTGGTCTCAATGAAATCCCAGCTGAGCTGATAAACTCCTTCAATATTCTATAAAAATTATTCAACAACATATGCAAGACGTCAAGCAATCATGCCAAAAGTCTAGCTCACCTCAACATTCGTGACAATACCAAAGAATAATGGGGCTAAAGAATGCTCAAACTAAAGAGTTATAGCCCTGATGAGTCACATCTTAAAGATCTTGCTAAACATAATACACAATCTTCAGAAAACTAAAAGAAAACATCGGTGATATGCAGAGAGGTTTTAGAAACCAGAAATCCACTATTTGAAATAAACGTACTATGAAAAAGTTGTCTTGACACAAACCATGTCTGTTACATAAACTTCTAAAAAGCCTTTGATAGAAATCAAACTCAAAGTTGTCAGAGATATTAAAGAAAACAAATATTGACAGCAAAAATATAAGAATAATCTTAGAGATCTATTAGCTTCAAACAAAAAAGGTCAAAGTCGGCAAAAATCTGAGTTTAAGAGGTCGATGTATATTGCAAAGTCAGACAAAGATGCGTATTGTAGCTCTTCTATTTGATGTGTACAGTGAAAGTATCTAAAAAAATACATTGTCAAAAGAAAGGTGAGGAAATATGTCTTTATAAACGTCAAAACAATCAACAACGTACGTTACGCATACTATATAATACTAACATTATAATTGCTTACACAAAAAACCTCCAGCACCAAATTAAAATAGTAAACACCAATTGTCAAAGATATGGCCTAGATATAAACATAAAAAAAAAACAAAGTCATGACCACCACAAAAAAACCCAAATCAGAACAGACCACCTATACACATTAACAACAAAATTATCTAATGGTTTATAATTATTATAATTTTCCTTCTCACAAATACCTAAGATGTAATAAAAAAAACACAATACACACAAAGAAAATTATGATAGAATAAGATATTTTTAGTCCAAGTTTCTATTCCATATAATAAAATAAAGACATCTTATTATATGAAACGCAGAAAAAACAGAACAGATCAAAAACTTAAAAGCGTTTAAAATGTAATGCTGCAAGAGGGTGCCTAGAGTTTTATAGTATGGCAAAGTCATACAAAAATACAATTTGAAAAAAAATCGTATTCTTGTATAGTTTCTGCAAAAGTTTTACACAGTACAAACATTGTATTAAATGTCTATAAAAATGTCGTATTTTTTCAACAAATAATTCAACCTAAAAATGTTCAATACTCTTTTCAATTTAAATATATTATGAATGCAGTCACTGCAACCTAAATAAACACATTTACAATTTACCAAAGCAGCCAACAGCATACAGTAATTCCAATTTTCTATATAACAAAATTTACAGTATAACAATATTTCTACTTGCCAAAAGTAAAAGAACACCAAGAACTTATTACCTTGGAGTATAAAAATATAAGAAATTTTATTGTTTATTTTCTAAATTAACTGTGCAGTGACATAACAGTTTTATCATGCAAATCAGTGTTTCATTTAAATCAAAATATACTTCAAGTTTGGCAACCTGGCGTATTTCAATAATCAAGCAATTTCAAACGCGGATAAGTAAAAAAAAAAGGTTTGTCAATTTGTGATATTGCCCAACAAATTAAAAGAAGTTTCAATACAATAGCTCAACATAAACAAAGACAAATCAAAGGACATAATCAACGGCAGAGAATATAACTTGGACGCCAAATAAAATCTACAAAATACCGATTTTCAACCACAAAAGCAACTAAAGATGTCTGAAGTAGATTAACTAACCAAAATATCTCCGTTTGATAATCATTTAGTCTCAAGTCGTACCGCCCTGTCCTTAACTCTTCACCATGAGAAGTGCCGTTTGAAATAATGCAATGAAAGACTACAATAGCTCAATCAATACCAGCAAATTATCTTCAACAAACTAAGACTTTGTTTATTTGCCCACTATGATACTAAAATGGTTTGACAACGCCAAAGATAACAAAAAATGTACAGTTTGCTGGAACAACATACAGTTCTTACACACAAAGTGATGATATGGAAAGCAATCGCGTATAGAAGTAAATTTCCTGTAGTGTTAATTTCAAGAACACTAAACCCAAATCGCTACATTAAAACGGTTCTACACCAAAATTAATGTTAATTAATAAGTTGAAAGCCCCCATATTCCAACAAGATAATGCAAAGCCGCATACAACATGGGCTAGATAATGTTGAATTACTTCTATAGCCTTCTCGTTCTCAAAACCTATCACCTATTGAACACGTGTAAGATATAATCGGTAAAAGACTGAGGTACCTTCAGCCTCCCCCACTCACTTTACTTATTTGAATGCATAATCAGAAAGCTTAGAATTTCAGAAGTGCTTACATGCAAGCATTGCACCACAGCCTAAAGCACAATGGAGCCCAACACACCTCAATAACTCTCCATTGAACCTCACAAAAATCAACCATACACATATACATTGGCTAGCTAATGTTTATTTACTTTTCCAGACCTATCACTTGTTAAACACAGGTGGAGTATAATCGGTAAAAGACCATCTTTAGTCTCTCCCAGTCACTTTACCTAATAATTAGATGCGTATTCAGAAAGCTTAGAATTTAACCACTTAGGCTAAGATTGACAAGTTCCTAAGTACTCCAGAAATCGTGGAAGGGTATGTTATTAATAAAATTTAAAAAAATGATTATATTCTTTTCTTAAAATTTTAATTGTTTCTCAGTTTGGACAATTTACAAATTATTCAAAATATTTATAAATATTGAGCTAGAGGTTTTTGATGTACTTTCACTTTTGGCGGCCAGTATATCCATAAATTGTATAAAAAAATTATACATCTGTTTATAAAAGACTAAAACATCTCAAAATATTATTAAAGAAGTGAGAAAAGTTTGTAAGAAAATCAATTATTCGCATAAAAAAGTATACTATTCGAGAGAGACATATAGACGTCACGGTAACTAACTTGCCGTACCGTGCTCCAAAGCACAGTTAAGCTAATTCGTATTCCTGCGTCTCTTTCTAATTGCTGTTTCTCACTCTAACAAATCAACTTGGAGGTAATTTAATTAAAAAATAACGTAAATAAAATTTTTTGGTCGTTGCCGAAGAAAATATTGAAAAACACGGCTTTAAAAAGCGTACAGGAATTTGTAATTTTTCTTTAAATACAATCATAAAATATTGAAAAGTACAAAAATAGCAAAATCCGATCATAAAATATCAACATATTATTAGAAAACTCTAGAAAAATGTAAACAATATTATAATATTTTAAAAACAGCAAGATCCGGTTATGAAATCACCAAACATTGTTATAAACAGCAAATTTATAAAATGTAAAAAATAGTAAAATCCGGCCATAAGCTTTAACAACAAAGTGCAAAAATCTTTTCATAAATTTTCAAAAATAATAAAATCTGGTCATGAAATATCAAATTTATGCTAGAAAAAAACAGCAAAAGCCGGCTGTAAAATATCAAACTTTTGTTAAAAATATCAAAAATACGGCCATACTGTTAAAAAGTCTATTCATAAACAATCAAAAATAGCAAAATTCTACCATGAAGTACTAAAATTTGGTTAGAAAGAACCGTGATTCAGCATAACTGTTAAAAAATGCAAATTTTTTTTAATGAAATGTCTAAAACAGCAAAATTCGGTTAAAAAATAGATCAATATTGTCAGAAAAACTAAAATCCAGCCTTAATCTATCAAAAATGCAAAATTCTCTACATAGAATTTTAATTAAAATAAATAAAACGTCAAAAATAGTAAGATCCGGTTTTGAAATTTTACACAATTATCAGAAAGCACCAAAATGTAGCCATAAAAGTGCAAAATTCTTTAAATAAAATATCTTAAATTTAGAAAAATCCAAAAGATCATGGTATATCAAAAATAGCAAAATCCGACCATGAAGTATGACAATATAATTTTTTTTCAATGTAATTAAAATAATTGTAGACCCTTCCCAAGGTTTAACCCTGTACTCTTAGACTTTTCCGCATTGCATAACTTTGCTGGCAGATAGCTACGCCACTGTTTTATCATTTATTTTAAACCGCAATTGTTGACATAAAGTCATATATTTAACTTACTGATAGCGTAAAGAGTCAAAAACAACTATCAACAGACTATACTTAGGTATCCCAAACTCCCTATCTCTATACTAAAATAGACTTGCAACCTTAAACCGTTAGTTGTCTCAAAACCTGCATCCATAAAAGGCCCTGTAGCTGGCGGTGTCGCCCTGTCATGTCCTGAAAGCAACGTGCCCAAGTGTCAACAGAGGGGTTAATACTCGCGTGTATTTTTAATTTTTGTAGGAACCGGTTAAAGAAGTTCCCAGGTGTATCAAACTTTGTCGTGTTAGGTTTGGCAAAATTCTGGAAAATTCCTCCAGAGATTGTCTACCCGTTTTAAGTCTTACACTACAACCTGAGACACAATGAAGTCCAACACACCTAGATAAATCTTCCCCACTAGACCTCACAAAAGTCAACATGACCCTCATAGTATCATAATATCATAGTCTACAACTACCTTAAAACAAACTTCAAAGAAGTGGACAACTCTGAGAAAAACATATTAGTGAATAAATAAAGAAAGAAAAAAAAATCGCAGAAAAGTTCTGAACGGAAAAATTACAATTGACATAGTAGCCTTCTAATTGACTTTGTATCAAGTTTTGTTTTTCAGTAGCACTACAATATTTATTTTAATAAACAAATAGTAGAACATATTATCCAGTCCATCTATAAAAACTGATATTATTTAATAGTTATTTGTGCAATATGTTTTTAAGTGTTGCAATATAACACCTCCAATGTATTTGAATATAACAATCTGAGCTATATTAATGCTAAAAAACAGCCAACAAGTTCACAACCAAAAAGTCCAAAATAAAAAATTGTCCAAAAAAACAAAAACTGTTACTTATTAATAAGCACCGGATTATATGCAACTTAAAACGCTAAAAAATGCAATAAGTAGCCCAAAATATGCATAAAAATAGCATAAGTATGCCATATATCCTTTTTATTAAAATACAAAATAAATAAGAAACTATTTGTTTAATTTTGTAATAATAAGTTACATATGCAAATATGAAATTACATATAATCCGATCCCTACTAACAAGATGGCGCGAGTATGTCCAATAACAGCACCAGTTCTATAGATCAATCATAAGCTCGGAGTTAAAACCTTAGGTAAAATATCTGGTTTCGATAAAAACCCAGCTGAACTGATAAAGCTTATAGATAAAAATTATTTAACAACATATACGAGACAAAAAGCAATCATGCCAAAAGACTGGCTTACCTCAACATTCCTAACAATACCAAAAAAAAAAATTGTCTAAAAAATGCTCGGACCAGAGAGTTATTGCCCTGATGAGTCATATCTTAAAGATCTTGTTAAACATAATACAGAATCGCATCTTCAAATAACTGGAATAAAGCATCATCGACATGCAGAGAAATTTTAGAAAAAACATGGGAACCAGAAAAGCACTATTTAGAATAAACAAACTATAGTAAAGATTTCTAGACATAAACCATTAAATGTATCTCTGTTACATCAACTACTAAAAAAAATTTTTATAAAAATCATACTCAAAGTTGTTAGAGTTACTAATGAAAAAAAAATGACTACTGGCATCAAATAGCAAAAGTCAAAGTAAAAAAAAAAATTCTTAGCAAAGAGAGTGAGATATGTCAAGATAAGCTCTTCTACTTAATAAACAGAAAAAACATATTTTTGAAAAAGCATTGTCAAAAGAAACAAAAGATTCTTCATAATCGGCAAAACAATCAACAACATACGTTACACAACACAAAAGATTTCCAGCACTTAATCAAAACAGTAAACACCAACTGCCAAAGTTATGGCCTAAATATAAACATAATAAAAACCAAAGTCATGGCTATCACAAAAACAAAAATCAGTAAAGACCCCCTTACATTAAACATTTTGATCTCCAATAGAAAACCACATACTCCTATTTCTAAATTTAGAGTTGATCTACACGGCCATATAAATTTATACAAATCGTCAAAATCATTCCAACGTACATCGTGAATAGGCCCTTTCATGTAGTAGTAATATATCACGTGCGCACTTGTTTTTGTTATGTAAAGGTTGTGTATATTGTTCAGCTACATTGACCCTGTAGTATTAAGACAATATTGTTTCCTCTTAAGTAGTTTTCATTAAAAATTAAACCAAAACAAGTTTGCAAGCTTGCGATATTTACCACGACTATTTATAAATAACGGCCATATTCATACCATTTGTTAAAATGATTTCGATAATCTGTATAACTTCTTGTTCAGACTAAAATTACATAATGCCATACAAAAATACAATTTTTTATACAAAACCATGCAAAATATTTATATTCTTGCATAGTTTCTGCAAAAGTTTTTGCACACTTTATCGCATGTCTAAAAAGAATGGAGTATTACACAAAAAAATAATTAAGATTTCAACAAAAAATATTGTTTTTGATAAAATTACTATATTACAATTTTAACGTGCAAATCAGTTAATTAGTTTCTCATTTAAATGAAAGTATGCTCCGAGTTTGTCAGCGTAACGTTTTTCAAGAAAAGTAATCGAGCTCAAAAAAAGAAGTTTGTTAATTCGTGATATTGCTCAACAAATTGGCAAAAGTGTCAGTACAATAGCTCGATGTTGGCGTAGATAGATCTAAAGCCAGGAATAATAGCAAAGATTACGACTTAGACTATAAACGTTAAAGGACGTAAAGATCGGGCTTTAACTTGTCACTCTTCAAGACCAAACAACATTAGCAGTTTAAGATATCTAGAAAAGTTTATCTATCCAAAGAATCTCCGTTTGATCAGTTTATCGGAGAGTTCAATCATTTGGTTCAAGTCGTACCGCATTTTCCTTTGTTTGCCTTTAACTCATCGCCATAAAAAATGACCTCTAGAATGGTGCAATAAAAAACTACAATAAGTTGATCAAACGTTAAATGTTTATTCACAAACCGAAATTTTGTTTGTAAAACCACTATGGTTGTAAGATGGTTAGAAAACAAAAATTTTACAGTTTGCTATGAAACTATATACAGGACAAAAAAAGATACCATATTGGTAAAATAAGAAAATAGAAAAAAAGATATAAAAAAGGAAGAAAGTTACAAAAAATACTTAACCAATAGCTCAAACAAACTCAAGCACAAAGACCTGAAAGAAAATAGTCAGAAGAAAAATAAAGCATGAGAGAAAAGATGCGGCAAACTCGTGTAATAGAAGGCAAAAGAACTAAATTAAAAAATTACTTTAGAAAAATGAAAAAAATACTTCCAACAATTACTAATAGAAAATCATAATACAGTTGCAAAATAATACAAAAACGGCACATGTCTCTACAAAGCCTGCAACAGAACCTTATCTTCAAACACGGAAGGTGCATAAAAAAGACTAAAATATATAAATACCTAAAAACATAGATAACCAACTAAAAAACACTAGACAACAACATAAAAGACGTAAACATACATCTTAATTTTTTTAACAAAAATTGAGTTAAAAGTTTTTTTTATTTTGGCGGCCAACCAGTCATACTTAAGAAATTGTATAGAAAATGCTTAATATCAATTTCAACAAAAAACTATACAGATATCTATATTAAAAAATACAGAATGTGACACAAAGTGTAAGCTACCGTAATGCAACACAGACAAAGATAAATGTAAACCACATAAATTCCCAGTAAAAGTTAATTATAAAAAAATCTGTTTTCTGCAACAACATAAAATAATAGCGTATCAGCCTTTCCAAGAAGTAAAAAGGTTCAACCGTTTATTGCCTCAAAAACTACATCCATATGAGGTCCAGTTTTTGCTCGGGTCGCCTCATCAAGTGTTGAAAGCAACGTGCTCAAACTCTGACAAGCGTTAATGAACTCCATCAACAAAAGAAAAAGTAATACTCCGCCTGTATGTTTAATTTTTGTGGGGTCCGGTAAGCAAGTTTCCCCGATAAATTAGACTTTGTCGTGCTACCACCAGACGTCTAGCAAAATCCAGCTACCAGCTATGCACCTGCAATTCCAGCACCGCCCTAAGCCATGCACCACAGCCTGAGACATAATGAGGTCCAACACACCTAGATAACTCTTACACTTAATCTTACAAAAACCAACCAAACACATAAAGTATGCACGTAACTCCTCGCAGTTTGCTTAAAACATAAAAACTGCCGCCAAATCAACAAATAAAGAAAAAGATGAACATGTGCAATCAAGCTTAGATAAGCACAGCCAATATTACGATAAAAATAGGCAAACCAATTGGCAACAAACAACCGCTAAAAATGCCCATTATTTCAATAAACACTAATATTCAAGAGTTAAACTGAAACCGGCCCACCACCCCCGTACAACCTATAGAAACAAACCACTATATCAACATCTGCCTAGCTATTGCAACACAAAACAATAATTACTACAAAAATTTGCAGTTCAGATTGTATAAACTGAAATTGATAATGCACCATAGCTAATTTTATAGACAGTCTAGTAAAACCAATTATCTAACAATCACTGAATATGTTAGAGTTCCAAACCCCAAAAATCTAAGCTCAAACATAATAATATATTAAAATAAAACTAATAATTAAATTAGCAACAACAACACAGCCGGCAATCTCAAAACTAATCATGGAGTATTTTCGTTACTGAGGGTTCGACGTCCTGGAGAAAAGCATTTACGTCTAGCAAATACCGGCAATCATTATATCATACATTCAAACCAACATGCATACACCCAAGAAAGAACCACCAAATCAACTGTGGTCAATGATTCGATTAGAATCTACACGGCTGGCTAAACAATAAGTAAATGTCCTAGAGAAGAATCTACTTGCAAGACCTGATCCTCAAAATATCCTTACTTGAAACCCACACAAAGTCTTCCAAACAAAAGTAGTTGAAATATCCTATAAGGTTATAGAAATCCTAACCCGCAAAATATTAGAGAGACAGTCCAACCTGAGAAAACTGTGAAGTAGATACAAAAGAAAGTCCCTGTTAGAAAATTGCTGGCTTGACATGGCCAGTATTAAAGACCCCCCCCCCCCCCCCCCCCATTGGTTGTACTTGGTATACATCCGCCACATAAGATGATTAAATTCCAGAACAACGGAGTAAGGTTACCACTGAAAGAGGTACAAAAAGCCTAATGAGGCCTACGTGTAGTAAACTTCGGTTTACCCTTCAATTCTAAATCCAGAATTGTACATGCGACAATAAAGGCACAAACAACAATTATCATACTGCGTAGATTGGACTAAGTCAGTTACTAATTATACTAAAGCTAAAACAAAAACAAAAATAGCAAATAAATTCAACATTTGCAAACAATAATACCTCGTTCTTTTTATGAACAAAAAAAACTACCGACTATTTCAACAGTACAAAACAAAATACATCAAAAAAATCTTGTTTAAATAATACACTGGCGAGCAAAAAATAGTCACTTTAAAATTACGACTTAATTTTGTAATTTTTGATTTAACTTTATGTTTGCTGTTTGCAAATTTTAAACCAAAGTAAGTGTTTAAAAATTCATTTTCTAACAAATGTTATCTATCTGTCAGTTATTATCACCGTGTAACAAACTTCTATGACACAGCATTCATTTTGCTTTAATTGAAAACCTACATTTCGTTGTGGTTTTTTTACTTAGTGTTGATTTTTCTCTGCAAAACATGTCATTCACACGGTGTACTGTACTTAACAGGTCATAATGCTTTTAAACCCTATTGTTTTAGCAAAAAATATAGCGTCGATTGAAGATGGGCAAAGAAAACGTAAAACTGCAAGAATTGTTGATAAAAGCCTTTGTGCTGTACAAAAGGTGTATCAGCGTTACTTGGATACTGGCGTAATAAAAAAAGATCAGAATCCGAGCAAAAAAGGTCACCCCAAACAGAGTAGAGATGTAAATGTTAGTGAATGAACCGTTAGGAAAAGACTTTAGTTTGTATTGATTAGCGACTTCCATTTGGCGGTGGGTTGGTTATGGTTTGAGCAGGAATTTCTACTAAAGCACGTACAGAGTTGGTCTTTATAGAGCTCACAAATCTCGTTATGCCCTTCATGACAACTATGAGCGAGCGCAGCATTTTAGTGCAAGATAATGCTAGACCTCACGTAGCCAGAGTTGTCAGAGATTATCTGGATAAAGTCGAAATTTGCAATTTGGCCCGGACATGAATCCCATAGAACATGTCTGGGATGATTTGGAACGACATATCAGAAAGCATACATCTGCTCCAAAAACTGCTCAGGAGCTAAGACAGTTGCTATTGCAGGAATAAAATAATATCGACCAAAATGTAATCCCTAATTTAAAAAAGTGTTCATCGTCAACTTTATCAACTTTAAGCAGTCTTTAATGCAAGAGGGAGTAATACTCGCTATTAGTGATAAGTTTTTTTTTCATATTTTTTGTTCTATATTAGTCCTAGGAACAAAAATTCAAACTTTGTCAGAACTGTAAATTTGTGATACTTCCAAAATACGCAACAAAAACAAAATTAAATACGCTTTACGATTCAACATTGAATTTTTTATTTTTTGTACAGTACAATTGTTGACAATTTGCTAACATAAGGTTAAAACAAAATAATTTTAAAGTGATCTCTATTTTATGTTCGCCAGTGTTATGTATTCAAATATGTTTTACGACACCTTGCAGCTTAGAGGCTAATATTCTAATCACTTCCACTGCTACTTGAATAAAAAAATGTATTGCATCTCTTGCAAATAATAACATAGCAAGACTTAAATCGTAATATTTCTTAAATATATTTCATTACCAATATTTTTATTTTCTGCTTATCCATAGTCAGTTCAGATACAGCTATTAAAACAGCTTAACTGAAGCTAATTATACTGTTTAAATGTCACTCACAAAATAATAGTTTAATTGAAACTGAAGCTGAAAGAACTGAACTGCCCCATTAAAAAAAATAATAATACCTCAACATGTTCAACAATAGATTGCGAAAACTTTTTGTATTATGTATTATCAGAAATATCATATTTTTATACTTACAATGTTTGCAAAATTTTGAATATTGATGAACTCACCTAGAATAATAAAAAATCAATTTATTTATTTATAATATTTATTTATCAATGTAATTTATTAATCAAATAAAAACCTCCTTAATTATAATTATATAAAATCGGCGTGTTCGTGTACTTGACTGAATGGAAATAAATCATAGATGTCGATTCATGAATATACTTTGATTACTCTTTCTTATGGGGTAGTCACATACTTAATTCCTATTCAATACCCTCATTCTTCGGGGAAACTTAATAACATAGTATGAAATGAGTAATCAAAAATGTTTACTTTTGTTATACTGAACACCTGGTACGGGCATAATACATCGATACCATCTAATAATTTCCAATCATATATCTGTTTGATTTTTAATTGCCATTGAGATTTCTCTCCCAAACATTACGTGGTAATAACTTTCTTAAACTGTTCGACGACATCGAATACTTACATATAAAAAATATACATAGTTTCCGAGAACAAACTGGGATGGCCGAGAAAAAGAAGAAATATAACGATTGTGATCTAAAGTGGGAACATAAAATTCAATACACTGACGGTTTATTATGGACCGAGCGTTATTGAAATAACTTGCGCAACGTATTTATTACCACTCTAAGCTAAATTTATATTCAAACAATTGTTAATTTAAAACTTATTATAATCTGCCGGTGAAAGAAATTGAGAAATTCAAATCTCATTTGCATTTATATGTAATAATTATGTTTATTACTAATATTTGTATTGTGTGTATGTGACGAGAGTAGGGGGTCGAAAGTTTAATCTATTTTATTATTACTTTCGAATGCAAGCTAGAAATATAATATACAGATTTCGTTGATTGGATTGTTATTAATATATTTCTGATTTTATCATTGGTTGTTTGTATAAATTTCGGTAACCAAATTTAATAGATAATGTATTGTTTATGTAAAATTATTATCACTATTGTGGGTAACCTGTAAATGTACGAAAATTTGATAATTACAGGATATGTTTAAAATTAAATGCTCATATCAGTAATACATAATAATACAATGATATTAAAGTAAATATAAAAACAAAAAGATAATATTTTATGATTTTAATGTTTATAATTCTAATATAAATTAAGAAACAAACAAAAACAATGTTTTTTTTACCATTTTCTATTCTAACAAATACGTTACTCGTTTCGGCTCGACTAGAGTTCCTACAGATGTTACATCTGTAAAAAGCTCTAAAGCTATATTCTATTGTTTTTTTTTTTGGTATACTACAATAAAAAAAGTATAATACCCGATCTATGATTGTGCATGAAATGTAACTTGCAATGACTTGAATAAATCGTATTAAAAACATATGTCATTCTAAACCTTAATTCGATAGCTCTCTCTTTTTTCATTATTCGAAACATATAATCAAATTACACAAAAACTTTCAGGTAATTTTAGTGACAAATTTGCCAAATCATCATCAGTTTTCTTGTTTTTAAAGCACACATTAATACATAAGTTTTTAAAACATCAAAATCAATAGAAATGTAAATTTTTACTTAGAATTAGATTATAAAATAACCATTTACTGAAAACAATAACAAACTGATGAACATTTTGACACTTTTCTCACCACTTTTAAATTAAACATGCCAGCCTATGCATAGTATATAAACAAAAAAAAAAATCAATAAAACTATATTTTTAATAAATTGAATTTTAAATTATTAAATAAAATATACAATTCTATAATATAAAAATATCATAATTAATTTCGAATCATAATTATTGTAAGCTACAGCTGCTGTAGTTGTAAGTTAAACAAAATGTAATAATTCAAAAGATCTTTTACTTATGCAAGAAAAAAAAAAGTTAAATGACTAATGTAAAGAATAGAAAAAAGTCAGTGATAGAAAGAAAACAGACAAAGTATAGAGGGTGTTCAAAAAAAAAGTAAAATATTTAAGGAGGTGGTAGTACAAACCACAACAAACAAATAGTCTTAAGAAACATGGGTTGTTGTAACAACGGTTTTGAACATGATTTATTTTTATTTTTATTTTTTTCCCTTCATTTTTTATTTTGTAAAAACGTGCAATTTCTTATCATAGTTAGCTGATGTTTTGTGAAATAAACATTCAGTACTTGACAGTTGTTGTTAGTTCACAAGTTTTCATTGCTATGGCTGATTACTCTAATGCAGAACTAGCCGACATGCATTTCATGTATGGTCGTGCTAATGGGATTGCCACCAAAGCGCGACGCTTTTATGTAGAAGCTTATCCAAATCGCCAGATTTCTTCACATCGTATATTTGGAAGAATTCACCAAAGATTGATCTTTTTGGCAGACCAAGGTCGGTATCTACTCCTAGAGAAGAACAAGTAATTATAGCACGGATAGAGCATAATCCAGAGACGACTGAGCAAAGAATATCAGCCAAGGTAAGAATTGGTGCTACTCTTGTTTGGAAAGCCCTCCACGAGCAGCTGCTCTATCCATACCATGTAAAGCAAGTACAAGTCTTAAATTTAACTGATCATCAGGCGTTTAATTTTTTGCCGCTGGTTTCTACGCAAAAATGCTGAAGACCCGCAGTTTCTTGCCAACATTCTTTTTACGGATGAAACCAGGTTTACACAAAATGAAGTTGTTAATTTTCATAATGCAGATCATTGAACCGACAAAATCCCCATGCTGTAATTGAATGTGGACATCAGACACGTTTTTAATTAAACATTTGGATGGGTATTGTAGGCGACAAGTTTCTAGGTCTTGTTGTTTTACCAAACCTATTAACAGGCGCTACTTACTTCAACTTTCTGGAGAACACAATATATAATCTTTTGAACGACATTCCTTTGGCCCACAAGCAACAAATGTGATTCCAGAATAATAGTGCTACAGCTCATTTTTCGATTGCACTTAGAAAGCATTTAGACTAAACTTTTCCACATAGGTGAGTAAGAAGAAGCGGACAGTTTTATGTCCAGCAAGATTGCCTGATTTAAACCCTCTTAATTTTTTTCTTTGAAAATATGTGAAATCATTAGTGTATGCTACTCCTGTAAATAGCATCGATTAACAAAAAGTGCCAAAAAATCAGGGCCAATGAGAGGGTTTTAGAAAGAGTACAAATGTCCTTCAGTCAAAAATGTCGTGCCTGTTTGGAAATGGAAAGAGGGCACTTTGAACATCTTCTATAACTCTGTTCTTTGTTAAAGCATATAAAAATAAATAATGTTTCGTACATCCAAAACCGTTGCTTTAAACCTATGTTCATTAAAACTTTTTTGTTTGTTGTAATTCGTACTACCACCCCCTTAAATATTTTACATTCTTTTTTGAACACCCGTATACACATTCTTTTTTTATAACATATTTAGTTCAATTCATAATATATATTATTCTTTTACAACTAATGCAAATGCTTGTTGCGTAATAAATCTCCTTCCAAAACTATTGCTTTTTTATTTGGCAACTTAAAAAAAGAATTTTATTTAGTTAGATAAGTTCAAAATTGCATTTTGCAAAAATTAACAATTTTTTTTATTGTTTTGTTTTTTTTCTATCAATTTTTTCTAAAGCATATCATAGTCTTTGTTCTCATCTTTAAAATGCGACTATACGTCGTTTTGATAAACACTAATAACAGTATAACAATACAAATGTACACTTATAACTCAATCTTTGTAAAGAAAAATACTTAAAGCCCCACTATGATGTTCCAGATAACAATAAAAAACATAAAAACTTCATGATTTTGGCAAAAAAATTAACATCAACCTCAAAATAACACAGAATAACCTTTTGGGGACTCCGAGAAATTAAAAAAAGCTTGAACAGACCCCAAATGAGATAGATCGATGACATCAAGACCATAGCATGAAAAAGTTGATAAAAACTGCAAATGTCAAACAAACACAGAAAGAAATGGTAGAAGCCTCTACCCAAAAATGTATACATAAAACAGCAGGATTCAACGTATAAGCAGTTCCAAGAACTGCCTAGTAGCTGAATGAATTGGTTTTGGAGAAATCTAATATTAATTTAATTAAAAGTTTAAATTTGAATAGGCATATCAAATTTAAACTATCATTAACGCATATACATAATGTATTAATAATTTTCTATTTTACTGATGTTAATTTTTTTAATTTTTTTTTAAGTTTTCCAGTGTAAATATTTACATGGTATTTACAATTAAAATAATACTAACACTTGTTAAATATATTCATTAAACAAATAAAATGCATTGGCGTAAAAGTTTGCACCATTTCATTCATTCGTTCAAGATCATGTACGCATCGTTGGGTATTATATACAGCAAAGTTCTTTTTAAAGAAAAAAATGATACATTTGTAAATATGAAATAATAATAAATATAAAAGTGAACAAAGCAGCTAGTAAACCAAAGTATGTAAATTTCTGTTTACAGTTATCTCTTCTATATCTTAAACTACGTATTAATACTCATTTGCATTAAGTCTTATTTGTATTTTAAAAAACATTGCTTAAGAGAGTATATGCCTTGTAATGCTATATCAACTACGGATCAGCCGTAAGAAGGGAGGAAGCAAATGAAGCGGACTTTTAAATTGTCTATAATTTTTTAAGTTGTTCTTTTTCATTAAAGGATATGAAAGATATGAGTAGCGGGAAATACTCATATTTACAGTAATATTTATGTGAGTTGACGCACAAGATTGCATTATCATCTGAGTAGCTACCTAAACTTTAAGTTAATTAACTACAATACTTTTGTAATGCAATTTAAATACATGTACTAAAATAACTTATTAATTTCTAATTTATGAATTAACACAGTTAAATTTAAAGATCTTTAGTGGCTATTATAAAGAGAGAGCCTTTTTTTGTTTAAATTTTAAATCACAAGTTTCTACCGACGCTGACAATTTTGGCGTTACAATTACATGAGAAAAGTGTAGTCAGACACCTCCACAGACAAAAGATGCATCACTTTACTTTGAAACAATGTTTTGAAATACTAAAAACTTATGTTGAAAATGGTCTTAATTTCCTAAAACAGTGCAAAAATTGCGTACGATGTTTAGACAAAATAAAGCGCCATCGATCGAAAAAAGTTGTGATAAAAGTGCGTGAAACTGTAATGCTGGCAGACAATGCGCGCATCAAGCATACTCATTCGAGGTGTTTTGCCAAAATTGTCGCTTCTGTGGCTCAAAGTACACGCGGTACCTCAGAAACATAAACTCAGCGCAGACTGACTTATATTCCGCAAACCACTCTAAAACAGATTCTTCACAAAGACCTCGGTATGCTTGCTTACAAAGTACAACTCGATCAAAAAATTAAAATAGCCCAGCTTGATGCCCGTTTTCGCTTCCTTCAGTGGTCTTTAAACAAATTGAATGTTGCTCCAAATTTAAAAAAAATCTTGGCGGCTATTTAAATCAACAAAACTGCCGTATTTGCATCCACTGCAAGTTACCGTTTGGTGCAAATTTTGGAGTGGTGGCATTATTGGGCTATTTTTCTTCAAAGACGATGATGGAGCCAATGTTACTGTTACCGGAGATAGTTACAGAAGCATGATCACGGATTTTTTGTGGCTCAAATTGGAAAAACTTAATCTATGACAGCTCTAATTTCAACAAGATGGAGCGACATCCCATACTGTACATGCCATGTTTAATCTTCTGCACCAAATTCAACAACCGCGTTATCAGCCGTTTTGGCAATGTGAACTGGCCACCTCGCAGCTGCGACTTGACACTTCTGGATATTTTGTGTGAGGTGCATTGAATAAAAAAAGATGTATGTTGACAATCCATAGACAATTGACCACTTGAAGCAAAATACAGCTAGAAAGAACGGCGCAAATACTTGATAATTAATCTTTAAAAATGGCCTACTGCCGAGCTTGCAGTCATCAAAATAAAATCATATTCCATATTTATAATTCTTTATTATTGTTATTTTGTTATAGATATATTTATTAATATAAAATAAAGATAAAATTGTACATTTTATTGCAATTTCATTCTTGGGATGTTACTCGACTAAGAAACAAACAACACCAACTTACTCGTATATGCTAGTAATAATGTTTGACTGTGATTACAGCTTATACACAGCGTAAAAAAATCCCAAACACATGGCATGTCCTTCAAACTTTAAAATGGTAATAAAGCAACTATGAAAAATTCTAGCCAATAAATCTACTATCACACCTCGACAAACCCCTAACAGAAATCATCGCAAATCTCTATCTAAAAATTGGCTGTTCAAATAAGCAGAGTTCAGGAAAGGGTTCAGTACCACCGTCCACTTTACAATCCGTAACTTAACAAAAAAAAAAAAATACCGAATATAACGTACCGCTCCATGTAGCATTCATAGATGATCACAAGGCATTCGACTCAGTAGAGGGCGTTCTTAACAGGAATAAACGCAGTCACAACAAAATAGGATATAACAGATCCCAACTGAGGCGCCCGCCAAGGGAACATGAGCTCTCTAAAGTTATTTAACTTTAAAAACGTAATTAAAAGACTATCCTAAGACTCAAAACGTATAAACATAGACTGAATATACCTAAACCATTTGCAGTTTGTAAATGACATCATAATAAACAGCACCATGGGGTCGCTGCTTATTAAGACTATTAATTAAAACGCATAATAACTCAACAAATTACTCACCAAATTAATAAAATTAAAAATAAATCCAGACAAAACAAAGATTGTAAGCTACACACTCCATATAACGGTAGATAACCACGTCCGTGACACCGTAAAATATTTTTCTACAGTCTACCTATGTCAGACCATTAAATTATGCAAGAAAAACCAAACAGCCAAAATTACTATGATACGACTAAGTTGAGCGGCACATGGAACAATAGATCATATCTTTAAAGATAGAAACATGCCTATAAAACTCAATAAAATAATAATTGACCACTGTAGCCTGCCTGTAACTACATACGGACTAGAAACTGCAACCTTAACTCAGAAAAGTGCAGAACACCTCAGAACATCACAAAAAGCAGTAGAAAAATCTTTGCTAGCAATTAATTTAAGAGACAAGATACGAAACATTGAAGTTAAAAAGCAAACAAAGATGAAAGATAGCATTTAGCTGAACTCAAGTACAGAAGGGTGGGACATGTAAAAAGACAAGATCATAATAAATGGACAATAAAAAACTGACACCAAATTGCCCTAAATTGAAAAACAATAAAAAATGCTTATATCTCAAAAAAAAAAACAATTTTATAATTTGAATACCCTACAACTATAGAAACATTTAACCAAGGCGTATAGTCTTAAAGTTTTTTTTTTTTAGTCTTCTTGTACTTCGTGTTGCATTTTTGTTTTGTTTATTTCTGTATGCACTAGAGTTGTGTCGTCTGCGTATATATATATAGAGTTTTCCGTTTAGCTTTAACTCAAATATGTCGTTAATATATAAAATATATAGAAGTGGTGCAAGCACACCACCTTGTGGTATACCGTATATTTTACTGCACTTAGTGTATTTGTAATTTTTGTTTGTAAGGTTCTTTGTTTTAAATAAGTTTGAATTAGATTTAGTTCTTTTTTTCGAATTCCCATTTTTTCTAGTTTTTTAATTAGTTTTTGTTTACATACAGTATCAAACGCTTTCTGCATGTCTATAAATACTGTAAGACATTATTTTCTTACTGCAAGTGCATTGTTGACGTTGTGCATTATGTCAGTAAGTGCAGAGCCTGTACCGGTTTGTTTTTGGAATGCGTATTGCCAAGTGTTTATAATATTATGTGATTCTACATGTTTTAATATTCGTTCATAAATTATTTTATTGACTATCTTAGCTACAATAGAGAGTAATGCAATAAGCCTATAGTTTTCCGGTAGATGTTTGTTTCCTTTCTTAAATATAGGTATAATAACAGTTGGTTTTAGACACTCTGGATATATACCTTGTAACATTGTATTGTTGATTAATTTAGTTAGTAGCGGTATCAACTCATTTTTTACAGTTTTAATAACTTCTGATGTTATCATATATTTTCCAGGTGCTTTTCCATCTTTAAGTTTGTTTATAATGTTTTCAATTTCTACGTCCGTCGTTGGGTTAAATGTTACGTTTGAGTCTATATTCTTTTGTAATGTAGTTGTTTTGAGTGATGTGGAATTATTTGGTTTTTTGTTTGCAAAGTTTTTTCCAATGTTTGCAAAATATATATTTATTGTATTAGATATGTCTTCAGGATTTGTGAGTATTGTTCCATTTTCGTCGGTGATTGTTGATATATTTTTGCTTATTTTTTTATTTTTTATAATTTGATTTATTTCATTCCATGTTTTTTTTGGATTATCTTGTACACGTTCTATTCTATTCTGATAGTACATTTTTTTTCTTTTCATTTACCTTTTTATCAACGTAATTTTTCATTGTAATGTAGTTTTGTTTGATTATAGCGTTTGTTTGATTTTGTTTATATCTTTTATATAAATCATGTCTCTTCTTAATGTCGTTTAGTATTTCGGTATTAATCCAATCATTTCCTTGTTTATATTTAAGTTTTACTTCTCTGGTGTTATTTTCTATTTGTTTTGTCATTATTTCAATTAATGTATCAAAAGTTTGAATTTGTTTTTCTCTAATATGTTTAGCAAATGTTTCTTTAATATTAACGTAATTTATTTTATATTTTTTGTTATTTAATATTCCTTTTTTATCTCTTTGATGTTCCATGTGGTCATTATTGCATGGTGGTCAGAGTATGGAGCATATTTTATTTCAAAACTTTCCATTAGTACAGGTTTATTTGTTATTATAAGGTCTATTATTGATATTTTGTTATTTTTGCTAGTTCTTGTACTATCAGCCGTATTCATTAATTGATATTAATGAAAGTAACTGTTGAAAAAACCATTTCCAACCTCAATGCATGCAAACAATTTTGTATTAACTGGCAAACTAGTTCAAAATAATCAGAAATAATTCTAATAATAGCACATAACTCTTGTATGCAGTTTCTTAAATATCTCATACCTCGTACCTCCAACAAAAAAAATTAAAAGTATTGAAATCGGGCAATCTAGGCGGCCACGATTGTAGTCCTGCTCATCCAATAAGCAACATTTTGGTATAAATATTGTGCATTAACCATAACCTTAACCTTTCCCTAAGTGAGACTCTAAGATCTAAGATCTAAGATATTAAATAAAACATCTTCTAAAAACCGTCAATATTGGTACTGGTTACGTCAAGCAACAAAAAAATAAATTTAATAAAAGAAAATTTAATCTAAATGTAACAAAAAACAAAAAACTAATATTGGTAATTGGTTTTACTTATAGCATGTAAATCTTCACCCATTAGTAATTATTATGAAAGTTCATGATTGCATTTCGAGCAAAGCATCCTTTATTGTTAAACAACACTTGAAATAAAACCCGGATTTGTCGTTATTTAATTCTGTAACCATGTGCAAATAAACTGAAGTTTCAAAACAACCTTGGCAAATTCTCCACGTATTTGTGCTACACGGAATAGAGAGTGAGCGTCTAAAACGGTCTAGTCCCTTATGTTTTTAAAACAAAAATATTTGTTTCTGCTTAATTCGCTTTTTTCTTCTATTTTTCCCCCGTTATAAGTTTTAAAACGTCATATTTCCTGTTATGTACGCAAGCATTGACATGAACCATTCTGTACAAAAAATGCATGTCTTCCTTTTTGTTGTTGGTAAACTCGCCAACTACAAATAAACCACCAACTGTCAAGTTGTTGATACACTCAGATGCAAAAAACCGGGTCATTGGGTAATTTTTTACAAAAAACCCGGCTAATTTCTTTTATAAAACATTAACAGCCTTATGCATAGTTGTTTGATTAGTATGCTTCTATAACGTTACTAACTTGTAGCTACTTACACCATACTAAATGTGTCTTATGCATAGTTGATTTTTAGTATAATTTAGTTAATAGCTAGCTAACAATAACATTATGCTTTAGCAACACAGCATTATGTGACATGAAGTTTGCGTCATGTTACACTTTTGAGCGGTAAAAACAAAAAATGAAAAGGTTTTGCACAAAAATAAAAATTTAACAATGATTGTATAACTTGTAAATAAAAACCTAATTAACAAAATTGATTCAAAAAAATATGCAAATGTATTAATATATTTTTGTTTTGTTTTAAAATGTTATTTATTGATATCTAAAATAAATTATGCATTTATTGCAATTGAAAAGCTTGAAAAAATAAGACCACACACAATTAATTACTTTGAAGCTATAATAGTTTTAAAGTATTATTAATATTAATAAACAACTGTTATGTGTAATCAGAGTAAGTTTTAAAGAGTCAAAATGCACATCATCAGATGTGTTTACTGCTTCCACATTAATTTTTATAACACAATTTTGGATGTGCTGCTATCTGACAGAAAAAAAGTAAACTAATTTAATTATTATAATATATGCTGATAATTAAATATGACCATATATTGCAATAAATAAAGCAATATGTCATTAAATGATAATAAATATGACAATATTTACAATATTGCTCATTCTACATTATGAACAAAAGATCAAGGTGACTACTAGGTTGACTGACCTCTTTGTTTTCGATTAACTGTCATTTTCAGTGCAGATTGGTGTGTTGATTATGATTCTAAGTGATGAAGATTGTACAAAAGCTGTTGCTTTTGTGGCAGATGAAAGAAGCCAGTGGAATGTGTCCAAATTTCTTCATGTCAGTCTGTCTACCGTCCAAAGAGCACTTGAGCGGTTTACAAAGACCGGCAAATACTCGGAGGCCAGGATCTAGCAGGAAACAAAAATGACAGCTATCGATGACCGATTTATCGTTCGTACTACTCTACGGAATCGTCATGTGACTTCAGTGGAGTCCAAAATCCAACTCCGTGAGGTTCGTGGTACAGCTGTAAGTGTGTGGACAGTTCGTCAAAGGTTGCAAGAAGCTGGCTTAAAATCTTGTAGACCAGCAGCTGGACCAAAATTACTCCCACGTCACCGAGTAGCCAGACTCCTATTTTCTCGCAAACATTTAAATTGGACATTCGCACAATGGAAAACTGTATTGTTTACAGACGAGTCTAGATTTAGCCTACATTCGCCAAATGGAAAATAACGAGTTGAGAGACAAACCGGAGAACTATTTGCGGGGTGCACCTTTAAGCCCTGGCTTAGCCATAGTAGAGGTTCCCAGATGGTATGAGCAAAAATATCAATGGATGCCTGCACCAAATTGATTGTCTTTAATAGAAGATCGCTGACTGCACAGCCATATATTGAGGAAGTTTTAGAAAATTACGTAATCCTATTTGCTTCATTTATCGGCGATGAGTTTATTCTAATGCAGGATAACGCAAGACCGCATTCTGCAATGTGCGCCACAAAATACTTAGTTGCAGTTGGAATAAGAAAATTCAACTCGCTTGCATGTACCCTAGATGGAAATCCTATAAAACATGTTTAGGACATGCTGGACAGACAGTCCTTTAGGAAGAATAGCAAAATATTCCACAAAATGATATTCGTGAGCTATTTAGTGGCATGGGCCGCCGTATACAGGCAATAGTTAGGGCTCGAGAAGGCAATACAAAGTATTGAAATCTTATTCAACTGAAGTTTTCATTATTAATCTCTGTTAGTTTTGCAGAAATGCATTTTCTTTTGTGTATACGTACATTATCGTTCTCGCTTTTTTATGTTAAATAAACTGATAAGTACCATACCTGTATGTTGTTTTTTTCTACATCCTGATAGTCTCTTTGATTGTAAAACACTAAAAGTTTTATAAAAAAAATTACCCGTTTTTTTTGCAAAAAATACCCATTGACCCGTTTTTTGCATCTTAGTGTAGTTTGAAACAAATTAAAATTTTGACTTATACTTACGAAATACTCTGTATCGACTTACTGTCGTTTACTACCCGTAGAAGATTGTTCACACGGACCATTGTAAAAGTAAATTCAAAAGAGATATGAATTTACAAGATTTAGCAAAAAGCAACAATCTGCAATAGCTGTTAAGTTTCCAAAAAGAAAAATAAATGTCTAAGAGCGTAAAAACAATTGCAACTGCACAAAATTACTCAGGCTTCTAAAATCTAGTACATGTCTGCAAATTACTAGAACATAACTGAAATCGTACTAAGATGTGCAACTATAAGCTAACATATAAATAATCATAAAAAGCGCATCAAACAATGCATAAAGTGTTCCAGATGACTAAACTTGTGCTTCCCATTTTATAAAAAATTAGCTTTATTAATAAAAAAATCTCTATTAATCGCAATAAATTACGATGATCCATTCATGAATTTTTTTTCAGTTCCAGGTGATTGAACTCAGTTTTTTTATATACAGCTTTATTAACAAACATAAAATGATTTCTAATTGCAATAATCTGTATATTATTTTTTTTAAATTGTTATATTTTAATTAGTTTCTATTTTTTTCAATATTATATCTATTGTTTTAAAAATTTACACACTAGCATTTCAAATTAAAATAAAATTGATAAATATCTCTAAACTCAATACAATCCTATAAACAAAACTACGATTATCTATTTTGCATTTATAGTAATCCTTTCGACTCTCTAGATTTCCAACTGTATTCATACACAAATTACTTCACTTTCTTAACCCTAATATATTGATAGTATATAGCGGAGGTAGAAAATGTACTTGAATTGATGTTGTGGGATAATTATTATTAAAAATACAATGGAAAAAGTAATGACACTTTTAACTTAAAAACCGTTTGATCAATCGTGATTTATAAATAATAGCAGCTTTTCTTTTCGAAACAAATCCCATTGTCCCATTAGGACTTATTAACAAATCAAACAGAACGCATATTAGAGTGTCATTAATCCATATTTGGGCGTACACAACAACAATGATATATCTATGTTGCGCAAACGTTTGCTCTCGAATCATGTCCGATTGAAGTGCATACAAAAAATAATACGACCATCGTATGCGCCACAAATTAAAAGTTCAAATATCTAGTTAGAATAACCTAAATACTTTGAAACGGACAAGACGAGTAATAAAATATGCCCAAGTAAACCATTCATTTCTGGCTGCTATTAAATTTTTTTAATTGGCTAGCAGAATGAACAGAAAAGAGACGGAGAGATAAATCCGACGTGTTACATTTCAAGTTTAGGCTTCCTCATAAAATATCCCACAGTGTTCAAACACCACACAATATTCTATATATCTGATTAGGTAAGTAAGAAATTTAAGTAGTATTGAAACCAGTTTTTTTATTCCTATTATAATTATTTCTGTATACAAAGTATATAGTTTATAGTTGTTTAGATTATAAACATTATTTTATATAAGGCACGGATGTATGAAATAATTAAGAATTAACAGTGCTTATAATGAGGGTCGTATACTAATACGTATACATGCTGTAATTAATAACTAGTTTTTTCTTTGTATTAATTTGGAGTAGAATCATATTAATTGTAAATAGTTACTAATTTATGACTACATATAATTAAAAGTTTACGCGAATTTAATCATATTTCAAAATTGTTATTTGCATGATAATTAACTTGTATTAGAATAATTATTGGATAATAATAGATTATTTTGGCGTATTATGCAATAAATAATTAATTATAATTAATCTTAATATCTATCTACAAAAATAATATTGTTTTTGTTAATAACAAATAAACTTGTAACTTTTATGCAATCGCTTGTATTTGAGTTGTGGAATGTTTGTTATATAAATTACTTTATTAATAGATTATGTTTATTAATATAGTTAATTTGATAATAATATTGCTGTTGAACAATAATCATTACAGAAATGTCTAACGATGGTTGATTAGGCGGTCGTAAAAACACCGCATATAATGTTTATTTCTTCATGACTTGATTTTATCCATTATTATAATATTGTAATCATTAGTTTAATACTTACTATAATGTGTATATTATTCTGTATTATTTTTATGTTTAATTGAGAAGCAAATATATCATCTCAACGTTTGACATTGACAAGAATTAAAATATGTTTCTTGTTATTGCGTTGACTAACAAGAATATATTAATTTATTCTATTTAATCATAATTTAAGGAATAAATTAAATGGTTTTAAACTAAATTCGTAATGACTAAAATTAAAACAATATATTATTAAATTCTGAATTAATTAACATCAAAATTTATTAATACCAAGAAGAAATAATAAGTGTAGTAAAAATGAAACAACAATAATTATTTTCAGCATAAAATTATTTGAATTTTTATCGCAGATTACTACAACTCCGACCAACATTTTTCCATTTTTTTTATCTTTTTCAAATAATTCAATTCATGAGGTAAATAGGTATTTTTTGCATCTATCTGTTCTGATTTCTATCTACCAAAACAATTTTAATGCTCAAACAAGAAATAGTTGCTAAAGGCTGAG
Organism: Tachinus rufipes; assembly: GCA_963932245.1. NCBI lineage: Eukaryota > Metazoa > Arthropoda > Insecta > Coleoptera > Staphylinidae > Tachinus > Tachinus rufipes. The sequence continues at coordinate 35,526,574 of OZ010741.1, read as the reverse complement.
AAAAAAAAGGTGTTTTGGAAGTAATAGCAAACGTGTTTTTGATTGATTTTAAACAAATTCATATAGCTTTTTCATATCAAAATAAAATTCGTACTATTTCAGCTATCTAAAATATCACAAACTTTGCCACTGCAAGTGGCATATAGTTTGGCAACCAATTGTACGACCATATCGTCAAACCACTTGCCAATAATTTTAATTGTTGATAAAAAGTCCACATAAAATTTGACAACTTTCTCTAAGCAGAAATAATGATTAATATACATATAAAATTCACTTTTTTATCATTTTCCTCTGCACTTTTAATCACTTCTTCATTCCGGATCTTGTCTGACCACTTAATGCACATTAATCTTCCCTAGAGTCACATTTTGAACACTTGTGCATTTTTCATCTATTTTTTCTATTGTCTAAATTTTACAATTTATCTCTGTTTACGTGCATGTTCATTTTTTCCGCTTCTCCAATTCTCATTTATCTTTTTCTATTTTTTTCAAGTTTTTTAAGTAGCATCTTCAGTTCTTTGGTACTCTGCAAACACAATCATATCATCAAGAAATCAAATAGATTCTATTCTTTTTCCTCCTATGCTCACTCCCTTGTCTTCTTTCCAGCACTCCGCTATAATTTCTTTGGTATACATATAATAATAATAATAATAATAATAATAATAATAATTTATTGCCCAACAGGTAAAACCTTATTACAGAACAACATATTAAAAACTACAGTAAATACAGGTACAATAAAATTACAAATAAATAATTAAAAGTTTAAAAAAACATACTTTTCAATAAAAAAGTTCACGAATACACTTTAAAAAAACACTTGAAATAGCATTAAAAAGATCACACTTATTTGAAACACTATTGAACGTTGAACACATTAAAAAAGATGGAGATTTCACCATTGCCGACGTCTTTGCAGGTGGATTATAAAAACAGTTTGTGGTCCTGGAATTGACTCGTGGTACTAAAAAATTTAAATTATATATCAACGTTGGTGATAAACAACAACCCTGTCTCATTGATTTACCAACTGCAAACCGCTTGGTCTTTTTGTCATTTAACCTTATAGTTACTTGTTGTCTATAAAAACTATCTTCATTATCGGTCTTCTATCTTTCTAATATAATTCTTTTACTTAAATTTCCATCAGTTTTTTTCCCAAACATGCTTTTAGTAAGAGTATAAAAGACACACTTAAATTCTGTGTTTCTCTAAATACCTTTCTTCAATTGTCCTCACTATACCAATCGCATACCTTTTCTAATTCTAAAATGTTTGCTTACCCATTTTATACAATTTTTCTGTCTCTCTACACTCATTATCCATTTTTTTTTTCTTATTTCCGTATTAAGACTTCTTTCTATATTTCTTTTTTTTTTAATTGTGATTTGTGTTTTAAATTTCTTTTTCTACCCCGCCTATACAAAAAATAAAATACGAGTTACTATTGTACAATTGTGTAGTGCATAGGTAGAAAATCAGCTCAGCAGCAAGATAACTTAGTTAGGTTAGGCCCACAGAAAAAACGAGAACTAACAAGAATAAAGAAAAGTAATGCGGGCATAGAAGTCAAACATAAAGAAAAAGAGTATAAAGAGACTAGAAAAGACCTGAAAATTTAAATCATTAAAGCTAAGAAGAATTAGTATAAAAAAACTCAATAAAGAATTGGTTACAAAATTATAACTAAAAAATGGAAGACTAGCAGAATAAAAATTTCGGACGACTTTCAAGAAGAAGTAAGAAATGCACTCTTTCTAACACAACCAAACACTGGTTATAACAGCAGAAGAGCTAAAAAAAGTAAGCCAAAAAATAAAGAAAATAGAATCCCCAAAACCGGATCAAATTCCCAAAAAAGTTATTAAACTGGCGGTGAAAGTAATTTTAGAGCCGATTCTCGCTGTGTTTAACTCGGTATGAGTAAGAAAAAAACTTCCAGATATATGAAAAAAAGCTAATCTAAAATTAGTTAAAAAACCAAACAAGAAAAAAGAAGATCCAAGACCAAACCGCCCCATATGCCTAATTGACACAATGGGAAAGCTATATGAACACATCATAGTGGCAGGAATTTAAAAAAAACTGAAAAAAAACGCAACCTGTCAGAAGCGCAGCACAACTTTAGAAAAGAAAGATCAACCTTAGGACCACTAGAAACCGTAAAGCAAATTGCAAAAAACAATATAAAAAACAGTGAAAACAAAGAAACTATGTGCGCATATAACAATTAATGACAAGAACGCCTTTAATTCGGCGGCATAGAACGTAACAGTAAAAGCTATGAAAGAAAGAAATATACTAAGCCATATAGTAGAACTTATAAAGGATTAATTTTCAGATCATCACAAAGTTACATGAGAGTACTACATAGATCAGTGTTGGGTCCCTATCTATGAAATATTTAATATGACGGACTGTTGAGGCTAGAAACTCCCAAAAAAGTAAAGCTATGGGCATATGTCACTGATTTGGCATTGATAGTGGTTGAGTAAAAACAACGGCAAACAAAACCCTCAAAAATATTGAGAAGTAAATGAAAGACCATAGACTAAAACTGGCAACTGATCAAACAAAAGCGGTAATGCTGATTGGAAAGAAGAAAGACATAAATTTTGTATTGGGAAAAACAACATGAATCCAAAAAAGAGTAATAACAACCTAGGGGTGGTAATGGTATGAACACAGATTAGACGTTTGGAAAACACGTAATATCGGTAGTAACCAAGGCAAAAAAGGCAGCCGCTTTCGTTGAAAAGATGATGCCTAGGAAAAGAAAAATCAGCAATAGCAAGAAAAAGCTTTTGGCGTAAGTAGCCGGCGCGGCGCTATTGTGCTATAAGCTGCGCCAATATAAAGTGATCTCTCAAATTTAATAAAATTGTTAAAACGCTGCAAAGAAATGTGGCCATCTAAATCAGTAAGGCATATAAAACAATCCCGACAATGAGTGCATTGGTCCTGGTACGCATACTCCTTTTTACTCTGCTACTTGGGGAAAAAAGTAGCACAAAAGAGAAAAAAAAAAAGAAAAGAAGCAAGCTATAAACAAAACATTAAACTGGTGGCAAGAGTTGTAAGCAAATAATGTAAAGGAGTGTTGCAATGCTTTACAAGTCTTGGCAGTTTCAAAGCTATGCAGAAGATAGTTAAAATAAAAGATGATAAATGCATGTACTGCAAAGAGGCTAACACTACACAACAAACGTTGTTCGCATGCGTCAGTTTTCAAAAAAAAAATAAGGAAAAGAAACCATGTAGATAATATGGTAGACTTAATGCTTGAAATAAAAAAAACTGAAAAGTCATAAACAAAATGGTAGGTCAAATCATGGTCGAAAAAAAAAACTAAGAAAGATTAAAAAAAAAGAGCATTAACAAAACCTCAATGGAAGAAGAATGCAAGAGAAAAAAGGTAGATTTAGTAGGTTGCATACGTTTTAAAAAAGGGAAAGAGTCCAATAGATCCCAGCTAGACAAAGTGTTAGGTTAGGTAAATTAACAACACAGTTTTTTAGTATTGAAAACATTTTTATTGTTTTTCAATATATTATATATTGTTTTGTATACGCTGAAAATAATACTTATAACATTTTTTTCATAACAAAGCAAATTTCTTCAAAACACATTAACCGCCTTTTCTGGCGTTGAAAATTGTTGACCACACAGTTTGATATTTACGTGTTAAAAATAAATAGTAGTTCCAAATCTAAACTATAAGGCGAATCATCTATCAATTCTACGCACTGAGTGCTCAAAAGAACTAGTTGTTTACATTGATGTTTGCGAGTTCGCATTGTTATAATAAAAAATGTTCCGAAGTTAATCGTTGTTTAACTTCTGGCAAACAACAGATTGTGTACCAATTAGAATAGACCATTCTATAGAGTATATTTAAAGAGTAAAATAAAAAACTAATTTCTTCAAAATGTTATGTAAGGGTTAGCTCATGTCAGAAAACCCATAGAGTCGTCACCACTGATTTTTTTGCAAACTACACAAACTCTGTAGAAGCTTTATCAACAAACGTCAAAGTAAATTAATGATGACGCGCTGTGGTTGACATAATCCTCATCAAAAATCGTATTGCACAAAAATGGCTGGAGTTAATTAGTTTTTTACCTGAAAGAAAATTTTCAACTAAATGAAAACAAAACAAATATCCTCAGTATAGCAAAACGTTCTGAGTACTACAAATGCCGTTTAAATGTTAAACTTTATGAAGCAAACATCGCAAATGCAAGATTACCCATTCGCAACAGTTTGTTCTATTTAAGACAGAATGTTTCCATTTTTCTTTTTGCCTAACAAAATATACAGTTATCCATTTGAATAAATTAAACAGTATGATAAATATTTCATTAAAAACCAAATATAAAAAACAAATGCTGCCAAAATATTTCAAAAATTAAAATTATAAGGGACCAGGTAAGTTGATTAGACAAGTAAAAGATACCAATCAATAATAATATGCTCTTTTTGCAAATGCTCATAACTCCTAAAAGATGGAAAACAATTTAAAAAAAATTATAATAACATTTGGAATTTTGCAATTTTTATAGAGTTTCTGATTATTTCATTTTAAAAAAGCAAGTAATAATTGTTTGCCATAGCTTATGGTAACTAATGTTTATACAATTGTTTAAGCTCTTAAAATGTAATTTCAGATAGTCTCGTAAACTGCCAAAAACGTCCTACGCTTTTAATAAAACTGTGATTATTAAAATAAATTAAAAAAAAACTAAATTTTAAAACTAGGAACTGGAAAAGATCCAAGAACAGTTTTTTAGACTTTGGAACAAAATCAATCACCAAAAAACAAGTTGCTGTCTTCCAAACTTCTTCTTCTTATAGTGCCATACTCGCTACGAGCGTCGGCACCCCTCACGTATGTTTGTGGTGCGCGATAATAGTTCCACACAAACATACGGGACCTACAGTTTAAAGTGAAATCCGAACCACACCACTAGAGGGGTTTACTAGGCAAATACTTTGCTGTTTTTTTTTTCTTCCAAACTACAAATCTTAAAATTAGCAAAAAACATTCTTGAATATTTATTTGAAATATAAAGCATTTTTCAGAATATATGTTTTCTTAAATTGAAATGTTTTAGAAACTTATCTTGTTTCTTTCCTCAACGCAATTTAATTCCATAGGTACAGTTTATGATTGCGGACAAATAGTTTGAATTGCAGTGCAGGGGCCAGCCGCCCAAGTAATATTGGGTTAATTTTTTCTCTTTGCAAACACCAATAAACTAAACAAAAAAAAATGATATACAATTTACAAACCACCAACTCTTATGCCCGTACTAATAGTCAAAGATTAAATCTCGGATTGATCCTGGATTCATAAATAAGAGATTCATTTTTGATTGGTTCTAAGTTAATTCACGGATATCGTGATGGCAACTTTAGTCGTAATCTGCCAATGCATTTTTTGCTTAATTCTCGGATCTAGTTGAAAACTAAGCAAGCATCAATACGCCCAAGTAATTGAGGGGTTGAATAAGTCACATCTTCTCTTAACTTAATGTCCACTAATATGTGTTGAAAAAAAAAAACAACCTCTAAACCAGGGGTGGCCAACCCGCGGGCCGCATGTGGCCCGCCTAGAACATATTTGCGGACCGCTATATTTAAAACAATTTCACAAAATATATTTATTTAATAATGGCCAAAGTAGTAAAAACTAATTTATTTATAAAATACATATTTGTGCATCCATATATATTCAAAAATTAACTGTAGAAATTATGACAAAAAAACAATTTTGATATATATATATATATGACAGATATGTGTGTCGGACTGTATTTTATAATTTCTTTATTTTTTTCCAAGCTTGTCCATCTTGGACCATTTTCATTATCTCGCTCCATTCTATTCCTTTTTTTTTCTGCTGCTTTGTGAGCTGGTTTGTTAGCTGCTCTCTGTTTTTTTCCTATATTCTCAATTTATGTTTTTTTTTTTGTTATTCTGGTTCTATCTAGTCTGTGTAGGTGTCCTAGCTTATCTAACTGTCTCTCTTCTATTAATGTTTCTATAGGTTTAATTTTTAGTTTATTTTTTTACTTCTAATCTCTTCACATAATCTTTTCTCGTTATTTTTTAATTATAATTAGAAATCTCATCTCCATTGCATTAATTTTGCTTTCATTTCTTTCTGTTGTTGTCCAAGATTTGCTCGAGTATATTAATGCTGGCCGTAATACCTTTTGTATTTCTGTTTTTATTGTCTTCGTTATTTCTTTCTTAAACAAGAATTGTCTTTTGAGTGCATTAAATATTCTTCTTCATTTTCCAATTCTTGCACTTATTTCCATGTCTATATTCTTTGTTTTTTTCTATTTATTATTGTACCAAGGTAGTAATATTTTACTTGTTTAATTATTTGTCGATCCAATTCTGTCTTGTGTATCAATGTCTTTGTTTTGTTTGTGTTTATTTCCATGCTTAACTTTTTTAATTTTTCTTTGTATATTCTTTTGTTTCTGTGTAGTTTCTCTTCGTTGTCTGCTATTAATATCATGTCATCAGCAAACATTAGGATTTGAATACTAATTTGTTCCATTTTTCTGTATCCTATCCGCGTGTCGTTGGCTCTTTTTTTACTTTTCTTTATAGCCTTGTCTACTAAACAGTTTAATTACATTCTGTTTCAATTTTTCACTTTAAAAAAATGTATATAGTGAGTTTAAATCTAATATATGGATTTTTAATTTTATATGCGGCCCGCGGAGTTATAAAGCATTTCCAAAGTGGCCCGCAAGATCATTTGGGTTGGCCACCCCTGCTCTAAACAATCAACAATTAGATGAATAGAGCACTCCAGTTAAAATCACTTGTACGTAATTAATAAACCAAGAAACCTAACCACCAACTCAACTAAATTTCTCATTCTCTTTTATAAATTTAGTCACACAATTTCCAATCGAGCGGCAGAAGTTGGACTGTACAGTAACTTCCATAACACACAGTTTATAACAAACCTGATAACCAGCTAAAACCTGGTGGCAGACAAAAGATGTAAATTAGAGCAAACAAACAAATACATAAATACCGGCCACAATTTAAAAATTAGTAGAAACAACCAATCTAACAAAATCTCTCGACGCAAAGAGCTTGACTATGCAACTTTTGGTAAACTACATTACACTCTAAAAAGAAAACTCCCCAAATGCCTGAAAAAAAAAGTTTGACCAACGCGTACTTCCAGTAATAACGTATGAAAAAAAAAACAGAACAATAAGGTACAGAACTAAAGTTGCCAACATTATCGAACGTACCACATAATCCAAGAAGTGATAGGCGGGGTACATAATTTGCGTAACAGACAACTGGTGTACAAAACAAATACTAGAGAAAAACTAGATCAATACCGCCCAAAACCAAAATCAGTGGAAACACTTAAAAAAAAACTATATTCATCAATAGACAAGAATGACAGATGATAAAAATTCGTAAGAAAAATAAAATGAAATATCTAGATGAGTAACACTAAGGCAAGTGGTTGGTACTATAATTTAAGCCACACGCTCACAATTTATAAAACTATAAAACTATTAAATCAGCCACCTTCCCTTTTCAATTTAGTAACAACAGACATTTGCAGGCAGGCTAACCGTTGTAAATGTTTAGGCGGATAGGAGAGACATCTGATTTAAGCCACACGACCATAATATTTGAGCTATAAACTGTGTTTTTATGTAAATTGTCTCTTTGACCAGTGAGATACTAGGCACACTGATGATGGGTGCACACCCTGAAACACAAATAATAAATTTGTTTCGGTCATCTGATTCAAATAAAACGCGTCAAAAACCTGTCCGTGTAGAATTTAACTGTATTACAGCTTTCCTTCACACACAAACAGTTCAACGTTTCTCCTAATAGGGGCATTGCGTTAACACCTTCAACTTCTAAATAAACAACACCTGAGCGGGTAAACGTGGCACTTGGAATATTTGAAGTATTTTCTTTTTGCAAACGCCAATAGTCAGTAAATTAATAAAGAAAAAGGTAACATAGTGGCATTATTTGGGTTAATAACGCCTTAGCATAGAGGACTTCATTCAAAGATTGTTTAATTGCTTTAAGTCAATTTTATCTGCTTAATAATTATTATTCATTCCGTTAAAATGTAAGGTTTGAAAAGTGTTCTTTCGTAGAGTTTGAGAAAAGCTGCACTAAGCACTCAGTATTAAAAAGCAGATTAATAATAAGAACCAACATAAGAAAACATTAAAAAACTTTAAACGTGACGTTTTATGTTGCGGAAAAACGTTTGGCAAATGTGTCAATAGCCAGTCATTAAGAGGGCAGTTTTTTTAGTGTCATAAAACTTCAAGCACAGCTCGCACAGTAACTCTTTTTTTAAATTGTTTTTTTTTTGCAACGTGTAGAGAATGAAATTTCTACGTCATGAAATATAAGAGAATCCAAAATCTGGGCCAGATAAAATCTGTGCGAAGACGCGATTAGTAAAATGAAAAACTGTAGCATCAAAATATTGACAAAATTATTCAATTTGATTTATGATACTGGTGTAATACCAAATGAATCGTTGCATTTAAACTTTGTAACCATCACAAAAATCTTAATTCGAGGACGTGCAGAGATTATCGCTCTATAAGTTTGTTGACCAAAGTACTCAATGTTTCCTTGCGTATAATCCATAGTAAACTAGACAATAGATTTAAGAACCCAGGTCGACTTTAAAAACGAAGTTGGGACACGAGAAACGCTATACTTATTACGTGCGTACTGATGCAAAGATGCCGAGACGTAAACCACTCTATATATGCGCAATTTATTACTTAAAGGTTTTGAAAAGGTCCACCACAGCAAGATAAGTTAAAGATGATAAAAGTCACCAAGATTGATAAAGAACTGAGAGTAATAACTATGTTATACTGACAGCAACAAGCAAATGCTTATAGAAGATAAAGTAATAAGCAATGCAGAATTGAAAAAAGAGTCGGTTAAGACTGTATCCTTTTGCCGATATACATATGATGACGCTTTAAAAGACACTAATCTTAACAAGCTCAGAAACTCAACTAAAGAATGCAATAAACATAATTTTGCAATGCTATGATAAATATAAATAAACACTGAACATGAAGAAGACAAAATACTTAATAGTGAGTAAGAATAAGATCCAAGATTTTAAATTTTAAAAAAGCTGACATATCTGGGAATCTTAATCAAGAAAAAATGGGATCAAAGCAAAAAATAAAAGCGTAAAATAGCACGAGCAACTTCTATAAAAATTAAACGCACGCTCTGTACCCACAATTTAACAGTTAAATTAATAGTTAAAATGCTTAAGTGCTATGTATTCCCGGTGTTAATATACGGGGCTAAAGCGTAGACAGTAACAGACACGCTATTGAAAAGAATCGAGGCATTTGATATGTGGGCCTATCAAAGGGTATTGAAAGTCAGCTGAGAAAAAAGAATAACAAACAAAAAATCCTACATAGACTAATCTGGTAAACACCATCAAGAGCTGTAAATTTAAATAATTTGCACGCAACCAAAAAACTATGGCCTACTACAAATAATTATTCAAAAGAATTATAATGGGAAAAAGAAGCGTAGGAAAGAAATTAAGATCATAAAATTATTAACCAACATCATTATCAACGATCGGATCGAGCACGACATTTAAAAAAGAAGAATTTACTTTATTCCAGAGTAAATTTATGTGTTTTATGAGATATGACAAAATGTAAGGATTAGTTAGATAATGTCTGTCTTCTCAAAATACTGGAAAAAGTGGGACATAATGAATATTACTTGTAAAATTGTATGGTTAATTTAAAACAACAATTTTATAAATCTTTTATGAAGATTTTAGCATTACAAAAGTAAGTGAGTACAATATTGACACCAACCCAAAAAACTAAAAAAAAAAACAATCATTATAAAACAAATTGCATACAAGATTTCCTACAATTCTATAAATTTTAACTTACTAATAACATACTGTTTGTGTTGGAATGGATAAAAAAATATCTTTTTTTTAGCCACAATTAATATTGTATTTCATTAGTATGAAAATGATATGAAGAAAATGTATCTTTTGCAAACTATTGTACATTCTTTCGTATTTATTGCTTGGTTCTCTTGCTCCAAAATAGATAGTCTGCTCACATATTTAATACAAGATTGTTAGTACTAATGTCAAAAACATCTGTTTTAAGCGATATTTTATTTACGTAGCAAACTTTCTTCTTCTAATTTATTTAATATAATAATATTTTCTATATAAGAACACTAGATTATAATTTTTTTTAATTTGTGGTTGCTGAAATTAGTATTAAAATCAGTCTCGTGTCATACGGCTCTTCAGAGCATACCGACCGCTACCTTAATTTCGAGTATTGACGCCAAAGTACTACAATACTAGAAATCAATGTAGTGGTCGGTATGCTTTAACGAAAAGTTTTAAAATTGCAAATTCAGAAATTGTCAGTATTAACTAAACTAAATTATTATTTGAACTTTTACTTGATTATCGGAATACCCAAAACAATGTACTATTCCTTCTTTAAAATTGAATACTATTATTAGTGCAACATTAATGCAATTTTTGATAAATAAATTATTTGTTTTGTTAATCATTTAGTACCCTATAAGCAAATAACATAAAAATATTCAAGTTAGCAGCAGTATGGACAGTGGCGCGATTCAGTCTAAAAATAAATTATTAGTATTAAAAATCATCCATGATTTATTACAAAGAAAAATAAACTCATATCATCATTTGAAAAGCTTTAGGTTATGTTTGTTATAAATCGATAATTTACATTCTAAACTATCCGAAACACCTCTCGATAGATTTAAATTCGAGCAGTCTCATTCTAATTCGATTAAAATAAATGCGATCGTAATTGGTCCGGAGATCAGGCAGATCGTAATCACCGTGAAAAGGTGGCCCCGCTACAAATTCGTGTCGTTATTAAAACGCGCGCAATGATTTATAGCTTTATGGTAGATATAAATATTAATAAAACGAACAGTAACAATGGGCGACTTTGGCTCACCTGTCGTTTAACACTGGAGGAACTATCACTGAGACTTCCTGAGGCAGTTATTTTGCGGGGCCCTCGCGGACGCAAACGGGCGCCTCCGCCTTCGGCAACTACAGGTACTACCTATAAAAAAAAGAAGATATAAGAATAAATTTTCATTTGTCAGCATAAATTAATATACTTGATGGATTGCATCAAAAAATTAAATATAAATATATTTATGGTTTTATATTAATATATTCGAGTAATAGGAATCATAAAATTATTTCACAACTAACCAGGTGTGATCAGGTTACAAGAAAATTTTATAAATAGTTTGTAAATGTATATTCTTAAAATATAGCAGTATAAAAAAAATTAAAAATATTAATTAAAAATTGACTTAACAATCAGCAAATGAATCAATCTATGTAGATTTTGTAAAGCTTAAAGTTTTACTGGTCAGCTCACTCCAATCAATAATGTTGCAAGAGTTATTTATGTTATGCCAATGGGTTGCAAAATGGAAGTATTTTCTCACTAGTCGTAAATATTGTGAAACGAGCGTAATAGCGAATTGGACAAGTGAAGAAATACTCATTTTAAAACAAGTATAGACATAAATTAAAAAAATATTTCATGTATGTCATTATTAATACACGCAAAATGATATTCTGTTAGTATGTTAACGTCACAATTGCACCGGTATCTCGAAGAAGTAACTTATCTAAGCTTAAAAATAAAAACAAAATATAATATAACATGAAATACAGAGCTAAACATTTAATTATTATAAGCACATAATATTAATAATATCATTTTTAAATAAGTGTTGTAGTTTAATAATGATTTTATTTATCAAAATTTTTGAACTGTTGTGTTTAAAAGTTTGTTCGTACTTTGATAATTTGTGTATGGTGGAGTTAGTTTATGCTTGTGTCTAATGTTGATACATAAAAATACACGAGCGCTTTGATTATAATAATCTTTCAAGTATACTGTCAATAAATCTCAAGCTTGCAATTTGTACTTTTTGTATGTAAATACTATAAATTAAAAAAAATATTAAATTTTTTTTTTTTAAATTATGAATTTATTAGAAAGATTTGACATTTTTGGGCGAACAAAAAATGTATGGATGAGTCATAGATAGTCATGAGGCTTCATTTCTTGAACTAATTGAACTTTGTAGGCTTTCAAACCTAGGTCTTTGTAAAAAATTTTCCTCAGAGAAATGCGAGAAATGTTCAATTCCTAAGAACGATGACGAGTTGATGTCGATGCATGTTCACGCACACTCTGAGCGTAAAACGTAAACGTGTTGTTTTATCCACTAACAATCCAGTTTCGCAAACTCGCTTCACAAACTGGTCCACAAACTGCGTTGAAGGCACTTCTCTTCTATCAAATTTGTTTCGTAAATTTCTTACCGTTTGAGTAGAAGACTCACCACAAGTAAGTTTTCATTATTTCTTAACTCATAAATGTCATTATAAATTTGAAAAACAAAATAAACAATAGTTCAAGTTCTTACCCTTTATATGTATTACAAAGCAATATTTTAATTTTTATAATTTTTGGACAACAGTTTCATTCATGTTATATAGAAGTGTTAGCTACTATTTCATTTGTAAAATAATATAGGTAGATGTATGCCAATTCAGTTTAATTTTCCTTTTGTTGGTTCAGAAAACAACTCTGTTGCAAATTTTTTGCAGTTTATCTATTGTGCTTTGTCGTTACTTTATATGATATTGTCGTGCAGAGTCTGTCGAGAAAAAATAAAAAATCTATCGTTAGTTTAGACTATCAGTGTGTTGATTTGCTGTCGTCCAAACAACCTTTTTTGTCGTGCCATTAATATTTTCGCTAACAATTATACACCGGCATCCAAGCTTAAAATTTCTTGAGCTGTCAACATTCTTTATGCTGTTGAATTTATGTAATTTGTATTGTCGTATCTTATATTCTATCTTCAAGTAGATTTTTTTCATCTAATTTTTTTTTTTTTTCATTTACCTAAATAGTACTTTTTTTAATTTTTATCAGTTTAAACAATTCTTTTATTTCTTATTTATCTTTAAAATACTGTTCACTATATTTATAGTCCAAGTTATGGTTTTAACATACGCATATTTTATAACAAAAGCTATTAGACCTTGTTAGTAATCCTGCTGAACCTACATTTAGTAGGGTCCAGACCAAAACTGCTTAGCTAAGACGGATCAAAAGATAGCTCAGAATACCAGAGCTATCTGAAAAAAAAAACAAGATAGTACATACACACTTCTCATAGAAAAAGACCAAACAACCGAAAACCATTATCACTCCAAAGCAAATCACATGATAACTACATTCGACTCAAAACAAAAGTACCCAAGACCTGGTGGCTCATACTCAAAAAAATAAAAAAATGCACAATCATCAACAATCAGAACAGAAACCACTAAAAATATTGTAATCTTGTCACTAAATATCTCGTAAAATAAAGTACATGCCTAATTTTATTCCGTACTCTGACAAAATAGCTCTAATAAAAATCGATGCCAAATCCGTAAACCTTAATATTCAGGTATATGCTCCAACAGCCGATGCAGCAGATAATCGGGGCTAATTTCTATAAATATTGCTAGAAGTAAGCTAGATATATATTGCTAGCTAACAATAAGATCAACATCAAGTTATTAAAACCTAATAAACCAACATTTTAAAAACTTAAAAACGGCAGTAACAATGTAAATTAGCAAGCAAATTAAGAGCAGATTACCTGCAAATATTGAACAAAAAAATATAAACAATATATTGAAGACAAAAAACTAAAAGAAGCAGCTAAAATGATTGAAAAAATAAATACCTCTTTGTTAGTTAATCGAGAAAGTCAAACAAATGCTCATCGAAAACCAGACGTTTGAAAAGAAAATATTAAAAAACTTTTTTTAGACAACAAAAGACAACATAAAAACATCAAGGAAGATAGCAATATTACAGTTTCTTTTAAAACTCTCAAACTCTTCGACGAAAAAGATATTCCGTTTTACTCAAAATCTTCAATAAAATATATGATTATAGTATACAGGGTGATTCTTAACCTATGCGCATAAACTCGAAGAATTATAGTTTACAATCAATATTATTGATAAATGTTAAAAAAATGTAGTTAAAGTTTTATAATAAGCGAGATAATGAATTATAAAGTTTCTGGAAAATTAAAATTTATTACTTGAAAAAAATCGGTGTGCCATGCCAAAATTAAAATAATAAAAACTTAAAAATAATGGAAATTAGATAAGGGCAATTCCATTACAAACAAACCAGAGCAGAAGAGGTGTCGAGAAAGTTGATTTAGTATTTTTTTTTTGTTTCTATAACTTGTTAGTAGTATCGTTCATGAGAATATAAAACTCTCAAAAAAAAATCTACAATTTTTTCCAAGTTTTTTTGTCGTTTTTTAACTTTGACTTTAAAAAACCAAATTTTTAATCCACACCTTCTTTATACGCTGCAAAATCTGCAAAAGTAGGCCTATTCATCAACATAAACTTTTACAAATACACGTTTAGCAGCGATCAGAGAAACAATACACCACATTTTATTAAAAATTTGAATTTTGGGCACAATTCTACATAGAAAATAGTCAGTGTAGTGCTCATGGGCCGTAAAAAAGTCCAGCTAGAAAAAAAAAATTTACAACATTTTCAGGCAAAAATTGCGTTATAAATTAATTATTTTTTCATATTCACAAAAAATATTATAAACAGGTGTGGTTTAAAACTGTTTTTTGTCAAATTTTGATGAGCGCCGGGCAGATTTATGTTTGCAAAAAATAATAATATTCTCAAATTTTGGCGCCGATACAAAAGAATAAAATAGCCTAAAATTGGTTCAAGCAACAAAAAATGTTTTTGTTAAACTGCTGAAATGAGCTTAAAAAAAAATATAAGCCATATTAAAAAAAAAGTAGTAAAGTAATGTCAAAATGTTGTAATGTTTTTTCTAGGTGAGCTTTTCTAAGCCCGATAAGCACGACACTGACTATTTTCTATGTAGATTTGTTTGAATTATTAATAATAGAAAAAATTATTAATAGCCAAAAGCATATAATATTTACAACAACTAATTAACAGTAAGTATAATAAACAAATAGGATTCAACATTAATGTCAAAAAATAAAGTTTATGGTTATTAGCAGAGACACAGACACAACGTAGGGTGGCAGAATTTCACAAACAAAATAAAATGTAGAGTTAAAAATGCAAGTAGCGCATTCATAAAGTTTAAAAATGCTTTTACCAACATTTAACACCTTAAGCTACAATTTAATGCTACATATGGTCAGTACTTCTATACGCTATAGAAAAATGAACTTGAAAAAACAGCATCAATAAACAAAATTAAAGCCTTTAAGATGTGGCTGTATCGCAGAGTAGCTCGTGAAAAACAAAAATTACAAAAAGGGCTTAGATGAGTTTGCAGAGATCGCAAACTATTAGTTACAAAAAAAAAGAAAAACTGTGTAACTGGGACATTTAATGCAAAACCAAAAATATTGTATATTGCAGCTGATAATTAAAAGCAAAACTAATAGAAAAAAAAAACCAAAAAAAAAAAATAATCAAAAGTAAACTTGCAATAGAACAAATCAACCTGTCAATAAAATACACAAGACTATTTTTAAATCACAAAGTTCCAAAAGCGTGGTATTACATATGAGCTTACAGGTCTGATTACCGGACCTTGACCTCAATAAAAACGTGTAGAATAAAAAAAAATAAACACAAAGAAATCTAGACCTCGTGGATCAATTTTCTTTAAGATTTGACAAAGTTAGAACGGTTTAAACAAAGCATAAATTAGCAATTTTTCAAAATTTACGTTTTTTTTTTAAATTAATGGTTAAAGCTTGATATATCAAAATTACTGCCCCAACATTAAATAAACAAATATGGGTTTTAAAGTACATGCAATAAAGAATATTTTAAGCCAACGAAGACCTTCTTATCTTTTTCTAGAGGCCCAAAAATTGAGATACAAAAATCTGCGGTTTGCCGATTTTGATCATGTTTGAATATTAAAAAATTCTTGATAATGCCCGATATACCATTTCTCATATGAATAACCTTTTTTCTTGTGTTCTAAAGAGTATTTACTGAAATTTTGACTAAAATCGACATAGGGTGACAGCGCTTTTTCGGGACCTGAAAATTACAAGATTTGAAGATCGCGAAAACATGTGCAACTTTCTGCATCAAAATAATGGTGTATACGTGTTGATTCTATAAGTATTGTGTGATCACTTTAAAAAGAGATTAAACACGAGGAAATCTAGACCTTGCAAATCAAATTTTGTTAAGATTTTACAAAGTTAGAACGGTTTAAAGAAAGCAAAGTTTAGCAATTTTGCTAAATTTACGGGTTTTTTTGGAATAATGTTTAAAGCTTAATATATCAAAATGACTGCCACGATATTAAACATAATAATATGGGTTTTAAAGTACATGTAATAAGGAATAATTTGAGCTATCGTAGACCTTTTTATCATTTTTCAGAAGCCCAAAAATTGAGATACAAAATAAGCTAAAAATTACGTTTTATTGTAAAACTTCTGACCTTCAAATGTGTCATTTTGAACAGGCAATATTCTAAGGTCCAAAATTTTGGAAATCTCATTTTTTTCATCTATATTTTGATCCCTAAAAATTTGATCAAAATCAAAGAGGTCGACTTTTTCAAATTGGTCGAAAAGTAATGGAATTACCCATATACATACTATATTATATCTGATGATTAAATATGAGACATACAATATACAAATTGCTAAAAACAATCCTTTAACAAAAACTCCTTTTTTAAAGAAACAAAACTTCAAGTCAAAGATGCATAATAAGACAAGCATGTCTTACATTAGGTTAACCACTTCAAGAAAATAGTTGCTCATTGTTAGGTTTTTTGTCTTAGACAGATTTTTTAAATAATATGATTGAAATGTATCCAGTCATAGAAGTCTTCTGTGAGGTTTACAAACCGGATGTATTATGCGTCTCCGAGCATTGGCTGTATGAAGACGAATCAAACTATATTCATTTAGAAGGATACCAACCTGTTTCTGTATGGCCAAGAACAGAAGGAAGTCACGGCGGCTCTGCCATATACACTAGTAAAAATTTTAAATGCAAAAATAGATTAGATATATGTAACCTAGGTCAGAACTTTAATTTTGAATGCACAGGTATAGAATGCAAAATTAATAATACAGAAGTTGTACTCATATCTGTATATCGAACTCCTAAGAGTGAAGACATAAAACAAACCATGAGGACTTAACGAAGACGATAAACTGAATAGAAAAAGATGGAGATTAAGAGCGGAAAAGTTGCAGCTATACAATAACCCCCTTATATACAGGGTTAGTCAAAATTATCAAAACATACATAATTTTGAAAAGTTTCAAACTAAAGTTTTTTGGTTTTCATTATATTATATTGTGAAAATTTGATATTTTTTTTATTTCAAATAGAACGACCAGTATATTTTTACATTTTTTTATTCTAAAATTAATTTTTTTTAAATTTAAAAAAAAATTTAGTAATTTTTTACAATAAAATAAACACATATAAAAATATATTTGAACAATAGTTTGTTTAAAAACAAATTACTTTTCTTTAACTTTTTTTAATTTTTATACTGTGATAGAATTATTTAAGTGTTTCGGTAATTTTGACTAACCCTGTATATGTATATTAAAATATAAAATATTGATGTTTTTATATGTTTTGGAATAGTCTTGTTCAGTTTATATCTTAAAGCTTCATTTTAGACACTGAAATGATTAACAATAATCAAACATTAATATTGGATGATTTTATGTTATAAGATAACCAGGTAATGGTAACAATATATATATAATAAACTTACTAACACTTTCTAGTTTAAAAAGGTAATTCTATAAATTTGTTTAAAAACAAATGAAAACTAATTATTATTGAGTATATTTATCAAACCGTAGTAATTCTTAAAAAAGATTTTTTGTTGTTTTTGTGTAAGTCAATAATCAGTGTTCAGGAACAGAAACACCAATTAAACTAAGCAGTCAAGACAATCAATAACGTTACAAAACACTTTAAAAACTAATATCAAGTCAAAATTGTAACGACTTGTCATATTAAATTGAGCGATCAGTTTGTTGTAATTGCTAACAATATTACATTAATATCCTAAAAATTGAACTGTTGAACTTTTTTTTACTGAAGTGTGAAAACTACACATTTGAGTAATATTTAAATAATTAAAGCACAAGGGTTACTATAAAACTTCTTGGAATTACATTTCATAAAGTTAAAAAGCTGATATGTTTTAGTCTCAATAATAAAAATATATGGTGTAACTGATAAGCTCAAATAAAGATCAACCTGGTTCAGTTCCTTTATTAGAGATTATCTACACGCCATACAACTATAGTCCAGTCAAATATGCTCAAAAATAAATCTCACCTCCGGAAAAATTCAAAAGTTTTGAAACGTTTTACACTGATTTATAGGTACCTAATAAAGAATATACTAAAAGTCCTGACAAATATGACACAAACTCTAGTGGCAATGACCAAAATCAAGGCATTTTCTTTCGGTTGTAGAACTGTAGGTTGCTGGTGAAAGTTGAGTATATAAATAATGAAAGCTGATAAAATTTGCAATAAAATAATCAATTACATTTTTCTTGTATTCCCCGCGGTTACAGAGTTATAGGGTGCCAAAAACTAGAAAAAAAGGTTGTTTGTATTGTTCCTTTTTCTCTAACCAACAACATAACTTCAATTATCAGTGGTGTGGTAACACAGCAAGGTAACGTGCTATAACGCTCTTAAAAAAAGCACGCAAGCAATGACCAAAACAGTCGGACAGACTTTTTCGTAAGTTAAGCTGTCACTGAAAGAGCGAGTATTCCCTTTGGAAAGCATGACAAGTTCATGGAGAAAGTGTGGAAATCAACCCTTTTACAATGTTTCAAAAGATAGCTATAAACAAGCAGAGTGATAAAGACTTGAAAAACTACTTACAGCAAGTTTTCTCCTTACCTTTTACTTTTATGAGGAAACATGAGAAAACAAAAAAATCTGTTTTATACGATATTTTTTCTGTACTACAAGAAGAAGCCAATCTCTTCAATTTTGACATCGTTTTGGATAGAGAATTACTGTTACACAAAGTGTTGCGGCCCAAAAATATCTCAATTTCAACAATTTGCCTATGTTATGTTGCATAAATTTTAAGAGCTATACCGTTGTGTTTGATGGTAATTCAGCGGCACCGTCCAATACAAAGACAGCTGAACAGAACCAAAGGTACAAGCTAAAGAGGTCAGTTGACTTAAATTTTAAACACAAAACACAAATGATATGACTTCCGCTGCATATCAAAAAGGAAACTTGTCTGTTTCAACAGACCTTTTTGCGTTGCCGCCCGCAAAAGAAGCAAAAATGCATCATGTTTTTCGTGTATACCATCAAATCTTATTTTGACTCACAAATGAACTTCCTCCCGAACAGTGGGGTTGAAAGTAGTCGGCTGATCGCAGTAACTACAAAAGACTAAGGCAGTTCTCAACCTCATTTCTTGCAAACTTTAACAAGATGTAAAAATAGATGTGGCTGCCAAAAAGCAGGAATACTGTGCACAAACATTTGCCACAACTGTCATGAAGAATATGAATGACATTACTTCTACCCTCAAAAAAGACTTTAATGACCCTGATGATCTGGATTTAAAAAAACTAGTAAATAAAAATCAAAATGCTGAGTTTACTAGACTTATAACCAAAAATGAGGTTGCACTTTTTTATTCTTCACTGATACGTAAAGCTTAGCAAGTAATCAGTAATGTTCATACATTGTTTTACTGATTGCTTACTTCTGGTTATATGTATAGAGTTCATATTTATGTAACAATTTTCTCACACAATTATTTTTTAGCTACCTGCTTTTATTGTGTTTTAGGCAGCAAGTGTGACCCTTGCTCAAGTAGATGTACAGATTGCAGAGTCATCTAGACGTAGCTCTGGTAGGTAGGAATATAGACATAGAAGTACTAAATGAAAGGTTAGAGTTGGCAATAGAGATGATCAAGAGATGGATGAGAAACAAAAGGTTAGATCTGGCTCCATAGAAAACCGAGGCGGCATGGCTATCGACAAAGAGGACAAACAGGGGATATAAAAAAATACAGGTAGGTGAACAAATAATAACCATAGGCAAAAAAATTAAATACCTTGGAGTAACACTTGAAGCAAAGGGATGGAATGAACACGTTAAGGAATCGGTAAGAAGAACAAAAAAATGAAGGAATGCTTAGTAGGCTTATACCGAACAAGGGAGGACCAGGAGAAGGGGCAAGAAGGCTAATAGCAACTGCTGCTAGAAGTAAACTATTGTATGCCGCAGAAACATGGGGAGAAGCTTTGAAGACAAAAAAAAACAGAAAAGAAGTAAGAGGAGCTATGAGAGCAAGTTCGTTAAGGATATGCAGGTCCTATAGGTCGGTGTCGCAAGAGACACTAGAAGTAATTGCGGCGACATTAGATTTGATGGTGGAAGAAAAATTAAGTATAAAAAAAATGGTAAATAAAAGTACTAGTAAGCAAGAAGCAAAGAGACAAGCAAAAGAGAATATGATGGAAAGATGGCAAAGACAGTGAAAAGAAGGAGAAAAGGTAGAATGGACAAGGGAACTAATACCAGAAATAAAAGAATGGGTAGAGAAAAAACCGGAGACGTGTTACTATACAACACAACTACTTACCGGACATGGAGTGTTTGGAAAGTACTTACAAAAAAAAAATAATATGGAGAAAGAGGAAAAATGAATATTTTGTCTAGAAGACACGCATGACAACGCAGAACATACGCTAGTAGAGTGCGAAGCGTGGGAGGAAGATAGGAAAACGCTAGAAAAGATATTAGAAAACAAAGTAGACAAATCAACAATTATTAAAATATGCCTGAATGACAAAAACAAATGTAGAGCACTAAGAAACTATGCAACGACAGTACTAAAAAAAAAAAATAGCGAAGTTAGAAGCTTTGAGATTTAAGTAAACCAAAATGAAAGAAAACACTCAAATTAAAAGCCACACAAGACAAAGAAAGGAGGAGCGAAAAGGTAAATGAAAGCAAAAGTTTATGGAAAAAAGTAATAAAAAGGAAAGAAATAAAGAAGATCAAAACAACTATGCCTGCCAAGCAATGGAAAATGAACAGATAGACAAGAAAAGAACATACTGAAACTCTAGTACCAACAGAAATTGCAGAAATAAGGAGAAAAAAAAAGAGAACTGCTCAAGGAAAATAAATTGACGAAATTGACTAAACAATTTCCAAACAGAAAATACGCCATCTCGAGGTTGACAAAAAATGCAACTTTTAAAATGGTCAGAGTATATCTGGCAACTAGGGGACACAAAGAACTAATCCCAAATGGAAATTCAAGAATTTCACTAGAAGTTAAACTGGTAAATATAGGACTACCAAAAGGGATGCATTTAATGGAGCTGCACAAAATATTTATGAAAGAAAAAAGATACAACAAGGAAGAAGTTAATGAAGATATAGAAAAACTAAAAAGATACCAAGGACAATGCAAATATCTAGGCTGAATAACACAAGAATGGGAAAAATGAGAAGAGAATGCTAGTGTAGAAAGTAGGACAGAAAAATAGGGTATAGGAAAAGGTGGGCCGGGGACAGCATGTGTTACCGCAGCAAACTGCGTGAATTCCGCGAGGTCGAAACCAGCTCACCTCAAACTAGTACCACATTAGAGACAATGACTGGGACAAATTAACAGCAAGACTTACGTAGAGAAGAAAACCGAAAGGTATTGCCATGCGTTAGTTATTCTCAAAGGCCACTTGTTGAGGCCAACACCTACATCCTTAAAAAAAAAAAAAAAGAGTCTTCTAGAAACAAGCAACCAAAAGTTGATTGATTAAGCTGATGATTCTTATATTTTTCAGAAATTCCATAATTTATGTATTCTTAAAAAAATTCATTTAGTATTTATTGAAGTTGATTCCCTTTTTGTGGTTTACCAAGTTATAAAGTCTCCACAATAATCCAACGTATCCAAACGTGTAGGTAAAACATTGTCGAATATTGATTAACGAGTATCTAACAAATTATTTTAAAAAATACGCTTTTTTTTCTTGCTTTGGTTTCTTCAATAAATTACATATTGTGCCGTGCTAACTCTGTAATTGCTGGAAATACAAGAAATATGTACATAATCATTTTACCAGCTTTCATTGCGTATATAATCAACTTTTACTTCTGACCTACAGTTCTCAAAATATTATCAAAAAACCGAAAAAATTACTCTGTTTTTGGTCATTGCCGCTAGAACTCGTGTCATATTTGTCAGGACTTTTAGTATAATGTTCACTAGGTACCAATAAATTAGTGTAAAAAGTTTCAAAATTTTTAAATTTTTCCGGAGGTGAAAATCTACTTTGACTAGACCACTAACCAGAAAATGTCATTATTTTTCACCTATTCTTTAACAATTGTTGTTGTCAAGATGGTTAGTAAGATCACCGCCTAAAACTAAATTTTACCAGAATTTTACAGAATTTCTTTTAAGGTTATATTTGTTTGGTAGTATTTCCAATAACCACGTTGTGCTTTAACGTTACAGTCACACTGTTTATAATATAAAAATGAAGATAATATGATCGCAAACATTTTCTTATGACAAATTTCTGTGACTTTATAGTGTCATCTCAAAATATTATTCCAACCGTTTAACATTTATCATTTTTATATCACTGGACACAAAAACATTGGCAATTAACCATAGAGTAAAAGTTTAAGTTATTGCTAGAGAAATAAAATATAAAAAAATAATGTTTTTAAAGATCTAAATAAAGATTTAAGAATGAGGAAAGTATAGAAACAATAGATTCTAAGCTGCTCCCAAACAAAAACAGTGTAGACCATAAAAGAAACTTCCCTAGTGCAATAAAATTGCTATATCATATTAAACAGCTAACAAATATTGTTGTACATAAAACATTATTTTATGTTTTGGGTTATTGAGCTGCCTCAGGCATTCACACTTAGACCTAAGAGGTCTTGAAAATGTGTAAAACAAAGTACATCGGCATTGAGATCATCAAGATACTTCGCAATTATAGCACGCTAGAGTTGAAGTTGTACTGCAAAAGATTGTTGTCATTTGAAGTCTTTGGGAGCATGCTGTGCATTAGCATTTGAAGCAACTAATAAACAGCTATATACACTAATAAAAGCATTTGACCGGTTATGCTAATTGATAAACAATTTAGTTCCAGATGCAATTGTACATTTTTTAAATTAGTTATACTCAGAAAACTTATGAAGAACTTTTATTTATTTGAATAGATCAAGTTAACTATAAAATACTGCTAAATAAGCTACATATACTATTATGGTTAAGTATAGGTTAAACGATAATGCTACCTAGAAGTTAAAACCCAGTATGTTAAAATTTGCAAAACACGCTCAAAGTCACTAAATATCAATAGACAAATTCTTCATTCGTAAAAAAATATAACTAGACACAACTGGCAAAATGTAGTTAACAAAGCACAAACAAAAAATAAACAAAAATAATATAATTTTGTAATGTAGACACAGATAATGTAAGCTTCAAATATAACAACTTAAAAAAAATTTCAATCAATTTTTGTACATTTTTTTAATATATGATAAAGTTTTTTCTTAAAAACATTTTCAAAAAATTTGGGTTTATTGTTCGATTTCTGTGCACAGCTTCACCGTTTGCCAGAGTTGTATCTAGTTATGTAGTATTTATATAGTTTTTAGTATATAACTTTTATCATTATATCCCGTCAATCAATATTTTTGACTTATTGGTAAGTTTTTTATATTTTATATAATCTTAACATTATTGTATTAGGATTATTATTATATATTATTCATTGGAAGATTTAGTTGACTAAACAGAATTAGTAATTTAAATTGTCCTAATGGCCTGCATTCATATTGAATAAACAACATACAATAGAATATGTTATTTAGATGAGATGAGATGAGATAGATTATCTTATTGAATTACAAAATAATCTGAAACATTCGTTTTGAGAAACATTTATTATATTTTGTCGATGTAGACTTTTGTGAATTTGATAAGAACCCAAAAGCCAGTATATATCTAAATTTCGTGTTTGTTTTAATTGTAATTTTATATTATATAACAAATTACATAAAAAAAATATACTTTTCATTTTATATATTTCTGATATCAAAAGTACATATACTTTAAATGTTAATAATATTTACATTATATATAGGCACTCTTTTTATTTGGTTACAAATAATATTATATTCAAGAAAGAGACAGACATTATTTTATTTCTTTTATAACATATGTACCAATTGATTCCACCGTTATAGTAAAGGGATCTTTCCACAAAACATCGTGCGTTTAACGTGTTCCAGAAGGAAAGGAAGAAAAAAAAAAACGAGACAATTTGTATGCACGCATTGAGGCATTTAGTATGTTGTCGGGTGGCGTTTACTAGCGTTTGTTGGCACGTGCCGTAGACGCCAGTAGCAGTTTCGGTGGTGGAATTGTGCGGCCTCTTCCTCAGTCTGTACGAGGAAAAAAAGAACCGCGTTGATCCGCATGATAAGCCAGAAGGAGTTAGTCTAAGTGGAGAAATGTGACATGATATGACATGCCCGTTATAAATCTTTGTTATGATGGAGTTCGCCGAGCTTCGACTGTAACCTCGCTTTCTTTTAGATTTAGTCGCGCACACATTATATGTGATTAAGAAGTCCTATTAAAACATGTATGTGTCATATTTTCTGGGCAAACGTTCGCTCTCTTATATGATTAATTAGAAATTTCACCCAAACGTCGGGTTATTAAAGAAATATAGTTTAATATACGCCGTGCGGAATAACGTAATTTATTATCGGACCCGAATCAAATGGAATATCTCTATATTCCGGTTGCTGCCCGCTACTTACAGGTTTTATCGCACTTATTAAATCCAACAAGCCAAGTAGCTTCTTCACATATAAAAAGAGACTCTTAAACGATATCATTATAGTTTATTATATTATTATTATATTTAGATTAACACATTTTTTTATCAAAATAATAACATTATTATAATAATACTCTTTAATATCTATTACTGTTTGGCCAATAATCAAAACATTTATAACAAATTAGCTTTATTATGATATAATATATAGATAAAAATACACAAAATATATAATATAAATAGTCAATGTTTTACTTACCAATACATTATTGATAATTTTTAATTAAACATTAAAAAAGCGTTACACCTAGGACCGATGTAATATTTTGGGGATGCGTTTAAAAGCACTTCTTCAAGTTTTTAACTTAGTATCGCTTAGGTAATCGAAATCCAAAAAAAAAAAGTATATTTTACTGCGTACTTGAACTTCTCCAGTAACTGGGAAGACCGGATGAAGTTTCACTTGGCCACCGTCAAGCTCTGGTGCTCCGCAAAAGCCTAGATTTCGTTATCAGTCGCAACAAGAGGTTTTCCAGTTTCCACCAGTATTTGGTGACCGCTTAAATTACCCAAAAATCCAAATCGCAAGTACTAACATATGTAACAAATTGACATCATGTCCTTTGTTTTTTCAACTACAACACTGCCTTTATTCAGCTGTTACTCTTATCACAAAACAAACGCCGGACTAGAATAGAACATTTTTCCTTAAAATTAATGTCGGTAGTAACTGTTGTCTATTAAAATTATCCGAGTATATCCTTGCAGGTATACCGTAATCCAATTTTGGCTTCTAAAATGCGTTTTATTCTTAAACGTTGCCAATAAAACTCTCAAAAAACAGTCTTTCATTGGCTTTAACTGCATGAAATTGCGTTGAAACCAGTGTGTAAAGCTTTGTATTAAAAGAGATTCATTTTCTTCTATTTCTTTTTCTGTAAACGCATCTGATTCGTCGATTTTTCTTTGTACTTTTTTATATTTGCTGGCCTAATTCTATATTTTACGGTATTTTATAACCCAATAATTTTATATTTCTTGATCGTAGAAGAAATAATTACAAGTCTTGTACGATTGTTGCTTAGGTAGTTAAGACGCATTAAGTGGTTTAGGTTTGGACACCCTTAACGCCTCCGTAAAAACATCAACAACATAAGTTGCCATCCTGTCACAATTAAATGACTCGATCTAGTTATTCAACCACATCGTTTTTTGCTTCTCTATATAATCATCATTTTCAAACTAAATTTTCTGAATCCTCCAAAAGTAAATACGTATACGTATATTATGTTAATCATTTTGTCTTTGTTTAATTAAGATGTTGGATGACCAATTTGTCTAATCTGTTCGACTTTGGATCTTTTTTTTGCTGTGTTGTCTATGGTAAATCTAAATACTCTAACTTGTTTCATCTGCTAATTACAATAAAACCTCACCCATATGTAATTGACATAAACATCAACTGTGTCTAACTTAATACCCAAACTACCCGCCCTTGTCAAAAACATACAAAATAGTTTCAGCCAGTGTAGTTTCATTCTTTAAAATTGAAGAAATTTTTATGTTGTTGTGATATATTAAGTAATTTCTAAATACTACATTCTAAAATTGAAGAACAAAACATTAAGAGGAACTTTTTACTTTTACAGCTTATTGAACTCGTTAATTGGGAATTCCACGGAATACAGACAATCGTTCCCACATAGATACATATCTCCGATTTTGCTCAAATGTTTGTACACATGTTTGGGGTACCAAAATATGTCGATTCCTAAAATTTTTGATCTCTAGATGCAATACAGTGTAAATGGCGGCCATTTTAATTTTTTAGAAATATTTTATCTTCTTTTAGTTTTTGTGCTGTAATTAAACAAAAAATAATCAAAAAACATATTCAAGAAGGTGTATCTAATAAGAAATATTTCGTAAAACACAATCCCGCTCTTGGTTTTCCAAAATTGTCCACGGAAAATAAAAAAAAACTACCATTTTATTGAAATCTTCGATTCCGCTACACCTGGTGACATGAAATTTGAATATGATACTCCTGAAACATAGTACTTTTGATCGCAAAAATAAAAAACTTTTTACTTTTAAGAGATTCCTCGGATTTTCCGCAATTTTACTAAGTTTCCGGCTTTTTTTAAGAGAATTTAAAAAAAACGGACATAAAGATTGCGTTTAAGGAAAAAATTCCTTTTGATTACACGAATTCAATTTTTTGTGTGACCTTTTTTCCGAAATTACGAAAGACCAAAAAACAATTATTTTTTATCATAATTTGTTTTGAAAAAAGGGCCAAAATATGGCTTAAAAAAAGGCTATAGTTTCAGTTTTCTCTGCCCTGGAAATAGCTACCGATACGTACCCGGCGGCAAATGATTTGTTATTTTATGTACTTGTAGATACATTGACATATACCGTTTCAATTGTGAACATATTTTATGAAATTTGACCTGACTTCAAAGTGGTGCAAAATGACAATATAGTTGGATTCACGAAGGCTCGCGAGAGGGCCTCACAAAAGCCATACTGAACAAGCTACAAGTCAACCAGAAAGCTATCGAGAGAAGAATACTCGACATAACTCTAAGAGACCGTAAAACAACGGAATGGATGAGTGGAAAAACAAAAGTACAGGATGTCGTACAACACACAGCCACTCAGAAATGGAACTGAGCGGGCTTTGTCGCAAGAAACCAGGACAAATGGAGCGGGAAATTAATCCGATGGAGACCATGGAGCAACAGAAGAAGCGTAGGACGGCCGCAAATGAGATGGACTGACGACCTAAAGCGAGAGGCAGGTCTGAATTGGTACCAGGCGGCACAAAACCGAGACGAGTGGAAAAACAAACGGGAGGCTTACATCCGCAGGGTAGAGAACAGCTAAAAAAAAAAAAAATAAAGGCTCAAAAAATTCTCTATTTAATAGCCTTTCCGAATGTTTAAAGTTTTATATGATCACCAGGAGCTGGCACGCTAAGAAAGGTGTAATTTTAATTAGTACCCAAAATTTGTTTTCAATCAATCAAGCAGTCAGACAGCTTAATAATCGAACGCACGGCGTACATGTTACAAGAACTGACTCAATATGTCAAATTACGTCATTAAATTTATGAAACAAACTGTCAGATATAATTTTCATAAAACCCAATCAATTAGCAGTCAATTGAAGTCGTAATAAGGCACGTTAACAAATAAAAAAGCATTAATTCATTGCTAGAACTAAGCATGGTGCATAGTCAACCATTGAGGCATAGTTGCCACAAATACGTCACGGCATCAGTACGATAGAAAATTTCAGCTTTTCCAAATCATTTGCATTGATTTAGTTCCTGTAATATGTACGCAGCGGTGCTGACACCACGCGTTCAATTATTAAGCTGTCTGACTGGTTAATTAAAGTTCTGTAATGCATCGACTATCTGCCGATAAGTTTTTAGCTTTTCCAGAACAACTTTTGGGTACTAATTAAAATTACACCTTTCTTAGCGTGCCAGCGCCGGGTGTCCCGACACTTGGCGTGCTGACTCAACATAAACGTTCTATGGCCAAAATAGAATCCGATTTGAAAATATCAGACTTTCCAAAATTCTAACATTTTTTTGTCACCAGCTCCTGGACTATTAAGTACTTCAAAGTTGGCCATTTTTGACAAAAAACGCAAAAATTGACATTTTCAAACAAAAATATTTCTATCAAAATAAAATAACTTAAAACTCTGGGAAAGTATTCTTCAAACATGTATTCTGTCATATTAGCTTTAAACTTTTCTTACATGATGAATCATCATTATAATATTATATGTAATAACTATACAGGGTGTTCGGAAAATACGTGTACAACGTTTGACGACAGACTCCTGACGTCAAAATAGGTCGATCTAAGCCGACTTAGTTATATCCAAAATTGTCTCGTTTAGCCGGTAGAGGGCGTCAAAAAAAAACAAAAGTATAACAAAAAATACGTGTACAACGTTTGACGACAGACTCCTGACGTCAAAATAGGTCGATCTAAGCCGACTTAGTTATATCCAAAATTGTCTCGTTTAGCCGGTAGAGGGCGTCAAAAAAAAAACAAAAGTATAACAAAAAAAAAAAAAACCGTATACCAGGAGCATGTCAACTTTCTGAGAGTTTGTATAATTTTTTATTTTTAATGGTAAAATGAACTTGTAATTCAAGAATGTTGATCGTATACTTGAGTAAATTTCATAGACTGGTGACAATTTGTCAATAATTGTCAAATTATTAAACGCCATAGCAACAAGGTCACTTAAAAAATTATTGTTACAGGTAATTTCTTTTTAATATTTCCAAATTTTTGACGCACTCTACCGGCTAAACGAGACAATTTTGGATATAACTAAGTCGGCTTAGATCGACCTATTTTGACGTCAGGAGTCTGTCGTCAAACGTTGTACACGTATTTTCCGGACACCCAGTATATTAAAGCCTGGTTACACAGTGCGAGCTAGCATCCGTGCTAACCTAGTCAGTTACTGCAGTGCAGCTACTTGCACCTTGTGACCGCATCATACGAGTTACTTTCTCCACGATAATGGTGAGGGAAAGTTACTCGTATCATGCGGTCACACGGTGCATACGAGTTACTTTCCCTCACCATTATCGTATGATGGAGTCACACGGTGCGAGTAGCTGCACTGCAAGTAACTGACTAGGCCAGCTCGGATACTAGCACGCACTGTGTAACCAGGCCTTTAAAGTGAGGCTTAACATTTTTTTCTTAAATTTTTATAAGTGACAGGCGGAATTATTTTCGAATACCTACTAAAAAATTATTATAAACTACCAACAAAAAAGGTAAAATTGAACAAAATCAATGTAAAACTTTTAAGATAAACTTTTTTTTTAATATAGGTACAATGTCGTTTTCTACTAGATTTTGTTCAAGTCAAAAAATCTCAAGAAAAAAAAATCAAGTTATAAAAAAATAATCATTGAAGTGATAAAACCGACAAGACTTTTTCTAGTAAATTTTGTGCAGAAAATCATCCCAATTTGATTTTTCCAAAATAATAAACACATTTTTTTTTTAATATTTAATAATTTTATAAGATTATTTGACATATCTTTTTTTTACGCATTGTATGAACTTTTAGTTAGTGATAATCATTTTGGAAACATAAAATGTAGTAGAAAATTACATTTTAAAGAGTTTTCCAATAAGAAATTTCATTTGGGCAGCTGTCAATTTTGAAGCTATCATCTTTGACATTTAAAGTAAAAACTACGCCATTATTAAAAACGGAACGATACACGCTTCAACAGCGCATTAATGAAAAAACTCATTTCAAAAGTTCTTTTGCGCTTGGACCAATTTCGCCTCTTGTTTTGTAGTTTTTGCGCTTTGCGCAACATTTAGACTTAATCGATGTAAAAAACTCAAATGTTGTTATCCAGTTTTCAATAGTTTTTAGAAAAAGTTATTTTGCTATTTTTGTTAATTTTAATCAATTTGTATTTGTGCAATTTTACCATGTCTTATACACATGCAGATGTTTTATACACATATTCCAACTGCTACAGTTCATCCTGCAAGTAAATATTCAACAAAATAAAGTACTCAGTAATCAAGTTTTTATAGCACATACTGCAGTTCCGTACTATAACCGCTACTCTAACATGCAATGCTCTCATATTATTATACTGTATTATACTGTATAAACAAAAAAAAAAAAAAAAGAAGTATGCTGGTAATACTCTGCACCACCTAGATTGTGTAAAAATATGTGCAAATTTAAATTTGTTCTTGTTGATGTTTCAAAAACATCTTCATTACTTTACCCTTTGCGATTCTAGTTTGTTTGTGTAAACGCTGAACAATTAAAAAACTGTCTCACCTTGTGTCAAGTTCACTGCATAATTAATTGACAAAAAAGTGTAAAATTATATATGTCAAAATTGGTTTACTTTAAAAACTATTTTTGAGCCACTTAATATACACCTACCGGTCTAAAATTCGATCTATTTGTAGCAAAACTTTTATTAATTGCAATATGTTTTTCGATCATTATAATATAGCATTCTCTAATTTAAGCAAATGCTGAAAACAAAATTTTATTCCAGACCTAATTAATTGTTTTATGATGTTTTTGTAAAATTCATTTGTCAAGTGACATGCTTACTTTTTTAACAATTTTATCTCATTTAGTTTAATATTGTTTAGAATTAAAGTGAAATTAGTTAAATAGTACTTTTACAATTAAAATATGGTTTTAAATGTTACAGACTCAACCAGAACTGCTTTTATTATTTAAAACGGGCGGCTACAGTATTACGCAGCTTGATTTCTTGGTGTTTCAAGATGTATAATGCAGACTACACCAAAAGAGTTGGCTCAAACAGACAATTTTGCACAACTCTTCGGTGTGGCCACTTTTGCATTACAAGTTTTAAAAAACGGGGAAAGTACTGCTGTTAGTGCCAGTTGCAAAAGATACAAAGTATAACAATTAGTAAAAAAACCGTAAAAAAAATGATTCAAAGAATACGGGTTACGCGCAAGACAACCTGCAAATGCCCTACAACTGGCCAGAAAACATCGAAAAGAGCGCATCTGCTTTGTTAGCAAACACAAAATCTGCAAAATTGAAAAATAAAGAAAGATCTTCTTTACTGATATTTCAAGTTTATGCTTCAGATCTTTAGATGGCTCTCATAAAATAGAAGAAGACCTGAACAAAAGTTGTGTACAGCACAATATTGTTGCCAAAACCCAGCTTTGATGATTGTAAAAAGTAGCGTTAACCTAGAAGATTGCAACAAGTTAGTGCTTAGTAATAAAAAAAATAACGGCTGCAGACAGGTATACTAAAAAAATCCTGGATTTAAATGTAAAGTTTTTGCTCTATTTGTTCGTGCTTAGAAACAAACACCAATTCCTAAGATACTCTAAGAACTAAGCAACAATAATATAGATATTCTTTCTGCGTAAGTCACCCACGATTGTATCCAAATTATTTTGCCCACATGCGCCCACCACAAGTGTTAATACGGCACGTCGCGTTATACCTAACCAAGGATGGCGTTAGTCTTTCTTGAGAATCCCTTGTGTTCTCCCTAATCAATGTTCACAGAATAGGCAACAAATTTGTTTGCTTTTATATGTTCTCCGTCAGTGCCGTAGCTTGCTTGAAACTCAGAAAACCATCTTAACTTTAGAGTTTAGTAACGTAAAAAAACATTAAGAATTTGATAACAAAAAATTAAAAAAAAAAACGCATCGGTCTACTTGACGCTTCCACTGTAAACAGAGGAGAAAGCGCCCTTGCACCAGGCGCATCAAAAGTTAGTTGCTTAAGTAATCTCCGTACAACTCCCAAAAAGTGCACAGTTCATAGATCTGATCAAGCTTTTCAGCTTAAATGTCATGGTGAAACCCAAAAAACGGAGCAGTAGCATTCCTAAATGCCAAAGGTGGCAGCGACACGGGCACGATGTCAAAATATGCCATCTAACAACTCCTATCTGAAGAATCTGCTCGGGACCCTACCAATTGGTGGATTGCCCCAAAAACACTCTATTTAAGTGTGCACTGCTCCAGCCCTCATCCTGCCAACTTCAAGAGAAAGAATTTGTAAGAATGATAATCTCGCAAGGCAAAGTTATCAAAAAAGCCACGTATTTTTTATAAAGTGTATGTCCCTGCAAGCTATCTACTGCAACAGCAAACAAATAGTTAAATGCTCTCCCCACGGCTCCAAAAACAGCTTTTGCAAATTCAACGATTTTTAACAGAAAAGCATGTCTACCGTACCTTACCTTCAAAAAAATAGATAATACAACGGCAAATAAGAACAATCAATGACGATCACAACTCAGTACTACTGGACCTCTACAAAAAGGAATCAACTAAAGAGAAAAAAAAAATCGTAACCCATACAGATTAAACTCTCTTCTCACAATCCCTAGAAAACATTGACATCCTGGCCACAGTAAAAACAATTGCGGACATCAAAAAAGCCGTTTCTTTACTCACCAGCTTAATCCACTAAGCCAAAAAAAAAAAGCATCTAAAACCCATTAAATTTTCGCCCCTTTAAGATTATATCGGGACACTAAAGTTTTGATTTGCAAAAAAAAACATCAACGGCATCGCAAACCCAGAAACCGCAAGGTCTTAAACTCGCTCCACAGCAAAGTTAAAAAGACCATTGCAACAAGTATTAAAAAACCTTATCATTTTCGTGAAAAGCACAAACTTCCATTATCAAAACTGCAATGCAACATGCTGACAAGCAAAAGTCATACGGGCTACTCTCATGGGCGCCGACTTTTGAAAATGTCAATGAGAGCAGGGTTACTTGTGCTCAGATATTCGGGCTGTAAGGCCACATTTCTTATATATATTTATGAATGGATGGTCAGTCTCTTTAAGCAAATTGAAAATATTAAATCAAAATTTTGATTTTTTATGCATATAAGCCAATATTCCAATGGGGGCGCTACCCCCATAGAATATGTCAATAGGGGCACGCGCCCCGGTGCTCCCATGTACTCGGCGCCCGTGGCTACTCTGGGTCGTCTAAAATCAATATTAAGTACTATTGTTTTTATATTACTGCAATTTAAAATAAATTATTTTTGATTAATTAATATAAACGAGCATATTTATTTTAAATCACTGACAATTCATAAAAAAGTCATACAAAAATTATCAATTTTAATTAAGTCAACGCAGGTCATCATAAACGCATAAAAAAGCAAACTTTAGTTTATTAATATTTTTCTTTTTAACTATTATTAAAATTGCATAAAAAATTCAATAAATCAAATTATATACTTAAAATTGGTAAATTCTACCGACTGCGCCTAATTGTGTCATCATAGCAAAATATCATAAATAGAAAAAATTAAAACTCTATTTAAGCTCTAAATAAAGTTTTAAAAATAAATTTATTCTGTAATTTTAATTATTTAAAACTGTTTATTTTTATTTATAATAAACAAATATATTATTTATAAGGTCAATATAATTTATAAATCGATAATTTTATTAATATGTTCTCCTCACCTGTCAGTCATCATTAATATTTTAGCATAAGCTTTTAACCATTGAGTTGCATTGAATATTAAATCTAAAATATTTAGTCAGCTATTATAATTAATTGCATTCATTCATTTTACATTTACAACGACATCAGGACGATAATTAATAAAGTATAAATTTCTAATTAATGAAGTTAGTGGATAATAAATTTTAAATAGATATAAAAAAATAAAGAATCACTTCCATTTATCCTCATACTCGGCTTTCATTTATAAGAATAATTAAAATACTTAAAGTGAAAATACTCAACACTTGTCGAAAAAAAAAAATAACGCTGAGATACACTAATTGTATAATACTTTTATTTCAATTAGAGATATCATCTAAGAAGAAAAACCTGAACTACTAACTAGTTATGCCTCTTGTTTAATTAATAAACAGAACGTAATTAATGAGTACTTAAGAATTTTTAAATGATATGTACATTTTTATGTAACATAAAATTAACTAGCCTCAACATACTAATCTTTGCTATTTTAATTTGACTTGAAACATTTACAAAAAAAAATGTTACATGAACAATAATAATTTAACAGTTACGCATTATAAATTGCTTCGATTAATATTAAAGACGCAATTCAATTGACAAATCATATACACTTAACCTTGTCCTTTTTCGGCATCCCAAATGTGCACTTTAATAATGTAAGTAGAGCTGGAGAGTCATTAATTTGTGTTCGAAACGGTGGTCTCCGAGGCAGGTGATTTCTGTCTTTGCGTTAGAATTTCAATGCAATGTGCTAGCAGTTTTTTTTAAGATAAAACTTGCAGGTAGCAATAGACTCATTAAGATAAGATATAATTGTATAATTTTACATTTAATCTTTGGTCGCATAAATATTAATTACTGTCTATGGGATTTGTACGTAAATTGTGTTTCGTTTTGGTTCTTTGTATGTTTAGAAAATGCATAAAATAACCATAGAGAGTTCACGGAGGCTATTGAATTTATTTTATAAAAAATGTTTATTGCTCACGATTTTTGACAGCTTATAATAAAATGAATTTTAATTGTTTTCACAACTTTACAGTTTTATATATTTATATAAAACGAATGAATACGTTACTTTAATGGCTGGAACGAAGGGAGTTAGGAATTTATATTGTTAATTAAATATAGAAACTTTTATTGAATCAGAAATATGAATATTAATATATTAGTCCAAAACATTTATTTGATTTATTTTAAAATTCTTATTCTCAGTGTGTAAATCTTAATTAGTTGATATCCGTATATGGAATTTGTACATGTATTCCGGTTTAAAAAATGAACTAGTAGCTATGCATCCGCATAAATATATTATATAAAAAATATAAAACATATATCATTTTGAAAGCGAACATCCTGTGCATGCATTCAACTCCTTTTATATTCGGTTACATTAAACGTTGTTCTCCGACATTGACAGCGGATCTCATACGTCGATTTAATTAATGAAACTCGATTAAAACAATTTCACTCTACAAGCACAGACACAAATATATTTGAGTGCGCCTTAAGTTGTATGCCCGCAATAGATTATTACCGTTAATCGTTTCCAATCCATTATTAGATCAGGATGTACTTAATTAGAAATTTAAATATGATTATTTGGACATTAGAAGGAGAGAAAACCAAACATGCTTTAATCATATCTGAATATCATAATTTATGGATTTGATACAGAAATCGGTACATGTATATCTAGAAATGGTTACGCAGTCTCGATATGATGGGTGTTTACTAAATCGGTTAATAAACAAAAACATTTAATTTAATTATTAGCGTTGAGATTAGACAAATTAATTATTTTTGACTGTAAAATTGATAAAAATCTCCAAATGGTAACTGTTATGTTTAGTATTTTTAGCCAAAAAACCCTGCATAATATAACGGATCGGGCACATCAAAATCATGACTAAACAATTTAATTAAATATAATTAAGATTAAATATAATTTTATATATATATAAGTCTAACTTAATGACATTAAAAATCAAAAAATATTACTATAATTGATGAAGCGGCTGCCATCAGAGCATTTTATCCTACGGTTAAACACAGCCAAAAAAGCAAAAAAATCAGTAAAACCGACAATGGTATAAGAATACAAAAAGCAACCACTATATTCAAAAGACCATATACACCGTGGGTGCCCTAGAGTATCACACTTATGTTAAATCTTTAATATAAAAACTAGTTTAAGAGTAAATTTTCCAATCAAATCTTTACAGATAAGTTATTGAGTAAAATTAGGTAAAAAAACATGTGGTATTGTTTTTTATCTTTCCCTACAGTGTAGAAGCCAAGAAAATCAACAAAGAAAGTAAAAAACAAAGTAAAAAAATTAGTAGTTTTTAAAAAGTAGTGCATTAAAAAAAATGTCTTAAGTTTATGAGTAGATAGAGACTAAAATTCCACAATTCAAAAATTCTAGACTACATTAAAATACTGAAAAAACTTTGAACAAAAAAATATATAGACCGATGCAAAAAATCCAGCAGAGAAAGATAGCATGTAAACGCAATCTAGACAAGTTAAAGACACTCATCGGGATCAAATTTAATCCATCAATCATATTTAGCAAAAAAAAAATCAACGCACGTACTTTAAATGAGTTTAACAACGTTATACAAAATTAGAGTTTAATTTCAATAACCATTTATTATTTTAAATAATGGGTTCAATTATAAAGCATACAAAACAATGTTAATGTAATTAAACAAACAGTATTGTTTTTTTTTATTCAATAACAAAATTAATGCAAAAAATAAATTGTATAATTGTTATAAAGTTTTGTTTATTGCTGCTTGGCATATGTCGCCAAACTTTCTTATTCCGGTCCAGTTCCTAAGCCATGATCCTTCTGCTTTCTATCTTTCTTTCGAGTATGAGCTGGAGAATTCTATATTTCGCCCGCTTAGTATGTGACCCAGGTATCCTATCTTGCGCTATATGGTGTTGAATAGTAATCTGTCCACTCCTGCCCTTCTCAGCACTTTCTCGCCGGTAATGTGGTCTACCCATAGAATACAGAGCATTCTTCTGAATGTCCAAATCTCAAACGCTTTAATCTTGTTAATAGATACCGCTTTTATCGTCCAGATTTCTGCTCCATACATTAGAACTGGTCAAACGTAGCATTTGACCATTCTGTGGCGGATTTCTAAATTAACGTTTTTATCGCATAGCAAGAGACGTAGTTTGTTGCAATGCTTGTAGTGGGTCCCATCTCTCGTTTACTAATGTGTGTGGTATTTGTGAGCTTGTAGTTCTTTCTATCGCTTCCCCCTCTACTGTAACAGACGGCCCTGCCTGATTATTACGGCTTATAACCATTTTAGATCTGTTGATTCTTAGTCCGGCTTCCGTCCTCTTTCTGTTCATGTTGTTTATTAGTAGCTGTAAGTCTTGTTAGTTGCTTGCTATGATCACTGTCGTCTGCGTATATTATATTGTTTATTGCAGTACCGTTCACCTTTATTCCGATTTCTATATCATCGATATTCTAAGAATATTTGTTTGACGTAGAGATTAAATAGCATTGGTGACATTATGCATCCTTGACGTACCCCTCTTTTTATCTTAATTTCTTCTGTCGTTAATTGGTTGTTGATTCTAACATTGGCCGTTGCTGCCAGTATAGATTTTGGATTATTCTTACGTCTTTAACATCTATACCAGCTCTTTTTAGGTATTTGATGACTACTATCGAACGCCTATTAATAGTCAATGAAGCAAAAGAAGATGTTTTTTCTTTGGTCATAGCAGTTTTGTATTAATGTGTTTTGGCACAATGTTGCTTCTCGTGTACCGGTACCACTCTTGAATCCAAACTGAGTGTTTCCGCTTAACCCTTCAAGTTTATTAAATAATTTAGTATGTAAAATGCGTAGAAATATTTTTAATGCGTGATTTATTAACAAGATGGGCATGTGATCTTTGCATTTGATTGCTGTTTGCTTTTTGGAAAGCATTATGACCGTGATCTTTAGCCATTCCTTTGAAAGTTTTCCAGTGTTTTAAGATTAGGTTTATGTTTTCCTCCTGTATCTGCTTGAAGTATTCTGAGTAGATATTGTCTAGATCTAGTGTTTTGTTGTTCTTTGCAACCTTAATGGCGTGTACTAATTCGGTTTTTAGAACGCTGGGCTTGTGAGGTCATGTTGCGTTGGGCTGGTTGGTGCATCCGGCCTGTCATCGTCAAAGAGCTTTTGGACGTATTCCCACCATAGATTACATTTATCCATGTCATTAGTTATTTCTTCGTTTTGGTCATTTGTGATGTGAGTCGGATTTCCCCCTTTGCGTGGTCTTGTTGTTTCTTTGATTTTTCTGTGTACGTTAAATACATTGCCTTTCTTTTGTAACTCCTCTAGTTCTTTACAGCTTTGCTGCATCCAAAACTCCTTGGCTATTCTGATCGCCGTGCGTGTTTCCTTATGCATAACTTTGTACTCGTCGAGTTTTTGCTGATTTTTTAGCCTTCTGCGTTGTTCCATCAGCAGCATGATTTCTTGTGTCATCCAGTCCTGGTTTTTGTTGCTCCGGGCATACCCTATGATGTCATGTGCTTCCGATGTTAGCACGTTTTTGAGGTGTTGCTATGTGTCTTCAACTGTTTCCAGTTGTGGTCCATCTTTTATTTTTGTGTTTGTGTGGTTGGAATATGCGGTTCTCACCATAGGTTCTTCTGTTACTTTACGAATGTCGATTGTTTTTTTACCTTTGGATGTTTTCTAATTTACTAAACAAAAGTGTGTATTTGCTATAATTGGGTTGTGATCTGAAGCGACGTCTGCTCCTGGGTATGCGGCTACTCGTTTGATGAAGTTGCAAAATCTTTTATTAATTAGAATAAAGTCAATCTGGTTTTATTATGTTTATGTCTTCCTTCTTGGTATGCTTGAGTGTTGCGTCTAAGCATCTGTAGAAATCTTTGCACTCTGGGTCCGGTTTCTCCCCGAGGGAGCGTACACTTAAATTATGTTCAGTTTTACTGGCTTAGTGTTACGTTGTAAGAGCATGATTCTTTCCGAAATTGGTAATATAAAATGGTTGTTGTCCACCAGAACAGCCACTCCGTGTCTATGATGTTTATCTGTTTCGTTGCTGCCTGAAATGTCACTCCACTGATGCCCATCACCACAAAAACTACTACAGTCATGCTTGTAGATGTCCGTTAGATAAGCCGGTTCAGGATCACTTATTTTTTGCCTCATCTTGATATTAGAGGTCGCTGCTGCCTTCTTCCTGTGCTAGTTATAGTCCGCCCCTGGTATTTTATTTCCCAGGTAACAACCATATTTGGTAAGTATACCCTTATCCGCCACCTGGGGAGGCGCCCGTTGGAGGACTATCAAAAACACCACAAGGGAAAAATTAATAACAATTTACAAAAAAAAAAAACAAAAATTATTTAGTAGAGTGAGTTGCTTCCCCAAAATTACAACTTTTATTCTATTTAACATTCTCTCAATAAGATATCAAATGGCATTTTAGTCTGTTTTTTCTTATTCACATAGTAGCAATAAACTC
This sequence comes from Tachinus rufipes, assembly GCA_963932245.1. NCBI lineage: Eukaryota > Metazoa > Arthropoda > Insecta > Coleoptera > Staphylinidae > Tachinus > Tachinus rufipes. The sequence continues at coordinate 35,486,913 of OZ010741.1, read as the reverse complement.
AACTCTCCCATGATGACTAAAGTAGAAATTTGAGCTCAAACTAACCTTCCCATGTTGTCCCAAACATGTTTAATTAGATTCAAATAAAAATTTCCGGCAGGCCAATTCATAGTGTAAATTTGGCCTTCAAGTACTCGTTGACAACTTTAGAAGTGTGACAATGGGCATTATCATAGAATAACATAAAATTACTGACACATTCATCATCATTAGCCATTAAATCCATTCTTAAACATAGGCCTTTCCCAATTGTTTCCATCGTTATTTCACCTTTCTTTTGAGATCGTCGTGCCAGCGCATAGGTAGTCTTCCTCTTCCTCTTTTAAGTTCGTAGGGCCTCCACTCTATTATTCTTCTGTCCCATCTCAATATATCGCTTATTGCAACGTGTCTCCCACGTCGGTGACTTTGGTTATTGCTCTAACTCTATCGTTTCGGTATTGGTCTCTTCTTGATTTACCTATCATTGCTTTTTCCATGGCTCTTAGTGCAACTTTTAGTTTTGTTTCGTCATAATCCAGTTTTCAGCGCCGTACTTACTGGCAATATGTACTGGTTAAAAATCCTTGTTTTTAGGTGTTGAGCTATTTTCTTATTTATCAGGATATACGAGAGTTTTCCAAAGGCCATCCATCCTAGTCTTACTCTTCTGCTTATTTCTTCTTTCTGATTATTCCGGTCATTTGTTATTTTCTGCCTCAAGTATATGTATTCTTTAACCTTTTAGATTTCCTTTCCTCCTATAATTACTGCTTTTACTATCCCGTGGTATATAATTTGTGTTTTTGATAAGTTCATTTTCAGTGATTCTCTTTGTAGGTCGATCGAGCATCACTATGAGCTCCATTCTGCTATGTGCAAGGATAACAATATCGTCAGCATATCTTAGGTTAGTTAGTCGGGTCCCGTTAATGTTAATTCCTTTGTCTTTTCAATCAATTTTCTTGAATATCTCTTCCATAAATGAAGAGTTTTGGTGATAAAAAACCGCCTTTTGAGTTGGATTGTTACTTCCCGTTTGAGTTGAATTGGTTTTGTTTTCTCGTGCAGTATGTAAGTTGCTGTTGCATCTCTATAGCATTCTCTTATTAAATCGTTATACCTGTGGTCTATTCTACGGTTGGTCATTGCTATATATAGCATCCATATTTCTATGCTATCAAAGGCATTTTCGTAGTCTACAAACCCCATATACATTATATTTTTCGATACAAATTTTCATCGTTAGCAGGTGATTGTTGGTGCCGTAATTTTTCCTAAATCCCTTGCTTGCATAGTTGATATTCATCCAGTTTTCTTTCTAATCTGTTGGTAATTTTTTTTTGTCAGCATATTATACAAGTGTGACATCAAACTTATTGGACGGTAATTTTCCATCTTGTTGTTATCTCCTTTTTTATAAATTACCTGTCCTTAAACAGTGGTCTAGTAGCTTTGCAGTATTCCTTAGTAATTTATCTCCTCCTTCTCAAATTATTTCGGATGATATGTTGTCATCTCCCGTTCCCTTGTTGTTCTTCATGCCTTCCAGAGTTGCTTTTACTTGTTCGATATCTATCTCTAGGATGTCTTCTGATCCTATATTTTGTATTTTTCTCTTCAGTGTGTCAGCATCTTCTCATTCTGGCGTTGTTTTAGATTTATATAAGTCTGTGTAGAAATCTTCTACTATGTGTAAGATTTCTTCTCGATCGCGAACTATCTTTCCTTCTTTGTTGCGTAGCAAATAGATTTCCTATTTTCCAGTGTTTTGTTGGAGGTCTTTCATACATTTGTTGTTTTGTATTACTTTGTTCACTTATTTTTCATGGGCTTTTATCCATTGTTTTCTTATATTCCGTCTGATATTTCTATTGGTTTCTGTGTATTCTGGAGTTGCCCTTTTGTTTCTTGTCGCTAGACTTCTTCTCTTTTCCATTATGTTTCTTGTTTCTTCATCAATGAGTTGTTCGTTATTTGAATAGAACATTAAATAGACTAATATAATATATGTGTCTGCAGTCAGTGAGTGCGTACAGGAAAACTGCTAGATTGATAGCAAAACGTTCTTAATTTTTTCTTTGCTACCAATTTAAAAAGCAGAACCTATTAGATCTGAAGCAAGAGCTTTCAATGTAGCTCCATTAACACACACTAATTCGGTGTTCACTGCCAAGCTAATCCCTCCCTACACCTTTACCAAACTACCACCAAAACTAAGTCTTAGTACTATAGCATCGTTCAAACTCCCTCTAACTCTTTTTTTTTATATTCTATAGATGCTTTCCTTTCACTGTTATAAACGGTTCCAAACAATTCTGTGACTGACACCCCATGTACCTTTCACAGAAAGCGCAAAGCCCCAATCAGTTATAAGTTTCCTTCACCTCACCACTCATGCACCAACTTTGCCAACAGTGCATTAAGCCATTTTTAAGTGCCAACACCCAATAACAGAAAGTATCTAACATTTACTACCAACTTAACAAAGTTTTCTGGTATTGTTGTCCACAGTGATAAAGTTAACCTTAACAGTTAAAATAAAGAAAAAAAAATGTGTAATTGTTTGTAATTTAGAATCTATCATCTGCATTATAAAAATAAAGTAATTTAATTATTATACAATTCAATAACAAAATTTCAAATTGACTATATAATTATTTCTCGGTTGTGGTGCTAGTCAACGCATCATATGCCAATAAATAATAATAATGTTAATTCCTTTCAGAGCAGTTCAGAATGGTTCTATGCATCAAACCCAATGGTCGTCTTGGTATGTAAAGCAGTATATGATGGCCAACTTATTAGTAAACAAAATTTTGTATTATTCTTTCAATTTCATAATGTTTTTAAACCTTCTCCTTGTAAAAAATTGATCTTGGTGTTACGGCATCACTTGATGGTGAAAGATAAATTCGAATAATTAAATTACGTGCTCATAACACAAATGAGATAATAATTAGTAGTGCAAAGTAATTGTAATTCATCTTTCACCATCAAGCAATGGCGTACCACCAAGATGCACTGATAAGGATTTGTGAAAATTGAAACAATTGTCTGTATTTGGTTGGCTGCTTTAGAGTTGGATTGAGTTTGAGTAATTGGTATTAAACTTTTGTTTTTCATTAAACTATATTTGATTGTCTAACTCTTTAGACATTGCAATTTAGATGCCAGTTGCAATGCTTAAGTTTATCGATAATATTCGTTTTCTTAGGTTGAAGCAATATAAAGCTACAATTAATTTGCACCACTCTTTATGGTTCTCTCACCAATTGTTACACATCGTACTGTAGTAGTCTGCAGTAGTCTCCTTGTTTTTTATAAAATCAGAATTTGGTTATCCCAAAAAGTTATGCACCTTGTTTTGCAAATAGTTTATGGCTTTCTGCCCACTATATCTTGAATCACCAAGAACCTGAGCTGCGTAATACCGTAACTGCCTATATTGTATAAAAACTCTGGCAAAAAAATTAGAATATAATATTTTGTATGGTTAGAGTTATAGTGATAAAACCATGTTGTATCTCGTATTTTGTATTAAAAGATTAGAGTCTGTGCTAAAAGAACTAACAAGTTTAAACGCAGCTTTGTTGATAAAATAGCTATAAAAATTGCATAATTTTTGTTTCAGACATTAACCAACCAAATTTACAAGTTATTTTTCTTAAACCGTTTATTTCCAACAGTAATCTCCCCACCTTTTTATAGACAAAATAATTTTAATGAATAGTTAGACGTCTTTATGTATAATGGTAGGTTGGATGGCATAAACAAACCGTATTTTTTTTATTTGATCAATTTATTAAAAATACGTTTCGGGGACTCAACATTTCCCTTCTTCGGTCAACTACAATATAAAAAACAAATTTACAATAACAATTACAATTTATATATAATGAAACAATTTAAAAACAAAAAAGAACAAATACAAAAAGTATAACCTTACCAATAAAAATTAATATAGGAGTCTGCTCCTTTAAAATAATACATTATTACTTATTTGTGTATAGAACCAGCATATTATTAATTGCTGCTGAGACAATAGGTTACAACTTGCTTATTAATTTTGTAAACCATGCTTACATTTGTGAGGTTATTGTCGTAATGCCGCATGGCAAATTTCTACTAACCTCCAACATGAATAGAGGAATACCACTCTGACTGTGTCGTAGAGACTGTTGAACAACTTCAAAAAATAATAGCGTTGTTATCAATAAGAAGGACACATAACGCTTTTATAGGGTCGATAGCACAATGAGACAAAATTAGTTTAATAATATAATAATAATTTATTCATGTTAAATACAAAAAATAATACATTTGTTTACACAAGTCATACACAAACTAAACATAAATAGATTTACATATAATAACTAAAAATTTATATAATTAAAAAAGTATGTCACAGTTTAAAAACTCATCTAAGTAAAAGGTGTTACTTATTAATATTTGTTTAATTTTAGATTTAAAGCTATTGAAATTTAACTCATGGGTTTCAATTATCAATTTGTTATAAAATTTTGGCCCATAATAATTACCTGCCCATCTGCATTTATTTATACGACCATAATTTAATTCTATATTATTTTTTGCACGCATGTTGTAATTGTGGTTTATTGTGCGTTCTTCATAAAGTGTAAGATTACTTTTTACTAACAACAAACATTGAACAATATATTGTGAAGGCAGTGTCAAAATGTTTAGATTTTTAAAACTGTTCTTTACATCTGCCCTATAACGTAAACCTAATATATATATCTAATAGTTTTCCGTTGTAACCCAAATAATTTTGCGGTATGTGGAGAATGACCCTATGAAAGTATTCCATAAAATAGCCTTGAATGGAAAAATCCATGGTAAACTTGAAGTATTATATTAAACGGTGCTACTGGTGCTAGGTTTCTTATTAAAAATATGTTTTTGGAAAGCTGATTTGCAAAAATATTGATATGAGCTTCCCATGATAATTTTTGATCTAATGTTATACCCATAAAAAAAATTACAGGTGAAATTGTACGTATTTTAGATTGCGTAAATACCATACGTTCTGTTTTCTCTTGGTTTAGCGTAAGTCTGTTTGACAAGAACCAATCAGCAACACTAAACATAGTTTCATTCATTACATTACCAAGATTGTCTTGCTTATTAAGTATATTTATAATGCTCGTATTATTGGCATACAAAATTATAGAGTTTGTTGTACATTTGTAAATGTCGTTGACATAAATCACAAACAATAGTGAGCCTAGTATTAAGCTTTGAGGAATTACATGTGTTACCGGAAATGTGTTAGAGGAGTTATTGTTGTAGCATACCATTTGTGTTCTATTTGCCAGATAAGAATCCATCAGTGCTGCACTATTTCCATTAAAACCATAGTGGTAAAGTTTTTTGGTTAGAATGCTATGAGACACACAATCAAACGCCTTGCTAAGATCGCAGCATGTTAGCCCAAGATAATTTTAATCTTCAAATAATTTGACTATATGGGAAATAATTTTATTTATTGCCATGTTAGTATTTAAACCATTTCTAAACCCATACTGTTGGTCGTAAAAAAGATAGTTGCTTTCAAAGTAATTTCGAATTTGCACCGTCAGCAGAGATTCATATATTTTTTCCAGAGTTGGTATAAGTGAGATGGGTCTGTAGTTTGAACACATAGTTTTGTCACTTTTTTTATAAATTGGCAATATTTTAGCTACTTTTAGTGAATCTAGAAACTTATTTGCTTTTATTGACTGGTTTATTAAGTACATCCTTAAGTGGAGTTATAATAATGTTTATGACAGATTTTATTAATTTTAGATTTATGTTAGAGTAATCTTTGCTGTGCAGACTTTTTATGTTGTTTATGCTATCTCTTATTTGATTAATTGATACTTCTGAAAATAAAAATTCTGTTCCTATGTTTTCCGTAAGAAAATTTTCAAAGGAGTATTTGATCAATCTAGATCATTGAGAATCTTCTTGGCAATATTAGAAAAATAATGATTATGATTAGCATCTAATCCTGTGTCTTGATTTTCATTAATTGTTTGTTTACTTTTTATAATGTTCCACATAGATTTAATGAAGTTATTATTATCCTTTAAATATTTTTCATTTGCAGTTCTTTTTGCAATTACAAATTCTTTTCTGTACAATGTTTTATGGCTCATTAAAATTTGTTTATTTGTAATTGTTGGTGTACGTTTGTAATTGCTATAAAGTAAAGATAATGTACATCTATGTATTGGATACCAGATGAATGAATGGTTTTCTGATACTTTTGAACGCACTTTCATGCATGATTTCGCTCCTTGCGACAAAGCTAAATCAGTAAAGCATTCTTAGAGCTAAAACAAATCAAAGTTTTGCTTTAAACAGACAATTCATCAAAAATAAACAATTAAGAATTCCTAAAATACCACAAACAAACAAAACCTTATGGAATCATTGATCAAAGTTTAACATCTCAATAAAGAATTTAAAAAAAAAGTTAAAAAATGATTCAGAGTATGCCAAAAAAAGTGCATGAGGTAATTGACGCTAAAGGTTCAACTGAATTTAAATTTTTGATTTGTGCGTTTTCTTGAATATATATGTTTTAAATAAAAGAATTTATTTTTTATTGCATTAAAGCTTCTACTTTAACTAAAGAGACAAACAAAAGTGTAAATTCCTATTATTTTAAATAGTTATGCTGCTTCAGACTGATCATAACGTAATTATTTCACGTGTATCTAATAATTTGGCCTCCCACGTATACTAGCCGCCATAAGTAAATATACACTAAGTAAATGTAGAAATAATTAAGACAGACATTTTCAGAAAACAAATATTTGATTAATTTTCGGTATTTCGTTCTATAGAAAACTGCACATTTTATCTCTTTCCAGAACATCTTCTGACTATCCTGCAACCATCGTGAGCCCAACAAAATCAAGATTCATCACTAAAAACCATTTTATTCGATTCCTCATTCTAATGCAACCTTTGCAGCACAGATTTTATAAAGATTTAATAATTAATTAACATTCTTTGGCATCACCAGTTTTATAACGAATAGTGTCGCCTTCCGGTACTCTGCTTCCAAACTTTGCAATTTTGTCAATCTTCATCATTAAGGTTCCTTTCTGACATAGCCTTTCTGATGCCCACATTCCATGTCATTGCCGGGCGTCCTCTTCTCCTTCTTTCTGGGTGGGTTCCCCATAGATTTGCTTCAAGAGTCGTTTGTCTGGCATTCTTTTTACATGGCCAAACCAGACAAGTTGTTTTGATTAAATGTCGTCTATAATAGTGGCTTCGGCCGTCATTTTCTCCCTAACAACATTTATTTGTTTAACCTGGATATTCCCGCTGATCTTCTCTGGAAATCTATTTCAACGGCAAGTAATTTGTTTTCCATGGTTTTTGTAATAGGCCATACTTCGCATCCGTATGTAACTGTACTTTTAAGGATGGTGTTGTATATCAACATCTTTGTTTGTCGCCTGATACTTGGTTCCCATAGGGTAGAATTTGGCGCACCTATTACTTTCTTACCCTTAGTAATTTAGTTTTTAATGGGTCTTTCCATTTTCCCGCTATCAATATTTCAACACCAAGATAGGTATATTTCCGACAGGCTCTTATTTTATCCCCATTGTCCATAACAAGGTCTGTAGCTTTTCCGCCAATACACATATATTAAGTCTTATTTAGGTTCATTTCGAGTCCCCACTTTCCATATTCATCTTGAAGTTTTCTGGGCATATAGAGTATCTCGACTGCATCTTGGGCTACTACCACCTGATCGTTGGCATAGTGTAGTGTGTAAAGAGTGTTATCTCTTATTTTCATTCTTATTCCTTAGCATTTCCTTTGCCACAGTTTTAAGGCAGCACTAAAATATAGATTGAACGGTGTTGGCCATATGCAGCATCCTTGTCTGAGTCCCTATGTCACTTCAAAGCTGTTTGTTAGATGATTTCCAATCTTTATCTGAGATGTTTGTTGTCTGTAGAGCTTCTTCAGTGCGTTAATTACGTTAACATTAATGTTCGTGTTGTCGAGTACTTCCCATACTTTTCTACTAGCACGTTAACATATGCCTTGCTTAGGTCTACAAACATTAAGTGTGTTGTCAACAGTTGATCGGCCCGCTGGAAAGCCACTTTGTTCTTCTATTTCGGGTGGATTGTATTCCTTGTATATTAGTTCCTTTATAATGTTTCCGTATAGTCGACTGAATGTGCTGGTTACCGATATTACACAAAAATTCTGGCAGTTATCTCTGCTTCCTGTCTTGTGTATTGGTGATACCCAAGCCGTTTTCCACTCAGTTGGTATTTTATCCCCATTGATGCATTTAGTAAACATTTGGGATATTTGGTGAAATAGTTGTTTCGTTCCATATTTCGGAGGAATCTTCTATTTTTTAGTTGTTTTTCAACAGACTCTGTACTAATTTCCACACTTTTTCCTTCAAGAAGACACTCTAACCTTGGCGCTTCATGTAAGTGGGTCGGCTTTCAGTCAGCAGTGTTTCATAGTGTTTTATCCATCTAGCTGGTGTTATTATATTTAGTTGGGTTCTCTCGTTTTTGTCTGATTTTATATTTCTTATAAATCGCCAGGCATCCTGTGACTTGCTAACCTCCCAGGTATGTGTCTAATTCTTTACACTTTGTAAGCCAGCTGGTATTCTTTTCAGATGTGATAGTCTTTTTAAATTTTACAAGCAAGCCTCTGTAAGCAATTTTGTCATCATCTGATTGTGTCTGTAGCCATTTGTGATATTGTTTCTGTTTTTCATCCTTTGCTGTTTGAAGTTCTTCTGTCAACCAGTGTTTCCATTTTTTATTTTCTTAGGGCTTTAGGCCTACTGCCTTCTTGGCTGCAGAATGGATGGATGATGTTAAATATTCATATATTTGTAGTAAAGTTTTATTTTCAATGTCCTGTGATAACAGAGCATCTAGACGCCGATGGTATAAGTTAATAGTACTTGTATGATAGAAACTATCAATCCAGCCTAAGAGCATAACTTTTACAATCATTTGTGCTTCTTTGTTCTTCATGTGCTTCTGTACAACTTTGCCAGCATAAAAAAAAGTAACGTTCCATATGACTAGCAATATTAGGAATGAATAATGCGGCTTCTTGTAGTCCAATTATTCTATCCCGTTCAAAGTCATTTGGCGCCTCTTCAAACAAGTGGTATTCTTTTACAATCGACTAAAACTAATAAAAGATACACGTTTAGTTTAGATTAACAAACAAACAAAGAAATAAAGTGAAAATTAAAAAAAAAAAACAAAGAAATTATGTTGAATTTTTTATCGATTCTTAGCACAGATCAAATATATCTTTCGTAAATATTTCATCAAAATTTACTTAGGTTGATTTACTTATAGGCCAGTATATATACGTTAATTAAAATATTTTCCATTATATACTTTTTATAAAATTGACACATAGCCACTGTAGAAACTGAGGGTTTGTTGTAATAAATATTTGCATTCTAAATTACATCAAAAACATTACTATTCAAACTTTTATAAAATTATATTATTATTATAAATACATATTAATAACAATAGTGGTACAATTGACAAATATTATTTTAAACAAAACTCAATCTCAGAAACTTTAGAAATTAATTTTTCAGCATACCTTCCTAGAATCAATTAACCAGTAGGACTACCTAATCATGAGTATACTCTGAATGTTTACAACCGGGCCATAAATATTTGAATACAAGTCAAATTGATACGCATAAAAGAACAAGCTGTGAGGTGGTTTTAAGTTACCAAAATGACAAAAAAAAAAAAAATTTGCATTTCTTTAGAAATAAGAGTATCTGGGTCAAGCAGGTATTTTAATACTTGATAAATTTAAACTAATTAATAATATAAATTTATTTTCTCTATACTTTTAATTTTAAGCACAGGCAGATGAAATCCATAACTGCTAACCAATAATTACCATAGAATAATCGCTTAAAAAGAATTCCGATCACCCGTTCTGTCAGCAATAAACAACCACTTGGAACCACAAAGACTGTGTTGAATAATTCTAGACGTTAAATGCGGGATTAACATATTTTTTTCGAAGCATTTCGCACAGGTACTGAGAAAATTCTTTCCGTCTCAAGGTTTTCTTTGTCTGCATAAACGTATTGTTTTTTCAATCGCTATGAATTATTTAATTATAGAAAAAATATTGGAATTTGATCTATCTCACAATTGCTTAATGATGCGAAAATCCGAAAATATTCCGCATGATTAACATTTGAGACACTTATTATATATTTCTTCATGTCCAAGGAAAAGAAACTAATTAACAATTCTCAGGCTATTATGCAATCGATAGATATCATGAAAATATATATATATATATTGCCGCCATTAATCATTCCGAGGGTACAATTATTTAGCAGAAAGACCCGCATTGTGTGAACAATGTGAGGTTTTTAAGGGTAGAAGTCAGGTGAATAGGGTGATTTAAAAATGCAAGGTGGTTGAAATGAAAACGGACACACCCCCGAAAATATTTATAAAAAGTTCCAAATCCAACTATGCATTACCTAACAGTAGGGGGTGCAGATAAATGCACCCCGAAATAAACCCATACAAAGGATGGTGCTAAGCGTAAAAATAAATTGGATTTTATTTAATGTAATATTACAAGTTTATTTATTCACGTAGATATCTAGTTAAATACCTTGTTTTGAGTTTTAATAAAAAATCAATTATCTAGATTTAATTTATTAACCTGGTTTTATACAGCATATTCTGTATTTGAAATTACCAACCTACGTAGACGATTAGAACTGAGATATATCTTTATATTCAAATTACTCGTTTTATAATTCCAATTACAAAATTAATTTTAAATTTATTCAGTGAGAAACGCCTGAAAAAATAATAAAGAGCGCCGTTTAATTCGTCAGTGGGTCGAAATTAGCCCCTCGCGGTACATAAGAGTATATTTTATTAATTTTTTAAATTAATCGAAAAGTGTATTGTTGATCAAACTTAGTGCATTTACAACGCATTTTTATTATCTATCTATAGATGTTGTCATTTTAACAAGTTCGTATGCATAACGCAAAGTTAATCTAAAACGAAAACTCTCTATTTTGTTTTATATTTTATTATTATTTTCTTTCCTTTAATTTCAATGCAATGTTAATTCTATGTGCAATTAAAAATATAAATAATAAAACTGTAATATGAATTATTATATAAATATATAATCTTCGGCCAGGCGTCAGGGAGCACGTTAGACGTAAATACCGTTTTAAATCGGAAAAAGATTTATCTATTGAAATCGGTTTATACATACTGTTACCGGCATACCTCCTTGAAGGTCGATGAAGATTTTCGGTCCAGATCCAGGAAGTGTCCTGGTGGTGGTTTCCAAAGCGTCGGAGGCATTTTGAGTTAGGTAAAGGGTACTTCTTTTTGTATAGAGGTTTGAACCCGGAGATTTCGACATACACGTCACACAGACGCTATGAACCCGGAGGTTCCAAGTTACACGTTACACAGACGCCCCACCGTTATTCCCACTGAGCTAGGAGGTTGTTTAGTTTGTGATGTAGTCCCCCGGACAATCCTGGGGATGTCGCTACGCTAGAGGTGTTGTTGTCAACGGCACCAGGCTTGGGGCTTTTACCTGGGAGCTGCAGTTACGGTTGCAGTCTTGCTGCGAGAACGCAAAAGACAATCCTGGGCAGGACACCGTGCCAACGATAAGAGTACGACAGCAACCCCTTATCAAAAGGTCAACCAGAGGTCGTAATGACCTGCACACGCCACCATGTGGCAGATTACAAAGAACTGGCCAAGCACCTGAAGAAACATCCAAAAGTCACACTGCCGGAAGTGATGAGATTATATCCTATAACCCTGATGGTTAAACCAGACACCATCGACATCCAACCAGTAGTTGTCAAAGAAGTTGCTGAAGCAACAGAGGTCGCTACGATCTATGACCAACAGGAAATCGCCGTACTAACACGCATCGAAACAAGCAAAATTTTGTAAAAAAATGAAGAAAAAAAAAGAAACAAAAAAGAAGAAGAAGGAAAGGAACAACAACCATGTCCCGACGCCTTCACCCCGGAAGTGGCCAACGATAAAAAAATCGGAACTGAACCGTCCGCTATCAGATACCCGGCGGCCAACCAAGAACCTACGTCGCAGAGACACCGACCGTCAAGCCCGGCCAAGACCTCGAAACAATTTTAAACAAAGCAAAGAAAGCAAAGATAAATATAAAGTAAATAACCAAAAATATAGATTTGAGAAAAATAAATTTAAATACGCCTGGAAAAAGCTTTGTAAAAGATGTATAAGAGCTGTTCAACAAAATTGTAGCCAACAAATTAAATTTTAATCAAATAATCACTCTGACAAACGCAAAACAGAAAAACTTAGTAGAAGAATTATTTCCTAGCCTCCCGGAAGAAAACTAGAAAGAATAAAAATTAATAATATTTAAACAAATTTGGCAGCTGAAACATATTTTGGCCACAATTGTCACAAAAACGGTGAAACAGATTCCAGAAATAATACTGGATGTAATAAACCAAAAATCACTAAAAAAAAAACTTCCAAGTATTTGGAAAAAGGCAAAGCTAGTGTTACTAAAGAAACCAATAAAAAATAAAAAACCTGTACGCTACCACTTCTTCGGAAAAGTGTAGAAGCATATGATCGCAAATTGACTTAAATTAAAGATTAAAGATAAAATCTCCCCAAATCAATACAAACTTATAAACAAAAAGTCTAAAACTAAAACAATAAGTAAGGTATTTGAAGTAGTTGCTGATACTACTAATAAGGCAACTAAAAATAAGAAATTCTGTTTACTCATCATTATAAACATTAAAATCGCATTTAATTGATACCATGGTCTTGACCTTAAGAAAACTATCTCAATTTATTTAATAAATAGAAATTTGAGCTTATAAAAACTTAAAAAAGTCCTGTGGGGTACCGCCAGAATTTATTTTTAGCCTAATATCTTCTTCTTCTAATCTACTTATATCTTTTGATCTGTTAATTGGAGCGCCTTGGGATCTTTTGAGATGTCGATTGCCAACTGTCTTTCCTTCTCTTAGGTAGTTTTTCCTGAGGTCTATTTCCCGCTGGTCTGCTCTAGAGTACTATTCTCGGTAGTCGATCATCTGTCATTCGGGCTACATGATCATGCCATTGTCGTTTCCTTTGCCTTCCCCATCTTACCACGTCCTGCACCTTACATTCATCTCTTACATCCTCGTTCCCGACTCGGTCTCTCGTCTTTCCGAGTATGCTTCTTAGGGTTTTCATTTCTGATACACGCAGCATGCTCTAGGTTTTAGTTGTCTCTTCTCAAACTTCAATGCCGTAGGTCATGATTGGCCTAACGCAGGTCTTGTAAATCTTGAACTTGCTGTCAGTGCGCATTTATTTCTTTGCCCATACCACCTGTCGTTAGCATCCTGCTATTGCGGTTCCTTTGTTAATGTGACTCCTCAAATCATTTACTGGGTTATGGTGGTCCGATATGTCCATGCCCACGTACTTAAACTTGCATACTTGCTCGATAGGTTGATTTTAGACTACTAGCTTACACCTTATGGGTTTTCTAGTTAGGTTTTTGATGTTTCTATTAATATGTTCATATTTAGATTTGCTGCTGTTAGATATAATTTATGAAACTGTCGTTGCAGATTATTCTCTGTTTCTGCGATGACAACTTCGTCGTCGGCGTAGCATATTATGCTAATTTTATTTTGGCCCATTTAAGACCTATCGCTGACAATTCTTCTATAATTTTGTCCATTGAATAGAAATGAGCTGAGACTATCTCCCTGTCTGATTCTCCCTAGTGTTCTTATGTTTTTCGTGTAGCTGATTCTTGCTTAAATCTTTGTGTAGTGGACAATGTTGTCGGGCGTTTCTCTCTCTTTTAATAAGTCTATAACGTCAGTCAAGCAAACTTTGTCAAATGCCTTGATGAGGTCGAGAAAACATAGGTATGCTGACACGTTGTATTTGACTGCTTTTTCTTTCAATTGTTTAATTATGAATAAAGCATCTGTAGTAGATCTGTTTCGTCTGAATGCCCTGCTGATCTTCCCTATTTTGTATTTGTGCATCGAGCTTACATTTAGCTTCATGCTTGAATTTAAAAAAAGTTATTCCTCTATAGTTCTCTGGTAAAGTTTTCTGGCCCTTTATAAATATGGGAACTGTAACGTTTTCATGCCATTTGCTGGGTATTTCTGATATATCAAAGACAAAGATCTTTCCATATAATGTTGTCATCTGTGTTACAATTTCGAGCCGGCGTATTTTAAAAGTTTGTTGCTAATGTTGTCTGTCCCTAGTGCCTTTCTGTTCTTTAGCTTTTTGATTCCTTCTTGTATGTCCTCTTTAGTTATTGTAGCTTGATAAGATGTTTGATGTCTCTGGTGCACTATATAGTTGTTGAAAGTAGTTTTCCCATGTCAGTATGTCAATTCCTTAGTTTGTATAAATCCTTTACAAGCTTTTTCTTGTTCTTCAGCATCTTCCAGACCCTTCATTGTGTTCCATATATGTCGTAATTCATATCGCTGGTTAACTCGGTTTCTAGTTGCTACATACTCGGCGTGCAGTTCTTGTGTTGGAGTGCTTTTGTATGCTAAGTAGCTCTTCTTTTTTGTTGTAAAAGCTCTTACACTTCTGCGCAGAACTATAGCTTTGTGTTATTTCTTGCGTTTATGTTCACCATCCTTTTTTTTACCAATGGCTTCTTCGGCTGCATTTAGTATGCGAGTTATGAGTTTTTCCCAGCTGTCTTCCACATTTAGTTCTGCTATATCGATTTCTCTAAGTTTAATGGATAGTCTGTTTTGGTACAGGTGCCGTGTACTGTCGTCGGATAGTAATTCAATGTTGTAAGGTGATTCTAGCAGTATTTTACAGATAACCATACTATGATCTGTCTCAACATTTGCTGAGTTGAGAGATCTGACGTCTAGTACTTGTTGTGGTTTGGTGGTTCTGTTGCTAGGTATGTAGTCAATTATAGATTGCTGGCCTCTGCTATTGCCAATGTTTATTTATGTTGATTTTGATTTGATATATGTGTTGTTGATTCTCAGTTCGTTTCTAGCACAGAAATAAATTAAAAGTTCTCCGTTCTGATGATATATAGTATAGCTTAATACCAATTATAATAAATTGGTAGAATAAAAAGTGAAAAAACTTGGTCTGTTTTGCAGACGACACGGCGCGATCAATTACAAATGCAACATTAGAAAGAATTAATAGAAAAATCAAATAAAAAGGCTTACAAATAATAAATAATCAAACTGACGAGGTTTGTAGAACCGAAACAATTGTCTATGCTTGACCCTTGGCCGCTGTGATTCGATTGACTGATTTTGAATAAATTATTAATTCATTGCTTACAAATAACGTAACTAAAAATAAAAGCGGTAATCCTATATAGTGGTAGGAAGATTAAAGAATTGAAAACGACGTCATAGCTCAGTTATAAAACGTTAGCGTGGCATGCTAACAATTTGGGGTTCAATCCCCAAAATATGACTAAATAATAACTTGTTTTTTATCCCCGGGGTGATTCGACAGTCACCAAATAAGCTTTTTGTCCCATCAACCCTTTTCAAACAAGTCGTAAGACTTCTGCGGAAATCATAATCTTGAGATAAAGGAACATATTAAAAAAATTACAGATAGAGCGGAAAAAATAACTGAGCAGTTGCATGGCACTCTGCTGGTGTGATTTCTCGGGCTGTTTGAACAATACATTTTCAGAGAGCAGCTTCGTCGATTACAAGCTTTGCATAACATTTTTTCATGATCGCACCCCATTCAAAAAAGTCCAGAAAAGTCATGTCAAGAGAGCAAGGAAGCCAAAAGCAAAAGCGGTCGCAATCGACCTATCTTCTCGAAAAAATGTCGTGCAACCATCATTGGACTGGTAGAATGTAGTAGACTAGACATAATTTTAATTGAAATCATTCATTTACATGTATTGTACCAATAAGTGAATCGTTTCACAAACCTATCCAAACGTTAAAAATACATCTCGGGGTGCTACTGGAAGACGTTTCATTTTCAAGTTTTTATTCTTGAAAAATGCAAAAAATTTATCTTCTTGTGGCCGCAATAAAGTTGATCATGTCTCACGTTGAAAAACACAAATCTGTCAAGTAATCTCTTTATCAAGAATCTACGGGCGTACTCAACTGCTGCATTGCCATTTAATAACTTAGTTATAATATACGTCAATTGTCGCTGTCAGTTTGCTGATCATTTTTCGTACTAAAAGTGTATTTTATGTGGTTTTAATACACAATAAATTTATAAAATTATAATCACTTTAATCAAGAGATTTTACTCTACCTGCATATATATTAAAGTTTGTGTTTATCATAAATATTAGTGAAGTTGTTTTTTCTTAAAACATGAATAAAATAAAAATAAAATCCTTGAAAGTGGCTGATCTGCGAAAAAATCTGCAAAAACTTCATATGGATTATTCGGGCAAGAAAGAAGTCCTTCAAAGAAGATTGAAAAATGCAGTAAATTCCAGTTTAATCGATGATGAAGAATCGATAATTGAAAACAATACGGCTGACATAAATAAACCAAAATATGTGGTATGCTGTAAAACTAAACAAAATAATATTTATAAAATTAAAAATGAGGTGCACCGTTTACGTCGTATAGTGAAATCCCTAGAACAAGGTATATTTAATTTACAGTCGGAGTTTGACAACTATAAAATGTCTAATATTTCAACAATTAAACATTCTAATACACCAGCAACTGATAATGAAATAATAATCATAGACAATAAATTGAATAATTTTTCTATTCCACAAATCGTAACTAATACTTGCATAGAAAAAGTTATTGATAGTGAATTAATAATCAAAGACAATATAACTAATTTTGATGTAAAGTCAATAAATGACTCTAAAATTGTTCTTAACAATTCTTGTGATAAATCAAAGTTAATAATTTTAGCCGATAACAACGGAAAAGACTGCACTTATTTATTAAAAAACAAAATGTTTTCAAGCTATTCGACCCAATGTTTATTTAAGCCTTTTGCATCGTACGATAATATTATTTCGAATATTAATAATGTCGCTAAATTGTGCTCAAAAGCAGATAATATAATAATTTTTGGAGGTTGTCATGAAGCCCTTAATAATAATGTTTTTGATAAATTTGTTTTATCCAATCATTTTGCTAAAACTTCTCACACAAATATAACCTTAATAGGGGGAACTTATATTAAAAATAATGATTCGTATAATAATATTATCTTTAATAATAATAAGATTTTATTTAATTTACAAAAAAAATTTGATCATATCTCATACATCAACGCCAATGTTATTTTAAATAGTGTTCGCCATTTTACACAAAGTGGACTATGGTTATCTAAATTAGGAAAATTGAAACTTTTGTCTCATTTTATCAACTCGATTAAAAATTTAAATTTAAATTTACCTTTAACAACTGTACCACCAATTTTTGATGGTAATTTATCTAAAATTTTAATTAGTCAATCAACATCAACTAGCAACTATGGCGAAGGGAGTCATATCTGTATGAATCCACCGACAGATAAAATCATAATTCCAATTACTCCAATTAGTTTGCATTGTTCTAACGATTCTGATAATCATAGCAATAGTAATAGTGATGATAGCGATAGTTCTGACAATTTTTTAGATGTAACAAACTAACGGCACTTGTTTTAAATATTCAGTCACTTCGCAATAAAGTTGACAATTTGTACTTATTATTAGAACATTTGAATTTTCCTGATATCTTACTTCTTACTGAGACTTGGTTAAAACAATATGAAGAAATCAAAATCAAAAACTACGAAAATATATCTAAATTTTCCCGTTCCAAAATTTTGCATGGTGGAGTTATAATATTGTCTAAACTACCTAACTTGTTTGTACCAATTAATGATTTTGACAACTTTATTACAGAGGTACACTTTGAATTTGTAATTGTTTTTTCTAAATCTCTTAATTTATATATAGTTTGTATTTATAGATCTACAAAAGGTAATCTTGATATTTTCTTTAACAGTTTTATAAGTTTATTTGATCGCTTTCCTTTAGGTTCTAAGATTTTAGTAGGAGGGGATTTCAATGTTGATTACTATGTTAAATGCAGAAATACTAAACGAATGATTGATTTATTAAATAGCTACAATTTGAAACTACATGTTGACTCTTTCACTCGTATTACTGCAATGTCGGCTACTTTAATAGACTATTTATGTTCAAACATTGAAGAGCACTTAATCAAAACTAATGTAATTCATGCCGGACTTTCAGATCATGAAGCCATTTCTTGTATTTTAACTATATCTAAACCAATTCATGAAAGTTCTAAAATGTATTGTACTCGTATGTTTTCAAAAAGTAATATTAGTAAATTTTATATTGCTTGCAACTGCTTTAATTGGGATGATAAGCAAGTTAGATCAAGTACTGAGAGGTTTAATCAATTTTTTGTTAATATTCAGCAAATTTTTAATGAGACTATTCCTTTAAAAAGAATCAAACAAAAGGCAAATGTTTCCAAATTTTGGATAACTACTGGCATCAGAGTTTCAGCTAAAAATATTCGATTTTTAAATTTAGCAAAGAAGTTTACTACTTCAACATCATTTCTAATTTA
This sequence comes from Tachinus rufipes, assembly GCA_963932245.1. Classification (NCBI taxonomy): domain Eukaryota; kingdom Metazoa; phylum Arthropoda; class Insecta; order Coleoptera; family Staphylinidae; genus Tachinus; species Tachinus rufipes. The sequence continues at coordinate 35,468,239 of OZ010741.1, read as the reverse complement.
TTTTTATAAGTATCGCAGAATTTATAGAAATGTAATTAAGTTAGCTAAATCTATTTTTTATAGAACTCGTATAGAAAATTCTAATAATCAAGCCAAAGAGACATGGCAAATAATTAACGAATTAAATAATAGGAAACATTCAATTATAGAAGCAACTATATTTCCTGATGAATTTAACAAATATTTTACATCTGCCACAGATGAAATTGTTCTATCTCTGGAACCAACTACGGATCCCATTTTATTATTAAAGCAAAGTACAACGGCAATAGTAGATTCGCTATTTTTAACTCCTACTGATTCATATGAAATCAGATCAATTTGTAACTCGTTTAAAAACAAAAAGTCAAAAGATTTTGATGGTTTTTCTATATTTTTGATAAAAGATCTACCAGAAAATGTTCTTACCTTATTTGCTAATCTAATAAATACTTCTTTTGAAGAAGGTTTTTTTCCATCCAAATTAAAAATAGCTTGTATTATTCCAATATATAAAAAAGGTGACAAAGATGTTTGTAGCCATTACAGACCAATTGCATTAACTTCTTGTTTTAGTAAAATAATTGAAAAAATAATTAAAGTCAGATTATCGTCATTTTTAGAAAAACACTGCGTTATTTCTGGTAATCAATTTGGATTTATTAAAAATAAAAATACCTCTGACGCAATACTTAATTTTCTTAATCACGTTTATGAGGAACATAACAATGGCAATGTTGCTGTGGCAGTGTTTTGTGATTTGGCAAAAGCATTTGATTGCGTGGATCACAAAATACTGTTACAAAAACTTGAACATTATGGTTGTAGAGGCTCTTGTCTTTTATGGTTTAGAGACTACCTTTCAAATAGGAGCCAGTTTGTCAAATTAAAATCTTCTTCATCCAGCAATTTAAACATTTCTAGGGGCGTTCCACAAGGAACTATTTTAGCTCCTATCTTGTTTCTTCTATATATCAACGACTTATTAAACATTAAAATATCTGGAAAATTTACTGTTTTTGCGGATGATACTAACATTTTATGGTCTAGTAAAAATATTGCTAGCTTAACGTCTATTATTGAACAAGATTTATTATCTGTAAGTAATTGGTGTACAGCTAACTTGCTAAGCTTCAACGCCAAAAAATCACAGTTTATTTCATTTTTTAGTAGTGAATTGCCTCCTTTAAATATAGGAGATAATGAAATTCCTCAATCCAATCAGATTGTCTTTCTTGGTTTAAAATTAGATTATAAGCTAAGGTGGTGCGATCAGATAGACTATGTAACTGCAAAATTATCAGCTGGTTGTTACGCTATTAAAAGAACCATTAAACAATTAGGTTACGATGTGGCTAAACAAGTGTATTTTTCTCTTATAGAAGCGTACTTACGATATGGTGCTGCATTCTGGGGTTGCTCGTCAAAAGAACAGATTAATCAAATTTTTATTTTACAAAAAAGATCATTAAGAATCTTGTGTTCTATAAAAAGTAATTTAATATCTTGTAGACCACTTTTTAAAGAGCATAAAATATTAACGTTGCCTTCTTTAATTATCTTAGAAACTGTTTGCCTCATAAAGAAAAACTTTAAATGTAGTTCTTCAGATGTTCTCGTGACTAGATCAAATGACCTTAATTTTCAACTTCCCATCCCTCACACTACTCTTTGCAAGAATTCCCTTATTTACAACGGAAAAAAAATGTTTAATGCTTTACCTGTAAATATAAAGTCTGAAAAAACTTACCGTAAATTTAGAACAAGTGCCAAACATTATTTACAAAATAAATTATTTTATAGTTTAGATGAATTTTTAAATCCTTAATAATTTTTATATTAGCTTTATATTTTATATTTATATGTATGATGTATGTTGTATTGTATTGTATTGTTTTGCAATGCGCTGTATTTTATTGTATTCTATTTTATTGTATTTCTTTATATTGTAAATAATTAGTTTAAGTTAGTTTTAAAATTGATATTGTACAACGTCATGTTTATCAATAAATTCTACTACTACTACTACTACTACTACTACTACTAATACATTTAAATAAACACAATATCCGCGTATTCAGCTGTAATGTAAACATTTAGCATAATTCTGATTAAAAATACCCAAAAATACTTAAAATAGACTACAACTTCTATTAATCAACTCACTCAGAAAAATGTCAATATTTGACAAAAAAAAACAGAATTAGAGCACTCACTCATTTCATTCAAAATTGTAGTAAGACACACTTTTCTTATTTTTTTCATTTTAACATGAATTCTAGTTTCTTAAAGAGCTAAAAAAACGCCGGTTTAATGTCATAATACATAATAATACATAATCAATCAAACACAAAGCACAAAGCACTAGAAAAAATAGAGAAGATTTATAGTAAAAAAATATATAAAAAAAGCAGTCAAATCCACTAGATAGTTTGAACAATACTAGAGTCAGTCAGTCACAAAAATAAAACAGATTCAATACAAACTAATCTTGTTTGAAAAATCAACTTCCATGAAACCTTCACAATTTTTTAATACAGAAAACAAACAAAAACAAGAGCTTGTAAAAGAAAAGCCATGTAACGTTTCGAATTTGAACTACCGTTTATTTTGTTTTTCAAAAGTATAATAACATTTATGGGTTGACAGAAATTTAGTTTTATGTTTGACATTTACAAAATGAGACGTTTTACACTTGAACAATGTTGAGAAATAATGAAAACTTACTTCCAAAGATGTGAGTCTTTTCAAACGGTAGGAAAATTACAAAACAAATTTGATAGAAATGAAGTGCCTTCAACGCAGTTTGTGAAGCAAGATCGCAAAACTAAATCGTTAGTGAATAAAACAACACGTTCATGTCCTCGTCCAGTGCGCTCAGCCAAAAAACTAAAGCTGTTGCTCAGAGTGCGCGGAAACATGTATAAACATCAACTTGTCATCGTTCTTAGGAACTGAACATTTATCGCACTTCTTAGAGGAAATTTTTTGCAAAAAACCTCGGTTTAAAGACCTACAAAGTTCAATTAGTCAATTCGTTTTTAGTTCGTCCAATAGGCTAAATATCGTTTTGCCAAAAGTGAGCATTTTTATCAAAAAATAGTATTTTTCATTTTCACCTTGGAGCCTATATCAGTAAGCAAAATTGTCGCATTTAAGGATCAGAGAATCCACACATGACTGTTGAACAGCCTATGCATCCACAACAAGTGACCGATTGGTGTGGTTTTTAGTCCGGCGGCATTATTGGGTCATGTTTCTTCTAAAATGAGCTAGGAGCCGCCGGTACCGTCAATAGCAACTGTGCCATGCTAAACAAATTTTTGTTTCCAAAAATTAAAAAGTATAAAATGGAAGACATTTGGTTTCAACAGGACGGGTCACTTGGCATACAGCCACCGTAACCATCAGTCTTTTGCGCACTGTTTTAGAAATCAAATAATGCTGATGTCAATTGGCCGCCTAGGAGCTGTGATTTGACCCCGTTGAATTTTTTTTGTGGAGAAACCTTAAGGATAAGTTTTACGCTTACCATCCAGAGACAATTGATGTTTTAAACACAAAATTAAAGTTACCATTCATGCGATTCGAGCTCAAACAAAAATGTACTAAAAAATTGGGTTAATCAGATGGGTTATTGTCAAGCCAGCCGTGGCAGTCATTTGAATGATGTTGTGTTTCATTCTTAAATAAAAATTTCCAATCTTTCTAATAAACTTATAACTATAAAAAAATATGCATTAGTTTTTTATTTATAGTTGATTCAAATTACAAAAGTTAGATGGCCCACCTGTTATAAGCAGTAAAAACATATCAATCAAGTATTCCACCTCTTCAGTCAAACAGTATTAAACCAATAAGTTGAACAGATCCCAAAATATACTAAACCTATTCAGAGCTGGTTTAAAAATCATACATCACAAGCCGCTTAGTATCAATAAAATGAACAATTCCAAAAATTAATAGTATACCAAGGCAAAATAAAATAAACTTCAGAAACTAGACTTTTGAATGTCACAGTCTCTGTGTTAAGGAAAAAACTTTCTACTGCACTAGAGCAGCACTTTAAATAACCTAGACTTTTAAATGACGCAAAAATAATAATAAGAAAAACTTTCTGATTCCCTGTCCTAGAATCAGATAAATATAAAACAACATCAAAAAAGCATTTAATAATAGTGTAAGATATGGTAGCAGAAATTATGTAGATCGGTGTTTTACTGTCATTTTGTAAGTAGGTGCAGGAGAAGGGGTTAAAACAGGAATCATAGCAGGTTTTACCCTGCGGTCTTGAGGGCATTTGAATTTGAATAAAGTGCAATTATTGTCTAGTTTTCTTAATGTAACTGCAACTATGTTTTTGAACATCCTAACAAATCCAATAACGTCAATGATAGCAAATATCAAGGTATTTTATCATCTACACAATACGGTGTTTGTAAGGAAAGATCTACGACAAATGCGATAGTTGCTCTTAAACATTCAAGGGTTTGAAACAGGAATGTATACTGTGTCATCCTTCTTAGACCTAAGTAAGGCATTTGACTGCATTTGTCATAATGTTCTTATACAGAAGTTATATTTCTACAATTTCCATCCCGGTAGTTGTCAGAATCAACCTGAAGACATGTGGCAAAATTAAAAGTCAGCCATCATAGAACCTTGTAAAAAACATCTGAAAGCTGAGAAAAGGAAAAACCAGAAAGATTGGATGACCAACAAAATAATAAGGTTTGTGGAAAAAAGGAGAAACCTAAAGAATTCAAACACGCAAAAGTATAAAAAAGTACAGAAGGAGATCAAATATAAATGTCGACAAGCTAAGGAAGAGTGACTGAAAGAGAAATGTACTGAGATAGAAAATCTGCAGAAACTGCACAACTCTCATAACATGCATAAGAAAATAAAAGAGTTCACTGGAATTGGTCGGAAACAAAGATCATACATTCTTACAAATGAGGAAGAAAACATTGTGCTGGATATTGAAAATCAACTGACACTATGGGAAGATTACGTCAAATCACTTTTCAATGATCAAAGAGAAGAGATAACTATCAACAGTATGAATGACACTGGATCACCTATTTTAAAAGAAGAAGTACAAGCAGCAATAAAATCAGCCAAAGATGGAAAAGCTCCTGGTCCTGACGATCTGCCTGCAGATGTGCTTAAAATGATTGAAGAGCAACATTTAGATGCTATAACCTCCCTATTTGATAAGATCTATGAAACAAGAATAATACCACAAGAATGGCTTCAGTCAACGTTTGTCACAATTCCAAAGAAGCATAATGCCAAAAAATGCAAAGAACACCGTACAATTAGCCTAATGAGCCACACTCTAAAGATCTTTCTCAAAGTCATCCACCGTAGGATTTACAAAAAACTGGAAGAAGGAAAAGGAGATACCTAGTTTGGCTTTAGAAAAGGAGGAACAAGGGAAGCCTTGTTTGCCTACAACGTCTCGATGCAGCGGTGTCTGAATGTCAACCAAAAGGTATACGCCTGTTTTAAAAATTATAATAAAGCATTTGATAAAGTGAGACACAAACAACTAATAGAAGCACTTGAACAAAAAAACCTCAACACAAAAAATATACAAATATTAGTAAAACTGTACCTAAACCAAAGTGCGTTCGTTCGCGTCCAATCCAAACTAACAAAAGCCGTTAAGAACAAGAGAGGAGTCAGACAAGGGTGTGTTCTCTCTCCGCTCCTCTTTAACATCTATTCAGAAGAAATCTTCACCGAGGCCCTCAAAAGAGAGGACGGCGGAATACGTGTTAACGGCACCCAACTGAACAACTTGCGTTACGCTGACGATACAGTACTTCTCGCCGAAAACATGCAAGACCTTCAAAATATGCTAAATAACGTCATCACAGTTAGTCGAGAACATTTGCTGACACTCAATGTTAAAAAGACCAAATACATGATTGTCACCAAAACTGAAGCACCAAATAAACATCTGTATGTGGAAGGCAAAAGGCTGGAAAGAGTCGAGAGGTATAACTATCTAGGTACAAACGTCGACGGCGCCGTGGACTACTGCGCAGAAATAAGAATTCGCATTGAGAAAGCCCGTGCATCCTTTGTAAAGATTAAAAAACTGCTCTGTAGTCGCGACTTGAGCCTAGAACTCAGAACTCGAATGCTCAAATGTTACGTATTCCCAGTCCTTTTATATAGTGTAGAAGCTTGGACCCTCAACGTGTATTGTGAGAGGAAATTAGAAGCCTTTGAGATGTGGTCCTACCGTAGGATGTTGAGAATATCATGGACAGAACATGGTTCTGAGAGGAATGGAGAAAGACAGAGAGATCCTACTGGATAGGAAAATAGAAAACTGCAATATCTCGGCCACACCATGAAAGGTCCGAAATATAAGATTCTCCGACTCATAATCCAAGGAAAAATCGTGGGAAAAAGATCTATCGGAGCAAGAAAAATGTCTTGGCTTAGTAATGTGAGAAAATGGTTTAAGGTCACGTCAGCTGATCTGTATAGGACGGCAGTTTCCAAAATGAAAGTAGTAATGATGATAGCCAACCTACGGAATGGAGACGGCACATGAAGAAGAAGAAGAAGTTGTTGGCTGATTAATTCATATTTACAGAAAAAACAACAGTTAGTCCAAATAAAAAAACGAAAAATCTAACAAAATATTTATAAATTGTGGTGTACTTCAAGGATCAATTCTTGGACCGTTATTATTTTTATTATACATAAACCTCCCGTTAATATCTACAAAAACTAAGTTTTTTCTTTTTGCTGATGACACCACGTTTATAAATAAATCCAAAGATCTTGCAACAGCTGTCAATCTAATGCTAATAAATTAACATTAAAAGCAAACGGTTAATCTTACATTCTCATTAAAAATGTTTAATGATAATGTACTAAAAACTACTTTCTTAAGAATATGCTTGGAAACTAAATTAAAATGGCAGGATCATGGAAATAATATTACATTAAAAATATGTCGGTCTATATTTCTTTTACGACAACTTAAAAATAACCCTGAAAATGATTTACGTACTGTATATTTTGCAATATGTCAATCACATTTGACATACGGTGTTCTCACATGGAGACATTCAGCCATAATGAATCGGCTTTTAAGACTTCAACAAAGTGTATTAAGAGTAATATCAAATTTAGATTATAGAGTATACAGGGTGTCCGGAAAATACGTGTACAACGTTTGACGACAGACTCCTGACGTCAAAATAGGTCGATCTAAGCCGACTTAGTTATATCCAAAATTGTCTCGTTTAGCCGGTAGAGGGCGTCAAAAAAAACAAAAGTATAACAAAGTTGAAAGTATCTATTGTAAGAAACTAAGTAAAACAAAAACATTACTTAAGCAAATGTGTAAAATGACCGCCATCTTGCTGAATACACTTATTAACACTCTTTAAAAAATGATATTGGATCCTATCTAATGTCTCGGGATTATTAAAATGGTTGCCTGCATTTAAAATCCGCTGCAATAAATCATCGCGTGTGTTTACCGGAGTCTTGTAAACTTCTGTTTTAATAGCGCAACACAAAAAGAAGTCACACATATTTAACTCAGGAGAACGTGGTGGCCATTTTTTCTGGTGCATCATTGCCTCTTCCAATCCATCGGTTGGGATATTGATGATGTAAGTATTGCCGAACGGCAACGGAAAAATGGGGCGGGGCACCATCATGCATATACCACATTTCCCTCCGAAATAAAAGGGGCAAATTCTCCAGAAGAATTGGTAATGTGTCTTGCAAAAAATTTAAATAAATATTTCTATCTAACCTGTTTGGAATAACAATGGGACCAATAAGGTAGTGATCAATAATACCTGCCCAAATATTAATTTTAAATTGATGCTGATGATGTGCAACTTTAATGGCATGTGGATTTTCATCGGAATAAATATGTTCGTTGTGCAGATTGGTTACCCCAGATCTTGTAAAGCATGCCTCGTCAGTAAACAAAATTTTTCTACAAAAATTTAGAACAAGGATTCTTTTGTTTCTAATAAATTGACAAAATGTAAGCCGCATGGGGGGATCAGTCGTTAAAAGTTCCTGGACTTTTTGTATGTGGTAAGGATGTAACAACTGTTCTCTTAAAACCTCATTGACAATCGTTTTAGGAACATTTAACTCACGTTCTAAGAGACGGGTACTGGTACTTGGTTCTTCTTCAACTCTTTCCAGAATCATCTCTTCTGTTTCCACAGTTCGAGTTGTTTGCATACGACCCTTGCCTTCAAACTTTTTCTCAAAACTGCCCGTTTCCCGAAGATGACGCTCAATATTGGCAAATGTTTGGTGGTTTGGTATTCGACGGTTAGGAAACCTCTCCATGTAAACCCTAACACTCTGACGCCCATTTCCTTGACAAAACCCGTATACCAGGAGCATGTCAACTTTCTGAGAGTTTGTATAATTTTCCATTTTTAATGGTAAAATAAACTTGTAATTCAAGAATGTTGATCGTATACTTGAGTAAATTTCATAGACTGGTGACAATTTGTCAATAATTGTCAAATTATTAAACGCCATAGCAACAAGGTCACTTAAAAAATTATTGTTACAGGTAATTTCTTTTTAATATTTACAAATTTTTGACGCCCTCTACCGGCTAAACGAGACAATTTTGGATATAACTAAGTCGGCTTAGATCGACCTATTTTGACGTCAGGAGTCTGTCGTCAAACGTTGTACACGTATTTTCCGGACACCCTGTATATATTGTAGAATGGAGTTCATAAGACTGAATATTTTAACCTTGCCATCACTGTATGTATTGGAGTGTTTACTGCATGTTCGAAAGAATATTTCTACGTATCTTGTGCATAACCATATTCACAATCATAATACCAGACAAAACACTAACATCTGTCTGCGCTCTTTACGTCTGGTCAAAGCACAGAATAGAGTAAACTATTATTGTCCTAAAATTTTTAATTTACTACCTGAATCTATAAAATAATTAGACATTAAACGCTTTAAATCATCTGTTAAAAACTATCTTGTTAGTAGAGCATTTTATAATTTAACAAAATGTTTGTCTAATAGTTACTCCATTTTGTAAGAGTGTTAGACGTTAGTGTTGAACTTTACAATATTGTCATCCAAAATTGTTCATTAGTAATTTTATTGTCAAAATGTTTTGTTTTTTTTTTAATTGTTCTGTTTTGTGCTTGTCACCCAAGTTTATTTTTATATATACATTTTAACGTGTTTATAAGGTTTTATATTGTTCACAAATCAAGTTTTGTGATATTTAATTTTAGTTATTTTGTACCATGGCGTGTGTAAAGTATTCTGCTAACACTAACAAACATTATTATTATTATTATTATTATTATTATTATTACTATTATGACTGTCGCATTAATGTCAAGACCAGATTTAAGATTTTAGACTATAATTAGTAGTTCATCTCAAATTGGATTTAGTTGCTATAGCTTTTGATATCGATTAACGCTACTTATATGTCCTTGTAGCCAGTAATATTTATTTACTTATATTAACTTTAATGATAGTTTGTCTAGGTAGATCTTAGTCTTTTGAAGTTGGTCTCACGTTGCTTAAGTTATATGCTACATAAAATAAATTGATTCTATTATTGGACGATGTAAATCAATAGAATACTGACATCATTGTAATATTCTTTTTGGTAAATAAGATCTTGAGCAGTAAGTAGCCAATTATCAATCATCTCAAAATCATGCAATACTAGAGCCACATTACATTTTTAGCTATATATTAAATAAAATATTAAATATGTCAATTGAAGATTCCTTGGACTACAAAAATATTTTGATATTAAAGTTATTTAGTAGGGCTTCTGTCTAATAAACTACAAACGCTAGAAAATTGCCGGGTTTACTTGCCCCGTCCTGTTGGGGTACTACTAGTAGTATTGTTATGGAAAAATATTAAATCCTATCACATCTACAAAAATATTGGTGAACCTTTCTCTCTAGAAAAATATTGAAGTTATATTTAACGAGTAAAAAATTAATAAAGAACTAATTACAAAACGCCACTTTTTAAAAATTAATTGCAAAGAAACGACTTATCGCATCAAATTTCTACAAATTTGAAGACACAGATTGAACTTTCTTCTACAATGTGTAAAAATGTTATTCAATTATATTCAGGCGTTTTCTTTCTGAGTTTGATTCTGTGAACCTTATAATAGCGCAACTATACTCCCCCTTAAGGTAAGATTCCATTAAAATAGCCACAAGTCTGTATGTATTTTCCAATTCTTTTATCGATGCAATAAACATTTTAATATCACCTGTAGTATACAAAAAAAGCTCTAAACATTCTTCCCATTTTATCATCTACATTTTTTAATTTTTTTTAATACTAATTAAAAATAGCTTCTTCTATACACAACGTTGCATGCAGGCTGTGTAATGTATTAAGCAAAAATACATGTATTAATTTTGACAATACATTTAGTTATCCTTCATTATTTTTATTTACATACTGTGATTATTATCACAATTCATTAGATACTTTGCATCAGACACGGAAAACTTATTGAGCTTATAAAATGACAATGTATATCATCTAGATTGCTTAATTTCTCAGGTTTCTTTTATTTATGTATATGTTTATGTTAAATTTATTCAATAGTCGCTACAACAATTTGTGATGATGATTTTGACCATATGATATAATTTTCATACGCCTTCTTTTCATTTTTATTGCATTTGTAGTCAAATATCTATATCAGTTTCAACGCTTACAAATAATTATGAAAGAATTAAATTTTGCTACCCTTATAAAAAGTAAATGACACTTTATATTCATGTATTATGTATTTATTTCTGCTATTGCAGACATTTTCAATTAATTAATTAATATTTGTATTACGCAATACGTATTTTAAATGTGTCGATACCATAAATGTTATTAGTTATTACTAATGTCACATTTGCATTGTATTACAGTACTAATTAAAAGCATTTTTATTACATGCCACATGCTCATGATATTCAATTGAACATTATTAATATTAAATATCATACTCATACTCGTTAGAATTATATTAATGCGTGCCGAAAATCATCAACACATTCGACAGGGACGTACTAAACCGTGAACGATCATCACGCGTTTAGCTGTAAATTGTTTGCCTCGTAAAATCTGCAGTCGTTAAAAATCGTAGAGAAAATAGACAATAAAAACCAAAGCAACAACAACAGCACTTTTTTCTGAGAACAAACTAGTATAACAGTTAATTAGCTAATGATTTCGTACAACATGCATAATTTACTTTTATGAGCGCATTAAAGGGCAAAACTTCAATACTCATGTTTGTCATTTGGGAATCGAAATTATTTTTAGAATAACAGTATTGAAAAAGAAACGCATTAAAATAGCACCCTAAATGGGGAATAGTTTATTTCTGTCTGAATTTATTGAAGTTAATTATATAAAATATTTAATATATTAATGGATTAGTTTAGTAATCAAATTCAATTGGAACCTTTTAGTTAAAGAAACTAGATCTGTAGATATTCCCAACATTTTACCTGGATTACGAGTAGATATTATGATAATGCGACCTATTTCAAGTGATTCTGACACTGTTGGTAAGTTGCCTTCAAACGGCTATGAGAGAGAGCCAAAGCATTGCACCAACACGTAACCCTCCTTTTGTACATTTATAATTTTTATACCTGCACCTTGCATTTAACCCATGAAAAATGCGATGCATTAAAAAGTAAATCTAAACGAAAATCTGATATTGAAATAATTAATCTTAACATTAGAAACAGCAAATGTCAACCGTATCTTTTTTTAAGGGAAGCGATTTCTTTTTCCAACTGTACACACACAATCGTTCGTAATCATCTAAATCGTTTGCACCTTTTACCGATTCAAAAAATAAATTCAAGATTTAAATTTTAGATTAAATAAAATGTAATTAGAATTATTATTCAACTCGTACATGTTTTGTATATTATTCATTCATGTAATTATAAATGCAAACTTAACCGCAATGCATGTAAAATATTAATTAAATCATAAATTAATTTATTATTATGGAGGTAATGTTCTTAGTAAAATGGTTGGCACGAATAGTTAAACATAATAAAAGAACGGTTAAAATGGGGGTTTGTTGTGTATGTCAAACGTCTACTTTGTCATATTATAATTTAGATAGGAGAAGAGATTATTTGTATAACTTTGTATTAATTGCTGCCACAAAATAGGTCATATATAATATTATAAAATTGTATTACTAAAAAAATTTAATCAATGATACACTAGGATAATTCCACTGAAATTCGGACAATCGTCCCCACATCAATATCTCCGATTTTGCTCAAATTTTGTACACATGCTTGGGGTACCAAAATATGTCGATTCCTAACATTTTAGATATTTAGGTGCAATACAGTGTAAATGGCAGCCATTTTAATTTTTTAGGAATATTTTGTTATTTTTCAGTTTTTGCGCTGTAAATAAGCAAAAAATAGTCAAAATTCGTATTGGAAAAGATGTATTTTATAGGAAATTTTCCGTAGAACACAATCCAGCTCTTAATTTTCCAAAATGTTTTGCGGAAAATTGGAAAAATACTATATTATGAAAAATTCGATTTCTTCGATTCCGCTATACCTGAAGACTTCAAATTTGAATATGATACTCCTGAAACATAAAACTTTTGATAGCAAAAATTAAAAACTGGATTCGCTTACCCTAGGGTAAAATATAATACATAATTGCTAAAAATGGATTACTTTTAAAAGATTTTCCTCGGATTTTCCGTAATTTTACTAAATTTCCGGCTTTTTTGAAAAAAAATTAAAAAAAGGACATAAAGAAAAAAATAATTATTTTTTATAAAAAAAAAATTTCAAAAAAATATAGTAGTATATATATATTACTTTTTCGAAAATTATGATAAAAAGTAATTATTTTTTGATCTTTCATAATTTTACATAAAAAGGCCAAAAAAAAATTGAATTAGAGTAATCGAAAGAAAATTTCACGTAGAAAGCGATTTTTATGTCCGTTTTTTTAAATTATTAAAAAAAAAACAGAAAATTAAAGAAAATCTCTTAAAAGTAACCCATTTTTAGCAATCATGTATTATATTTTACCCTAGAACAAGCAAATCCAGTTTTTTTTTTGCGATCAAAAATACTATGTTTCATATATTTTTTATTTCAAGTCTCCAGGTCTAGCGGAATCAAAAATATCAAATTTTTAATAAAATGGCAATTTTCTCATTTTCCGCGGAAAATTTTGGAAAACCAAGGGCGGGATCGTATTCTACGGAAAATTTCCTATAAGATACATATTTTCCAATATAAATTTTGACTATTTCTTGCAAAAACTGAGAAAACCTAAATATTTCTAAAAATTAAAATGGCCGCCATTTACACTCTATTGCACCTAGAGATCTAAAATTTTAGGAATCAACATATTTTGGTCCCCCAAACATGTGTACAAAATTTGAGCAAAACCGGAGATATCGATGTGGGGACGATTGCCCGAATTTCAGTGGAATTGCCCACTAAATAAATTACATATTTTTTTTAGTTTGATTAGTAAGGAGATCTGAAATACTCCTACAAAAACTTTTAAAAAAATTGAATATGATATTCCTGAAACATAGTACTTTTAATCGCAAAATAAAAAAACTGGATTTGCATGCCCAGGGTATATAACACATTTCTTTTAAGGGATTTTCCTCGGATTTTCCGTAATTTTACTAATTTTTCGGCTTTTTTTAAGAGAATTTAAAAAAACGGACATAAAGATTGCGTTCTACAAAAAAATTCTTTTCGATTACACCAACTCAATTTTTTTTTATGTTTTTTGCGAGATTGTGAAATTCCAAGAAATAATTATTTTTTATCATAATTTTTTTCGAAAAAGTATTATATACACTGCCAAGCATAAAATTAGGGTCACTTTGTAATTTGTTTTTTTTTTTAGAAATTTTTAGTTTTTTTTTGGTTGTAACGGTTTACTAACTGATTGCTTGATTAAAAAAAAATTTGTTGTTCAAAGTTTATTGAAAGTATTGAAAACAAAGAATTTCAATTTGATGTCAAGTTTATTTTCATATGCTTTTGTTGAAACAAACAAGCATAGTTTTTGTTTCTGTGATAATATCTATCTGTTGCAAATTGTTTGCATATATCCTGTTGTTGCTGCACAAACTGTGGCGGCTTTAGAAGATGGCCCTTGTTAGCGCAAATATTCGAAAAACGTTGATGTAAGTCTCTCGAGTGTGCAACGAGTATAGCGGTACAAAGAGACTAATCTGCTCACTCAAAGACCTGGTTCAGGGCAAAACAACACTACAACAGCTGAAGATGACCGCTATCTCTGCTTTGAGAAACCGAACGGTCACGGCAGTTTCCCTTCGAAATCATCTGCAAGAAGTGAGATATTTAAACATAAGTGAGTAGACAGTTAGGAAGCGACTTCATGGTGCTGGATTATCTTCTCGAACTAGAGCTACTGAATGAACAGCCGCTTTCCCGTGAACACCGGATTGCGAGGTTGATTTTTGCACAAAAACACTTGGCTTGGACAATAGCGGATTGGAGTCGCGTATTGTTTTCCGATGAATCGCGATTCTGTAACATTTATGCATGATAACGCTCGGCCCCACACTGCTCGGATAGTTACTGAGTATCTTAACAAATGTCAAACCACGCAGTTTGTTTGGCCTTCTCGCAGTCCAGATTTAAATCCAATTGAGTAGGTTTGCGATAAAACGTTTACGGAGACATTTGCCGGCCCCCAGAAATTCTAAAGAGCTTCGCAACATACTGGTGCAGAAATGGGACAATCTTCGCAGAATGTGATCGAAAATCTGATCCAGACCATGCCTCGTCGTTTGCAAGCTGTTATCACTGCCAGAGGAAGGAATACTCGCTACTCAAGTCCTTAAACTTTCTTTTGTTTCAACAAAAGCATATGGAAGTAAACTTGTTCATTTCTATTACTTAGCATATCAAATTGAAATTGTTTATTTTCATTACTTTCAATAAACTTTAAACAGCAAAAACTTTTTTTTAATTCAAGCAATCAGTTAGTATACTGTTACAACCAAAAACACGTAAAAACTAGGGATTTCTAAAAAAAATTGAAAATAGTTTTTAAATATTGTATGTTTTTTGTCTAACACCCTGTATATATACACCATAGTTATTCGAAAAAACAAAAAATGATTTCTTAGGCTTTCATAATTTCAAAAAAAAATTTAAAAAAAAAATACTGAATTAGTGTAATCAAAAAGAAATTTCTTGTAGAACGCAATCTTCATGTCTTTTTTTTAAATTATTCTAAAAAAAACAGAAAATTATTAAAATTACGGAAAATCCAAAGAAAATCTCAATAAGTAACTCCTATTTAGCAATTATGTGTTATATTTTACTCTAGGGCAAGCAAATTCAGCTTTTTCTAATCAAAAGTACTATGTTTCAGGAGTATCATATTCAAATTTCAAGTCTCCAGGTGAAGCTGAATCAAAAATATCAAACTTTCAATAAAATGGTATTTTATCCATTTTTCGCAAAAAATTTTGGAGAACTAAGGACCGGATCGTGTTCTACGTAACCTTTCCTATAAGAAACACCTTTTTGAATATAGTTTTTTACTATTTTTTGCTTATTTACAGCACAAAAACTGAAAAAAGACAAGATATTCCTAAAAGATTAAAATGGCCGCATTTACACTGTATTGCACCTAAAGATCTAACATTTTAGATATCGACATATTTTGATACCCCAAACATGTGTACAAAATTTGAGCAAAATCGGAGATGTCGATGTGAGGACGTTTGCCCGAACTATCATAAAATTACCCTAAACCTTGTTTGATTTTTAACATTCCACTTATCTTCTTTTTCTATCTTTTTTTATTAAATTATCAATCTATTTCTAAAAATTATGCTTTATTTTCCACATTTGAATAAGATTATATAGTGCAGAAACTTGGACGCTAAAAGTAATACACAAAACAAAAGCATCCTTTATCCACAACAAAATCAAATCTCAAGTTTATTTAATACGTTAAACATACCATTGATAGATAAATTTTGAAAAAAAAAATCAAAAGTTCAAGACCAAGAAGTCAATCCCTAAAAAGATAGCCAAACTACACAACAAAGTCGACCATCAACAAGTCTAGCAAAGACACATAAACTAATGGCGACATAATGCATAAAGTATCACTTTCAAAGTACTGATCACAATTTCTCTATCAAAAAGAAACTAAAAACAAAACTCTTATACAGTTAGGTTAGGTATAAGACTTAATAAAATTCAATAAAAATTTCTGTAATACAATCACATAATATTTGGACATATTAAAACATTTTAACAACGCTGTAATAGCAATTAAAGACCAAGCAAAAATATAATAAATGAATATAGAGCTTCAAGCGTTCCAATTCTACATCAAAATCAAAACTGTGTGTCGTTCAATGAACCTTTACATCCCCGATATAAAAAGCCATAGGTTAGACTAATTTGACAATAGATATTAGTTTGTCATAGCAAGTATTTTCTTAGTAATATGATAGTAAGCAATTTCAAATCAAATTTAAAAATAAAAGCAAGACGCTTGTAAAGGTTATCTTAACAAAAGCAACAAAAACCAAATATAAAACTTTAATTATTAAAAATAAATCGGTAATTATCACAACATTGCATTATTAATATTAAAAATCATTTCAAAAATGGAGATGTTTGACTCCGACAATTTAAAAATTGAATTAAAAATGTTCCAAGTGTATTAACTAAGAAAAATTTGAGAAGACTGGACCAATAATAAGTGATGTTCAACAGAAAACATCACTGCTATTTGCCAGAATGCGGCATCGTGCTCAAGAATTGAACATTTAATAAAACCCTATAAGATCCATTTTCATGTTGATGACTTTGTGAACAAATGTGTAATATGGTGTAGATGTTTTCTTTAAAAACGCTGCAAAAAATGCACAAACAGTCAATGGCAAATCAAGAAATATTAACACAGTTTTTTGCTGATCCCGCTAGATCGTGTAAATTGGATTCTGGACTTCTTTCTCTAAATTTTTTTTTTAAATCAAACGTTTATGTCAACATAACTACGACCACCCATACCTTGATCACTAAAATTCATCCACAGTTACGCCAAACCGTGAAAAGAACGCAAATGTGTCAGCAAAAAAAACATAATTCCCACACGTCTACGTTATGATTAAATACAAATTAGTACCAATAACCTTAGGTTAGTTTCGACAAACTACGTGCGCCATAAGTATTCCTAATACTTTAACGTAAAGATGTCTTTCATCTTGAATTATTCTTGTATAGATTTTTGATTTTTATCTGCTTTTTTGATTCAATATGACATCAATATACTTATTTGCAGCAAATTTGCTTACTGTAAAACTACTAATTAAACTGCTATCATGCAAAATAGAAAACTGAAATGGATTTTGGCAAAACAAATCCAGCATTGACTTAATATTCTCTTTACGCTAAATAGAAATTAAAACTAAGAAATACAACAAAACGGCATTTGTGTGCTTTATTGACCTCACACAGGCCTCCAACAGAGTTAGTCTAAGAAATGTACTAAAACTACCAAAGAAAAAAAATGTAGACTGCAAAATAATAAATAAACTCAACAAAAAATTTCAACAAAAATAAAAAAAGGTGCAAAATGACACAAAAAAACCGCAATAGCTGAAGAAATTAGAAAAAAATACAGTTTCAGCCCAAGCCTATTCAATCTGATCATAAACAAAATAATAAACAAAGTCAAATCAGCTGGCAAGGGTTACAGAATAGAAAACAAAGTAATCAAAATTATGTGCTATGCAGATTCAACATGGCAATCTCATTAGCAAAAACGACATCATTAACCATCGCAAAGGCAATATAAATTAGCTGTATACAACCACATCGTCAAATAAGTCATGAATTTCAATTACCTCGAAAAACAACCAAACCAGCAATGATCTCTATATACTTAAGAGATGTGACATTCAGAAACAAATATATAAACATCAGAGCAAAAACAAAAATACACAAAATGTGCATCTTGCCCATAATACCATACGCAAGCCTGCAAACCAAGAGTTGCATAGACAAAACGACTGCTAAGAACAACTGAGATAAAAAACTTGAAAACAATCACTGGAAACACAGTATATGGCAGAAGAAATACGTATGAAAACAATGCAGATTCCAAAACGTGCTATTGCTAAATATAAGCCTCTTCTAAATCCTTCCATTCTTTCCTGAGCTCTTCTTATCCATTGTTTTTCGGAAACTTTCCTGATGTCGTCCTCCCATCGCATTTGTGGTTTATTTCTCCCTCGCTGTGTTCTTCGTGGTCTCCAATGCATTATTTTGTTTGTCCATCTTTCTGAATCTTGCTTAGCAACGTGCCCAGCTCACCTCCATTTCTGATCCGCAATACGCTACATGATGTCCGTAATTTTTGTTCTTTCTCGAATTTCTGAATTCCTAATTCAATTTCTAAGTGATATTCCCAGAATGGTCCTTTCCATAGATCTTTGTGTTATTTGTAACTTGTGAACGGTTTTCTTTGTGATAGCCATTGGTTTCCAGTCCATAGGCGCATACAGGTAGTATATAAGTGTATATACTTTCCTTTTTAAACTCATAAGAATGTTTTTATCATTGAGTATATAGCTTAACTAACCAAATGCGGCCCACGCTTGTTGCATCCGATGTGTTACTTCTGGTTTTCTTTACCAAGTTTAATTGTATGGCCAAGATAAATGTAGCTTATAACATTTTCTATTTTTGTATTATCTATGGTGAAGTTATGTGTGACGTTGCTAATAATTTTAGTCTTATTTAGATTCATTTTTAGACATACTTGTCGTAATTTTTCCTCAAGCTCCTTCAGCACGGTGTTTACTTCTTCGATGTTGTAACTTATTAGTACTATGTTATTTGCAAATCTTAAATAGTTTATAAATTCGACATCTATCTTGAACCCTATGTTGTTTCATTGCAGAGATTCAAATATATTTTCAAGAGCCAGAGTAAAGAGTTTTAGCGACAATATATCCCCTTGCCTGACTCTTCTTTTTCTTCTTGGTCCAACGTCTTGACAGACGTGTGGTGGCATAATGTATGTCTTATTCTTGTCCTATTCATCATCCAGAGCATCTATTACTCTTCTTACGGTACGCCATCTTCCTCTTCATCGCCTGCCATCTAGTTTACCCTGCACGATCAGCTTCTCCATATTATTTCCTCTTATAATATGCCCAAAAAAAATTACAATTTAACTATAGACAATGCTGGAAAGCTATTGCTTAGGCTTGATCTCGTTAAGCACTGATATGTTTGTCTCCTCTGCCTAAGTGTATTTTCCTTGTGGTGAGTTCTTCATCTATTTTGATATGAAAAGTGGAGTTTTGGTATATGTTTCTGATGATCTTGGAATACCAAGAATCGATTCTAGCATCGTCCATTGCAGAAAAAAGAGCCTAGGTTTCGATGCTGTCAAAGACTTTGTGGTAATCTATGAATGCCAGATGTAATAGTGCATTATATTCTGTTGCCTTTTCTATAATTGATCGCAGAGTTTGTAGGTGATCCAGAGTTCCAAAACCCTTTCAAAAGTCCGCACGTTTAACTGGCAGGTACAGGTACAGGTACAGGTCTAATTTATTGGTAAGCCTGTTGGTCATAATTTTTGCAAAGATTTTGTATAAAACTGATAAGAGACTTATAGGTCAATAGGTTTCCGTTTTCCATGTTAATGGTGTCTCCTTTCTTGTGTATCTGTATCACTTCCGCGTTTCTCCAAGCTCCTCCGATAGGCATTTGTTTAGTAGTATCACAAGTGCTTTTTTGAGAATGCTTCCCCCTAGTTTTATTATTTCGGCTGTTGTTTGGTTTTCGTTTTCATTCTGCTAAGTGCGTATCTAACTTCAGAAAATGTGATATCTGGTATATCTTCTAAGCCCACGTTCAGAATGGTTCTGACTATAATGTTTTAGTTGATCATCGTCAAAGTGTAGAGTTCCTCATCAAATTTGGTAATAGCTAACGCAATTTCTATTTTATCTGACACCATATTTTCTTGTTGGTCCAGTATTTTAATGATTTTCTGTTTTTCCGCTGATAATATTTAATTTTAGGATTTGCATGCTTTTGTTGGATGCATAATTTGTGCTTATTTTAAGAACTAGGTAAACTGACCTTTCTGATATTGCGTAATATTTTTTTTAGAAGGTTTTGGCATTAAAACGCCTGCGGGTTGGCGAGTTTGAGAATTCATCATCATCATCATCATTCCTCAGCCGTTTCTTGTCCACTGCTAAACATAAGCCTCTTCTAAGTGTTTGAACTGGTTTCTGTCTTGAGCGGTGTTGATCCAGTTTCCCGCTATCCGTTTCACGTTGTCGCTCCATCTAGTGGGTGGTCTTCCTCTGCTTCTCTTATCTTCTCTAGGTCGCCACTCTAGAATTCGTTTTGTCCATCGGTTGTCTTTAGTGCGAGCTATGTGTCCAGCCCATCTCCATTTGGTTTTTGTGATACGCTCAATAATGTCTGTAACTTGTGTTCTGTGTCTAATAGTTGAGTTTAGCACTCTGTCTCTTTTAGTGATTTCCAGTATAGCTCTTTCCATTGCTCTTTGCGCTACTTGAAGTTTGTTTATTGAGCGCTTCGTTAGGGTCAGAGTTTCCGCCCCGTATGTCATTACTGGGAGCACACACTGGTCGTACACTTTCCGTTTCAGGCATATAGGAAGTTCTCCTTTCAGGGTGTCTCTTAGTTTCCCAAAGGCTGCCCAGCCCAGCCCTATACGTCGAGAGATTTCGGTTGTCTGGTTGTCTCTGCCGATTTGTATTTCATGGCCAAGGTATTTGTATTTGTGGGTTTAATCTATTTCTCCTTCGTCAGTCCCTAGGTTTGCACTGGCTACCAGGTTTGTCATAAATTGTGTTTTGTGGTAGTTAATATTCAGTCCCACTTTTGCTGCCGCTTGCTTTAGGTTTTCAAGCATTTTTTGTGCGTCCCCTAGATTGTTGGTTATTATGACGATATCGTCGGCAAAACGTAGGTGATGTAGGTGTTCACCGTCTATGTTTATACCCTTATTCTGCCAGTTCAGTGTTTTGAATATATATTCTAGCACCGCTGTAAAGAGTTTGGGGGATATAGTATCACCTTGTCTTATTCCTCTCCATATTTTGTATTTTTTGTTTAGTGCAGTTTTAGGCTTGCCGTGGCATTCTTATATATAGTGTGTAGAAGTTCTGTATATCTGTGGTCTACTCGGCATTGGTTGAGTGCGTTTAGTATACGTGGCAGTTCTACTGTGTCGAACGCTTTTTTAAAGTCGATGAATACTAGAACGAGTGGTTTATTATATTCTATTGATTTCTCTATTAGGATCTTTATTGTTTGTAAGTGGTCGTTTGTGCCGTATCCTTTTCGAAAACCGGCTTGCTCACGGGGTTGGTATGTGTCCAGTTTAATTTCTTGGCGCTTTGTGATTATTTTAGAAAAGAGCTTGTATAGGTGAGAGAGTAGGCTTATGGGTCTATAAATTTCTAAGTTTGTTATGTCACCTTTCTTGTGTATGAGTATTGTAACCGCATTATTCCATCTCTTGGGAACCGTGCCTTTTTCAAGACATAGGTTTAACAGAGCAGCGATATCTTTAATGAGTCTATCTCCTCCACTTTTCACCGCTTCAATAACTATTTGGTCTTCGCCAGGGGATTTGCTTCCTTTCATTTCTTTGAGAGAGTTTCTCACCTCTTCTATTGTGATGTTTGGCATGTCTTCAGAGCCAACGTTTGTTATCCAGGCACTTTCCTTCCTGTTTGTCTTGCCTTTGGTGTCTTGTTGTTGGTGCTTGTTATTTGACTTTTATACAGTTTTTTGTAGAATTTTTCCACTACATTGAGGAGACTTTCTTTGTTTGTCTTTTCCTTTCCTGTTTCATCTTTGAGCTTAAATATTTCCATTTTCCCTTAGGCCAGTTTTCTTCTCATGACTTTCATGCTCGATTGTTTGTTTAATTATTTCTGTATTGTATCTTCCTAAGTCTTTGCGTGCTTCTTTGGAGATTGTTTTGTTCAGCTTTCTTATTTCGTCTAGATTATTCGGGTTTTGCCTTGTCGATCTTCTTTGGCTCATGAGTTGTTTGGTTGCATCACTAAATTTTTCGTCGTTTCGTCTTCGGCTACTACAATGACGTTTCTGTGCTGTTAAAATTGCTTCTGTGATGTTGTTATTCAAGGTTTCGACATCTGTTTGTTGTGTGTGACGAAAGGCAGTGAAGATTGAGTCTTCAAATTCTTTAGGGTTGTCCGGAGGGGCCCATCGTATTTTTTTTTTGTGGGCAAACCAATCTTCTTCTTTCGGTTTTTAGGTTTATTTTGATCGTACTTCTTACTGCTCGGTGGTCGCTTCCTATTCCAAACTTGTTTAGTACTGTGACATCCGTGATGTTTCGCTTATTCCCTGTTATTTATTATTATCCACGTCCATCTTCTTTGCGGTTTCTTTTTGAAATAGGTGTTCATGAGGTGCAGGTTGTGGTGGTGTAAGAAATCTAGCAGCATTTGTCCTCTTTCGTTTCTGCCTTCCGAGCCGTGGTTTGAAATCTCCCATTATGAAAGTGTAGTGGCACTTTGTTTCTTGGGTAGCCGTTTCAATGTCTTCGTATAAAGTTTCGATCTCTTCGTCGGTGTGATCGGATGTGGGGGCGTATACTTGTATAATTTTCATTTTATAGCGGTCATTTAAGGATATTATTAGGTATGCTACACGTTCTGATATGCTTTTTATGCTGACAATATTTTGTGAGTGTTTCTTGTGAATGAGGAATCCAATGCCGCCGTTTGAGTTTTCGGTGTTGCCTTTGTGGTATAAAGTATTGCCAGAGTTTAGGGTAATTAGTTTCTCTTCAAGTCTCCTTACTTCGCATAGTCCTATGACGTCCCATTTTATCTTGGTTAGTTCTTCTTCCAGTTCTATTATTTTTTCCGTTGTGCGCAACGATCTTACGTTGTACGTTAGTAATCTGTATGAATTACATTTCCTTAATTCCCGTTTTGTTGTATCGTGGTTATCCCGCCACTATTCGGTCGCCAGAGCCTCTTTAGTTCTCTAGCAGGGTGCACCAGATGACTAGTCATCACACGTGCAAATGAGGATGACTTTTCGATCGACTTCCACAGTAAACACAAGTTTAGATAATATAAGTTTATTACACGTATATATGGTGTAATAAGCGTATATGGTATATGTGTATTCGTATAATATACATTTCTTGTACACGTAAGATATGTATATCTGTATATTATACGTTAATATTTTCCTTTTTTTCTACCGTTGATTAATATACGTATATTATCCATTAGAATATATCTATAAATAACCTGCATAATATATCTACGTATATTTAACGTTTATTATTTCTGGGTTTAGTTTGCCGATCAATGTTGTCTTGGATAATCGTACGTCCGAGGCTACCCGAGCGCGTGAATATAGTTTGCAAAGTGTATGTTGAAATGCATGATTCATCTTTTTTTTTAATTTTTTATCAACCATAATGTGCACTTGCTATTAGTTGCAATATCCGATACAGTTTTAAGTTGTTTGTTGTTACACAACAGTGCTGAAGTGTTGTATAATTGAACTGGAAGCGCAGGTTTAGGAGTACTAATATGAAATACCTAATTTGTGCTGAAAATATGCAATGACATTTTTGGTTCAAATAACTTGTTTTTATAGCCATTACAGTAACATTAATATCAATTCATCGATTTATTTTTATTTTTTTAATTTAAATTTAATATTATTAATTGCTATTGTTATATATGGGCAATTCCATTTTAAACGGACCAGAGCTAGGGGGGGGGGGAAACTTGCTTATGTATTTTTTTTAGTTTCTATAACTTATTAGTAGTCTTTTGATCCATATATGAGAGTATGAAATTTATAAAAAAAAATTCTACGATTTTTTTAAGTTTTCTTGACGTTTTTTAACTTAATCACATTTTAAACAAAAAACCGCAGTTTTAACTCAAAAAAATAAATTTACGAATGAAATCAATCAGAAATTTTCCGTCGAATCCAAATCTGGCGCCATTTCAAGTTTATACCCTGTCTATAAGCCGCAAAAGCCATAAAACCATGTTTTTGTTCTTAGTGGGCTGTGCAAAAAGGAGCATTTTTTAAATTTTTTTTAACCGCCATAGTTGACGTATTTTGATGTAAATTAATTGAAAAATATAAATTTGTTCTGTGTATTTGGGTTTTAAGCGTCTAAAACTCAAAAAATCTGCAAAGTAGGCCTATTCTTGAACATAAACTCATACAAATGCACGTTTAGCCGCGCTCAGAGGAACAATACACCAAATATTATTAAAAATTTGAATTCTGGGGACAATTTTACATAGAAAATTGTCAGTGTTGTACTCATCGTCTATAGAAAAGTCCATCTAGAAAAAAATGTTTACAACATTTTTATGCAAAAAATGCGTTAAAAATTAATTTATTTTTTTTATTTACAAAAAATATTATAAACACACTAGGGTGTGGTTTAAAACTTTTTTTTTGGAAATTTTAACAAGCGACAGGCAGATATATGTTTGAATGCCAAAAATAATAATATTTTTAAATTTTTGCGCCGATAAATTGAGTTTAAATTTGTGCCGCAGGCGCAAAAACTATGAAACAAAGAGTAAAATGGCCAAAAATTGGTTCAAGCGACAAAAAATGTCTTTGTTAAACTTCTGAAATAAAAAATTAAATCCAAATAATCTTTAAAGAAAATTAAAAAAAAAAAAAATTTAAGTAAATTTTGAACAAATTTTTTTTTCTAGACGGATTTTTTGTTGCCAGATAAGCACGACACTGACTACTTTCTATGTAGAAACTATAAACTAAATTTTTTAATAATATTTGGTGTATAGTTTCTCTGAAAACTGTTAAATATGCATTTGTAAAAGTTTATGTTGAAAAATAGGCTTATTTTTGCAGTTTTTTTGAGTTTTAGACGCTTAAAACCCAAATACACAGAACAAATTTATATTTTCTAATTAATTTACATCAAAACACGTCAACTTTAGCGGTTAAATTTTTTTTAAAAAATGCTTCTTTTTGCCCAGCCCACTAAGAACAAAAACATAGTTTTATGGCATTTGCGGCTTATAGACAGGGTATAAATGGCGCCAGATTTGGGTTCTACGAAAAATTTTTGATTGATTTCATTAGTAAAGTTATTTTTTTGAGTTAAAATTGCGGTTTTTAAACAAAAAATGCGATTAAGTCAAAAAGCGTCAAAAATACTTAAAAATATTGTAGATTTTTTTTATGGGTTTTATACCCTCATATACCAATCAAAGGACTACTAATAAGTTATAGAAACTAAAATGGTTTGAAATGGAATTGCCCATATAGTATTATAAATACAAATAGCAAACTAGTCAAGTTATTTAAAATAAAGATTACCATATGTGTGTCATATGAAGTTGTGGAAATACACACAGTATATTTTTCAGATGTCACCAAAAGACTGTTGAAAAATCAAAATTAATCTTTAATTTAATTGTAATGTTCGTTAATATCTATGTTAAATATTATAATGTTTTATTTATTTAGATGTAATACTTTGTATTTTATGTTAAAATGATAAACATATTTTATATTATTATATATCCGAGAAAGTAGGTAGTACGGCAGAGAGGGCATGTACAAATACCAGCGTTAACAAAAGTTAAGCAACGTCAGCTTCGGTCACGACTTGGATGGGTGACCCAATTCTTTCCAATATGAGTCCGTTATCTCGTATAGGCATCCAAACATACACATGTCTACTCGCCGGATAAAGTTTAACCTATAATACACGTGTATTTCAATTGAAAAAATGTATAATTATATTAATTATATTTAAACGCATTTTTTACGTTGATAATACGTGTAAATTTCACGTTTAAAATACATATAACCTATACGTATATTACACACTAAATATACGAGATATATCCGTTTAGTCGCCGGACATTTTTCCGAATAATATACTTAACAAATAAACAAATATTACACTTAGGTGTAATACCAAAAATAAACGTATCTTAAACGTAACTGTGTTTACTGGGTTGGTGTTAAGCGCGTCCAAAATAAAAATACAAAGCAATAAAGCAAATAAATAAACAAAACCTGGTCATAGATAAAAAAAAATACAGAAAGAAGAAGATGCAGCTTTGTTGATGTTTATGCATACTAATCGCTAACTGGTTTCGTTCCAACTATCTAATTTAGATTTTGAAGTTTTGCAAGAAATTAGCCCATATTGAATAAGATAATAAGGTTTAACTTAACTCAGTCACCAATCATGATCAGAATATTAATAAAGTTTAAAATATGACCAATTAGATTAGTTATTTATTTTAAGATTTATAGATAATTTAATATTACAATTTTATGAGAATCATAATTTGTTCATAATTTACAATCTTATTAACTACCAACCACCGTGAAAAGAAATTTATGATTCCTATAAAATTTCTAACAACTGGAATGTAATTTTATATTAATTTTTGCAATTATATGCCACTTATATTCAGCACATGCCAATTAGCCTGAGGGCAGAAAGAAATTTATCTATCCAGACGTTCAATAAGTGATGAAGCAACAGCTTATTATACTGATCCCTTTTCACAAAAACATCATATTAATGTCAATCCGAGCTGCTATTGACTAGAGATCTAAAACATTTATTCAAAACTACATATTATCCATAAAGAATTCCTATTTTATATTCCATTTAGTTATTTTTATATAATTACACTGTATTTATTATAAATGTAAAAAAAAAATAACACAAAACCCGTCTGATTTAACAAATGACACCCTGAACGAAGAATTAATCTTTCTTGTACTATATAGTAAAAACATACATTAAAAATTATCAGATTTGTATATAATATAAATTACCAATACATTAAGGCAAGGCCCTAAACCTCATTTATTTGAAAAATGCCAATTTATTATCCTCAAAAAATATACCACACTACTGTCAGATAGAACAAAAATCTTTTTACATTTAACGCATTAAAAACATCTTTCATTGGGCCTACCCGAATAATAAATTACGTATTTCAATTCAATTTCAGGTAAAAAAATTAAAGCATAGGCGGGGATTTGATTTTTTCTCTTAAACATTAGTAAATAATTAATCCAACAAAGAAATCAGTCTTTACTAAAAATATTATAATTATTTTAAATTCCTAACACAACTAACATATTATTTAAATAATTAGCTAGTGGATTTATTTGCGAAAAGAAAAAATAACAATATAAAGCGTATGTTTAATATAAAACAGACTATTATAATAATTAGTATTGTTAGAACTTTATAGTTGATACAATGATCTATTAAACTAGTACCTGGGAGCCGCCACTAATTAAATATAATTAAAGTCCTGGTGCTAGGTGGTCTTTTATTAATTCTTATATTTTTGATGATTTATAGCCGGTGCGAGGGAATAAATTTGCATTATTACACACGGTCCTGTATTAATATAAATATGTGAAATTTTTGAATGCTTATTAATATGTTTATTATCATTTCTATGTAGATACACGCATCAGTGCGTTAATTATGAATAAGGAATTATTGTTTCCATTTTTCAAGCGTACTAAACGTGTGGAAAGCCTATTTAATTTCATCCTCTTTTTTTGGGTTTAATTACTTGAAATAATTACAACGGGCAGTACCTTGTTCTTCCTTTCAGCTATGTAATTTTTACACCGGTAATTGTTTGTAATTATTATTCGGTTTGAAATTAATTATTTATGAATTGCAACAACGTTTGTATATACACGTCAGGTAATGTAATATAATTATATTTGATAATTGGACTTTTTAAACTTTCATGAAATGTCAAAATCATTAGTCGCTTCCAGCTAATTTACTTAAATACAATTAAAACTGACGCACGCTTATTATTGCAATATAATAGTTTTTGGTTTATAGTAGAATCTGCTGCAAATTACAAAGTCGTAACGAGATTTTGCTGCATGCAATGCTCAGCACATAATATCACGCATGCAAATTACAAAAGTAATAATCGCATTTCAAAAACATGATACATACATTTTAAGGCACTTGGACACATTCATACAAACATTTGGGGAAATTTGGCTCTAATAGTATTTTTATAATGTAAAAAAGGTAATCAGAATTATTGCAAACTAATAAAGTGTGCATCCAACGTAAGTTCTGATCTTTTATTATATTAAAGTCTAAGGATTTATAGTTACGCATAATATATATTTTATACATAAATGCAATCAAAGGTAATCATAAATAAGAACTAAAATATTTGTAGTTAAACAATATTTCTAAAATCATGCATTAAGTCAGAGAAGTTTAAAGTCAAGACTAATAATTAATTAAAACCTAAATTGCAAAATGTATTTAAAATGTATGTAAGTAATAGTAACTGACATTTTAGCTTGATCAAACATGTCATTTATTTCATGTTTAGTATTTTTAGGTAATATTACTTAATTTTGTATGCATTGTTAGAACACAACACATTTTTTTAATAAATAATGTAAACGGTTTACATACCAAAATATATTAACAATCTATGACTTAAATCATGCGATTCAATTACGGTTTAGCATTACCATGGCTCTAAAGTAACGCCTTTGGGTCTTCAGTCCAATGAAGAAAACCCCCTAGCTGCAACCTCCCCGTAGTTGAGTATAGCAACACCTAAATGATAGCTAATGGAGAGGGGAAAAAATAGACACTTTCTTGACCAGCAAATAAAAAACCCAAAGACTGGTAAACCATGGCAACGGGAAACCAAGTACTACTCAGGAAAAAATAAAGCTCAACATTGATATAAAGTGACCTGAAAAACCTAAAAAAATATCAAGCAGATTGTTCTAAATGTTGTGAACTATTAAACAGAATCATAGTGATACAACTTAGATCTGATGCAGGTAGAATAAAAATCATTCAAGTATATGCATCTACAGCAAATAAAACGAAAAAATAAAAGTATTTTACAGCAAATAAAACAAAATTATAAAAATAGTTAAAAACTCAGACAATTACTCTAGAGGACTTTAACGCAAAAGTTGGAGAATAAGTGATCTTATATGCTCTGAAAAAAAGAAAGAAAAAATAAAAAAATTCATAGACTAAAAACATAATAATTGCAATACACATTTTTAAATCAACCAAAACAAAGACTATACACTTGAAAAAAAACAAAATAATACAAAACCAAATACATTAGAAGAAGAAGTAAGTCATGAGATTAAAAATTAAAAAGATAGAAAGACGATGGATCCAGATAAGATTCCAGTAAACCTCCTCAAACTAATTTATGAAGACAAACTCATCATGCTGTCAGATCTACATAATACCATTTATAAGACCGGAATCATACCTCGAGAATGACTTAAATCAACTTTCATTCCGATACCAAAAAAGCATAACGCAAGAGAATGTTTCAATTTTAGAAATATTATCCAAATAAGCCATATAATAAAAATATTCTTAAAAGTTATCGTCAATATATACACAATAGGTTAGAAGCAGATAACAGTAAAAACTTAATTAGCATAAATGTTATAATACAAAGATGTCTTGACACAAACCTCAACCTGTTCATCAAAAGCTCCCCCCGGTTAACATAAGTAAAATGCCACCCATCACAAATATCTAAATTACCTTAAAAATTACTTTTCTAGCATCAAAAAAACATGATTAATAGGATTTTAAAATTTGGATACCAAAAAAAAAAGCATTTTCTTGTTTTCATTTTTTTCTCCGCACCTGTTGAATGAAAGATTCTAAAAAAAATCATAAAAGTAGGGTTTTGGGTGGTCTTCCAACACAATTTTTTTCAGCCCTTCAAACTCTTTATACAACCGTTAAAAAAATTCCATAAAGGTTGAAATTTACTTTTGGTTATCTAAACCTTCGATTGCATGGAATTTTATTTTTTAACTTTTAAAATCTACATCCAATATTTTTTTGGAATTTTTGCGAGTGGTGCGTCACTATTAAAAATCAATTTTTTCATTTTTTTGCCATTTATACTGTTTTTTTCTGCTTTTGCAAAGCATTTATAGTTTTCAAAATACTGACATTTGAATTCTACAGAAAATTTTACATCAAGTAGGTATACTGGGTATAATATTTTCATCAATTTGCAATGACCTTTTTCACAATTTTAAGACTTTTTGCACTAAAAAATCAAAACTCAAAAACGGTTAGTAATAGAAACACTGGACAAACTTCATCATCTTCAGAAAGATAAAATCTATCAAATTACTTGGTTTATTTTTTTTATTCAACTTTTCAATTTTTATTTTTTTTATTGGATAGAGTTTATCAAAAACTTTCTAATGATGTATAATAAAGCAGCATATTCTATGCAATCGGAGGTTTAGATAACCTAAAATAAATTTCAATTTTTCTGGTTCACTCAAAACTGTAAAAAATGACAAAAATGTAGGAAAATAGATTTTTCATAGTGGCGCACCACTCGCAAAAATTACAAAAAAATTATAAATGTAGATTTATCAATTGCTCATTAAATAAAAAAATAAAATTCTATGCAATCGAAGATTTAAACAGCCTAAAACTAATTTCAACTTTTTTGGAATATGACAAATGGCAAAATAGTTAATAAATCGAATTTTAATAGTGGCACACCACTCGCAATAATCTCAAAAAACTAATAAATGTAGATTTATCAATTGCCCATTAAATAAAAAAAATAAAATTCTATGCAATTGAAGGTTTAGATAACCTAACATTAATTTCGGCTTTTCTGGACTGTGAAAAACTGCAAAAAGTAAAAAAATCGTTTTTGGTGGCGCACCACTCAAAAAAATTTCAAAAAAATTATAAATGTAGATTTATCAATTGTTCATTGAATAAAAAAATATAATTTGATGCAATCTAAGGTTTAGATAACCTAAAATCAGTTTCAACCCTTCTGGATTACCCAAAACCAAATGATACAATTTTTTTTGGGTTAGTATGATCCGCAAAATTGCTTGTACATCGTTTGAAAGCTTTTGATACACAGTATCCAATAAAAAAGTTAAAATTAAAAAAGTTAAACCATTTAAAAATGACAGCCAATAAAGTAAATTTCATGTTTTTTTTTAGAAAAAAAGAAGAAGAACTTAAATAAAAAAAAAAAAACCAATTAAGTTAACAGATTTCATCATTCTGAAGATGATTGAGTTTGTCCAGTGTCTCAATTACTAACCGTTTTTAAATTTTAATTTTTTAGTGCAAAAAGTCTTAAAATTGTGAAAAAAGTTTGATAGGGTTTTTTTTAACCTTTGCCGATTTAGATCAAAATTATTTTACTGACAAATTTTGATGCCTGGAATACGAATCAGACAAAAAAATTCATTTGTTTTTTGTCTCCTAAAAATACGATAAATCGTATTTTGAGCTGACAAATCATTGCAAAATGAAGAAAATATTATACCCAAGATACCTACTCAATGTAAATTTTTTTGTAAAATCCGAATTTCATTTATTTGAAAGCTATAAATGCATTGCAGAGTCACAAAAGCAGAAAAAAACAGCATAAATGACAAAACAGTGAAAAAACAATTTTTAATTGGAATTTTTGCGAAAAATTCCAAAGAAAATTATGGATGTAGAATATTGAAACTTATGAAGTTAAAAAATAAAATGCCATGCAATCAAAGGTTTAGATAATCAAAAGTAAATTTCTACCCTTTTGGAATTTTTTGAAGAGTTGTATATAGAGTTTGAGAAACTGAAAAAAATCGTGTTTGAAAACCACCTAAAACTCTACTTTCATGATTTTTTTTAGAATTTTTCATTTAATAAATAAATGCAAAAAAAAAACAAAATAATGCTATTTTTTGCCCCCTATAGAAAAGGAGAAAGTATCCAAATTTTAAAATCCTATCAAACATGTTTTTTTGATGCCGGAAATGTAATTTTTTATGTAATTTAGATATTCGTGATGGAGGGCATTTCACCTATGTTAACCGGAGGAACACTTTATCAACTATAAAAAGAAACGTTCAACAAAGTTAAACACAAACAGTTAAAAGAAGTAGCAAATCAAAATTACCTTGACTGTAATGACATAAAAATAATAAAATAACTTGTATTCAAATAAAAAATTCAAATAAACGTGACGCGTGACTCTGAAAAATTAGATATTTGCCAAGTAGTGCAACATACTGTCACCAATGCTATTTAATATGCATTTAGAGTGCATATTTAAGGACAAATTATAAATAACATCAGATTCGCAGACGATACCGTGATAATAGCAACAAGTATCCTATTTTAATATATAGACTAAAAATAAATTAAAAAAAACCAAAAATAATATTTAAAAAAAAAATTACAATAATAATATTGTAGCAGTACCAATAACAAACACCATAATTGAAAGAGTGAGAAACTACCAATACTTAAAACAAATTAGACCATAAAAATAAATAAACAAACAGAGATGGCAAAAGCAACTTTCGTCAAATTAAAAAAAAAAACTGTTTGTAAATACAGTGAGATAAAAATGACTGACCTGTCCGCTCTCATCAAACAGAGTTTTAGTAAACTTTTGTCATATACGCACAATGGTGTAGCTAACCTCACTTATGTTTTCAAAACGAGGCGGCACATACCCTGTTCGATAAGAGCGGACAGGTCAATCATTTTTGCTCTCACTGTAGAAACCTCGACCTAACCTTACAAATGCAAATGGTTATATTACGACGATATTGTATAGCATAGAAACATAGATTTTAAAAGTAGAAATAAAACTTCTATTCAATATCAGAAAAAGAAATCAAGTACTTGAGACATATTACACCAAGAACAAGACCCTCAACTCTCCAACTTGCATTATGCAATACTACCAAACCTAAACCGCGCCTCATCTATCATTATTCCAAGATGAACATAGTAATAATGAAAGATTATTATAATAATTTTGATTTTGACACTCATTGATTTTCTAAAGATCCACATATTGCAACAAAAAATCTAATTTTTAGGATGTCATCAAAAAATTTGTTACACTCTCTATTATTAAACCAAAACAGAAGTACTTGTTTTTAATTCAGGCAAAACAAGCAGTTAATAATAAAAAGCAAAAAATATTTAAAATTGTTCCAAACAGACTAAACAGGATTATAAAAAAGTTCGTAAACTTTGTGACAATCTAATACAATCTGAAAAAGATAAAACTGATAGAAACAAAGCAAATCGAATTTCACACATTTCTAAAAACGACAAAAATTTCTATAAAACAATAAATTCTTTGCAAGGTAGTACAAAATCTTCAATAACTCCTCTTCAAAATGGTCAAAACAATCTAGTTACTAATCCAAAAGAAAAAGCAGATATTTTTGCAACCCAATTAGCATCTAACTCTACTATTACTCTACTAAAATAATAAGTCTAATTCATTTTAGGCAGCAAGTTTTCCAAAAATATTTTCTGAAACAAAATACAAAAAAGGCAAGGTATAGATGACGTTTCACCAATTGTTCTTAAAACAGTTGCAAATAAATTAGCTCCCATTTTAACTAAAAATTTTGCCATATCATACAAAAAAACATTCTTAAATTGATAGAAAATTGCAAATGTTCAACCTATTCCTAAAAAAAAAACAAGTCTAATTCTTCAAATTATAGACCAATTGCATTATTGTCCAATCTATAAAATAATTTAAAAAATATATTAATTTCCACATATCAAGTTCTTAGAACAAAACAACTTTATCTCAGATACAGATTATGTTCGTATCTCCGATTTTGTTCAAATTTTGTACACATGTTTGGGGTACTAAAATATGTCAACTCCTAAAATTTTAGATCTCTAGGTGCAATAGAGTGTTAATGGCGGCCATTTTAATTTTTTAGGAATATTTTGCTTTTTCAGTTTTTGCGCTGTAATTAAGCAAAAAATAGTCAAAATTTATATTGAAAAAGATGTATCTTATAGGAAATTTTCCGTAAATTTAAATATGATACTTCTGAAACATAAGTACTATTGATCAAAAAAATTAAAAAAACTGGATTTGCTTGCCCTAGGGTAAAATATAATACATAATTGCTAAAAATGGGTTACTTTTAAGAGATTTTCCGATTTTTTTCAAAATAATTTAAAAAAACGGACATAAAAATCGCTTTCTACGTGAAATTTCTTTTCGATTACTCTAATTCAATTTTTTTGGCCTTTTTTTGCAAAATTTTGAAAGATCAAAAAATAATTACTTTTTATCATAATTTTCAAAAAAGTAATATATATATATATATATATATAATATATATACTACTTTACTTTTTTTAAAATTTTTTTGATAAAAATAATTATTTTTTTCTTTATGTCCGTTTTTTAATTTTTTTTTCAAAAAAACCGGAATCTTAGTAAAATTACGAAAAACCCGAGAAAAATCCCTTAAAAATAACTCATTTTTAGCAATTATGTATTATATTTTACCCTAAGATAAACGAATCTAGTTTTTTTTATTTTTGCTATCAAAAGTACTATGTTTCAGGAGTATCATATTCAAATTTCAAGTCTCCAGGTGCAGCGTAATCGAAGAAATCAATTTTTTCAAAATATAGTATTTTTCCAATTTTTCGGAAAACCAAGGGCGGGATCGTGTTCTACAAAAAATTTCCTATAAGATACATTCTTTCCAATATAAATTTTGACAATTTTTTACTTATTTACAGCGCAAAAACTGAAAAAAAAAACAAAATATTAAAAAAAATTAAAATGACCGCCATTTACACTGTATTGCACATAAAGATCTAAAATTTTAGGAATCCACATTATTTGGTACCCCAAACATGTGTACAAAATTTGAGCAAAATCGGAGTGATCAATGTGAGGACGATTGTCCGAATTTCAGTGGAATTACCCAAATGGAATTCTACTTTAGACAAACATAGAGAAAATCTTGCAGTAGCTTTAGACATTTTCAAAACTTTTGTTTCGTGCAATTATGCAGCTATTTTACGTAATATGTGATAAGTACCACCAATCACACAATCCGTTTTAAGCACAAAAAACAGTTATAATTTTAGTATTGTTTACCATTGATTGTTTGTGTATTTCAGGCAACAACACATGTGGGTTTTTGTAACTCCAAATGCATTAATTGTTTAATAGCTTCAATCAAGACAAAAATGGGCCTTACCGTGCACATGTTGTTGTTCAATAAACCAATTATTAAACTTTTTATGCCGTGTATAGTCTGTAGGCTTGAGTTGTTAAGTAAGCTAGATTTTGTAGGTAAAAAAACGCAAACTTTTTTTGAGAATACACTGCATAATACTTATTGAAATATTTAAATCTTAAGCTTAATACCAAATGAGTGATCCCAGATTTTCGGTCACATTCTAACAAACAACCGTGGTGTTTTCTGGTAAACGACCTAGACTGACGATGGTTGCCTTAGTTTGCAAAGTGACAGATTCTGTTCATTTTTGGTTTTTTATTAATAACTTTATGTTTAATGGAAATAAATGTTTTTTGATAAACTTTAACATAATTTCAAGAAAACTATCTTATGATTATGCTATTAATATTAAAATTTTGTAATAATTTAAACAAAAAAAGATATCAGAGTAATTTTTAACCAAAAACCCAAACCAAAAGATAAGATTTGTATACGAAATGTTAACTGATCTATTTCTAAGCACACTCAAACTACTTTATTGTGCTTTGGTACGCTCTCAATTAGAGTACGCTGAGCGCTTCATCAAAACATTTTGTTTGTTTATTATTGTAGAAATTAGAAAATGTCTAATTTGTACAACGATAAACAAACTAAATGGTTTACCTAAGGTTAAAGAAAGTAACAAGAGCACGCCGCCGTAAATTGCGCTCACTTGCTATCTTTGCTTCTAGCGACTGCTGACTAACAAAAATGTGTCTGATTGTTAGTTTTGTAATTTTTATACTTTAAAATAATGTTTTGGCAATATTTGAGCCTTGAGAAAACATTTGCAATAGCACCATTTTTTATACATCTATAGTGTAGCGCTGACTCTACGCGTGCAGTTATTTTGCTGTCTAACTGTTGGATTTGTGTTTTAGATTAGATTTATTAATGTTATACAAATTTTGAGCTTTTTGAAAACAATTTGGAGGTGCTATTTAATTTTACACCTTTCCGAACGTTTCAACGGCATCTGTCCCGACGGCGGACTTGCTGACTCTAAGCTGGC
The DNA here is from genome assembly GCA_963932245.1 of Tachinus rufipes. Classification (NCBI taxonomy): domain Eukaryota; kingdom Metazoa; phylum Arthropoda; class Insecta; order Coleoptera; family Staphylinidae; genus Tachinus; species Tachinus rufipes. The sequence goes on along the minus strand of OZ010741.1, from coordinate 35,431,997 downwards.
TTTTCATGATTAAAATAGAACTCAATATTAAAATATTAAGCTTCAGAAAAATCTTGCATTTTTTGACGCGAGGTCATGGACTATAAACTTTGCCATAATTTTTTAACAAAATGTGTTTACTTGAATTTGTTTTGTTTGGCTCATTTGCATTACTATAGTTTGCTTACTGTTTTGCTTCAAGTTTTCTACGGAATATTTGCTTTGTATGGAATCTTAAAAGCAAGTTTTGGACTAATGGATGCTTTTTTGACAAACTTAGTGTTTAGATTAGGCTTACCATTCTGTTTTTAGCTAATGCTTCTATACTGATTATACAACGTGTTGTCCCAATTCCTAGCACTTTATACAATAGCAGCTTAAAAAGCTGAAGCTGTTTTTACAGAGACAACGTAATTGACGTGGTTTTTGCCTTTATCTATAGATATCTGTGTAAGAGATAGTTCCTTTCATGGATATTTTTTATTTGTCTACTTTTTTGAGAAGGTATAAACGATTAATATTACTGTATGCAATAAACTTCTATAAAATCTAATTTCATCATTGATGACATTTCTTTATGGAACTTATTTGTTATTTCAGATTTGTAAATCCCAAAATTCACATTGTGTTTGATAATTTTTAGTCGGTACACTACTTGTATTGATTCTATGGCGGTTGAGGTAGTTGTTTTTATTACTTCCGTTATCAGCAGACATGCTGAACTTTTTGGTTTTTTGTTGTCTTGTAAAAGAACCAAAAGCCGTCGTTTGATAGTGTTCAATGAGTTAAGTTAGATACAGTTTCTTCAAACTTTCTTTTTATTAAGCAAGTGAAATCGTTGGCATAACCTAGGACAATGACTCTTATGTTGTTTAATTTTATAATATGTTTTTGTTACATGTCTGTTCTTGTATAGAGTATAAAGTTTATCCAGTATCACACAAAAATTGTTATTTCTCCGTCCTTTAGTGCTGGCGCAATGATTGCAAAAGTAGTATTGTCAAAAGCCTCTTCAATATCTGAAAAAACTCTTGAGGCAATTTCAACAAAATCTTCTTAAATTTATCAATTATTTTTCATTTAGAACATTTTGATTACCAAAAGTTAGAAGCAATTTGCAAAAAATAAACAGTTAAACTTTTTATCTGAAGGTGTAGAAGACCTTAAGAAGCAGAAACTAATAAAATCATCAACAAAGTTAAAGATTTGGTGTTGATTGACCTCCAAGTAAAAATTTCAGTTTAGTAGAGACATGAGAGATTTATGCAATAAGTTTATAAAAGCTCTCCACCACCCAAGATGGCAAACACGCAATTTTTTGCGCAAAAAGTATGACCACAGTTTTCTAAAACGCTAAGCATTCTCTTAATTAAGTTTATACCAAAAAAAAAACACAATAACAAAAAATGTTTAAAAAAACACAAATAAAAATTTGAAAACGGCTATCCACAAAAAACCTACAATTGTTCTTAGAAAGCTCTGCTTCTGCAGGACAACTAGAAGCACCATCAAGCACAAATTCTTTAATAAGAAGTAAATGTGGCTTTGAAGATCTACAACATCTACTTTACATTCTTTTAGTTTGAGATATTTTTGTTAGTACAATTAACATTTTCAAAATACATTTTTTTATTATCTTTTTTCAATGTTGCATTGATTCCTGATCTGTTAAAATTGATTTAATTTTCATAAATGTTATTTACTTTAAACTTTTTAAAAGTAGCATCTTTTAATTATACAAAGCTCTGCATATGGAAACTGTGTAGAGCAGCAAGTAGGAAGAATACAAGTTTATATGTTGGAAAAATATTATAATAAATTTTTGTTTTTAAATTACAGTTTAATACTTTTGAGGAACAACAAAGGTAAGTACTTTCTGCCGTTCCAAATAAAACAGTTTTTTAGCAATAGCTTGTTTTTTAGTGGTTCAATAATGATGCATAGTTATTGTTTTGCCTATTGTTAAGTAATCAATAAACAGTTATCTGACTATTGCTAAAATTGTTGTTTTTCACAATGAATCTGTCTTTGACTTTTTATCGTAAGCCTACTCTTTGTAGTTTACTATTTAAGCAGAGCCTTAAAAATGAACATTCAAATAAAATATTCACTCAAAGTGAGCAAACTTAGACTGGTTTCTCATAGCCAAGTTTTCAGCCAGAATATGACAAACGCAATATTTCGGTATACAACCGGTGGTAAACTTTGTTACAGAGTAGTTAGCAAACGTTCATCTTCAGCAAAGCTGATACAATATACAATTAGCTGCCATCTTTACCCGGTGGCAAATAATGAGACAAAGTAAACGACATCGGCAACGGCATCGGCTTTAATTTGCGTGTGTTTAATACCTTTTAAATGCAAGTACTTAATTATGGCACGGTACTCATTTTCTTTCCATATTTACAAAACCGCAAATATTCAAACATTGACCGATACTGCCAAAAACTATAAAACAACACTGAATGAGCAAACTGATAATTTTTTTATCATTATATAGATAATTTTCAAAAGTTGCTTGCAAAGCCAAATTAAAAAAAGGGTTCTAAAGTAAGGTTAGCTATCTACCATAAATAAAATAGATTCTTAGCTCACAGAATAGAATAAACAACCTCGGATGCTAGAACGAAACCCAATATGACAAAACACTTCGAGAACCCAAGAAAGATCTTAGAAATGAAAAAAAGTATTCAAATATGCCTGCTGGAATATAACAACCTGAAATAGTAAAAGTCAAGAAACTATCTTAGAAATGAACAAACAAAGATTGACATATGCATACTATCAAAGACAAAGCAAAAATGCTTTAATATATAGTAGAATAGCCAAAGAAAAATTCTCACTTTCAGGTATTGGTATTCGCTTAACAAAAAATATGAAGATCCCACAATTCTGAAAGTTACTTTAAATCTTAAGACATCAAAAGTAAACTTCATCAATACATCTGCACCAGACATGGTTAGGCCCAAAAAAAAAATCGAAAAACTTTTATAGAAAATTACAGACAACTATAAATACCAACCAACCAAAAAAACAACTTTTTTCAAGAAAAAAATGCGCGTATTAGTAACGATAAAATACCAAATATAAAACATAAGTTCTCACTCATTAAAATAAAAATCTTCTTATCAGTTTTAGTGGCCAGAACAAGTATAGAATAAACAATAATTATTTTTCCTATAAAAACTAACACAAATCCACTTTCAATAATAGCAAAAACCAAAAGTCGATAATTTTTTTTAATTACAAACAAGAAAATCAACTCGACGCAGATATTAGATATCCGTGCTCTAACATTGGCCAACACAGAAAGTGACCATATTGTCACTTGAAAATGAAAGTATGGAAATACTTTATCAAAAGAGACTATTCCAAAATATTCAACCTATAACAAAACCGAACAGGGTTAAAGAAAAGTGTAATACGATGAACAAATCTATTCAAAAAGCTGCAAAAGAAGCTTTAGAAACACGGACATTTAATGTAAATGCTCAAAACAACACAAAACCTTGGCTTAACAAAAAAGTAAAAAACTTGCAAAAGAAAAAAGAAAAAGGTATTTACAATTCAACAGCATCCACAATCAAAAAGATTGCAACATATATATATATATATATATATATATATATATGTCTTTGTCAGAGTACAATCTAGAATACATATATACAGTTCAAAAAGAAGAATAATTAAATGAAATTTACAAAAAACATGATTTATACGGGCACAAAAAAGGTATAAAAAACTCTAGAAGTAAGAAAAACAGTAAATTAGTACGTTCAAACAAACAAAATAATTTATTCAAACTCAATCTAACAATCACAGGGTCAAGCATAGACAATTGTTTCGGATCTACATACCTCATCAATTTGCCTTGTATGGCCACGGTATCGCAAAAAACAAATTTAAATTAATATTTCTGTGCTTATAAACACAACTGATGATGTAAATAATCATAATTTATTGACGATTCAAAATCGCAAAACTACTGCCAGCTGCATAATTGCTAAATGATACCGATTAATGCAGACGTTTAGTATTAAATTGCAATAACATTTTTTTTTAATTTAAACAAAATAAAGTTAAAAATTAAGAAAAATGTTTCCAAACGTTATACAGCACTCAAGATAAAAATACGTGATTTTTGTTGACCAAATGATAAAATAAATCATTTTAAAAAAATATAAATTGTCTATATAATCCATCCCTAGTGGAAAACTTTTTCCCAATTATCAAACAAAAGACAATCAAATTAACTGCATTAAAAAAAATACTCAGAACTCAGAAAAAACAATTATCAATTAAAACTATGTTATGCAAATAATTTAAGAAAAAAACAGAAAAGCTTCCACCCCCGACAACATTCCCAAGAAACTATTAAAACACTGTACTAATTCGAGAGTTTACAAAACTATTTAATATAATACTAAAACATTAGAAAATTCCCACAATAGCATAACAACATCAATATTCAAGAAGGTAATAAAGCGATGCCTCCACTTCACTCAAACTATTCACTACTGTAAAAAAACACATAATCAATTATAAATAATAACAGATACCATACCCATAATAGAAGAATAGACTCTAAAATACAACAAAACAGTGTATGTCTGCGTCATCGATCTGACTAAAACCGTCAATAGAGTATAACTAAAACATCTAATAAAAACAAAAGACAAGAAGACAACCTAAAAACCTTCTTGTTTAATCTCGTAATAGACAAAATAATTAATAAAGTAAAATCACTGAAGATCAAATACGAAATAGAATCCAACATATCAGCATGATCTTCTATGCAAATGATGCTGATGATGCTGAAATAAAAAACAATCTCCAAAGACTGACATATAAATTCTAATTTACAGCAAAAAACACAATATAAACATCTCTTTAAATAAGACAAAAATATCAAACAGCTTGAGTTCCAGCTATCACCATCCAACTCAAGATAATAAATCAGACAACAAAATTGCAGCAATATGAGGATACATTACAGACGTAATATTGTGCAACAACAGGGCAAGCAAGGTAAAAATATAAAAAAACTTGTGTAAAACCAATAATAATGTACAGAAAATGCTAAAAACCATACCAAAAAAAAAAACACTAAGATACTAGGAAAAAAATGCAAACATAAAAAAAATGTGCAAAACAGAAAACATCTTATGTTGGAAAATACTACTACCAACATGTCAACGGAATAAACAACAACAGATTAGCTAGCATCGTCATAGAGCCGTCAACCAGCTGACCACCAGAAAGGAAACTAATCAGGTAAATAACAGATAGCAAGATCTACAACAAAACAAAAACAAAAAAAAAGAGCTTACTAATGACAAAGTCTTTAGCAAAGTAGGTTTTTACACTTTTAACAAATAAAATACAAGCAGCATAAGATTAAAAGATTTTTTATCAACAAAACATAAATGAAAACAAACAACTTGTGTTGTCTCGGCAATAAAAAATCTTTAAAACATTGTTATTTAGAGCACTCAGTTGAAAAACTTACGCAACGTGTCATTGCTTAAAAAAAATGACAACCAAAATATTCATTTAAAAAAAAGTTCCAATTTAGTTTTTTTGGAAATATGACAAGCATTAGACAAACTGCTCATGCAATTACAAAAAATACGCTTACAGTTTAAAAGAGTACTTCAGCAACAAAATTACAATTTAGTTTGTAATCTTTACACGTTGCAAAAATACGTATTTAAAATAGAGTCAAAAGTTTTAAATATAAATCAAATTAAAATTTAATTTTGTCTCTTGATCAATAATATCACTAAATGTATATTTAGTTCACAGTTAATTTCAATGAACTCTGGTATCCTAGAAAAACATAGTTTACTAGGTAAATGTCTTTCAATATCGGACCATAATAGAATTTTGTTGAAACAACAACAACATTACATCTAGTAAACATCAAATTTCCGGAATTTTTGGTCCGCATTAATTATGTTCTTTAGGAGCATTGCAAATGGGGTTTAAAAAATCATTAACACCCATTTTTGTAAATTACCGAATTAAAAAATGTTTATAAACATCAAATTTAAATCCTTGTTGCGACTATTTTGCATCAATAAGTATTATTAATAAACTAACGCAAACCTCTATGTTACAACTTGTAAATTTATTTATTTTTAAGCTCTAAAGAGAGCACCATCTTTTGAAAAGTAACTAAAGAATTAATAATTAATAATAGCATACTTCAATTAAAAAGCATAATCTTTATGGTAAATTGATTGAGTATTATAAATGTAAAATTCAAATTTATTTTGTCTAAAAATTATTAGCTATTAATTATTTATTTTTATACTATAAAATATTAATACGCTTTTAACTTTTCAGTTACGCCACTGACGTGATCAAATCAACCCTGGCAAAGTGTACGAAGCAAACAGAATACATATAAAAATCAACCAAAATCACCTTTCTCCTCCCCCTTGACCTAACCTGCATCTTACATAACATGGGGGTTGCTGTCATTGCATTTATTACCTGCTATTACCTGCATACCTCACTCAAACTGGCCTTACCTTCGCCCCCGTCCTCTCTCCCCATACCCTTCAAAAACATCCAATATTTACCACATCAACTTATTAGGGGCTTTTAGGGACGTTAGTGCCACAGAAAAAAGCATGTTTAAACTTTTTATATATCTATGCCGATCTATAAATGGAGTCGGTTATTATTTTATAACCCCATCGGATTTTATTATGTATTTATGTTTCTAATTCCAAAGGATTCCTCCGGTTGAATAAATAAGTAGCTTCTTATTCTGATATTGCAGGTGAAACCCAAAATTTAAGGATCGTAAATGTTAGATATCTTTAGCAATATACATATTGGTGGTCTCTACTATAGAGACAAATTTAATAGATTATAAAACTTTTTGATTCAAATTAATTATTTCATGTAATAAATGTCAATTTGAATCTATAGTTACTGTGTTAATCGTGCCAATTAATAAAATGAAATATAGACACGCGTATTATAAAAAAATAATTAAATATTAGAATGATACAGAATGTTAAATTAAGTGAGTTAATGACATACTATTATGTCAATGAAAATTGATGTCCTTCTGCATTATAATTGCTTAATACTACCTACCTATTTTATAAATATTTTTATATTTTTCTAACGTGTGCAATAAAATTTAGTTTACGATATCAAATTTTATTATATTTAAATCTAAGATGTTTATCAACAAAATATATTAATATTTTCTTCAACTGAACTTTCAAGTTTCAGATATTTGATGTTATAATAAAAATATGTAAATTCAATCATTCACGCATGGAAACAAGACAATAAATTTACATTTTATTGCAATTAATTATACACGTGTCCCCAATATGTGCAAATAGTCAATGAGAAATGTGAAGAGATGGGTTATGTGGTTTTTATTAAATAAAGTTTTAAATTTAATTTTTTTAAGCTTCAATGATTGCGCATTTTTATTTATTTCTATAAATTGTGGATTTAAAATGTAAATGACATCTATAATATCGATGTCCATAAATTTATAAATATTATTTTAATCACCTTGAAGAATTCATTTTACTTACAAATCTGCATTGAAAGAAGATTGACTAACGAGACTCACCTGCAACAAAAATACATAATATTAGTACTCTATAATAATGAAGTTGAGCATTTTAACTTAAACATTTTAGTATTTAACATTTTGATTATTTAAACAAAAATAACATAATTGGCTAATTATTATATTGCATACTCGACACATACAGAGTGATTCAATATTGCTCAACAAAATTGTAAAGGGTTGGTGGTAAATATAATTGATGGTTGTGACCTCTACTATGTGATAATTCATGTTTATGAAATAATAAAATAATTTACTATCATTTTTACATTAATTTTTGAAATAAAATCGCGGACATTAAAACTTACTTGTATACTGTTTACCGCTAAATATTTAAACTTAAAATCTATTTGAACACGATTAAAAAAAATGTACTTATAGATAATTTTATTGTAACTTTTTATAAAAAATTAAATGTTCTAAAATTTAATGTTTTCTTAGTTACTCGTTCTTCTTCTTCTTGGCGTGCTTCATCCGCTCCGGATATTAGCGATCATCATCACAATCTTCTCCTTGTTCACTGCACTGCAAAAAAGTTGCAGCAATGTCATGTCAAACCACTGACGTAGATTTTTAAGCCATAAAATTTGGAGTCTTCTCGGGCCTCTTCTTCCCAGCACCTTTCCTTCCAGTTGGAGTATTCTGTACCTATCACTATGCCTCATTACGTGCCCGAGATATTCCAATTTCCTAACCTTCGCAATTTTCAATACTTCATGTTCCTTGCCCATTCTTGCAGAACCTCCTCATTACTAATGTGCTCTTTCTATGAGATATTCAGGATACGACAATATGTCCATAGTTCGAAGGCCTCCAGTTTTTTCTTTGTATCCTTTGATAGGGTCCAGGATTTGCCGTACATTAGTGTTGAGAAAACGTAGCAGCTCAACATTTTGATCTTAACTTGCATGCTCAAGTCTGGGCTGTTGAAAACTTTTCTCATCTGGATAAATGTCGTTCTCGCTTTATCTATCCTGCATTTGATTTCTACTAAATGATCCCAGAGTATATTCACGCATGTGCCTAGATATTTGTATTTGTCCACTTAATGATTTTGTTGTTGAGAAGTATCCTCCGCTGTGATGGATTATTTTTACTGACAAGCATATATTTGATCTTTTTGAAATTGAGATCAATTCCGTACTTCTCGCTGACTAATTTAATCTTATGCATCATCAGCTGTACTTGCCAATATGACATAGTCGTCCGCATACCTTAAGTTGTTAATTATCTCGCCGTAATTGATCAATATTCCTTCCTCCACTCCATCCAGCGCCTCCTTAAATATTTCTTCCAAGTATATTTTAAACAAGGTTGGCAAAAGCACACAACCCTGCCTCACCGTCAGATGCGGATGTTTTTGTCGTCGGCTCCAATAGTCTTAAGTATCTTAAGCAATTCTTCGTGTTTAACTCGATCGAACGCTTTGCTAAAATCTATAAAACACAAGTGTACCTCGCTGTTAACGTCTCTGCATCTCTGGATTAATACATTAAGCAATAGTACCTCCCTCCTCCCTGGTACCCAACGCATTCCTGAAACCAAATTGCGTTTCTTCAATATGCTTTTCGCATTGTCGATATATACAGTGGTGTAAAACTTAAAAATATCTCAAAAGCATGGCTCATTATGCTTATAGTACAATACTCGTCGCACTGCTATGATGTTGGTTTTTTCGGAAAAGTAATAAATGTGGATTTGAGTCATTCTTCGAATATCTTTCCGGTATCATATGATGAATTATATAGTTGAGTAAGCGTATTTATGGCATTTTTGTTAAAAAGCTTGATTATTTCCGCCGGGATTTTATCTAGGCCTACCGTTTTGCCATTATTTGATGTGTTTATCGCATTTCTAACCTCCTCCTTTGTTATTTGAGGTCCAGTGTATACCATGATTCTCCGGACAAGCATCTTCAAAAAGCTTGTGGATATAGCTTTTCCACATCAATATTTTTTTTTTTTGTTGTCCGTAATTTCATTTTTTACTTTCGTCAACAAGTCTTCCCTTTACTCTTTTCCTTCCAGTACCCGCGGCCTCCTTTATCTTGCATATTGAAGTAATCATGTTTCTTTTGTAGTTCTTTTATTTCTAGACATTCAGCTCTCATCAGTTCTTCCTTAGCATTTCTGATTTTTTTCCGTATTTGTTTATTTAGTTCTTTGTATTTTTCTTAGTCTTTTTCTTTAAACATCCTTCTACCACTCATCATTTCTAAAATTTCACTTGTCATCCACTTTTTATGTTTTTCGCGTCTTTTTTTTGGTACATGTTCTTTAATTTTAGCACCAAGTACGTTTCTGATGTTTTTCCATTCTTGCTCTACGCTTAGATCTCCTGAGTATATTGTTTCAAAACTTTTGATTATCGAGTTGGTTATAACTGTTCTGAGATTAACGTCTCCTCTCACCTTTCTTAAGTCGTATATTGGGTCTCGTGATTGCTATTTTTTAAATCTTTTTAAGTCTAGCCTTAAATGATGCCACAAGAGGGTTGTGATCAAAGTTTGCATCTGTTCCCGGATATGTTTGTGCAGATATGCTGTTTCAAAATCGCTTGTTAATAGTTATATATAGTCAATTTGGTTTCTGACTTTTTTTTGAGTTGTATTTGCTGGTGATGTAGGCGCTTTTTGGGAAGTTTATAAAACGTATTTGTTATAACATGTTCTTTTTCACTTCAGAATTGGACGAGTCAGCCCCCTCTATCATTCCATGACCCGACTTTATTGTATTCTCTTCCTTGTCCAACCTTAGCATTGAAACCTCCCATTACTAGTGTAACCTCGTTTTTCTTGGTTGATTTTAGGACATGTTCTATCTGTTCATACAGTTCTTCTACCTCTGTGTCATCCTTGTCTGTAGTTGGAAAGTACACCTGTACAATGTTTATGTTAAACGGTTTGCTTCCAGTTGAACCATTATGACTATCTGAATAAAATATTACATTTTTGACAGAGCTTTTGACATTTCGGGTTACTATGCAGGCTACCCAATTTTGATGTTGTTTGTCGTCGTTACCTGCAAAGTTTATGATCAAGTACTGTATTACATCACGAGCTCTTCCAATGCATCTCACTTTTGCCCATAATTTTCATCCTCATCCTATCCATTTCTTGCACAATGTTGTAAATCTTTCCATCTTCATATGCACTCCGCACATTCCACGTGCCTACTCTTGTTGTTTTGGTCTTTTTCGTTGCGTTTTTGCGCTGTAGTATACTGTTCTTCTCTATTCTAGACTCAGAGATTCTTTGCACCTTTGTCCCATTTAAAAGACGCCGATACTCGGGACCATTTTAGTTTTGTCCGTCGTTACTCTTTAACAAGTGACAATTAAAAAAATGTTCATTTTTAATTTTAAATTTGGTTTGGCCTACTAACCTACTGAATCAGATTTTTTAATCAGTAAACTTTGTCTATTAAAAATTAAAGAGCTGCAGTTAACACTGTTACTGTGTTAAAAACAGTTTTTAGTATGGGCGCTACGACAAAGAAGTCGGTGAGATAGTTGAGTTATAGAGTGTTAGCGTAGCTCGCTGTCACTCCGGGATTCGATCCCCAAAATATGACTAAAATAATAACTTGCTCTTAATTCGAAAGTCACCTAATAAGCCGTTGGTCCCATCAAACCAGTTTAAACAAGTTGTAAGACTGGGGCAATGTAAAAAGCTGTAAAAGACACAATAAAGACAAAAAAGTTTTAAGTTTATAATGTAGCATGCAACCCCAATCTAAACCCAACAAAACATCTGTAAGACGGGCTTAAACCAAAAATTCAAGTATTAGTTTTTGTCACAATGTTTATCTCTGAGTTTATTATAGCAGTAAAACAAGAGTAGATTAAAATCCAACAAAACAACAATATCAAGCTTGATTTGGTCTAAGCCTAATTGTATTAGGGCAAGAAGAGGATATACCCATTATTAAAAATTACGAGTTGTTATTAGTTGATCTTGATTAATTCTTAAGAAAACATGTTTCTTTCAGAAATAATAATTTGATTCGTGCTTTTCACTTCACAACTTTTCGCTACAGAAAGCAAAAGAAGTTCAATAAATTTAAGCTCATGTTAAAGCCTATTAAATGATCTTCTGAAAAACATAAATTTTCTTTTTTATTTGACATTTAAATTAAAAAAAAAAAAGTTTAAAATGCCAAATGCGTAAATCTCTATGAACGTAAGTGTGGTACACTTACTGGTGGCAACAGCGGTGAGAGAAAAAATAGACATTAATGATAGTGAATGAACCAAATTAATGAACCAAATAAAAATAAATTAAGTGGGGAGTGATTAAAAGGCAAGGACTCTGACGTGACTATCTTAGCAAAGGGTAAGTATAGAGATAAGGTAGAAAGAGGAGGTATGATAGTATACAGCAGTTATATCAGTCCAAATTGCGGAATAGAATATTATCAGAAGTGGGCATAAGAATAAGTGAACAGCTTAAATAAACAAAAAAGGAAACATATTCTAATAGAAGGCAATTTCAACGCAAAATCCCCAAGATGGGGAGGAGTAAAGTGCAACAAAAAATAAACATCTTACAATATGCAAGGAGATAAACCAACGTTTGTAAGAGGAATCTAAATCATACATTTACATTACTATAGCAACGTGGGAAACGGCTGAAATAGTATGAAGCTGGTCAGGCACAGAAGAAGAACTGCTAAGCCTACATAAGTACAAACAATACAAACAAACGGAAAAAGAAAAAAAGAAAAACAGAAAGAAAATAAAACATAAGAAGGATGGACAAAGAAATGATAAATACAGCTATGGAAGCAGAAGAAGTGACAGAAAGTAAGAATATAGAGAAAAAACGCAAAAAATACTCAGAAAAGTTGAAGAAGGCAGAAGAATCAATCTCCAAGTACAGAAAAAGTGGAAAAAAAAACGTACTAGTAGTGTTTACAACCTTTTCATACCACTTTCTTCAAATTTTTATAACCTTTTTATACCACTTTCTCCAAAATTTCTTGCTATTTTGCGATTACTATTTTAGATTTTGTTTCATTTGTTTGTAGCCAGTAAATTATTGTTTTGAGCAAATTAGATTATAAAGTTATAATATTATTATGTATATTTTATCGTATTAATTTTTAAACATTTATGTTAATATTTAGTAGTTAGAATAATAAATTAGATTATTAGTTTATTATTTATATGGTCAGGTGGAAGATCAAGTAAAGTTGTGCTAGTACAACTTAAATAAACTTGAACTTGATTATTTTCTCTATCTAAATTAATTTTATTCAAAGTTTTTAAGATGTAAGCAATAAGGAAATAAAGTAGATTATTATTATTATTAAGAGATCAAGAAAAGCAGGAAGAAAGCAATACAAACAACAAGAAAGGTCAAAAAACAGAGAAGAAAAGGAAAAGATTGTGACGAAGCTAAAGAAGAACTAAAAAGGAAAAAAAAGGCTCTGAAGGAAGCAATCAAGAACAGTAAGAAAAGATGTTGGAAAAAAATGTCAGAACTCATAGATGGGAATCCCTGAAGAAAGCCATACAAAGAAATTTAGGCAGTTAGATTAAAGGAAAAACAAAGTAAAAAAGTAATAAGAAATTGTTTCCCACTAGAATAATTGAAAAAGAACCAACAAAAATAGCAGACAAAACCAAAGCAGTCTCTGCAACAGTGGAGGAGATAAAACAGATTATAAGAGAATTACCTAATAACAAAGCACCAAGACCGGACAAGATAACAACGGAGATAGTGAAAGCAGCATTAGAAGAAAACGAGCTAGAGATAGCTCAAACTATAAACAGATGTCTTAAAGAAGGAACATTTCCAGCCAAGTGAAAGGAGGCAAACTTAGTGCTAATTGAGAAGAAGAAAGAAGCAAACAAATCAATGGCAAATAGACTGATATGACACGTTAGTAGAAACTATAAATAAAATTATCGTGAGGAGAACTGAACAAGAAATAGAAGAAAAAGAATAATAGGAACAAAAACAAAATGGATTTACAAAGATCGACCCTAGGATACATCGAAAAGGTAAAGGACATAGCAAAAGAAGCAAGCAGTGAACCACACAAAAATAGCGTTATATACAAAATACTTTTAACAGCATACTATAAACAGCAATTATAAAAGCAGCAAAAAAGAAAACTAACAAGTAACTATCAAAATAAAGTAGAGTTACCTTCAAGAGAGAAAACTACTGACTAAGATTAAAAAATTTAGGCTGTCCAGAGAAGTGCCACATAGTTCTGCAAACTGTGAAATCTAGTCTATAACGACTTACTCAGGATGCAGCTGCCGAAAAGAATGACATAAACGGCATTTGCGGATGACGTGGCTCTAGTAGGTAGGAATATAGACATAGAAGTATTAAACAAAAAGTTAGAGTTGGCAAAAAATATAATAAAAAGCTGGATAAGAAATAAAGGGTAAGATCTTGCTCCGCAAAAAAACTGAAATGGCATCATGGCTATCGACAAAATAGACTAATAGGGAAAATAGAAAAATACAGGTAGGAGAACACTTGAAAAGAAAAAGATGGAACGAACAGGTTTAGAAAGAAGTATGAGGAAGAGGTATAAAGAATAAAAAAAATAAAAATAAAGCTTAGTAGACTTATTTCTAACAAAAAAAGTAAATTATTTTACGCCGCAGAAACATAGCCTTGAAGACAAAAAAAAAACAAAAAACAAATATAAGAAGCCACAAGAGCAAGCTCGTTAAGGATCTGCAGAGCATACAGGACGGTGTCACAAAAAGCACTAGAAGTATTTGCAGCAACACTACCCGCAGGTTTGATGATAGAAAAAAGATTAGACATAAAAAAATTGGTAAATGAAGGAACTAATAAACAAGAAGCAAAAAGACGGGCAAGAGAGAATACGATAAAAAGATGGCAGAGCCAATAGATAAAAGAAGATAAGGAAGAATGGACAAGAGAACTAATACCAGAAATATTTATTTATTTTGCCAACTTTTGCATAAAAATATAAAATAAATTAACAAAAAATTATTTAGATGTTTATACGGGCGCCTCAGCCCTCACTTGTCGGCTTTTGCTCTATCCGCGTATATGTGTGCCTTGCTGTATCTATAGCCTCTATTTATATTGTTTTACATTTAGATTAGTTCTTTATAAAGTTTGTTTGACATTTTTAATTTATATTTATATAGTTTTTATACATGCAGTAACGCAGAACCATTAAATATAAAATTTTAAAAAAAAATACATTTCCTCAATAAAACTGTAAATTGCTTAAATGCCAATTAGGCTTATTATGTTATGCAATAAGTAAAGATTTTGTTTTCATAGCAGTATAGACGGATGTAGGTTTATAGACAACCAGGTAAATATTAGGCGCTGTGTAACTTTGTAAATTTAGACGTACCTTTGTTTACGTAAAAATAAAAACAAAAAAACCTTTTTATCGGGTACTCTTTATGATCATAAATTTTTTTTTTTTTTTTAATGTTGGTTTTAACTACGGCTAACATGGTTCATTCAGAAATTCCAATTTTCGATGACGCGTTCAAGCATGTTGAGTGATATTTGGCAAATGAGGAAAGTAATGTTGGTTTCCAATTTACAAATCTTAGTCGGCTTATCCATTTAGACTTTGGACTATAAGTAGTCTCAAAAAAAAAGTCTAAAAGTGCAATATTACATGATCTAGAAGGCCAATTCAGCGGTGCAAGGAGAAAAATTTACTGTTCACCAAATCGTTTTCGCAATAAAGCCATGGTTTCAAGGGCTATGTGGCAAGTAGCGCCGTTTTGTTAAAACCAAATGTCGTCGATATTACCGGTTTCAATTTTGAGCAGCAAATAGTCTGTTATAATTGTGCTATAACGGGCGCCATTTACAGTTACGTTCCGGCAGGCCTTATTTTTAAAGAAATGTTGCAACAGCCCATAAACCACATTAAACCGTTGTTTTGTTTAAATGTAATGGCAGCTCTTGAAACTCTTCTGGTTGTTCTTCAGATCAAGTATGGCAATTTTGCCTATTGACGTAGCTATTAATCCAGAAATGAGCCTGGTCGCTGAACAAAATGTTTGTCAAAAACAGTAGATTTTCTTGAAACTTTTCAAGAGCCCAACGCCTGAAACGGAAACAATTTGGAAGATCGGCCGGCTTCAATTTTTTTTTTGGTTTTTAAACCAAGATTCTTACTTAAAATACGCCAAGTTGTTACATACAACAAGCCAAACTGTTGAAAATGGCAGCAAATTGATTAATCACGGTCATCCCGTACACTCTTAGCTACCGCCGCTATATTTTCTTCAATACGAGCTAGATGTAGTCTTTTTGGTTGCGTATTATCTAATAATAAATAATGAGTTATAATTTTTTAATAGTACAGCAAATTGTGCCATTGGTAGGCCGATTATGTAAACCATAAGTTGCTCTAATCGTACAAAACACTTTCCTCATAGAGCGCTGATTTTCGTAATAAACCTAAATAATTTGTAGACGGTGCACCGGGCGAATTCTTTCCATGATAAAATGTCAAACATTAATAAATAAAAATACCATAATAGTTTGACTTGCTCAGCGCACGCTTTATCTAACATAAAACCCCTACTGAAAAAAATACCTCTAAATCAATCACCCACTATAAACTGTTTTGTTTGGTAGTGCCTAGGTTACGTTATATATTGACAACATATTAAAACCTCATTTCATACCTTTTGCAGCTACTTTAATATTTAGTTTTTGCGTATTTAATTATAAACTGGGCACAATATTATTTCTGAAATAATGTAAATATATTATGTATTTCAAATCAACAATCCTTATTACTACAGTCATTCAAGTTTTGACTTACTAAGCCAAAGTACAATTTTATTTTTGTTGGTGCCTCCTGTTGTAGTGCTATTATCCAAATTTAAACATAGAATTATCAAATATAAAGTAAGATAATTTTGCTTGTGTAAATGTCAGGAGAAAAAACCAGGTCTGCATTCCTTAAAATGATATTAAAGTATTAAAAGCTTATCACTTACATAAGTTACATATAAAAACAAAGATCAAGTGATTAAAATGTTACATATCTCCTCTCCTTTTATACGCAGTAAAGTCTTGAAAGCGGCTACCAAAAATAGACTTGATGCATTTGACTTGTGGCTGTACATCATCAAACAGAAAGTCCTAACAAGATTAAGTAAAGAAAAAGAGATATTAATATCAATAAAGGCAAGGAAGCTAGAATATCTTATACTACAAGGAAAAGTAAATTAGAAAAAAAAATCAAAAAGAAGAAGAATAACGTGAAATCTATTCTGATTAAACAAATTTGATTTGATTATCTTTTGTATATTTAAAATAAGCAAATCAATGTTAGCCTAGCTATGCTATCCCAAAAAAACGTCGTTTAGGGCTGGCTGTAAATTGTCCAACCAAGAATGGACATAACAGGCTATTGAAGAAGAGAAGAAGAAAAATGAACCAATAATTCCACCGGCCCATAAAGCGCACCTAACAATAATTAATAATAATAATGCATATGAAATGAAAATAAAAGTCCCTAAAATAATCAATAAACGCAGAATTAGTTGCGAAACTTATGAATCAATATATTTACGGAAGGTTAGAACTGAATGAAAAATTCTAGTAAAATCCAACAACTCTGTTCTATATGCTAATATAAATTTAAAAAAAAAAAACAAATATTCACTTTAAGTTTTAAACTAAAATAAATATGGTATCAGATCAATTCAATTTTGGTTATATATGTAGTCCAAATTCTATTGACAGCACATAAATCTCACGCTAATTGCACACCACAAACACTTTTATTCAGTTCAATTATTTCTAAGCTATAAAATATAAATTTACATAACCATTTAAAATATCAACAATAACGAACATAAAAATATAACCACTAACATTTTAAAATTTAATATCAAGGTTAGTTGAATTATATTACATATTCTTTATTACAACAAATATACGAATTTTATAAAATCAACTTTTATATAATGTATTTTAATAACTCAATTAGGTGTGCTTGCAAAATTCACAGTGGGCAATCGCTGATCTCACAATTGTATAAATAACAATATTTCATGTATAACAAAACGTGCGCCTTGTTCGTTTTATCTCCCAGTAGGCCCCGGTTTATTTTTAATAACTGCTAAATAAGCTGTACTTATCGTGGTCATACCACACATATGTGTATTTAATTTCGGTAACCGCGACATACCGGATCAACATGATTTCACATCTCTTTCTAACATATTAAATGTCAAGTAAAAGAGATATGGTTATTAAGATTGATTTATTCACAAGGTCCCACGTATTTATTTACACCGGAAACGCAATACTTCCTTATCGCGACGCTTATCAAACAATTATTTAGCAAAATTATTAAATGTTTAATGTACTTGTAGTTTTATATAATATTTTAACAAAATTATTATACCAGCAACTTTAAATTAATTATTATTATATTATTAATGAAATTACAATTCCATATTTATAAATATAAATTCTAAACGAGACTTGAACATTTGTGTTTCAAAACAACATACATATACTGTAGTAAGAATTTTCTATTTTCATGTAAGAATATTAAAAAAGCGCAAAAAATAACTTCAAAATGACAATTCGACATTAAGAACTTGTTAGTAAAAATTGCGATGAGAGAACAAATTCGCGAGTAGAATTTAAAGATCTTATTTTTCCAACGAAATCAGCCACATTCCTATTTTTACATATAGTTTGATAATTTATTTATCATTTTGCCAGTACATTCACAAATAATCAAACTATTTTAGTCAAATTACAGTTAAAAATTGCCGAAAAAAAGATCCAAATATGGAACTAAATACGTTTTTTGGTACTTTCAAATACATTTTAATGCTACTTGCAAATTTAGTTCGATCCTTTATTAATTATGGCTAGCAACGTCACTAAAAGTTGCAATTTTCGTTAGAAATAGTATATTAAATATCAAACGCAGGAAAATTGTTTGCAAAGTGCTGAAAATGCTGTCTTAGCCGTTGTGCTTACGACTATGTATGACCTTGAATAATTTTAGTATGTGACTTATAAAACTTATCGTCCTGTAATCCCTGCACAACCTAGCTCCAGGTTTTTTTGACAAAATGGCAAATTTAAATCGTAGCCCTCTTTAGGAATTGTACTTGTAATATCGTTAAACACTGAAGTCAACCATTTTGGGTTGTCCTTATGAAGAAGCATCAAAACATTGGCTTGCGTATTGTTGGGACCTGCGGGTATGTTTTTGTTGTAGATTTTCTTTCTATTTCTGTTCATCTTTCTTTGGCTTAATTTTTATTTACTTTTCTTATTTTCCTCTTAATTTCCTTTATTGATATGTTTTAAACAATATTCTTCAGAGAACTTATTATTGTTAGATCACAATAAAATTTAATTGTTTTTCCATACTAGTGCACTGACTCAATTAGGACTGTTTCCTACTACACACAAATCTAAGTTTTAAGTTTTTTATATTATCTATCTTACTATAAAAAAAGGTTTTTAACCTGTATTTCAAATCTAAAAGTGAACTGAAGCAAAAAAATGCTATGTCGACAACATGTTCGTTCCAGAAAACAGTAAGAAGTTGAGTTTTTTAGAGTTGACCATGTTGGGAGTGCCCCATTAAGATATTGTTTTGAGGTCTTTGTTTATAAATAGTACAAAATCTAACCCAGAAATTTCAAGACGCTATGCCATATTTGTCAATATAATCCTTGAAAAGTATGAAGTATGAAGGGTGCTATCATCTGCAAAACTATAAATAGTACTTTTAATTATTTGAAGAAGGTTATTAATGTAAATTAAAAATAAAGTTTGCAAAAGTGCAGAACCTTAAGGAATACCAGCATTTATGATTTTAAGGTCAGAGTTAAAACCATCAATTCAAACTATAATTTTTCTATTGTCAAGAAAACTATTGATGAGATTACCAGTTTTTTTATGAAGTCCTATACAATAAAGCTTGTGTTTTCAAGTTTAGGATACTTTATCAAACTCTTTAGAAATGTTTAAATTTGGTAGTAATTGGAAGAGAAGCTTTAACAACAGAAGTAATAAGTAAATAATCAAAACTACTACAATTTCTGATGGATAGAGTCACGGAAAGCAGTCAAAGACAAGGACTAAATATCAATATCAACATCAACAAAGCAAAACTTGCAGTCATTAGCAAAGTCACTATCCCAAGACGCTCAATAGTAATTAATGAGCAACCTATTAAACAAGTACACAAATTTTTGTTCCGTGGCAACACAATAAATGACTAGTGAGATCACTAATATGAGGTAAAGGTTTGCATAGAAAACGCAGAACATGGATTTAATAAAATGAATGGTTTATTCAAAAGTCAATAAAAACAATATTAATTTCTGTTCTGTTCTCTTCTATGGAATTGAAACATGGACACTGACAGAAACTACAAACAAGAAAATATAAGCACTCGAGATAAAACTTACTGTCAGAAAATAAACAAGTTTTAATATTTGTAAAAAAAATTTGTATACTTAAACAAAAAACAAAAGCAGATATCATCTACTGTAAGCCATTTTACAAGTAAAAATTGCTAAGAAAAAAAACTGAAAAAAATACCTAATAACCTGTTTTAGTAAGACCACAACGACCACAACCAAATTATTCAGAGTAGCAGTCAACAAAGTAATAATAGACAGGACGGTTGTCAACGTGCAAATCGGATAGAAACCACAAAAAGCACATATCAAAATAGGATCAAGTAAAAAATCTTTTTAAAAACAATTTTAAGTCTAGGATAAGAGACAATATTAAAGCTAAGTACGGTAAATAGGATTGTTTATTGATCTCAACAATGTTGTGTGTTTTTTACTTCAAGTGGAACTTTTAAGATTGTCATTTTAAACCAATTTACATTGTAGTTAAAAAAAAACCTCACAAAACGTTTTGGTTTCTTCAAAAATGTATAATAATTAAATTTTTGATCACAAAAAAATCTCATTCCGGTCGGGTTTCTATTTGGCGTCAAAGCAGACTCTGGAGTTTAAATTGCAAAAATGACTTTTTTTAATTTTTTTTTTCTTTTTTGTGCAAAAACGGCTCTGTAGCTAAGATTGTATTACTCATCTTGCGTCTCAATATAAACATGATTTTTAAATGTAACAAAATTATCCTTGCGGTATTGTAATTTGAATGTTACTCGTATGACTAATACATTTATGTCTTTTTTCTACATTTTTATTAATGCAGTATATTATAAATATCCGCCTAAACTTGCTTTAAGATGCAAAAAACGTTAAACGTACTATCAGTAGTGTAGATCAAAGTTTGTAACGTATGTAAACTAATTTTTTTTTTTTTTTTTAAATTTTATTTAAAACCACAACTGTTATTCCATCTTCACTCAAGTAAAAACTATAAAACAAAAAACAATTTTGCATACAAAATAACAAAATATACTTATATTCCAAAAAATGTAAATGTTACTTTCTGATTTTATAATCATAAATTTTGTAATTGCCGAGTCAAAACCAGTTGAAGTTGAACTCCTTTAATCAATATATAAAAATCACATCAAAATTTAAAAAAAAATACAGAAAAACTGGTTAAAACAGTGTATTAAGTTATAAACTTTTGGTCGTTAAAAAAATACATTCCGCACGAGTTTATTGTTTCTGGCGCAGTTCAAATTGCAAAAACAACTTAACAAATTTTGTTAGTAAGCGTTTATTTTTGTTTTATATCTTTTGTTTTTATTCAACTTTGCGTTTATAGCCGCATTTCCTATAGCTAGGGACATATTACTCATAGACATCTTACGCTTCAATATCAAAAACTTAAAAATTACTCTTACAAGATAAAATAAAACTTAGGAGACGACGTAGAACAGTTTTTTTGCTGTCAATTTGTAAGTAGGTGCAAGAGAAGGAGTCAAAAAAGAAATCATAGCAAATTGTGCTCGGCGGTGTGGGAGGTTCAATTAAATTAAAGTTGAATTTTCAAGAACTTTCTTGCTGTCAAGTAGAACATGTTCTGTCCCAACAAATCTAATATACTAGACAGCAAAGAACTATCAAAACCGGATATTTGCTAAAATCGGAAAAACAATGAAGGACCCAAGAAGTTTACAAAAAAATTTTGTTACGTAATTCTATATGTAGCTTAAACAATGTTTTCATGAAATCAAAATAGTATTAAAATCAGTGTTTCTTGCCAAAAAAACCTCTATTAGAACATTTTATTTAGTACATCAATACATTTTTATGTATAATTTCTTATTACTAACCAAGAACAAGCAAGAGCCCATCCTGTTAACCAATCAGAATTAGCACGTTTTGTTAAACATTTTAATGATTATTGCAAAATATTAAAATTGCATCTCATGACAACTTTGAATTTTGCTTTGTGCAACAAAGCAACAATAACATTTGTTGTTCAAATATATGCTGGTATTGGTTAATTCTTGATACAGTCAGCAATAATTTAATTGTATTTTGTTTGATTCTTTACTCCAGTTCAAACTAACTGTAGTAATCATAATTTAGAGTAACTCAATCACTAACACAAGTATTGGTCATCAATAGATTCGATGCATCATTCTCTTTCTGACTTAAAAACTTATAACGCTTGCAAAAATCACATTCAATCCCTGATAACAAACACTCAAGCTGGTGAGAGCGCATTTCAGTTTAAACTACTCACCCACCCACCCAAGCTTTGATTAAAATTAAAAGAAGGTAAGTATTTCCAATTTTTTGATTACAAACTTTTGTGCGCGTAAGTAAATACTTGATAGTAATCATAATCTGAAGTAACCCATCCACCCTCCTAAGTGTTGATCATCAAGAGATTGCATATAACTTTCTCCTCCTTTGACTGAAAGATTTCAACACTTGCAGAAAGGAAAAACTTCCATTTCTTTGATAACAAACTGTTGGAGAGGTGTAGGCAGTTCAAACTACTTAATAATAATCATGTTCTAGTAACCCACCTATCCACCCAAGTACTGGACATCAAGAAATTAGATTTATCATCTCCTCCTATAACGTAAACAACGCTAACGCTTGCAATAAAAAAAAAAACTTCTACTTTCTTGTTAACGGATTGACCCATCCATCCACCCACCCACCCAAATGTTGGTCTTTAAGAGATTAGATTCATCATCCCCCATATGTACAAAAGTCTGAACGCACCGTGTTGTTTTTTACTATCAGAGTGAACGTTTACAATCGATTAGACCGCAATAAGTATCTTGACAAGGTTAAAGTGTTTCGAAGCGACGATACATAGGTTACGTGTTTTATAAATTAGCTGTTTACATTACGTTCGTGCCCGTAATTAGTAATAATTTGCCATTTTATATTGCATTTACACTGCTCGTCAGAGAAAACGGGCCACCAAAAAAAAAAACACGTAATTATCCACCTTTCTAAATATTTCTATTTATTGTGCTTTACGGCTATTTTACATCGCCACAGTAAGTCTGCGACTTGTTTAAAGAAGTTTGATAATTTTAACGAAATAAGGCAAGTTAGTATGTATACTGCAAAGACCGGTGGCCCTGTAAACAGTAGAACAAATTCACGGAACAAAAAACCCAAACTGTTATAAAATTGTGAAATACTCTTTAAACACGTTGTTAGAATCGATATGTTTACTAGCTTTATGCTTGTGTGTAAATAAATTTTGAAATAAATTTAATATTATCACAGGCCTTCGTAGAATACATTGCAGTCCGTAATAATGGATGCAAAATATCAAAAAGCTGTGCAGATAGGGACATTTCTGAAAATTGGAGTAAGTCAACAGAATGTAGCAAGAAATTTAAATGTTTGTCGTTCACCTGTGCAAAAAACACACCAACGGTTTCTTGCAACTGGAAGCGGTACGGGTGCAAAAACAACAACAAAAGCCAGAGCGGATTGCTTTGTCATGATTTCTGCATTGAGAGATCGAACGCAAACAGCTAGAATGGTCCAAAGCTGCCTTTGGCAAGCTCAAAAAACAGCAGAAAGCGTATCCACTGTTTGACAAAGAATTAGGGAAAGTGGTTTAACAACTTGTAGTCTAGATACAGTAGTTTTGCTTACTGCAGCTCACAAAAGATGTAGACTTGCTTTTGCCCGAGAACATATTAATTGGACAAACTGGAAATACGGATTGTTCAAAATGCAAAATCTGTCTTTATAGCAAAGATAATCAAAATAAAGTATACATAAGAGCTAGCAAACATTATGCTGCCTGTACTCGGTCACATCGATTTGCATTTGGAGGTGGCTCTGTAATGATTTGATCAGGAATTTCTTTTGATTGACAGAAACACATTAACAGCACTACAATACATAGCAGAGATTCTAGGAGCATATAATGCCTTATACTGGATTTGTTGGCAATGGTTTTCTGCGGCTTAATGCAGAAAAATGCACACTCAATCACGGTGTATTGTATTACATTACCTAAAAAAAGTATGTAATCCAAAAATAGACTGGCCTGCTCAAAGCCTGCTCAAACACGTGAAGAGCTCTAATTGGTCTTTATTGAAGAATGAAACAATTTCCCTCAAGCAAGAATACATGACGTGCTGATCTATATTGAATTTTTAACAGCACAAAGAAGCAAATCGAGTGAGTGATGGTAAAAGCGAAGGGCTGATAAAGCATTTTGACACAAGTTACACTCATTATTTTTTCGCTTGCCCTAAATAAAAATCAAATTTCAGTTCAAGTTTATTATAATCTGTCACTTCTGTCAGATTTTAAAGTATGACGTCATGTAGAATTATGATTTACTGCCAATCAAGTGCCCCAAATGGTCTTGGGCTTCTAAACCGTCGTTTAGTGCCAAAACAGATTGTTTCAGTAAAGTCCGGCAAAAATCGCGTTTTATGTTACTACTGGTACAAAAGTTTTGTAAAAATAAGATAAAAAATTAAGTGTCCTTAAAATCTACAAACAATACCTAACTCACTGGATAATGTGTCATATAAAACAACTATTCCAGAGTTATCATAAGAGACTATATTACAGTAAGCCAACATTTGTATGACCGGTGGTAGGAGTTTCTGCGCATTTTGAGAGAAATAAACCAATAGCCTGAATGGAGAATGCATAATACGAAAAAGGGAAACAATACATTCAGAGACACTTACTGTTATACAATAACAATATATTTATTCTCGGCTTCTCATGTACATAAATAGATGTTATTGTCCCCGTAGTTCATGCTAGAGTGAAGCGTTTTAAGTGACCGGTCACAGTATTCGTGGTTTACTGTAGATTCTAATCCATAATATGAAAAATTATTACACTAGCAAAGATCACAGTCAGTGTTGGTTTACAGATGTAAAGTCTATACAGACGTCTCTCTGGAATCAAGACCACACACCACTATTGTATTACAATTAAAAAACTAATTTTTCTCTAATAATACTCAATACATGCTTTTGTAAAGATAATAAAAATAAAAAAGTTAAAATTTAATATTATTTCTTTTATTTTATTATAATGCATAACAACATGTTTAAACTCTAGCATAGTCAAAATATACTAAACATTCCAGAGTGTATAATACGATTAATTACTTTAATTAGAACTATTAAATTGCTTTCAATCTATATACAATAAAAATTTATTTGTAACTCAGTTGATAATTTATTTTTAAACATCAAATTTATTTAGTTAATTTAATTTAATGGTTATATTATCTCACAGTATGATGTTTACCAATAATTATCCTTGCCAAAAAATACATTAAATTGTTGCTATGAAACCTTCCCATCAATTAATACTTATTATTTTAAGAAATGTAATTAAATGTATTACAAATTAATTATAGCTGGAAGTTTAATTAATTAAATATCGCAACTATGTACAGAAACATACATAATTATATCATGAATAATTTTAGCAATTTAAAGGTCGTTTTATTGAAACAAAATAATGTTTAAGGCAGTAATTAGTTTATAATTTATTGATATAATTGCCACAAACAAGTTATTCTAATAAGCTTTTTTCAATCGATTATTATGATAATGACCAACCTTTATTTTATAAACAAAATATTTTGCATTGATTTTTTATGCTGTAACCCTGAGTGTGTATAGAAATCAGTTTAAAAACGCAGGTAAGCAATCTTTATCCGTGACACTTGCCGGTGTCAGAATTTACTAATGAAATGTCCATTCGTCGTTAATCTATCGGAAACGTTCACAGTTAAAAGAATGCAGCACCCTTAGTGAAACCCCCAAGTCCAGATAACCATCGCCACTGAAATAAATGATTCTTACTTTCTTCCATCGGCCTTTCTGGTTCCATCAATACCGCTTGCACAATTTCACCCGAGAAAGAAACTGGACCGTGCTCATAAAATTTCCCCCATTACGGCCGAACAGAACGAAAAGAACAATAAAACCGTATTAAATTTATTTTTATACGCCTTAAAAAACTTCCCGAGACGTAATATCGATATTTTTGAATAAATAAAACATAATAAAATGTTAAAGTTTATGTTATTAGAAAGACTTTTTTTGTTAGGAACTCAGTTGAATACAAAATGTTATAATATTAGAATAATGTAATAATTTACGAGGTTATAGTCAGTGGTTAATAGACAAAAAATCAATGGGTGAATCTTTTATAAGAAACCACAGAATAAATATATGATGTTTCTAAATTGTGCTTGAATTTATTAAAAAACATATTTACATAACTACTTTAATACAGAGATACACAGAGTGGAAGTAGGATGAATTCAGTACAATTAAGAAATGCTTTTAACGTACTACATAACTACTCTTTAATGTTTACCATTACCTCTTCTGCAAAAAATTATGCATTGTTATCTTTAAAGGCATCTATGTAAGACCCAAACTGTTCAAAAGATTAGTTTTGTTAAAGATATTTCATATTATTGAATGAAATGATTTCAGACTATAGTTAATATAAAAACAATCAATCAATTGACTTTTCATTCTGATAAAAACAACTTCCTTGCATCTGAATTTGGTAATAAAAGACGCTCTCAATCGCTTTCCTTAAGAATCAATGATGGGCAACAAACAATACTATTTAATACAAAAAGTAAGTGATGTATAAAATACACTAGCAAGCAAAAAATAGAGGTCACTTTAAAATTATGACTTAGTTTTAAATTTTTTTGTTTTAACCTCATGTTAGCAAATTGTAAACAGTTATACTGTATTTTTTGCACACTAAATTAAAAATTCAATGTTGAATCGTAAAGCATATTTATTGTGTGTTTTAGAAATATCACAAATTTACAGTTCAGACAAAGTTCGAGTTTTTGTTCCTAAGACTAATATGGTACAAAAAATATGGAACAAAAACTTATCACTAATAACGAATATTTTGCATTAATGACTGCTTGAAGTCAACAAAGAACACTTTGAATTAAATTAAAGATCACATTTTGGTCGATATTATTCCATTCCTGCAGTAGCAACTGTCTTAGCTACTGAGCTTTTCTTGGAGCAGGTGTATGCTTTCGGAAACGTCGTCCCAACTCATCCCAGACATGTTCTATGAAATTCTTGACCGGGCTGAGAGCTGGCCAATCAAACCGCAAAATTCCAACTTTATCCAGATAATCTCTGACAACTCTGGCTACGTGAGGTCTAGCATCATCTTGAATGAAAATGCCGCGCTCGCCCATAGTTGTCAACAAAGAGCATAACATAATCTTCGAGAAACTCCTTAATATATCTGTGAGCTGTCAGGAAGCCATTCTCTATAAAGACCAACTCTGTGTGTGCTTCGGTAAAAATTCCTGACCAAGCCGTAACCGACCCACCACCAAATAGAAGTCGCTTATCAATACAAACTAAAGCGTATCTTTCTTCGCGTCTTCTCCACACTTTCCGACGTCCGTCTGATCCATTGAGGCAAAAGCGCGACTAAGCAATCATTAAAGACATAAGTTTATGGAAGCATTTCTATTTATTTTTAGTATTCTTTATCATATCTAAATGTTAAACTTAAAACGTCTAAATTACGCTATTTTTCACACCCCCTTTTTGAAAATTTTATTTGATGGTTGCAATCTATAACCTATTTTTTGCCTACCTCTACCAAAACCATCTGTTTATACTTTAGAATTTATATTGGCAATTGCAGAACGCATTTAAATGTTTAAATTTGATTAAAAAAATAATTGTTTTATCACTTCAATGTTGGGAAGATAAGTAATGCCATAAGCAAGTATGGCCTTGAAAACAGAAATGAGAAAAAAACCGTCTTGTGGAATGAAAAGAATGGATGACGGATAGTATCCTATATCTCATATAAGAAAAGCGCAACGCTAAGAACAAAAGTCAAACAAAATATAAGAAAATCCACCATATCATACGCCAAAAAATAAGAATAACCAAAAATCAGTTCAAAGAATCTTGCACTAAACGTTCAATACTTCTCAAAATGACTTCTGAAACATATATAAAAAAAAATACGTATTTTAAATAACGCAGCTGAGAAAACCTTAACAGAGACTGCAAAACAATGCAAAGAATGGAAACAATATATACAAAACCTTTTCAAGAACCCAGATCGTGATTCATCCAATCAAACAACAACAAATATGCAAAAAAAAACAAAAATATCTCAAAAAATATTAATCTTCATGTAATAAAAGCCGTCAAACTAGCCATACGACCCCCGGCCCGGTAAGATCTCTAAAAAACTAATAAAAACCTTGTATAATAGAAGCATTAGAATTCTAAAAGCATCCTACAAAAGAAAAATAAATTAAATAAATGCAATGATTACAGAATCATAAGTCTAATACCACACAACTTAAACTACTGTTAAAGATCATACAAAACTGCATAATATACAAAATCTGTGAAGACAATCTAAATCAAGACCAATTTGGCTTCCGCAACTGCCTGTGAAAAGTTTTCTTTTGCAAAAACTTTCTAAAGCAGAAATGCAGAAAAAAACACGTACATTAGACTGGTTCTTGAAAAAAATGTGCATTTTTGCGTGTGTACCCTCAGAAAGTGATCTTTATGCAAAATAAGTAAGCCATGCCAAATTTCAGCCGATATGATTAAAAATAACACGTGACGCACTACCTTTGAATTTTCAAAATTAAATACTTAATAACTATCAAAGCTTCCAGATTTGAGTCAGATGCATACCCTGGGTCCCTGAAAAAGCAATTCAGTACTTACTCATTAGGTTCTACATAAAACTTTAAATCAATATACTCTGTTTAATTTATTTTTTTTTAATTAAAATATTTTTATTATATTTTAAATTTTGAACATAAAATTAGACTCGTAAACAATAATTATTAGAATTTGAGGCTTAGATCAATAATTTTTTTTAAATTTGAAAACCTTTTTGTACTTATTTTTTTCATTTTGTCAAATTTGTAACATTCTAATAACTTTTTTTTAAAGGTAATAAGTTTATTTTTAAAATTTCTAAGACAGTGCGACACGTGTTCTTTTGATTTTTGAAGGCTGAAATTTGGCATGGGTTACTTTTTTTGCATAAAAATCACTTTCTGAGGGTGCACCCAATAAAATTCCACAAAAAAATTTAAGAACCAGTCTAACGTACATATGTTTCATAGATTTTCCCTGAAAACTTTGATGACTTTTTGTCACTATATACATGTTGGCCAATTTTTTGTAGCCTAAAATAGAAATTATATATAAAATATGCCAATAAGCCAAAGATAATCTCAAAACCAACATCAAAGCTGCAATTACAAAAATAAAACCGTGTGAAAATGTGATAAAAAAATGAGTCAGTTTGCAACAATACTGGGCGGCTATTTTTGTCAATGCTGGGAAAAGCTACTACTTACATTACGGGTAGACCTACAGTTTTGAGTAGATTCCAAAAAAGAAATTATTAATCTGATCCGGACCGAAAAAGTATCTTAATAAAAAACACGCTGACAAGGCCGGTTAGGGGGTGGAAACGCGTATATACGGATAAATTCCATTGTGAAATTGAAAGCTACGATAATTTTGGTGCAGCAGTCGGATGTCAAGACTAATGATATTCTTTGTCATTCAAAAAATTAAATATATTAATATTTAAAAAATAAATTTGTTTCATATTCAATCGTTCCTACATAATCAGATGTAAGAAGCGGCTGAATAGGCTAGATAGAGTTCAAATCCCACTACGTTGTAAATTATTTGTGGTTTTTGTTCTTGTTGTAACCGTCTCACGGCATTTCATGGTTTCAGCAACAAATACTCCAGGACAACATGAATAAGGATAAAAAATTAAATGAAACAAATTTTTCAGTATAAAAAGCTATGAAATAATGCTGCCAATTATAAATTGTAATTGTACAAAAATAAAAAAAAAAAACATGCAACAATACCATTCTATAAAAATATGCTGGATAAGATCCAACAATTAGCCTGAATCAG
This sequence comes from Tachinus rufipes, assembly GCA_963932245.1. Classification (NCBI taxonomy): domain Eukaryota; kingdom Metazoa; phylum Arthropoda; class Insecta; order Coleoptera; family Staphylinidae; genus Tachinus; species Tachinus rufipes. The sequence goes on along the minus strand of OZ010741.1, from coordinate 35,402,051 downwards.
AACAGCTTCAGCAGAAAAGTATCGGAAAAAGCTACAAAGTAAGTAGGCTCTTGAATTCCTATACACTAATTAATAACAGACCATACGTAAACGCAAAGAATACCACAAATTAAAAAAAACAAAAAGCAGTTAAACAATAAATTCTACAAAACAATGAACAAAACAACTAATTCAAGTCGTAAACAAACAAGTGAGGATAAAGCATAAATAAAAAATATCACACCATACAGGTTCTAACAAAACATGTATGCTTTGTAGGTTTTTAACAATAATGAAAACTAGCAGAATCTAAATAGTTCTGGTATTGTAGATTAATAATAATAATTTATTTGGTATTAGGCGATTTTAAAAATGGATATACATGTCATAGATACATAATGTTTAAAATTTACAAAATACATAATACAAAAGTTACAAAAAATGTCACAAGATAAAAACAGCTAATAGAGAACACAAGAATATATATTATTAATCATTAAAATAGTCCTGAACAGAGTAAAAACATTTTTTTAGTAAAAAAGATTTTATAAAAGTTTTAAAATCCTTGAGATTCATATCTTGTGCCTGAAAAGGTAGTTTGTTGTACAGTAGAACTCCCATGTAATATGGCGATTTTTCAAATTTAGAAGAGTTATGAGGTACTATTAGCAGTGTCGTAGCATGGCGTGTATGATACTTGTGAACATCGGAATTTTTGGAGAATGTTGAGATATTTTGCTTGACCATTAAATGTTCTATAAATGTAAATCAATGGCAGACTTAAAATGTTATATTTAATAAAAAATGGTCAACATAAATCTCGATGGTTTACATTAAAAATTAGGCGAGTAATTCTTTTTTGTCCAATACAGACTTTTTGCCAGTTAGATGCTGCTCCCCAAAGAACGACGTTATATGCTAGATGACTATATATAAATGAATAATATGCATTAAGAAGACCCGTTAAGTCTACTGATGATTTCAACTGAGATATTGCATAGTAACCTGTGTTAATTTTTTTTACATACATGTTCCAAGTGGTAGTTCCAGTTTAAGAGATTGTCCACTACTAAACCTAAAAACTTAGTTTTATTTTCCGATGAAATATTTAGATTGTTCGTTGCAAATGTTAATCCAATGTTGCTATTTGAGTTACGAAAATATATACAAACTGTTTTGCTGATGTTTACCATTAACATATTTTTTTCACACCATTGATGAAACTGAGCAGCTGTATTTTCAACATTAATACGAAGTTGATCCAAACTATCAGCAGATATTAAAAATGATGTATCATCAGAATATATTATAATATTAGTGATTGGTAAGATGTAACTTACTAGGTCATTAATAAACAATAAAAATATGAAAGGACCTAGCACTAAGCCTTGCGGCACTTCATCATTGCTTTCAAAATATGTAGAATATTTTCCATTTGCCTTTACACAGAATTTTCTATCACTTAAGAACGATTTTATTAATTTAAGCGTTACACCGCGGAAATCGTAACATTCGAGTTTTTTAATGATAAAATCTAGGTTAAGGCAATCAAAAGCCTGAGAGAGATCAAAAATAACTCCTGCTACATGTTTACCTTTATCTAATTCTTTGTAAACATCATTGATAAAATTAGTAGTTGCTGTTTCAGTAGATCGACCTTCACGAAAACCATGTTGCGCATCGTGAATTAGATTAAATTTGTTTAAAAAACTCATCATTTTGTTGAAAATAATTTTTTCAATAATTTTAGAAAAAAACATTAAGTACTGCAATTGGTCTATAGTTTTCGATATTTTGAGAATCATTTTTCTTGAAAATAGGCACTACTGAAGCATTTTTAAGCATTGAAAAAAATTTACCAGTTTTTAATATGTCATTAATATGAAGAACTAACGGTTCTGCAATTATAGGAAATATGTGCTTAACTATTTTGGAAGATATGTCGATTAAACCAGTGCTGTATGTGTTTTTCATATTATTGATTACAGTTAGTACGTCGTAGATTTCAACAGAATTGAAGAAGCATCTACTTGCATTATTACTACCATATACAGTGCATTCAGAAGATGAGTGTAGTCCAAAGTGATTTGATAGTGTTTTTTGTGTTTTGGTTGCAAAGTGCATTGCAAAAAGTTCTGATACAAATTTAGGATCTTGAGTTATTTCATTATTGTGCTTTAATTTAATACATTGATTAGTTTTTGTTCTCCCTAACGTTGAGTTGATGATTTTCCATAGTGTTTTAGATTTATTGTCTGCTTCAGAAATTATATTGGAGTAGTATTCTTGTTTGCGTGCGTTAATAAGTTTTTTATATTCTTTTTTATTGTCTCTATATCTAATTTTAAGGTTAACGTCATTACTATTTAATGATATCCAGTAAAGTTCTTTTAAGCGTTTGCTTTTTTCGATTATGTCATTTGTTATCCATCTATTTTTCTCAGGTTTTTTAACTTTAGATTGAGCAATAGGACAATTAATTTCTATGGCCCACATTAGTATGTTAATAAACTCATTAAATTTTAAATCCACATCACCATCATCATGGTTGCAGTTTAAAATTATGTCAAAGTTAGCATTACTTAAAAATAAAAACAATTCATCTAAGTTATTATTATTGATTTTTCTATAACTATTACTTCTATCATAATTGATATACAACTTTTTTAAATGAGAGAAATAGAAAACAAAAGTAAACGGACAAAACATATCTGTGATCAAAAACTCGCCCCAAAAATGACAACGAAATAGAATAGTATTGAAACGGCAGCATCTACAATACTAAAATGCAAAAAAAATAAAAGCTAATAGCTCTAAGAAATTAAATAGACAAAAACCTAATTTTACAATTTGGTATATTACTATAAATTGAAGATAACAAAAGATAATAAATAATATCCAAACATGATAATATTTCAATTCCACAATTGAAACAAAGCTAACTAGCATATACATTATCAATATTTCTAACAAAATCTTGCTTGCATGATAAGATCATTCAAAAAAACCTCCGCTTGCTACTGTTTATTTTACAAAATCCACTAATCAGATATTCTTGGTTGTAAAACAATATCAAGTCCAAAGTAAATTTTTTTATAACACTGCACTGATTTTCTGTATTGAATTCAATTTTCTTAAAAAATTATCATAATAAATAAACAAAAACTATTTTTTTTTTCGATTACAAACGCCGATATTTTAGAGCTTAGCATAGCTCCATTTAAATATGTACTTGCAAACATTAATATATAAAGGGTAGGCCATGTAACGTTTAGAATTTGAACTACCGTTTATTTTATTTTTCAAAAGTATAATGATATTTATGAGTTGACAGAAATTTAGTTTTATGTTTGATATTTACAAAATCTTACTTCTACTAAGAGGTGTGTCTTCTACTCAAACGGTAAAAAAATTACGAAACAAATTTGATAGAAAAGAAGTGCCTCCAACGCAATTTGTGAAACGAGTTCGCAAAACTGGATCGTTAGTGGATAAAACAACACATTCACGTTCTCGTCCAGTGCGCTCAGCCAAAAAAACTAATGCTGTTCTCGCACTTCTCTGAAGAAAATTTTGCATAAAAACCTCGGTTTAAAGGCCTACAATGTTCAATTAGTCGAAGAAAAAAAACCTCATAACCATCCGATGCGTTTTCAGCTTGCCCAATTGGCTTAAGAACGTTTGGCCAAAAATAAGCATTTTTATAAAAAAATAGTGTTTTCCGATTAAGCTCATTTTTATCTCGGTGGCTATATTAATAAGTAAACTTGTCGTAATTGAAGATCAGAAATCCACATATGAAACAGCATATGTATCCACAACGAGTAACCGTTTGGTGTGATTTTTGGTCCGGCGACATTATTGGGCAATTTTTTTTCGAAAATGAGCAATGATCCGCCGTTACTGTCAATAGCAAACGTTACTGTGCCATGCTAAACAAAAAGTTTGTTTCTAAAAATTGAAGAATATGAAATAGATAACATTTGGTTTCAACAGAACTGGGCCTAGTGCCATACAGCCAACGTAAACATCTATCCTTTGCGCACTGTTTTTGAGCCAAAATGCTGATGCCAATTGGCCGCCTAGAAGCTGTAATTTGACTCACTTAAGGATAAGTGTTACGCTAACCATCTAGATACAATTGATGACTTGAAACACAAAATCAAAGTTGCCATTCATGCGATTGAAGCACAAACAATCAAAAATGTACTAAAAAATTTAGTTAATAGGTGAGTTACTGTCAAGCCAGCTGTGGCAGTGGCAGTCATTTGAATGATATTGTGTTTCATTTCTAAATAAAAATGTCCAAACTTTCTAATAAACTTATAATTTTGAAAAAATATTTATTAGCTTTTTATTTATAGCCGATTCAAATTCCAAATTTAGATGGCCCACCCTTTATCAAATCCGCTTATTGAAAGAATAAAAACGCTATTTAAGGTTAGGTATTTTAATGTAAATTTAATATACTTTAATGTGCTGTTTTATTGTTTTTATTTATTAAGACCGGTTTTTGCTGTTAGGCCATCATCAGCTTTTTTCTTTTCACGGATGTTGTTGTGTATAAAGTATATTAAATTTACATTAAAATACCTAACCTTAAATATTAATAAATTGTGCAATAGTCATATACATAAATACTACAATAAAAACGCTGTATATATTGTCAAAACACTAGTATTTGGTTCACCGTTCACCTTAAATTAAAAACGTGGCAAATTTTATACACATTCCTTTATACAAATTTACAAAATTCCAAAATTATTAATAAAATGTCAACTGTCCACTACCATATAAAACGTTTTAAAAGATTTTTTTTTCAATATTATTTATTTAATTCACAGATTAGGGCCTTGAAATTTAAAATTTCTATCAAGTTGGAAAAAATAATAACAATAATTTTTTTTGGGCTTCTCAAAACTTCAAGACCGTTGCCAGAAATATATTTAACCAGCAGTAAAATGCTGTACCGCTTGGACCTTTGTTTGCTAGTACTTCCAAGGCCTGTAACATTTTACTGATAATGTACTATTATAGTAGATGATTCAAAAGTATACGTCAATAAAATTAAGAAATAAAAAAAATTACGAATTTTGTTTGCAAAACCGTCCCTGCAAGGGTCCCTTTTCAATATTTTGCAGTTTGGCTCAAAACATCCTATCTCTATCACTGAAAAGACAACTACAAACTTTTTTCTGGTTACAATATGCCTTCAACGTTTTACAAGTTAATAAAAAACAACGCCATCTCAAATGTTACTTAAGTTTTTAAAATGAATTATAAGAGTCTCCTCGGCGTCCCAAAAAAGTGTGGTTATCACTTTTAACGCAAAAAAATGAGTATTCGCTTTCTTGAGTAAACAAGAATCATTAAAAACCCATTGCATAGATTATTTAAAAAATCCCAGTGGTGTTCCCAGATCTCATCCGCAGTTAAAATTTTATACAAATTTTGCAGATGTTCTCGAGTCTAGTGATATCTTTACGCAAGGCAGATCAGTAATCACTGCGCTCGCCTTATTTGAGTCTCTGTGCCATTTTTTATAAAGGTACTTCAAAGACAAGATTTTTAAACATCGTCCACAGTCTTTGGACCAACTAAAAGTAGCCGTTTAAGAAAAAATAAAAAAAATATCACTCAACATGCTAGTAGGATTGATGGAAAACTTCCTAGAACGGTTCCAAATGTGTATCGACTGTCTAAGCCACAATAATGTGTGAGTTATTTCTGCTGCGTACTGTATATGATAACTATGATAACTGTCCATGTAACTATAAAACTGTTTAAACACAGGAATTGGACGGATTGCAAACCGTTTAAAATGAGCAAACAAACAAATATTTGTCATACTTTAGCAGTTTTTTGTGCATAGTAATTTGTTTGTGTGAATAGTTTAAACATGTTGCAAATCGTCCAAATCGACCGACCTAATATATAGTGTATCAACTGGCAAATAATAACCCAAAAAAAAAAATGTTTCAGGAGATTTCAAAGTTTATTTCATATTTTAAAACATAATATTTGAAATCAAGATTTACAGCCAATCAAACACCAAAAAAGATTGTTGGCCACTAAATTGACGTTTCGGCCCGCATTTTAGAGCCAAAACAAATGGTTTAAGTAAAAACAACTTACTGTTAATAGAATATAACTTAACACTAGGCAATTAAAAAAAAAATTGTCAAGAAAGAAGACCGATAGGAATTATGAACAGTAAATAATGTGAGAACTAAACAGTTGAAATGATATGATGGGCAAAGGAGAGACGATAGCAGATTATCAAAACAAAATTTATTTTATATAATATATCATTTCTAATTTGGACACACACAGGAAAAAAAATGAATAAGAAGGCAAATAATCAACTGGAAAGAGAGGATTGACAAAGAAATGAAGAAGAAATTTTTTTCATAGTATCTATAAAACTAATATCTATATACACTGCCCGTCAGAGAAAACGGGCTAACCACAATTTTTTCGTAATTATCCACATTTTTAAATACTTCTTGCTTTTAATTAAATAAAGCGAGTTAGAATGTGTACTGCAAAGACAGATATCTCTGTAAACAGTAGAAACAAATTCACAAAACAGAAAAAAACTCAAACAGTTATAAAATTGTGAAATACTTGTTAAACACGTTTTTTAGAATTGATTTTTTTACAAATTTTATGTTTGTGTGTACATAATAATAAGTTTTAAACTTATCTTAATACTACACATGTTTTCGTAGAGTACAGTGTAATCCGTAATATTGGATAAAAAAATATCGAAGAGCTGTGCAGATAATGAGATTGCTGAAAAATGGAGTGAGTCAACAGGATGTGGCAAGACAATTAAATGTTAGTCGTTCGACTGTGCAAAAAACACACCAACGGTTTCCTGCAACTGGTTTTTATCAACGACGGCTCGGCTGTCAAATTATGTCAAACAGTAAAGCGAATTCATTTTTTTGTTTGCACTTATTAACAGTGTCGTTGATTACTTTACAACGCAATAGAACTCCGATATTTATTACATGTACGGTTTTTGTGATAGAAACTTAATAGCAGTTGCTTGAGTATATGGGTAAGATTTTCAAAATCGGCGACTACTACACAGACATTTTTTCTATAAGTGCACAACCATCTACGTGAACACAAAACTTTTCAAAACAGTCAACTAAGCGTCAATACAGCAAGACAGTGAAGACAACAACATACTGCAAAAATTTGATAATAGTCCCAGCACCTCTGTTCGTTGTGTATCTGCACAATTTAATACCATAAATATTAGTTAACATGCTTTTTATATCCGGCCTGTTCAAGTCTTCTTACCTTCAGATTTTGGTAGTCGTATAGAACTTTGATACCTACAAATTTTATTCGCGGATGAGATAGCATTTACAAGGAATGTATTACAAAACAGAAAAACAGTCACTCTTAAAGAATTAACAACATAGTTTATCAGCAAATGTTTGGTGTAAACTTATTGATAACATTCTCATTGGTCCATTTGTTTTTGAAACTTATTCACCGCTGACAACTATTTAAATGTTCTAGAAAATCATTTAGAAAAATTGTTAGATGATGTTTCTCTGGCAGTCAAACATAATATGTGATAGCAGCATGATAGGAGCTATCCGTTACGTGTAAGACAACTTTTGAATCGACAGTTTAAAGAACGTGATATTAGTAGAAGAAAGCAAAACCCCAGGCTTCCAAGACATTCGGACTTAACCTATTTAGATTATGTTTTGTGGAGCCATATGAAAGATCTGATATCCAAACATTATCAAAGACTAATGACAATCTTAGAAGACACATTTTTAAGATAACTGAACTAATTTTGAATGACATTATGTTACGTATCGCAGAAAGTGGCATTTTAAAGAATCTTGATATTGAAAATAAAAATAAATATTGGTTTTTCTAAAATTGTTTTTACTTAATCAATAATTATTAAACTCTATTTTGAAGACGGTTTACTTTAATAAACTTTTTAACTATATTTGGTGTCAACATTACGTACACGAAGTTGTGGGACACCCTGTATACAGAAAAAAATAATTTTATTTGTAAAGATAATTCATTATGTTAACATCTTCAAGTATTATTATTTAACGTCAAAGAAAAAACGTAGAAAAGTGTATTTTTTTTTAAAGTAATGACAAACTTTCAGTAAGTTTGATACACCAGCAAATTCTATTTCATAATCTCTTTAAAATCATTTTATAGTTCCCGTTCAAATAATAACAATAATAATACAAATAAATGAGTAATAAATTGAAGAAAGAAAATTAAATGCCTCCACTTTTAAATCTATTACTTATGTTTATAGAACATACATACTGTTTAAACGTGTTTTTGCTTCAATAAATAATGTTTATAGCCACCCTACATTAGATAATGATAACAGTTTAATCTAACGTTCTGATTAGCAACGATAAAGCATCCAAATAAATAATTTAAATTAATAATAATTAAGCTAATTGTGTATATTCAAAGGAAAATATGACTAAATTTACAAAATATAACAAGTTATCAACCCCATAAATCCTATTGATGCGCAGACCTGTTTTCACAAAGCTCTTGTCAATCAGCTGATCCACAATAAGATTAAGTAGGTCATGATAGAATGAAGTGCTTTATGTCACATGAATATCATAACACACGGCTTTTTACAATCTCTAGTGGTATTTAATGTATAAATATTAACGTATTGTTTGTTATAAATAAAGCCTTAAATCAACGGCATGAAAACACTGAAGGAGCAGGTGTCTTAACATGAAATTCGATTAACTTATTGAAAGGATGTGCATACGAATGGCTTGAGCTGTTTGTTTACATGACATAGATAAGGATTTTCAAATCGGTTAACTCACCTGTGCACCAAGGTTAGGGGAGTAGCCCCCCTGAGTTTCCTGGGTCGCAGAGGGATGCCGTGTTGACATGGCCCCCTCTACACCATGTTGTCACGTTGGATGTCGACTACTGGACCATTCTTCCACATGTGTAATTGTACATAATTCCAAATCGCACAAATACGAACACCGAGTCACCTGAGAATTAAATGTGTATCCGCAATGCTGCGTTGAGTTGTTTTCTATTATTATACGTTGTAATGGGGTTTAAATCGATTATGCCATTTTTACCGAATATATTAAAGGCATAGGTATTTTATCCGATATTCTAAATTCGCTTATTGTAATCAAGTGGCGTACTGTAAGGAATTTGAGGTAAGTGACCTACATTTAAAATTATAGGTGTCAGTGTGTAGCTGCCATATTGCGGATAAGGTCAACACTAAGTGCCCCGCATTCCTGCACCCCCGTAGTTGATGGACACAGATACACACTATATGATCCTGCGGCGGAACACTTCTTTCGTTTACTCGGGGGTTTGCAGGTTCGGCACTGTTTTGTTATCGGGATTCTCGAACTCGAGGTTTGGTTATGTTTTTAGCCCAACCCTGAGGTAAATCGGTGACGACATCGAATTAGCACATAACACCAAAACTGCGTAAAGAAAAGATGGAAACCAATTGAAAATTTACACTGAACAGTCTTTGTGATTTATAAATATTCCAATATTAAGCTTACACAGCACCCACATGAAGAAATGTCAATCAGAGCACCACCTGCACGTTCGGTTGGTTCCGGTTATTTCCGGGAGGCGCCGCGTCGACACAACGACGCTTACGTAAGCGGCGTCGGTTTTATCGATCGCCGGAATCCTGCCAGGGTATCGTCCTTTCTACACTAGTGCAAGCGAGTGAGCCGTATCATTCAGCAATTGTGACAACAGAGACCCAACAACTTCTGACCTTGTTCGGGGGGATGTTTTTCGGCCTATATCTTCGAGATAAGTCAGTTTATTTTTGCGCGGAATGAGATATGGCCGTATTCAGGCGCCACATGAACTGCAGAAACGGAATGAGCACTTTTTTATAACTAAGACAATTTATTCCCGTTTCAAGTCCGGGTGGTTTACAAATTAGTTTATACCGCATTTTTATAATTTATCGCATCGAACTCGCAACATCTATCATCCAGGAATGAGCGCAACTATCCGCCTAAGCAGTAGAAATATTCCCTTTCAGCAAAAAAATAACCAGGCACGCAATCTTCACAATACTTACAAACGTTATATTATAGTTAACATTAATATTCATTTAACACGATTATTTAGAATTTACAGTAATAATTTTATTATGACTTTTTAAAACTGTCTAAACTTTTACATAAAAGGAATTTAATTAATATATACAAATCAATTAATTACTTATTTGCATAATATCGACAACCTACATTCATTGGTTAAGTTTAAATCCCACAATTCCTTGTTAACGTCAATTGGTTTATATATCGGTCGTATTTATTATCAAAGGAGAAACTAAACTAAACTCTATAGTATTCGAATACTATTTCTCCATTTACAATTTAAATATGCTAGATAGTCAGTCTCACTGGCAACAGGAATAATATTATGTACATCAAAAAAGTTTTTCATGACAACCAACACATTGCTAGCGACAGTAATATAAATGATTCGTTTTTAAGTACTTTATCCGTCATGAGAATATTACTTGACATTAACTTCAAAATTATATTAATAAAATCGTCATAATGCATATGATTTATTTTTAGATTACAGGTTATTATAGATTTAAATAACTGTTCATTTTGTATATAGTTCTTTGTAAAATGTATCTGTACTGTTAATAACTTAATTTTGTGATACATTTATTTAACAAAAATTTAGATTGATATAATTTGTATTGCCTCTGCGTTGGCATTTATTTCCCGTTCCACAATAGCCATACTGAAAACTACTGACTACTGGTCGAATCCAATAGGTCCGGCTACAAGGACTGTATGCAAAGTATCCAAATCCTATTGAGTCGTACAAAATAACTTAAAATAAATTTAAAAAAAATAAAGTTTTACATTAGTGAATTTAATTGGTTTTATTTATAAACTTAATATACGTATTGACGTTATCTGTATTTATTTGTAAATATACAGGGTGTATCAAATTAATGCTCGTGGTTTAGGGATTTAACTCAAGAGACTAAAACAAATTGAAAACTAAGAGGTAATAACTTTTTCTCCGACTACTCATAACACAATTTTAATTTATTTATTTTGCTAAATGTCAGATTTGACATTTAGTTGTGTAACATAATTCAATTATTTTAGAAATTATGAATCGTTCTGTCATATTGATTGAAGTATTTCGGGTTTGTGGGTTTAAAATGTAACGATACTACTGCAGTAGAGGTTATGTAGATATGTTGAAAGTATTAGGAGCATGTAATGACATTACCACTGTTGCGCCTAGAACTTATGCGGAGAGCTTTCCAAATTGTCGACATCCCAATGCAAAAACTATAAGACGGGTAGAACAAAGATTACTAGAACTACAACCTACACTAAACGTCTATCAAGAAGAGCAAAATCTTGCATTTGTTGAATGGAACCAAGTACAAGCGTTCGAATTATCCAAAAAAGATACTATGCACAGATTATTGAGGAGAAATGGTTTGCATCCATTTAGGCTTCCAAAAGTTTAAGTTTTGCATGACGAAGATAAGAAGCTTTAAGTCAATTTTTGTAGATGGCTGATGTATAGCGTTAACAATGATCAACATTTTATTAAAAAGATTCTGGGAGTGATGAGTCCACACTTACTGAAATAGGTATTATAAATACTTATAATCTGCATCAATGGATGAATGAAAACCCTTGTTTAATACGCTAAAGATCATATCAAAGACTATGGTCAATTAACATCGGATCTGAATCAGTTGGGTTACTTTTTCTGGAGCTCTTTGAAAGTTTATTGCAAACCTGTTCTGAATCCTGAAGATGTAGTAGCTCGTATTTACGCTGCTGTGGCGTTAATAGATAATAATATGCTACAAAGAATTTGTGTGTTTATGATAAATCGTGTAAATGTTTGCCTTGAAGTAGGAGGCGGCATATTTAAACACATTATTTAGTGTAAACATATGTGGCCAATACCTTGTTTTTTTAAATATTATTAGTTTTTAATAAAGTTTAAAGTGACAAATCGTAACAAGTGACAAAAGAAAAATTTTGCACTTTTAATTTTCAATTTGTTTTAGACCCCTGATTCAAATTTCAAAAGCACGACGATCATTTTATAAGTATTTTAAATTAAAAATATTAACTATAATATTGATCAATAAAAACGTTATTTCACTAGTAGTGTCTCATCTCTACTATCTATTGTCATGTTGCAAGTTCAGAAATGTTTTTCTTAAAACAAAAATATTTTGAACTGATAAAATCGCGAATGTGCTGATCCCGTTAATAACAATAAGTGGTTGGTAAAATTTGCATATTTGGGTTATATTTTCTACTACTTAAATCAGTTAAACACAGAAATGTCAGGCCAAAACCGTACTGTAATAGACATAAACAAGAAAAAAATGCAAGACGTCAATTGGCGGTGTTTTCAACAATAAAAACGTTGAACATAAAATGAAAAAATATATTCCACAAAATGTCTGAGAAATATATACTGGCTGCCAGAAGTAAAAAACACCAAAAACCTGTAGTTTACACTAAGAAATTATTAAAATTTCAACAACAAAATTATGACATTTTTTTCAATAAATTGACTTTTCCCAGTTTTTGGAGCACTCAATAATTCGCTTAGGCATGCTATAAATCAAATTCTCAATCTTACCCTAAGGGATTATATCCCAAGCTTCCTAAATATGCATCCAAATATCATCTAAAGTGAGTGAGCTGGAGATACTGTAATTAACACAAATAAACTGTAACAGAAAAGTAGAATTAAAGTAAGATTGGTAAAAAGTAGATTTAAATAGTTTACCTCTCTAATAAGATGTTAGAACTGCCTGAAGTTTGGGCATGAAGCAAAGTTCTGCAAGAAAAACAAAAAGAAAAGGGTATGCTTCAAGTGTGGTAAGGATAATAATGTAAAAATGAACTCTATTGCTACAGCTGCAAGGTAATGGCACACAAAGCAAATGATGGAAGCTGCCTTAAGTATAGAAAAACTTGCAATAATATAAAAAAAACAAAGGTGATAAGAAAACAATGAAAATTCTGCTAACTAACGTAGGAAGAGGAAAGGTGGCTATGGATATATTCCATAGGCATGCACCATTTTTTTGCGGGCATGAATTATTTAATACATAATTGCAAAAGATCAATAAACGAAAACGCAAGATAAAAGACACTGCGAAACATATTTTTTTCAATGTCAAGATAGTCAAAAGGATTAAACTAAAATTAGAAATACACAAAGTTATACCAAAAGAAAACATATTTCAAATAATTCACAAAAAAATCAAAATACACTATATTAAAATGATAATCAAAACGATTGAAGAATAAAATATCAAGGATCTACATATAATATAAAGAATCATTTCTGATGAAAGACAAAAGTTAACTGCAGAAATGTGCACTGAACGCCAAGTGAAAATTGGGATTTAGTGGGTAAGAGCTCCACACACCAACTGATAGAGTTTTTTTAAAATCACATGGATAAAAAAAATATTTGGCGTCAAAAAGAACAACACAATTTACAGTTTGTTGTGGGACACCAAACAATTACTTATGGAAGTAAGTTTTCTTTAGTGTTAGTTCTAGGTACATTAGACGCAAATCGCTATATTAACACGGTTTTAAAACGAACATTAATGCTTTCTCTGAGACGGTTGGAAACCCCAATTTTCAATAGGGTAGTAGAAAGCCGCATTACAGCTACACTATATAGTTTCTAGAACTAGCTAATGTTGATTTACTTCTGTGGTCTTCTTGTTTTTTTAGATCTATCAACTATTGAACACGTTTGAGATACAATCGGTAGAAGACAGCATATTTAAGTAAATTCTTATATACTTTTCTTGTTAGTTATAGTGATAGATCATCAACGTTTATCCCTTCTTCTTTTTTTTTTCTAATTGTTATTTTAATTGAGTCTGCATCCGTTGTTTTGCGTAAATGTTGCACTAGACATAATTTCCTTCTTGCTATTAAATGAGCCAATACTTTGTCTCTCAACTTTTTTTTTACAATATTTAACTTGATGTTTACATCGTTAGTTTGACTTATTTTCTGTATTTATATGCTTAACTTATTCACATTTATTATTGTTTTTAGCTATTTTTTCGCTTAATGCATATCTTTTTGTCTGTTTATTTTAATTTTTATATTCTTGTTGAAAATGTAATCAAGGTTAATATTCGTAATGCTTCTCTTGCTTAAATTTTCTTTGATTTTTCATATATTTGCATATGTACTTTTTATTTCATTTTTAATTGTGTTTTTCTCCACATCTATTAGATGAATTTCTTTTCTGTTTAGCGGAAGCTAAACTTATTCCGTTCACTTCTATTAACATGCTTTATTCTTAATCAATTTGTAGATTTTTTTGTATTTATTTGCCATTACAATATTTTTTTTATGTTTGGTTTGCTGTCCATTATTAAGATGAGGTCTTCATCTTCTTTTTTTACTAAATCCTTCATATTATAAAACTTGTTAGCAAAAGCATTTCTTTAGCAACTCTATATTCTTTGAGTTCCCGCGTTTTGTCTTTATTCTCCTCCTCCTCTATTTTTGAGTCTACTTTTACAGCTTTTGCACTACAATTCTTATTTTAATATGCTTTACTGGTAAAATACTCTATGTTTTTTATTTTGGTTCTGACTGTGAGTTATTTTAGTTTGTTTATAGCCACCTTAATCTCGGTTTTAGTATTGATATGTTTTTTTTTATTGTTTTAGTTAATGAAGAAGCAATTCTTTTTAATTCCGTCTCTGATATTTTTTAATTTGTTTTAGTATTTTATAACTTTCTTTTGCTTTTCTTTCCTCGCCCTTTTTATTGTGCTTTCTTATCAATAGACCTAAATCCGTAGCATTTTTTATAGATCCGAGTCTTTCCTTACTTGGATTGCTAAGAATTGATTTTCACGACATTTTATCATCACCCAAGTTTTTATCTTTATTTTTTCTGTCTATAATTGAAAAAAATTCTACTTTACTTATATCTATTTTATCAGCAGCTAGATTCCTGATCTTAATGCAAAGCTAGCTACGTTCTTCTTGCTTTGGGTTTGTTCAATCAGAATTATCTGTTTTTACTTCTTCCAATCTAACTTTCTTCTTTATATATTTGGTATTTACCACAATATCTATAATCTTTTTTATATTTGTATTATATGTCATTTTGTTTGGTGGAGATTTTTGACTACTTAAGTTTCTCCAAACATTTCCAATTACTCTTGTTGTTGAAAATTGGTCCGGAACATCCAAAGCTACAGTCAAAGAGCCCCATCTTCTTATGCTGTAGTGCTTCTAAGTATCCAAAAGTTTTTTTAGGCTAAAAATATAGATATTGAAGTACGGTAGCTGGGAACTAAATAGTTATTTGTAAGTCGTATGTAATTGAAGTGTCAATAGTTTAGAATTTAGAAGGTATAAAATTGCATATCTTAAAATAATTTTTAAAAAATTATTTTTATGTGTAAAATTGATGAAAAAAATTAAATTACTTTTTTCCTGATTAAAATGATTCCTATAACCTACTCATTATACATTGTTGGAATGCTTTTGATTGGGTATTCAACACAACAAAAAAAAAAAGAAAACCGTTTAGACATGGCAGCCAATAATGTCGATTTCAATATTTACCTAAAAAAAAAAGTGTGATACTAAAAACATGAATCTACCATCATCATTTTACCATACAAAATTTCTTTTTCTTTTAAATGAGACTACGCCGGATCTTGATTTGGCAAGGTTTATTATTTATCCTAGGAGAGCGTGGCGCAGTGGTCTAGGCATCCGGCCGCTGTACCGAAGATCGTGGGTTCGATTCCCATATACCGTGATATACTTTTCACGTTCTATACGCTCTCCCACTCCCCAACCCGCCTTGCCAGCGTGGGGTTATACGGCTAAAACCTTCTCTGAGGAGTGATAATTCTCTCAAGTGGTTCGGAATCCACTTAGAACTGTAGGTCCCTTGTAATGTAAGTTGCCAGCATTTACAAGCAGAGAAGAGGCTTATGTCCTGCAGTGGACGCAAACGGCTGGACAATGATGATGATGATGACTATTTATCCTTAACAACGGTCGCAGGCCTCTTGTTCTTAATCATTGGCACCTCCACCGTGTTTGACCTTGAAAAACACATTTTTTTTACTAGAAAACCATGTTATTTAACTTTTTGTAGTAGCTCCTGTACGTCGTTTTTAAAATTAAAAGTTAAAGTAATTTATCAGTTGAAAAGAATAATGAAAAGTTGTTGCGACTTTTGTGTCCAGAATGATGAATTGATTAAACATAATCTTATAAAAAAAAAATATTTTAATTTACCTTATTTACCGATTGATTTTGGGAACAAAATAATTAACTCGCGCATGGAGATCAGATTAATAAAAAATTCAAAATGCAAATTGTGTATCCGCCGCAAATGGTGTGAGTTTTATCAAAATCGATTCGGTAGTAAAAAAGTTATCAACTTTTTTTGAAACCACAAAAATCTCATTTTAAGAAGATGGTTACATCTTCAAAACAAAATCGACGACCTAAAATTTTCAAGTGCTATTAATTTTGAAATTAAATTCTCTACTTCTCGTAAATAAATCATAGGGTTTTCCAATAAGAGGTTTCATTTTGATAAAATACTTGCTACGCTACTGGCTTTATTACACGTTGTATAGGGTTTTCCAATAAGAGGTTTCATTTTGATATTTAAAAAAAAAAACGGGTATTTCTTAAGAGAAATTAATAAATGTTTATGTCATTGTAAAGAGGAAGGTATGCCATTAACATTTGAAAACTATATCAGTCAAATGGCCGTCACGGTTACGGTTGCAGTACCACATTCTTTTTATGAAATTTTCCTCGATAACTTTACGAATTCCATCTTTAAGGTCTTGAATTGAAATTGTGGAGCATTGGCATAGACCTTATCTTTCACGTGTCCGAAAAGAAAAAAGTCTAAAGGTGTTAAATCACAAGACCTCGGTGGCCAATTGTGATAACCTCTTCGAGAAATAACACGGTCAGGAAACTTTTCTTGCAAAACTTTGATTGTTTTGTTGCGTAGCGTCGTTTTTTGCTGAATATAAACGTCGTCTACATCAATATCTTCCAACTCCGGCCATAAAAAATCATTAATCATAGCTTGGTAGCGCCATCCATTCATCGTTATACTATTTAGATTTTGTCCATGCTTTGTAAATTGTCCCAGTGAACCACTCGAAGTGGTTTTATGATTTTTTTTTTATTTTCCAATAGGTTTTGACGAGTGCTACAAATTTAGCTACACTCCCGCATCTTTTTACCCTTGTTTATTAAAGATAATCCATAAAATGTCATAAACACATTTCTCCCCACAACAAACTTTTCAACCGTTTTTTTGAAATTTTTATGCAAGGTACTACAATTTATCCTCTAAAAGATGGCAGTTTAATTTTTCAAATCCCACGGTTCGTTTTGGATTTATAAACATTTTCAGCATTTACCAGCGTGTCGATTTCAACATGCACCAACCGCTACGGATACACGACTACTTTTTACTCTCAACAAGAGGAATTTTTCCAATGTCTATGTTTTGAACCAGTGAAGTGGGAGATTTTATTTTACAAAAACGGCAAAACGCAAAACGATCCTTTTCAGTTGTATTTTGGAAAAATTTAAATTTACATTTTTTTTCAATAATCCAATAGCGTCCTGCAAGCTGTCAATTTTTTTCCTCGAAATCAGCCGGTAAATAAGGTCGTGTAAATTTAAAACGCTCTTTTTTTAGACCATTTTTCATTAATTCATATTTCTAAACACATGGGTCGCATACACTTGCAGTTTTTACCATTCCCTTTAAAAAACTTGTTCCCTAGCTGGTGAATTATTTCAGTCATTTATTTTCTATATAACTACTTACTCCCTCCACCTGCACATGGATTTTTTGCAAGTTGCAACTTTAATTTTAATTTTTTTAATTATTTTTTTTTAATTAAATTTTTACTCTCGATTGCGCTTCTTGTTACTTGTTATCAGGACCATATTTTTTTTTAGCACTTTACAAGACATTTTCGTTATTTTTGACAAGAGGAGGTTGCGGTTTGAACCAGATTGTTTAGAATACAACAGGCATTATTTCCTTTTTCAACAGTATCAAAATATTACAGTGGCGTCACCAACATTTTTTCTTTCAAACTCAAAAAATGACATCACAAACTTGTCCCAACAGCTCAAATTTTTCCACCAGCTTTACTATTGCCGGCCGAGAAGGTGCTTTAGGACAATCAAAAAGTGCTTTAGTTTTTCAATTTGAGAAACACCATCCATAAAAGTAGATGGAATTTGATTGCTACTACGTTTAGATCAGCCGTATCCCCAGTTACTGAACGAGATATCACATATTATTTGTGTAATTCGTTTTTAGTAAATATCAGTTCAGTTTTATAGAAAACCATATAAGAAATTTATAGGTTTTTTTACAAGTTCCATTAATTTTTGGAACACAGAGGTCAATTATGTCAAAAATAACAGAATAAAAACATGCTTTATCAATGTTACATTTTACAAACATTTCATCCTACCTTGTATTGATGAAAGCATCATTTTAAGAAACGTAATCAGCATCTTTAAAGTTATATACAGGTGCGTCATCGTTGTTGCACCTACAATTGTCCGATGAATCATGTGTAGAGTCAAGTTTTAAAACAAGATCTAATGCAGGATGTTGAGGATCGCATCGTACAATAGAAAACTGAGATTCAGAAAGGGTTATGTTTGAAAAAAGTGACGCAAATAATAAATCCAGCAGCACTGAATTGTCGTTTAATATATGATTCAGCTGATAGAAATTACTATAGCAACTAATGTGGCTTTATGGCAAGTGGACTTGGTTCTTACACCGTATTTATCATTAATTCAACAAACACGTGGCATGTTGTAATCACCGATAATGACGGAATTGCACTCGCTAATTGATTCAACGCTTACACAGTGGCATTGATAAACAGAGTAGTCTGAGCCAGGAGTAATATATACTATTCCATATAACTCTGATAGTGATTTGGTAATGGTCCATAATCTATTTCTTTTTCAGTTGTTGGTCTTGTCATCGTTCCTCGATGTGCTAGTGCGAGCAGATTGTTTTCAACAACTTTATAACCTACATTTTTGAAATGGGTAATGGAAGCAAGATCAAAAGTGGGCAGAGTTTCTACAAGCTTTAATTACAGCACCCAAACATTCAAGCATGCTATCAAGCGTACGTCTTTCCAAAATGTTCTAAATGGCTTGATACAATGCAGTACAGCCATGTTTAAATCATTTAAGTAATCTTGGTTGATTTTTGCAATTTGTGTACAAGCATCATTTTGCATTAAAAGAAACAATTATATTATATGTCAATCGGTATTTATATTGCGGCCTTTACGGACTTTCACAAGATCATTATTAGTATTTAAAAAAATGACTGCCAACATCATTACACCACCTCCATCAAATTGAATTCTTGGAGACAAACAGCATTTTGCAAATTGGTCTTCAGCGCTTTTCCAAATTGACTATATAATGTGTGTTTAACCGATAACTGGAACTCATCAGTAGAGCACAGATAAACAATCTTCTACACTCTAATCTGCATTTATTTGTGCAAACGCTGTCACCCATGATCTGTTATAAGAAGACCCGTTGTAGGTTTTCTTTATCTTAATCCATTTTTATTTAAGCTTTTGCAATTTGTATTTACTGAAACTATATTTTATATACGATGTTCAGTTTTTGAACAAAAGCAAACACTGCCATAGTGCAATCACGTAACGCTTGCATTTAAATTAATCTGTTTTTATTGCTCTCCGTCTATCGTGTTGCGGTTTTTTTGTGTACTGTCCAGTTTTCCAAAATTTTATTAAAACATCTAAGATGGTACTTTAAAAGATCCTTAAAACATTTGTAATATAGCACACACCGCGTCCATCATTCTGGAAAACGACAGTTTGAGCAACTTGTACTGAACAGAATAGAACCACTTAACAAAATATATAGACAATCTGCAAGAAAAATGTCCAAATCACTGGTAGAAAGTTCCAACGTTCTACTGCTAACAATATCTTTTTAAATTTATGGGACATTGACCTTTTGTAATGGTTCTAAGGTATTTCTAGCAGTTGTGTTTTTGCCTACAACTTTTCTTAAAGGTAAAGAAAAAGCACAATTACAAAAAATAAAAGCTTTTTGGAAAATTACATTTTTTAAAGAGTGTATTGAGAGCAGGGACGTCTCCAACTTTCTTTATTTGCAAGAATTTGTCAAAACAAATAAGATTAATATTCAACTCAATTTTTTTGAAATTATTATTGCAAGCTTTGGAAAAAAGGATAGTTAATTATTATCCCAACATTGAAGCTCTGATGACATCTACAGCTAGATGGCAAACCTGTTTTCCTGCAACCCAAAACAACAATTTTTTTTTTATTTGATTCAGATTAGCAAAGACAGTTGATTAAAACAAAAATACTGTAAAAAACGCCAAGAAGAGTTCTAGATGCAAGTGTATTCAGAAAATAATGCTGTGAAAAGGTTTGTGGGTTTTACTTCAACTTATCTCTGTAAGTCTGCATTCTCAACGTACGCATACATAAAAACAGATACAAAAGCAACCACAAGTAAGCGGCCATTAACTACCCGAGTACTTATTCCATTAGTACGGATAATCCTCTTGCAAATCTGAAGCAGGCATATGCCGGCAATGCTGGATGTGTGTTATCCACACAACTAGGCCAATCTGGTAAAACAAAAACGTTACTGGAGCGCACTCCGTAATGCAATCTAGTAATTAAATTGCCTAAGTGTACGCCAAAAATGTACACAAAAATTTGATTTGTAAGCGTACATACGGCACAAAAAGGTCTGAAAAAATGTCTGAAATACCTATTTACGGAGAAATATATAGTCATATATTTTATTTTTACATACTCATTTGCAAAAAAGTGATCATATTTTGTTTCTTTTACTACCATACTCAAATCAGCTTCTTACATATGATAACCCGTGGTTTATTGCCACAAGATGTTAAAGGTATTTATTAAAAAAACATCTAATGCAACTTAATCCATAATTATATTTTTTATCTATTATTCCAAACTAGCCTAACCCGCACATCAGTTTGAGTTAAGTACTAAATATTCCAAAATACGCCATTTCATACCTGTTGCTATTGTTATAGAGAGGAGAAATGATACTCATCATGATTCCAAAATGCTTTTGTTTACAATTTAACAAATATAAACTACTCACATATAAGTTAATTAAGTTAAGCAAAAATGAATTTACCAAAGTTATGGAAACTAATTGAAATGGAGACAATAGATTTCCAATACAACCTAATTGATTAAGTGGTTTCTGTAGACTAATTACAACTTTTCAGACAAAAGTATTTACATTTATTGTTGCGATATATAGGTAGTAAAATAATTGGTATAAATAAATATAATAAATAAATGCTTTATAAAACTTTAATTTTTAACATTCTGTTATAAATTAAATACAGCCAATACTTTAGTTACTTTTCAATATTCATGAAACATACTTAATTGAATATCAAATTTCTAATTTTTTATATTGATATAAATAAATATGTTTTTGATTTTAATAGTCTGTTTTGTATATTCAAATAAACATGGTTACTATTGTAGTAAGATTTGTTAACGCTAGTATAATTTTACATTTTATATCTTTCATGTCCTTTCACACATCTTGACATTTTCATAGATATGTATCTGATGTACTCGCAGCATGACGTCAAATAACATTACATTATATTTATGATAGATCCGTTTTATATTTAGAAATCATTACAGTAAATTTTTATATCTGCGACCAACACAGTCCATAAAAAATAATGATTCACCACCAACTTAATATAATTATTATTTTTAATTATTCATTTCAAATATAAATTGAAAGTAAGAACTAGCGAGGGACCAAAAAAAACTACGATCTGTTTAGAAGCTATTAATAACTAGATTATAATAACTTACTGTTATTTGATACGGACAAGACCAAATGTATCACTTTTAGTAGACAATAAATGCAATACTAGAGTTTCACAATATTACAAATGTTTATAAATCAAACATATTACTTAAAGTAAACACATTTGTAGCGTTTTCTGTTGCCACTAATTACGTGTTCGATGCATATTTGCGTGGTGCAAAATTCAAATATTTTAATATTTACAATACAACGTATATGTGCTTTCAGCTTTAATTGAACGACGCAATTTATAATTTACATGTAGTAATATTATTAATAATTTATTGATTGTCCATCGAGCTTTATATAACAAATATTAAATAATTAAAATGCATCTATGCATGCATCATGATGATATTTCCCGGATATTGACTGGATCCAGTAAAAATGAAATTTTACTTTAAACAAATAAGAAGAAAATTTTGCAGTAGCTCTAGACATTTCTAAAACGTTTAATAGGGTATGGCATTTTAATCTTGTCAACAAGCTTCATTGTATGGGTCTTGATAAAAAAAACTGCAAATCTTATCAATAGTTTTGTTGGCAATAAAAAAATAGTTAATTGATGGTTTTAACTCTGATACCAAAATCATAAATGCTGGTGTTCCTCAAGGTTCAGCTTTTTTGCCAACTTTAATTTACATTAATAGACTTCTTCAAATAACTAAAAATTCTATTCATAGTTTTGCAGATAATAGCACCATTCATACTTCATACTTTTCAAAGACCATATGAACAAAATGTTTGAAAATCCAAATCCGAGGTATCATCTTTACCAAATATTAAACTAAACAACAGATCATTATCTAAATTTTTAATTTGTTTTGTAGGTGTTACAATGTCACATAATCTTCTCCGGAACGACCATTTTGTTGACATAACTTTGAAAGTATCTAGAAAACTAGAATTTTTTAATAAATGTAAACAGTTTTTTATTTCTGTTTAATTTTTGCATATATATATAGAAATTGTATTAAATATTGTTCCCAAGTATGGGAAGGAACATCAAAAACTACATTTTCTCTTCTAAGCTCTATTCAGAAACGAGCTATTCGGACATTACCAATCCAAAATTGATGAATGATTTAGACACTTTACAACACAAGCACAATCTGCAGGTTTTTGCATTTTTTATAGGAATTCTAACAAATATTCACTGACAGTTCAGTGATGTAAAACCGAAACTTTTAAGAATTTTTTTTTACCTAAATAAAATAAAATTCTAAATTCAGTATTTCCTGAGACTTATAAGCCACAAATATTCAAAGTCAATGTTCACAGACTGCTTAAATCTAGTCTTCAATGTATTAGTTTTAGCAAGAGAGGTTTCACTCGTTGAAATAATTCAAGGTATTTTTATGTTGTTGTGGCATATTATGTAATTCCTAAATATCACATTTAGAAATAATTAAAAAAAAAAATGTTATGACTGGGTCTAAAAACGCTTGTGACATATTTTGTCAAAAAAATGTATATTAATTTTAATTGAAGCTATGCCGGCATAGCGAGGATATGTATGATTAACAGCAACGGCCGGAACGGTCAGAGTTAGAAAAAACTATGCGCGGACCGACGCACATCACAAAGAGTAAGAAGACAAGATTGGGTTTTTAGATGCCTAACGGTTTTCCCATTATTTTTTGTTGCCAAAACTGTACAATGAATTCCGGCGTACAAATTTTTACAGGCAAATAACCCCCAATCTCTTTGTTGTGGTTTGAGACGTTTTTTCCCTCTCTGCCCACCTTCCACATGAAATTTTGAGTGTCCTAGTATAAAAATAGCATTCATTTATAATTCAACAATTAAAAAAAAAAAAAAAAACAAACGCAGAGTCAAATTCAAATTTCGGTGAAACAAAGATTGGCAAAAATTACTATTAGACTTCTTAGCCTTTTTCCAAATTAAAAAAAAAAAAATTGTTATTTTAGTTTGCAAGTTTGTTTACAATTAATGACTAAATCAAACTTTTTGACAGCGCAATACTCAAACTCAAACGCACAACAACGCGCTTAGTCTAATTTAAAAAATCCAATGTTAATCTATAAATAATCATTTAATGCAAACAAATATTCTAAAAAAAAAACATATTTTTTGCTATTGTTTGTTTTACAACAATACAATCTTAACTTTAACGTACAGACACAGTAGCAACTGTGCATTTACAAAATCATTCTCAAAAACTTTCTTTATCTATTAAGAAATTCTAGTTTTCTAGATACTTTCAAATTTATGTCAACAACATGGTCGTTTCAGAGAAGATTATGTGAGATTGTAACCTTTAGAAGACTTATTGAAGAAGATTTAGATATGGATTCGTAAAATTGATGTTGGGAGTGCTTCATTCAGATATTGTTTTGAGGTCTGTGTTTATAGATGCTACAGATTCTAACCCAAAAATTTCTAGACGCTCTGCCATATTTCTTAAAACCATCAACTCACTCTATTTTTTTTTATTGTCAAAAAAACTATTGATGAGATTTACAGTTTTTTTTTACAAAGACCTAAACAATGAAGCTTGTTGACAAAATTAGGATGCCATACCCTATCAAACGCTTTATAAATGTCTAGAGCTACTGCAAATTTTTTTTCTTGTTTGTCTAAAGTAGAATTCCATTTATGACTAACAAAAGTCGGAAGATCTGTTGTCGAACGTTTTGATCAAAATCTATATTGATTATCTGAGATGAAGTTATGTTGTTCTAAAAACTTGACAATATGAAAATTAATATATTTGTTTGACAGATTGGACAATAATGCAATTAGTCTGTAATTTGAAGAACCAGAATCAGCAATTTTCCAACAATTTGGAAATGTTTCATCTTTGTATAATAAGGCATATATTTTGGTCAAAATGGGAGCTAATTTATTTGCAAATGTTTTAAGAACAAAAGGTGGAATTTCATCTATACCGGATGCTTATTTGTTATTTAATTAAAGAAGATATCTTTTGACAACCCGTTGCGTAAAATGAATTAGACCCATTATTTTTCCACCAGCCGGCATTGTAGGATTTATAATAGTAGAGTTAGATGCAAATTGGTTTGCAAAAATATTTGCTATTCCTTTTGGATTATTTTGATCTTTTTCAAAGATTCTTCTTTATTAAGTAATGTGTATTTTAGTTATTTTTCTATCAATTATTGTTTATTTTAGTTGTTTCTTTATGTAATAATGTGTATTTTAGTTATTTCTTTATTGAATGAAGTGTATTTAAGTCATTTCACTTATGAAAATTGTGTATTTTAGTAATTTTTTATTGAATATTGTGTATTTTATTTATTTCTTTATTAAATAAAGTGTATTTTATCTGTTTTTTATTAAATAATGTGTATTTTAGTTATGTATTTATTAAATAATGAGTATTTTAGTTATTTCCCTAATTTTTAATGTGTATTTTATTTAATTCTCTAATAAATAATGTGTATTTTAGCTATTTTTATATAAAATAAGGTGTATTTTAGTTACTTTTTAATTAAATATTGTGTATTTTAGTTACTTCTCTATTAAATATTGTGTATTTTAGTTATTTCTCTATTAATTAATAAGTACTTCAGCTATTTCTCTTTTAAATAATGTGTATTTTAGTTATTTCTTTATATAATAATGTGAATTTTAGTTAATTTTCTATTAAATATTATATATTATAGTTATTTCTCTATCAAATAATAAGTATTTTAGTTATATCTTTATTAAATATTGTGTATTTTAGCTATTTCTCTCCTGAAAAATATGTATTTTAGTTATTTTTTAATTAAATATTGTGTATTTTAGTTATTTCTCTAGTAAATATTATGTATTTTAGTTATTTCTCTATTATTGATTGTGTATTTTAGTTTATTTTTTTATTAATTAATGTGTTTTTTATTTATATCTCTATTAAAAAATGTGTATTTTAGTTATTTCTCTATTAAATAATGTGTATTTTAGCTATTTCTTTATATAATAATGTGTAATTGAGTTATTTTTTTATTATATAATGTGTATTTAAGTTATTTCTTTATTAAAGAATGTGTATTTTAGTTATTTCTTTATTAAATAATGTGTATATTAGTTGTTTCTCTATTAAATAATGTGTATTTTAGTTTTTTCTCTATTAAATAAGGGGTTTTTTAGTTATTTTTTTTTTTTTAAATTGTGTATTTTAGTTATTTCTCTATTAAATAATGTGTATTTTAGTTATTTTTCAATTAAATAATGTGTATTTCACCTATTTCTCTTTAAAATAATGCGTATTTTAGTTATAAAATATATAAAGAAGAGACGCAATGTCCTCAAATGAGACAGTTGTATTGAGTCAGTTAGTATAAATAGTCAATACACCCTTTAAAATATTCACTTTGAATTGTGGTAATGAACAATGTTGACAAAGTAAGTTAAAAATCAATTAGATTAAATAAATAAAGCCATACTGATGAGAGGTAAACCTCGAAACGCGTCTATGGATGTTTTTTAGTTTAGAATAATTTTTCATAAATTTAATTTTTTAACGTATTTTAGTTAATTCTTTATTTAATAAAGTAAATTTTAGTTATTTTCTTATAAATATTGTGTAAATTAGTTTTTACTATATCAAATAATATGTATTTCAGCTATTTCTTTATTAAATAATGTGTATTTGAGCTATTTCTCTCTTAAATAATGTGTATTTTAGTTATTTTTTAATTAAATATTGTGTATTTTAGTTATTTCTCTAGTAAATATTATGTATTTTAGTAATTTCTCTATTATTGATTGTGTATTTTAGTTTATTTTTTATTAAATAATGTGTATTTTAGTTATTTCTCTAATAAATAATAGTATTTTAGTTATTTTTCTATAATTTAATGTGTATTTTAGTTATTTCTCTTCTAACTAATGTGTAATTTAGTTTTTTCTCTATTAATTAATGTGTATTTTAGGTATTTCTTTATATAATAATGTTTATTTTAGTTATGTCTTTGATAAATAATGTGTATTTAAGATATTTCTCTATTAAAAAATGTGTATTTTAGTTATTTCCCTATTAAATAATGTTTATAATAGTTATTTCTCAATTAAAAAATGTTTATTTTTGTTTTTTTTCTATTAATTAATGGGCTGTTTAGTTAATTCTTTATTAAATAATGTGTATTTTATTTATTTCTAAAGTAATTAATGTGTATTTTAGTTAATTCTTTATTAAATAATGTCTATTTTAGTTTTTTTCTATTTTCTATTGTGTATTTTAGTTATTTTTATATTAAAAAATTAGTATTTTAGGTAATTCTTTATTAAATAATGTGTATTTTAGTAATTTTTCTATTAAATATTGTGTATTTGAGTAATTTTTTTATTAAATAATGTGTATTTTAGTTATTTCTTTCATAAATAATGTGTATATAAGTTATTTCTCTAGTAAATAATGTGTATTTTAGTTATTTCTCTATTAAACAATTTTATTTTAGCTATTTTTTTATCAAATAATGTGTAATTTAGTTATTTCTCTATTAAATAATGTGTATTTTAGTAATTTTTCTTATAAATATTGTGTGATTTAGTAATTTTTTTTTTAAATAATGTGTATTTTAGTTATTTCTTTATTAAATAAAAAGTATTTTATCTGTTTTTTTATTAAATAATGTGTATTTTAGTTATTTATTTATTAAATAATGTGTATTTTAGTTAATTCCCTTTTTATTAATGTGTATTTTATTTATTTTTCTAATAAATAATGTGTATTTTAGCTTTTTCTATATAAAATAAGGAGTATTTTAGTTACTTTTTCATTAAAAATTGTGTATTTTAGTTACTTCTCTATTAAATATTGTGCATTTTAGTTATTTCTCTATTAATTATTGTGTATTTTAGCTATTTTTCTTTTAAATAATGTGTATTTTAGTTATTTTTTATTTAATAATGTGAATTTTAGTTAATTTTCTATTAAATATTATATATTTTAGTTATTTCTCTATCAAATAATAAGTATTTTAGTTATTTCTTTATTAAATATTGTGTATTTTAGCTTAATTTAGCTCTCTCCTTAATAGTATTTTTTTAGTTATTTTTCAATTAAATATTGTGTATTTTAATTATTTTTCTAGTAAATAATGTGTTTTTTAGTTATTTCTCTATTAATAAATGTGTATTTTAGTTATTTTTCTATTAAATAATGTGTATTTTAGTTATTTTTCTAATAATTAATGTGTCTTTTAGTTATTTCTCTATTAAATAATGTGTATTTTAGTTATTTCTTTATTAAATAATGTGTATTTTAGCTATTTTTTATATAATAATGTGTATTTTAGTTATTTTTTTATTAAATATTGTGTATTTAAGTTAATTCCCTATTAAAGAATGTGTATTTTAGTTATTTCTCTATTAAATAATGTGTATATTAGTTATTTTTCTATTAAATAATGTGTATTTTAGTTATTTCTCTATTATATAATGTGTATTTTAGTTTTTTTTTTGATAATTAATGTGTCTTTTAGTTATTTCTCTATTAAATAATGTGTATTTTAGTTATTTTTCTATTAAATAATGTGTATTTCAGCTATTTTTCTTTTAAATAATGCGTATATTAGTTATTTCTTTTATTAATAATGTAAATTTTAGTTAATTTTCTTTTAACTATTGTGTAATTTAGTTTTTATTCTATCAAATAATGTGTATTTTAGTTATTTCTTTATTAAATAAGGTGTATTTAAGCTATTTCTCTCTTAAATAATGTGTATTTTAGTTATTTTTCAATTAAATATTGTGTATTTAAGTTATTTCTCTAGTAAATATTATGTATTTTAGTTATTTCTCTATTAATGAATGTGTATTTTAGTTATTTTTTTATTAAATAATGTGTATTTTAGTTATTTTTTTAATAAATAATGTGTATTTTAGTTATTTTTCTATAATTTAATGTGTATTTTAGTTATGTCTCTATTAAATAATGTGTATTTTAGTTATTTTTTTATTTAATAATGTGTATTTTAGTTTTTTTATTAAATAATGTGTATTTTAGTTATTTCTCTATTAAATAATGTGTATTTTAGTTATTTTTCTATTAAATAATGTGTATTTTATTTATTTTCCTATTAAGTATAGTGTATTTTAGTTTGTTTTTTAATAAATATTGTGTATTTTAGTTATTTCTCTAATAAATAATGTGTATGTTAGTAATTTCTCTATTACATAATGTGTATTTTAGTTATTTTTCTTTTAATTACTGTGTATTTTAGTTATTTTTCTAATAAATAATGTGTATTTTAGTTATTTCTCTATTTAATAATGTATATTTTATTACTTTCTCTATTAAGTATTGTGTGTTTTAGTTTATTTTTAAATAAATATTGTGTTTTCTAGTTATTTCTCTATTAAATAATGTGTGGTTTAGTTATTTCTTTATTAAATAAAGTGTTTTTTAGTCATTTTTCTATTAAATAATGTGTATTTTAGTTATTTCTCTATTAAATATTGTGTATTTTAGTTATTTTTTTATTAAGTAATGTGTAGTTTAGTTATTTTTTTATTAAATAATGTGTATTTCAGCTATTTCTCTTTTAAATAATGCGTATTTTAGTAAATTCTTTATTTAATCAAGTAAATTTTAGTTAATTTTCTTATAAATATTGTGTAAATTAGTTTCTACTATATCAAATAATGTGTATTTCAGTTATTTCTTTATTAAATAATGTGTATTTGAGCTATTTCTCTCTTAAATAATCTGTATTTTAGTTATTTTTCAATTAAATATTGTGTATTTTATTTATTTCTCTAGTAAATATTATGTATTTTAGTTATTTCTCTATTATTGATTGTGTATTTTAGTTAATTTTTTATTAAATAATGTGTATTTTAGTTATTTCTCTAATAAATTATTGTATTTTAGTTATTTTTCTATAATTTAATGTGTATTTTAGTTATTTCTCTATTAATTATTGTGTATTTTAGGTATTTCTGTATATGATAATGTTTATTTTAGTTATGTCTTTGATAAATGTGTATGTAAGATATTTCTTTATTAAAAAATGTGTATTTTAGTTTATTCCCTATTAAATAATGTGTATAATAGTTATTTCTCAATTAAAAAATGTTTATTTTAGTTTTTTCTCTATTAAATAATGGGTTTTTTAGTTAATTCTTTATTAAATAATGTGTATTTTAGTTATTTCTGTAGTAATTAATGTGTATTTTAGTTAATTCTTTATTAAATAATGTCTATTTTATTTTTTTTTTCTATTTTATATTGTGTATTTTAGTTATTTTTATATTCAAAAAAGTGTATTTTAGGTAATTCTTTATTAAATAATGTGTATTTTAGTAATTTTTCTATTAAATATTGTGTATTTGAGTAATTTTTTTAATTAATAATGTGTATTTTAGTTTAAGATATTGTACTACCTTGCAATGAATTTATTGATTTATAAAAAAACTTGTCCTACCTTTTTCAGATTGTATTAGTTTGACACAATAATTACGAGCTAATTTATAACCTTTCTTAGTCTGTTTGGAACAATTACTGATATGTTTCTTAAAAACTTTTTGCTTCTTATTTACTGCCTGTTTTGTCTAAATTAAAAACAAGTTATTTTGTTTTGGTTTAATAACAGAGAACGGATTAAATTTGTTGATGAGTTTTGAATAGTTATGTAGTATATGTAGTATCAAAATCAAAATTGATAAGAACTTTTTTTATTTTACTATGTTCATATTTGTTTTATATTTAGTTTGAGAGCTTAATTATTTTGTTTGTTTATTTATTAGTTATTTAAATTTAACATGGCAATTTATTGCAATTATTGTAAGGAAATAATTCACCCTAACGCTGTGGTTTCTTTATTTAAGTGTACCAGTTGTAGTTTATGGGCACATGCTGCTTGCATCTCATCGGATAAGGATATACTTCAAAAATATTTAGAAAAAAAGCAAGATATTTTATGTAAGTTATGTATACCTAATCAAGATTATTGCACTACTTTGGCAATGGAGGCATTGTTTAAAAGTTATTTTGTTCTTTTTCAAGACAAAGTAATGGATAATTTTAATGGCATAAGTAATAAACTTGATGCAATCAATTCTAGAGTAAGCGAGTTAGAAAAGGAAAATAAAATATTAAAATCTGAGCTTAACCAAATTAAGAAAAGTAACCTTGGCAATCAAGAAAATATTATTGAAGAAATGGAAGATCGTAGAGTGAGAAGTAAAAACCTAATGTTATTTAACGTAAATAAATCAACATTGCCAAATGCAATGGATAGAATTGAAAAGAACATGTTAGAGATTACGGATATTTCACTTCCCATCGGCAATATTCCTAAACCAGTGAAAGTGATTAGATTAGGTCGAGCATCTAACAAACCGCGACCGTTGAAAGTTATATTTGAGAACTCCGATGTCATTAATACAATAATAAAAAACAAAAACAAAATTGAAAGAAAGACCATTACAGTCAAACAGGATCAGACAATATCTCAGCAACTCCTGTTTAAAACAGTGCAAAGCGAGTTTGAGGAACGAAAAAATTAAGGAGAAAAGAACATTTTTATTAAGTATAAAAACAACCGTCCAGTTATATTGTCTGGGAAACCGATTTTGTCGAAAAACTTAAAGAAAGAAAAATATATTATTATAACGCCGAGAGAATTAAAACTAAGTTAAAAGATTTTCAAGTTAATTTAGCCATTAATAATTATGATATAATTGTTACATTTGAAACATGGCTTTCGGAAGATATAACCAATGAAGAATTGAACTTGAAAAATTATTCTATATTTAGAACAGACAGATCTACTCGGTCAAGTGTCAAGTCAGGAGGGGAAGGTGTATTAATTGAAGTACATAACAGAATACATGCTGAAATTATTCATGATGTATACCAAGGCGTAGAACAATTGTTTGTGTCTCTAAATTTTAATGGAGAAAAATTTATTATTAGTGGTTTATATATTCCTCCTGAATCTGATAATTCAAAATATTTAATTTATTGTGAAACTATTGAAATAATTACTGAACGATACGTCAACGGTCGGTATTTATTCTGCGGAGATTATAACTTACCAGATGCTGTATGGGTAAACTATGAAATGGGAGCAAATTTGGCTACAGCAGCGAGCCACAAAGCACAAATATTAAGTGAGTGTTTTGAAATTTTGAATTTTAATCAAATTAATACTATGCCAAATTCTCGCGGCACCTTTCTGGACTTAGTTTTTACTCGAGACAAATTTATCTCAACCTCAGCTGCAGAGGATGCAATATTTCCAAACAGCCTACACCACGACGCCTATCAGATAATAGTAAAAAAGTGCAACAAAGAATTTATAGATGTCAGCCCAGATTTCAAAAACGCTAATTATCAAGAAATAAATAATTTCCTAGCTGCAACAAACTGGGATGTATTATTTAATGTAGATAATCCCATCTGTGATATAAATAATACAGTCCAAAAATTTTATGATGTCATTTATAAAGCTGTTCAACTTTTTGTTCCTGTAAAGTGTTTTAAACGTAGTACCTTGCGTAGTACTTATCCAAAATGGTTTAATGGGGAGTTGATTAATCTCATTAAACATAAGAAAATGGCCCATGCTCTTTATAAAGTTTCTAGTCAACAAACGGATTATTACCGATTTAAGGCCGGTATTATAAACCATTAAAATCTGTAGATTTTATTTACTAACCAAGTAAATTATTTTACTTGGCTGATTTCGGTATTATAAACGTCAAACAATAAAAGTAGGTAACTATAGTTTGTTCGCGTTAAGACTGCAGTAGTAGTTGTTATGGCAACTGGAAAACAATGCTCTGGTTGGCTTAGAGACTTATGCCCGTATGACACTATGCATTTTTCTGTATAACTTTCTATATAGTCGATTGTACAAATTGACCTTGAGTAGTTTCTATATAATTTTTTATACAGTTAATATTTTCCTGTATGATACTATGCAGTTTATTGTAGCAAAAATGCATGAAAGACGGCATTCTATTGGCTGCTTTCTGCGGATCGCGTCAGCTGTTCGAGATTGTTATGTTTATTTACCTATTTACGTCAACGTCGCTTTTAATCGAGTTGACATAACCTTTCAAAATAACCCTTACAAAACTATATTTTGCTTTAATTTTGGTTATTGTTGTGGATGATTCGTAAGTTTCCTCTAATATTTGTTCTAATGACTCATTCTTAGCATGCTTATTTTTATATTAAGTAGAATTAATAATTAAAATTAAAATCAGCTGATTACATGCGCCGCCATTATTGTTTACATATGTGAATTTGTGTTCTGCGCAGAAACTATACAATAAAATGATGTTACCATATATTTCTGTATAACAAACTATATAGAAAATTGTATTCGCGTATGACACTATACCTTTTTGGATTGTACAGACAACTATATAGAAAGTTATACAGAAAAATGCACAGTGTCAGACGGGCATTACCCAATTTACAATAGAATATCTACCAGATTAAAACAAATCTATAGTTTGTTCGCGTTAAGACTGCAGTAGTAGTTGTTATGGCAACTGGGAAACAATGCTCTGGTTGGCTTAGAGGCCTACCCAATTTACAATAGAATAACTACAAGATTAAAACAAAGCTACTTGTAATTGAATAAATTTAGTTAACAATTTTTTCTATTTAATATTTATCAGTTTTTTGCGTTATTGTAACTAGGTTAACGCATTTGTTAATAATTATATGTATTTCAACTGTAAGTTACAATGTTTTGTTGCTGACGTACAGAATAACCTCAAAAACTTAAATATGAGTAAACGTCATGCAATTCTTGGAATTCTTTTTAATAAATTTTAGTATTAAAAGTGACTTATATACATTTCTACTAAACATATTAATATTCAATTAATGCCCGTATGACACTGATCTATAATTCTTTATTGAATTATATATATAAAAATATTTAAATCTTAAAAAGTCTGTAAAATGCACAAATAATCATCAATCTTATTGTAGATTGAAATTTTAAGAATATTTTTAGTTTTTCTTTAGAATTAACACAAAAAATGTACGAATTAACAGTTTTTTAAAAATAGTTAGGTTATTTTATAAATGCTATTACTCACATGTTATGTGTTAATTATAAAGAAAACCTAAAAATATTCATAAAATTTCAATCTACAATAAGATTGATGATATTTTGTGCATTTTACAAACTTTTTAAGGTTTAAATATTTTTATATATATAATTCAAGATATAATTATTGACAGTGTAATACGGGCATAAGAAGCAATAAACTATATTGTTTCAGCTTTAAAGTTTTTAAATAATTTAAAATCATTTTATTATATATAATAAACAAAGTGAAGTTAGCTGTTTTATAATACCAACAAAGACATGTTGTAATTACAGTTGTGTAACACTGACTTTATAAACCACTCCCATCACTGCAGTCTTAACGCGGACAAACTATACTTGTAATTGAATAAAATTAGTTAATAATTTTTACTATTGATTTTTTGCGTTATTGTAACTAAGTTAACGCATTTGTAAATAATTATACGTATTCCAACTTTAAATTACAATTTTTTGTTGTTGACACAGTATAACCTTAAAAACTTAAATTTGAGTAAACGTCATGCAATTCTAATGCTGGAATTCATGAAAGCCAGTTAAAGTAACGGTTGATTAAATTTGACAACCGCAAAACTATTTATTAGGTGTGTTCCATTTGCGCACTTTATGCACCCGGTGCATTTTTACATTTTTCAATATTGCGAGCAACAGCGTCTCATACTTGACAAACGCAAAGAAAATATTTGACATTTGTGGGACGTTCTTTATCTTGAAAAACACATAGAAAATGTAAAAAGCGTTTGACAAATAAATTCAAAAATCAATGAATTAGTGCCACCAAGTGCGACTGTTTTGTCAAATGGAAAATCTCTATAGTAATGCTACCACAAAGGCAAGTTTGACACAATATATAACTATCAGAAATAAAAAGAAAATAATATTTGCAACTATCGCAAAGTAAATATCAAGTATTTATATTGAATTAATAAAATTAATTTTGACAGTTGAGGTTATGTTGTCACATTTAACGCTGATTAACGTTAATCAGCTTTCATGAATTCCACCATAAGAATTGTTTTTAATAAATTTTAGTATTAATAGTGACTAATATACATTTTTATTAAACATATTAATATTCAATTAAAAAGCAATAAACTATAGTTTCTGCTTTAAAGCTTTTAAATAATTTAAAATCATTTTATTATAATATAACAAACAAAGTAAAGTTAGCTGTATTATAATACCAACGAGAACATGTTGCAATTACAGCTGTGTGACACTGACTTTATAAACCACTCCCATCACTGCACTCTTAACGCGGATGAACTATAAATCTATGGAATAAATTAATCATCCAAAATCTAGAGGTTAAATTTTATTCAATGAATAACTTGACACATGTCATGTTTCTTAGGTTAATTTTAACGTGGAGCAATTTCAGTTGAAAATCAACTTTTGATTGCTCTACGATATTATGCAACTGACTTTCAAAATGTTGTAGGGGATTATTGTAATATAACAAAGGCTTCAATACAATACATCAATAACTACAATATTAAAATATTAAAATAACATAAATGCGGCGTTGCAATTCCTTATTTTACAAATAGTTAATTTAGTTTTATAATACCGGAATACGTTTATTCGTAAAATATATTTAATTTTTAGATTTGTTATTCGGTGATTTATTTTTTCTTTATAACACCGACCCTTAGTGTTTTAAGGGACAAATGTAAAACTCTTGGAAAAAAGCTTTATATAGAATATTTTCGCAATGCTAGTCAGAAGATATGTTCAAATTCAAAATTCTTTTGGACGTACATCAACGAGAAGAGAAAGACGGATTGATTTCCTAAAACTATGAAACTTCGTGATAAAATCTGTGATAATGAGCAAGGTTGTGTGGACTTGTTTGCTGACTTTTTTTCAACAGTGTACGTTAATGATGTTTGTTCTGTTCCTTTATATGATAATAGTTTTGTAATGTAAGCTTTTCAAAATTTGTGATAAACTCGAGTAATATATTTAATAGTATTTTAAAACTTAAAGAATCTGTGATAGTTGGGCCGGACGGCGTTCCCACTTTATTTTAAAAAAATTATGTATGTACATTAACTCTACCTTTATACAAGTTGTTTATGTTTAAGTTATCTATTAATAATAACAAGTTTCCAGGTTATTGGAAAAGAAGTTACAGCCAGACATGAATAGTGTGGCCCCTATAATAGGCAACTTAGTATACACAAAAATTATGTTGAATGTGGTTAAACTTATGCCTTATGCCTTCATAGTAAGGGTATAAAAATATAAAAAATATTTTTGACTAAATTGGTTTTGAATGCTAAACCAGACCTTTTTGCGCCCCCGCTCACAGAAGGAGCAGCAATGCAGCATGTTTTTTGTGTATACCACCAAATCTAATTTTGGTTAGGAAATGAATTTCCTCTAGAACAGTGGAGTTGGAAGTTTGACAAAATTCTCAACCTCATTTCTTGCAAATGTATAACTGGATGGGGAAACAAATGCAGCTGCAAAAAAAAAACAAGAATATTGTTAACAAACATTTGCCATAACTGCCATTTAGAATGCTTAAATAGCAGAACTTTCATCCTCAAAGAAGACTTCAATGACCCTGATGATTTGGATTTCTTTATACTTTTGGAAGAAACACAACAAGCAGTGGAAAAACTTGTAAATGAGGATCAAAATGCTGAGTTCACTAGAGTTATAACCAGAAATCAGATTGCACTTTCATATGTTATGTATTTTTAAAAATTTTCATTTATTATTTATTAAAGTTGATTTCATTTTCTTTTACCAAGTTTGTAAAGTTTGTCTTCACAATGATCCAACGTATCCAAAGCCGCTGGTAAAACTTTGTCAAATATTGATTTACGAGTATCTAACAAATTATGGTAAAAAGTTTTACCGCCGACCTACAGTTCTCGATATATTAACAAAAAACCGAAAAAAGTACCCTGTTTTCGGTTACTGCCAAAAAGCTACATGACAGAACTATGAAATCTTATTGCTGCAAAATCAGGAAATCTAAAATCTGTCGTAGATAGTGCTAATTGGTTGATGGTTGTTCTTTACTTGCTCTATTTGTTTGCGTTTCACAAACCGACAAATGGTTAAGATTTAAGTTGCTTATA
This sequence comes from Tachinus rufipes, assembly GCA_963932245.1. NCBI lineage: Eukaryota > Metazoa > Arthropoda > Insecta > Coleoptera > Staphylinidae > Tachinus > Tachinus rufipes. The sequence goes on along the minus strand of OZ010741.1, from coordinate 35,364,891 downwards.
ACCTAGATAGTGAAAAAATAGCGTCATTTGGAGCTCATTTGGTTGTCATCTCTGAGCCTACAACCACTTCACACCACAGGCTATACAAAACATGTCACACATTAACACCAAAGGCTTCAATAACAAAATTTTTGATGCAAATACCATTTTAAGCCAGCGGAACACGTCGTTGTTGTACGTATGTAAAATGAAAGTAAGGAATACATTGAGTCAAAACCACTTGCTTCTTTGCTAATTATACTTTTTGCCAGATATTTTCTCTTCCGCTTTGATAGTCCAAACAGTTGATGGTAAAATAATTAAAAAAGTTGAAGAATAAAAGACAGAAAACATACTTAATTTGCCACACAAGTGGGCATACAAGGCAAACTAGTAAAATTCATGATAAGTATAGTAAACAGTACCGTGCGCAAATTTTAAAACGGTAGATCCCCAGGACTACAAGGAAATCTCAGTAAAAAACAAGTTAAGTCAACTTTTTAGAAAAATACTAAAAAACTCAATAGAAGAAGAATACAGCGGAAGCACAGAAGAGTAGCAGACATCGACCATACACTAATTTTGGCAGTGAAAAACTTATATGAAAGCTCAAAATCATTATGCTCTTTGTACCTCCGTCAGTGGTAAACCTTACTCCTCCGTCCGAACACACAACCAACCTATATGATTGTTGTATACTAGAACATTGTTTGAAACAAGCCAACCATTTCTCAGCATGACCTCTCTTGCGCAGAAAAGCGCCGAACAAGTACATAGTACGGGTTTAGTCGTCTCGTTGACTTTTTTACTTCCTCTGTTGTATACCATCGTGGTTTAAATGTTTAATAATAGTATTTTCAGTTTACGTACGTGAAGGTGAAGGCTTGTTAGTGATAGTGTGGTTAAGGGTTCAGGTCCACACAACTTGAGAGTTGATCATTTGCACGCCAATCCATCGATCTTAACATGACTTATTGTGTTAGAGTGCGTTTTTACCCAATGCTATTTGCGCGAGATTCTAATGCAATTGATATAATTTTAAGTTTTTTTATAGCTAACATTGCTGCTGTGTTGTCCATTTGGATTTGTACGTTTTTACCAGATATTTTATATAGTAATCTGGAGTCAAGAAATTAAAAAGAAATATATATATATATATATATATATATATATAACATCTACAACACGTTGGTCAAATTGACGCTAATTTACGGTGCAGAAACATAGCGAGGCAGTAGAGATGGATGTGATGAGAAAATCAGTGAGAATCTCATGACTTGATAGAATAAGAAACAAAAAAATACGCAATCAAATAGAAGTTGGAGAACCAGTGCACATAGATGTGAAGACAAAACAATCTACTGGGTACAGTCATGTTTAAAAGAATGGGTGAAACGCAAAAACCTAGCTCAGAGAAGAAATACAGGAACACCCAGAAAACTGTAGAAGGAAGGTATAGCAAAAGCGATGACCACTATAGACCTTTATCGGACAACGTTAGCAGACATTCTAAAACCCAAAAAAAAAAATATATATATATATATATATTTATATATATATATATAAATATATATATATATATAATAAGTGTTATCTAACATTTTATTAAAACAGAAATGTTATATAGATAAAAGTGATACGGTTATACTTTAGCCTAGTATCTTAATTCACGATATTTATATTTAAGATAAATTAACATAATTGAATAAAAATACAAAAAAAAACGAGGAAATGAATAAAAGAACAAGAGAAATAAAAAAAGAAGAAAGCCATAATATATTTAACATATGTAAAAAAACCATAAGATCACCAAATCAAAAGAAAAGAGGAGAAAAAGAATTGAGTAAGAAAGAAAAAAATAAGGAAGCAGAAGAGATTTTTACAGACACTAAAGAGATGGAGGAATTAAAGAAAATGGTCCAAACAATGATGAATAAAATGGATGAAAATATGAATGAAATAAAACAATAGATAAGGTCAATAAAAGTAGAAATGGAAAAAAAAGAAGAAATCTGGAAAACAGAAGTGAAAAGCTGTTAGATAGAATAGACAATATCGAACAAAAAAATTATAGAGAAGAAAAAATAAAGAATAAAAACAACATTAAAATAAAAGGCTTGAATACAGAAGGAGAGATTAAACAGTGGATGAAAGAAAAGCTACAAGTAAAAGTAGACATTAAGAAAATAACATGGCTAAACAAAAATACAGAGAACGAAATCATAAAATTGGAAATATCAAACTGGGAACAGAAAAAAAGGATCATGATAGCCAAAAGTAAACAAAAAATACAAATACATACATAGACAATGATCTCACACAGAAAGAAAAAAAAATACAGAGAGAAATTAGAAGCATTGCAAGAGAGGAGAAGGAAATGGGAAAAAGAGTTAAAATTGGATACTGAAAATTAATAATCAATGAGGAACTTTATGAATGGAATAAACTAGAAAAGGGGGTCACAAGAAAAGAAGACAAAGAAAAACAAGCGGCGTCAAAAAACTATTAACAAACAAAACAAACCGGTACAAATTCTCGGATAACGGAAAAGCAATGAAAGGGAAAATGAGTACAAATATGGACTATAATAACAGCCTAAGGAGAAAACGAAGATGCTAAAAAGGAAGATAAAGATGCATTCTTTGAAAAGTTACAGAATGAAATAGATAAAGGACTGGAAAATGTAATAATCATGGGAGACTTAAACGGACGAGTTGAAAACCAAAACGCAGGAATAGAAGAATACATTGGAAAATGGAGAGAAGAAACCAGAAACAATAATGGGGAAAGAATTATAGAACTGAGCGTGGAAAACAACTTTATTATAACAAACACAAAATTTGAACACAAGAGGATACATACATTTACGAGAGAAGAACCGATTAGAAACGAAAAATCAATAATAGACTACTTTATAATAAGCAAATGTTTTAAATGTAAAAGTATCAAGAGAGGCAGAGATTGGAAGCGACCATTACCTGGTAAAAATGGACTTGAGAAAAATGGAAGAAAAAACAGATAAAAGAAGAAAAAAAGTAAAAGAAAAAATAAAAAGTTACAAACCTTAAGAAAAAGAATACAGAGATAGAATCCAAGAGATAGTAAAAAAGAAATGTAGTAAAATTAGAGAAACAAAGGATGTAGAAGAAAAATGGGAAACATTCAAGAACACCATACTAGAAGCAGCAAAAGAAAGCTGAATGGTGGACAAATGAAATAAAATTGAAAATTAAAGAGAAAAAAGATATATGAAAAAAATACATCAGTACAAAAAAGAAAGAAGACTATAAAGAATACAAAATTAAAAAAAAAGAAATAATGAAGTCCAAAAAGCTAAAAAAGAATCATGGAATCAATTTAGTAAAAAGATGGCGGGAAACTATAGAGACAACCAAAAACTATTCTATGGAACACTAAAACAGATGAAAAGGAAAAAAGAATACAATATGATGAACATAAAAGACAAACAAGGAAATATAATCACAGAAGAGGGTAAAATAATGGAAAGGTAGAGAGAATATTTTAAAGAACTGACAGAAGCAGAAAACCTAAGCCCGGAGGAACATGAAGAAGCTGATACTGACATGCCAGAAATTGAGGAAATAAAGGAAGAAGAAGTTATAGACGCCATAAAGAAACTAAAAATAGGAAGAACACCAGGCATAGACAACATAACACCGAAAATGATCAAATACATGGGTAAGAAAGGAATAGAACAATTAACAGAACTACTCAATGACATAGCTAAAATCACAAAAATACCAGCAGAATTTAACATGGGAATAATACTACTTATATACAAGAAAGGAGATAAAAGAAACTGCAATAACTACAGAGGAATCACCATCAATGGTGTACCGGGAAAAATTATAGCAAGAATCATAGAAAAAAGAATAAGAGACAAGATTGAATATACCATAAAAAACACACAATGCGGATTCAGAAGAGAAAGAAGCACTCAAGATCTTATATTCATAATAAGACAACTAAGCGAGATATTTAAATAAGAAAAGGGACATCGATCTCGAGAAGGCATTTGACCGGATAAGAAGAGAATATATATGGAAAGTACTTCAAAAGAGAGGCATAGACGGAAAAACTATAAATCTATTAAAAGCTTTATACTAAGAAAATAAGAACATTTTTATAACCAACAATGAAGAATTTCAAGAGTTTGAAACCAAGATCGGGCTAAAACAAGGGTGAATACTGAGTCCAATACTATTTACAATAGTGATAGATGAAGCCATAAAAGAAAAGTAGAATATCGGAACAACAACAACAAAGATTATGGAATTACTATTTGCAGACGATATGGCAATAATGGCGGAAACGGAAGAAGATTTACAACCCAACATCAACATAATAGACATGGAATTAACAAAAATAAACATGAAGATCAACATAGACAAATCCAATACAATGATAATATTAAGAAAAAACAAAACCCATAGAATAACACTACATGCAGAGAAGATTAAACAAGTTGAAAACTTTAAGTACTTAGGAACGATAATTAACAATAAAGGAAAGATAGACAAAGAAATAAATGAAAGAATGGGAAAAACCGGGAAAATATTCAACATGCTGAAAAATACATTTTTTGGAAGAAAAGAAATACCAAAGAACATAAAAACAGATATAGTAAAGAAGGTAATAAGACCAACAATAATGTATTTCAGCAAAACATAGACATTGTCAGAAAAACACAAAACGAGAATAAATGCAACAGAAATGAAATTCCTAAGAATAGAAACGATGTACACAGACAAAACTTATAAATAGAACTCATAAATGAAAAAATAATGGAGGGACAACTAAGATGGTTTGGACATGTATGCCGAATGAAAGATACGCGAATAACGAAAAGAATATATGAAACAAGAGAAATGGGAAAAAAAAAACCCGCGGAAGACCGAGAAAAACCTGGAACGACAATGTAAAAGAAGAAGCGGAAAGAAAGGGAATACCGTGGGAAAGAATCAAACAAACAACTCAGGACAGGAAAAAATAGAGAGAACTATATCAAACAAAATAATGTAAAAAGCTATACACCAAAAGGTAGAATGGCATTTGTTTAAATAAATGACTGTGTGCATTCTAATATCATTAAAACAGTGTTCAAAATTACGTAAGCAGCTAAAGTTACGTAGATTTTTATCCGTCAAATCACTTAAAACTTTTATTTACTCAGCCCTTTATTCAACTCTAGGTTGGTTTTTCGTTTGTGGATATGTAAATAGCAATGCCTGTAACCTGTAGAACATACTAACAGATTTTCTTTAAGCTTCCGTTAGGAAAATATAGCAGGAAGACTACCTAGATATTATTGATCCTAAGTTGGACCTTTATTATTGCTACAGCTGTATATTACCTATTACACATAAAACTAAATTAATTAAAAACATTAGCCAAGTTTGCAATGAATACTAACATTGATAGTACCGCTTAGACCACTCGATCTACAAGGCCGCTACTATAGAAGCAATGAGCATTTAAAAGGCATACGTTACATACTCATTATCCACGCCGACATAAGGCCCCACCAAACTTGTTGCTCTAAAAATTCAATCTCAAAATGTTATCACACAAAGGGGGATATGAACTGGAAAAGGAGGTGCGCTTTTGTAATTTGCATAAGAACGTAATTTAAGTTAGAACCTCCTTCAGCAAATCAAAGAACAAATATAAATAGATAACCGACCCAATATTTTATTAAGCTACTAAAAAACAGAAATATCTCAACAATTGCCTTTCGCGTATATGTAAATATTTAGGTAAACTAAGACCCTATAAGATGCAAACAATAACAAGCAAGTATAGAGTCACTTGGCCTATACACATTAACTATATTCTTAAAGTAGTGTAGACATTCAATGTGTTTATATATAAATAAATAAAAATAAAATCATAAAAAATAGAATTCATATTATGTGATCTAAATACACTCAATAAAATTGTGGCCCATTTCCATATTTTAATATCAAGTATAAATAAAGCACCTTTTTATTTTCAGTTCAGGAAACATTTCAGTTTAATGCATTACAATGTTGAGGCAGCGCCCACGTCACACGAATTATTATTTTTGTTTTATTACGAGACGCTCTTTTTTTATTATGAATAATTTATATACTTTATATAATTTGGTGACGAAATTGACGTCTTAATCTTGCGTGCATTTTGTGTGGGGGAAAAACCGCCCATGAAATTGGATTTGTTCTTTAATATATTTACGTTTTTAATCTTTATCGACTATCATACAGCACACGTATTTTTAATGTTTATGACCTTTCAAACACCAAAACTATGATATATGCCTAGCATTATATTTTCTATAGAAATTAATTCTATTTAATCCAGAAATTAATTAATTAATATTTTTTGTATGCCGTGTAATAAATTTTATATCTTATATTTAATAAATCTTTTATTCCTTGTTTGTCCTGTGATATGAAAAAGGGTATTAATCTTCAATGGATTTTTCAAAGATGAATTTATCACGGAAGGCCGATTCTGATCGGAAAGAAAAAGGGCAAATAATTAACGGCCCAATAACCAGATAAGGATTAAAAGTAATTAATACTAATAAATAAAATCCTTTATCCGATTAGGGGCGAAGGGCAAAGACCAAATAAACTTCCCTTTGTCCCCCCGCGTACGTTTATCCTTACGACCCCGAAAACCTACAATCGCACGACAAAGGGGAAGAGAAAAGCGTATGTCGATTTTCACCTGCCCTCTCTAATGAGGTTACCCATGAAAACATTGCCAAACTTTTAATTTTATTATAAAGTTGTAATCTTTGATAATGAAATTAGTGTTAATTGGGATTTGTTAATTTTCTTTATATTATACGTTGATGTGCCAGAGTATTTTTTTAGCTTTTTAGGTGGGGCCCATAAAAAGGCTATTAACTGTTAAATTCGTTTTTTCCATAAAAGTGGCACCTGGTCCGGCGATTCGCTGCATACGGTGGATTTTGCCTGATGGTGATCTCGCGATAAGAAAGCCAAGAAAAATAAAAGAAGGGATTATTTATGTTAGCACCCCTTAAACTCTGTTAGGGGAAAATGTGCCCTAAGGTGAATAGCTATAAATATAATGGTGGCAAAGTGTGTGCGAGGGGGCACATTCGCTCTAATACACTTTTAACTTGGCATTACAATAAAAAGTACCCGAGGTATTGATTACGGGAGATGAGATTTTTATGGTTTATAGCCGTGTAAAAGGCAGTGACGTTTTCTGCGAAATTTACCCTCGGGGACCTTTCTTGATCTACATTGAACGATCGAGATGGAATCGACGAAGGAAATAAATGTAGTGGCTTCTAAGAAATATTCCCATCTTATAGGATTATTGTGGTATATCAAGCATGTTGATACGCAAACCCTAACAATACAAATTCTTATTCATAAAATGATGAAAACGCACATTACTTTTTATTTTATTTACTTCTAAAGCAACTGCCACATTAGGTAGTTTTAGTAAATACTATGTATATGATGTAAAGCTGTCATAACTGATAAATTATCATAATAAATACAATTAAAATGTAATTTAAAAAACACGTTCTGTTGTAATAATAGTATAAATAAACTTGTCTTAAAACTAAATCCTTTATTATAACGTTAATATTGTAACAATTTTTTTAATAAATTTTTCTATATAAAGAATCTATTAAAATATGTTTAACTGTAGTTTCAACCCTTACTGAATTAGCATGTTATTACTCGTATTATCATTACCCAGTATGGGTTGAATTTAATCACAAATAATTCATTTTGTAACCCCAAAACTAACTTTGCAGTGGTTATAAGGATTGCGTGTTGCAATAGGACTCAACTCAAAAACTGTGGTTCTGTGAGGGAAGGAAGCATCCTCGTATCAAAACCTTATACCGTCATGCGACTTAAGACAAGGATCCTGAATAATCAGTCGCATTGCAGGTCTGTAGAAAGACTACTAATGATAAAAAAACTTTTAATGAGAAAATCAAGACTAACCTACCTGAATCAATCAGCTGTATTGTTAAATCAGATGGCTAACAAAATTAGGTTAGGTTGGTAACAAGAAGTTTTGGTAGGCAGCGTCACCAGGACAGAAGACACCGTACGGCTAATGATCAAGAACAAGAAGGGTGAATCCACAAAAACCTTTAAGAAATCGCTGGGCTTGAAGTTAGGCAGCATTACTAGCGTGGAGGTCATAGGGAAGCAAGCAATTGACCGTCATGTTGATGGACATTGACGAACGCACCTTGAAAGAGGAGGTGAAGAACGTCTTAATGAAAGAACTGGACTCAGAATGTGCCTGAGACATTGTCAACATGAAAAAAGTTGACAAAGGGTAGAAATGCAGGCGGATTGGTCACTAAGCTGTTGAGTGCAAAGAAAAGAAAAGCAACGAACTTCCACAACTGTGGAGGGACCGGACATCTTCAAAAACAGTGTCAAAATGAACAGGCGTGCTACCTATGCAAACAAAAAGGACACAGGGCAGAAAGCATGAATGGCCAAAATACCTTCGCAAACCTGAGGACGAAAGGCGTACAAACAAATAAAAAAATGATGGTGCTTCAGAGTAATAATTAATTTTAAGAGTACTTATACTCAACCATTTACTTTGTTTAATCCTGTTCATTCCACTTGCAATAACTCTCCTATTATAATTGTGTCTAACTTAAGCGAATCTGATGTTTTGACATTATTCAAAAAGTTAAAGAATTCAATGACGAGCGGACATGATAGCATAACCAGCTTCATTATTAAAGACTGTTCTGATATGTTTTGCGTTCCATTGTGCAAAATTTTTAATATTATTCTCAACCATCATAGTTTTCCTGATGTTTGGAAAAAAGCAAAAATTTGTCCGGTTTTAAAATTTGGCACTAGTGCTGACATTATCAATTATAGACCTATTGCCATTATTTCTAATTTTGCAAAAGTTTTTGAAATGATTCTGTATTCTAACATTTATCCTAAAGTCAAACACTTGTTATCACTAAATCAGCATGGCTTTATGGAAAAACGCTCTACAACTACTAATTTGTGCAATTTTGTTGACTTTACATCAAAGATAGTGGATAACAAGGGTCAAGTTGATTGTATATTCTTTGATTTTAAAAAGGCATTTGACACAATCGACCATTCTGTTATATTACACAAGCTTGATAAATTTGATTTTAGTAACAATCTTTTACTATTAAGCTAGGTCCACTACTGTTTTTACTTTTTATTAACGATCTGTCTAATATTTTAACTTATAAAACATTTACTTTTTGCTGACGATCTCTAAATTTTTTCTTTAATTAATTCTGTTGAAGACAGTGTTAATCTTCATTACAATATTAGTTTAGTAAATAATTGGTGTAATAGACTATTTCTTAATGTAAGTAAATGCAAACTTGTAACATACACCAAGAAACTTAATCTAGTTGCAGCCCAATATTTATTGGATGGAGTGTTAATCAAACTACAGGCTTAAGCATTATATTTGATGCTAAACTAACTTTTTCTGATCATTTAACGTCAGTAATATCTAGAGCGCATAAACTAGTAGGCTTTATTTTGCGCAACACTAAAGAATTTACCAACGTTGAAGCAATAATTGTGTTATACTACACCCTAGTCAGGAGCGTTCTTGAGTATGGCTCAGTGATATGAAACCCAATTAACAGCTGCGATATTAAATCTCTTGAAGCGGTTCAACGGAAATTTTTAAGTATTTATGGTTTAAATCTTTTAACTATTATCCGCCTCAAGGATTTGACCATGGTGAGCTCTTTAAGAAATTTGATGTAGTTTCACTGGCAGCAAGAAGATCGGTTTTAATACATTCTTTTTTACATAAAATTATACACAACACAGTTGATAATCCTGATCTGTTATATAATTTAAATTTTTTAGTACTACGTGTCAATTGCAGGACCACAAACTGCGTTTATAATTCACCTGCGAAGACGTCGGCAATAGTGAAATCTCCGTCTTTTTCAATGCGCTCAACGTTCAATAGTGTTTCAAATAAATGTAATATTTTTAATGCTAATTCAAGTGTTTTTTTTTTGTGTATTTGTGATTTTTTTATTGAAAAGTATATTTCTTTTAACTTTAAATGATTTATTTGTACTTTTAATGTACCTGTATTTACTGTAGTTTTTAATATGTTGTTCTGTAATAAGGTTTTACCTGTTGGGCAATAAATTATTATTATTATTATTAATCTGGGAAGAGGCAAGGCGACAAATGAACCTTCTGTATAAAACCCTGGTGGAGGAAAATCGACCTGACTATAATTGCAAAGCCGAACAAAGCTGCGGTCCAAAACTCAAGGTGGATAACCGACATGGAATCTGATGTTAAAATGCTAGTAAAGAAAGATCTGGAGATAGTGGACTACAACCGAACGAAAAGATAGAGGTATGAAATGACATCATCTACGGATGCTACTTCTTATCCAACAAGCCACCGGAAAACTTTAACGGCTTTTTGCATAGACTAAGCAACAACATCAGAGGACATGGACGCAAGCACAAAACTGTATCCGGAGATTTGAATTCTATGGCCATACTATGGGGCGCCAACAACAATGACAGCAGGTGAGAAAAGGTTCTGAATTTGAAGGCAGGAGCCCGGTTCATAGCGTTAAACGTCGAGTACGAGTCGACCTTTGTAATGAATGCATCCCGGTCGCATATCGACGTAACCCTCTGTAGCAGTAATACCGTAGGACGGATCTCCGAGTGGAGGGTAAGTGACGAGCCTACACAGCAAAACCTACTTCACACTTAAATCTAGCAACAAGAAAATAAAGCTAGTGATAAACGGGGGAGAATAACATAGAAGCAGATTCCAAAATTCCGTAAGAGGGTACAAACAGAAAACTAGAAAAAATGCCCAACCTAAACGTCAACGGCCTTATGAAAGCTATCGAAAAAGCGATGGACACATCGTTTTGGAGAAAAGCAACCGTGAATATAAAGAGGGCTGTTTAATGGTGGTTTGAACACCTAACCACGTTCAAAAAGGAGTGCAACAGCGCCAACAGGAATAAGACTTGAGCTAACAGGAAAATGTTCAACCAGCAGCAAAAAGATCGATTATGCTAAATCCAGGAAGATAAGACAGCGGAGTTTAAGAAGACAATAATTTCGGCAAAAAGGAAGGCTGCTATAACACAGTTGTTTCCAAAGCACTTGTTGGTGAAATAGACAGCGGTCGTGGAGGAAGAAATGACTGCACCCTTCACCCTGCAGGAACTACAAGAAGCGTCCGCAAAGCTTAAGAACAAGAAAACGCAGTTATCAGACCGGATACCCAATAGATTGCAAAGAGGTGGTAAAGGCCACACTTGATATCATCCTAAGGGTGATGAACCAGAAGTTTCAAAATGGTTGGTTTTGCAAAGTATGGAAGCAGTCAAAACTGGTGCTGCTTGAGAAACAGCAGAAAAGAACAAACGAAGCTCCAAAGTATAGGCCGATCTGCTTAATAAATACCTTGGAAAAAATATACAAACAACTAATCGCGAATAGATTGAGGGAGGACAGTTACATATTCGACAACCAGTTTGCGTTCCGGAAAAAAAAAGAAGATGAAGGACACGGTAGACGATATAAAGAAGAAAGCCTATAAGAACGGAAGCTACCTTTTTGATTGCCTTGGTCATGCCGATTCATGTACAGACCAAACTGAGACCAAAGAGATACAAAAAGAATAAGCTTACTAAGAGGAGACTAAGAGGATGATTAAAGAACTACCTGCGTAGACAACGAGGAAATTCGGTTCTGTCGATTATTAGCTGTGCCAACTCCTGAGCGGACACGGATGCTCTAGAACGTATCTCAAAAGATTACACCGTAAAAAACAGCAACGTAGGTATGTGCAATTTGCAAAGTGTAAGACAGCCCAGAACATACGTTCTACACCTGCCGCGGGTAAGGAGAAGATGGAGAACAAGACAGGTGCAGTGTTGAAATTTGCCGGGTAAAGAATTTGCCAAAGAGGTGGTCTCCGCAAAGAAGAATAAGGAGAGAGAGATAGAGAGAGAAAAAAGGTAGTGACAAACTAGAGCGTTAGGGACAAGGGTCTAGGACACTTCGGCGCCGCCATTTCGGCGCGGCCGTTTCGGCGCGGCCGATTCGGCGCCGGCCGTTTGGGCGCTGGCCGATTTGGCGCCGGCCGTTTCGGCGCCAAAACTTTTCAAATAAAACATAGTATATACAAATATATTATAATCATAAAAATTTATTTGGTATTTTTTACTATTTTATATTTTTAATTTTTTTTACTTATTTATTTTAATAGGCTATTCCTTTATATTTTTAAGATTATTACCTATCATTAAAAACTCATAATTAATTACCCATAAATTATTTGCGGGTCAAAATTATGTTTACTTATTATAATATATATTGTATATTTGACAATTTAAATATGTGCGTACATATATTATGATTTTTATGTATAACTTTTGTTTGATATGTTAAGTATATCATACGTATTTTATATTTTATTTATCATACATTATCTGTTATGTTTCACAAAACAAATCAATTTTTATTATAATGTGTATATATACTTTTGTTTTATTTGAAAAGTTCTGGCGCCGAAACGGCCGGCGCCGAATTGGCCAGCGCCGAGGTGTCCTCGCGCCGAATCGGCCGCGCCGAATTGGCCTCGCCGAAACGGCGGCGCCGAATTGGCCTCGCCGAAACGGCGGCGCCGAAGTGTCCCATTCCGTAGGGACAACGTTTGGACGTGTATCATTGAAGATATGCTTTGCAATTCCGAAAATACAAAAATTACGCCAAGTGGATAAAAAATTTAGTGGATGAAAGCTCGACATTCAGGCTGGTAAAGCTTCTCCAGACCACAATAAAAAAAGTTGGCGACAAAGGGATGCGACCTTGTTTTGTAAACTTCCAAAAAAACACCACCTACTTTAAAAAAATGTTCTGACACAAACGAAATTCCAAAGAGCACCTGTTATGTTGTCGCAACTCTTGGGTTATTACAGAAATCAATTTCTGGTTTACAGCCATGGTGGCTAAAATTGAACATATACTTTGTGTCTTCTTAGACAGACTAAAGTTCTGTGTCTTCCGGGATCTAATAAGTAATAAAAAAATTCAAATGTAATTAAAAAAAAAAGCTAAGTGAGATATATGTTCATTAAGCACTCTTTGAAAACAACCACTTAAAATTTAACACAACTTGATGAAAGCATGAAAGTAAGTATTGACAACTGACTCAACCAGACAAAGCAAAAACTAAGTTTTTTCTGGTGAAATCTGAAATAACAAAAAAAAAGAACAACAAAATTTGTCTTGAATAACTTTTAATATAATAAAACAGAGAGTAAGAAAATTAAAACTGTCGAGTTTTAGCATAAATAGAAAAATATTTAAAGTTTAATCAAATTTATTTTAGGTTAATTGTTATTTTTATGTTATTTTTAATATACTTTGAATAATAATATATGTATGTTTATAGCAATATAATGCTATGCCAATAAAGTTTATTTGTAAACTTCACATCCAACAACAGCTATGCAACAAAAACCTTTTCATCAACTAAAAAACAAAAATAGAAACGGAAGGAGTAAGTTTTTACACAATTTTGTTAGCGTTGCTAAACTAAAACACCTTACGCTCGTTATACCTACATCCACAACAAAGCTTGAACACTCCACTAAAAGCAAACACATACAATGCATTTAAAAAACAACAGTACAACAATCAAAGCTGTAGACAGGCAAATCAAACTTGTTACTCTCTAAAAAAAACTCCACATTATAACAAAGTGATTAATAACGTGTTCCAAAAAAAAAATAATATACATGCATTGTAGTTAGTCGGTATATAAAGGATATCAAATGAACAACGTGTTGTAAATTTGCAAAAAGGATGAATCAGAAGAGTCATGTTCAGTGTTTTGATAGGTTTGTTGTGTGTTGAGACAAAAACATGAGGTAACCACTAAACCATTGCTGTCAGGTTGTAAGTAGATACAAGAAAAGAGGTTGAACAAGGAGTCATTGCGGTTTGTACTCTACGTTATTAATGAAAGAGGGAGGTTAAATTTTTAAGTGTGATTTTTGTCAAATTTTCTTGCTGTTAGCTGGAACAATGTTTTCAAGGTTTCAACAAATCCAAATATGTTATATTCAGAGAGTTTTTAAAAAGCAAACTTTTTGTAAACACAAAATTCTAAAAGTAGCTTAGACATGGTATTTACGAAGCCAAAATTTGATTGATAACAATTTATCTTGTTGCAAAATATGTTTTCTGGTGATGTCAAAATCTGCATATTTATCCTAACGCACAACATTTTTTTTTCGGTCTTGTGTGGGACCCCGAAAGCAGATTAGGGTTTAATATTTTTTTGTTTTATCCTCTGTTTCTTTGGTATTCAAACCAGGCAAACTCTGAAGATTATGGCTAATGCTTCCAGACAGTTTATGTAGGCCATAACCAGTTTAGATTTTATTACTGGCAACTGCAATGCCGCTCGACTATTTGACATGATGGGTATCGGTCTGTTGGGACATAGTCACGTCACAATTATGTTTCTGGTCATTGTTCTTGTAGATTCCAGCTCCGGTGCAATTCTGGTACTTGGCCCCAAATATGTACCAGATAGTTCACTTAACTGTGCTCAGGTATTATCACATCAAATCTTTTTTTAAAGCATTGACTTTTTATGGAGTCCGATCTCATCATTAATTTTTTTTCCTTATGAATTTGTTATACTAGGTCTGTAGATCCTAAGGTTTGCAATGTGTTCATTTATCTGTAGTATGTACGCTGTTTGTCTTGACTCCGCAATTACATTAAAATGAAGTAGTACTTCCATAGCTAATGTAAGTGTCGTTCTAGTTACCTCCGTTATCAACACACATGCTAGTTTCTAAGCTACTTAGTTTGTTAACCTTACTATTGAGGGTAGTTTCCCCCTCATATAAGCGCTATAAATGAAATGATGGGGCTTACCACTACTGCCATCTGTTCATTTAGGTGTCAGTGCAACCAAATAGCCTTGTGGTTATATTATCCAGATAAGTGTAGAAGTTTACCCTAGTGTCAAGCGTGAGTTCTAAATGTTTTATTTCTTTCAATAGAAAATACATATCATCCATACATTCTCAGGTTTTTTAGGTATTAGGTGTTTTGCCGTCTTGTGAACCGTACAATTGCCGTTTAGCTTCCTACGGTGTTTACTGTATCATGATTGTATTATGTTTAAGACTGTTTCATCAAACTTTTCTTTACAAGAATAGTAAGGTCATCGGCGAAACTTAAAATAAAGACGCTCATGTTGTTGAGTATTTGTAGTATGCCCTACATGACAAGGAAGCATAGTAAAGGTAAAAGTACACTTCTTTGTGGACACTTTTAGTCTTTCCATATAATATTATAGTTACTGTACGGTTCTTGAGTATAGAATTGAGCCAGTGTTGAAGTGATAAGAGCTAACTTATACAAGGCAGATTTAATTATGTTAAATATTGATTTTCATAGAAACATGTAATATTATTTGTTTACATTTTTTATTAATTTTAATAATTAAATAAATAATAAAAACCAATATGAATTTATATTAATTCGCCTCCTATATGATAAACATAACTTCTTTTTCTCCTGGTGCATCTCCACTACTGAACATTTTGCGTATCTTCATTTCGGTAGTTCAATGAAAGTCCATGTCTCGATGCCATAGAGTAAAACAGTGTAAATATAACGATAACGTGATGTTAGGTTTAGATTTCTGATGCATAGTAGCGTTTTCCATTTTGAAAACGTGTTCCTGGTTTGTTCGATTCTGCTTCTGATTTCTTGCACTGGATTCATAAACACAACTTTAAGCAGACAAAATGCTGCATATAATCTTATGTATAACCTGTATTCCAGATTTGGAATTGCAAGAGAATCCAGACACAGGCATTCAGTATTGCGATGCGGGCGCTGAATTTGCGTGTGAAAGAAGCTTTAGGATGCATTTTTTTTTTGTACTAACCGTTTGTTTTAAATAAAAAACAAATTCACTTCTACGTATAGTGATGAGTACGAATTGTTAAATTGGCAAAATAATGTCGGTAGATGTTAATTAGTAGAGACTCGTAGACAATTATAAATTAAGTTTGCCAAAATATTTATAACGTTAATGAGATTCAATCACAATGAAACTGTATCTCTTTTAATTATATACACACATATAAATTGAGTAAACAAAAAATAGATTGCAAAATACAATCAATTAATTCCATTTAATAAAAAAAATGTATAACAGTAAATAACACCGGTCCCATGGTTCCATACGAATCGAACATTCAAACGGATTTCCAAACATAGTTTAATACAACACTGAGATCAATTCTAGATTTGTTTAGAAAGTACAAGGCAATAAAACCGACTGTCTCTACGATATAACCCAAGCCGAGCATTCAATCCGTAATAAAGCCCGTGAATTATAGTCGACTTACATTATTTGAATTGGTAATAAAAAATATGTGGAAAACTGTATTATACAGAAATATCTAGTGCTCGGGGAGTGGATTTATTGGCGCCGGGGCACGCAGGGAAATGCAGAAAACAATTTTAAATTATCCAATATATCATGAATCGTGACGTCGCACGACTTATCCATGCAAATGCGCCCTTACAGATATTAAAACGACATGATCTGTTTAACATTTGAGGAAAAGCAAAAATTACGTAATGGTAGGGGAATATTAGGATGGAGCAGCGTGCGTGATCGAGCAAGTCTACCTTCGAGCAGAGTATTTGATTAGAAATTTAAATATATGACTAAGGTGAATGCTCTTCATATACATATATATTTTTTATTACTACAGCAACTTTTTTTATAGACAAAATGGAGCAAATGGCCGGACATTATTGAACAACAAGGTGATAATATAAGATTTTATTACTCATAAGTCGATGTGTAATTTTTAACATTTAAATATAATGCATATTCGAAGTATTATTTAATTTGAGATTTGATTACATCATGCCACCTTAATATTTAAATTGACAACTTAAATGTGTCCTAATATTTATTTATTAAACATAGATTTTATATATTTTTACCAGTTTCATACAGACTAATCATTAGCATATTTATTTAACATATGTTTGTGTACCGACACTGATATATAAATAAGTCAACTGACTACAAAGATATTTGTAATTAAGAATGGTATGTTAATAAAAATTTTAATCATGTTTGCAATAATTATATTTAAGCTTGTAGAATCTGTAGATTAATGATTAATCACTAAACCAATACACTTTATACACATATTATTATGAGTGGAAACAATAAATTTCCAAGAAGAACGCCAATATTTATTTCATTCAAGCTCTATAAGTTTGTTTTATTTATTTATTTAATTGATTTAAAACGTTATCTTACCTTAACCCAACGTACTCTCGCCATTCCAAGAAACATTTTTATGTTATCATCAACCCGGCTACACTATCGTTCGTTTACTTATTACAGCACTAATTAATTACGCATTTATTAACTTCAATATAGAAGAACTGTCAATTGGCCATATTGCCAACAGTGCCAAATGCGTAAAATAATAAGCGCTACCAATGCACTTTTTCTATATAATATAAATAATTAAAACATTTACTTTTGCATAACAAAAACTTTTTGACTATTAGTCATTCGCAACATTTAATTGAATTAAATTAGGAACATAATGAAATGGTAAACTTGATATTTGTTACCTGACCCTACATTTACTACCACCCTATTACAGCTAAAATTTCCTCGTATCTCAAACAGTTCCAGGCTGGAAGCCATTGGCGTAGCAAAGGAGGTGCAATAGGACACATGTCTTAGAAATCTAATCAGATTTTGCAGACAAAAAGTTATTTGCGGGAAATAAAAAAAATAAAAAATTATGTTATGTAAATAATTGTAATACAATAAAATTTTAGCTTACAACAAAATTCTGGGTACGTTTGGCGGTTATTTTGTTATTATTGTTTAGTTTAGCATTGCATGCTATGAAAAATTAGTCATTATTTATATACATATGTAAGTATCTTAATAATTAAATAAGTAGAACCACCACTTAATTCTCAACTTCACTAATAAGTAGTGCAACTTCTTTTCAAAAGCAATGACAACCAAGCATTTTCTCAGATAATTTTCTGAGACTAAATATGAAGATAGCAACTATCATTTTTTAAAAACTATTTTGTATCGATTTTTTGATAAGAATTTTAAATCAATTTTTAAAATTCTTATCAAAAAATCGATATAAAACGCTAGAAACAAACCGGACATAATAGAAGTTACAACAAGAAGATTGTAACAACAACGAGAAGAAAACTGAGCAACGAGGATGCAAAAATTATGGCTGTTAAGATGGATGGTTGAAACGGTTTTTTTGGAAAGAAAGACAAACTAACGACAAGATTTGCAAAATTATGAAAAGTCTCCAAACATAGAAACAACTGACCTGGTATAAATAGAAAGTATGATAGTATACAGCTGTATCAGCCTAAACTGCAAACTGAAATATTATTAAGAGTGGATAGAAGAATTAGAAACAGAAAAGCAGAAAACATATGTAGGAGGAGATTTCAACGCAAAATCACCGAGATACAAAAGCAATTTAAAAGGAAAATTTTTAGAGGAGTTAAACCTTACAATTTGTAACAAAAAACACAAACCAAGGTTTGTAAGAGGAAGCTTAAAATTACATGTTAACATACTAACTGAGAAATGATAAATGGCAAGAATAGTAAATGAGCGTAACAGAAAAAGAATCACTGAGCTTACACAAACATTTACAATATACCTAATAGAATCCAAAGAAAAAAAAAAAAAAAGAAAAACAAGAGTACACGAGATAAGGTAGATGGAACGTAAGAAGGATGAACAAACAGAAAATATGGAAACAGAAAAAGCGACATAAAACAAAAACATTAAAAAAAAATAAAAAATAGTCAGAAAAGCTAAATAAAGGGTCAAATGAAGCAATTTTAAGTACAGGGAAAAGGAACAAAAAATACTGTACTGTTGGTGCAAAGAAATAGTACAGGAAAAAACAATACAAACAGGAAAGTTAAAAGACAGAGAAAAAGAGAAGAAACACAGAAGAACTCGGAAAAGGAACTAAAAAACGACAGAAAAATTTGAATAAAGCAATCATGGATAGCAGAAAAAAAAACTTTTTTTATGATGATCAAACTAAGAAAGAGAGCAAAAAAGTCTATTTAAAAAAGAGGAAATAAAATATATAATAAAGAAATTGTTTCCCAAGGGAAAACTAGTCGAAGAACCTGAAACAAAGATAGAAGAAAAAGATACAGTTATAGCAACAGTGAAAAAAATAAAGGAGATTATAAAAGATTTGCCCAATAACAAAGCACCAGGTCTGGACAAAATAACAACAGAGATTGTAAAAGCAGCGTTAGACGGGAATGAAGTAGAAATAACTCAAACTATTAACTAATGTCTAAAAGAAGAAACTTTCTATGATGCTGGAAAATGACACCTTTGTACTGATTAAGAAAAAGAAAAGAGTATAAAAAGCAACATCATATAGGCCAATATTCTTAATTATTATACTAGCTAAAATAATAAAAAAGTTATTGATTGGAGATTAGATCAAGAAATATAAAAAACTGAAAGATAGAAAAAGGAACATTACGGATTTACTAAGAGAAAACAACCTAGCTATAAAAACAGTGAAAGAAAAAGAAACAAACACTTGCGTTTAATTAACTAGCTGTGATTTCCTATGTCAGTCAAAATATTAAAAATCTTTACCTATAAATTGACGCGAAAAAAACGTAGACAATAAAATTTTATTTAATAAATTTTAAAAAAATTATATTAACTATATTAAATATCAAACAAAAAAAATAATTATTTTAAAAATTCCCACATTTGTATCTTAAAATATCTACACAAATTTACAATAATATAGAAAAGTAATAAATGTTATATGGTTTTAAGCGATGTTTAAATTCTTTTTTGTCCTTTAACAACTTGATCTTTTTTGTCAAAATACTTTAAAACGCCTTGGTTTTAGAGCAATTTTTAGCAATTGTAAATAGTCTTTATTATCTGTTAAATTTTTCATTGCTAATGTTTTACAGTTGCTCTTTATAAACAATTTTATGTTGCCAGTATTAATTAAAATTTGGTTTACACTGTTGAGTATATGCACCAAAACTTTTACAACTCTAATTATCACTGTTAATATAATACACCCATCTCTTATATATAACAAATGTCATTATACACATAATTTAAGAATAAATAAACTGATAGTTAATCATTAGTTGCTTATTTCTTTTAGTTAGATATCCAGATATTTTAATCCACAGTTAGCATTAAACCACTTAAGTAATACAGACCAAAATAAGTAAACTGTTGTCTTGGTAGCCTAACTAGTGAGTTAAGCCACTATTGTAATTTTAGCCCTTGCCGGGTAAAAACTTAGTGACCAAGAAGGAATAAATCAAATTGACCAGAGGGGTATTTCAGGGCTTAGTTCTAAGACCAAAATTGTAGAAGTTAGTTTATAATGAACTACTTTTTATGAGGCTTCCAAAAGACGCATTTGCGGACGATGTAGCACTAGTAGATGAAAACGTAGAAATAAAAGTATTAAACAGAAGACTACACAGACTGACAGATTATTATGATACAGATATGGATAAGGAGTAATGGTTTAAAATTGATAAAACAAATGCAGCATGAAGAAAATTAAATACTTAGCAGTGCTAATTGAAGCAAAAAGATGGAATTGACTGATTAAAGAAGCGGTCATTTAAACAAAGAAAATGGAGAGAAAGACCAGAAACAGCATGCGAACCGCAGATCCCGCGAGATATTTCGCAAGGCAATAACCAACCCACTTTAAACTAGTTTTAAATCTAAATTAGTTCGACAAGGACAGTATAACATCAAGATTGAAGCAGAGTAGATAACCGGAAAATATTGTCATGCTTAAGTCATTTTTAAAGGTCGTTTGCTTGTGATGACTTGGCAGACTTTGCAAAACCGAAAAAAAAAATTATAAGAGCAATGAGAACTCAATGTACAAGAATGCTAATAGATTTTTTTTTATAAAGTCTTATTTAATTTTTGGGAAATTCCATTTTAAACGGACCAGAGTATGAAACCTTAAAAAAAATTAATCGCATTTTTTGTTTAAAAATCACAAATTTAACTTTTTAACTAAAAAAAATTAGTAGCGTAATCAATCAGAAATTTTCCGTAAAATCCATGGCGCTATTTCAAATCTATGCCCTGTCTATAAATCGCAAAAGCCTTAAAATCATTTTTTATTCTCAGTGAG
Source organism: Tachinus rufipes (assembly GCA_963932245.1). NCBI lineage: Eukaryota > Metazoa > Arthropoda > Insecta > Coleoptera > Staphylinidae > Tachinus > Tachinus rufipes. Next base: position 35,343,579 of record OZ010741.1, on the reverse strand, counting down.
CTGTGCAAAAATGAGCATTTTTTAGATTGTTAACCGCGTAATTGACGTATTTTGATGTAAATTAGTTGGAAAGTATAAATTTGTTTTGTGTATTTGAGTTTTAATGGTCTAAAACTCGAAAAAACTACAAAATAGGCTTATTTTTCAACATAAACTTTTACAAATACACACTTAGCAACGTTCAGGGAAACTATACACCAAATACTATTTAAAATTTGGGTTGTGCAAAAATTCCTACATGGAAAATAGTCAGTGTCGAATCTTGAAAAATAAAAAAAAAATTTTCTTCATAATAAATAAAAGATTATTTGACGTATTTTTTTAAGCTTATTTCAGAAGTTTAACAAAAACATCATTTGTTGCTTGAACCAATTTTGGGCAATTTTACTCTGTGTATGATAGTTTTTGCGCTTGCGGCACAAATTTAGACTCGATCTATTGGCCCCAAAATTCGAGAATATAATTATTTTTGGTTTTCAACAAAAAAAAAATTCTTTCTAGATGGATTTTTCTACGGCCACTAAACTGATTATTTTCATGTAAAATATTTATATTTTCTGAGAGCGGCTAAACGTGTATTTGTAAGAGTTTATGTTGAAGAATAGGCCTACTTTTGCAAATTTTTCAAGTTTTAGATTCCTAAAACATAAATACACAGAACAAATTTATATTTTTTAACTAATTTATGTTAGCGTTTTTTTTTTTTTTTTAGGACGTAGTGAGACGTTGGCTCTCAACAAGTGGCCCTTAAAAATAACTTACGCATGGTAATACCTTCCGGTTTTCTTCTCTGCGCAAATCCTGTTGTTTTAATGTCCCTGTCTAAACTAACCTACATTTGGTGCTAGTTTGAGGCGGGCTGGTTTTTGCTTCGCGGATTTTTACGCATCATCTGCGGCACGCATGCTGTCCCCGGCCCCTCTTTCCCTATAGCCCCTACCTTTGTCTGCCTCTTTTGTCATTTTGCCTTTTGTTATCTGCACTGGCATCTACCTCTGCATTCTCTTCTTTCTCCCATCTTTGTTTTATTTACTCTAATTATATAATTTGTTCTCAGATGTGCTCTTAGCTTACTAAGGTCTTCGTTCACTTCTTCTTTCGTATCCCCTCTCCTTCATGAATAATTTATGCAGTTCCATCAGTTGAATTCCTTTTGGCGGTTAAAAAAGTCTAAAAAATGCTTCTTTTTGACAAGCCCACTTAGAACAAAAAAATGGTATTATAGCTTTTGCTGCTTATAAGCAGGATATAGATTTTAAATGGATTTGAATTCTACGGAAAACTTCTGATTGATTTCACTACAAATTTTTTTTTAACGTTAAATTTGCGATTTTTAAACAAAAAATGCGATTTAGTTAAAACCTAGAAAGAAACTAAATAAAATTCTAGAATTTTTTTAAGTTTTATACCTTTATGAACCAATCAAAAAAATTAGAATTGCCGTTTTAATATTTTTTTATGAAACACATTTGCTGTTGTAGTGCTATTGCAATATTTGGTTACATCTGTGTACTAGATAGTTCTTTTTATGGTGCTCAAATATTTTTTATTAGTCTACTTGTTTTGCTACAGTATTATTACTTTGAATGACTTCTGTACTAATAATCTTTTATAAAATTTGATATTGTTTTTAGTATTTTTTTCTCACGCAACACATTATACTCGATCTATAAATATAGAGAAAAGTACTGAATACAGTATGTATCTCATTATATTTGGTTTTTAATGATTATAAAAATTGATTTGATACCCTAAAAATGTAGCTATTACAAAGGCGTTGAATTTAGCTTGGATTGATTTAAGATGCTTTACCCTATTGAAAAATATTTGCGGCGATGCTACATTTAGATAGAAGAGAATATAACCAAAGCCATACGAAACCAAAAAAATTTACGGCATGATGACTTACCTGGTGTCTCAGTAAGATTTTAGAAAAAATGGTCAACAATCGTCTGGTGTGGATGCTGGAAAGTAACAATCTTTTAGCTAAATACCAGCAGGGTTTTAGACAAAATTACAGTACCGTTGATCATTTAATCTGTCTAGAAATTTCCATCCTAGACGCCTTCTTAACAAGAAAACACCTTGTTGCGGTGTTTTTTGACTTGGAGAAGGCTTATGACATGACTTGGCGTTATGGAATTTTGCAGAAGCTGCACGCATGGGGATTCAGAGGCCGTATGCCTTTTTTTCTTGAATTTTTTAAGCGCGATCGCAAATTCAAAGCACGGTGTTCTCCAAGGGTCAACAATTAGCTTTACTTTTTTATCGATTGCGGTAAACAATATTGCAGCTTCTGTGGATACACCTGTAAAGAAATGCCTGTACGTCGACGATTTGGTAATCTATATGGCGGGAGATACCATCCCCGCTATAACACGTCACAACAACCGACTCCTATTTACCGCCAACTAAACGCAGCAACGCAAATACAGACTCAGGCTTACCGTCAGTAGGCCGGTATGCGTCCGAGCGCAGGAGCTAGAGGAGAGTTTGAATGTAAATTATCCGATGGTATTTGAGGTCGGCTTTGGCAAGTTTCTACCTGGCTGATGCCGAGGGTTATAGCTCGTCTTGATCTGACCTCCCAGAGCAAACGAGAAACTTGCCCCGACGTTTTTAGGAGCAAGTTTCTTGAAATTTTTGCCGAATACCCAGACTCTCCGCGGTTGTATACGGACGGTTTGAAAACGGATTGGGGTGTGGGAAGTGCCTTTGTTTTAGACGGTACGGCTCATTCATGGTCTCTTCCTAAAGAGGTTTCCGTATACACCGCAGAACTACATACTTTGCATAAAGCCCTGCTAAACTGTGAGACGTTACCTCACAGTTCGTTCCTCCTTTGTTCCGTCTCGCTGAGTGCTATCCTGAGTATACAGTCTATGTACTCGGTCGATCCCCTGGTCCAGCTCCTACAAACTTTGATATTCCGCTTGGCCGAGTTTAGACAGAGAGCTATCTTTGTCTGGACACCGGGTCATGTGGGTATCGAGAGCAACAAGCTGGCCGATAAAGCCGCCCGTCAGGCGGCTGACGCGGATCCTAGGACAACATTTCCGTAAGACCCGACGATATCAAAGGTTACGTCATATTGAAGGTCATCGAGGATTGGCAAAGAGTATGGAACGGCTTCGAGAGCAAATTAAAGAAAATTAAGCTCTCCGTGACGGCATGGAAGTCGCCGAGCTCTCTAACAATGTGGCGTCTATTTGATCAAATAGAGAGGAGTTCATGGAAAGGTGCGTTCATTTTTGAAAGACGCAGGACTCCTCAAACAGGTGTAACCAAGTTTTGTGTTGTTTTGTAATCATTTTGGTGTTAATTTATTTATTTATTTATTTTTATTGATCAATTTGTGTTGTTGAGTTGTTTAAAGCATCGTAGTCTTTTACAACTTTGGTGCAATCTGTGATATTAGGTTTAGTTAGTTTTTAGGGTCTGGCATCAAAGCTTTTTACAGCTTTGATGTCATCTGTAATATTAAGTTAGGTTGTGATATTAGGTTAAGTTGTGATATTAGTTTTAGTTACTTTAGTTTTTAGGGTGTGGCATTGAAGCCTTCTACATCTTCGGTGTCATCTGTGATATTAGGTTAGGTTAATGGATAGGTACTGGCATCAAAATCTTTTACAACTTTGTTGTCATTTGTGATAGTAGGTTCTGTGATATTAGTTTTAAATTTAGTTTTTAATTTTAGCAACTTTGATATTAGATTTAGTATTTATCTATTTATTTATTTATTTATCATTTTAATGTGTTGTTTTGTCTTCCTTAGGTTTATAACCTTAAGTTATTATTATTTAAACAAAATAAATAGCTTATGACCTTAGTAGTCGACGCTGAAATACAACAAAAAAACATCGAAAACAAATAAAAAAACAATCATTTAATTATTAAAAAATGTAAAAAATACAGGATGATCTTAAAAAAATTTAAAATTCCAAATTTACATAATAAAATAAATACCTTGTATATTTTTACATTTTTTAATTATATGATTGATTTATTATTTGTTTTTGATGTTATTGTTATTTTTATCTGTTTGGTTAAAATAAATGTGTAAGTTTTTTATTTAAAGTTCAAGAAAATTAATTGCTCATAACTCATAAATGGAGCAGTTTATAAAAAAAATAATTTATACAAAAAATATTCAAAATTAATCTTAAAATTAAAAATGTATAAACATACAGGGTGTTCTATTTGAAAAAAAAAAGGTTACTAAATTGAATGTTAAAAATATATTTAAATAAAAGAAATTTACATAAAATACATTATTTATAAATTTTATATAAGAAATTTGTTTTGGTATTCTGATTCAAATAAAACGCGCCAAAAATGCCGTTGCCTGTTTGTGTAAAGATTTAACTGTATTACAGTCTCTTTCACACACAAACAGTTCAACGTTTTTTTTAATAGGGGGCATTGCGTTAACACCTTCGACACATTAGAAAACATAAATTGTTTAATAGTTACTGTAATTTTATGTAAATTGTCTTTTCGACCAGTGAGATGCTAGGCACACTGATGATAGGTGCATACCCTGAAACACAAGTGTATGTGTCTCTTACTAGATGAAAAGGCAATTTACATAAAATACATCATTTATTAATTTTAAATGATAAATTTGTTTCGGTCATCTGATTCAAATATAACGCGCTAAAAATGCCGTTGCCTGTCCATGTAGGATTAAATAGTATTACCGTCACACACAAACAGTTCAACGTTTCTCCTAATAGGAGGCATTGCGTTAACACCTTTGACACATTAGTAAACATAAATTGTTTAATAGTCACTGTGATTTTATGAAAATTGTCTCTTCCTCTTCGACCAATGAGATGCTAGGCACACTGATGATGGGTGCATACTCTGAAACACGAGTGTAAGTGTCTCTTACTGGATGAAAAGGCAATTTACATAAAATACATCAATTATTAATTTTAAATAAAAAAATGTTGTTTAGAACTTTTTTTGATTTTTTTATGGTTGGAGAATTATTTAGGTGTTTCGGTAATTTTCACTAATCCAGTATGTAGTAATATATTAACATTATCAAATAGATTTATGTACACTTTTGTTTTAATTTTAGGCAATAACTTTATTTTCAACAAGCACAGCATCTGCATGCATTCTCATTTATATAATACTAATTCTAAAACAAAATTAATATAAATCTAAGTTCACGAATTATGCGGTACTGGTAATTAGTAATTAATAAAAGTCATGCTATATATTTGATACTACAATATCACGCGATACAAAGAAACAAAGAAATATAACTTGAATCCTGCATAGATAGACTAAAACTGTTTTGCTTTGTTAGTATTAGCTTAAACGATTTAATTTCTTATACCCAGAAAATACAATTTCAGTAGTATCAAGAGTTATTACTGGGGTGCCAAAATAAAGCATTTTTAATGAAAACAACGTTTTGATTGATGATATTCCATTCTGTTTTAATTAATTAAAATAATTCTCAGTTTTTAATAAAATTGGAAAGCACTTGCGTGGTTTTAACTTGGGGTGATAAAAAGTAATAAAAAAGTGCACAACGGTAATTTTATGTTGAATTATATTAATTTTCAAAAAAAGTTGTTATAATTGTATATACAATTTATGTGGAAACAATTATTGCAGTAAATACTTCTATCGTGTGATAAATATTTGATTAATATTATCTCTAATTATACTTCCTCCCATAGCCGAAAATTTTATAAATTAACCGCACCGTATTTACATAGATGATTCATTTTTAAATGTGATATGATTGCGTGCTTACATAACGTACATGTACATACATATTGCATTTACAAATATAATTTATTATATTTTTATCCAAATTCTTATGACGCAAGTTTAAATATTAATTATTGCATAAATAATTAATACAAGAAATGTAAATGTCACATTAAAAAATAGTACTCATGTGTTTTCGTGTAGCTGACACGATAAACGTGCAACTGGCGCAGTTGTTTGAGTATACAGTAATTAACAAAAACAAAAGACTGTAATTTTGTGTATAATTTTTCAAATATTTTTATAATAAGCAACTAAACAAAAAGTTTTTTAATGTTATCTATCTAGCTATTAAAACAAGTTACAGGGGAAAAAATTTAAAGTTTATTAACACTAAACTCACTTATTCGAAAGTTAAAAAAAATCTTTTGGCAATTCGGCAAAATCATGTTTTCTATATTTCCAAATATATTTCGATGAGGTTGCCTCCTTTGCAAGGCAATTACAAACTAGCGAAATATCTGCCTAGTAACCCTCTCTATTAGTGTGGTTTGGATTTCACGTTAAACTGTAGGTTTCGCATGTTTATGTTTAGATATAACACTATAAAATGTCACAGAAACTTGACATAAGAAGGTTTTTGCTTATTATTTTTATAGCTAGATACATTACATAAAAAAAATCTTTTGTGTAATATATTATGAACTAAAGTGAAAAGCGTTTCATTGCAGCGGAGGCCCAAAGCGCCTAGCTTAACCATTTTTAATTTTAAAATGTAATATTTAGAAATTACTTAATATGTCACAACAACATAAAAATACTTTTGCATTTTAACGGGAGAAACCACATTTGTTGAAACTGTCACATTGAAGACTAGATTTAAGCAGTATGTGAATTTTGATCTTAAACATTTGTGGCTTATAAGTTTTGGTTTATTTCATGTGTCAATAGTACGGTTAAAAAAATATCTTTTAAATTTTTGGTCCTACATCTCTGAACTGTCAGTGAATATTTATTAGAATTTTTAGCAAGCTTTGTACTACGAGTAAATATTTGTTTAGATGGCAAAATGTCTTTTGATTTGTTTGATCAATGTCTATGGAAATATCTATAAAAAATGCAAAGATCTAAATCATTAGTCAATTTTGGATTAGCAATGATCCAAATTGCTTGTTTTTGGATATAGTTTTGAAGAGATAGTGTTGTTTTTGATGTTCTTTTCCATACTTGGGAACAAAATTCAATACAGGGACAAATATAAGTTTTGTATACATGCCAAAGTTAAATAGAAGTGAACAACTTTTTACATCTATTTTAGAAATCTTAGTTTTCTAGATACTTTCGAAGCTATGTCAACAACATCGTCGTTTCAGAAAAGATTATGCGAGATTGTAATCCTTAAAAGACAAATTAATGAAAATTTAGATATAGATTCGTTGTTTAGTTTAATATTTGGTACTGATGATACATCAGATTTTGATTTCGAAACAGTTAATAGTTGAGTTTTTTTAGAGTTAAAATTTACCATATTGAGAGTGTTTCATTCAGATATTGTTTCTAAGTTTTTGTTTAACGATGCTACAGGTTCTAACCTAGATTCAAGACGCTTTGCTATATTTGTAGATATGGTCTTTGGAAAGTATGAGGGGTGCTACCATCTGCAAAACTATAAATAGGACTTTTAGTTATTCGAAAAACTTTATTAATGTAAATCAATAAAGTTAGCAAAAGAACAAAACCTTGAGGAACACCAGCATTTATAATTTTGGGATCAGAGTTAAAACCATTAATTCTAACCATAGTTTTTCTATTGTCAAGAAAACTTTTGATAAGATTAACAGACTTATGATCAAGATCTATACAATGCAGCTTGTTGATAAGGTTAGGATGTCATATCCTATGAAAAGCTTTGAAAATGTATAGAGTTACTGCAAGATTGTCACTATGTTTGTCTACAAACTTGACAATGTGAAAATAAATATACTTTTCAAAATTTTTTGACAGTTTGCACAATAATGCAAGTGATCTATAATTTCAAGACTGTTCGGGTATAGGTTGAACATTTGCATTTTTTAACAATTTTGGAATGTTTTTTTTGTATGATAAGGCAAATATTTTAGTCAGAATAGGAGCTAATTCATTTGCAAATGTTTTAAGAATAATAGATGAAATTTTTATACCTGATGCATTTCAGGTATTAAATATAATAAAAAAATTTCTTTTGACAACCCGTTGCTTAAAATGAATCGGACCCATTATTTTACCACTAGCCGGCATTGCAAGTACAGCAATAGGAGAGTTTATAATAGTAGAGTTTATAATAGTAGAGTTTGATGCAAAAATTGGTTTACAAACATATCTGCTTTTTCTTTTGGATTAGTAACTAGATTGTTTTAATCATTTTGAAGAGGAAGAATTGAAAATTTTGTATTACCTTGCAATGAATTTATGGTTTAAATTTTTTGTTGTTTATAGAAAGCTGGGAAATTCGATTACATTTGTTCCTATCAATCTCATTTCTTTCAGATTGTATTAGATTGTCACAAAGTTTACGAGCTTTCTTGTAATCATGTTTAGTCTGTTTAGAACAATTGCTGACGTGTTTTCTAAATGCTTTTTGATTTTTATTAACTGACTGTTTTGCCTGTATTGAAAACAATTAATTTTGTTTTGGTTTAATAACAGAGAACGGAACACATATTTGTGTATACACAGTCAAACGCTTTGCGGTAGTCAATTAAGCATGCATGGTTGTCCATGCACCTCTGTTGTTGCAAAAAATATTGATGTTGTTTGTGAAATGATTTTGTCCGATCAGCATGTGACCTACACTGAGATAGAAGCATCCTTAGGCATTGCAGCGAAACAAATACATACGATTTTGCACGATCATTTGCATGTCAGAATGCTTTGCAGTCATTGAATCTCACACAATTTAAAAGAAGAACAAAAACAGGCAAGTGTCAAGTGGTACAAGGAAATGCTAAAAAAATTCGAAGGGGGTTGTTCAAATTTGGTATATAACATCGTGGTGACAAATCTTAGATATATTCATATGAGCCTAAAACTAAACAGCAATCGACTGTATGGGTGTTTCAAAATAAACCTAAACTCACAATAGTGGTGCGTTTACAAAGCGTTTCAAAAGGAATGATTGTTTGTTTCTTTGAAAAAACGGGTCATGTTGCAACTATTGCATTAAAGGATCGAAAAACAGTTAATGTTGACTGGTATACTTCAATTTGTTTGCCGGAAGTTATCGCTGAAATCAGAAGGAACAACATAAACCGGCGAATCATTGTTCATCATTACAATGCAAGCGCTCACACAGCACGACGAACTGTAGAGTTTTTGATCAGTAACAATACTCAATTAATGACTCATTGCCCATATTTGCCTGATTTATTGCCCAATGACTTTTTCCTATTTCGACATATCAAAAATAAAATGCGTGGCGAGCGTTTTTCTTCGCCTGAAAATGCCGTTAAAGCATTTTAATTTTTTGTTATGGAGGTACCTTGCTCAGAGTGGCCAAATTGTTTTGAAGATTAGTTTCATTGGATGCAAAAGTGTATAGATTTTAAAGAAAAATAATTTGAGAAGTAATAAAGCGATTTACATAACGTAATTTGTGTTTTGCTTTACATTTTCCGCGAAGTTTGGCAGTGGGATAAAACTGTGGACTCTATTTATTTATTGTAAATATTCAACTGTTTACATTATAATTCTTTCTTAAATGTACTATTGATCCTATTACGTTAAAAATTCTTCTCATTTAATTTGTTCCTTTATATGAAATGTCCACAGCAAAATGATCCCAGAATATCCACTAACGAAAGACTTTCCATATTATATTGTTGTTGTGACTGGAACCATAATTTGGCAGGATATGTTTTAGGAAACAGAAACATATGCGCAGAATGATGATCTACAAGTGTATGAATATCCATCACAATATATTTTGCTTTGTATATATTAAAATAAATAAGATTGAGAATATTGATGCGTGTATAAATAAATGTTTAAAAAAATTTTTTTTATTACTATGGTATCGGATCAATAAATACTTTTTGTCACACTTATTTTTTTTTAATACAAATGCATACCGTTTAGACCAAACAAGTACTATTTATTTTTTTTTTGAAAAACTTTAGAAAAGTTTAGTCGCTTTAGTTATGCTATCACTTTAAGTAAAGGGTGTTTTTTTTGAAGCGCCGAACTTTAAATTGGCAACAATTTTATCTGCAACAGCCGATATGGTTTTTGGTTGTTTAAGGTTAGTTTGGTTTGGCAATTTATCGTAAACAAACTCACACCGGAGCAACGTACACAAATTGTTCAAATTTATTTTGAAAAACATGTTTGAGTTTGAGAAACTCATCAGGCATTACATGCATTATATGGTGCTTATAGTCCATCAGAGCAATTAATTTGAGAAACTGTGCATCGTTTTTGCAATACGTTTTTAAATTTAATGAATTTATGTTAATTTTTAACAAGTTGATAATACATATTTTCCACTTCAAAAATTTTACATTCTTTTTAAAAATAAAATTAGATTTAACACACTAGAGCTTTCTGATCTAAAAAAGAAAATTATACTTTTTGAAACATTGGCAACATACATTCCCAGTTTTAAAGAAACTTATAAGCAAAAATACAATTGTCAATTACAAAATCAAAAACAACAACACTACTCGAGGCTGATATTTCAATCGGATAATAAATCAAAAACATGTTGGTCAATTATAAAAAATCTTTCATCAAATCCGCATAAACCTAAACTTCCATCATCAAACCCAGTACATATTGTAAACAATCGGAATGATATTTTTGCTAATGTTGCTTCAAACCTAATTCCAATTACAGAAAATAATTTTGAATATAATTCTAAATCAGTATACTTGTTTCAAATAAATGAAATTGAACTATCTCAAATTGTAAAGAAATTAAAAAACAGCAAATGTGCAGGTTACGATGAAAACTCCATGAACTTAATTAAAAACATAATAAATAACATTTCAACGCCTCTATGTAACATTATAAACTCATCTTTTATCCAATGCAAATTCCCTCAACATTTGAAACTATCCCTAATAAAACCATTTCACAAAAAAGGTAATGCTGATAACTATAACAATTATAGACCTATTAGCATTTTATCATCTTTTTTAAAAATATTTGAAACAGCAATGGTTAACAGAATTACTGATTTTTTTAACAAAAATACGCTTTTACATAATTTACAACATGGTTTTACAAAAGAAAACAATTTCAACACAGCTATCTTTCAGTTTACTAATAATGTAATAAACTTCATAAAAGAGGGTGAATTAGTTTGTGGTATGTTTTTTGATCTATCAAAAGCTTTTGATTGTACCGACCACAAACGTTTACTTTTTAAACTCAACAAATATGGCGTAAGAGGAGTTGCAAACAGCTGGTTTGAAACCTATCTAATTGGTAGAAAGCAGTTTGTCCAAGTAGTAGTTGATAACAAAACATACAAGTCAACTAAACTTGAAAGAATGTTAGTGGTTCCTCAAAGTAGTGTAATGGGTACTTTATTATTTAACATTTATATAAATGATATGTTTACAAGCTCTGTTGAAATTAGACAACATATAATTAATTATGCAGAGGATACAAACTTGATATTGCAAGGACATGATTTTATGCAGCTATGCAGTAATGCCAGTGTAAGTAAGTAAGTAAGTAAGTATGTGCTTTATTCAAAACTTAAAAAAAAAATGTAGACATTAGCATATAAAAAAAAAAATAATAACTTGTGTGCATATAAAACAGCTGAAAAATTGTTTTACAAGCAACAAACTAATGTTAAATAAAGAAAAAACACAGTGTGTGTTGTTTAAATTAAATAACACAATTGAAACTCCAAACAATATACTTCTTATTATAGACTTTATAGTTTTGTCCCATCTACAAAATTTCTTTGAGTTATTGTAGACCAAAATTTGAAATGGAAAGAACACATTGATGAACTGTCTATAAAACTAGGTAGAGTATGCTATATGCTTCGTGTTTTATCAGATAATATTCATACACATATAGTAAAGATAGCGTATTATGCAAACTTTGATTCTTTATTAAGATTTGGTATTGTAAACGGGGGAATATCAACACAGACAGAATATTTGTTATGAAAGCGAGCAGTAAGAATAATGTTTAAGTTGCGTCAATTTGATTTATGTAAAACCTTATTTAAACAAAATAGTTTATTAGCAGTCCCGGCAATATACATTCAAGAATGCTTGATATACATGTTTAAAAATAAAAATGACTTTCAAATGTCTTGTCTCGATCATGATTATAAAACTAGACACAAAACTAGCTTAAGATATCCGATTGTAAAATATATAAGTTCACAAAAAGGACTTTAATACATGTGCTTAAAATTACACAATAATCTACCTAACTACATAAAACTTGAAAACAACTTCATTATATTAAAAAAAAAGATCTTCAACTTCTTTTGTAATCTTGAGCCATATTCAATTGGCGATTATATTGATCTGCCAACTTAATTATTATGCACTATTTTTGACCCTATTTTATGTATTACGCAAAATGTATACTAGTAAGTAATGTGTTTACATAAAATAAAGATATATTATTATTATTATTTAATCTAAACGATAATAAGCATCCAGTACGACGTCGTACAGTGCGCACACTATCACTATCATCTATACATTTAATAAAATTGTAATTATATCACCTTTAGATTATCTATTTATTATAACAGTTAATTTTTTTTCAGAAAGAAGTAAATGGTGTTTTTTTAGAAGCGCCAAACTTTAAATTGGCAACAATTTTATCTGCAACAGCCGATATGATTTTTGGTTGTTTAAGGTTAGTTTGGTTTGGCAATTTATTGTAAACAAACTCACACCGGAGCAACGTATACAAATTGTTCAAATTTATTTTGAAATGTTTGAGTTTGAGAAACTTATCAGGCATTACGTGTATTGTATGGTGCTTATAATCCATCAGTACAGTGCGCACACAAGAAGCAAATGTGTCAATTTGTCATTGTGCTCAACAATTAAACTATAAAATTTTCTATAAAGTGAATAGACACAATTCACTTTATAGAAAATTTTGAGCGGTACAGAGACAGTATTGTCAACTTTTTGTGCCTCAATTGCACAGCATTATTGTTGCAGACATGTGGTTTCAGCAGGACAGCGCCACAAAAAACATTTTACAAACAATTAATTTTACGAAATGGACTTGTTAACTGGCCACCTCGTTTGTGCGATTTGATGCCATTCGATTATTTTCTCTGGGGATATGTAAAATCCCATGTCAACACCGATAAACCAGAAACAGTTGAGCTCATGGAAGTCAACATTTGACGCATTATTGCCAAAATACAGCTTAAATTACTGCAAACAGTGCGTGAAAGTTAGACCTCCAGATTACGTCATGCACGCTCTAGCCGCGGCGGTCACATAACCGAAATCATATTTAAACATTAATGCCATAAAGTTATCTGTCAAATAAAGCCAATTTTATGAACAATAAAAACATTTTTTTGTATTTTATTACAATTTAAAGTTCGCCTCTAAATAAAACACCTTTTACTTTGGAGTAATATTTGTCCTAGACAACTTATTTATTTTTTGCACCATTATTGCATTTAAGTTGTACATGCAATAAAAGTACTTTAAAATTTTAAGACTTAGTTTTTTAATTGTATATTTCTAGAGGCGTCGATGCCGGTCATTTGCTGTAATAAAAAAAATTTACATATTGTTTCCATCTTTTAACTTTCTTGTCTACACCGATTATTATTTTGTTTTTATCCTTTTTAAGACTGTGGTTTATTGTTACTGACATTTATTTGAGAGTTTTTTTATGTTTTTGTTTAGAATAAAAGTATTTCAATTTCTTCGCATTTCTGGGTTGTCCAATGCTATTCTACATTCTATTCATTATACTTCTGTTAAGTTCTCTATATCTCTCTAGATTTGTTATTTTGTGTTTTTGTTTTTGTTTTGTAGTTAAACTCGAAAACTTGTTTTTTGTTATTTTTTATTTTTTATAAAGTCTATTTGATTTTCTTTTTCATACTTTATTGATTGCTTTCCACGTTGGATCTATTTCACTTTGTTTGCTGCAGTCGATACTATTTATTTTTTCTTCTATTTGCATGTAAGTTTAATTAAAAAGATTGTTGATGGCGCGTATTTAATTACAGATTGTCCCGTTGGTTAATGAGATTTTAAGGTTGTGTCAATTGATTTGGAGATAAGGTATTACCTAGCTAGCAAAAAGAATATTTAAAAAAATACTCAAGTAGATAAAATTATATTACAAAATTCAAAAACCACACCAACTTAGTTTACTCAAAAATGTACTGTCAGTCAGTCAGTAAGAACTAGAAACAAGCAACTGAGAGCTTGCAAAACTACTGCCAAATTGATTTTAGGTATTACCTTTAACCTGCTTGCGGATTATTGTTTTTCAAATCTACTAAATTTAAAACACCACTAGATGACAAAAGCACGGAGAAAGTTGGCTTTAAAAAAGTATTAAAGCATCTTATTTGACTGTAGACATTTATCCAACAACTTATATCAAAAATAAAAAACTCAGCAAAACGTAAACGTAAATAAAATAAAAAATAAATATATTTACCATATTTATCAGTCATCACAAACTGATTACATTTACTTTTCATTAAAAAACATATAAATAATTGCTTAGTGATTTAAAGTATATTAGCCTACTTAACAAAGGATTTATTTTGTTATAATTGATGAAGGCTGCCAATACTGCCATACTGCTAAAAGTTTAGAATGTCTTCAAATTCTTGTTAACGCAGTCAACGAGGCAAACAGCCGCAAAGGTCAAAAATTTACGTCACTAAAACCAAATGGATTGCAGTTGGAAAGATAAACGTGAATTCTAATCTACTCTTAATTGATGGAACACCCATTGAACGTATAGAACATTTCATATATTTAAGTAGTTGGTTGAATGCAACAAACAACTTGATAAAAAGATTCTAATACGTATTGAAATCTCGTTTTGCATTTATGTCTTAGTCAAGTCAATACCAATAAATTTTTTTGTTAAAAAAAATCTTAAGTGATATGTGTGGTCGATCTTGCTGCATGGTTATAAGAAAAGAGCCATCAAAAACATGCTGGAAGCATTTGAGCTATGGTGTTACCGCCGTATGTTAAATACATCATAAACTACTCACACATCAAACAAAAAAGAACTTAATTTAATAAAAATCAAAAGAATACTAGTAAATTTTATAAAAAGAAAACGGAATACTTTAAGCGTATCAAAGGACCCAAAAAATTATTTGTTAAAACTTATTCTTTATGTTTTTAAAGTAAGTACCGTTTTGAAATTTGAAAAAAAGTATACTTTTTTAAACAATTTTATTTTTACATGAAAGCCTGCACCTTAATCTATTTTTCTAAATATTTGTCATCAATATTACAGCACTTATTGTATTGTACAACCAGCTTATTAATCCCATTGTCATAGAAATCTGCCGCCTGATTTGAAGTCAACTGCATCAAGGACATTTTTAAATCTGAAAGATCAGATTCCAAAAAATTATAAAGAGTGTTTTTTTTAATTTTTTTGCAACTTTCTGCAAGTTTTTTTAGTAATGACTGAAAGTCGCCCACTTCGTTTCTTGTCATAAACATTAGCGCGGCCATCTTTATAAACTCTAATCTATTTCCGTACCGTTCCATTGCTAATGTTGTTTTTTCTATAATCTTTACTGATTTCACCATGAATTTTAGCTGCTTTTGCGTCTTTAAGAAAACAAATCACAGCGCGTATTTCACAGTCGGTGACATTCTCAATATGAAGAGGCTATTTAAATACTCACACAAAAAGTAACCAAAGTTAAATGTTTTTGTAATGGCGTATGTGGTGTATGTAGATACGCAGCGGCCAAAATACAAAACGGTACTTACTTTAAAAACACGCAAGTAGAGCCATGAGCGCCGACTTTTGAAAATGTCAATGGGTGCAGAACTTTTGCACCATAAAATGGTTTTCAGGGTTACTTGTGCGCAGATATTTGGGCTGCATGACTGTGATTCTTTTTTGTAAATTGCACTTTTAATACTAAATTTAAAAATATTTTATACATTTAAGCAAATATTTTAATGGGGACGCTGCCCTGATGGAATATGTCAATGCGGGCACGCGCTCCGATGCCCCCATGTACAAACGTACCTGGGTATTTTATTTTGTGTACAAGGATTTGTTAATTTTTGAAGTATCTACTGCTTTGTTTTTTAAAGTAGCAAAATCCACTATAATTTGAATCTTTTTTTTTTTAATTATGATAATTAAGTATCTTATGCAGTACGTATTACATATCTCATACCTCTACGTAGATATAAGTGAGTCAATACAATAAATGATTAGAATAAGTTAATTAATTAAATTAATGGAATTAATCAAAGCAAGCAAATAAATAAAGTTATAAAAGTTGTTAGAAGTAACCATATCTAACGTCAATACATGCATTGATCCTACAAAGCATTGTATGCCAAACACGTTCAAAAATACCAAGGGTGTGCCAAAATGTTTTACACGATGCGGCAATGCAATTTTTTAATTTGTTTACGTTTTTTATTGAAGTGGTATAAACCAGTTGTTTTGGAGGCCTCAAAGAAAAAAATCTAATGAATTCAGATCAGGAGACCGCAGAGGCTAGGGTTGTGGGTTTCCTCAACCAATCTAACAATGTGGGTAAACTTTATCCAAATATTGAAGAACAACTAAATTAAAATGTTTTAGAATACATTTGGCATCTTAGTTGATGCAAAACGTTTTCCAATAATATTGGCAATTATTTTGCAGATATTTGTGATAGGTATTTTCACCCTTTTTGGTAAAAAGAATAGGCCAACCAAGTGGCTTCTAACAATTTTCAAGCTTACACATTGACAGAAAATTTATGTTAAAGCGACTTTCAACTATTATTATTAAATTCTCTTCTGTCCATATGTGGTTTTTGCGAAAGTTTATTATGGTTTCTCTAAAAAATAGACTTATTGGTAAAAACTATTTGTGCTAAATATTGAGGATTTTTTAATACTAAAAACTGTTAACTTAACAATATTTAGATTTTCACTATCTTTCTTGTACTTGTTGTAAGAAATGTGTTAATTTTATCAAGCACTTCTTCTTCAATTTGCGGAGTTGAAACTGTACGCGTCGCCCGTTTTGCCTAACTACTAATGCATTACCATTGACAAAATCATACACATTTTTTTTTTTTTTTCAAATATTAAAGAATCATCCTTGCGGTTGCGTGTTTTGCAAATTTTAACATGTGAAATGTACATAAGCAGTAGGGTCAAGGTTGTGCAAGTTGGTAATGTGTTGTGGCAGCTAGCTACGGTTGTGTACATCGGAATAGCATCTTAACTTATTGCAAATTTAATTTATATAATTTATACTTATTAAACCTACAAAAAATTTAATATTAGTACTGTAAAATCTTTATCAAGTACTATTACAAACTTATTATTACTAGCTTTATTGCTTGTTAACAAACAACAATAAATTTACAAAGATTAGACTTTACTGCAATATTTAATTTTATAAATTTTAGCTCGAACTAGTGTAGTTGCTAAAGTTTATTATTTAAATGGTTTAGATGCTACCTTAGCAATGACAGACTTTAAACTAATGTATCTTATCACCACCGAAATGATTAGTAGCGATTTAAAATTAAATTAATGCTAACTCAAAAGTAGTGTGTTCTTAACACTTCTTCTAACTTGCATCCACTTAATTAATTTGTTATTAGGCGTAATACTATTTATGCTACGGTTTCTATAAGTACTGTTTACAGTCATAAATACTTGAGCTATACTTTTGTCCAAAAGTAATTTGAATAACTTCAATTAGTTTTAATGTATTATTGATATAACATAAGATATTATAGTTTGATTAAATATAGTGCTAGTTTTGAGTATTAAAAAATAATTACTATAATTACTTAATTTTAATAAAATATATTGTTCTTTATCCCCCACATAATGCGTCTTCGATAAAAAGTCATATCAAAATGGCGCCCACATCTTACTTTTTATTGCGTTTTCTCTTCTCTCTTTTCTTTACCTTTTGCAGTAGAGAGCACAAGCAATATATAGAGAAACATACATCAGCGAAAAGTGTTATCCCTTTAAGAAACGACATGCGTGCAAGGAGTGGCAAGGAGTCTTTCGCTCTCTTTCTCCCTCGCCGACGGCTCGGATTGATGACTTATGTGCAGAATAGTGGCGGAATAGGGTATATACCCCTAGCAACTACTGCAAGTATATATTAGGTGCTCCCAAAATCGATATGGTTTGTTTTGCGAGGCGTGGGGGAGGCGGAGGGATAAGTAAGGGCGGAAGAGAAATACGCGCACAAGGGTAGGCCAGGGGTGGCGAGGGGTGCAGTATGGTACGCCATGTTACGAATTGAAGCACACACACATAGAAAAAAATAACATTTTACACATGAACATTGTAGTGTTTAGTCAATACCCGCGTATTTCCGCTTGACTGTAAAAATGTGATTACCCTTTGAAAAAATTAGTTTAGCTCTACTACTGCGGTCGTATAAACCAGGGTACGTCTCTCTTAATTAACATACCACTAAATCATTCAATCACGCTGGTTTAAAATAAAAATATAAGACAACATTTCAATGCTGTGACATTTTTATTACATCAATAAATATATTTTTTAAATACTAAACAATTTATATTCACACATAAAATTGGCCAAATAGAAGAAATTGGTTAAATAATTTTGATAATATAACTTATTAGTCGTTAGTACAATTTATTTGTCATGAATAAAATCTAGATAAAAATAAAATAACTCGTCACCTAAATTACATCAATACAAATTCTTTTGAAATGGTTAAAAATACTGGTTTATTAAATTAAAGAAACTTGGGTGCATTCTACATACTTAAAAGAAACATTGTTAAACATTTAATTAATATAATTTTAATTAAATAATTTTATTATCCATATATATTAAATTTTTAATTTATCTTAACCCAGACATAACGAGCAGAATAAATTCACAGTACTTTGTTCATATCGACGGCCATAAAAATGAACATAAACTAATAAACATTACACTCAAACATAAATAATATATGTCATTATATTTATACTAATTAGAAACTTTATATCCGTACATAAATAAATGAAAAAAAAAATCTGATACCATCTGTAATAAAATGCGATGTCTGTGTGCATTAGAAATCCTTCAGACTTAGGAAGGGGGAAGAGAGAGAAAAAATTCCAGACCGAAGAAGACATCTAATTATCGCGGCTACAACACTTGAAATTTGCGGAAATATTTGCATACTGTCTCGCTCCCTCTTTTTAGGGGGTTGGCGGCCGGTATTTGGGGAAGGCTCGCGGAAATTTGTGAACGGCACTAGCACATTTGCACTTTGTACGACGGGGGTAAGAGCTTTTAATGTGGTGCATACCCTTTGTAGGATGCAAAATAGTTATCGAAAAAGCCCACGAAACGTAGCGTGGCGGACCCCTCGCAAATAATCAAATTAGTCTGTAGAAGTGGGAATTGTTTTTCTGCGTTTATCAAAGCAATGTGAATATACAGCCTCACAAAGCGTTTATATTAAATGCTAATTATTTCCTTTTCACAACAGGGGTTTTTATTTATTTCAAATGGTAATTACCATCTTCACTTTATAATCCTGTTATAAAAATTAAATCAATTAATCATTAATTAATACTGTTGATCATTTAACTTAAATAATTTATAACTTTTTATTGAATAAGTGCTGTTTGATACGAGACTGTTTCAGTGCTAATGTTAGTACAATTATTTATAAATTTAATTTTGTAATCCAGTGTTTTGACGGATTTATGTTTCAATTATTTAGTAAAATTTTATCCAAGGAATTAGAACTCGATTTAAATTTTTGAAAAACTATTGTGCAAAATAAATGTACTTACATTAGCATTGAAATCAGTTTTGTGTAAGGCAGTTTTTATATTTAATTAACAATAATTATAAATAAAAAACTACCAATTTTAAATAGCTTGTTGAAATATTTATTGTAATACCACACGTTATTATTGATACACACACAAGTTACATTCACCGGTTTGAGTTCTGTTATTTTTCATAAGATTGCATTAATTGGCCTTTTTGTACTTATTATATAATCTTATTGTTATTTTTTAATTAATTCAGATAAAAAAAACTTATGCTTTATCATTTAATGTTGTATTTTGGAGCAAAACGTTGTGAAATGAAAAGCATGAATCAAATTAACATTTTAATTTCTGAAAAACATTATCTTATCTTAAAATGAAAGAAAATCCACTGGTAACCACTTGTAATTTTTAATAATAAATGTGATTCGTTTGGGGATTACTAAAGTTAAAAAAGAAAACTATTGGCTTATCAGTCTACTATCTCAACTTTACAAACTTATTACTAGAATAATAACCAACAGCTTAACTAACAAAATGGACGCAGCATACCAACCTGTAGTACAGGATGGTTTTGGCAAAGGGTATAGTACTACAGCTCATTTGCTTACCTTTTGTTTAGTAGAATAAAATAGTATGGAAAAAGCTATGAATAAAATGTATTTCTATATCTTTCATTTATTGATTACCACAAAGCATTTGATTTTATAGAAACATAGTCATTTTTAAGAGCAATTGACTAATGTAAATTGATTCTAGACACTCAATAAATTTAGAACATATATACGGTAATGGAACATTCCACGTCCCAATTGAAGGAGTCAAACAGGGAAACTTTATATTTCCTAACTATTTACGCTAGCACCAGTAGGTTTTCAAACAGCTAACATAAACCAATCGGAGCATTGAGATTGCTGATTACTTACTTGAGTCATCTAAGGTTTGCCGATGGCATTGTACTTATTTCTAGGGATGCCAGACTGTAATCTGTCCACAAATCTTAAAAAAACTAAAATAATGATTGACAGTGACATTGAAGTAGTAGTTGACTGAGTGTGAAATCAAACTCGGCAAAGAAAATTAAACCGCTGAGATATACAAAATAATAAATCTTGATATTATAAAGACCATAATATCTATAAAAAAGAAGGTTTATGACACATGTGTTCTTTTGGTTGCTACTTACGGTCTAAAACTCTTACAAAAAAAAGCACAAATAATTTCAAATATTTTCAAAACCAATGGAAAAAGCAATGTTAGAAATCACTTTACGTTAAAAGATACGAAACAAAATAATAATAAAAATAACTGAAATGACCAATATCATCAAACGTATAGCCAAACTAAAATGCCAATAGGGAGATTATGTTGCTAGACAGCACATAAAATGACTAATTAAACGAATATTTTGTCACCTAAAAAAACTAAAAGAGGGCTGAAAATATTACAAAAAATATAACTGGACTACTTAAAGCGAATGACTGGGAATAGCTGGATTTAGGTAGCGCAGAACAGAAGGTCAGGAAATAGTCTAGAAGAGACTTACTTCTAGAAGTAGATGACTAGAAGCTAAAAAAGAAAAAAGAAGAAGATTACCTTTTTTTGTCTTAATAATATCTCGCATACAATTTGGCACAGTCCTAATTATGCTAAATATTGTTTCTAGCAAGATGTTATGCGTCTGTTTCTACTCTAATAATAAGTTGGGGCAGAAATTCTGGTTTAGATTTTTTGTTTTACTTTGTTCAAAGATGCTCTACTGAGTTTAGATTGGAGTTTGTGATAGCCACTTTATCAACTGAAAATCAACTTTTGCAATGAAATCTTAGACAATTATTGCAATATGTGGCCTTGCATTTTTTTGCGTAAAAGTAAAATTAATTTTAATAAAATTGATATAACACCACATAACTGACTAAAATCTTTTGAATGTCTTGTTAAACCTTTTCTCTTGTGGCCTCAGTCGTTCGTAGCAATATAAACAAAGTCCGCACTCCAGATTATACATAAGCCTCTACCGTGGTTGGTTAGATTGATCGCTCTTCAATGTACACTCCAAAAATTGTTTTCTGGTTTTACGGTATACTTGCATTTTTGTGTCATTGCCATACATGCAGTTCCTGTTTCTATTTTCAAACAGTACAAACTTTCACTGCTTTAATGTCTAATTTAGATAATTTTGTGCAAAATAAAAGCGTGTTTGATAATAACTTAAAGTAAGTTTTAGACTAGTGGCAGGTATATTAGAGGCAGTTTTTTATTCTACAGTTTTTATCTTACTGTTTGCTAATAGTTTTATAACAACATATTTTTTTTGCATTTGAAATGCATTAATATTGCTTACACAATATAGCGGTCATTTTGCTTTATTGTAAATTGCTTTCTGCCTGTCACTGGTCACCATTGAATGGATTCGGTCTTCTCATAACGTTTGTTATCAGTTTTTGTGCAACAATTTGCTGACTAAACTTGTTTTTGATAAAAACATTTGTAGGACAACTATCATTATTGTGAATCACAAATATTTTCAATCTTTAAAAGTTTGTTATACCTGTTGTAGCAACCATGTAAGTATGCGCTGATTTTGTTATTGGTTTTAATAAGTCTTGATAATTATAAGTTCATGGTAAAACCTATTAAATACTTTTTCAAACAAAATATTTTTTTTTTTAATTGTCATTTAGTTAAAAATATAACCAAAGTCAAAAGTGAATAGAGTTGAGGTTTGACCTTATGGTTTAGAAATTAAAATTAACTAATAGAAACTTAGGAAATACAAATTTTAAGATGTTTTTACTATTATTGATAGAGTTTTTTGAAAAAAATTATTGTTGACATAACAACAAAAAAGTAAAAAAAAGGTTTTATCTTTGGCATTGAAAAAACAACTTGCCAATAGTAATCACAAATACATTCTGACAAATTATATTATATAGTTTTAAGTCTATTTTTTTTTTTTTAATGCTCGCTGTTGTATAGTTTTGTTTAATCATTTTTGCACTTATCTAGCATCCAGCATTGTTGTTAACAAATAAACAATAAAGTAACATAAAAACATTCCAACAAACGTTTAATCAGTTCATTTACCAAAAAATATTACTTTTTCTTGCAAAACTTCAGTATTTTATTAAATATTTGCAAATTATGGATTTTTTTTGTGTTATTTAGAGCAAAAAAATTAATTCATGAAAGACCAAGCACGTGATGTGTTCGATTGCATTAAAGTCAATATGTGACGCTACTAAACCATTTTAATGCTCTCAAGAAAAAACTATTTACTGTAGTATTTGTTTCTGATTATTGCACAGTTTAAAATAATTGAGGTTAAGGTACTTTAATAAAAAAAATTATACTTTATTGTGCTGACTTTACTTTTATATATTAAGACCGGTTTCGGCGGTTAGGCCATCATCAGTTTTCTGTGAAAAGAAAAGAAAAAACTGATGATGGCCTAACCGCCGAAACCGGTCTTAATATATAAAAGCAAAATCAGCACAATAAAGTATAATTTTTTTTATTAAAATACCCTAACCTCAAAAACTATTTACTGTCAAAATAATAAAATTGTTATAAAAGACTTACATATACCTAGTTAAAGAAAATTAAGAGCTACAAATCTTTGTCGCTATTTACAATCGAAAGTGTGTTTCGTTAGTTTTGATGTTAAGCATAAATCTCTAAACAATTCAATAACGTTTGAAAATAATTAAAACTTTTCTATCTTGGATAGCAACTTAGTTTATATAGCATTGGGTGATAGTTCTTCACTCGTATAAAGTTTAGTTAACCCAAGAACTGAAACCCAACAATCAACTATAGCGCAGTGTATTTGTTGATCGGGCTCTAAAGAAGGTACAGATTTTGGGCAAAAAATGACTTCAGTGATAAAGTTTATTTTTGATTGAGGCGTTGACAAAAATTTACAAATTTATCAAATGTAACTGACTTTTTATACATTTATGCAAAATCTCAACAAACAGCAGACATTTGCTAATTTATTTGTGTTAGGTTGTCATCCAAACTGTACCATACACACTACTAAATATGTTTTAATTAATACCAAAGACGTTCCAATATAATAATTTGGAAACAATTGCTACAACCTCAGTGTTAAAACGGTGCATTAAAAAATAACGCTAGCAACGAGGAAAAACTTTCTATTATCTCTTAATCACAAACTACTGGGCGGGTGGATGGGCATTCCAATTCAAATTATTCAAAGGTAAACATGAACTGGAGTGACACATTTTTAAGTGTTAAGCATTAATATATTTGATATTACCTTCTCCTCTTTTGACTTAGATACTTCTACCGCTTGTAGAGAAGAAAAATTTCTAAATTCTTAATAACAAACTATTGGGTGGGTAGGCTTACACTCTAGGGTAAACTACTTAATGGTAATTATGAACTGGGGTGACTCACTTACCCGAGGAGCATCAAAAAATTGTATATTTTCTTTACCTCTTCTGACATTCTAACGTTTGTAGAGAAAAGAAATTTTTAATATCTTGATAATTATGAAATAAATTGACCCATCCACCTGTTATAGAGCATCAAAAGATTAAATCACATTTTTTTCCTCTAAATTAGAGACTTCTAATGTTTGCAGAAATCAAAAACTTCCAATTTATTTATAAAATTTCTTGAGCTGGTACACTTCAATTTAATCTACACCCGCCCAAGTCATCAATAGATGGGATATTACTATTTCTTCTTCTGACTAGAGACTTTTAACGTTTTAAGATAGGAGAAACTTTCAATTTTTTAATAACAAACTTTTGGGCGGGTAGGCGGGTTTTCTTTCAAACACAGTTTAATTTATTTGATGGATACCATGATCTAGACTGACAAGAGAACGACATAAAAAAATTGCATAACACCTCCTCTTCTGACTTAAAGAATTCTAACGCTTGCAGATAGAAGAAATTTATAATTTCTTGATATAAAACTCTTCAGCGGGTGGCACTTTAATACAAACTCTTTGATGGTAATTATAAGCTGCAGTGTTCAACCACCCACCCAAGTGTAAGTTATCAAGAAAATAAATTCATTATTTCCTACTTAGAGCTTCTAACTTTTGCAGAGAGAAGAATTTTCCAATTTCTTGATATCAAACTTTTCGGTAGGTGAGCGGGGCACTCCAGTTTAAAGTATTTTATGGTAACCATGGTTGTAGTGACCCACGCACCCGCGCAAGTGTTGGTCATTAAAAAATTGGATTTTTACCTCCTCTTTTGACTTAGAGACTTCTAACGTTTGAACAGAGGAGAAACAATTTTTTAATAACAAACTCTTGAGCTTTTGAGCGAGCATTTCAATTTAAATTACATTATGGTAATTAAACCTACCTAAGTCGTCAAGAGAATAGAATTATTAACTGTGTATAAGTATTATATTATTTTTTAGTAAAACTTACATTTTTAAGTATTGAACACTTTTTTGTAGTTATTAGCTTAAGTTTATATTGGCTTGTGATAAATATTTAGGTTATTGTTATTTTGCTAAATCTCAAGCTGACAAATACTTGAACAGTTTGATTGCTAAGCTTTTGGTTCTAAGTTTTTATGATTCTGTTGCTGTTAGGCTTTTTTGAAAATTGTACTCAGTGAATATAAATTAATAACTTTTTATTACAATTAGTTATTGATTTATTTAAGGTTTCTCAGAGTTCTCGTAATTTTGTTCTTACTCTTTATTATAATCTTTTTATTGTATTAATTTGTAATCTTTTCTTTTATTTGCTAACAATCTAAACATTTATAGACGAATATAATCTGTTGATTGCCTTAGTTTGCAAAGTGATAGATGTTGTTTATTTTTGGTATTTTAATAAAAATTTTATGTTTAATGGAAATAAATGTTTTTTGATCAACTTTAACATACTTTCAAGAAAACTATCTTATGATAATGCTATTAATAATCAAATTTTATAATATTTTAAACAAAAAAGGATTTGATCGTAATTTTTGACCAAAAACCAAAAGATAGAATTTGTATACCGAATGTTAACTGACCTATTTCTAAGCACACTCAAATTACTTTATTGTGCTTTGGTACGCTCTCAATTACAGTACGCTCCGCTTCATCAAAACATTTTGTTTGTTTATTATCGTAGAAATTAGAAAATGTCTAATTCAGATACAAAAGAAGCACAAAGGACGTTGGTATCCACTGCATATGTAATAAAAAAATAGTATTACTGTTAAAAAACAACATATGCTACTGAAGAAAACGATTACACAATTCTACCAAATGCGCTATATTTCATTCAGTTTATAAATAAATGGTTTATACAAAATAATAAACTTCAAACCTCCAATGAATTAATTTAGCAAGAACACGCCGCCGTAAATTGCGCTCACTTGCTATCTTTGATTCTAGCGACTGCTGACTGACAGGGTTCTAACAAAAATGTGTCTGACTGTTAGGTTTGTAATTTTTATACTTTAAATTAATGTTTTGGTAATATTTTATTTTTTTTTACATGTATAGTGTAGCGCCGACTCTACGCGTGCAGTTATTTTGCTGTCTAACTGTTGAATTTGTGTTTTAGATTAGATTCACTAATGATATACAAATTTTAAGCTTTTCGAAAACAATTTGGAGGTACTACTTAATTTTACATCTTTCCGAACGTTTCAACGGCATCTGTCCCGACGGCGGACTTGCTGACTCTAAGCTGGCTTTTTATGATTGAAATGGAAATCAATATCAAAATATTAAGCTTCTGAAAAATCTTGCATTTTTTGACGCGAGCTCTTGGACTATAAACGTTGTCATAATTTTTTACTGTAATGTGTTTATTTGAATTTGTTTTGTTTGGTTCAATTGCATTACTATAGTTTGTGTAGTGTATGATGGTTTAGTTAGGAATAGTTTTTTTTTGTGCTTCATTCTTTAACA
Organism: Tachinus rufipes; assembly: GCA_963932245.1. Lineage (NCBI taxonomy): Eukaryota > Metazoa > Arthropoda > Insecta > Coleoptera > Staphylinidae > Tachinus > Tachinus rufipes. The sequence goes on along the minus strand of OZ010741.1, from coordinate 35,316,950 downwards.
GTTTTCTAAGTTTTTTACGGAATATTTGCTTTATATGGAATCTTAAAAGCAAGTTTTGGACTAATGGATGCTTTTTTGACAAACTTAGTGTTCAGAATAGGCTTACCATTCTGTTTTTAGCTAATGCTTCTATACTGATTATACAACGTGTTGTTCCAATTTCTAGAACTTTATTCAGTAGCAGCTTAAAAAGCTGAAGCTGTTTTTTTAAAGACAACGTAATTGACGTGGTTTTTGCCTTTATCTATACATATCTGTGTACAAGATAGTTCCTTTTATGGGTATTTTTTATTTGTCTACTTTTTTTGAGAAGGTATAAACGATTAATATTACTGTATGCAATAAACTTTTATAAAATCTTATTTCATCTTTGATGACATTTCTTTATGGAACTTATTTGTTATTTCAGGTTTGTAAATCCCGAAATTCACTTTGTGTTTGATAATTTTTAGTCGGTACACTACTTGCCTTGCTTCAGTCATTACAACTAAATGCAGTAGTGTTAGGGATAGCAATGTTTCTATGGCGGTTGAGGTAGTTGTTTTTATTGCTCTCGTTATCAGCAGACATGCTGACTTTTTTGGTTTTTTGTTGTCTTGTAAAAGAACCAAAAGCCGTTTTAGTAGAGTTTACTGATAGTCCCTCCTTCTTGTACTATCGTTTGATAGTGTTCAATGCGTTATGTTAAATACAGTTTTTTCAAACTTTTTTTTTATTAGGCTAGTGAAATCGTTGGCATATCCTAAGGCAATGACTCTCATGTTGTTTAATTTTACTATATTATTATGTTTTTGTTACATGTTTGTTCTTGTATAGAGTATAGAGTTTATCCAGTACCACACAAGAAATGTTATTTCTCCGTTCTTTAGTGCTGTAGCAATGGTTGCAAAAGTAGTATTGTCAAAAGCCTCTTTAATATCTGAAAAAGCTCTTTTTTTTATGTGTATAATTTTTCTACATCTGCTAACTATTTGATGTAAAAAGTGTTTTTTTTTAGAAGAGGACAATATTTTTATCTGTGACAGCTGATTTGACAGTTCTTGGTTGTTTAGAGGTTTTTTTTATTATGAATAAACTTACGCTAGAGCAACGTTTGCAAATTGTTCAAATTTATTTTGAAAAACATGGTTCAGTTTGAGAAGACTCATTAAGCATTACGTGCATTGTATGGTGTTTATAATTGTCCATCAGAGCGATTAATTCGAGAAACTTTGCATTGTTTTTGCAATACGTTTAATCTAAACGATAATAAGCATTCAGTACAACCTCGCACAGTGCGCACACAAGAAGCAATTGGTAGTGTGCAGCGTAGTGTAATGATGATTCAAATGTGTCAATTTGTTATTGTGCATAACAATTAAACTTGTGTACATTCAATTTATGGAAAATTTTGCAAAAAGATCTTGGTTTACGAGTTTACAAGATTCAACTTGTACAGGAATTAAAGCCACACAATCATCGTTTGCGCCGTATATTTGGTAAATGAGCCGAAGAAAACATTGCTATTGATCTACAATTTCATTTGAAAATTCTGTTCAGTGATGAAGCACAAACAAAATTGTCGCTATGTCAACAAAAAAAATTGTCGCAATTGGAGCGATAATAATCCACAAGTCATTGTCGAAACACCACTACATCTAGAAAAAATTACTTTAACTGTTTTCTTTGACAATTGTAAAGCTATAACGTGAACTGGAGATATAGTATTCCACAAGCACTTCAATAGTAGGATATTTGCTGTATATAGTCGTTTCTTACGTTCTTACGTTCTTGCGGACTCAAGGTGCGTATACGTGATAATAACATCTAAAACAAATGTGTATTAAAAAGTACCTACCATCTTTGTAAAGTCCGACAAAAAATACAAACAAAAAAGATGAATCAAGTGATAGCGAAGAAAAAAATACTAACAAAGATATCATGAAAACTTTACAAGAACTAAAAACATCATTAGAATATATAAGTAGTAAATTTGATGAGATTTAAAAAAAAAATAAAGAAATTAAAAAGCAACTAAAAAAAAACTGAAAAATTAAATGAAGAATTAATAGAAAGAGTAGAAACATTAGAAATAGCACTTGAAAAACCCGAAAAAAAAAATACAAAACAATATAATAATAGTCGGAGTCGACAAACAGGAAAAAAATGAAAAATCAAAAGAAGTTGTGATAAAAATAATGAAAACACTAAACACAAATATAAAAAAAGATCAAATAAAATCAGCATACAGAAAAGACAACTTAAATGAAAGAAGTCCAATAATTGTAGAATTGAAAAAATTAAGAAGACAAGAAAAATATTTTGAAAACAAGAAAATATATTGGATCAATTACTACAATAGAATGTGATTTGAAAGGAAAATCCAACGAAATATACATAAACGAACAACTAACGGTACATACAAACATGCTGTTCTTTAAAGCAAGAGAACAAAAAAAAAGAGTCTCAATACAAATATTTATGGACCAGAGATGGAGAACATATACATAAGAAAAACCGATACAAGCACAAAAATTAAAATTAAAAACGTTTCTGACATAGAATAGCTAAAATAGAAAACCTAAATTAAAAGAAAAAAAAACATATAAAACAATTCAAAATGTATTCAATATTTTTACATAATGCCAGAAGTATAAAAAACAAATATGAAGAAATAGAACTCATTCCTACAATATATAATAAACCCACTATAATTGCAATAACAGAAACCTGGCTAAAACCATATAACCAAGACTTTTATAGACTAGATAATTACAATGCAGAATATAATTCAAGAAACACCAAAGGAGCTGGAATTGCGCTGTATATTAAAAAAGATACGGAATATAAATTAATAACAAATAAAACAATAAAAGATATACAAATATTAACAATACAACTAAAAGAAGAAAATACAGCAATTACCCTAATCTACAAACCTCCACGAATAAACTTCAGAGATCTTAAAACGACACTAAAAAACAATATCATCAACAGGAAGAAACCACAAATAATAATAGGCAATTTAAACGTCAATATTGCAGAAAACGATAACGAGACAAGAGAATATAAAAACATATTATTAGAACATGGTTACAAAATAGTAAACAAAACATCAATACAATACTACACAAGAAAAAACCTTAATCCAAATGGAAAAAATTCTATACTAGACCATGTTATAACAAATAATAAACAAGAAGTAGAAGATCTAACAATAATTCCATCAAATATATCTGATCACTGCGAATTAATAACCATAATAAAAACAAAGCAAAAAACTAATAAACAAAAATATGAGTATTTTGAACATATTTTCACAGATCACAACAAAATAACTAAAGAAATTAACAACATGAACACAAAAGAAATATATAGTTTGAAAACCTGTCAAAAAAACTACAACAAATTATAGAAAGTAACCAAACTACAAAGAGGTTTAAAAGAACAGAACAAAGCCCATGGATCAATACAGAAGTTCTAGACAACATTAAAAAAAGAAACAAACTTCACAAAAAACACCTTAGAAACCAAAACAATAAAACAATAAAAAACGAATACTGCAAACAAAAAAAAAACGTTATACAACATAAAGAATACCAAAATACTGTATTATAAAAACAAGTTTCAATCAAACAAATATAACCCCACAAAACTATGGGATTTAATAAACAAACAGCTTAACAAAAAGATTTTTAAACAAATAAACATTGAACAAATATTAAAAGAAAATGGAACAACAACTAAAATACCAATGGAAATAGCAAATGAAATAAATGAGTAAATTACAAATATTGGAAAAAAAAACTAGCAGAAAAACAACTCTCAAGAACAAATGAAGAATCAAAAACTACAACAATAAAAATAAAAATAAACAACATACACTTTGATTGCACATCGCAAGAAGAAATAAATAAAATAATCATAAAATTGAAAGACAACAAAACACCAGGTTTTGATAAAATTACAAACAACATAATAAAACAAAACAAAACCATTCTAACACCTATATTGGTGAACATAAAAAATAAAGTTATCAAAACAGGTATCTACCCAAGCTACATGAAACAAACAATAATAGTGCCTATACATAAAATAAAAGATGAAACAAAACCAGAAAATTATCGACCTATATCACTACTATCAACACTAAATAAAATACTAGAAAAAGTGATTCATACTAGACTAACTGAACACATAAACAATAACAACTTAATATTCAAACAACAGTATGCGTTTCAACAAAATTCTGAAACACAAACAGCTGCATATGATCTCATAGACCATATAAAGCGTAAAGTGGACCAAAAAGAAACTGTAGTAGCAATGTACATCGACATGAAAAAGGCATTTGATACCATATCCAAAACAAAACTTATTAAAAAACTAGAAGCAATTGAAATAAAGGGTAAAGAACTAAATCTAATAGACACATACCTTAAAAACAGACCACAAAAAATCAAAAGTAAACTCTACAGAAAGCAAACCACTACAGGCTGATTACGGCATACCACAAGGAGGAATATTGCTACTGACACTATAGACACTATATAACAATAAATGGCAAAACTATAAGACAAATAAAAGAAGTGAATTACCTGGGTCTGACTATTCAAGAAAACCTGAAATGGGATGCTCACATAAACAAACTTGTGAAAAAAAATTCTTCAACAATAGCGGCTGTAACAAAAATACTAAATTACCTACCAAAAAACTCAAGAAAATCTGTTTATCATGCAATATTTGCATCACATAACAAGTACCTAAAACATATCGGGGGAAACACAACCAAAAACAACATAAACAAACTACAAAGACAACAAAATAAATTCATCAAAATTTTATACACACTGGACAGAAAAACACCTTCAACTGAACTATACAAGGAAGAATTAAATATAAATAAGATAATAGACTTGAACAATATACTATTTCTATATAAAATAAATCACAAAATGATAAAAACCAATATAAAAATACACTCAGACAAAGAAACACACAACCACCAAACAAGAAGAAAATCGCACATAAGGACTACAAAATATACAACTGTTAAATGCAGACAGACACTAACAACAGAAACTACAAAGCAATACAATAATCTGCCAACATTTATAAAAAGTCTTAACTACATACCATTTAAACTAAAAATAAAACACATGCTACTACACGACAAAATATAAATTAAATAAATAAAGAAAACAGGGCGATGAGAGAGGGACGAAACCATTTTTTATTTTATTTTATACATTAAAAATACATATCCATTTTATCTTAATTTTAATTTGTTGCTAGAGATAGTTTTATAATTAATTTTTAGTTTAATGTATATATGTAATAATATTAATAAAAAAATTCTTACTTACTTAAATATTTTTAAGTCTACCAAGTAAGCTATGTTCACACAATTATTAATCATTGCCGAGAATGCATAAAACCTCTTGTTTTTTTTTCACTTATTTAATAAGTAAAAATTATTTTGAAATATTTAAACATTAATTAAATTAATATAAAAATAATAGGCACCATTATATTAATAATCTTGGCCTAAATTGACTAGTAAGTTGACGCTAGAGATAAAAATCTTAACAGGAAACATACTCTAAATTAACTAGTATATCTCACATCATCGCAAAATTTAAATGTCAACGGTATCATAATAATCTAAAATAAATTTAACTTACAATGTAAATTTTAGTTTTATTATCCCTATATTACGACCCCAATTTCAGTACACAGCAACCCCTTTAAAACATTAACAATTGTAACTGTAGTTGAAATCTTGTTAACTATGCAATTTGATTTGAATTATTGTAGACACTAAAGTGCATTCTCATTGTTTATATCCTATTAAGAAACTTGATTTATGTGTGAAATTCTTAATTAATTATGTGAAGAAATTGTAAATAATTTCAATACATACATATTTTGAAATATTCATATTTACGCTTATTTATAAGCTAATAAATCATATACCGTATTGGATTATTAGTACTAATTTGTTATAATATATACAATTAACAATAATGAGGTTAAAAATTCTGTAAAGTTTTTTTATTAATTTCAAAGTGTAATAATAAAAAATACGATTGAAATTATCTAACTGAAGATTTAACCTGCTTTAGACATTACTTGTATCTAGTATTTAGTTAAGTGGATTCGCAAATTTAATGATAAAAGCGGCTTAATTTGAAATTGATATTACTGTCATTGTAATTCTTGATCTAGAATTTAAACAATCCTTTGGTTGGCAAGTTTTTAGCCAAATTTTTTTTTTGTAGTTTTTTTATTATTTATTCTGTTTTTTTAGTAAAAATATTTTACTAAAATACTATACTCTATAATGGCAAAAATCTTGTGTAGAATCTGTCGTAGTACTTCGTTATATATAACTCGATCCCGCATACACTACAAAAACTGCAGCAAACTATAAAATTTAAAAAATTAATTTACATAAATTTTATTAAATTACAAATTATCTTTTTGTTTGTTAAACACATAAATTTTATGTAGTGTTAATCATAGATAAAATACCCAATAGGGTTTAATTTACTAGACAAGTGTGGTATCAATAGGAAGTTTTAAGTTTACGCAAAAAATACTAAGCTTTATAGTACACGTAATATAAGTTCTAGAAAAATACAAACAATGGTTTTAAAATTTAATAAATGGTGTATTTTATGAAAATTGCTTTTCCACCCAGTATGAGACACATACACTATTGTTTCAGGATATGCCTCCATCATCAGTGTGCCTAGCATCTCACTGGTCGGAACGACAAACATCATTATTACCTACAGCTCTCTTTCACACATATACAGTTCAACGTTTACAAGAAATTTCAAACTTAAAAAAATAGAACGGAATTATTAAGACATTGAAAAAAATATTTTGTGACAATGTTACTTGTTTGGATATTTGGCAAAGTGGTTGATAAAGAAGTATACTTTATTGCAACCAGTTATAGTAATTTGATGAAAAAATGTAAGTATTTTAGGTATAGTTATAATAGTTTGAGAGACAAATTATAAAATACTAAAAGATAATAATCCATTGGCATATTTTTGCATAAGCGGTGGAACCGGTGCAAAGTTAATAAGTATAAAAAAATATATAAAAATTAAATCACAAACTATAAAACTTTAATTTTATTATTATTCTTGTGACTAAACTTGTAAAATTATTTATGCAGTTTTAGTTTTGTTCCAGAGGTTGGCAATCATTATTGCTATGCGTTTTTGTAAAACAAATACTTTAAATAGTTGATTTGTAGTCCAACTGCTGTTCCATATAATAGTATGTTGTTTATGTAGCTATTTGTTTGTCTGGTTTTTAATATTAAGCTTAGATATTCTTATAAAGGTTGTTCTTGCTTTTGCTATTTTTATTAAGTGTTCTTATATTTTTTAAACTATTTATCTAGTATGGATTTATTTAAGTAGTATTATTTAGTAGTATTTTGTTACTTTTTTATGGGTTTGTTGTGTATATAGACATTTCCAGGATTATTTTTGCTGGTCCTCGTTATTCTTTTAAAGATTTTTTTTTTATAAGTAATTGAAAAATCTACATCCATGATTTTTTTGGAATTTTTGCGAGTGGTGCGCCACTATTTAAAATCGATTTTTTGCCTTTTTTGCTATTTATACTGTTTATTTTCTGCTTTTGTGACTCTGCAATGCATTTATAGCTTTCAAAATAATGAAATTCGGATTCTACGGAAAATTTTACATCAAGTAGGTATCCTGGGTATAATTTCATTAATTTGCAATGATTTGACAGCTCAAAACACGATTTATCGTACTTTTTACAAAACAAAAAACAAATGAATACACCTTTTGTGTATGACTTATACTTATCCTGTTGAGTATATTAAATAAATTTACTATAAAGTGAAAGTGTTCTGTTTTAATTAATTTTAGTTTTGTGTATGTTGAAGCTGTAAATATTCTATATCCTTGCGTTTTTTTTGCTTTTTTATATCTGCGCAAATTTGTGTTTGTATCTTCTTGTATTTCTTTTAGTTGTTTTTGGCGTTTGTTTATTAGTTGCATTATCCCAGGGGTCATTTATTGGAGCGCTTGTTTTAAGGTTTCTTTTTTAGTTTGATGTTAACTTGTGTTTTTTTTTCTGTGAGGGGGGAATTGCATTACGCATATTGTGTGGGGCTCTAGGTTTCCCGTATACTCACTAAAACCCTAAACTTCTTTGTACTCCTGAACTTGCGGATTACTGTTGTGGTATTACTTTACAAGTTTAAAACACTTTTATTTTTGGCTTTTAAGATATTATCCTTTACTTTTCTTCTTTTGTTTCTAGTTTCTACTATAAGTGGGGTCAGATTGCTGATGGTTCTCCTTTCCGACTTTATTTTGTACCTTCATTCTGATGTCTTTCCAGCAAGCGCACTTCACAAGAGTATGCTCTGGATTATTTGTTTTTTTCGCAGTAGGAGCAGCCGTCATGCACCGCAAGACACATTTTTGTTAAGTACGACCCAAAGCATCCTTGTTCTGTTAGGATCTGTGTGAGATGGTAGTTTAGATTTCTACATTTCCTGTTTACCCAAGGAGTCACCACGGGTATAAGAATCTGCGTTCATTTGGCTACATCTTCCTTGCTCTGCCATTTTTCTTCTCATTTTTTCATTGTTTTCAATGTTTTTTTTTGTTTTTTTAATTGTTGTCTTGCTTTTGTTTCTGTTATTGCCAGTATAGCATATAGCATATAGCAATAGTCGAAACTATTCTGTAAGCATCTGCTATTCTGATTGCTGAATTTTTTTCTGGCCTTTTCTAGTATTAACTTGTGTTTTTTAATGTTGCAGCTTTCTTTTCATATAAGCGCAGCGTACAGCAGTATTAAGTTCACAGTTGCTTTCATTACTTTGCGTTTCTTTGTTCTTGGTCTTTCTACAGTTGGCATGATTTGTGTCAGAGCCATTACTGGTTTCTCTGTTTTTTGTTTGACTTCAGTTATGTGGGGTCTCATGTTTCAGTTTTTTTTAATTTTCATCCTTAGGTATTTAATACTATTTTGGAATTTGATTGTGGTGTTCCTTAATCTCAACTATGATGTTTTTCCTTTTTCTTACTAAGACTACGGCTTCCGTCTTTTGTGTTGCCAGCTCTAAGCCCATCTTCTTGATCTACTTTCTAATTATATAAGACGTCTATTTTGAGCTATTTTTTATTTCTCTTATAATTGTCTCCGATTACCATGGCAAGATCGTCCGCATGAGCTATTGTGGTAATTCCGTGTGTCATCTGTACCCTCAATAAACCGTCATAGTAAAAGTTTTACAAGGTGGGGCCCAGAACGGAGTCCTGTGGCACTTCACAAGTTATATCCAGAGTTTCTCCGGAGCTGCACACTATAGTTCTATCCTGGAGATAGTGGCATATCATCTTCTTGACATGTTGATATTCCTCTTCTTTTTAATTTTTCTATTAGCCTTTTTGAGTTAAAGACGTTCTTTATATCATAAGTGATCAATAGGGCGTAATTATGTGTAGGTTGCGCATCTACTTGACTGGCGATTTTTTTAACGTGCTTAAATGCATCAAGAGTAGAGTGACCTCATCTAAACTCATGTTGGTTCTCACTGAGTTCTCTATTCCTATCTATTTCTTCTGTAAGTCTTTTGTTGATGATGTGCTCATAGATCTTTGCTAGCGTGTGTAGTAGGCAAATGGGTCAATACGTCTTGTCTTTATCTCTTTTGGTAGATTTCTCGATTAATACTAGTTTTGTTTCTTGTCATTCCGTGGGAAAGATGCTTTGCTTGATCAGTTTGTCGAATATTTTCACACAGAGCTGCGGTCTTTGTGTCGCTATTGTTCTGATGACATCTGTATTTATTTTTCTGTGCATTTCGGTATCATAGTCACGTCTACTCTTAGCTCTTTCCATGTTGTTTTGCCTTGGTTGGGAAATAGTTTTTTTGCTTCAGCCATTACTTTATTTCCTGTCAATGTTAACAGGGATCTTTGGTTTATTTTATCAGTGACAATTTTTTTACTTTGTCCCACATGCCCAAGTTTAGTATCTTGCATACATTTTTCCATGTCATTTTTTTTAAGTCTGTTATTGCCTTTTTTAGAGTTTTTCTTTCTTTTGCAAATGTTTCTTGTGTCTGTTGCAGTAGGTTGGCGTCTCTTGTTTTTTGTTAATTATTTTTGTCATTGTCCTTTTAACTTTTATACAGCATCTTCTTTTGTCTGCGATGTTTTCACTCCACCAAAATATTGGTTCGTAATTTACCCTTCTTCCTTTCTTCCTTATTGTTTTTTGCAAGTTTTAATTATAGTTTCTTTCAGCTTGTCAGCTGTGTAAATTGTTTCTCTTGTGGTTTGGTCCATTTCTTCCAGGAATTCGTTCTCTTGACCACTGCGGAAGGCCCAGCCTTTGATTTTTCTTTTTTTCTTTCTTGTTTTTCTCTTCCTAGACGCGATGTTTATGTGGTCACTCCGGAACTCTTTTTTAATTTTTATTAATATCTTAGTCGAGCACAAAGTGACGTCTATATGTGATTCCATTCCATTTTTTTTTTAATTGGTACGCTTCTGCTATTTAGGACGGAAAGTTTATTTTTGTTTGCTCATTCTGTTAGGATTTTATCTTTCCGATTGTTCTTGGGTGAGCCCCATATACCAGGCTTGGCATTGAAATTCCCGCTAATAATAAGGTTTTTTTGTGTATTTTTTTGGTCTTTGCTTAGTTCTACCAGCTGTTTTCTAAATTTCCCGGTGCTTTTGTTTAGGGAGAAGTAACAGAAGTACATAACTGCATTTCCGTAACTTCACCGCTTCTTGATTTTGTTGCTTGAAATTTTGTACCGTCTGGGATGAATATTGTGGCATCTCCCTTTTTGTCTGTGATCCATCTCTTTGTGTTTGCTGCTATTTTCTTGTTTGATTTCGAGACTAAGGCAAAGTCTGCTCTTGTTTTTTGGCAAATCCAATCTAGCAGGTCTATTGCCGCTCTACACCTGTTTAGATTAACCTGGGTTCCCTTAATTGTCTGATTACGAATTCTTATCGAACCCCCCTTTATTTATATTTTTTTGAATTTGCTGCCGTCTGTTTGTACGACTTTTTTTTTATTGTCATATAGATTAACAATGTTTCTGATGTCTCTAGTGACAAGCTTCTTTGCCAAAAGCTTTGTTGTAGTCAATGAAACATAAATTTTTTATATACGTCTTAGATTAAATCTAGGCATCTTTAAATTAGGACAAAAAAAAATGTCAAGTGCTGAGATCATTTTCCAGTTTACTACGAATTTTGTGTATGACTTTTAAGAACGTTTTCAGTGTATGAATTATGATGTTTATTGTACAGTGGCCTGACCATAGGATTGCGTTTATCTTTTTGGGGAGTGTTACGAAGATCACTGTCAGCCATTTGTCTGGTATTATTCCTGGTGTTAAATAGATTTAATATAATGTGAATAATTTGAGTATTTCAGATTTTTTTGGCAAAACATGGAATTCTAGTCGTACGCCAATCTCCGTACTCTCCAAAAATGACTTTTTGCGACATCTGGTTGATGCCATTAAAGGAATCTCGTTTTCAGAGTAGAGAAGAGATAATGCAGCTTGCAACAAAAAGACTTATAGAAATGTTTTTGGCAGTGATAAAAACGGTGGGCCAAGTGTGCCTAGGCGCAAAAGACCTACTTTGAGAAGGAGTCCCAATCCCGTCTTTTGTTTTTTTATGTTTTTTTTTCATAATTTGGTTTATGTCTATTTTACCGTTTTGATTCGACAGAACATTTGGTTGTCTTTGCTTTTCTTAGAGTTTTATTGACTTTTTTTGTGTATGTTAAAGTTGTAAATATTTTGTCTTTTTGCGTTTGTGTTTGTACCACTCTTTTTTTTGTTTTTCTTATATTTGCTCAAATTTGTTTTTGTATCTTTTTGTATTTGTTTTAGTTGTTTTTAGCTTTTGATATTAATTGCATTATTTCAGAGGTGAGTAATGTTTTGATTTTCAGTTTGATGTTTACTTGGGCTATTAATAAGTTGTGATCTAATGATGCATCAACACTCGTGTAATACTTTGCATGTTTGATATTGTTTCAGTATTTTTCATTTATTGAAGTATAGTCAATTTTTAGTGACTTCCTCGGAGTTGTCTTGTGACAATCTCCAATTGTATAGTCGTTTTTTTGGTAGTTGGTAGAGTTTGTTCATTTCTTTATTTCTTTTGAGATCATATTTTTCAATAAGTTTTTTTGCTTTTTCCTTTGCCAATTTTGGTGTTGAAATAACCAAGAAGTATTGCAATGTCACGTGGTTTAATTGATCTTAAAATGCTCGAAATGTGTAGAAAGTTTCTGTCTTTTTGCCTGGTGTTGACGTATACGTGGTTTATGCTGGGTTTACAGTGTTTTGTCTGCATTTGCAGTGCCATTACGTAATCTGACATTGGAATAAAATTTATTACTGGTTTGTTTGTGTTTTTTGATACCATTTCTGTCACTTCATATCTATGGTAAGAGTCGTCGTTTCTCTAAATAAAAATAAAACATTTTATTTGCATTTAAGACAGTGGTTAATTTGGTTTTGATTTGGTTAGCAATAAGATTTTTTTAAATTTATAATTGTTATTTTAAATCAAGGTTTAGTGATGAAATGCTTTGTTTGCTTGATAGACAACAAAGATCACGAGTTCAGAGAGTACATAAAAACTTTTGACATAATTGGAATGGTAGAGACGTGGATAGATGACAAGAAATGGAAAAAGTTGAAGCTCAACATGTCAGCCGAATACATCTGAAAATGCCAACCAGCTATAAAAGAGTAAAAAAAAAGGAAGTGCCAAAAGAGGCATAATTAGCGGCATAAAAAAAGAGAAGAGGATGATGTTATTGAAATGGAGGGAATACAAGAACGAAACTTTTTGAGGGGAGGAAAAAAATATAAAGCAATAATAGTATATAGTAGAGGCATGAAAATCACTAGACAAAAGTTAGATACGCTAATACCAGAAACTAAAGAAAAAAAATTGATTATAGGAGGGGACTTCAACGCAAGAATTGGAAAGAAGGGAGAAAAATTTAAACACGAGGACACAAGAAACAGAGAATCAAAAGATACCACAGAAAATAGAGAAGGAAAAGAAATTATAGAAATTATAGAAGAGAGAGGTTGGGACATTTTAAATGGAAACATCACAGGAGATGAAGAGGGAGAATTTACTTATATAGGCACAAACGGGCAATCAGTAATAGACTACGTAGTTGTAAATGAGGAGGCGTAGGAAGAGATAGACAATCTTAAAGTAGGAATAAGAGTTGAATCAGACCACCAGCCATTAGAACTCAACTTAACTGGGGAAACTGTAAAAAGACTGGAAAATGAAGAAAAAAGTGAAGAAAGAATAACATGAACGGAAGAAAGTGTGATAAAGTACAAAAATATCTGAGAAAAATTAGAGAAAACGGAAGAAATGTCGAAGAGATAGTGAGGGAATTAGAGGAAACAATTGGAGATGCGGTAGTAAAAAAACCATATAGAAGAAAAGAAGAAAAAGAGCAAATGGTGGAACAGCGAATTTACTAAGAAAAAACAAGAAGCTAGAAAGATGTTAAAGCACTGAAGAAACAACAAAAGAAGAATATATGAAAAAACAGAAGGCTTACAAAAATCAATGCAAAAAAGCTAAAAGTGAATTAATAAAAAATAAGAAATAGAAATAAAAAAAATAAAAACAGAAGCAGAAGCATGGAAATAAATAAACAAAGAAATAAGAAGAAAACAGGGAGATATTGAGGAAATACCAATGGAAGCGTGGAAGGAACATTTTTCAAGTTTGTTTGGAGGAAAAAAAAAAAGAAAAAAAAACTAGAGAAACCAGAACCAATCCACCAAGCGGAAGAATTTTCAAAGGAAGCATAATGGGAGAAAATAAAAAAAACTAAAGAAAAAGAAAGCGCCAGGTAAGGATGGGATACAGAATGAAGCGTGGTTGTATGGTACGAAAAAACTGATTGAGAGATTGAGTGAGTTAATAAACAGAGGATGGAAGGGAGAAGGGTTTTCGAGTCAATTGAGAGGTCTTGTATGCCCTATACACAAAAGTTGTTCCAAAAAGCTAGTAAATAACTACAGGGGAATAACACTACTAGGTACGGCATACAAGATCTACGCCATGATATTAGAAGAAAAGTTGAATGAGAAACTAAGTATGAATGAGATAATTCCAGATGGGCAAGCCGGCTTCAGGAAAGGAAGAGGTACTATAGATAACGTATATATTTTACATCATATTGTGGAAAAGGAAATAGCAGAGAAAGGGAGGAAAGTATATGCGTTATTCCTGGATCTAAAGGCGGCAGTTGATAGTGTGGATAGAGAGAAATTGTGGAAGTGTATGAGAGAGAAAGGAATTAGCGAGCACCTGGTAATAAAAATCGAAGACGTGTATGAGGAGACAGCAAGTAGGGTATGTGTTAACGGAAAAATTAGTGAAAGGTTTTGGACATCAAAAGGAGTAAGACAGGGCTGTCCATTAAGTCCTACTTTATTTGCAACCTACATAGCAGATGTAAAAAAAAAATGAGGTTGGCTCAAGCTGGAGGGGTAATAGTTGGTAGAAAAAAAGTGTGGTCGCTAGCGTATGCAGACGACATGGTAATACTAGCAAAAGAAGCAAAGGATGGAGATGATGAAAAATTTAGAAAAATATTTTAGAAAAAAAAGTTTAGAAGTTAATGTAGAAAAAACAAAAATTATGGTATTCAGGAGGGTGGGAGAAAAAAGGTGGAGGAAATGGAAATGGGCAAGGTATTACGGAAGTAATTTTTTTTAAATATTTGGGATATGTTTTTTGTACGAGTAACACCGAGAGCGAGCACATTAAAGAGATGGCTCGAAAAGCAAATAAAGTAGTAAAACAAGTTTGGGGAATAAGTGAAAGAAAATTTGAATGTATGAGAATAAAAGAGCTTATGTTTAATAGTTTAGTTAAGAGTATGATATTGTATGGGTCAGAAATATAGGATGGAAGGAACAAGAAAAATTAGAAGCAATACATGTAAAATATTGGAGATGGGTGCTAGGTTTAAATAGAGAAACTCCAGCGTATATTGTGCTGGAGGAAGTCAAAAAAGATAAGTTAAGAGTAGAAGCAGGAAAAAGAGCAGTGAAGAAAGAATGAGACAGAGACACAAATGCAAAATATTACAAGAATGCATGAAAGAGAAAATGAGAGCAAGAAATGAAAACCTAGGGGAGATCAGCGAAAATTATTACAATAGAAATGGATATTCGAGCCAAGAAATAGAAAGAATGAGAAAATCTGGGAGAGAGACATGGTACGAAATTATGGAAAGAGATAGAGATATACAAAGGCAAGAAAGGAGAATGCGAATGAAAGAGTCTAGGTACAACGCAAATTATGAACATATTATAGAAAGTGAATTGCCAATCTACTTAGAGAGCGATAGATATAGTAAAGATGACAAAAAGATGATTGCAAGACTTAGATGTGGTAATGAAGAGCAAGTGACAATATTTTGGATGGAAGAGGATTTGAAATTGTGCAAAATGTGCGGAGAGACTAAGGAAACTATAAAACATATGTTGTGTAACAAAATGAGAGAAGAACAGATGGGAAAAAATAAGATATTGAAAGAGGATGGATGAGGGCAGTTAAAAAACAAAGAAAAGAAATGGACAAACAGAGAAGAAAATATTCATAATTGTGTTAATTTTATAAGGATTAAGTTTTATTATTTTGGGAAGTTGTAAATGTATTTGTAAATGTAATTTTCAAGGCCGAAAAGCAAGAAATAAACGTATTATTATTAGTAATATTTATGTATTTCCTGGAAAGTTACTTACTATAAAGATTGTATTTTATTAAAACTACAATTTGTACGGTTTTTGGTTACTTTATTTACCAAATAGAACCTCAATTTGAAACGTTGTTACCAGAGTATAAACGTTTTGCATGCAGAGTACTTAAAAAAAGAAACTGCGGTATTTTTGGTATTGTTTGTAGCAAAAAATCAGATATATTCAAAACTTTGATGCAGAACATTAAAAAACAAATAAATATCTTAACAAAACCAGGTGTGGCTGACTTACAGCCTGCGGATCGGACTCATAAGCTTTAAAACTATATGGTCTGAGGTTTAACGGCAACAAATTATTAAAATCTATACAAAAATTTAAATAAAAGTAATTTACTTATTTAATATTTAATACTGGGTTAACGTATTCTAAATGTTAGTTTAATAAATTTTAAAAAATATAAAACATTTATAGTTGATTATAGTAAATTGCAAAATTCTTTAAGAACTTTACAGTCTCTTTTAGTCGATTTTATCAAAGTTTTCTAAAATTTTAAGAGTGCTAAGGTTTGATAAATCTTTTTTAGTAGCTTATATATTTTCTCAAAACTTGCTTTTTTACGTACGGTGTATTGATCAGTTTTCTCCGACGCACGGTTATCGAGTAATTAATTTTTTATTAGTTTCTTTAATTAATTTTCAATTAGCCGTAGTACGTACACAAGCGGTGGTCAGGCAAATTTTCGTGTCGGTTTGCTAATTAGGTCTACTTAAGTTTGTTAATTAAGCCATTCATCACCGGATCAGAAATTTCAAGAGCTATCGAATGGTGTATTATTTTAATTTTTTTTATCATTAATAAGCGAGCAAATGCATTTTTAGTCAACCTAGTTTTGTTGGTGGGGTTTGTTGGTGTCTTCACATCGGTAAACTAGTAATGTATTTTTAAGAATAAATGTGTAATAAAAACATAGTAAATTGTTTTATTATTGCAATGATTTTTTAAGACTAATCTGTAGTCATTTTTTTTTTTTTATATTCCAAAAACATTTTTTTTATAAATTTCAAAATTAATATCTCTTTTTAACTTTATCATAATCTTCTTTGTTTCTTGCAAAAATGTTTTTAATTTTTTTAATCTTTAAATTTTTTTTTCAATTTTGTTTTAATATTTTATTGTTTATTCAGATCATGTTAAGTTCTGTAAAAGCTTATAAGTACAATAATATTGATATTATATAAAACATAATCAACTATTTCGATGATATTTAACAAAAAGAGCAGTAGATAACAAGTTTTCATTGTAACAAAATCTAACAAATAATAACAATATAAACATTTTTGTAATAAGGATTACTACTTTATTAACTTTCTTCCAAATCATCGCAGATCTTCTACATAAATAAATAACCATTTACATTACGGCCATTACGACATTATGTTCAATTCATATTAAATAAAAAGCTCTCTTACTATAAAATTGCTATACGATTACATCCTGATAAAGTAATGCGATTAAACGCAACGGCTATTAAAATATTAAGTGCACAAAGCTGCGTTGCGCTTAAAGGCGCAAATATATTGCACACTTATTTCTGAGTTAGTACCGCCCTGGCAATAAAACGACATGAATTAAAATGCAGTTGCGCGCGCCTTGACTTATTTCATACATGTGTCTTGTGCTTGTGTGTGTGAGTATGTGTGTTTATTTACTATAACCTTAAAAATAATGTTTGTTCCCGATTAACATCGAATAACCAGGCAAGTAAAACATAATAAATAATAGTATAATCTGGCGAACAATTTAAGAATCAATACATAATTCGCACATTGTATTGCGCCATAAATTTATTTTAAGTGTACGAATTGCGGGGACACTTGAGTTAATTACATTGTGATGTGTGTTATAACCTTGACAGAGAGCTGCAATATTTGAATAACAATATACTGCATGTATGCTTTTAGCGTGTACGAAATTTTAATTTCAAATAAGTGTTTATTTTTTAACCTGCTGTTTCTTTACTTTATTATATTATATTATGCAGACATAATTACGTATGTAATTTATGTTTTGTATGTAGGTAGTTGCAAAACAACATTGGTCATACAGCCGAAAATAAAATCAAATGGAGACGGTGTAATTAATTTATGTAAAAACCATTAAGAAGTAATTACAAGTAAATATTTCTAAATGAGTCATTGTTTCTTCAAATACTTACTCATTGTAATATACATATGTAATCGATAATTCATATAAATTTAATTAGCGTAGGCGTATAAGGGAATTACCATTTAGTCAGTTTAAATAGATTACGGCATTGCGCGTAATAGTATGCTGATGCTGGGATTTTATTCACACAACATTTACTGTTAATTCGATTAACTATTAGTGCTTCATATCGAAGTTAAAGCTATGGTTTTGCACAAAGGTAAATTAAATTCTTGTATAAATTTAATATTCTATTATGTATTATCTTACATTGGCAATGTTATTTTAAGTATTTATACACCGTGTAATGGTGTGTGGCAAATTATATCCGGGGTTTTGAGTAAAAATGTTCGATCTGCGTTAACATTGGAATTGATTTTAAAAGTTTTTTTGGTTTTAAGTACTACATAGCAATGGAAGAATTTATTTTAATATCTAAATATAGTATATATATTTATATTGTCATCTATGAAAATATCTACCTGTCGCAAAATTAAAAAAAAAAAAAAATTATTATTATTATTATTTTTTTTTTTTAAATTTTTAAATACGTCAATTTTTTTGTTTCTATATTATGCATAACAGCGTAAAAACACCCAGAAAAATAAACATTGCTTATTTTCAACGCCAACTATTTAATTACGATCATTTTAAATAAAAACAAATATTACGTTTTTTTAAATGTATTACAAATTTTTGTTATAAAAGTATATTATTATTTTACATATGTATGTTGCCAAAAAATAAAGTTGGTTGCTATAGCAACTATACTAGAAATAAAAACAAATATGTGTGTACCTGCCTTTATAATACTCAAAAAACCATTTAAAATATAACGAATATTATAAAAATAACGGAGTTATTCAGCCGTACGTTTTTTGTCTAACTCCCTGTATAATCTATTATACTGTTAGGTTAGGTTAGGTAGGTTAGGCCACGGAGATGTATAGATGTTTGTTTTTATGCCTATATGAGGTAACTGATTCATTTAATTGTTGGCGTTCTTCCATTATTAACAATTCAACGCACACTGGTTGAATTCTAGGTGGACAAAATTCCAAATATTGACAGGACTATTTTGTCTGCAAATTTGAATCATCAACTTTCTATTGAGTTGGATGAGAACAAATGAAGTAAGCACTTGTAGAAAATTAATTTTAGTGTTTCTGTCAACATTATTCATAGTTTATAACAAATTCTGTAAACAAGTGTTTATATTTTAAGTCAGGGTATAAGATGTGTAGTAAACTTTTTCATATAATATTGATCTATTGGATTGTTTAGTTAGTTGAGTAGCGACGATTTTTTTATTATTGTGAGTGTAATGTTATTTATTGTCTTATTTCTGGCGCTTGCTGATATAATGCTTTTATTAAAGTACAACACTTCTCTGAAAGTAGCAATTTGTACAGTCTTTGGTTGTACGGTTTTTGGTTAGGCATTGACAGAGTAGAATTTCTTAATGCGAGCCATCAAATTTTATTAAATTATTACTAACTATTAAGGGTGATAGTATAAAATAGGGCAACAGAAACAACGTGGATAAGTTTTTTTTGCTTCGAAGAAGGTCGTAGTGGATTGTGTTTTGCGATGGCGAGGGGGAGTTTGAATTAAAGCTGATTATTTTTGGATATGTTAGGATGTTTGAAAATAGTTTCAGTTGTTAGTTGATAGAGTATAAAAACTCCAATTTTATTTTTTCAACAGCGGATAATCTTACTTGGTTGGTACATTTGCGGTTTTATGACAAAAATTTTGAATCATTGTTTGGCTAACTGTGCTAGATATATTATTGTTATATTGTTTAATTTTTTCTTTTTAGTTAAATTGTACGATCTAGGCGGCCATTTCTGGTTACCCAAACTTGAGATTACACGATCAGGGAAAGTCTTGTACCAATAATGCTTTTGTTTTACCTGTTGTGTTGCAAGTGGCGCCGTTCTGTTAAAATCACATGTGTTTGAGATCTATATCATCCATTGATCCATTGTCTATAGCTCAAAATCTAGACCAAACAGTTTTACGTTTAAGATTTCTTATTCATTAAACATATGGGTTTTTGTCATTTCAATTGACAAACATCCGTGATTTTTTTCTGCCGAATGACTGGATGAATTGCTGGCGATGGTCTTAGTAATCAACCCACTCTCATTGTTTTTTTTTTAAATTATTTTTTTTACAGTTGATGCACTTGAAATATTTTGATTACCAGAAATTGGACGCATTTTGTGAATTGTGGTAATCAAACTTTTACCATTTTTGAAATAATGTTTAAAAATAATGCAATGTTGTGTCGAATAGCGATTTGTTTTTAATAATAGCTGACTGTTTACGACAAAACTGTTACAATGGTTTGGCTGACAACAGCAAAAATTTAATTCTTTACTCTTGTTTAAACATCTTGTAGAATTGTTGAACTATAAAAATATCAAGTTTTAATGTTATAAAATAAATTAACAAAAAGATTGTTGGACTATTATAAGTATTTTTTTAAATAAATGTTTATCATAGTTATTGCTCATATTGTAACAATAAGGATCGAGTTTGATAGTTGATATTGTATTTTAATTTGCTAAACAAATTTTGGTTTACAAATGACCGAGAAGTGTAATTTTTCTATAAATTTATGCAAACCAAAATACGGACATATCCTGTAAAAAGTGGACGTTATATTAGTTATTAATTGCAAAAGTTAGTTTATTAATTACCCGGTTTATCTGTGATATCTATGGTGTTTCAAGAAATATGCTAATAATGAAGCGTGAATTACTATGAATTGCATTATTTATTTGCTAATACCAACACATTAATATTATTTGTTAGCAAACATTGTTTACTAATTTTTGTAGAAAGTGCTTTTATTTCATTTAAAGAAGAATGTTTGTTTTTTTTTTATTATTAGGATATTACAGTGTATCACTGCTTTTCTTCTTTTAGCTAGGTTCTCCACTTCTGTCGGTCTTTCTGCATTTACTTTATTTTGCCATGATCTTCTTGGCCTACCCTTTTTTGTTTTCCTATCGGCCTCCAATCGCTTACTATTCCTATCTATTGCTAGCGCTAGCTCTTCTAGTGTGTCCATACCACATTAATCTCTTTTCCTCTATGTATTTCATTATGTCGGATTCCACGCCCATCTTATGTCGAATCTCTTTGTTCCTTATTTTGTTTATTTTTGTCACTTTACAGCATCTTCTCCAGTACTTCATTTCCACTGCACGTCTCTGATTTTTTTGTTTATCACTCAGATATCCGCCCCATACGTCATCATGCTTCTGATTAGTGTGTTGTATATTTTATGTTTTGTCTTCTTATGTATGTTCCTATTCCATAGAAGGGGTGTAATTTTGTTGTGCGTATTCTTGTTTGTCCTAGTCTATTTTTTATTTCTTTGTCATTTCTCGCGTTTCTTGTTATGGTGACGCCCAGGTATTTGAGTTTTGACGATGTTATCGTCGATGGTTAGATTTTGTATTACGTCGCTGCCCGATTTAAGATATTCCGTTTTGCTATAGTTTATCTCCATTCCGGCTTTCTGGTATTCTTCTTTCAGTTTTCTTAACATATAGCTTAGATCTTTTTCATCCTTGGTCTCGTCGAATCATAAGGTGTTCGTTTCGAATGGGTAGTCCCATCTTTTGATTTCTTTTTCTTTTGCCATGTTTTTAAGGTGTCTTCTAAATATATCTTAAAGAGCGCTGAGGACGTACAACATCTCTGGAGTAGTTCTTTAGATGATTCAAATGGAGTTGTTAGTATATTACACTTTTTTATGACTATTTTGTTTTCTTTATATAAATTCATTACCGCATTTATTAAGCTTGGAATGGAAAAATAAGCGCCAATAGGACCAATTCATTGCTTTATTTAGATCTTGAAAAACTCATACAAATTTGGACCAACGTCGTTGCAACACTCGCAACGTTAGTAATGTAGGTAGAAAAGGCCCCCGTTCTAGTAATAATAATCTGTTTTAAATGGATGTAATACATCCCATATATGTTTTAATTATAATATACAAAAAATGCTGATGAAGGCAACAGTTGGTTGCCGAAACGTTCAATTTATTGGAGTTTGTTTAACAAAAATTAGGATTTTTACATTTAAGGGTTGGGGTTTTTCTAAAAGTCGGTTTTATGACTGTAGGAAGTAAATATTCAAAGACTTTTATTTGTCATATAAAACTTTCTTTGTTGGATGGATTTTCAAATAAAAAATGATCAATTAGTATTTAATAAGACTAGTTTTTGCATCATCATGTTTTTACGTTACTTACAGACATTGTTCATAGAAACACTTACTGCGATTAGAAAAATACAATGGATAGTTAACGTAATGAACAATTGAGACATAGATTTTAATCAAAAAACGCAACATACAGACATTGTTGGTTGATTTTAATAAAGTTTTTACAAAATGATCTTAATTTAAGAATTCTAAGAATTTGACAAATGCTTTATATAACCCTACGAGACCGAAAGAGAAATGCTTGGATTAAAGAAAAGACTGTATAGTAACTGATGCTATCCGGGCAGTATCAGTGCTGAAGTGGAAGTTTGTTTAATGGCCTTCATATATTGGGAAGAGGCTGAGGTAGGCCAAAAATGAGATGGGATGCTTGATTTTATGGATGAGAACGGCACAGACCGTGATTTGTGGAGAGATGTGGTGGAAGAATCTGTTCAAAGATATACTCAAGATGGCTGAAAGAAGAAGAAGAAGAACAGTTAGCTAATGTGCAAATTATCGACAACTAAATGAGTTTGAACGTGGTCGTATTATTGGTACGAAAGAGGTCGGATTTTCGTTTAGAGGTATTGCTGGTTGCGTAAATCGTGATATTGCAACGGTGGTAAGATACAGATGGTCCTAATGGTCCGATGAAAGGATTTAATAACTGCGCCCTGGATTTGAAAGTCTCTGGGTGACTACAGATTGTGAAGAATGCCGTTTAAGTCTTTTTGCCACAAGAGACACATTTTTACTACTTGCTCAATTACAATAGATTAGATTGGATGGAAGGTGCAGGACACAGACTGTCAATGTCATCTGCTCATCGCCGGATAAAATCTTATAGATTTTATCCGTGTCTTTTTTTTCCTTCACTTCACCGTACCTGCAGACTAGAATGGAGTAACGAAAGAGCAAATTGGGTTTAAGAATATCATTAAATTGTATTTAGTGACGAGTTTTACGCAAAAATTCAACATTTTTTGTGGAACGCAACACAGCCCTCACACAAGGTTTGATGATATGGGGTGCAATATGTTATAGTAGCAGATCACCCTTGGTCTTCATTGATAGTAACTTAAACGAATTCAGTTACATTGCCAATGTGCTGAAACCTGTTGCATTTCTATTTCTTCAGGGGTTGGAAAATACTGATAACGCACGCCCTCATACGGCAAGGGTACAATACGTTTTTTGTAATTTTTTACAGTTAACATTGTTGTCATTCCATGGCCTGCTCGGTTGCCAGATTTTTCAACCATTGAGCATGTTTGGGATATAATCGGTAGAAGGCTGACTAATTTACACCCACTAAACGACTTGCAGCATCTTCTGCTGCGGATTCAGGAAGCTTGAAATGATATACCCTATGAATAAATTGATCACTTGATTGACAGTATGCAAAGTATAAAAACATATTTTTGTTCTTTATATCACAATAAGCGTTTTGTAATTTTTTTATTTATATTGATCAACAGCTTCTGTGTTGCGTTTTTTTATGAAAGTCTTTATATTGAAACTGTAATATGTTAAATAAACTTAAAAAAATATTTTTTACATTTGGCATTTATTTATTTTTCATTTTATTTCTCAGATGGTCATTCATCAACAAAATTATTACCAACAAATCAAATGATTGAATTTAAAATGTAGCTACAAAATATTTAAAAGTTATTTATATTAAACATTTTATCTTTATATTAAATATATATAAATCGAAATTTGGATGCTTATGTTCATGTGCTTGGTGACAGTTTTCACGGTTAGCAATATTTTAAAATAAACCGTTCAAAGAAATTCAGCTGCTTATAATACTACTACTTGATGTCTTCGCGCTAGTAAGTCGTCCTGATCACAGCCAATGCTACAGGTCTTGATTATTTAATTAGCAAACTTGGCTCTGTGGGTCTCGTTTTGCTTTATTAATATCATGACCTGTAAAATGGAAATACTAAATACTATTGCAAATATGTACAATCGGGGCTATTCTCTATGAACAATGCTAGAAATAAGAATGACACATATTGCTAACTAACAATATGAACTGTCATTTTAGCAATTCTTCTTGCTAACATTATAAACTGTCATTTTAACAAATCTTGTTTGTTAACAATATAAACGGATATTAGAGCAGAAAGCGTGCCAAATCTGACAATTCTCTAGATGAAATAATAATAAAATATATAAAAATATATTTCGTTAATGTGCCACTTCATATTGTTAGAAATCAAGATTTGTTTAAATAACAGTTTATATTGCTAGTAAGCAAGATTTGTTAAAATAAAGTTTATATCGTTAGCAATATTTATCTTGATTACTTTTAGCAATGTACATAGAGAATAGCCCCGAGTATGTCATTTATTTAACTCATTGGGCAGTCTAATGTAAACCAATATTCCTTAATTGATACTTATTTAAATAGTCAACACTACTTTTAATAATATATTTATAATTTTTTTTTTCAATTTTGTCTAGATATCTTTATACAATTCAAGACGCTTGATTTTGTGAGGTTAAATAGTTACAAAACAACAAATTATTCAACAGTTCAGTTTGTATAATAATGGCAATTTTATAGCTATAAAGAAGCTCTTTCAGCTTTTATATAAATTTAATAGTGTGTTATTTTATCTCGGCAATGTTTTGACATCTTTACAAAACACTCATTTGTATTCCACAAATGAGATGATTTATAGCTTTATCAATAAATGTACTACTGTCTTATTTACGTATAATTTTATACTTTTTTATATCATATATTACATTATTATTAATAAATAAGTGATAAAATTTATAAAAAATATTAAGACATCAAAATCATTATTTTACGAAATCTTTCTATTTTAAAAATGCAAAATCTAGACAATTATTTTTTGCTCATTGAGATTGTTGTTTCAATATTGCAATATTGCAATTCCTGACTGATCTTCATTTTCTTGTAGTTTAATAGCCATTTGAATAGATTTATATATCTATTTACATACAATACCAACATGTAAAATTAATTGTTTAAATATAAAAAAAGAATATAATATACTTCTACGATTATTAAGTTGTAAATTGAAAAGACGTGAAAAAATGGAGTTCTATGAGCTGTTGCAGTAAAATATGTACACATAAACACGGACATTATTTTATTTAATGAAAAACAAAGGTTTAAAATTAATTACTCAAAGACAATCTTTAAACTTTAAAGCGGCCAACTAAATATTATCAGTGTATCTATGTAGTATGGCATTGATATCGATAGTGTTTGGTTGTTTGGTTAACACAAATAAGTATTGATTAAAGTTTCAAGAAAATAAATTTAATTGTTAGTTTGGCAACTGTTAATAAATTATTGACATATTAGACTTAGAAAGGCCTACATTACTTACTCTACTTTTTGGAACATTTTGCTGTTTGATTTATGGTTTTTAGAAAACCAAATTATATGTAAATTATTTACTCTTAGAAATGATAAAAATTATGATAAGTTACAATAATGAGTTGTTCCTCCACTATTTCTGTAGTTCTCAGCAACTCGCCTAGGCATGCTAAAAATCAATTTGTCAATCTCAGCTCAAGGGATTAAATATCAAGCTTCTTGAATATGCATTCGAATATCAAGTAAAGTGAGTGGGGGTGTTTGTAGAAGGCTCTGTCTTATAGCTAGTTCTAAGAATTTTATAATAATCTTCTTTGCTGCTGCATGTTGTTCCATAGGAAACTGTGAATATTACGATCATTGTGGGCGTCTAAATAAAATCTTGATTTGTCACTAAAGATGACTTGCTTATATTGATCGACGGCGTTTCTTATGGTGGGGAATTAAGAGCAAACAAAGGAGCGGTACGACTTGAGACCAAATGGTTGAGTTCTTCGGTATGTATATATTTCGTAGGAGACATTAGTTGTGGAATAAATAAGTAAATATATTTTGGATTATAAATCTACTTTTAGGTTGATTAGCCATTGGGTACTATTTGGAGTGAGGGTTGTTATATCTTTAGGATTTTTATTATATGTTGCATGCCATTATTCTCTGAGCCACAGTTGCAGCTTGGGTCTTCTGAGAAACCACACTTATGAAGCATACTTTTGCGTCTTCTATAGCCTGTTTTAGTTTTGTTTAACCTGGTCCATAGGTGGCGAGGAAGGTCAAACCCGAGTGGCTTTGTTGGCGGGTTAAGGTGGGCGTTTCTGCCGGGTTCCGAGTTTATAGATGTTTGTAGCATGTCAAAGTTGT
Source organism: Tachinus rufipes (assembly GCA_963932245.1). NCBI lineage: Eukaryota > Metazoa > Arthropoda > Insecta > Coleoptera > Staphylinidae > Tachinus > Tachinus rufipes. The sequence continues at coordinate 35,290,503 of OZ010741.1, read as the reverse complement.
TGTTTATTGAAGTCAGGGGGGCGTGTCTTGTTTTTAACCTAGATCTGGAGGTGTTCTCATATCTTTGTGGATTGGGAAAAAGGTGTTTTTTGTGTTTTCCCGAGTTTGTCGTAGGTGCGGCGGTGAAATATTCTTTTGGTGTGGATTTAACTGTCCCAGTTACTGTTCTCATCGTGTTATTAAGTTGGATATTGACTTTACTTACATGTGAGCTGTTAATCCATACAGGGAACAGTATTCTGCTACGGAATAGGCCAGGGCTACGCCTGCCGTTCTAATAGTGGCAGTCTGGGGGCCCGAGGTGGTTCCTGCAATTTTTGCACAATGTTGTTTCTTGTTCGGATTTTATCAGCAGTGTGTTTTAGGTGTTTTTTGTAAGTGAGGGTTCTGTCAAGGGTAACTCCCAAATGTTTTGGGTGTTGGTTGTGTCGTAGTATTGTTCTGTTGAAGTTGATTGTGAGGGTTGTGGAAGCTTTTTTATTATTTAGATTAAAGTTTGTAGTTTATGTTTTAGATGGGTTTATGCAGTCTTCATTTTTTGAAATATGACTGCACGGTTGCTGGGTCTTAGGCTAGTGTTTCTTCTGCTTGTTTGAAGGTGAGGTGTTGCCAATGCAATGTTATCGGCATATAAGAACTTTTTGGAGAGGGTTGCCAGCAAGTCATAAGTGTATCAGTTAAAAAAGAGCACCGATCCTTGAGGCTAGCCGTTATTTAGGTGCTTTTTGCTAACTTTTTTGTTTAGATACACTTTGAGTAATTTGTTCCGTCACATATTCTTAATTAACTTATAGATTTTGATGCATGCTACTACACCGATCATAAGTAGTAATCCCTTTCTCCAGACAGTATTATAGGCTGCGGTGAAGTCAATAAATACAGCTGAGGTTTTTAGTTTGAACTGGAACCTACGTTTGATGTGTGTTTTTATCGCAAGTACTTGATCTACACAGCTTTGTTTGGACCAAAACCTTGCTTGTTCTGGAGGTGTGAATTGGTTTATGCTTTCCGAGATTTTGTTAAGAATTAGTCTTTCTAAGAATTTATATGCAACGCTGAGGAGTGCAATTGGTCTGTAACTAGCTGCTTCAGTGGTTGATTTACCATGTTTTGGTATTGCTATGGTTTTAGATCTTTTAAAGGCGAGTGGCTGCTTTTCGGATTCCAGTATGTTTCAGTAGACCTGTTTAAGCTATTCTGTTCAGGTGGTGTTATGGCCTGTATTTTTAAGAAATTTTGGGAATATCATATCTACGCCGGAAACCTTCCTTGCTTTTATTTTTTGTATAGCCTGATGGATTTCAATGAATGAGAAGTAGTATCTCACACCAACGACGAATTTTTAAATCAATGTTAGGGTTTTTGAGAGTGCGACTATGCGGCTAGCAATTTTGTTGGGGTCTTTGGCTGTTGGTGTAGGAGCGGTCTCTCAATATACGTATGAGGCTCTACGCTTTCCTGCTGGAGTGTCTAAAGTCTGTTTTGCTTGTTAATTGTTTTCATTTCTCCGCTCTTGCGGTGTCCAGGGTTCAGTAAAGGGATGCGATTGGTAGTGAGATCAATTGAAGAAGAGAAACACAAAAGTTTAAGTGTGTGTTTTATAGTCTTACTAAAACCATTTGACTGTGTTTGGTGAAAGAAACTGATGGAATTTTGAAAGTAAAAGGAGTAGATTGGAAAGATAGAAGACTGGTCAGTGATTTGTATATGGTAAGTGAGTAGGAATGAGGTTATATAACAAAAGGAACTAGTGGCTTAAAATTGGAAAGGGAGTGAGACAGGGCTGTTGCTTATCACCAACGTTGTTCAATATGTATGCCGACGAGATGGAAGTGGAGCATAGGAGGAAGAAAAATGAATTTATTTGATTTGCCGATGATATGATCTTGTTGATGCTAGTTAAAAAACTTGAATAAATGGAAACAATGTATGGATAAACAAAAAGAAGACAAAGGTTGTGAAAATTGGAGTGGCTGAAGAAATAGATATGTATGTGAACTGAGATAAATTGGAGCATATGGAAAGGTATAAGTACTTTGTTATATGCAAAGAAACATTTGAAATGAGGCTCTGGAGAAGATTGATAGTCATTAAGTGGGCAGACAAGATCCGGAATGAAGAAGTGTTTAGAAGAGCAGGGGAGGAAAGAGCGCTAGGTAAAAAGGATGAATAGGGCATGCATTGAAAAGAGATTGTTTATTAAAAGACAAATATGACTGGAATTCTAAGGTAAGGATACAGTGAAATGAAAAAAAGGACGGAGGACCGGGAAAACTGGAGGAGAAGCACGTAGGACTTGCGAAAAGTAGAACACCAATGCTGATGATGAAAACCTTTAAAAAAAAACTGAGTGGTTTGTCCAACAACAAAAAAAGCATGTTTCTACTGCAAATGCCGAATGTTTAGAAATGGTATCAAAGAAATTGAATCTTGTGCTTCTTGTTTGCTCTGAGAAAGCAAATCTAAAGAATACTTTTGAGTAGACAACATGAGACTCTCTTCCAGCTTTTGCGTTTGAATGCATATTTACTATTTGTATAAGATTTTTTGCAACTTGAAGAGAATGAAATTTCCAGTGCTATGAAATATGTGAGATGTAAAATTTACAATTGATAAAATTTAGAAAATTTTAATTTTGATGTTGAAACATTTTTCTAACTTCAATCGTACAAGTATTATACATATCATTTAATAAACTATTATATTAGTTTTCTAATTATATTATGATCCTTATTGTAATAATATCAACAATCAATGTTAGTACATTCATTTGTGAAATTTACTATAAATTCAAAATTACTACACTTACTCGTTATATTAAATTAATTAATATTTTTTATTGAATTTATATATCTCAAAAAAAAAACATTCAAAATTAATTAAATACAATAATATAATAACTAAGTATTAAAATAATGTTTCAAATAAAATTTTAATTTAAATTATATTTTTTCATGCACTTGGCGCAAAAATAACTATTATAATAGTTTCTCGAGAGAAATTCAATTGATATATAAAATGTTTTACTGAGACTTTTTGCTGCGTTTTCAGATTTTTGTTTTAAACTATAACTTAAATTTATTGTATTTATGAGTAATGCTTGCAATTTTATTATTAATTGTTTCCAATTCAAACCTAATTTTATTTAATCCATCAATTATCTTAAATTCAATTTTAAATTACCTCAGATAAGAAATGTGAATTATAGTTAATTTTATGTGAAAAATTACTTTTATTGTAATTATAATTTATTAATTATATCGTTTTTTATTAACTATCCATAAAATAGCCATAAATTATTTAACAAAAAATAGTATATTGTTTTTTATTCACGATAGTAAAATCCAGTAAGTATATTAATAAATCCATAGACGTCGTATTGTTAATCTAATCAATTCTGCGATAGAGGTGAAGTAACCAGAAATGCTGTGCTAAATTTGGAATGCAGTATTTAGGGTAATGTATATTAATTAATAATAGTGTTATATATTATTGCAATTTTTGTAAGTAATGCATTTACATATGTAATATTACTTTATAGAAGTGTATAGGTTAGGCGACTTTATATGTCATATTTTTTTTAACTATATGTATGTCATAATGGGATATCTAAATTTAGTTTGCGTATTCAAATCTATTTGACATACTTTTGTCAATAATAAATATGTAGTAATAATTATAACTAATTATAAAAAAGTTATTATTAATTAGCAACTAAATGATTGAGCACGTAATAGTATTTATTTTCCATGAGTATGAACGTTATAGTACGAACGACGAATGTTGCTATTTATCCGAGTGCAGTTTACATGCTAATTGTAGACTAGACTTTTTTACTAAAAAAGAAATTTATTTAAAATTATGGGTATTGGTTATCTGTCATTTTTAAACTTATCAATTATTATGTAGTGATAGACTTATTACCCACAGCTTGCTCGAGCGTTTCAAGAGATTTAAATTATTAGCGATTTGTTTTGTGGATCAAATTTATATTTTGACTATCCAAAAGAAACCATTTGTTAATTTCCAAGATAATTATATGATATGCATATTAAAATAGAAATAGAACATTGCTCATACAAAACAATACTGGCTTGTTTGTAAACTGTTTTTCTCAAGTGCTGTATGAGGGCCGATAGTGGAATACTGCATTTATTGGAAATCAGAAATTGTTTAACCCACTATGTAGTCTATAAGGACTGATGATGTTTTTATTAGAAGAATAGCAGCGTTTTTCTAGTAGAAAAAGAAACTTGCATGACCCAAGTGGCCAACTACTTCATGTTGATGAAAGTGCTATATAACTATCACATAATGACGGCCACTAACATTTAATTTTTAATTTTCTAATGTTTGAGAGTTAATGCTCAGGTAAGGGTCTGCTTGTTTGAAAACCATCGGCCAGTTTGATGTAGACTATAGACATTATTCAAATTATTTGTTTCAATATTAAAATTAAAAAACAATTAACTAGACAGTAAATATGTACTACTTATATAGCGTCAACGTCTTAGGCTATATAAGAGTGCATTAGCGCAAATGGTAATTTTAAAGATAGAAAATGTTCAAAAAAACTTGTTTGCACACTAGAGGTATTTCCGAAAAAAATGACAAATGTTTGTTTTGCGTTTAATCAGTATATTGTGATTTGTTTTTTATATTATTTACATCATTTATTAATTACTGTTTGTTACAGTTAACGAAATAAAAAAAAATACATGACGTGACAAAATTTGAGATGCACCCGACAAGAACTAACCGTCGCATTTGTGGATAATATAGTTTTTGTTTAGTGAATTAAAAGCTATTTGCTCAAAAGTAGTAAATTTGATTTTGAACGTCAATTTAGGTAAAAAAAAATTTCATTTCTGAATTTTTTTTTTTTTTTTAATTCAGGTATACGCTGGTGTACAGAAAAAAAATATTAGGATACGCAAGTCATGCGTCAATACAAAGTATTGACGATTAATATTTCCTCACTCAAGGCTTTGAGTTTCTTTAGTATATAATCGATATAGTTTAATTATGTAGAATATTTACATTCAAAACGTTTATATTGGACAATTGTGTGATTTGAGACACTGGTTTGCGGATATTACTTTCCAAATTTTTTACTTTCAATTTGTATCAATGTAAATTATTATTTCTAACAAGTAGGTATTATTTTGATGCAGACGTACTTAGGAACTTACTAAATATCTTCCATTAATTAATTTGGCAAACTTGTTTTTTATTCTTTCTTAAACCGTTTACTCTTTGATAAAGTTTGAGGCCAACTAGCTAGATTTTGACCGACTTGTATTATCTACAATGATTGAGATTTAGGCATTTATGATATAATTTATTTAACGTTGCACCATCAAATTTAGGAAAACGTGGCTGGCACATGACGTTGTTTATGCCACGGCGTTAGAAATATACATTGGTATAATTACAGTATGTGAGAAAAAAAAAGTTATGTTGGATAGCGGACAAAGGGGAAAACGTAGCCGTGTTCTTCATAAACAAGCCAATACAAGTTAAAATAGTGAAAAGTTACGAAGGTTACTTGAGAAATTCATCATGTACTGTTGCTTTCTATTTCCGGACACAACTCTTGGTATTTATAGGGCAGATATAGACTAAATAATGCAGAGATGTTGCAGGGTCCGAGTAGAATATTGGGCGACATACAAGCAAAAGCGCACGTATGAAGATCTCAAGTGGCGGACCAGAGAGGCACATACATTTTGTAGAGTGGTTGCAACAAATCTTACTTGCTAACAATATAAACGGTCATCACATCAGAAGGCGTGGCATTTCTGACAATTCTCTAGTAATATTTGTAGCAAGAATAATTTACATATATTTAGCATCTTGCTACATAAAAATTTAGAAAATACAAATCTTTACTTTTTTGTTACATTTTTTGCGAACGTATGAAGAAACAACGTGTATGAAGAAATTGGTTTTGCACCGTACGAATTAACTTTGGAGAATAAACTAAAAGTATTGGAGGAGCTGTTTATTCAAAACATGAATTTAATGGAACCTGGAAGAATAGTAGAAAACATGAAACTAATTGTATAAAAAAAATTATCAGATTAATTAATTAGATTACATCTTGCCAAAAAAAAAGAAACCAGTAACGTATTAAAAGCTGGATGATAAACATGCTAACTCAACTGTTGATAAATCAGACATTTTTTACTAAGTAGAAAACGCCAAACTAATATTGATTCTTAAAGGAAACTTCTTGACAGAAGACCAGAATTTTTGTAAAATTATTAGTAAGATCTACGAATCAATGTTAAGGAGCAAACTGAAACACGGAATAGAAAGAAGAGGAGTACTGTCAGAACAGAAGTATGGCTTTGTGAAAGGAAGATCTACTCTACAGGCGGTCGAAGAATCAGCCAAAAGTTAGTTAGTTACTCTAGATATTAAAAAACGCTTTTATGGAATAAAATCATGCAGGAATTCACTAGAAGAGAGACTGCAATATTTACAAAACATTGTCTTGAGTCATTTATTTGAACGAACGCTCCATGTAGATCACCCTGGCGTTGTAGTTGTGCCGAGGACAGTTACACTTATAAACAAGATTAACGAGGCTCTAGAAATGACACAGAGTTAGCCTGCAAAAAAAATAGAAGCGGAGATACTAAAAAGGCGACAGACGGATCACCGGTATGGCATGATCGAAGTGCAGAGGAAATTGATACTAAGAGTAACAAGTTAAAGATACATACAAAAATTCTTAAAATTACCTCCAAAACACGAGACTGCATCACAATAAAAATGGAAACACTTTAACTGATTAATACAAAATATAAAAACTACAACCACATACATACAGATGGATCCAAAAAATAAATCACGCAACTGAGCAGCAGCGGTTTTTAATAAAAAAACAGCGGACATAAAAATACAACAAACTGCATCAATAGTAAAGTTAATTGCTATTAAACTAGCACTTTATCTAATTAACAAATACCTCAATAAAGACAATACACGCTACGCAATATTCACAGACTTCCAAACATCCCTGACCTTACTCCAGCAAATCAATACCTCCACTAAAACCAACTAATATGTGCGAAGAAATATATAATGAAATCAATAATATGAACACAAACGACATACAAATAGTGTTACAATGGATACCAAGTTATATCGGAATACCATGCAACGAAAGAGCAGACAAAGCAGCCAAAAATGTAGAACAACTAATAACAAATATAATAGGTCTGTTTCAACATACAATTTGGACAGTTTGCAAACCGTCCAAACTGTGCACACAAACAAATATTTGTCATCTTTAGGCAATCTTTTATACACAGTAATTTGTTTGTGTGCATAGTTTGAACGGTTTGCAAATCGTCCAAATCGTATGTTGAAACAGACTTTATATTACTACGAAACGATTATAGGCATCAAATGAAGGAATGCAAAAACAATGGCAACAACAATATGAAGAATCAACAAAAAGCCAATTCTATAAAAAAATTCAACAGCAACCCTTGAATGAACTATGGTTTTATAAACTTTACATAAAAAGAGGACTTATACAAAAAACTATTAGTTATCGGACAGGACATGGAATGACAGCAGAGAAACCACACCTGTTTAAACAAAATGACTCCTCAAATTGCATAAAGTGCAACCTACCTGAAACGACAGAACACCCACTAGAACACTGTAATGAGTACGCAGCGGTACGAAGAAACTTTTTAGAAAAAAACCAAAGAAAATACCGTGATAGATGCACTTAAGAAGATAAAGAAACACATCAACCTCATTGTGGAGTTTATGGAACAGCTTCTAAGAATTTAAATTAAATAAACATTTATTTGGCCGGATGTCAAATGACAAAGCCTTCAGTTGTTTGTTTATGTATATAAAAATTATTTTAGTATTATATGTAAATAATAAATTGAAAAATTAAATTTAAAAAAAGTATCAGATTGCTATTATTACTAATATATTGATTGTACTACGGTTTACTGGTAGCTTTTTATAAGATCGTTGATCATTAATAGCGTTTTAATGAGAAGGTTCATTTAAACAGGGGGGTCGGGATTTGGGAAACGCGATGAAACCTCCTGATCTCGGCTCTGTACATACATTACAAAAGTCGTTAAAAAACAAACCAAAAGCAAACTGAAACTAGTAGCGACACATTGACCTTTACTGATTTCTATGTATCACATTTTCCGAGAGTCGTAACTGGCGCTAGTTGTTTAATAGTTTTATTTAATTTGCATTATCTCTGCAGCGAACTTGAGATACCTAACTTATTGGAACACGGTTAGTTTTATTCTGTTAGTTATTTATCTAATTTAGTTCTTTGAGCAATAGATTTATAATTTTGTGCGCATTATTTTTGAAGTGGTCGTTGCGTTGTGTCAATGCTTTTCTCAATGTATGCTTTACCAGATGAATGAATTTATCTATACTAAATGGAAACATTTAAACTACATTGAACCAACTGACGTAATTTATAGTACCTGACCTGCAAAAGCTCAAACTAACCTAATCAAAACTAACCTTTAGTACTTTCAATCTAACATATTTTACATAGCTAGACTTGGATTTCAAATTATCTATATCTGACATTTGCTATAGATATCAGAAAAATTATTGTTTTTTGACAATATAAGTCCTCAGACAAGGTAGTGTGTCTGTAGACAACATCAACACAATCACATAATCGATATATGACCGGCTTGAACTATCATACAAAATCAATTAATCACACGGTGTGTATTATACAATAACATTTTTGATTAGAACAATAGATATAATAATTGGATAGGAATCAAATTTGATCTTACTTTTTTAAAACAATAAACAATAACATTTAGTGACATTATTATTAACTTTTTGTTTTTTTGTCTAACTTTGTCTTTTGTTGAAATATTGTTTAGTATGACTGTGACTACCATAAATATATAATTATTAAATTATTTACAAAATCTGGCACCGATTTTTAAGTCTTGAAAATTAAAAGAATGTGACATTATAAATGAAAGTATCATATACAAAGCTCTAAACTTTGTAGACATTCGGCATATTTTTTTAATAATTTATGAAATAATCATAACACTATTTGGCACTGAATAGTAAGCAATTCGTACAAACAAAACATTTTATATTGAATAATATCACATACATAAATTATAAAATATCATATTTCCTAACAATTTGAACTCAGTAGCATGCCTCGAATATAGTCACACTTTTGTTTCATCTCTTAAATATTTATAAAATATAACTGCAAGATTGTATTTATGCTGTTTGGAATTTTATTTATAACCCGACATTATGCAACTCCAAGTTGATATATGCGCGCGATACATTCAGTTTATTTCCGTCTTGTTTTCATTTCATAATTAAAAGAAAATTGTTAATATTGTCTCTCGACAAAAGCCTCCGCACTATGTAGTCTCGTTATATGCGTTATTTTTAACCGTTTATTATAATTCTTCGTGCTATAAAGTGGTATTAATTATAGAATGGTGTCGCGTTATTTGTCTCTTCCAAAAATAACATTTAATAGTGTAATATCTACCGGACGCATTGCAAGAATATGGAAAAGCAGGAGAGGCCTGTACGATAATAGAAATTCGTGTGGTTTTACTTTAATTGGGTTTTTATAGTCTCATATGACGTATTATACATATGTTGTTTTTTAATGAGGAGATATACTTAAATTACCAAGATAATAATGTCATTATTGTTTGTATTGTTTATTAACAATTATTAACGTACATTTCAATATAATGAAACTAAATAAATTATTATTTTCCTAAAACTTTTTACCGGATTAGGGATGTTTACAATTAATCTGCTATTTGGCTTAAGGCATCCGAAATTGGATTAGAAAAACTCCCGCATTATCGTTATATTAATAGGGCTTTAAATGTATCTACTTGAATGAATATCTGCAATATTTAAGCTGATTAGTGAAATTATTAGTCATAATAACGTTTCAACTGTGTGAAAGCTCGTTTCAGCAACTGCGGGGGTCAATTTGGATTAAATATTGATTTTCTATTAGGCTTAACCCAATATCCCTCATATCTTATGGTTCAGAAATACATGATTTTCGCATTCATGTAAATTATGTAATGATATTTATATGTGCTAGTTTTGTTATAATTATTATACCCTAATCAATTAAAATTATCTTTATATGATAAATTTAATCAATCTATTTAAGCTATATGCATTGCACGTTTTGGAAGTTATAATTTTACGTCATTGTAATATATTATTATATTTGAATTGAGATGATGCGGAGCAAAATGGACAAATGAAAATAGCCATTCATTGATCATCATCATTTGCAGTTTTTTTTAAAGTAATTTGACTAATATATGAGCACTATTAATGAATATAAAATTAGTTTATCATTATATCATTAACATTTATAAACTGTTCTACTTTTGTTGACTGAAAGCAAAATAAATAATTGAAATCAAGTTCTTTAATCTCTCAGAAAAGTCATGGTTGTGGTTCACTCTCTTGTTGATTTTCTTACAATATTACACTACCTTTCTTTTTTCCTGGACTCTCTGGCTGCTTGTGAGGTAGTTGTTTGGTTTTTTGTCGTCTTTATGATTGACCTCTCGGTATCTTTTTCTAAAGTTTTCCTTCTACTATTAATGTCTCTAAGTTTTATCCGTCTCTCTGTCCGAAATATTTAAGGATTCGAGAATAGATTATTTTTGAAAGTTTCTGCAAACTGCGTTGATAAATTTTAGGCATCAAGAAAGTGTACAACATTGCACAGTATTGTTTACATTTACCATATCTTGTCTAAATTTATACCGACTAATTTAGGTCACAACAACTTTGTTATTATATTGAGATAACGTTCACCATTCACTGTCACTGCATTGAAGACTTCTTCTTCGAAAAAGTTTCATTTGGCTAATATCCGCATCAAATGGTTATTTGTTGTGGATGTATTGCTTTCTCATAAAGAACATGTGAGTTCTCTTTTTGGCAAATCCGGTTTTGTGTATTAACATACCGATTCAAAATTGTGCATCTTAATGATAAAGACAACTTTTTTAACAAACTATCCATTCTTTGATTTTTGCCCAGTTAACAAAGGTACAGCGTTTCGGATGAGTTAGATAAACGTTATAAGGATGCAGATAAAGATTTTTTTTATTGTTTGTAAACTGCTTGTCGAAATGGCCATTTGCTGCGAACGGCAGCAAATTGATGCGTCTGGATTCTCACCAACACTTGCTGTCACTAAAGCAATATTTTTAATGAACTGTCCTGACCAAGGACGACTTGATAATGTGTTGTTTACAATCGAACTTTACGATCAAATTTCTCAATCAGTCTTTAAAAAAATCACTGTAACGTTCCATGGTTGATAATTTCAATGCGTCTACATGACAATTGTCAAATTTTTGGTTTATTATTGTTGATTATACAAATACAAACATACAAATATTTTACAACTCTTCAAACTAGACTATGGCACGCCGAGAATCAGACCTGAAATAATTTAAGGATTATGCAACGTTAAAACTTTCTATTTACACTATTACAAATTTTTACAAGCGGATTATGTATCAAAAGTACCGCCCGTGCTGTTGAAGCTCGAATCAGTAGGCCAAAATAAATCAAAAATTTAGAGTGAAAATTTTTCTAATTGTCACTTGTAACGAGTAACTAAGAAAACGTGTATTTTATCATATGCGAATGCGCAATTTAGTGAACTAAAAATGTGCGAATCTTTGCTCAGAAGTTTCGTATTTGGCCGTTTGGTTACTACTATCTTTATTTCTTCTTTTTAGTTATTCCGAAAAACTTTTTTTTGCTGATCTTTAAATTCCATTTTCTAATTGAACCTTAGGTACTAGTCTTCTAGGACTTGTTTAACGTTGTTTAACTTGTTCGACGTATTTGGCAAGCTTATTGTTTTTAAGTAATAACGTCATTTGTTAAGTTGTCACTGATCTCTCAACTTTGGAAATGCTACATGGAGTTTTTGATTGATTACTAGTATACATTCTTGTTTTGGTTATCTTTTTTATAAACTATTAACTAATTGACTAGAATGATGTTATCTGTGATTATTGCTAAACTGTGCTTATTTGACTAGAATTCGTTACCGATTACTTTATGCTTCTAACGTACTAGTTGATAGGTGTTAATTCTGGATACAACAAGTTTTATGGTTTCTACTGTGATTTACAAATTTAGCAGAAAGTAAGTACTGTACAACTCTAAAAAAGATTAGTGACTATTGTGGAAGATTTCTATAGCACTAGATAATGGTCCGTAGAGTGTAATATTTGTTGTATTGCTTTTGCGGATTATGAAGTGCTTCTTGAGCGTACTGGAACGTAAAAAAGTTTTAATGTTTTTATTGATCAAGCCTTAATTGACGTGATCGGGAAGCGACGATTGATTTAATCCTTGTTGTGGAAAGAGTATGTTAGTGGTTGTAGCTTACGCTTTCTTTTAAATAGATTTTGCTTTGGGCGTTTCAAGCTCTTGATCTTGGTTTTACTTGTTATTTATATTTTTTTAAAACATAAGGTTTATGGACTATTGGTTGGTTTTTTGCGTTATCAACTAGCCATTTAGCACTATTACTGACAAATATTTGTATTGCTATGGCAAAGGGATTGCATTTGTTAGCTCATTGTCTATATTTTTGTTAAAAACAATTTGTTTTTTATGTTGCTTGTGAAGTATATGGTAGAAGGGATTAAAAGGCCGCCAAGTAACAAATTTTGGAGAGCGGGTATACAATTTGTATTTTGTTAGTTACAAACAAATGTTTTTAGAAATCTGCTACTTTACATAGGACTAGAAATTGTCAAGTTTGTATGGAATAAAATAAAATAACTAAAAAAGCATATTTTAATGTACAACTTACTAAAGCTGTTTTTTGTGCAGTAAAGTAGTTATTTTTTTATAACAAACAAGCACAGAAAACAGAAAAATTGAAACCTAGAATTTGGTTTAATTATGTTTTTGAGGATTGAACGTTTTTATTTTTTTTAAAGAATGTTTAATTACTTTTAGGGTCAGAAATTGTGCATAAAATCTATGTCATGGTTTTACTAGATTACACCATAAAAAGTTTTTAAAATTGAGAAGAATTATGGCCACCGCCAAAGATAAGGCCCACAAGTCCTGCAGTGCGGTTGGGGAGGGGGGGGGGGCAAGTAGTTTTAGATTAATTAGATACACTATTGTTCAGTAACGTAGCTATCTGGGTCTGCAATGTGGAAGAGCTTACGAGCTTAATAAAATTAAAATATTACGTTCATTTTATAGCAACTTTAATGGGATTTTTTTTCAATATTTTGCTGTAAGATCTAAAAATCTTAGCTTAGCCATTGCTTGAAATAGTTTAGTAGAACCTAGGAACAGTTTGCAGTTAGGAACAATTTTAGAACAGTTCCAAATACTAAAATTAATTTGAAAGTGGGCTACTAACTTTGGAAATAGCTTAGATACATTTGAGAATAGTTAAGGTGTAACTAAGAATGCAAATAGTTAGGGCGCACTGAAAACATTTTAAAGAAACTCAAGTTCCACTGGAACGGATCAGCGTTAACCGAGAATACTTCATTACACTTAGGAAAAACTTGTAATACTTTAAGTGTAGTTGAGAAGAATTACGGTCCAATTGAGAACCTCTAGTAACACTGCATTACATGTATGAATAACTTAGGTACAGTTTAAATACGTTTTGGAACAGCTAGAACACTTTAGACATATTTGAGAAACATATTCGGTTTAGTTGAAAACAAATTGGGCCATCTTATAATTATTTCTAATACATCGGAAGAGTTTAAAATTAATTAGAAATAGCTTACTTAATTTGGAAACAATAAAACATTCATTTTAACCTAAAATATACTCAGTGCACCCAGGAAGACTTTAGATGCAGTTGAAAACAATTTTATGTTAAAACACATTAAAACCGTTATTAATATATTGGATGAGTTTAAAATAAATTTGAAATTGCTTATTGCACTTGAAAACAGATTGGAAACACTTGAGAACAGTTTAAGTAAAACTGGAACACTTGATAAATTTAAATCACATTGAAGCAGTTAGTTTTAACCTGAAATAGCTTGGAATAATTTAGGTGCAGTTGGGAACAATTCTAGTACACTTTAGAGTACTTTGAAAGTAGTTTAATTCACTAAACTTAGAAATAGGTTAGATTTACTTGGGATCAGCTTAGAAACACTTGGGAACAGTTCAGGTGCAACTGAGAGTACTTGTTGTTCCAAAAAAAGTTTTATCGCCATATAGTTTTATAAAGTTCTAATACATTCGACATGCAATAAAATTTGAGGAACTAAATGGTTTTTTAGTTGGCGTGAGTAGATTTTGGCGGCCCGTGGCGGTCATTTTGTTTTGGTGACATCTATCAAATCTTTTGTTTATTATTCAGTTACTTATGCCAAATCACAATGGCATGTTACACGATTGAACAGCACGTTTAAATAATAAAACTTGATTATCAATTTGAGTGTTTGTTAGTGCAAACGTTGCGAGCATTGCGCTCATTTTACCGTAGACGTGGTAGCCCTTCACAGTCGACTCTTCAAAGTTTGGTGGCCAAATTTGAGACGACGGGTTTGGTAAATAATCAGTCAACGGCGGAGAACATTGCCGCGGTCTGTGAAAGTGTACAGCAGAATCCGAGGCACTCGGTTCTTTGCCGTGCACAAGAACTCGGGCTTTTGCAGACTTTAATTTGGCAAATTTTGAATCGTTTGGAAGAGGATCCTAATTTTGGCGGAAAAATTATCTTTAGCGACCAGGCGCATTTTTGGATGAATGGCTATGTTAACAAGCAAAATTGCCGTATATGGGACGACACCAAAAAGTTACCGGTTGGTGTGGATTTTGGGCCGGAGGCGTCATTGGTCCGTACTTTTTTGAAAACGACGTATGGCCCAAATTGAACCATGTGGACTTAGACGACATGTGGTTCTAGTAGGACGGCGCCACGTGCCACACAGCGGGCGCCACAATTGACATTCCGCATGAACATTTTGAGGGTAAGAATATCTTTCGCAGGGGTGATGTGAATTGGCCACCAAGGTTATGCTATTTGACTTTGCTAGACTTTTTCTTGTGGGGTTTATTGAAGTCGCAGGTTTATGCAAAAAAAACCACAATTGACCGATGCCGTAAAGGTGAACATAATACAGGCCATCGCTCAAATTCAGCCGGATCTATGCAGAAGAGTCATTGAAAATTGGACCACTCGGATTCGTGCCACTATAAGAAGCCGAGACGGGCATTTGAACGATGTCATATTCTACTACTTAATGGCATACATGTGTCATTCAAATAAAAAAAAAAGTTTTGTTAATACCTCACACACTTTTGTTTTATTCCGTTTCAAACGGACTAGAGCAGGGGTGGGAGGTGTCGAGAAACTTGTTTTAGTATTTTTTTCCGCTTTTATAACTTATTTATAACTTTTAAAAAAAATCTAGGGTTTTATTTAGTTTTTTTGTCGTTTTTTTTTACATTGACTATAAAAAATATTTAACATAACATAAAGTCCTACAAATACACGTTAAGCCTTGCTCAGAAAAACAATACACCAAATATTATTAAAAGTTTGAATTCTGGGGACAATTCTACATGGGAAAAGTCAGTGTATTGCTTATCGGCCGTAGAAATGTCCATCTAAAAAGAAATGTTTACAAAATTTTCAGGCAAAAAATGCGTTAAAAATTAATTATTTTTTCATACTTACAAAAGATATTACACGCTAGTGTGTGGTTTAAAACTTATTTGATTAAATTTTGATAATTGCCGGGCGGATTTATGTTTGAATGCCGAAAATAATAATAGTCTCAAATTTTGGCGCCGATAGATCGAGTCTAAATTTGTGCCGCAAGCGCAAAAACTATCAAACAAAGTGTAAATTTGGTTCAAGCGACAAAAGAAGTCATTGTTGAACTTCTGAAATGAGCTTAAAAAAGTATAAGCAAAATAATCTTTTAAAAAAATTTAAAAAAATATTTTTTTAGTAAAGAAAAACTATTTTTTTTATGGATAGGCTTTTCTATTCTAGATAAGCACGACACGGACTGTTTTTTTATGTAGAATTGTTTGCAAAACTTATTTTTTTAATAATATTTAGTGTATACTTCTTCTGAACGCTGTTAAATGAGTTTATGTTGAAAAATAGGATTATTTTTGCAGTTTTTTTGAGTTTTACACCCCTAAAAGGGGTTATATTTTTCAACTAATTTATATTAAAATACGTCAACTCCTTTTTGCCCAGCCCACTGAGAACAAAAGAATGGTTTTATGGCTTTTGCGGCTTATAGACAGAGTATGGACTTGAAATTACGCCAGATTTGGATTCTACGGAAATTTTTCTGATTGATTTCACTGTTTTTTTTTTTTAGTTAATTTTGCAATTTTTAATTTTTTTTAAGGGTTTTTGACCCTTATGAAGCTATCAAAAGACTACTAATACGTTATAAAAACAGAAAAAAAAATACTAAAGCAAATTTCCCGATGAATCCCCCCCTCCTTTGGTACGTTTAAAATGTAATTGCTCATATCTAACAAAAAAAAATGTTTGACGATTGAAAAGATGAAAAAGTCAATAATAGCAAAAAGACAATAAAATGTTTCAATCTAAAATGTATGTTTTATTACTATATTGCTCTAAAACAAAATACAAAATGAGAAGATAATAATTAATATAAAGAATAGGAGAAATAAACAAACGATTATAATTATTATTTATAATCTATTAACATTATTATTCTTAGAAAAATAATAAAAGTTTTTGAATTGTCAACACATTCAGTCATTTGATATTAAATTCAAATATGTACATTTTACAAAGAAGAGCACAAACCTCATTTTTTATTTAAATAACGCAGCAATAATAAAAATGGCGTTTTTATACTACTCTATCAACCTTACCTATCTGGTTATAGTATGCTGAAGGTTCTTTTGAGTATAAAGGGTGAAATGGTGCGAGATGGTAAATGTTTGTAAATTTATTTGTCGCTGAAACTATGAACAAATTCACAGTTACGAGTAGGATTCGAACTCAGTAATCTCAACATGAGACTTAAGCAACTAACCCACGCTGCCGCTCCTTTAATTTATAAAAACTTTATTTGCACTTAAATACTTATTTTTGTTCACATGCAAAGTAATAATTGCAAACGTTGCAACTACTACTACAATTAAAATAATATATTATCTACAGAGTTGTTCAATGTTAGTTATTTTATTAACACAATATGCAAAAACGATGAAAAGGAAAACAGAAACAATAATATTATGTTAATATTTTAAGATAATATTTGTTTATTATATGCTTAGATATATTTAAGTAATCGTGATGACTCAACGATAACTTTTGGTGTATGTTATTGACTACCATTGTTTATGATAATTACAACAAATTACGTCGTTATAATACCATATCTGTGATTCAAATGTATACGAATTAACTGTTTGAATGAAATGTTTACAATAAAATAATCTAACTATTTAATATTTGATTTGTAGTGTTTTGCAAGCATATGTAATAAATAAATAAATAAATAATAAACTAATTAATACGAACCAATACGTTGACGGTGGGATTACAACTCGCGACCCATTGATTCAAACATCGAGCCCTCACTCGTTATAGTAATAGGTATTGCTAATGAAATTTAATCCCTGTAATGATTAAATCTAATAAGGTTCCCTTACTCAGAATGTCATTTGCACCTCATTTCATCCCCATACACAATTTGCTTGAGCTCTTTAAATGCTTGAGTAAGGATGATAGGGTATAAATCTCATTGCATATTATGAATTCTTAAGGTTTATTAGACTATTTGATTTTAATATGAATGATATGTATACGTTATTAAGTTAGTTTAACTTTATGGAGTTACTTAATTTCTTTAGTTTAGTTTAATTTAGCATTTATTGAGGCTCCTGGGGTGTTTCTTATGCGCTAGTTTATTTCATGGGTTTTGAATTTAAAACAATTTATTAATCAATTATATACATTCAGTCAGTCACAGCTTTTAAGGAAAAATGAATGAACATTTTTAGAAGTATCCAGTAGAGTTGAAACTGGTAATGTGTGGTAATTATTATGCACACACTATACAGAATCTAAAAATACTTGTTTTAATCCAAACTCTAACATAATCTAAAATAATCAAAAATCCTGACAGAATTTATAATAAAATACAGTGGGAAAGCTAAACAAGAAAGTACGCATTTAACGTTTGGAATTTTATTGCATAAAAAATATACACAGAATATTGAATACATCGAATACAATCCAAGCTCATAGTAGAAACTGATTTTTTTATCAGCAAATACAAGATGTCATAGACAACATAACCACTAAACACAAAGTTATTATACTCGGAGATCTTAACGCACGGATCGGAAACGACAAAAGTTCAATGAAGCAACAACTAACAAAAACGGAGAAACTAATAGATTTCTGCGCCAGAAATGAGACGAGAATGAACAACACATACTGTCTGCATAAAGACCAATTTAAATACGTCTTTAACAACATTTGATGCTTGCAATCGATGAAAAAACCAAAGTTCATCAAAAAGTACAATATAGACTAGCTAACTACATAGAGCACAAAACAAAAATGTATGGAAAATGCTGAGGAACAGGAAAAAACGAGTTTGTTCAAATCAAAGGTGTGGCAATAGAAACATGGCAACAGTGTTTTAAGGAACTTTGCAATGCTGAAGAAACACTCAAAATGAATGAATATGAAATAGACACAAACGCGTCAGTCAACAAAAAAGATAGAAGCACATCTAAAAAAAGAAAACTATCTAGGACCCAACAAACTCTTAAAAACTCAGAACTCGCAAAATGCAACTATTTAACGAAATACACTCCTAAGCATAAAATTAGGGTCACTTCGTAATTTGATTTTTTTTTTAATTTTTAGTTTTTTTGGTTGTAACAGTTTACTAACTGGTTGCTTGAATAAAAAAAAGTTTTTGTTGTTCAAAGTTTATTGAAAGTAATGAAAATGAACAATTTCAATTTGATATGCTAAGTAATAAAAATGAACAAGTTTACTTTTATATGCTTTTGTTGAAACAAACGAAAGTTTAAGGATTTAAGTAACGAGTATTTTCTCCTCTAGTAGTGATAACAGCTTGCAAACGACGAGGCATCCTCCGGATGAGATTTTGGATTACCATTCCTGCACCAGTATGTTGCAAAGCTCTCTAGAATTTCTGGGGGCCCGCACATGTCTCCGTAAACGTTTTCTCATCTTATCTCAAACCTGCTCAATTGGATTTAAATCTGGACTGCGAGCATGCCAAACAAATCGCGTGATTTGACACTCGTCAAGATACTCAGTAACTATTCGAGCAGTGTGGGGCCGTGCGTTATCATGCATAAATGCGTCGTCATCAAGAATAACCATGCACAGTAAAACATGGTCTTCTAAAACTTTTGTCAGATACCTATACTGACAACAATAGTGGGAAAAACAAAAAGAGACAGAGTGGGAATCACATACATCAGAGAGCAATGCAATGTACAGCACATAGTTAGATAGAGAAAGCAGCGCAAGTAAGTTGGATGGACCAGACCAGACTTTTGAGAATTGTCTTAAAAGACAACTTACATGGCAGAAGCCGCCAGAAACTTTATCTAAAAGATGGAGGGATAGCTGGCAATGTACCTCTTAGGAAAACATTTGGAGGCGACTTTAAAGTTAACAGATTTTTAAAAAGAAGTAGTAGAAGAAGAAGACTTAATATGTCACAACATAAAAATTCTTTTAAAATTTAAGTGGATGAAACTACACTCATTGAAAGAACTATCACATAAGCAGTCTCTGAACATATTATATATACATGGTATTAGGTAAACATACACCCTGTATTTTTGAAACAAAGGTTTTTTCAGAAATTATCATAGGACAAAATATTCTTAGAATAGGCTAAGAAATAACCCTTTGAATTTTTGCCGCATGTTTACCTAACACCCTGTATATTATATGCAAATTATAAGTATTGGGAAATATTGAATTTGAAAGCTTAATCCATGTGCTGAGAGTCCGGTTAAAAAAATCTTTTTTAAAAGTTTTGGTTCTACATTCCTGTCAACTGTCAGTGAATATATGTTAGAATTTTTAGCAACCTTGTACTTCGAGTAAATATTTGTATAGATGATAATATGTCGTGTATTAAACAATGCTTATGGAAGTATGCATTTTCTATAGGCAAAGATCGGCAACATTACGCCGATGTTGCAAAGCATCTAAGTTATTAGTTAATTTTGAACCGGCTATGATTTGAAGAGCTTGTTTTTAAATAGAATTTAAAAGAGATATTTGGAACAATTGATTTATTTATCATTACATAAAAGTATTAAGACCGAATTCAGACACGGTTTTTGCTACAAGCAATCTACATTTTTTAATTTTTACAATTGTGCTGATTATGTTTTGTAAAAGTTGTTTTTCTTAAAGGTTTTAGTTTATGTTTGCTGTTTAACACCTTTCTGATCTATGATATTTTGATCATACTTTGATAGACTTACAACTTTAATCTTTTGTAGTTTATACACTTTGACGAATTGTGTTTCTATTTTGTATAGTAGTATCGATTATGGCAATATTTATCTATTTAAATTTGTCAATATTTTTTTAAATTTCAACTTTGGTCTTAAATTAAATTTATTTGCTTTATTCCCTTAACTTATCTTAGGTAATAGAATTTTTTGTTTTATAGTTATTACTTTTGAGTCTAGTTTTCTTTTTTTTTTTTGTTTACTTCATAGTTACTCTAATTTATGTATAACACGTTGTTTTAAGTAAATTTGTATTAAAAGTTATATCGCAAAAAGTATCTTTTGCGTTTTTATTGCAGAAACTAAATTGAGTTTTGCTAATTTCAAATTTTTCTGCAATCTGGATTTTGGATTTGAGTGAGAGGTTGAAACTATTTTTATTTTACTTAGGTCTTAATACGGGGCATTAGTAGTGACGTTACACGACAGTAGCGCCATTGCGCCAATGGGCCTACTGTCACCATTAAATTCAACAAGTATCTACCATAAGAAAACCTATGTATAAAATAGTTGTTGTGATAATCCACGTTGGCGCCAATGGCGCTACTGTCGTGTGACGTCACACTAATGCCCCGTATAGGCTTTTTGTGCCTCCTGCAGTGAAACCTTACTCTTCCGTTCCAATAGGTACATAGTATGTGCTCGGTTGTCTCATCTTTTATTTTGCGTATTGAGCTGTATACAATGTCCATAGTATGCATGTGTTTTCTTAATTGAAGTGTACTGTCAGGACAATTGCCAGTATTAGTTGACCGTTTTTGGATTTGGCATTGTCTTCTTTGCCTGTCTACAACCCGGGTTGTTATACCATTGTATGTATTTACTTTTAGTAACACTTTTTAGAGTGGTACTACGTTCCATGGTTCTGATGTGTAGCTTAAGGGTTATTTTTTTGCGCGCCAATCCATCAATATTATTTCTGCAAGCTACTAATGGGAGGGTTATATGGCATTATAGTATTAGCTTTGGTGTGATTTTAGATTCTTTATAGTTAAAATTGCTGCTCTGGGTTACAGTTTTCATCACCCCATAGGTTATTCTGGCTATCTCTGCCTGGAGGATAGTTATATATGAGTTCCTAGTGGTAACGATATTGAGACGTTTAGATGTAGGGTTTTTAAATACAAAGCAGGGTGGCATGATATCTGTTTTCGCTCTTAGTAGAGGTGTTTATTTTACAGCTTCTTTTAAGAGAGAACAGTGTTTGCCGTCTCTGCAGTGTGTCAAAGTCTGCTAGCAACATAGATATTGAGGGGTGGCAGAAACAGCATTGCTTCTATTTCTGCATTCGGTGTTAATGCACTTAAGCAAGCCATTTGTTACAACTGACTAAGTAATGGTTTGCTGACGTTTTTTGCTTGGTTCTTGGCTCCATAGGTGAGCATAGGCTTTTTGACAGCATAGTATTGTTTTTGGAGACAGTCCTCATGTCTTGCTAACAGCTTGACTGCATTGCTATAATGACATATACACCTTTATACGTCTCTTGTTTAAATGTGGTCCTCATGTGAGCTTAAAGTCAAAAATTACACATAGATATTTTACTTTGGTTGACAGCGTTAATAGGGTGTTTAGGAGTTTTGGCCAATTTTCCTTTTTTGTTTGGGTTTTTGAGGGTTAACCGTAAGTGCCTGGTCTTTGCATTTCAAATTACATTTTTTTTTTCAGTTTTTTTACTGCCCTTGCTAGTCTTTTGTATTTTTACATTAAGAATGTAATATCTAAAAAGGATATCAGCATTGTAAGATATATGCTATACATATTGGGCTTTTTTTAATGCTCATTGCCACATGTTTTGGGAGTATGGGTCAACTTGGATTGTAGGGGAGCATTGCATAATTTACAGAATTCGTAGTCTTAATGTTGGGGTCGATAACTAGTTTTTCAGCAGAAAGAATTAAATAAATAATGATATAAAGTCAATATACTACAGAAAAATATTTGTAAGCAGAGCAATGTTGTGTTAAGTTGAAATTTGTTGAGTTTGGAATGTCAATTTACGATTATTATATAAAGAGTGGTATAAGTTTTATTTTTAAAAGTTTTAAATTTGTTTGACTATTTTATTACATAGTTTCTTTAAAATTAAAGATGTTATAGAAACTTCTTCACAATTATGTCAAATACATATGACAAATCTTATATTGAATTGATGCGGCGGATACATGTTGATACTTCGTATTATATTAATAATTAAAACACAGGTGGTTTTGGGTTTTAAAGATGTATTTGAACTCTAAAACAAATTAAGACTTGAACATTTGCTTGCGTTATTTGTTTGTACTGGCTTACATTTGTCCGCTTTTACCTTTTTCAGTGGTAAACTTAGGAGGTACAAAGGGCTTTGCTTCTATTTATATATTTATGTACGAAGAAATGGGTTTAGATCACCAACATTTATTGTATTATTCGGATAACCTTTGACTATCTCACGGAAAGATTTTAGTTACGAGTTGTTTCTCTTAAAACAGAAATAGATATATGTTTTACAGCTAAAATGGTTGCTTCAATGACAACAAATAAATGGCGAAACTAGCATATTAGGGTGATATTTTGTACGAACAAGTTATTGTTTTTAACAACAAACTAAAGAATTGCGAGATGTTAATTCAACATCTTAATGACAAAAATATGGTCAGAAATTTATTTGAAGTAGATGTAATGGACGTTGAAAATTATTCAGCTGAATTACAAGAAAAATATTGCAAGGGGGTGAAGTATTAAAAGAAAGATTTGTCATAATGAGTATTATTGTGGAATTTTGTCTGGAAAGACTATTCTAAAGCTAAAAAATCCCATTCTAAACTACTTATTTGTGTCTTGCTGCCATGAAAAATAAGTAGAATAGACTGGGTCTTCAACATCACATGTGGTGTGCATTTTCTATAAACTTAACTCTTTGTATAAGTCTTCTTTGTTCAAAAATACATAACTAAATAATGATGTTGTGAAGCTGATCATAAGTAAAGTATTAAATAAACAAAAAAATTATGCTAAAACTCAATTATTTGGATAGGGTTTGGGGTTTAAAATATATTGTACTTGGCGATGCCAGTAGTCCTACAGTATAAACATATATATGAAAAAGGGCAAGCTGTGAGCAAGGATAATTTTCTTAAAATCTACACCGATGGCTCAAAAACTTTAAGAAGGTGGAAATGTGCTCATAAGGTCTCGATGAATACTACAATGTTTCATGCCAAAATAGCCGGGATAACCTATGGGATAATGGAAATAGTAATTTGAACCATATAGCAGAGCAGCAAACCTAGCATTAGATGAACCCATACTAATAATAATTTCAATTGTTGTTCTTTATATGTTTTGTTTTTGTAAGTATTAAAATGTTACATTTTTAATTTTTAAATCATCTTGTCTAGTAGACATTTATTTAGTATTTTAGAAATCCATTTTACTAATAATATAGTATACATAGTTGATAATTAAACACTAGAATTATTGAGATTGCGGATAATTGGAAGAAATTGTTTTACAGCCTAAAGCTTATTCTCTAATTTATAACATAGTAGATAATTTATTTGGCAATAAAAGAACATAAGATAGGCACCAAGAACTATTCTATAAATAAAATATATTACAAGAATTCAACTATTTAATTTGATCAACCAGACTGGAGGTTTGCGAATTATTTGTTGAGCTGATCACCATTGTATTATCCTTAGTGAACTCATGGTTTCTGCTAGAAATAAATCATTCTTAAACAATTAAAATTGTTAAAGCATAATTTTTAAATTTTTAATTATTAAAACTTATATTTATAACAAAAAGTGCTTAATTTCTAATTTATGAAAGACTATCTATTTTTATAGATAACTTATTGACTAAATTGTTAATATACTGGTAATAAAAGCTTATTACAGGTACAATAATTATAAATGAGTATCATTTATAATTATTGTTTGTTAAAAGGCAATAATAAAGTTAATGAAAATATCTATATTGTTCCTTTTGAAGTGTAATGATACACGTCGCGTAAAATGCTAATTTTGTCGTGTGTCACATTTTGTATTGTTTATATAAATTGATAGGGCGTCAAAATGACCATGTTTTGATAATATAATTATGTAAAAAAAGCGCGGTGCGCGCCACTGTTTGAAAATTGAAAAAAACACATTGGAGCATAGATTTTATGCGAGAGGTAAAAATAGAGTTCTGAATGCGCGATGCAGAAAAGAGAGCAAGAACCACAAAAATAAGATGCAACGCAATGCTGTATGTGTATGAAGCGCTGAATGGATAGAGACAGATAGATGTATGCAGCTTTACGGGTTGTGTACAGCAGCCATGATGGCAATGGCAAGAATAGGATGGCTAAAGTGGCACCGAGAGCAAGTACTCCTCTCTCAAAACGTTCAAAGCGTGATAGGCGGTAAAGGCGGCAGGTCGACGCAAGTAGAGAGGCAAAAGCAGAGACCCAAGCAGACGCAAGCGGGCGCAAGGCGCAAGTGTTCTGCACGCAGCAAAGTGTGGCAAAGTGCTCTAGTGCTGTACGGGAATAGAGGACTGTACCAGACTGTACGAGGCTACAATTGCAATTGTTACGTTACGTTACTCACTGCCGGTCCGCTCTTCGCTCGGGGTTGTTTTACCGCGTACGCAAGTGCAGTGTTTTTATTTTTTACTTTTTTACTTCTCGCCGCACTTACATAACACACTCCGTACCCCATACATGGATCAAACAACAACCCCTATTCTGTGATTTCTGTGCTGCGATTTCTAATTACAATTAATACGCAAAAAGTAAGCAAGGATTTTTATTACTACTATACTGTGATTTGTGATTGAATAATTCGCATTATTTATATTTACGCAAAATAAATAATAATAACACGCGGCAAAGTGTTTTCTTATGAGTGTTGATTGTGTTCTGATTTTAATTTTTGAGGATACTTCCTGTAAGTTATTTATTTTTTTATTTTTATTTTTTTGTGAAAATATTTGTCTGAAAAAAATAAAATACGCGGTTTAATGCGTACGCATATATAAACCACGCTTGTTTTGGTGATTCACACGGTGATCCGAGCCGACAGGCAAATTATTATTAAACGTAGAGGGTGCGAAACCGCGTAATGTTAGATCAATTAAATTGCATTACACGGTATTGATTTTGCAATTATTGGGAACCAATCAGAAATAGACTTTTTTCTTGTACTTGTGTTGCGCACATCGGCGCTAGTTTTTAACGTGGTTTTTCTATTTTTGCGCATATCCCCCAATTTTTGCCATTGCGCCATTGTCCACTTACTAATTTTTAGCGGATTATTGATTTTATATGCCCCGCGCGATAACTCGTCAATTGCATCAACTATCAACAATAATCCGCGTGCGCGTGTACACTCGACATCGGAACGAAATACCAGTGATGTGAATCTACCGGAAAATTATTAATACGTTGTTTACACCGTTTATTTATTTTTTTCGCTACTTAAAAAGAAAATGGGAATGGTAATAATTGCACTTGACTAGATAAAATCATCCACCTGATTCACACATAAATTTACAAATCATCAAATAAAAATCCCGAAAAACATTTCAAATTTAATTTATTAATTTTATGTTATTAATTAACAAAAATAGACAAATACGAAATTAAATCAACTTTTCAAATTATAAAAAAACGTGTTTTAAAATATAAAAAAGGTGCCTATTGAAATCTTTAATTTTAAGAATGTCGTACACCTGCAGAAAAAGATCAGGAATTCAACTTCAAAAGATTTGTGTTCAATATTTATTTATTAATTAATTGACAACTTTATTTTTCATACAAACACTTAGTTTTTTTATTAAAGTTAGAAAAGGTTCTACAATGAATGATGTTTTAGTTTACGCGAAAATCTGTTGAGTTTAAATTAATTTGTGCTTATAACTTTTATGAATTGTTCGACGCAAAATTCAATCAAGGTTTTATAATATAAATATAATATATAGTTACTATTTTTAGAACACGTAGTAGAAATAAATGTTAAGAAAATAAAAATGTAATGTAGGTCTTACATACATTTAGTAATACATCTTAATTTTATATTTAATCAGTTTTTTTAATAAAATGTTGTTTTCTGATAATAAATGAAAAACCACAAATTATTAAACTTTTCGAGTACACATTCCTTAACTTTTGCGAAGCGTAAAATATATATTATTAAAAAAAAGTTACAATAATGAAAAATGTGATAAAGGTAAATAATACTAATAAAAGTTGTTATTTATTGAATAATATGTTTTGCAAACTAAAATTCTAGAGCTTTATTCGTAATTTGTATCTGAAAAGCACAACATGAGAGATCAGCAACTAATTTCAAATTCTATAGATAACAATGAATGAAACAATCATTAATCGTGAAATAAAATTGCAGACATGCTATGTCAGATAATAATAAAATTATAACAAAATTACGTGATATTATCATGTAACTCAACTTTTTAAATTTTGTTTGAAGTTTTTTTTTTAAGAATCTACTTTATATTGAATAATAATAAATATTAGTTGACTTTTGTATTATGTGTATATAAGTCGGAACCTTAATAATAAATATTATCTTAATTAATGAAGCAAATCAAAATAGTTTTATATAAAAAAAATGTTAAAACTGCAAGAAACTATGAATTAATTATATAAGATTTTCTATCAAAAATTGTTGAACGATTTTTCTGTAGATATATGTTTCAAATAATAAAATTGTAGTTTACAATTTAAGGGTTGGAAACTGTTTAATAGATAGTTGTGGCAGCATTATTCTGCTGCTTATTACCTTATTTCATTATTTTTCTACGCACCTTTACATATCTATTGAGATGATAAAAGGACTAACTTTCATAAAAGATAAATGTTTATTGGCTGTTGAAGTTATGTATTTTTTTTAATTCGCCGTATCACTTTTTATCCACTAACCTCTTCAATTGTCTTAAAATATGAATGATAGTTTATTTTAAACGACTTAATATAAATTTTTTGGGATTATCTTAATTTTGTCTGTATTTAATTTAAATTTATTATTGACACATCACCTGTGCAGAGATTAATTTCACTAAGCAACTCTTAGAGAGTCATTATCGTTCAAATATATTGCTAAGAGGTATTTATTTAATATTAGATAGAACAATTTTATTATGTAAATACTCGTATTGTCTGTAATCCTTATGGTAGCTGCTTATTATATTTATTAATGTTCTTTAGAATCCAAATAAATGATGAATTGAAGGTTCTATATCTAGTAAGTAGTTCTTAAAAAGCAGTTTATATTGATTGAGATTTATTTTTCTAGACAAAAGATCTTTTTACTGAGTTGCATTGACAATTAACGTTCAATATAAGCTCAATTATCAAATCCCATATTCAATAAACCAACTTTTAGATGACTGATAATGTTTATGAAGTGTAAACACTTTTTACTGAGTTAAATTGACCTCAAGCTTAAGCTGACATTTAGATGACTGACGATTATTATTATAAACAGTATTAAAGACTATCAAAATATCATTTGGTTTTAAAGCAAAGCAGCACATCTGATTGTCCTTTATCTTTGTATTGATGGTGCAAATCAAACCTCTTAGGTTAAAGTTTAAAATTTTGTACAAGTTTAGGATTTTTTTTTGCCTTGAGTTGTTGATTTCAATGAATTCTGAAATGACTGTCTTATATACAAATAAACCATACACAAAACCTTACAGTTGCATGAAATATTCCAATTAATGGTTTGTTATTTTAAGTGTTAATTGGTTTGATTTGACACTGTTGATTTGTGACTATAGTTAATAAGATTGAATAAGCCTCTAAAATTATTGTCATATTAGAAATATTAAATAAAATGTTTTTACAAATTATAAAAAATCTAAAAAAAGTTGCGCATTATTAAATGATAATTTACAATTGTTTTGTTATTGTTAACAACTAAATTATGCTTTATATACTTCACATTTTTAGTCCACGGATTGTTTCAAAACTTTTTCAATTAGAATTATTTTCACACCTGACTGGTTGTCACAATTGATGTATGCAAACTCAATCCAACGCATCAAAGCAACCACAAACCAGATAGGTTTGCCTTTTACAAAACAAGCAGTGTTTTCATTTAATTATTAACTTAGTGAAATCATTCTAATCGAAACAAATTGATTGTTTTAATATTTGTATGTTGATAATTATTATTGTAAAATTGTGCTAAATAGAGAGCTATTTTGTTTATCATTTAAAAACTTGTTATGGAAAGAATTCAATATTCTAGTTTGATAAAATAAAGATATTCACTTAATAAATAGTATAAATTGTTAAATCCCTAAATAAGAATACTTTCTATAAACATAAGTTTGACGAGTAAATATTTTATTAATTTTAAAATATTTTAATACTTTTTTTAGAGAATTACTTAAAATATTTTGACAGTGTTTCTTAATTGAATATTTGGTTTATTATTTTGCATTACTAGTAGGCTTTTTATCAATAAAATAAAATAGTCGGTATAGTTCTAGGCGAATTAATGATTATTTATTATTAAAAAGAAATGAGGCCAAATTGTTACTGTTCGTGTGCACACATTTTCAGATTGCTAATAAGAAAATATTTTCGTAATCTTTTGCCAATTTTTTAAAGTAATTGTTGGTATACACCTTTAGAATGACTTAAAAATGAGACCATATTTTGATATTGTATGTGTGCACACATTTTCAGATTACTAATATAAAAATATTTGCGAGTAATCCTTCGCTAATTTGCTAAAGTCAAATTTAGAATGACGGTATTTTTGTTATTAAACATTTTTATAGTTAGATTAATAACATCTGGTTATTTTTGTTTTTAACAAATTAGAAAACGTATATCCAACATTATAAATTCATTTAAATAAAAAAATAGTAAAGAACTAGTTGACCGAATATGCCAGATGTTTCATTATATGTTATATCCTACAGATAATACCGTTTTATTGATTTTAATATTTTAAAATGCAAATTGGGACCATACCTAGTTTCAATCTTTCTTACTAAAAACATAAAAATACTACTGGCGATAACTGCGCAATTAACTTAATTTTGTTTAGTTAATCTTGGTAGAAGTAAACGTATTTAATCATCATACATTAAATTAGTTGAGTACCCAGTTTATTTTGTAAGCCATAATTTTGGTTTTTTATGATAAACTAGATATATAAATTCATACATTCTATTGGGGCGGTTTATAATTATATCTAGCAGAACGTTAATCTTTGCTCAATTTTGATTTCAGATTTGCTTTGTCCAATTATTACAAAATACTTGATAATAATACAATCTTTATTTTTATATTACAAAATTAGTTCTTGTCTTAACAGTAATTAAATTTAATATAAAATTGTAGATTACACAATAAGAATATAGCAAATGTCGCTATTTTTGTCTAATGTGCTTTTTCCGTTTAGAAACTAGTTCATTTGGCCGTAGCTCAAATCGTTTAAGAGGAAATGCGTTCTAAAAACTTTTTTGTTATTTTGTAAACAATGCAATTCCAATTTAAATTGTTCAAATAGGACTATTACATACATACATACATAATCTTTATTGTTATTAAAAAAACATAAAATTAAAATTGGTTCTTATTTTTTTGCGTACTGCTAATTTGTAGTAATATGCGAAAACCGGATCTTAATTCGTTTGCTCATTTCTGTCATCATCCACGCGTCTTGTTTACATTTAAAATCCACACATTTTCCATTCATATAAATTCTACATATTTTACCATTCACATCGTTACAAAAGCTGCACGCTCTTCTATTAAAATTATTACTTTAATAACATTTTGGTGTCCTCAAATGATTGAAATTATACGAAAATGTTGTTTGCTGTTGAGAAAAAACGAAAATTTTTTAGATGTTTTGTTTCTTATTTTCTTCTTAGTTTTAGTTACAGAATATATATCAGAGCGCTGGTAAGTCGATTCTGACTGTATATCCCTAAAGATTATTTGGTGTTATTACTGTATCAGTATAGCATATACGTCTATTTTCTTCTCAAACATAAGAAAAATTGTCTTTGTGTAGCTTATTGTAATTCTAGTACGATTTACAGTTTTTAATTTACTTTTCATCTATTTCAGTACAAATTAATTGAATCGTATTGTTCTGAAAGAATTTTGATACAAACTCTAATAATTTGAATTGCATATTTTTATCTCAATTTTTAAAAAGGAAAAAACACAAAAAGTTTGATTTACCATACAAATTTTATAATATATTTCATTGATTTATAACATTTAATTTAAAAATAATAATGCAGAATTATGTAAACTTTTGTTTTATGGTTAAAATAAATTACAATTCTTATTTGAGCCATATCGAATTAAATTAAATATAAACCAACCGTATCATCTCCATCCATTAACACTTCACATAAAACCAACTAGGTTGTTAACCATACATCAATATTAAAAAAAAAGTCTGATACACAATACAATCTATTTTTATTGATATAATTTATCACCTGTAATCAATAATGTTGGATTAAAATTTGTCCGTAATAAAAAAAAACTTGATTTAATTCCGCTTTGTATTTTTTATTAATCTGCATAAATCAAGGATTTATATTGTATAGTAATTTATAACTACAAGTACATACAATATAGTAAACACGAGTTTTGTAAAAAAAAGTTCCCCTTTCAGTGTGTATAAATCTGTCGATAAAGTGCTCTAATACATGTCTGTTTATGTTGCACCGGAGTTTGTTTCGAGGGTGTTAAGCTTTCAAATTATGCTATCAATTTTAAAGGCGCGGACATAATCACCTGATTTAAAGTCACTTCCTCACCACCAGTGTTTTAAAATTCAAAACAATGGAGTTTATTTTATAACGTTGTTAACAACTTGAGAGAAATGTAAGAAGAATAAATTGATGTATATTAATTGCATGGTAAAATATTGTTGATATTTAATTATTTAATTTATATAACTATTATGCAATCGAAAAATCCTTTTTTTATTATATGTATAATGCACAAAATATGTTTCTTATATTAATCATGTATTACTAAAAAATGGTATTTATTTATATTAGATTTACGACCAATTAAATGTCACGAGAATTTGGCACAGGATGATTCAATCGCTTGTTTGCAAAATAGAAGAAAGTGCTTGAGATTAAATTAATTTCTTGTTTAAATAGTTTTTATTTTATCAGTCAGCAATTTTTACTGGAATTAAATATTATTATTGCGGTTTCCTGGAATGTAATTTATTCGATTATGGTTTACTGTTTGTTGTTTTGGCGTACATACAAATGTATATTGATATGAATAAATCAACGGAAATGTTAAAGCAATTAGTTTATAAATGGTTTTTAGATTTTATTTGATTTAATAAAAATATATATTTTACTAAGTGAACATTGTGGAACAATGTGGTGTACATTATAATTTTGTCGGAAAAATATGTTTGTATAATTGTTAGAGGTTTTGATTGATTTTGATTTGGCCTAATTGGTTGTATAAAGCCTGTGCTGAGCAAGAAAAAACACTACTTATTAGATTATTTTTTGCTGTTGTTTATACATTTTTTCTTCGAATTTTTGTATAGTTTAGCTATAGATATAGTGTCTTTACGACATAGGTTTAAATTATTTTAGCGGATTATTTTATTATCAACCATTTCGGGGGGCAATTATGTTTGTATTATATACTTGGAAGCTATTTAACCCGAGGTATTATTTAAGTGTATAAATATTATATAAATGTACAATATTTTTACCCTTGAATACTACCTCATACCTACAAACATAAATACTAAACAAATAAAATGTACATTGATAAGTTTTGCTTTTCATGTATTTTAGTTGCATATTTTATATTTATTCAAACAAATTTTTTAAATCGTAATCTGCATTTATTATTTTTGTTAAATTTTCGTAGTTTAAACAGACAATTTTATGTCATATTGCTATTTTTTTCTTTCTATACGTACAAGGAGACTTTCACTTCAATATCTCAAAAAGTACGCATATAATCTGTTATTTTGGCATAGTGAAGCTTGCGTTGACATATTAAGGTATTGAGCAATGAAATATGTTTGGCTGAAAGAAAATTGAACAAATTATATACGAAGTATAGTCTTAGTTCGTGGTGAAGGGTTAATCTCATTAAATCGGCGCTATCTATTGAAGTAAAGTAATCTGTTTTTTTCTGGCTTCTTACAAACAAGGTAATATTTGGCTGTAAAGAAAACATCATTAGCAACTGTTTTCTATCTTTCTTAGCGATGATTTCTATCCAATCAATTTTTTTTTACTTCTTTTTTCTCAGCCTCAAATTATTATTCCTGGACTCTTCTATGCCTTTCTTAGTCCAGTTAAAGTAGCTTTTCACCTCTAGAAAAATCCAAGTTTTGAAACTTTTTACACTGATTTATAGGTACCTAGTGAAGGATATACTAAAAGTCCTGACGAATATAACACGAGCTCTAGCGGCAATCACTAAAAACAGGGCACTTTTTTCGGTTTTTTGTTAATATCTCAAAAACTGTAGGTTGGAGGTAAAAGTTAACTATATACACATTGAAAACTGATAAAATTTGCAATAAAAATGATCATTTACATTTTTTTGGTATTCTTAGCGGTTACAGAGTTAAAGAGCACTAATGATTGCGTTTTTTTTTTAAGTTAGCATAGCACAATATGTAATTTATTGAAGTTTGAAGTTGCCAAAGCAAGAAAAAATAAATATTTGACAATGTTTTGCCTACACTTTTGAATACGTTGGATTATTGTGGGGGGGGGGGGGGGTTATACATTTGCGAGAAATTAGATTGAGGACTGTCTCAGGTTCTGCTGCGTCTTTTGTAGTTACTAGGATCAACCGGCTGGCTCAAACTTACAACCCTACTGTTCTGGAGGAAGTTCATTTCCTAGCCTAACTTGGATTTGGTGGTATACACGAAAAGCATGCTGCATTGCTGTTTCTTCTGTGGGCGACAGCGCAGAGAATTTTGGTTTAGCATTCAAAACTGGTTTGGTAAAAGTCTTGTAACAATGCATGTTAAGGAAAGTTTGCTTATGAGGTGCATTGTACCATGCCAGGAATATTTTGTTTCCAGCTTTAGCTTTATTACATCAGTAATACTTTGCAGTGTAGCTCGCTTCTTGAACAAATTGAAACTGACAAGTTTTCTTTTTCAATATGCAGCGGAAGTCGTGTCACATCTGAATGCATGCACAAGAAGTATGCAGTTTTTTTATTTCAATAGTTTGCAATTGCTGACTCGAATATACCTTATTTTCTTCTCTGCCGTTACTTGGTTTAACAAATATGATCTATCTTTTAGATGGGGTGAGCCATGAGGAGGACAATAAGATCAACATCTTTGCCAACTATTGCTACTTGATCAATTTACCAGCGTTACTAGATTCTTGTTTTGTTTTAATTTCATGGTCGTGAAGAGCAGTTAAGAGGAATGAAATAAGTCTGGATTTATTGTGTTCATTAAAAAAAATCATCTGTTTGACTGTGATTTGTGTTTTGTGTTCAAAGTTTATGTCAATTGACCTCTTTAGCTTGTACTTTGGTTCTATTCAGCTGTCTACATACTGGATAGTGCCGCTGAATAGTTATCAAACTCAACGGTACAGCTCTTGCCGGCATAATGCTTGCGAACATAGGAGACATAACGTTGGTAAATTGTTGAGATTGAGGATTTTTGGGCAGTAACAGTAATCCTCTATCCAAAACGATGTCAAAATTGAGAAGATTGGCTTTTTCTTGTAGTACAGGAAAAGTATCGTGTATAAAGGGTAAGGAGCAAGCTTATGTTATAAGTAGTTCTTTAAGTTCTCATTACTCTGCTTGTTCATAGCTATCTTTAGAAACATCGTTAAAGGGTTGATTACCACTTTGCTCCATGAACAAAAAGGTAAAAAGAGACCGCACTAACTACAATTTGAAGCGTATGCCACGCGTATCGTGAACGCTATGTGGAAGGAAGAGCAGTTAGTTGGGGAAGAGGGGGAGGACTGTCAAAATGAACGAAGGAAGAAACAAAAGAGACCGGCTTCTTGGCTCGTAACAATATAAAAAACTTTTTTTTCTATTCTTTAGCGCCTTATAACTTTGTAACCGCTGAGAATACAAAAAAATGATTATTCTTCTTATTACAATTTTTTTAGTTTTTATTATGTATATAGTCAACTTTTACTTTCTACCTACAGTTCTTGAGATAGCTTGTGTCATATTTGTCAGGACTTTTAGAATATTCTTCGTTAGGTACCTATAAATCAGTGTACAATGTTTGAAAACTTTTGAAATTTTTTAGAGGTGAGATCAATATTTGAGCATATTTGAGTGGATTATCTGCCCTGCGCTACTTGGATCCAGCGATTCTCAGCCATTTCCTTTACGTTGTCTATCTATCTTTTCTGTAGCCTTCTTAGCTTTCTTTTAGTTTTTCTTGGGCGCCGAGATATTAGTTTTATTGGAAATTTCTCTTTTTTTTCGCCTAACAACATTGAATGGTGATATTGGTCACGGATTTTGTCTATCTAATAAGTCTATTACAACTGTAGCTCTGTGCGGACGAACATTAGATTGAATTTATTTTGCATTCAGAGACTAATTTAAAAATGTTATTAAAATTGTTTTTCCTTCCAAACTTATTCCTCTATACGGTTAACAAACCTTCTCCAAAGGCAACACTAGGAACTATAAATTTTTTTCTGTAACTTTGTCTAGGTTCACACCGTATTCGCATACGTCCGTCCGTAGAATTTAGATTTATCTGTAAATAAGCAAGTAGCCCACTTTCATTCTAATTTCTATGTTCTAATACGATTGTTTGCGGAATTACTGTTTGTTATCTTATAACTTAGTTTTTCTAAACTTTGAGAACGTATTTTCAAATTTAGTTTTAAACTTTGGACATAATCAATGACGACAACCGACGGCATTGTCTTATCAACCCAAATACATAATATAAAATTGTTTTTTTCTCTTTGATAAAATAAAGTTATTGCTTTGTGGTGACTTTTCGGTTATGCATGTCAAAATAACTGTCATTGGCGAATGAAGTAAAAAATAAACTTTAACCTAAAATTGTGAATCGGAGTGAATTCCAGGTCTTACATTTTATTCACGTTTATCTATTTTGTAAATGATATAAATTGTTTAAGATTTTCAACAAATTTATATTTGATTACATAAATTATATAAAATATAATAATTCAAACGATACTAGCAGCGGCATCTGTAGACAGATTTAGTCATGAGGAAAAACTAATTCTGCTCGCTTGATATTTCATTGATATTCACACTAATCAGTAGTCTAAATAGATCAGTTAACGTTCCAATTTTTCCACCAAAATGTAATATTTTATGTGAACAGATAAATTATTCAAAAACTACGATCCCGTATAAAATTATAATGAAGAAAATGTTTAGTAGAAATAGGTACGGAACAAACACTCATGGGAATGAAACTTCCAGGCATAAACAATTAGGGTGTAAATTTATGCACATGTGTTCCCTGTAACATTTCTCGAAATGCAACTCGGTATTCACGAACGATATTCTCGGTGAAAATCACCTAATATAATGGCTGGCGTGAGTTAGAAGCATTCAAACATCCGCCCCAGATCTCTTGTTTTAAGGGCACCAGAATTCAAATAACCGATTTAGCTTTCATTCTAAAACAAGAAAGTCAACATTTTACTATTATCTCTTGCTCTAATACAAAACTTTCTTATTTTAAATTAATCTATTGCGTCATTATATGTATTAATATTTTAATGATACATATTGATATCAATTTACAGAACCGGATATCGATTATAATGGTAATTATTACACTTGAAATAGAAATAAGAATATATTTGATAGATTTTTCAAAATCAGAATACCACAAAAATCAATGCACAAATTAATACATGCAAATCAAATAATGTTTCTTAAGCTGTATGTATTCATGCATGAAGTCAATTAGTAATATTGATGGAGCGGTATAAATTTAAGACAAATTTGATTTATGTTGAATATATAAAATTAACGTTAATAAATGATATAAAAGGTTCAAAATCTGTGTAATTTTTAAAGACTTACTACATACTATTGCATTATTGAGAGAATGTAATACCATCAATATAATATGTTATGGGTCAATAATCATATAAATATAATCCATTCATATTACATAAAATTATATACATAATTATTCATCATCCGAACATGTAGTGTTGTGGGAATTTCAGGAATTTTAATATCCCTGAATGAGCTCAATGCTGCTGTTGCAGTTAATCCACTATTTATTATTAATGTGAATGATAGTATATCTGCAGTGTGGAAATAAAAATTTACATAAAATAATAATAAGCTTCTATATATTCGTTAATCTTTAAAATATAATGGGCTTAGACGTCATTAATGATACTACGTCGTAATTAGACTTACTGTATATTTATTACCCATTTTCTAATATTTTTAGGTTCATTATTATTTATTACCTAACGTAATAAAAAATCTCTAATTTAATTAGTAAACATAATGTAATATAGTTTTTTGTAGCGGTGAATATATTAATTAAAATAATAATATTA
Organism: Tachinus rufipes; assembly: GCA_963932245.1. Lineage (NCBI taxonomy): Eukaryota > Metazoa > Arthropoda > Insecta > Coleoptera > Staphylinidae > Tachinus > Tachinus rufipes. The sequence continues at coordinate 35,253,351 of OZ010741.1, read as the reverse complement.
CTAAATATTTTGTACAAAGTTCGATAATAGAGAGAAAAAATTCGAATGAGTACTCATTAAATCAATTAAATTTTGAGATTAAATAAATAATTATTTTAATTATTTCATATTTTCTCATCATACATGAAATTGTTTTGTTTTGTAAACAAACTTAATTTTTAATACAGAATCTAACAATTTGAAGAAGTGAACATTAAAATATATCATTACATCTCAACTTGTGGAAAAATATAACTTATTATTTAGTAATGATTTTAAATTTCAATATTTAAAAAATATATTAAATTTTGTTTAAAACAGATTTGATAGTTCTAAAAATCGTTGGCACCTAATTTTGAAAGTTGCTGGTTAAATTAATTTTGGTGTGCGAATACATTTCTCAATAATTTCTTGATGTCTTCGTTTTTATACAATATTTGTTGCTTGATATGAAATCTTTAGTGACGTACAATATGTTTTTAATTGCCTTTTTTGGTGACAATTTTCTTTTATTCTTTGTTCTGCTGCTATGCTCTTTAGGTTTTTCTGGTTTTCTCGGTTCACACAGTGATACTTCTATAATTGAATTGAGTTTTATTTGCTGTTTATTTTTGGATTTGTTGAGACACCTTAAAACATAATTCCAGTTAACAGCAAGATAACTTGATAAAACTTGCACTTGAAAATTCAACAGAGGATAACCCGATATAACTCCTTCTTTGATTTCCTCTCCAGCACCTACTTACAGATTGATAGCAAAACAACCGATCCAAGTCGTCTTTGCTACAGCCTAAAAATATACCTAACTCAATATCACAGATGACAACAAGGATGAAAATGTTTTTGGTACCAGTACCTAATCATAATCCTTACCTAATATCACAGATTACACCGAAGTACTAAAATGCTTCAATGTTAGATCCTAAAAGTAAACTTATTTTAATATTGCCACCAACGTTATAAGAGGCTTTGGTGTTTATCTATTGTGTTTTTGTTGAGTTATTTTAGTTGGATTCTAGTTTCTTTTTTAACTGGATGAAAGCGTATGTCAACAATCTGTGTTCCGGACTAATCTGTCTAAGGTTTTATAGGAAACTTGAAGAAGTGTGTTGATCAGGTTCTTTGTGTTGTAGCATATAGTTATAAATTTCAGCTTTGGTTGTGCACATATTGCATAACTAAAAATAAGATGCACGAAGTGGGTAATATATAATTTTTTTTTTTGTAGATTAACACTTTGATTAATGAGTTTTATATTATAATAATTTCTGCCTCTTTATATTGTCAATAATATAGAGCCAGATATTGTATTCCGATTCTCTTTATTAGAATGTTGTGATTGATTTTAATCAAATTTATTGGAGTTTTTTGTTTCTTATATGATTTTGCTTTATGGATTGGATCGCCGATCAAAAGGAAAGGTATCTTGTATGTTTTATTCGTTTTTTTTTCGCTTCTATTTCTTATTTTGTGTCTCTCTATTTCTAAAATTAGGTAATGTTTTCTTCTAATTCAGGTTGATGCTTAGCGGTTTGTTTATAAAATTATTTTCTTTTATTCATGTTTTGTTTTATTTTTATATTATCTTTGTTTTGTTGAGGTGTTACGTCAAGCGTCTCTGCACTGCGTGTTATTGATCCTATTGTGAACATCTGGTTGTTAAAAAAGTCTATAAACTGTTTTGAGTTTTTGTGTTTGCCGAAAAAGGCTTTGCATTGCATAGTTCTGTTAAAAATTCTGTGCTTTATTGTTTATAGTTTTCTACAGATTGCTGTGTTTTGTTGCAAGTTTATTACGGAGCAATTGTTTTTTGGTTTCTATGAGATTCTGCATGTTTAAGTCTAATAATCGTCTATCTGGTTTTCTTTTTGGCAAAATAGCTTGACATTAAGATTTTCTTTTATACCCTAATACTTTGGTATTGGTAAGGGGAGCATGGCGCAGTAGTTTAGGCATCTGAAGATCGTGGGTTTGAATCTCTCAACAAAACCATTTCAAACGTTTAAACCAGGGGTGGCCAACCCGCGGCCCGCCTAGAACATTTTTGCGGCCCGCGAGATTTATAACACTTTTACAAAATATATTTATTTTATAATGGCCAAAGTAGTGAAAACCAATTTATTTTAAAAATACATTATTTGTGCATCCATATATTCAAAAATTAACTGTAGAAATTATGAGAAAAAAATAACTTTGATTTTAAAATAATATTCTTGCGCATATAAATGACAGATATTGCCTGTTTTATTTATGAGTTTGCAGAATGTTATTATTATTTATACTTAGTCCTTAATACCATTTCGGATGTATTATGTTATAACTTCTTTATTCTTTTTTTTTTTTCACGTTTGTTTATCTTAAGCCATTTTTGCTGTCTCGCTCCACTCTATTCCTTTTCTTTCTGCTGCTTTGTGGGCTTGTTTGGACCAGTTGTTTGTTTTTTTCTTGTATTCTTAATTTATGTATATTCTTGGTTATTCTGGTTTTATTCAGTCTGTGTATGAGCCCTAACCTTCCTAGCTGCCTCTCCTCTATTACTGTTTCTATAGGTTTAATTTTTGTTCATTTCCTACTTCCGAGCTCTTTACTTTATCTTTTCTTGTTATTTCGTTAATTTTTATTAGAAATTTCATCTCTATTACATTAATTTTGCTTTTTTTTTTTTCTGGTGTTGTCCAAGATTTGCTTGAGTATATTAGGGCTGGTTTTACTACCTTTTGTATTTTTGTTTTTATTGTCTTCGTTATTTCTTTCTTAACCAAGAATTGTTTTTTGAGTGCATTGAATATATTCCTTCCTTTTTAAACTCTATTAGCATGTCTTTATTCTCTGTTTCTTCTATTATTGTACCAAAGTAGTTGTAATTAACTTGTTCAATTATTTGTCGATCCAATTCTATCTTGTGCTTCTTAGGTTTTGTTCCTACTGCCATTGTCTTTGTTTTACTTTTGTATATTTCCATGCCTATCTTCTTTAGTTCTTCTTCGTATATTTTTATGTTTTCTTCTAGTTTCTCTTCTTTGTCTGCTATTAATATTATGTCATCTGCAAACATTAGGATTTGAATACTAATTTGTTCCATTTTTTGTATCCGATTCTTGTGTCTTTGGTTCTTTTTTGACTTTTCATTATAGCCTCGTCTTTTAATGTTGCAAAGAGTATAGGGCTTAGAGTTTGCAGAATAATTAAATTATATTCTATGTTTCAATTTTTCACTTCAAAAAAATGTCTATAGTGAGTCTAAATCTAATACATGGAGTTATGATGCATTTCCAATAATCTCTCCAATGGTTTGGAATCCAATTAAAACTGTAGGTCTACTTGTAATGTAAGTTGCCAGCACTACGGGCAGAAAAGAGGCAAATGCGCCAACATTGGCGTGAAATGAGGTTGAGTAATGATGATGACTTTTGTGTTTACATTAGGCGTACCATATTCTTTGTGGCTAATGTTTGGACTGGTTGCGCAGTTTATCAGTTTGGAACATTCATTACTGGCGAGAGTATCGTCTATAGTGTCGCTAGGCTGTCGGACATTCACATGATCCTTATCGGTCTGATGAAATGTTGTCTCAACTTGATTATGTTTTTAGCGCACCATTCAGTGGAAGCTATCTCCGTTTAGAAAACTGAGTCATGTTTGCTCAGAGAATATTATTAGACTGGTTACGCAGGACATTATCAGTTTTTATACTGGCAAGAGTATCGTCTATAGTGCCGCTAGACTATCCCACATGATAGTTGTCGGTCAGTTGAAATGTTAATACTCGATCATGTTTCTAGCGCTATCTTTTTTTGCTCAGGAATAGCGCAGTGGACGTCTTTCAACTTCTGCTTTATATATTCTCGTATATATATATATATATATATATATATATATATATATCTATGAGGGCAGATATTTTTTTTTAGTTGTATAGTTTTACTGCTAAATATTGACAATTATTGTTTGCTTAAACTTTCTCTAACTTTTGGTAGGAACTGTTTAAAGAAGTCTTCTTTTTACCCGTGCTTACGACTGATGGAGACTACTCCTGAGCTACTCCAACATTCTACTTCTACTACAGATTTTGATGGCTTTATATCAATTATTCATCAAACTTTATCATATAAGTAATTATTCAAACATCACTCAGCATAAAAACTAAAGATAGGAAAAAAGTTTATTATTCTGGCTATTCAATCTATAAAAGGTGTGTTGATGTAGTTATGAGAATGGATGCATATACTACAAATCTATTTACTTTTATGAATGCACTAATCAGGGCAAGCTAGGTGTTTTGGATTAGTTTAAAACGATTGTAATTATTGATTTTGATATCTCCTAAAAGTTTAGTAGCTTAGGTGATGTCCGAACCACATTGTTGAAGCATGTTTTATCACTAAGATATCTGCATTTGTGATTTAAAGTTTGCTTTTTAAAACAATGTATAAATTTGGTTAGATTATTGCCTGCATCAGGAACTGTGAAATGTATTTTTAAGTAAAGTAGCTATGGCAAACTGGATTCAGAAAAAATTGGTACTTTTATATCATTTTAGAAGTATATAAGGAATACTATAAATATCTATTTTAGAATCAATCGGCGTTTGCTTTTGAATGTAGGTTATTGAATTTAACGAAACTTAACTTAATAAGATGTTTGAAGGAAACATTAAAACTTTAGAACTCAAATAGCAAATGAGTCGAAATATGTATACATTGAGGTGCAAGTGATTAATGATGCTTATACGACAATTGGGCTTGCAAAATAGCTCTTTGAGACAGTCGAAGTTCTTGTTATTTTATTAAAGAAGGCAGTATTTCTTCTTCTTTTTTCTGGTGTGCCGTCTTCTCCTAATACTTCTCTTGTCAGTATTTTTTTCTTGGATTATGAGTTGTAGAAGTTTGTACCAAGCACCTCTTATAATGTGACCTAGGTACTCAAGCTTTCCAATTGTTGATAATTTTTTTTCTATTTTTAGTCTCCTCAACGCCTATTTGTTAGTAACTGTCGGTCCATGGTATTTCAGGATTCTGCTGTATATCCACATCTCAAATGCTTCTATTTTGTTCGTTAGGTGTTGTTTAGGCGTAGAAGGCTTTATACTAACAAGATATTTACTGCAGAAGGACCGATTCATTTTAAAGTGCTGCGGGCTTGTTCAATTCTGCTCATTATTTTTAGGTCAAATTATTGTTCTTGTTTACCCATGCAACCAGGCATTTATATTTATGGACTCTTTTGATATTTTGTTGATTTACCGTTATATGTAGCAAAGACAGTAATTTTACTTTCCAAAGTTAATATGAATTTTTTTTAAATGAAACTTGTTTTGCACTTTGCACACTTACAAAAAGGTGCTTTTAGGTTCTTTCTGGTCGTCATTGCAATTCATGCTATATTCAACACCGAATAGGCAAAATTGTTTTTTTTGTTTGTTATTTTACTATTTATTTTCTGATAATAACTATCTTTCTCACTTTGTAGCACAAATACAAAACATCGGCTTACCTTTTTTTTTAAATAGTATTATTTGATTGTTTTAATTATTTATATTTATTAGTCTAATGTTTTATAATATTTACATTACATAACCACTGACATTTAGTTAAGGTTCATGTGTTTCAACTCATACTCAATTTCACACTTTTTGCATATCTGTACCTGAGAGACAAAAGAGGGTTGGTTTATTCTTAAATAAATTGACCTGAAGTATCGAATTTCACTGGTAAAATCCCTAAAGTGACACGACATGCTTTAAGTTTTGAAGATTATAATGGATTATATACCACACGATTTAGAACATTTTGATTTTATTTATTCTAAAAAAAAAAATCCAATTACTTATACTTAAAATAATAAAATAATCTATTATTGAATTGTTATAATTTATCGTTTTTTGAAATTATTATTAATTGTTTGTAATTTATTATTTGAAAAGTTTTATAAATTCTATTTTAGGGTCTGTTGATTGACTTATTATAATGTAAATCAACAGTACTAGTGTTGTATTGCATACATCCTTAAACTTGCCAAATTATTTTTTATGATACAATTTTTATCTTAAACCGGATGAATAAATATCTACAATTCCAGCTACTTCTATTATCAACCAATTGAAATAAATAACCAATTCAAAACATTAACCTTTCAATAAACAATCAATTACAAAACAAACTAAAAGATAAATCAACCCATATATTTTCCGCTCAAATTCCTACCGAAAAACAACCTCCTCGTAGGCGTCGTAATTGTCCGGACAAATAGAAGCCCGGCTTTCTATTTTTAAAGGTTATTCCATAAATAATTTAAATGATAATTTATAATGGGTATATAATATCTCCGCTGCCGCTACGCGATATCACTTTGCCGAAAAATTTTGCTCGTTACTATTTCGCAGTTTGCATATTTATCGATTTGGCATTGATCGCCGCAAATGGGAGTCGTTTCATATCTACGTTTATATATTTTTTATTACATATCCTTGCTAATAAATATATACAGTGTGTTAACCTATTAATGTTAATTAGCACCCGAATTATATGTATAAAAAATATGTTATACGTTCTTGCATTTCATTTTAATATCATTATCTGAGGTATGATTATTATCTATCATGTCCTGTTATTATTCAATTTTATACGACATTTAGAAATATAATTTTGTTCAAAATTTAATAAATTCAGACCACGCACTAATTTTGTTGTTAATTGAATTTATTAACTCCATTATTGTAGTAAATATATTACTTTCATAATGAGTTACAAAGATATTTAATATTCGACATTGTGAAAGATGAAATTGAATATAGAAATTGATATATCTCTTATAATTTTGAGTATTTATTTAATGGTATCTTTTTTTTCATATACTAGTTTGAATGGCGATCAAGGAGTGGTATTATTTGCTTTAATTTGTGAAGTTTTATGGATTTAGGTGTTGCTTAGAGAATATTAATTTAAAAATTAGCTACAAGTTATCGGTAAATTTGTTTATAATTTTTTTTATGTGTTTTTATTTTTATGCCCTGACCTTTATAGATTTAACATCGGAAATGTGTTGCTATTGGGAATGAAGACTTTTTTATTGAAAATTTGGTCCGGTTTTAGTATCTTCCTCTATATGAATGATACTTGGCTGGATTTTATGGACAGAAATGATTTTGAAATTGATTTGATTGGTTACTTTTTTGAGGTCTGGCATTTAATGGCCGGATTTACTTTTGACTCTTGGTCTTGGCGGAAAAAAATAGTTTTTTTTTTTGCAATTTACTTTCCGGCTAAGATTATACCAGGCATTGAAACTATCAGTTCTTTTTTGAGGATCAAAGCAAGATAGTTATTTTATTATTGGAATTTTAAGTCGGAATCATATTTTACTTACTAATAAGATTTTACGATTTACTGAGCTTCTAAACATCCGGATTTTGGTGCTGGTTTTTTTTAATTATACAATTTAAAAATAGATTTGTTATTTTTAAATTGTATTTGATATACATTGATCAGATATTTTTTAAATAGTGTTTTGGTTAACTAGAGTTGTATTGGTCGAATTTTGTTTTTTAAGTTGTTAACTGTAGTTTTAGATTTATAGTCCGAGTTTTGGTTTTGTTGTGATAGTTTTTCTACATATGATTTTATTATCTATCATTTTATTTTGATAGTATTTTGTATTCCTATCAGTTTTAAATTCAGTTGGAAATCATAACTGTGGTGCAGTCGAACCAATGCCGCAAGTTCTTCAGCCATGAAGTTCTGCGTCTTACCGCGATGCACCTTTCAAATTTTTTTTTTTTTAGTTGATGCAAGATATTATTGTCTGTTCATGCAATTTATTGCGATGTTGTTGCTGGCTCTATCCATCCAGCTGATGTTAAGCATGTGGCGATAGCACCACTTATCAAAAGTTTCTATTTTCTTAAAAGCTAATTCTGAAACGAATTGACGGCTCATACACAGCCAATCTATCGGAAGCAACGGAGATACTTCTAGAAACTCACTTCCCAGGTTGTACCGCTCCGGAACAAGTCTGGTCCGACGCTACAATTCCAGCTACATCAGAAGAGGACTGGGTAGCTGCTCGCCAGCTTGTTGAAGAAGTGCGTATAGCATGGGCAATTAAAAACTTCTCTCCGTATAAAGCGCCAGGATTAGATGGAGTCTTTTCTGCTCTTCTACAATGGGGCGAAGATATCATACTAACTCACCTGGCAAGAATCTATAGTACATGCATTGCTTTTCGATACATACCTATAGCATGGAGGGAAGTAAAAGTTGTATTTATACCAAAACCAGGGCGTAACGATTACACTCTTGCAAAATCCTATCGCCCAATCAGCCTCACGTCTTTTCTCCTGAAGACATTAGAACGATTTTGCGAAAGATCAATTCGGGAAACGGCTTTTATCACTAAGCCAATACACCCGAACCAACATGCATACACTCAAGGAAGATCTACCGAATCGGCCCTACATCTTGTAACGGACCGAATCGAAAGATCATTAAGAGACAAAATGTCTACTTTGGGCGTATTTATAGATATTGAAGGCGCTTTCGATAAAACCACTTTCAATAAAATAGAAACTGCTTTTGCAACACATGGTGTATACCCCACAATTAGTGGATGGATAAAACACATGTTGGAAAAAAGAGCCGTTACAGTTAATGTAGGGGATTCGACGGTCAGGAAAGTTGTTGCTAAAGGATGTCCCCAGGGAGGTGTATTATCTCCACTACTATGGAATATAGTAGTCGACAGTCTTATATGCCTACTCAATGATCATGGTTTCTACACAATTGGTTATGCAGATGACATAACAATCCTACTAAGCGGTAAATTCGAAAGCATACTCTGTAACTTGATGCAAGAGGCTTTAAGAATAATCGAAAATTGGTGCAAAGACCAGGCTCTTACGGTCAACCATTTGAAAACCGAACTGGTTTTCTTCACAAAAAAAAGGAAAATTGGAAATCTAAACTTACCAAAACTCCTAAATACCCCACTACCGCTATCAATCGAGGTAAAATATTTTGGGGTGGTCTTTGACAATAAGCTCACATGGGGACCACATCTAAATATGAGATGCAAAAAAGTTCATATGTCTTTTTGGCAATGCAGACTAGCTGTGGGGAAAACATGGGGACTGTCTCCAAAGATAGTGCAATGGCTGTACACAGCCGTCATAAGACCTATGATCACATATGGGGCACTAATATGGTGGCCAAAAGCTAGACAAAAAACGTCTGCAAGCAAACTAAATGAGCACGGCTAAGTATAACAGGTGGCATGCGGACAACACCAACTGCAGCTAAGGAGGCAATGTTGTTTCTGCCGCCCCTCGACATTTACGTCGAGGAGATGGCGACAATGGCACCTTTGCGTCTGAATGCAGCTGGACTTTGGCACACTGCAGGGAGGGCTGGCAAACACTGTACTCTCCTGGAAGAGGCTGTTAAGAAAACACCTCTGTTAGGAGCGCAAACAGATAACATGTCAACCTTCTTTGTGTTTCAATGACATTACAACGTGCGCACACATGAACAAGAGAAGCAGAACGTGGTCAATGATTTGATTAAAATCTACACGGATGGCTCAAAAACTAATAAAGGTTCTGAAGCGGGAATCTTCTCGCAAGACCTTGACCTCAAAATATCATTACCACTAGGGGCTCATACGACTATCTTCCAAGCAGAAGTAGTTGGGATAACCTATGGGGTTATGGAAATTGTGAACCGCAAAATATCTGGCAAGAATGTCTAAATTCTAACGGATAGTAGAGCGGCTCTAATTGTTATAAACAAGCCTAAAATCACATCGAAGCTAATTTATGAATGTCATTGTGCCCTTACTTTAGCAGCCTGTGGAAGTAGCATTGAGCTGCTCTGGGTAAAAGGACACTCCAACAACGTAGGTAACGTTGAGGCGGACGAGCTGGCGCGTAAAGGGTCAACCCTCATAGCGTGTGGTCCTGAACCCTGGACCGTTTTAACACTCAAAAGCTTAAATAATCTACTAAAAATTAACACACACAATGCACTGAAACGGCGTTGGGATGATACACCGGGCTACAGACAGGCAAAGGAAGCAATGACTGCTCTAAACGCCAAGACAGCCGATTACTACTTGCGACTGTTCAGGAAGAATTTGCAAATTATGACAGGAATCTTGACAGGACACTGCCAACTAAAGAAACACATGCACATGATTGGTATTGGAGACAATCCAACGTGTAGAGGATGTGAAATGGACGACGAGACAATCGAGCACGTGCTATGCACATGCCCGGCCCTCTCATACGATAGAGAATCCATGTTGCGGAGCTGCTGGCTTGACATGGCCAGCATAAGGGAGACCCCTCCAAGCGTTGTACTTGCATACATCAGCCACATAGGGTGGTTAAATGCAAAGACAACGGAGTGAGGTCACCACTGGAGGAGGTACAAAGGGTCTAATGAGGCCTACGTGCAGTAGACTTTGGTTTACCCTTCAACTTTCAATCCAGAATCCAGAAAGGTAATTCTGTCAGCGTCCACGCCTCAGCCTAATACATAAGAACAGAACCATAGGGTTTTTTGGGAGACAGTTTTTTTTATAAAGTATTACTACTACTACTATGAATAATTTTGTAGTTTGTCCTGTAAGTATTTTTTTTATGCGGATGAAATATACGGCATCAAATCTCCAACGAGATGCTTATAGTGCATCTCAGGTACTTGGTTTTCTTATCACGTCTCGGAGGTTTACCACGAACCTGGATTCTATAGTCGTCTAGCGGTTTCTTGCTGATGATCATATATTTTTTTACTATTCAACTTTAGGTCATATCAGTTTTTAGACCAGCAATTAGAACAAAACTGCTCTTAAGCCACTACAAAACAAGGCCAATGCCAAGTTCACTTTAGATCATTGAAAAAGTATCAACTATCTGTTTTAGAGATTTTAGAAGATTTTGTGATGTCATTTGTTCCATTTTGTTCTGATACAAGATAGTGCAAGACCACATTTGGCTGGTACATTACTGAATACTTAGATAAAGTTGGAATTGATATAATGAACTGGCCAGCCTTCTCTCCTTACGTTAATACAAAAAACATGTTTCGGACATGTTGGGCAGAACCTCCTAGAAGTTGGCATTATGCTAAACACAATAAATGATCTTTGTATGGCACATTTGAAAGAAATGGAGAATATCTTACAAAACGATACTTTTAAGTTGCTTAGTGGTATGAATCGATGTATACAGTCAATTGTTAAAGCTAGACGAGGTGTGTTTATATCAATTTCTTACGTGCCTCTCTTCCAGGTTTTTTGGTCTTTTGTCATTTTGTTCATATTACTTAATTTTTATTTTTTTCAGAACATCAGTTATCTTGCATCTTCTTCTTCTGTTTTTTGGATTTGCATTCAAAGCTTCAATAATGTGCATAGGAATTTTAATTTAACTTGATCGGTCTATCTTTTTGTTAATATAGAATTGGAGGAATTAAACTATTATAGGTTTTGATATAGACATGACAGAAATAAAAAATGCTTTAAATCAAATAAAGAACATACGAACATTAGGGGAAGATCAAGTCACTACCGAAATAATCAAGTTAGGTAGAGAAATTCGGGAAATTCGGCTAGAAGCAGTTAAAGTACTACTAAAAAAGTGTCTACAGTAAGCGAAAATATCAGATGCTTTCAAAGTGCGGAAGTCATATTATTATTCAAAAAGGATAATTCTAACATTGAAAACTATTGAACAATAAGTCTGCTTTCCTACATGTACAAATTACTTTCTAAAATAATTTTAAACCAGTGGAACTGACGGAATTTTGCAAGACTATAGCACAATTGACCACTTATAAACACTGCGTATGTTATAGAGAAAACAATATTCTTTTGTATCTGCTCTTTGTCGACTATAAAAGGCGTCTGATTCCCCAGAAATGTGGGCTATCATGAAGGCTTTAAATTGAGCTAGGATTGATTTAAATAACTCCATCCTATGGAAAAATCTTGACGACAATGCTACAACCAAAATTAAGATTAAAGAGGAGATCATCAAAGTTATACGAATCCTAAGAGTTGTACGGCAGAGTGATTTTATATTGCCAAAGCTATTTACCCTGGTGATGGAAGATATTTTCATGAACTTTTATTGGGAGACAAAAGGTATTAACCTTGACTGAAGACACTTGAGCCACCTACGATTCTCAGACGATGTGGTCTTGATCAGTGATAATAAAGATTATCTAAAATATGTTAAAAGATCTAAATGAAGCATGAGAACATATTGGTTTTGCGATCAACTTCTCAAAGACCAAGACAACCAGCAAATCACAATTGATATCGAGTCAATAGAAAATGTAGAATAGTACATATATCCAGCTCATCTTTTAACATTCGGCGAAATTAACCAAAAAGCATAGATTTCAAGGCGAATCAGGAAGTTAGGCTGCATTTGGAAAACTGTTTTAAAAAACTCCGAAATACCCGAATCACTAAAATCCAATGAATACACTCGTGTGTGTTACCAGTTACAGCTTATGGAATAGAAACAATGGCACTAACTGTGGTAAGCGTCGAAAGGCTTTGAGTTACACAGCGAACAATAGAACGGAGTATGCTCGACATAAGTTTAAGGAAAAATATGAGGAACGAGGAAATACGTAGACGGAGTAAAGTTACCGATGTTATTTACCGCATCGCTAGCCTCAAGTGGAGCTGGCAGAACATGTCGCAATACAAGAAACGTCGGGATGGTCACATAGGACGGCCCATTGGCGGCCAAGAACCTTTAAAAGAAGCATGGGAAGACCTCTGAAGTGATAATTGGACGATGTCAAGAACATTGCTGGAAAAAAGTGGCACCAAAAGGCACAAAATAAGGAAATATGGCAGCAAACGAGGGAGGCCTACGTCCATCAGTGGACAACGACAGGCTAAAAGAAGAAGAAGAAGGGTTTTCTAAAATAATTTGGCCCCGAATATTAAAGTGAAGTGTTTTGAAAATCACTGATAACAATAGCCTCTGGTTTTTTAAAGAGAAAACGCAATATTGGACCAGTTTTGTGTTTTTTTATGTTATTCCAGATTGACCTCTTATTGTGAATCTTTTTTTGCAGCTACTTGAGAACAGCAACGTGATATGCAGTTAATTAAACGTATACCAAATATAAGGGGACTTTTTAAAACAGGTGTCATAGACAATGGAAAAATATGCTTTTTATTTTATATCATTATTTTTTATTATTTTTTGTAAATTATTATGCATACTATGAGTAATTTTGTAATCTGTCAGATTATTAGAAGTCATTTCAAAGAGTGGTGGAATGCGTTAAACCCAGTAGTAGAACTTTTTATTTTATATTTAAATACAAACATTAATAAAGTTGAATTTTACATTGTGTGGTGAATGATTGATGGTGGTGAATATGAAAAGGACTATCGATTAAGTTCTTTATGCCCTATTAATTTAGCATTGTTTGATTTAACTGACGCACATAATGTAAATATCTCACTTTATTCATGTTATTGATAAGGTTGTCGAAACTTTTCAAACTTTAAAATGTTAGCTTTGAACAACTAAATAATATTAAAACAAAGAATTTCTAAAGAAAATTTCATCTTGCAATAAAATCATTTTGTAATAAGGAAATCCATACCATTTAAAAATCAATATCTGAAGCTTTATTGTGCTCACAAGGAAATTCCTCATACACAAACAAAATTACATCGCGAGAATATAAATATGTTTACATCAGGGGGTGGTTATATCAGCTCACATTTCATCCCCTATTATATCTAGGGTGACCTTTTTCTTCTCCTTTTTATACATCAATAGTCTATTTAAAAGGCCCGTGACGCGCTTACAGAATAAAAAATCATAATTAAATTTTATTTAAAAAAATTACTACCGTGAAATAATTTATTAATTAATAAAATTGTAATTGCGACACACCCGTTCTTAATGCCAAATTTAACTTATGAACAATATAAATATATATTTTAATTGAGACGCAATTAATGTAATTAGTATTCATAATTTAATACGTGTATTGTGTATGGACATTTTAATAGTTTATTATTGCATTATTTGTTTGTTCTGTTACACCCAGTCTGCATAATGTTTAAATAAACTCATTATTTTAGAGTTGAAGGTTAGCAAGTGCATTTATTTTCGAGGCGGCTTTTTATTATTTACCAATAATTGATTGATAACGATCGTTAACTATCGAAAAAGATATTTTATGACTGTAGAAATCGTATTAATTAATAGTTAGTATTGAGTTTCAAATGTTATTTTGTTAAATTATTTTGACTTTGAATAGGAACTATTTTATGTTTTTAACATTTGTGTTTAATTAACATTGCATGATATTGGTTACAGTTTTAACAATACAAGGTGCGCCATAAAAACGGGTCAAATAATATTCAATTTTTTTAAGTAATTATACAAGGTGCGCCATTAAAACGGATCACTTGTTTAGGTGTTAATAATGTAATTATTAAAATAATGAGCTACAAAAGCATTTTATAAAGAAACGACATTTGCAATATTGTGATTTTAAATTCTTAGCACAGGAGTAAGCTAAGAATTTAAAATCACATTTTTTGTCATTAAGTATTAATATTATTTTGAACACGCTGAACTAGCACCTTTTTTTCAATTCACTATAGATAGTTGCCGAAGCTCTGTCGGCACATAAGTCAAATAACAATTGTTTTTCTTTTGTTTCTTCGTAAGTCACTAGCTTTATTTAAATTTTAGAATAGCCCGTTTATTTCTGCCGCCGCTCTTTTATATATTTCTTGTCTATTCGAACGAACATACTTGGATGGTAAGTTTGTTATTATATTCTATCAAATTATAAGAATTAATATCCAGTATGATATTCTCCAGCAATAGTCTGTGGATTAAAACGATAAGAGAATTAATGATTTTCTGTGGTATTATATTATTCCATTCTTCTTGAGCAGCCAATGTTATCTTTTGAAGAGCGATGAGAGATTAATTTTGGTTCAAAATGGCATGTCCAATATTATCCTACAAGTTAATTTGATTTATCTCTAATGACTTTTCTGGGTCAAATTATCTTCAAATATTTTTTTCCTAACATGTTTTGATCTCTTCTTATGCTGTGAGGTGAGGCATTGTCTTAATTAAATTTTACAATGGATAAACAATTGTTGCATATGTTACCTGTCATGGCTGTATAAGAAGAAAAACTTTAGTAGGTCCCGTGTACTGCCTCCATGTTGCATGCACGTTAAAGAACTCAATAATTTAGGTTGGAATTCTTGAATTTGCGGCAAAATTTTCAGATGTGGTAGTCTTAACCTTTGGCGTTGCTGATTAGCCCTTGCAGCAGAAATAGACCGACGTTAAATAAATGAACTAACCTAACTTTGATCAGCAACAACTCCTCTGGGAAATACAAGTTTTTCATGTAGCTTGGTTCTATCCAAACCCGTTAGCGTTGACTATCACTCATTAAACTAAACTTTGATTTATTTGTGAAAAGTAAGTTACGCTTCTGAAGCAAATGCTAATCTCTGTGCTCCGGAACCCACTATAAACGGGCAGTTATGTATTGACGGAGTTGCTTAGGTTTTTTTATAGAACTTCTACACCACAAACGTATTGCAATTTTTTTACCAGTTTACATTGAAAACTGACTTTTTTTTTTGTTGGCTGGGGAGTGGAGTTTTTAAAAGATTAAAAGTGTCGGATTCACTTTTTAAAAGTATGAAACAGCTTACCGAAGATTTTTGCTAAAACCAACATGTGATCTCTGATCGAGTAGAATTCCGAATAAGCTCTCAATTGGGTGTTACGAACGTAGTAACGTGCTTTAAGGATCCTTCTTAGAGTCTTACAGCTATACTTTATGTTGGACTTCCGTTGCTACTTGTTGCTAGTATTTATGTGGTTGCCGTTGCGAAGCAAAGGGTTTAATAGATTGCTGGTCATTTTGCCTTTACCCATTATGGCTATTACGTGCAAAATGAAAGTTAATCCTCTAATTTACAGTACTCGTCCACGGAATTGGAGCACAATTTAAATAAACGTTTTTGTGAGGAGTTAAAGAACTTGCCTTGATTCGGCGAGGGGTAGACACTTGCTCAATTAGCTTTCTTTTCAGATAAGAAGCAATAAGTTTAACTAATCTCGGATTGAACTTAAGACGCTGAAGTGTTAGGAGTAGACTATAGTGAAAGACCTTATCAAAGGCCTTTTCAACGTCGAAAAATATGTTTTAAATTAAAACCAGTTTTGATTTGATTAATCACACTAGTTAGTTGATGGATTGTGGAAAGCCCATATCTGAAGCCATGTTGATGATTTGGCAACATGTTTTTAGCCGCCGTGTGATCCCGAATTCTATCCAAGATTATAGTTTCTGCCACCTTACTTACGATCGACCGAAAGCTTATCGGGCGGTAATTCTGCGGAACCTTTCACTTAGTTGCAAAATGTTTGGTCATAAAAGATAAATAAAATAAATAAAGCGAAGAATATATACTACAAAAAAATTTGCGATAAAGATTTAATTTTTAAGTTTTTATGGTGTTCCAACAATTTTGGGAATATGTGTAGTTTACACGTTTTCCGAGTTGCACTTTTTATCTTAATTCAATTTTGGTTGTACTGTACTGTAATGTCGCCATTGATCAAATTGAAAAATATCTCAATCTATGTCAAATGCCAAAGTATCTTACAGAAGTATATTAAATGGTTAACTATATTTATTATTTATTTTATTGTTAGCGCAGAGATTATTATTATTAGGATCGGCATCTAAATTGACAGACTTTTATTGAATTTGCACTTAGGTAACACATGATTAATTTAATTAATTTATTTATATTTTTCTTATATAAAATGAACTTATAAATTAATATTTTGCTAATGACATAAATCATATTTTTACTTTTACTAAATTAATATTTATTTGTAGTTCTGTATTCGACAAGCGACATATAAAATGTATTAGCAATAAATGGATACAATAGCGTCGTAAATTTAATGTAATAACAATGTTTATATTTAATATTAATTCTTTTTTTTTCTTTTGCAGGAAGCGAGAACGATGACAAGGTGCTAAGAATATCCTAGCAATTACCCACACTAAAATCATTGCGTAATTCTTTTTTTCTCGTGTAAGTCAATCAGCAAAGATAGAGGTAAATGATCGTGAATCATTTGGGAGGGATTCCCAAATAGCCCTAAAAAAAGCGATCGCAAAATTCAGCGGCGTAGATTCAAACGGCTTAACCATTGGCGTAGAAATTGCCCCTTCAATTTGCCCAATGGGGGGCGACACCTCCCCGGAGCAGCAATATTCGCTGCGGTGGAACGACTTCCACTCATCAATATTATCCTCATTCCGACATTTACGGGATGAGGAGGATTTCGTGGACGTCACGTTGGCCTGCGACGGATGCTCGTTCACGGCCCACAAGGTGGTGCTTTCAGCGTGCAGTCCTTATTTCAGGAGGTTACTTAAAGCTAATCCCTGCCAACACCCCATTGTTATCCTTAGAGATGTTCAACAGAAGGATATGGAAAGTTTATTGAGGTAAGAGAATGTAAACATGTTCTTTTAACTAATAAAATGAAAATATTTGGCTGCTAATTTAATCTGAATCATAGGAAATAATAAATATATAAATAAAACGTGAATTAATTAGGAAACTGCTTAGTCGATAAAAGCAATTTTCGTTTCCTGCAAGGACAAATTCAAGCTGGTTTGACTGCTTTGTGCTATATTGTCCAATCCATTATGAAATCTGCTATTTTATATAACTTTTACAAACACGGAAACTCTAAATTACCAGCAATTTACTGTCAGCACAATCAAACAAATCTAAATATTTCATTGCATTATATGAAATTGATACATTTCTTAATTTATTTTGATTTAAAATTAACTAATTAAATTCAGTACTTGTTGTTTTTATGACTGAAATACATTAAACATGTAGTCAATTAAAATAATTCAAATAATATTACAACTTTATAATTCCATCCCATTTATGTGAAGACTTACAGCAATTAATTATATAAATAACGAGACTAATAAGCAATTGTGTGAACTTATTAAATCGTTAAAATATATGAAGTTGTTGCAGGAAGTAATTTCTCTTCTTTACACCTATAAGGTACCTTTACTCATTGTCTTAATTAAACGTAAATGTAAATGCCAGAAATTAATAAGTTAATCCCGTATAAAACGTCATTGTTACATTAAAATAAAAATGATGTAACCAGTACGATAAGAATCACCACGGTACTCTTCACGTTAAAAATAATTATAAGTAACAATTTATTTTAATCCGCGTGAAGCGTACAACACATTTCCTAAATCGTCATGTAATTACTATAATTTGCAGGTTCATGTATAATGGTGAGGTGCACATAGGTCAGGAGCAATTAACAGATTTTTTAAAGACTGCACAAATGCTACAAGTCAGAGGTCTCGCCGATGTTCCTGCCGGTGGAGCTCCTGGACAGAAAATCACACCCGCCGAACAGAAGGTATCACCGGTGAGTCAGAAATTTCTAAATATTAAATGTCGCGTGAAAGTTTTTTTTTTATTTTAATCGGATTATTACCATAATTATCAATTATCCACGGAGAGAAATGGCTTAATTATTTAATCATAAAAAAATCGTGCATTTACATTTTTAATGCATTCACATCGTGTTGTTTATTTTACTGATTGTGTTTTATATTTCTTTTAATTGGTGAGTTTTTCGCATCGCTGCAAGAAACGCACATAATTAATAACCTGGTTTTAATTAAAGCAACCGTAAAATCTGTAAGGGTTTCATTCAAAAAAAGCGAGGGGTAATCTGCAGATGTTTTTTGCTTGGCTAATTATAATTCGTGTAATTAAAGATATGCCATGCATGTGCGCTGTAATTTCATGGTTATTCATATGTGATGATATCTTCATTTAACTTTTGAATGAATTTAATTGTGAATTAACAACGTTAAATCTTGTTGTAGTTTCGGCAAGATTAATTCATTAATTTAAAACCACGCATTTTGTATTGTCGGTAGCTGGTTCACATCAGATGAGTTGGTTATCTACGCTCAGTTTATATATGTGCCACATTTGATTGTTTAATTTCAATCTTAGTTTAAGATTTGATTTTAATGATATTGTTAAATTAATAAGCGACGGGGCTTCTTTTTAAAATTATAGATTACAGCATTAACTTTTATATTTTTATCATTTTTATGAACGCATGAATAGATACATATTTTTGTGTAAAGTTTTTTTAACGAATTTAATTCATTGCGAATTAGAGTGACTGCCCAAAAGGTAGAAAACAAATAGTTTACTTCTATAAACATCGAGTTGTATTTGACAGTGATCTATATTGGTCTTACTCTTATTTCTAATGTAATTCAGTTTGTGCTTTCACATGTATTAAAAAAACACAGAAACATTTTAAAAATATGTATTTTTGTGTTCAGCATTTTAGGTCGATTTATTGCAATCACACATGAAAATTAATATTGTTCAAACTACCACCTCGACCCCTAAGACATGACATAATCCGCATGTTATAATTTTTAATAATACAATGCCGTTTTCTTCAAATATCCTCAAAGAAAGAAATCTAATCTAGTGATATTGCACGATCTCGGCGGCCTGGATGTTTTCTGCACAATAACGCTGCTGCTGTGTGTGGCATCTATCTATCTTTTATTGAAACCAAAGATTTTTGGAATCAATATCTCTTAATTGGACTCATAAAAATTCTGTTCTGCTTCGATAGCGAACTGAATTAATAGTAACAGAACTTTTCTCATAGGCAAAAATACGGGTCAATTATACCACCAAACCAGTTCTGATTGTTTACGTAGACAGATCAAAATCCGTCTCATCACTGCTGCATCTATTTGACATACACACGACGCTGCAAATGAACTCTAGGTTTCAGTTCTTGTGTTATTTGGATTTTGTAAGGATGTAAGTGTAAATCTTTAGTAGTCAAAATTCGCAACGAGTGGAGTGTATAAGGCCCAGTAGTTGCGATTGATCACGAATTATTTTTTGTTTGTTAATAATCGTTTATTTTTTTATCACAAATTGATTTTTTTGGTTCTGCAGTTACACTTTGACACTATTGGCAATATTCTGCACAGAGCGATCGCTACAAATATAATGAGGTTTGCAGGATAAAATTTTAAAATGTACGCTTTTATAGTCGATTTTGAGCATTAAAATCACGTAGAGTACGAAATGTTCTTGTTTTGATTTACGAATATTGTAATGGGTGTCCCAAGAAGAACACTAATTTTGAATTTTAAATAAATCGGTTCTTTTTGAAAAAAAATGAAAAAGTTTGATTGAATCATAAAGTAGACATGTGGGAATTATGTATGGAACAATACATCTGATAATTGCTCTCTTTTGCGTTTTGGTACATTTTTGTTTTATTTTTGAGAAAAATTTTAAGTGCGGTTTGATATAACTGTGGCTGAAATTCAGTAATCAAGTTTTTAATCTTCTCCTTCAAGATTTGAGGGCTTGTTGACATAAACTTTTTACTAAAAAAAAAACAAAAGAAGTCCAAAGACATTAAACACGTTTGAGACCCACACCACTAGGAATGTGTGTGGCCAGTAGC
The DNA here is from genome assembly GCA_963932245.1 of Tachinus rufipes. Classification (NCBI taxonomy): domain Eukaryota; kingdom Metazoa; phylum Arthropoda; class Insecta; order Coleoptera; family Staphylinidae; genus Tachinus; species Tachinus rufipes. The sequence goes on along the minus strand of OZ010741.1, from coordinate 35,232,755 downwards.
ATCGTCCTGTTGAGTCTACGTGATTTTGAGATCTATACTATCAATTTGAGACACAAGAAATTTTATTTGATTGTTTGTGCATTCTTGGCAGCGTCTTTGAGAAAAATGGCCCAATGATGCATTCAGCCCGAAATCTATACCAAACCGGATCCATTTTTTTTTTCATATGGGTATTTGTCACATTAAATGCGGCAATTTTGCTTGTTTACAAAGTTATTAACATGAAAATCTTTTTCTTCTTCTTTCAGTGCGTTTCTACTATTGGATGTTTACGATAACTTGTTTTATTTTGTTTCGGTCTCTTGCTGTGTGGAAAAGTTTTTGGACAGCCTATTTTCTTATATTTTGCAGACATGGTATTTGCTTTTGTCCTACTTCCTTTTTGCCTTCAATCTTGCTCTTGGCTTGGGTGACGAGTTGTAAGATGTAACTTGAGGGGTTGCCTGTTATGTGGCTAAAATACTCCGTCTCTCTTTGCTGTATGTTGGATGTAGTTTTTAATCTCTATGCATTTGAGCCAATTTTTTTTGTGTGATTCTGTCTGTGCATGGAATTTTTAGTATGCGGCGAAAAGTCTACATTTTAAACGTTTATTTATGGTCTATAAACTGTTACTGTTCACGCTTCCATTCTGTACAACAGTGTTGACCATACGTAGGCAATGTACTAATTGTATTGTATTTAGGTCGAATTTGCTATTCGACAATATTTTGTGCTACTTTTATACGACATCTTATTTTTTTGTCTGGATCCTAAGTATTTGAGTTTGGTTACGCGCACTATAAGAAAGTTTTTGATTGTTATATTGCTATCCGTGTATGTTCTTGGATTTTTTGTTATTACCATAAATTTGGTTTTATTTATGTTCATCTTTAGTCGCTTCTGTTCACTTTGTTAATTAAGTGTTGGAGGTCTTTGGTGTTCTTAGCTATGATTTCTGCATCATCTGCGAAACGAATATTGTTGATCATTATTCATTGCGGAATCTAATTTTGTTAAAAACTCAATGTTTTCTTATTGATCAATGACTAATTCACGAACTCTTTTTGAAACACATGATCTGTGGGCTTGAGTTGTTAGACATGTGCTTTTTGAAATGTTTAATTCTTAAGTACGATGCCGAATGGATGATTCTGCACTCTTTGAAAACAACCGTGATGTTTTTTTGCTGAACGATCTGGACACACGATAAACTGACATCAGTAATCGACTTTGTTTTGCCAAGTTCTTTTATAATTTTTTTTACAGTTGATCAAAAATTGGACGCAAACTGCGAATTGTCTTAGTCAATTTTTTATCGTTTTTGAAATCTTGGTTAATAATAAGAATGCGTTGTTGTGTCGAATAGCAACTTATGTCTGTCTACTATCGAACTGTCATAGTGGTTTGACTTGTCACAGCACATAACATTCAATTTTTGCTCTTGTTGTTTAATTTGTCTGTTGGATCAAAGTCTTTGCGATTTACGTTTTTCAGACTTTAACTTAAATTATTTCTACTGTATAGACAATCTGGCCTACTTTTTTTGTAGATCTTATATGAACATTATTTACTGATTTATTGTAAAAGATTATTGCATATTGACCAATAACGGACTTATCTTAAGAACTTTTGTACAAAACTTAATGTTAAAGAACAAAGTTTGCTTCAATTATTATCTTTGGCTTATTAAAAATCAAATCTACTGTTATTAATTCCTTTAAGTTAAAATGTAATGTATAAATATACTACTTACATGAATATTTACTTTTATTATTAGACAGCGTGTTTTTGGATTAACTTTGACCTAGATATTAAGAGAGGAGAGCATAGATAGTCTTGAGATATTACATTAAATCTGTTTTAACTATTGCATTAATTGACAGGGTGATTCATAGTTAAACCTCCGAACGATTAAGGCTGCAGGTTAAGTCAATTTTTTTTTTACAATCCATCTTATCTGTGCTAGAGTGAGAAAAAATGAGAAATTACCACAGTTTTGGGTAAAATGCAAGTTTTTATTTTTGTTTGTGCGTATCTCAAACTTTGAAATTTCTTTGAGTGAGTAGATTAAATGAAGTTTAAGTGCATTTTAACCAGAATCATGAACAATATTTATATTGCAGCTGGATACTCTGGTATTGTTTTTTGCTTTTGCTTCAGAAGCCCGTAGACTTCCGATAAGGAGATTGTACCAGTGTTTTCTAATACTTTTTAACATCTAAAAGAGAAAGGATCAACTTTTTGTGGTTGCAAGAAGATAGAATTTTTGGAAGGTTTGGATTCTGTGCAATGATCTAATTTTTCTGTCCAAATTTTTGTCATTTTTCGGAAAATGATTTTTATTCAATCTTAGACGGCATGGCATGCCTTTAAATGATGAGTAAAAAAATAGTTTAAAAGAGTTTAGGTGCATGTGCACTACACGCTATTGTCCAGTGATGGTTGCATGTCAATTTTCTAGGAAACTGGATCGGTCGCGGTGAAAATCGCTTTCGCCTGTGTCCGCGCTCTCCAAATATATGTATTTAAAGTTTGGTGCTCGTCAACTACAAACCTGTTTTCAAGCAGCCTTAGAGATTTTTTCTTCACAGTATAGTTTAGGGGGTGCATTTTTTGGAAATAAAATTATAGGCAAAAAGTTTTATTTTAACTTTTTCTATAAATCATCCTTAAACGTTTGTCAAACCGACAAACTTTGGTTTATCTTGTATGCATATGAATGAACGACGTGCGAAACGTCGAGCACTTAGCTTCTTATAAAAAAGACATTTTGAATAGCATATTTTTTATTTTTAACATTTTTTTGTCAACACGGACGTTTAATTGTACTTATTGTACTTATTTGTCAACTTTATATATGACTACATGTCTAGTTTGTGAGCGTTGACGTTTATATCTATCCGGCAGTAGTGACGTTTAAGTAAGTTTGTAGTCTTCAGTCAACAACAATGTTAATTGTGATTTTTTGTAATCTACCAACATTGATATTTATTTGGTTTTGTCAACAGTGACGTTTAATTGCATTATAGGTTTGTGAACAATAGTTTGTTTTCATTTGAAGGTGCTACCAAAGTTGACTCTTAACTGCACTTGCCATCATTGACGTTTACAGGTGCATTTTTTGTTATTATTTGTTGTAGTTTAATGTTTCCTGAGGAGGATGGCGAAACCTCCAACAGGCGCGTCCCAGGTGGCGGATAGTGAATTGCTTACGCGGACCAACACTTTGCACGGTAGCCATGCGTATGAGACTTTTTTTTCTTCTTTTTCTACTTGGAACTGTCGGCCTCTCTTGGATCTACTCTGGATCACTTTTTGGCAACCTGTGCTATTAGGCTACGAGGGTCAAGGAACCAAACATCTTTTTTCTTCAGTCTTCCTCTATCCCGGGCGGAACTCAACGCCGACAAAACAACACACTATGAGAGTGCGAGGCTGCCAGTAGCCAAATACTGGAAAAAGAATTAAGCTTCTTAACGGTAGGTCACGAAGCTAGTAGTGACCCGATAGGGCTCTGCCGTTGGGTAGTTACGCACCCAATAGGCTGTCCAGAAGCCGTTAAAGAATGGAACAAAAAAAAAATGGATAAATCGAATTACTTAGCCTCGGAAAAAAATCACCAGAAGGAGGGCTTACTTTTGGTGATGATTCTCAGTCCCAAATTGACGACACGGCAAACAAAACGGACGCGCATAATAAAACGGAAGAACTGCCAGGAAAATTGACTTTGAACCTGATTACGGCTCCTTTCATAAATCCTTTTGGGAAAGGACATTAACGCCTGTTATTGTTTGTGGTCGTTTGTCTACATTATTATTATGAGTAGTTGATTGTTGACAGATTTCTTTGTTACGGCAAAATTCGAGAGTTACATATTTTTTCTTGGATTTGACGGACAGTAGCGTTTTATTAAATATTTACAAATTATGGAGTATAGTTTTAGATTGTACAATATGTGTCTCTCACACAAATGATTAGATTTAATGTTGATATTTGTTGCATTGGATCAGTTATGACTTACTGAGCAGTTTTTTCATAAACTCTTAATAGGAGCTTTTTTCAACAAATGCTTTTTGTCATCAGTTTTTGCATGGAAAATAATACAAAGTTTTTTTTTAATTAAACCAGATAGCGCCACTAACTAGAATCATGTCTGAATTGAGTTGGTTTCTTTAATTTCAAACTGTGTGATAACTTAGATTTCAGTTTTATCAGTCTCCTCTACTCGGTATGTAAGTAAACATTATTTGGGTTTAATTATGTTACGTACTCAACTGGATCTAAATCTTCGAAAACTTCCATGGTCATAATGGACGAGACGAACGTCGGATAGATTTCTTAGAATATTGCGAGAATTTGCTACTGATTTTTTATGTAATAATATAATTTAAAATTAATCTAATGATTGCTGTAATCAAGCTCTCTGCTTGTTTGGGTTCTACAAACCTTCTCAGTGCGTCTGGTCCTACAAGGCACTAGATGGAGGTACATGCAATTATTTAATTTTTGTTAATCCACCTAATGCGAGTTTATCTTGCATGGTACACTGGCATTTGTTCCAACGATAGATATGAACTGCTATTCGAGTACAGTTTGCCTAATAATCTAAACAAGTATAATATGTTCAAGAATTCTTGCTTTGTTAGTTTGTTAATATTTTCAATGAGTTTGTTTGGTCTGAAACTTTAGTATTGTACGATTAAATGTAACAATTTATTTAAAAACTAAGAAATTGAATTGACCAGACTTTTACACGCTTAAAATGATATTTTATTATTTTCTTGATGCTAAGAGAAGTTGGTTTTACAACAAAAACTAAATCATTATATTATGAGTAAACGTTTTCAGCATAAATACATAAAAAAATAGAAAAGATAAAAATATCGTATCAATAAAATACGGTATTTGTCATAACAAATGTAGCGGATCTTCTATTTGTTGTAAGCTGCTTTTCCTAAATTTCAAAGAATAAGAAAATGTTTATTGTCAAAAGAAGCACCTGTATAATAGTACTCATAAATTTTCTTATTATTATTATAGACTCTACTAAAAACACAATTGAATTCAAATATTATTTGTACTAAATATAAAATAAATTGAAAAATATCAAATGTATCTCGTGTATGAAATATCATCGTAATAAATTTTGAATGTAATTTTTTACACAAATATGAATCAACCCAATGATGCATTCACATTTCGTAAAATTGAGATTTTATATATCCGCACTACAGAAATCACATCGCCCCAGGATTTCAATACGAAAGCAATAAAAAAATCGACATAGGAATGAACAAAATATTGGCGGAACATACGCTAAATTAAGATAGCATACAATTTTTATTGCTTTGTTTTCATTTTTCTGCTCAACGAACAAGAGAGAGAAAAAAATAGCCCGCATCCTCCGTATGTAACCGATCGATTAGAAAGTGTGTCAATAATAAACAGAGGAAATAAAAATAAAACCACAATATAATAAAACATGTACATATCCTAAAAAAAAGACCATGCTTAATTAAACAATGTGGGAATTGTTTGAAGGAATGCATTTTTAATACCATTTAATTAAAACGTGCCAATTCGTTATTTGCTTTATAAATCCGACACTTTCGAAATAGTCTCAGAAATTTCACACTGCTTTATTATTCTAATGTTTTCCATAATTATTATTTTTATTACAACTAATAATATTTCGATTCTAATTAAAAATATTCCACATTTAATTACGACATAAAATTTATTGTATGAAACATTGTTGAAATAATTGAATTATCCCGCTCAATTAAATTGTTTGCTAATTACATCGCAATTATCATAATAGTAATGTTATACTGTTTATAAAAGCTAATAAGTTTGCCTTGAATTATGCAGTTGAAACATTGGTGTTAAAATGTTTTATAATAAGTTTTACTGACTATGGGATATTAGTATTTATATAAATTCAATAGTGGTCATTTTAATCTTATCAGAAAATTCTTTTCCTTTCTTGGATTTTAATGTGTTTTCGTTTTTCTAATGTATATATTTGTTATAGAATTCGGCGTCTTTGCCATGGGCCACCGATCGACCGGACGCCTTGAGGGAAGGCGGCTTATCACCACCACCTGCCAAAAGATCTAGAAGTAGTGAACACAATAGGGGCAACTACACCCCCGATAGGGGTCGTAGTCCCTCCAGGGTAGAGCCTGATATGCCAGAATCCCTGCTTGGACAAGCACTCGAAGGTGGACCGACAATACATACAAACTCTGTAAGTATAACAAAATAACAAATAAATTGATTAAATTGGATTTGTAAAAGTCTTCGAATTAAAAACATTGTAAACGGAAGTAGTAATTACTTAACTTCTAGTAAAAAGCAATCTATTTTTGTTGGGTTGGCGTTAAACGGTAGCGTGGCAAGTTTCAAAATAATAAAACTCAAGTTTAAAATATACATCGTTAATTGATCAAATTGAGTAATTCAATTGTGAATTATACTCTTTCGATCTTATGGGATCTCCTTTTATATACATTCTGGTTAAAAGTGATGAAATAAAATAAAAGTTAATAAAATTAAAATGTTGGAAATCCGGCCATTAAATGAGTAAATTGGAGCTTTAATATTGTATTGATTTTTATCTTATTAAATATATTTGGCCTGGAACTAGCAAGGCTTTAGATTCGAATTCGTTGTTTGTCAGTAACTTCTACAATGAAAAATGATTAGGTTTTGGAACGAAAAATCAAACAATAATTCTTTTAACTAATATCTCAAATAGCCGCTAAAATCAGTCTATGGGTAAACACTATCTTTGATAATATTTTATTGAAGGGCTATATGGTCACTGAAACAAATTACATTCAGGTACATATTCAAAGGCAGTTTGTGTGATTGTAGCGTACACGTAAGCCTTAAAATATCGGCCTTTGCTTGCAACTGAAAAAATAATCAATTGCAGGAGTCATGAATTAACTGCGAAGCGACATTATTATTTTTATTATTTAATCATGAACCATTCTATCTTTCGGTGTATGGCAAGAATCTACAACATTTTATATCGTTAGGTGTTAAGGTGTGCCTGACACACCGAGCCACAGGGAAGACATGTGTATGTTTGTATGCCTATATGAGGTGACGGACGCATATTGGGAAGAACGCTACGCTCTGTATCACTAAATTGGTCACCCACTCAAACCCGTTTCTTAACTTTTGTTAGCGCGGTTAATTATCATGTTCTCACTGCCGACTGCGACATAATATCATTAAACTGAGTCTTTTTACATTAGAATTACTCGCTTATTGTAACTAAACTTAATCATTCTAGAACTCAGTGACAGTGAGTCACAACGTACTATGGCTAATAACTGAGTCATATTGGCAAACATCTAATCACGAAATAACATATTATCTGTAAAAGATATTATACTTTTCAAAATATTCTCCTTTAAAATCTATACACTTTTGCATCCGATAAAACCAATCTCTAAGGTACCTCTAAAACAAGTGATTTAAATGCTTCAAGTCTTCAGGCGATGAAAAACGCTCGCCAAGCATTTTATTTTTGATATGTCGAAATAGGAAGAAGTCATTGGGCGATAAATCAGGCAATGAGTCATTAATTGGATGTTGTTCCTGTCAAAAACTCCACAGTTTGTCGTGCTGTGTGAGCGCTTGCATTGTCATGATGATCAATGATTTGCCGGTTTATGTTGTTTAACAAATTGAAGTATACCAGTCAGCATTAACTGTCCTTCGATCTTCTAATGCAATAGTTGCAACATGACCCGTTTTTCCGAAGAAACAAGCAATCATTCTTTTTTTTTTTTTTTTTTTTTTTTTTTTTTTTTCTCTCCCCACTTTCTGCTTTGCATCTTTCCATGTATGGTCGGCTGCAGAGCTTTGTATTCGGGGCACCATTTATCTTCTTTTTTTAATTAATTTGTTTTTTTTTTAGTCTTGTTATTATGTAGTGTTCTTTTATTTTTGTTTTAAATTCTTTAAAAGTTTTCGTTTTTTTTATATTTTCAGGTAGTTGATTGTACGTGATTAGTCCATTTCCTAGTATTGTTTTTTTCGCTTTTTCTGTTCTTGTTGTGTGTACATATATATTACTTTTTCTTCTCGTGTTATGTCCGTGAATTTCTTTGTTTAATATTATTTGTAGATTTGTTTTAATTTCTTTATTTTTAACTTTATATATTAGTTTGCATTTTTCTATTTTTATTTTTTCGTTAATGTTTGTTTCGTTAATTATTTTGTATATTTCTTCTGTTGGTGTTAGCTTTGAAAGTTTATGTATTATTTTAAGTATTTTGTTTTGTTGTCTTTGGATTTTTTGTATATTTGTTTTTGTTGTTTCACCCCATATATTTATTAAATAGTTAATTTTTGCTAAATAAAGTGAGTGGTATATACTTATTGCTGTTTCTTTTAGTATGCATTTTCTGGCTCTATAGACAGCTTCTATTGTTGCTGCGCTTTCTTTTAATAATTTGTTAATATGTGCATCCCAGGTGAGTTTCTCGGTTAATATTATTCCTAAGTATTTTGTCTGTTTTGTTCTAGTAATTGGTATGTTATTTATTACAATTTTTATGTCAATATCTTTTGTGTATTTTTGTCTTATTACCATAAAAGTTGTTTTTTCTTCATTTATTGTTTGTATGTTTTCGTCGTACCATTTAGTTAGTTTCTTAATGTCTGCATTTATGTTTCTTTCTATTGCTTCTTTACTTTTTCCGTGATATATAATACATGTGTCATCAGCATACGTATATATTTCACCAGTCAGATTTATATTATATATATCATTTATGTATAGTATATACAGTATTGGTGCCAACACTCCACCTTGTGGTACTCCATATTCTGCTTCCGTTGTTTTACTAAGTATGTTGTTTATTTGTGTTCGTTGTGTTCTGCTTTTAATATATGTTTTTAACAGTTTTAAATTTGTGTTTCTTATTCCTAATAACTCCATTTTTTTAATCAATTTGTTTTTGTCAATGGTATCAAAAGCTTTCTTCATGTCTATAAATATTGGTATAACATACTGTTTCTTTTCGAAACGCTTTTCGAACGCACCACTTTTGTGGGTTTAGGTTCATTTTGAAACACCCATACAGTCGATTGCTGTTTAGTTTCAGGCTCATATGAATATATCCAAGATTCGTCATCTGTTACGATGTTATATACCGAATTTGAACGACCCCTTTCGAATTTCTTTAGCATTTTCTTGCACCACTTGACACGTGCCTGTTTTTGTTCTTCTTTCAAATTGTGTGGGATCCAACGACTGCAAAGCTTCCTGACATGCAAATGATCGTGCAAAATCTTATGTATTTATTTTGCTGCAATGCCTAAAGATGCCTCTATCTCACTATAGGTCAAATGCCGATCTGACAAAATCATTTCACGAACAGCATCAATATTTTTCGCGACAACGTTGGTTTTTCACGTTTGAATTCTGCGAACAATTTGTAAACCATAGTTTTGGATGGTGCTTTATCCCCAAATAACGAACTAAGTTTTTTCACACATTGCTGCGGTGTTAAACCGTATCGAAAATCATAAAAAATCATCACCCGGAAGTCACGATTTGTTAAATTTTGTTGAAATGAAACCGAGCAGATTGAAATCGAACTGTCAACTGATTTATAGGTGAAAAACTTGGCAATACAGGCAGTACTTGATTCCGCTAACTTTAGCAGTGCCCTTTGTATGATATGCAATCACTGAAGCATTTGAATGAATTTTACTGAAGGTAGTTAATTGGTAGTAAATTAATTGTGACTTTTTATTACTGTAATCAGACAGAACTGAAAATAGTTAATTGCAAAGGGACAAAGAATTCATAAACTTTGCGTTTCCTAAACGCACACATTGATGCAATGAATTATAATTTTAGGTTGTTTTTATAAACCAACATATTTTCACTAAACTACTACTCCAAACATAAATTGGCTGATATAATAGGCAACTTAATATACACAAAAATATTGTTTTTTTTTGTTGCATTTGTATTTTTGCATTGTTTTCTCGCGCTTCTAATTCAAACATTTCATGTGCCAAGCTAAAGTGGGCTTACAGTAAATCATAGCAGCTAAAAAGTAAATCGTGAAGCGACAATCGCAATCGGTGTTTAATCATTGGATAAACCACGAGTAAAGATAATTAATTGCCAAGTGACATATTATTACTGAACAGCGTCATTCAGTATCATAGTCAAATTTCGAAATTGACCAATTGTTGACGCTTAGCACGGTTTTCTCGACATTTAGTCAATAGCGGTGTATCATTGTAATGAGTCATTACTAATGGTGTTCAACCACGCAACGCTTTATATTATCATGCTATTGAACATGGTTTTTTTAGACATACAATCAAGAGTTTGCGGTATATTGTCATTGCTATGAGTCATAACAGTAGTTCAGTAAAACTGACATATACTTACTGAATTCAGTCATTTCGGATGTGTTTTGAAAAAAAAAATTTATTATTGCAATGCTACACTAAACAATTAAATACCTACATACCAGGCGGAACGATAATAAAAAATACTGAATAATGCCAATTTTTGGCTGGAGTTTGTAACATAAGTTTAAGTTTTGAAAATCAAGTCAAAATTCATTCAGATAAAGCAACTACGCTCTGAATTGAAACCATTAACATTAATATTGGACCATATAATGACTCTCACATTTGTATGTCCGACTTAAGAGCCGGTCTTTCAATTTCCGCTTAATCTAACATTTGAATTGAAACTCGGTTCAAATAAGTTTTTGTATTTCAATTAAAAAACTGACAGATTTTATCAATGTAATCGGTCAAAATTCATTATTTTTTCTCAGAATAAAATGAAATCTTCAGAGAACCTAAAATACATTTAATATTTTAATCTGAGATCACAATGTTAAATAAACTTATTTAAACATAGGATTAAGCTATGATTGAAATACCGGCTCTAATTGTTGTATTTATAAATCTATATTGTTAAGTTTCCGCGTTTTGATAGTAAAAAATATGGTAACCATAATAAATGAGCCAATTTATTTTAACTTGCGGCGCCGAGCACGCCAACACCGGCCCTGTATAGAAAGTTGCAAAGAAAATATATCCAAATCAATATTGAGTTAATTATACTTGGTCTATGACGATGCAATTTATTTTTATAAGAAACATCGATTAAGTATTAATATTACTTTAGGAAAGAAAAGGAAACTCAGATTCATCATTGCAAGCACAGTCGACTGGTGAAGATAGTAATAGCAGTGATACAGCGATGAGTGACCATGAAAGAGATCCTGTTACCCCAAAGACTGAACCTACGGATTACCCAATGATGGATGATCATCATCCTTATAGTACGAATGGAGGACTAATGGATCAGAATAGGACGCCTACATTTCCAGGTGCATTGTTAGGATTGCAGGGTAAGATTCTATTTTTTGATGTTATCACACAATCAAAGATTTGCTTGCTTGTAAGAAAATATAATAAAAATTTGCTGAGAGGGACAGAACCTCGGTATTTATAGTATAAAAAAATATTTTTTATTGGCCGTTAAAATAATTTCTGGGTCATAAAGTTATTTTCCTGCTTTTATGGTGATTGAACTGACGGTTATTATTTTTTGCTCACAGGATTGCCGGGACTGCTACCAGGACCTTCGGGGATGCACAACAGCCCGGATAATTTCGGTAAGTTGATATTTCTCCAAACAAAAATAAGAACCTCCTACACAACGCCCCTGCTAAGATCGAAGTAGTGTGTCAATAAAACATTTCTTTTCCCCCTAGAGAGGGTCCAACAAAAAAATACTTCCGCTTGTATTTTCCTTTAGAATTTTTTACTTTAATCAGAAATATGTCAGACCGCGGACGCATGTCACGCGGCCTGACACTGGACATGAGTGGACTACGGAAGTTTTTCCCAAAAAAATTGTAAGAAAGAATAAAATGGTATAGGGGAGTGAAAGCGGGATGAGATCGATAAAGACCCAAACCGTCAATGGAATATTCAAATGCTGCATGATTTATTTACTTCGCTGAATAGATCCGAAACGTTTTTAATATTTAAATTTATCTCTCCTCTGTAAGACGGTGGTGATTTATGGATGTCTCCCGTTTGCACTCCCCGCTCAACCCCTATCAATAATTCGAACAGATAATCTCGGCGGTTTTCCCTTTGCATCGCGCGCGCGAAATTTCCTGTGTAATTACGGGCGCGTAAATAATACGAGGAGTATAGCGGGGATGATGGGGGGTAAGGCGCAGGGATGACCGCCCTTGCAATTGATCGGGGTGGGAATCAAACATTGAGATTTCGTAATCCCCCCCTCCTCATAGCACAGGGCGTCTGTACGTCGAATATAGCCGCCCCCCGCAAGACCCCGCGCGCATCGGTCTATTGATTTATACTCGAGTCCGAGAGGATGGACGCCGTAAGGTACACTCGGAAAACTACCCCCCCGATTTCCCGATGATATTCTAAGAGCGCACGCACAAATTTTCCCCGGAAACGCAAGCAACGGACAGGCAACATCTAAATATCAAATGACATGAAACCCGGCGCCGATTTCTCTCCTCGGGCCACCCACCCCCTTGCGACATTGGGAAAAACAAACGCGGGGGGACGTTGAGTAATGAAGTTGTTTGTTGCATAGAATAATTATACAATTTTCCACGGGAAATGTCACAAAACTTTCTGCTATAGTTTATATTCACGCAAATTTTAAAACCAACACAAACAACATTCAACAAAAACATAATAATCTCAATTTATCTACAAAACTTTAAATAACTCAATTAAAAAATAAGACATTACTCTGAATCGTGGTTAACTGAAATAATAAATTGATTAGAATATTTGCAAATTCAGGTTTAAATTCAATGAGTTTTTGTTTGGTTATTACTTAGGAAGATAATTCATTCCTGATAGTTTCAGCATTATTACAATACAACTAGGTATAAACTTCCAAAGCTTTGTAATTTGAAATCTGGGTTGTTTAGTATAGTCGCAAATGGTATTCTGCAATTCCATATCTATCATTTCTATTCCTGTGTGGTTTCTATTCGGCTAGGTTTGCCCCCGATAAGGCGATTATCGACCGGTTTATCTGCTTTATTCATTATCCCCGAGAATATGTAGTTTAGATTAGCAAATTTCGGAACCACGCACGGAATTATTAATGGAAAACGGTCCCCTTTTCCTCCAATAATTAAGGACATCGATTTTGTTCGGGATTTTATTAAATCAACAACGGCGAATTAGCGGAAAAGAAAATAAAAGAAAAACATACGAAGAAAAAGCAATGATGGCGCGTTCGCAATTAAAATCAAATTAAATCTTCTCGAGCATCGATTCTTTGTTTGGGGTGGTTTTATTTCTGAACGTGAATGTACTGCATGTAAGCAGCGTTGGAGGGTGGAAGTAAGGAGGAGGAAACATACGTCGAGAGTTTTGCGATGGCCAGCCGCATTCGATGTATTTATCGACCCTTACAGAGAACCTTTCATAAAGTGAGAGAGAGGGTGTTTTTGCGTTTTTTTATACTTTTATTTTCTACTCTTTGCGGGGAAAGTACAAATGCACGCGCGGTCCTGCACTTAATCCTGTTTTCGTGCTTCAAGCGAACCCACACAAAAGAAGGCATTAATTAAAAAAAGTAAATTACTTTCGGAGAGGGAAATAATGCCTTTGACTTCCTAACAATATACAATTTACAATTTATTCATTCCAATAACACTTTCATTACATTAAAATTACGCAAATAAATATTATGCATTTAATTTATTTTATTATAAAATATATAATATTATTTTCGGTGCTGCCAGTCACAATGTATTCGCTTAAAAATAACATTTATAATGTAGCTACAACCAAGGGAAAGTGTTATTAAAGTTTAAAGCCCTTTGGGGTAAGAAATTTTATAATAAAACGAGTGTAAAACTTTACATCGGGAACATTAAATCTGCAAATGTATATATGAGCAGTACATGAACGTTTTGTGTTTTGTACATAGTGTAATAAATAAATTACATGTTTAATTGTTTTCAGCATTTGATATGTCCATACAAATTAGTATTTTCAGTTTGTTTAACGCTAATGTACAAATGACAAATTGGCTTTGTAATGCTATTTGATTCTACATTTTAATCTAATAATAATTTAAAAGTTTAAATGCTTCGATTTTTTTGATAATTGTATTTTATTTTTTGTAATTATCTCTTCTTGCTCGCCTATAAACAGATAGTTAGTTACCGAACTTTTCTGCTTTATTTTATTCATGCGCATGCTTGCTACTATTTTAAATATAAGTTTTCTCTTCATAATAATTCAATTAATGTACATCTGAAGTAGTAGTGGACCCATAATAGAACTTGTTGGTATCATGTAGTACATATTTGCATGACATCTTTCTTGAAGTACAAGCTTCCAAATTTATAATTTTCCGAAGATTATAATCCGCAACTATTTAATATCAATATAGTAATAAAGTATAGACAACTTTTACAAGTTTTTACCATTTAAATTGTTTTACTTTCTTTTACATTAGCGGTAATCTCTGTTTTTCAAAGGGTATCTAGTTGTTGACGTTTTAGAAGTTTGATCATATATACTTCTTGTTCATTTTCAATTTACTCCAAACATAAATTGGCCGCTATGTTAGGCAACTTAAAATACACAAAAATATTGTTTGCTCTGTTGCGCTCGCTCGTTTTTGCATGTTTTTCTCGCGTCCACATTCTATGGGCGAAGTTAAATTGGGTTTACTGTTGCTATGTTTTTTTAAAAGTAGATTTGACTAAATCTAAACAATTTGCAGAGATTATATTGATGTTCAATCATCTTCTTTCTTCACACAAGTATTTTAACACCGCTTGTGAAAATGACATTCTATATACAACTTTTATTTTAAGTTTTTGTTCCAACTACTGATTTTGATAACATGAAATCATGATTTACACTCTGTTCATTGTAACTATTATAGTATGATTCATAAGCTATTTTTTTGATAAAATTATTATTCAAATATAATGACGGCTGTCCGTGGAAATTTTGATTAAATTTCAGTTTTTTTTTTGTCACGGAAAAGTTCTCTCTGCTCCTGCTTTTAAGAAGTGTTTTGTATATTTATCAAATCAAGTTCAGCTATAATGGTCAAATAAAGACCAATCAAAATAAAAACGAAAGTTTGATAAAATGGTTTGCGTTAGTGCATCCGTTTGAAAGTAATAACAAACAATTAATGCACATGGTTCTAGCAAAATGGCAAGATTCATAGACAAATCTACTTCGAGGACTTAATGCTGTCTCACAAAAATACGATTACAAATAAACTTGTATTACCACCTTCTAGCTGATCATTACCCACATTTTCTTTCCTTTTAATAACGGAGAAAATCAATATAATATAAAAAATCTTTATTGTTTCGCAAAGTACATATTAAATTATTTTGAAATTCTTACAGCATATAGAACAATTCAATCCCAAGATTTACAATTCTAGAATGTTAAGTCGTCACTTTTTGGAAATATAACCATCTTCGCAAGTTGTGTTTTTCTAACTTTTTTTTATATTTTTAAAGTGTTTTAATTTATTGAATGAATTTGGAATTTCATGTTTCGTCTTATGCAGGAATATTATTTTTTAACATTCCTTACTATTGTTATATTTTCTTTCAATTTACGTTGAAAGTTGTTTTCAAAACTTTTCACTTCCACGGACTACTTTGTACTTCTACTAATATATAACTTTTAGTAAAAACAAATAGATTTGTGTTAGCGCATAACAATTCAATCTGAATATATCTTGATGCATTGCACCATATCATCTATGATAGTTTAATACTACGCTGGTAAAATTGGAACTCATTTTGGTGTTTGTGTATTTAGTTAAAAAAGAATTTTTATTTTACTTCACTTAACACTTATGTAGTAGTAGTTTTCAATATTTTACTTTAATACATTGATGATTTGTTGAAATTCCAAGTTCATTCCATTCATCGTTATTATTCTCACTAGTCGGTTTGGTAGTAAATAATCTGAGCTACAGTAATCTAAGTACAGCGTGGCGGATATAATAGCCGACTTAATATACACGAAAATATTGTTTGTTCTGTCGTACTTATGTTTTATGTTTTTTCTCGTGCTTACATTTCACACTGCCACATTATAATGTTTCTCAAGAAATGTCAAGAAATGTATACCTAACTAATCAATAGGTCTGTTCCAACTCCTAATTTGGTTGCTTTGCAAACTGTTTAAACTGTGTACATAATATTTGGAAAATTATATTACTTATGTGGACGACAAGTGATCGATATGCGAATTTTTCTAAAAGTCAAAATTGGACGACCAATGTTTGTTTTACTTTTTAATTTGAATGTTATAATCATAATGCAAAGTATCTTAGTATTTGGTATTAAGAAAAACATTGGTTCTGTTTATTTCTTTTGTTATGCTATATTCTGCTTCTACACCAACACACGGGATCTACAGTTTAATGTGAAACACCACCGGAAAATAAGCTTCATTCAATTTACAAATTGTGTGCAAATATTAGATTGTTTTTCTTATTTTTTATGGTAATAAATCAGCAACTTTAAAGAATTAATCTCATAAAGAGTAGACAGATTTACTACAATTTTATCCTCTACCACTGTATTACGGTAGGATTCCGATTTCATTTTCTTCTTACTTTTTATGAAATAATGTTAATATCCGAATACTCGGTAAAATATAAAATGAAAAAATTTGAACCTTATTTGAAAGCTCACAAATTTAGTATAACAAACCAAATTACAGCTTAGCCCATGGTATGTGTGTAAGCGCAAGAAAATGATGCTAAAACGGGCGACGGTATGAGTGAAACAGAGTTCACAACTTTTTTGAGTATATTAAGTTGTCTATTATACAGGCCAAACAATTTTGAGAATAAATGTTATTTTTGAGCTAGAATAAAGTATAGGAAATTATGCTCAACTGCAGGCTTGCGAGAGAAGACAAATTTGATAGCAACTGAAAATTATGGTTTAAACTGATATCGACTTATTTTTGATTGTATTATTTTGATAGTGCTCTAATACAGTTATGATTTGTATATAATTTTTAAATCTATTAAATCGTACAAAATGAGAGAGTTTGAAGAAATTAATTCCGCGGTGGATCATGCAGTATGAAACAAATTACAAAGTTTTAAATTATATTTTAAGAATTGCAAAACATGGGTATTTGTATTTTAATACCCACCCACGCACATATGTTTTCACAGTGAGAGTAAAAGTACAATCATAGATTCCATTATGTTTTTCATTCATACGTTATTCGAAATATTTTCATATTTGAAATTGATCGATGCTACGCTATAAATAAAGAATTTATATAAGTTCCATAATGTAGGCTTCTAAAAAAATTATAAAATTGCAATATCTCATACACGCTTCGTATCTTTGATATTTTTAATTAATTGTTTTTTGAATAAATAATATTATGAGAAAAATATATTTTCTTATTCAGACTTTGCTTTACAAATACATATTAAGACTATTACACAGACACTTTTCTCGGTTTTGAAGCGTAACTCGGTGGCGTAACTAGTTATGAAAAGATGGGCAATTGCGAAGAAATATACAATCAGCTGGTGTTTGTTGCAGGGTAACTGGTTCGTATTTTAGTTTGCTTCTAGGTTGTATGTAGGTTCTTCTTCAGGTAAGGAATGATCTTTGGTATAGTTTCAGTTGTTATGTTGTAAAACGTTATAGCGCTCCATAACTAACGTAGGTTATATAGAATATTGTTGGACTTTATAGAATGGAGAATGGATAAGGTCAATCGTGTTTGGACGTTTTTGGGGAATCATGATTTATGCCTTCCGATCTTATTTTTTTGTGGAGGAAGTGCCTGTTTGCATATTTGTTTTATTTTTATATACATCTTTGTACACAATTTTTGGGATCATTCCTAGTATTAATACAACGTTTTAGTTGTATGAAAACTATTGTTTCTATAGTTGATTTTGGTGTTGATGGGTCGGGTTTAAGAAAAAGGTTTTGGTGTTACTTTAGTTTGCCTACCCGAGATGTTGACAAACTAAAGTGTTTGTGTTCTTAAAGTTATTTGTGTTAGTAGAATTTTGATATAGTTTTTTTTCCGCATTTCGAAAACCTTTGGGAAGTTGGCTTTTACATTAGTTTTTGCAACTCTGGTGTGGTTGTATAGTATAATTGATCTTATTTCACTTTATTTGGCAGCTTATTTAGTCTAAAAATGAGTTTGGTGTGAGGTGTTTGGTAATTATAAATGTCATCAACATGGGCAAATTGGTTTTAGTTTTGGCCTGTTATTGGTCTGTATGTTATTAGTGCCAATAAGTGTATAGTTGATTACTTGACGTCGCTGATATAGTTGGCAATGATGTTGTGTAACGAGTTGGCGTTAAACACACCAATTTTTTCAAGTTTTGTTTACGGTGGAAAAGGTAACTTCTAGTTGTAGTTGGTCTACCTATGATATGCATCACCATCATACCAGATGTAAATGATTAACTTTCTATAAGAAACTTTCCAGTGCATCTACATCTTATTAAGTAGTTGTAGAAGTTATGCTGGCTGTGGCTACATTTTGAGTTGTTTTTTCAGGTTTAGAAACGAGGTGGTTAGTTAGTTTAGATTTATGGCATGTTAGCCTAAAAAGACAATTAATGCCGTGAAACGAGGTGGTGAGTGGTTTTTGGTGTGGTTGTTAGTTTTAAAACGTAGCGGAGCAATATGTTGCCGATTTCTCTTTGTTTGGATTAAGCAAAGAAAAGGTTTGTCTCGATGGTAAATACCAGGTACGTACTTAGTCGTCACTGGTTTGAAGAATAAGGCATTTTATAATTTTCAAACATAAGTATTGTTTATATTTGTTATAATAAAAGGTATACCAAGGAATTTGTAGAGTAGGAGCCGGAAATCTGTACTCAGGCTTCAAGATAGGCCACTGAAGTCCTGACAGTGACATGATACCATTAATTCAAATCTGTAAAATATCTTTTAATACTTTTTGTTTTTTTATTAACATAAGTATTAACATTTCTAATTACAATTAAACAAATTTCACTAAAGTACAGCTTCCGTTGAAAGTATATTATAATATAATCTGTCTTACTCTCATTACCCATCACCACAAGAACACGGACAGTTAATCCCATATGCATTTTCAACCTTTCAAAATGTGACCGTGTATGAACAAATTTAATTCAATTATAAATGTGCAGTGTTAACTATTAATTAATTAAACTTCCTGTGAACTTTAATTAAAATGGAAAATGTATGCTTTCGCAGAGTTTAATTAATTATTATTAATCTGGTTAACTCTCCAGACATTTAATTTAATTACATTTGCCAATATACACATTTAAATAATATAAACAATTTATTCATTCTAATAATGATATTATTGTGGGCGTTTGGATTGATCAGCAGTATTGCTTTCTGAGATTTATATTTTTTTAATAAAAGATTATCCTTTTTTTAAAAAAAAAATCAATAAGCACAAAGGATTTCCTTCAAATAGGTATATAAAAATGTTCAAGATTAAGAAAGGACTTATCTTATCGATTTCTCACAGCAGTTGAATTATATACAATATAATTAATAAAACGCAATTTTCTATGTGCGATAAAGTGTGCCAGTTCACAAACGGAAATAAATTAAACCACGCACACATGATTTTCGTCAATTGCTATCAAAACCATTAGATTAATAATCAAGTATAAATAATGGCACGCAATTTTACATTGTATGAGCTATCTCGTAGAGCAGACAATTACTTTAATGATTTCAATTCAAACCAATTATAAGGTCCATTATTTTAATAACTATAAATTAAGGATGTGCTTACTCGAACAAAGCTTAGAGAAAATTACAATTGCATCACCCATATATTTTTACCTACTCCTTAATAGTGGTCGAACAAAACAAGAAACATAGAATGCAAAAGAACCGGAAGCCTCAAATTTGGCAATTATTAAAACGTCACAGGATGCAATTACAGTAAACAAAATCGCATATGGTTTCGGATTAGGTGTGTATTAATATTTAATCCTGCGCCATGTGTCGGGAAGAGATATATGTTAACCCAGAAGCGACAGGAACTTGCTTAATTTAATATTAAAAGCAAATTTCATTGCGGCAACCCTCGATTTACTTTTAAAGTCTGAGCGATATCGCCCCATTTTTTTTTCTCTATATTAAAACGTTGTATATTTATATTTTACCCCACGACATGCGATACAGTATGGGAATGGCATTTTACTTCTTACAATGGCCGCCCACGAAAGTAATTTCTTAAAATACACCGAAGCAATGGGAACGTTATCGAACATAAAGTAATAAACGTGCGTAATGGCCAAATGGCACGCATAGTCGATAGGAAGATCCGATCCGAGCCGACATTTAAAGACCCGCAAATGTTGAAGACGACATACAATAAAATATAATGCATGATTTCATTTTATAATCTAATCAATAGCTTTAGTAGATTAATTAATGAATTATTTGCATAATTATGTATGTTTGTGGATGCTTTGTTATACAAACATTCCCCCTATATAAATCTCACTTACTATAATATTGATTTTAGTTTAGCAAAATTGAGTGTGAGAAGAAGGGACGGTTCTTAACGCCTATTAACGGGTAGCTCGGAACCCTTTGAAGAGTCAAATATATTAAATTTAATTACACTAAAAAAATTGTATTTGTAAAGCAGTGAAATTGCAACTATAGTGCAGCGTGGCATTACAGATGCCAGCAGCAGTGGACATGGAGAGCAGATGACTGGAGTTTCCATCAAGTACGAGTGTCCTCTCTGTGATCTGGTTCTGCCTTCATTGAACCTGGCCAGAACACATATTGATGAACACTACCCAAGAGACAGCCCTATCTGTCCAGTAACTGAATGTGGAAGAAGATTTACGCATCCCAACTCCGTGCGAAATCATATGAGAACCAAGCATTACCATCAATGGGAACTCATGAAACAATTAAAGTGGAGTTTATAGGACACGTCAAATAATCCAACATTAATCCAAAATTATGACGACTTATTTAAACATCTAAGAGATTCAAAAGAATATTACAAGATTTTTAATTGTAAGTACAAAACAGAAAGCCAGGACAAAAACACTAGGAAGTCATTATCAAGGTAGATTTTGAAACTTGTAGTAAATTATTTTTTAAATAACGCTTTCATAATCATAGGATTCACCAATCATTGGATCTTAGTATTTAATTGCTTTTATATTAAAAATATTTGTCATATTATTTTGAATCTCAATTTTGTTTAACCAAATTGCAAGAATTGCATACAAATTTTGATTAGATTTATAAGTAAAGAGTTCCTAAATTAACCAAATTCTACAATTGCATCAAAATTATGTTTTTTGTAACCAAAGAAAATTTTTGATTTTAATAATTAGATTGGATCATTTTTTGCCAAATAATTTTTAACTTTGCCAATAAGATTGTAGCAATAAGACTATTTTTTATAATTCAATCGGCTATAAATTCATTTATTTTTGTATGAATTTTCAATTACAATTTTCATTATTTGCAATTATTGATGTAGAATATTATTCGTCAGAATATAATAATACTAGAGACTATTCTGTGATTTGTAAGAAGAGAATAAAAATATAGCCTCTCAATGCAATATTCGGGCGAGTCGAGATTATTACGAAATCAATAATTGCACAGCGAAGCTAAAAAGGGGAATACAAATAAAACCCTCGAATTGTGATTTATATATATCTTATACCCTCTATTTACGATTCAGTGGTTAAATCGATAAAGTACGCAAACGGACGAAGAAGGGCGATTAGGATGCATGTGCTGGATGGAGATGGAGAAAAAGACGCTAGGACTAAATAAAGTGTTGCCCGGAAGAAGTGTTTCGGTTATTTTTTAAGACTGCTGTTCCTATTCGAAGTAGAAAAATGATGTGGAATGATATTAATATAACCAAAGACTTTGGCACTGATTCGATTAGACTTGTTAGGGTAAAATATTGTAAGGCGATTATTAATGCAGAATTGTACCAAAATTTATTTATGTAATTAAATAAAGAAGTCGCTTATAATTTTGATTTTTATTGCTACCTTTTTATTACCTAATTTGGTCTAAAAAGATAATAAACTAATCAGTTTAATTTGAATTGGTTTTATTGTTTAAAATATAAAAAAAAAATGTTTTATTATTTTTTAGAAAAATTGAAGTGAAACGAATTTTAAACGTCCCCTCATACTATTGAATACGTATTATGAAGTAGATATTTGAAATTGTTTTAGAAGACAACGGAATAATTAGCTTCTATAATTTAAGAAGCAATTCCATTCCAACATTCGCAACTATTTTTGTTGCACTTTAGTTTAATTTATAATCTTAATTAATTTTATAAACAGGTTGCATATTTACGGAATGTTGATTAATTGACAAAACAAATATGTTATATTTGTTCTAGAGTAATTTTTTTCATTAATACATTTTATTGTTCAAAACGTAGATAAAACTTATGCAACCATGTAATCAAGTATGTGCCGTTAAAGTTGCATATCATTACTGTTTGATTTGGAAAAAATAATGATTGTAATGTAGTAAATGTATTTTTTAAAGGAATATTATTATTTTATAAAATGCGTAACTTGTCCTCATTTTATTTAAATTGTTGATTAATGTTTAGTTATTATTATAATGCAAAGTTCTATTATAAATATTTTTTGCTTAATCACGCATTTTGAACTGGTGGGGTCATATTCTGTTCAGTTCAGACAAACAAACAAGCTAATGGATAATCCCTTTGAAGAAAACATTGTCACAAACACAGAGGTGCGTCTTAGATTCATGGGGCGTACTGCTCATATTTAACAGGTGGTATTTTAAATCTACCTTCAAACAGAAACTGCCCTCAGTTTCGTTTGATACGAAACAATGAATCTTATGTAATACAGTTCACGTATTTACCAGACGACAGCCTCGTTTCTGCATGACCTTTAAAGTCCTTACACTTCTTTACTGCTTTATTCGGTTATAAATTTCTTTATAAAAAATGAAATTCGACTGCAATAGTACAAGTATGCACGATAAGTTGCTTACTTTTATCTTAATTGATTGAGGCCGTATTCAATTTCTTGACTTTAAGATCTGTATACTCCAAAAATCAAAGTGAATAGACAACCTACTTTCTGTTTCGCGTTGGTACTTCCATAATATAGGTATTTTTGCGATTGACGCTGAAATTCTTGAAAAAATTAATAACGGCTGATTACGTAATTGTGATTAAATGTTTAACGCCACTGTGTCCGACATATAAAGTTGGAAAGATGAACAATTTTGACGATATTTCATTTTAAAGGTAATGTAAGTTTTTTTTTTATAAAATACAATTGATATTTTTAATCTCATTGATGAGTTCAAAGTTATTTGTTAGTTAGGTCACAACAACTTTTGAGATACGATTTAATATTGATCGGTCGCGACATTCAATAGGAAAAAAAGCGGTTGTGGTTATAAGTTTATATTATAAAAAGTCCCGACTGTCTATGATACTAGAAGAAAAAAATTATTTTTGGTTAAAACAGTTTTTACAACTTTTACCAAAAATTCATTTCTCTGAAACAAATCCGTAAACATTTCGACTTGGATGATCTTGTGGTTGTTTAAAAACTCATGAAGAACACATTCAGAAATTTCCACACATTGCCCCGTTTTCTAAGATGACGAACAGTCGTAGACTGATTGGTGCAGTGCATAAAAGCATTTTTTTGTGTTGCCTATACTAACCAAGCTGGAATTAAATATGTTATAGCGATCTTGTTTGATTAATTGTTTCGCATGCATGTTAATTGCTACTATTAGGATGTTGGGTGAAATAATAAATTGATATATACCTCGCGAGATTCAATCTACTCTGAAAGTGTATAACCTATTCTGGATACAATATTAAGGAACGATGATGAAGTATACCGGTGTAGATTGTTACATTCGGTAAATTTATCTCGTCTACTACTGTACAGCAATACTTTTTATACTTTTTTTTTACAGTTGTGACTACTTTGAACATTTGTTTCAAATTTACATTTCACCTTATTTTGGAAAACAATCAAAGTTTCGATTATATTGAGGGTGGTAAACAATGTTTAAAGTGATTTATTCTAAATCCATTTACCTTAGTTCAAATCCTTATTCTTGAAGTCGTCGTTAGGGACGTATAAACTGACTAATGCAAAATATGAACATGCTTGAATGAATTGTCTGTCTAGAAAAAAATGGTTATTTATTATGCTGGGTTCATAATTCAGTTCGAAAGTTCTGACCAAGTTATTTAAAATAATTCAAAATGTTGTAGTCTGAAGCTTGGGTGTTTGCTATAATAGGCAGATGTAAAATGCACAAAGAAGAAATGTGCAATCGAGAAAGGTTACTACTATACATTTTTTTTTAATTTGGTTACCTTTGGATTTGTATTTATTGACACCACTAAGATCTTTGAGGTTTTATATTATCAAAATCGTAATATTATTTTAATGTGTATTTTCAATCATTGCAGTATCAAGACGTTCTTTGGATATGATGAGAGTGCGAGCTACTGACCCAAGACCATGCCCAAAATGTGGAAAAATTTACCGATCAGCTCATACGTTACGAACACATTTAGAAGATAAACATACAATCTGTCCAGGTTATAGATGTGTCTTATGTGGCACAGTAGCTAAATCAAGGAATTCGTTACACTCACACATGTCACGACAACATCGAGGAATTAGTACTAAAGATCTTCCTGTATTACCAATGCCCGCACCATTTGATCCAGAATTAGCAAGCAGGTATGTGTTAAATACAATTCTTTTTTATGTAAAATTGATGAATTTGATGTATGCGCAGGTTATTGGCAAAAGCTGGTGTGAAAATATCGCCGGCTGAATTACGAGCGAGAGCTTCACCAACGGGGCCTAGAAGATCCGATGTAAAATTGGATGCCAAGAGTGTTTACGCTACATCAGAAGCGGGTAGTTCGATATGCGGTGATAACGATCCCGAAGATCTCACAACATCTCATTCGAGATATGGTGGTTTTGATTTAGCTATGTCGCCACCTTTAAATCATCAAAATCACCCTGCCAATATGAAACATCACCACAAATTGAATTCAACGGGCCAAGCAATAGCTGCGAAAAGTATAGATTCAATAGCACATAACCTCTCCAAAGAACCGTACCCTGCACCACTAGCACCTCCAGTGTCATCAAATTCGACGGGATCGGCCATATTAGACACCTATTTGCAATTTATCACTGAAAATAGTGGTATGATGGGGATGATGTCGGAGCAAGCAGCGGCTGCAGTGCACGCTGCAAAATTAGCCCAATTAAATGCGATGGGGTTAGATAAAGCATCGCAACAGCATTTTCTAGAAAAAATGCAACAACAAATAGGTGCCGCAAATGATTTCATGATGAAACGAACCGATGAAATCCGAAGAGGCGAAGGTGATGTGATACATGACGATCGTATGGATCGCGATCGTGATAACGATGAAGGTGACTCTTCAGGTGGTGAAGACGAGTATAGTGAAGATGAGCCGGAACCAGAAACTGTTAAAGTAGGCGAATAGTAAAAAATATTTATGTAAGTTAGATAGAATTCAGTCGCCGCAAATTCTTGCCATTGATAGTAACTTCTAATTCTTCAAATACTCATTTATTCCATCCAACTACCTCTGTTGACGCTTCCCAATAATGGGAATGCCACTTTTATAATATATTTCTGTAAGAAATAATTCCATCCGTCTACCTCAAATATTTATAGTTTTTAACTTTGAAGCAAACAATAAGGGTTCTGATAGTATACGGTATATTATATATAAAGAACGTTTTTTCTATATATACTTGCAGTTATAAAATAACATAAAAAACGTTGATGTTAGAGTAACCTGTTGTGTAGATTTGTACCATGTTTTAGAACGTGCCAGATTTAAATGTTGATATGGATAATTGAATGAAAAACAAAACCAGTGATTTAGATTTAGCTATTTACAGGTTCCTACATGTTATGTCTATTCAAAACGGGTCTTTAATTTAATATAATCTCCAAATAAATAAGTGCATTTGACGATGGAAAGAATTTTATATTAGGGTTCGTCTGTTAAATGCACCTTATACGAAATACAATATGTATACAGAACATTCTATCCAGGTGAAAATGGTACAAAGCGTTTTTGCCTTTACAATAATATTTTTGTACGTAATTTTAAAAAAATAATAATGAAAGTCGACTTTTAAACTGAATCGTTATTATAGGAGAATATCTACATTTTTTTATTATTTTTATAGATGCTTCCAATATTCGTATGCTTCCTAAGATAAGCAATTCGTTAGCAAACAATCAATCACTCATCCACTTTATATAATCAGCTCAGGTACAAATATATCATATTCAAAATATAACTGTGGAGTACAAAATACAACGGCGTTTTTTAATCAGGGATTTTTCACTCGGCGTTGAGTTGTTTTATAATTAACAGTTAACATATTTGCACATATCCGTGATAATTAATTCAGGTCGAATTGTAAGTCATTTTACTCATCCGATAACACATCAGTCACTAGTTTGTAAACAAATCTACTTAGGTAAGACTTCCAATTATATTCTTCCCATACAATTTTAATTGATATTAAAACCCCTTTTTGTAATATATAGTCTAAGATATATTTATCGTATCTTTATTTTGTTTATATTTAATTGAGATGCAATTGGTTAATATTTAAAATCATTATATTAATAGTATTATTATTGATTAAATCAAGGCTTGATGATGTCATTTATTGAAGACAAAGACAATCAATAAATTCCATCTATTTACTATATTCTAAAAAAATGTATACGAAAAGTGCCTTCGTGTTTTTCGTACTACATCAGACAAGTCTGTTACTATACATAATATTCCCGATTACCTCAGACAAAAATTAGTAATACCACAGCAACTGTCAAATTATTTGATGAAATTTTATAAAATATGAATTAATCATTGTTTTATTAGATCAATTTTGATTTTAGAATATAATATCTCATTATAACATCAATAATTAACTGCAAATATCAATCTAAAATTTGACTTAACCTGCAATTAAATTTTATCAAAATTATTAAGATATAAAATAAGGTTATATCATGTTATTCAGATATTCTATCAAACTTGAGAAAACAATTGAATTGTTGTAATTTAATAATTTTGTTCTATTTTATAAAATTTACATAAAATTATTCAATTTTCAAATTCTATTCTGATTATGATTTTATTTGAATTAAATAATTTGTATCATGAGAATTAAATATCATATTGTTATATTGAAATGAAATTTTTTTGTATTGTTCATGAAGCCAAAGCTAATTTTTTTATTGGTGCTTGAAGTTGCCTTAGAGCAAGTAAATTTGATTTTTAATCAATTAATTTGATTGGTGGTACTAAATTTTTGTTACATTAAACACATTAATAAGCAATATACTGCCATTTTTAAGTACAAGTACATGACAATCCTAAAAATCATTCCACTATATCTTCAAATAGTACAAATTTCTAGTAACTTTTAATCAAATCTAATTCAATCATGTTGACCCTTGTATCATATTTTATTAATATATTTATAAATTCTTAATTTTAATGAAAATTATATTGTCAGTTGTTATAATATTGATGCAGCAATTAGTAAACTTTAAAATAGAACAAATTTAAGGAAGTATTGTTGTTACTCATTGATTCAAATTAAACAGTTTTATTTTCATAACATAGTTTTATTAGGTTTGAGTTAATAAACTGTTAAATTTAAATAATATAAATTGATATGTTATAACTTTGCTTTCAATGTAGGATGTTTTGAAGCAACTTTTGTGATATAGATAATTTAACTTCAAATTCATGAATTGAAAATTTGAAAACCAAATTGTGATTTTCTAGGTTATGTTTGTCAAACCATGAATGACAATGGTTAAAAGTTGAGGTTATGTTTGTAATATGATGAATTCAATTTATAATTTAATTTTAATAACAATATTTTTACAATTAAAATATTTTGACAATATTACAAATTACAAATACATATGGCTTCTTGTTTCTCTCAGAATTTCGATGTGAAGTTATTTAAATCACAAGTTTTAATTATAAGCACTTAACTAAGTTTCAATTACCTATCTGGTAACACTGACAATAATTTCTACAAATAAGTTAAATTAAAAATGATTTTAACCCATTATAAACTGATTGATAACTAATTACAATATTGATTTGAATATTAAACAAAAGGCATCTCTAACAGTTCTTCCAATTTCATTTCATATTCACCAATTATTTTATAATCATCACACCTCGTAATTCAGGCTTGTCGCTATAATAAGATAAAGGTATAAATTAAAAAAACTGCAAGCTGTCTGTAGTTTTTAGTCGTTCTTGAGAGTAATTGTTAAATGTTGAAATAGAGAAGTGTAAACTGCTTAACGATTTTATGAACAGAATAGCCATATATAAAGCAAAAAAAAGCATAGAGGTAGATGATATAGCGATAACTCCGATAGAGGTCATTGTTAATTATTGGATAAGTTTAGGGTTTAGATACGTTGTTAATAAAAAATAAAAGTATATAAGGAGAATTAAAAATTGAACGTATACTATATATAAAAAATAAATAAATCGCGTGCACCGATTTTGCAACATTTGTATACTAACATTTATGGCACCAGTGACGTATATTATTTTTGTTTCGCTTTAAATAAAATTAAATTAATAATTCCCGTACTTAATACGTAAGTACTACAATTCGTTAGGTGCATTCTTTTTGGACGTTGTGAATATTATTTTGTTTGGTTGGTTAGTTTGTTGTTGTATATATGAGAAAAACCAAGATTGTTACAATTTTCTGTGACTTTTGTATTCAAAGTGATCGTATTTTAATAATAAGACTCGCGATACGGGCGGTAAAAATTGTACATAAATATTGCATACTCAAGTTATTGATATTTTATAAATTAAAAAGAAAAATCATAATGAAAAAATATGAAATTATTTATTTGGTGTTGCAGTTTTCTTTTTTATATTTATATAAGGACTGTTTATATTTTTTAATTTTAGTTGTTTATAATTGCAATACCTCATAAACTACTTAAATAACGTTGTGATGTTATTGTTTTGATATTATTGTTTTTAACTACCTCATTTTCTCAATTGGGCACAGCCCAACACAATAGTTTCTTTCTATATATATTTTTTAAATGCATTTTATAGTAATAAGTATATACAC
This sequence comes from Tachinus rufipes, assembly GCA_963932245.1. Taxonomy (NCBI): domain Eukaryota; kingdom Metazoa; phylum Arthropoda; class Insecta; order Coleoptera; family Staphylinidae; genus Tachinus; species Tachinus rufipes. Next base: position 35,203,462 of record OZ010741.1, on the reverse strand, counting down.
CCAAATGACATAAAGATCTCTTTTATTAAACAATAATACCGGTAATTTTGTACTTAAAAAACAAAATATCAAAAAAAAATTATAGAGATTCTTAGTTTTTAGAATGTACAGTTGTTTTATAGTATAAGAAAAAATAAAATGTTTGTGAGCCACTGAAATGGGTGGTTTTATGGCGAGCTTATATGTATGTGCAGTGCCATATTAGTAACATCTCTTAATCTTACAATAAATTAGATTAAGGGATGTTTTTAAGAGGACTCTACAGCAGTCATGTTTTTTAGAAATGCAAATAAACCGGAGTAATGGTTCCTAATTTAGTACGGTTCCTCAACAATATTTATTAAATTTTTTGTTGTAAATATACAGCTTTTAATGTACATTAGATGTTCCCAATAGCACATTTATTTAATAAATTAGTAACCTCTGGTACTAATTAAGGGTAAAAATTTATTTTTATTGTAGATATTGTCTTATTGTTGAGGGACTGGGTGCCTTCTGAAAATATTTAAATATACAGCTCCATCCAATTATAGGGTGGTAGCTGAAGCAGAGTTCCTAAACCACACTCCCTTTACGAGAGTAAAAAAAAAATAATATGTAACTTTTATATAGCGTAGAGAACCGTTAACACCGAATAATAATATAGTTTTGCTAAAAACGGCAGAATCGTATATACACACTATATTATATATGAATTAGGTGTATGTGTAAATTATAACTGAATAGTATACCCAAAAAATAAACCCATTCCCCCCATTGAAATTAATGATTTTATTTCGTTGTATATTATATATGTATTTGCATTTCTTTCGCTGCAGTGTTGATTGTGTTGTACTTAAAATTTAAGAAAAAAATCATGTTTTATATTATTTTCGTTGAACAAAAATTATTATTATATAAAGATTTATATAACACATTTTTATTTTGTAAATTATAATGTTCCTAATATTTAAGTTAGGATGTCTCTTTTTAAATTATGTTAAGTTGAACATGTCATTGTTTAGTTAGAAGGTAGGTGCAATAAGAGAGTTAAATGATAAGTATGTTATGAAATAAATTACCTTTTGCCATATTATTATTATTATATTATTAATACATTGTGTATTGCTTGGGTATCATTTATAAATAATAAAATTAATATAAAATCCTTTAATATTATTGTTTTATTCTATAGTAAGATTTAACTTTTTATTAACAGATGAATGAAAATTGTGCAAAAATATAATCATAAATAAAAAAAAAATAAAAAAATCTTTTTTGGACATCAATCAAATGAAGGTTGGAAATAGCTTCAGTTGTGGCATTTTTATTTTATTATAGTTGTTCATTTTTTGTCTTATCTTATCGCTTTTATGTAGTTCAATCTTGGTCTTTCTTTCTGCACTGCCTTTTATAACCAGTTTCATAGTTTCTCATGTCTAAGAATATGTCCTAACATCCTGTCTCTCTGTTGTTATACTTTCCAAATGTATTTTTTTTATCCTACAGTCACATTCACTACATTTGTATCAATCTATAGCGCCACATATTAAACAGTTCTATTTTTATTTACCTTCCTTTTTATAGTCCAAATATGCTAGCTTCACACGTAAGTCTTTAATAATCTTTTTTTTTTTTAATTTTCAATAATCAATATTAGACCTAAACATCTTTTCTTTTTCTGTAAATGCTTTTCTTTCTTTAGCTATTCTACACTTAAAATCAAGTTTTGCTTCTGTTGTGTCTTGGTTTCATAGAGGTCTACAATACACACGCAAGCTTTAATAATCTTTTTTTTTTAATTTTCAAATTAATATTAGACTTAAACATCTTTTCTTTTTTGTAAATACTTTTCTACCTTTAGCCATCTTACACTTAACATCAAGTTTTGCTTCTGTTGTGTCTCGGTTCTTTTGTGATTCTACTTCCTAAGTAATGGAAATCTATAGTATTGTCTTCTATTTTAACAATAAGCTTTTACTTTTTCTATTGTTTATTACATCTCATTAGTTTGGTTTAATGTTTTGTATAATCATTTGCTTCTTTTCATTACCTGCTAATATTGCTGTATTGTCAGCAAACTTTGGCATATCAAATTTTTCTCCATGAGTATTTACTTCTTCGCTATTGTTTTCTTTGATTCTTGCTTCTTCCTCTTCTTCAATTCTAATAATTGGAGTTTTTTTATACAAATTGCAAATCATTTTTTATAATCTATTCCATCATAAACATTTTATTCCAATCTACATTATCAAATGATTTTTTTAGGTTAGGTTAGGACATGCTATGAATGTTGTATTTCTTACCTTTAATCTTTCTTCTAATAGCCTTAGAATTGGTTCCTGTTTCTTTATTTTTCTTAAATCATAGATGGTTTTTGGCCACCTGAGCCATCTTAGCCAAGTTTTAACTCTTTTTCTACTTACACTCACATGGGTAACCTCACTTTCTATATCTTCACTTGTTTGCCTCATTTTCTACTTCCTGGTGCTAGGCAAGTTAACATATTTATAAAACTTGATTATTGTAAGTAAAGAAACATTTTCTACTTTATTAAAATTCCTGTTTAAATTGTATCAGCTTAACCTCACCTAACCTAACTCAATAATGTAATGAAATCTATATTGAAAGGTGATAAAAAAAAAAAACAGCTAATGAAAAAAAATACACTCGGCTCGAGGAAGCATTGAAATCTTATTCAACTGTAATTTTCATTATTAATCTCTGTAAGTTTATTTTGAAGAAATGCACTTTCTTTCGTGTATACGTACATTATTGTTTTTGCTTATTAATGTTCATTAAATAAACTGATAAGTACTATATGTTGGTTTTTTCTACATCCTGATGGTCTCTTTGATTGTAAAATTTTTAAATACGAAATTAGAACTTGTTTTAATTCATGATTTTTCTGAATGTATATTTTGTACTAAATTTTTTTAAAATTAAGAGTTTTAAAAAATATTTTTAAACAAATTTAACAATTTAAAACTTAATCAATAGTACATACTGATGTCTTCTGTTTTTTAGTAATACATTGACACGCCTATACATTGAAACAATCAAACGGTTGACAGTTTCTTGAGAAATATTGTTCCATTTCTTCATGGAAGCAGCATGTATCTTTTCCGCATTATGGGGTAGGTTAACACAGTTGCGAACTGCTCTAGAAACAAAACCTCACATGTTATATATGAGATTCATATCTGGAGAACAACAGGCCAGTCTAACCAAGTAATATTTCCTCGTTTTAGCGCGATGTGGCCTGGCGTTGTCGTCCATGAATATAAAATGTTCACCTAATTTGTTGCGCAAATTATACATCTGTCTGATAACATTTTCAATATAAACTTGACTTGTCATGTTCTGATGCAATCGAATTAAGGGTTTGCGACGGTTGAACATTCTTCTTCTTCTTTCTCTCTAGCCTGTATTCGTTCAACTTTGGACATAGGCTTTCCTTATTTCTTCTTTCTATTTTGATCTGTTCTGCGCCAAACACTTCTAGCAGAATCCCGCTTGTTCTTTTAGATTATCGCCCCATCTCATCATAGGCCGTCCGCGTCTTCGTTTGCTTAGCCAGGGTCTTTATTGCTGTAGCACACAATTCCATCTATTGTCGATGTGTCTTGCATTGTGGCCAGCGTAGTTCCACTTGAGCGTTGCAACCTGTTCTGCAACAACTATAAACTTGTTGTTTTGCCTAATCCAAGTGATTCTCTTTTGATCTCTAAGAGTGATATTCAACATTGAGCCTTCCATTGCTTTTTGGGTTTTTACTAATTTGTTCATGTTATTTTTTGTTAGAGTCCATGTTTGAGCGCCATATGGCAGTACGCTTTGGTGGAAAACTTTGGTCTTAAGGTATTGGGGTATCTTTTTGTTTTTTAATACGTAACTCAGTTTTTCAAATGCTACCTATTTTCTTCTATCAATCTCCGCTGTTTGATTTTTTTTTCTCATTTTTATTATTTGGCCTAGGTAGATGTAATGTGGAACTTGTTTGATCGTCTCATTCGTGACTATTATATTTCTGTCAAAATCAGTGATGTTCGTCGTTTTTGTTTTGGATATATTCATCTTTAGAGTTATTTTTTTAGAGGTTTCTGCAAGTTCATTTACATTATTTCAAGGTCTTTATGGTTATCTGTCACTAGGAAAATCTTAAGTTGTTGAGTATTTTTCTGTTAATATTTAGACCTTTTTCTTCACAGTGGAGAGATTTGAAAACGTCTTTCAGCGCCAGAGTGAAGAGCTTTAGTGATATACGTATTGACTATGTGCTGTTTGCTAGATTTATTTTCATTGTGGCGTGTCTGGATATGTTGTGTATCAATTGCCTGTACCGATGGTCTATGCCGCAGTTGTTCATTGCTTTCTCCACTGCTCATAGCTCTACAGAATTGAACGCTTTTTTATAGTCAATAAACGCTATGTAGAGCAAAATATGGTATTCTTCAGCCTTTTCAATTAGAGTTCTCACTATTAGGAGGTGGTCCGCCGTGCTGTACTCTTTACGGAACCCCGCTTGTTCGATTGGTTAGTAAGCATCAAGTTTGTTGGTGAGTCTGCTCGTGATTATCTTCATGAATAGTTTGTATAGCTGGAATAACAGTGAAATTGGTCTGTAGTTTTTTAGATTTAGCTTATCACCCTTCTTGTGGAGTAGTATGGTGGTCGCTTTGTTCCAGTTATTTGAAATGCATACTGTGTGCATGCTTTTCAGTCTCTCCCAGCATGATTTCTCCTCCTTCTTTTAGCATTTCTGTTAGCACGTTATCATTTCAGGTGTTTTGTTGTTTTTCATAGCTTCTTAATTTCATATATGTCTATGTCTGGCAGGTCTTCGGAGTTAACGTTTTCAATTTTTTTGCTTTAAATTTGCTTGTTTTTCTTGTTTGGTTTGGTTTTGGAGTTGTACAGTTCTTGGTAGAAGCTTGTCTCTTAATTCAGCACCTCTACCATTTTTCAGAGCGATTATTTGCGTTCTTCACTATGGTTGGTTTTTTATACCTTTGTTACTTTCAATAATTTTCTCTATTCTATTATTTTCAAATCTTCTGACATCTTCATTTATCATTTTCTTTATGGTCTTGTTGAGTTTCGCAAATTCTATAGAGTCTTTTTCCCTGCTCCAGTAATGTGTTTCTGTGTTTTATTAACTGTTTTGTATTGTCGATTTTTGTCCTACTTCTATTATCGTTTGAGTGAGCATTGCGTTCATTTCTTCTATCTATTGTTCCAGGTGTTCTATTTTCCTTTTCTAGAGTGGACTTGAGTTTTTGTCTATATTTCTCTGTTTTATTTAATTAACTGAGGGTCTATAGATGTTAGGGTGTGGACACAACGACGATCCGACCATCGAACAGCGCTCCGACCATCGAACAACGCGCTGAGCATAGAACACTAAAATTTGTTCTAAGCTCGGACCCTCGCAGACCGCTCGAGCTTTTATTTATATTGAACTGAAACTTTTTTATCGGCGTGAGAGTAAAATTTTTTTTTTGCATGCCCACTCTGAAAAACAGTTTTTTCGCCCGAATTTGATGGAGGGAAGTGAGCTTTTCCTTCCTAGGGAGGTAAAATCCTTTGTCTCCCGCTAAGGGTTTTGCTTTTAAAACACAGATGGCGCTAGTTAAAAAATAATATTTTTATTGAATATAATTTAATTTTAATTATACTAAATTAACAGTAAACATTATTGATTAAAAATTAAAATTAAGTTAATTTATTACATGATTTAGTAATAATATTTTTTTAATATTTTCTTGATTTGATAATATTATATACATAAGACAGATATCTAGTGTAGAGTGATTGTATTGCAAGACTTCTTGGTTACGTCATAACAATATTTTACAATTTAAACATTAACCTTAAAAAAAAAACATTGACACTTGAAGTATTAAAAGTTGTAACATGTTATTGTTTTCTTACAGGGGCAGGCAAAAGCGCTTGCAGCACTTCGCTGCCTGCCGCCCTCGCTTACTTGGGCGGACAATCAGCGGCGTGCTGCAAACAATGCTTTCCTGCCCTTGGTACTTAATGTACTATTAATATATTAGTGTTTTTTCACTTTAAAATATCCTGAAAACATTTTGCGTGCTAAATATGTACCTAAAACAATTTACATAAAGCATTTTGCCGTGAGATACAGTTGACGTTGTGGTATGAAATGGTTTTAAACCGTTGCGTTGCCGCGAGTTACCGGTTATTTACTTTTGACTCCGAATGTATCAACCAGCGAGGTGAATTTAAAACCCTTGTTGGAAGCAGTTTAATAAATTCGGTATGTCAAATTTAAATATTATAACCTATAATGAGATGAATTGACAAGAATGTTATGAAAATAATTAGTAAAAATTGCTATTAAGAATAAATAAAATTAATATTCTTTGTAAGTAAATGTATATATAGCAAATATTTTACTAAATTAATAATAATCATAATAAAATTAATGACAGCTGTAACCGTTTACAACCAGTACGTTTTCGTGAGATTTCCGCGATCACCCAAAAATAGAAAGATATGGAAATAAAACCGCTGTTTGATCGCTGGTATGTACGGTTTCTCACGGCAAAACGCCTTTTATTAACATAATAATGCAACAAAACATTTTTGTAGGTTTCAAAATAATAAAAATATACGGGTTTTTGCTGTCAAATTATAATTTTGACACAGGAGGCAACGACAATATTTAAAATATTTGATAATAAAGTAATTTATGTATAATATTATACTGTGCGTTTCTCTTTAAACATTATTAATAATATTTATGTTACAAATGCTAATATATTAATGTTACAAATGATATATTATATTTGTTTATCCAGAAAATCATAGTTATTGTAATTTGTTAATGAAGCTCAGTTTTAGTTTTATTTATTTTATAGTTTATATCAAGCAGTGACCAACAATTATAGGACATCTATGTAATTTCTTAGATTAACTAGAAAAAATTAAAATATTGCTCTAATCGATGTAGCTAGTCCAACTAACCGTGGAATTAACTACATATGATGCAAGTGGCTCTAAATAATAGTAATACAAGTAAACTGATGAATGATAAGATTTGAAATCGCAAATAAGTAATCACAAACGAACAAACCTATTCTGTTTAGATTTATGTTGCGTCCTCTATTGTATCCATTTTAAACTAATAGTTTTTTAGAACGCTACAAGATGGCGCGGGCCGTACAATATTAACATTAAATTTATACATATACAAATATTTCATATAATTATTATGTTGCAATTCATACAAAACTTAAATTTGCTTTTTAATTACATTACTTAATTGTAGTAGTATGCTCTTCTTTATCGATTCAGTCTTTAGAAGGCGGTCATTTGGAAAGGTAATATTGATTAGTTTTAAACTAATTATATATTATATATTATTTTAATGTTTATATTGTCAACATTTATAATTTAATAATGGTTTTTGTAAGAGTTCTGTAACCATATCAGAAATTTTAAACAAGTTAGAACAAATAGATTGTAGTAAAAGTGCTGGTCCAGATACAATATCGCCTTTGTTGCTGAAAAATTGTGCTTTTTCACTAAGTAGACCACTTTGGTTACTTTATAATAAATCATTAAAGGTTGGCATTTTTCCTAGTAAATGGAAAAAAGCACACATTTCACCTATTCACAAGAGCGGTAACAAAACCAATATTAAGAATTATAGACCAATTTCTATAATAGCACCCATAGCAAAAATGTTTGAATCTTTTGTGTCTGAGTATCTGTCTAATGTTTTGTCTAGTTTTATTTGTGAAGAACAACATGGATTTATTCGAGGTCGGTCAACGACCACTAATCTATTGGAATATGTTGCAGAAATCAATGAAGCTTTAGAATCAGGATTTAGAGTAGACTCAATATATGCCGACTTATCTAAAGCATTTGATAAAGTTGATCATACAATTTTAATTCATAAACTGAAACATGCAGGAATCGGTGGATCATTATTAAAATGGCTGTGTTCGTATTTATTAAATAGAACGCAAAATGTAAAGTTAAATTCATTTATTTCAGAGGACATTCAAATCACATCTGGGGTGCCACAAGGCTCTCATTTAGGACCACTGTTATTTTTAATATTTATTAATGATATTGGCAATGTATTTACATCTTCAAAATATTTATTATATGCTGATGATATTAAGATATATGCAGTCATCAAGTCAACTGAAGATCAGTTTCTATTGCAAGAAGACATTAAAAATTTTGAGAACTGGTGCACACAAAACAAAATGTCTGTAAATGTTGAAAAGTGTAAATACATTTAATTCACTAAAAGCCATATACCTTTGCCATTTAATTATAAGATGTCTAGTTTATGTTTGGATAATATTTCTCAAATCCGAGATTTAGGCATTATATTTGACAGTGGTTTAACGTTTATTGAACATGTTAATGCTATATCTGGAAAAGCTTTGAGAATTCTGGGGTTTATAAAAAGGCACGCTAATAATTTTACAAATGTAAAAACCGTAAGAAATCTTTTTGTTTCTTTAGTGCGACCACATTTGGAATACGCAGCACCAATATGGACGCCGCAATATCAAGTACATATTGATAAACTGGAAAGAGTCCAAAGACGGTTTTTGAGATATGCCGCTTTTAAAATGGGAATATTGTCTGAACATATTCAGTATGAAACAATGTATTTAGAAACTAATCTACAACAATTAATTTATCGAAGACAAAATATTGATATAATAACAATATTTAAGATATTTAATGGACTTATCATATCCCCCAAGTTGCTAGAAAGACTTCATTTAAATATACCAGCTAGAAACACAAGAAATTATAATCTGTTGCGTATTCAGTTTCACCGCACAAACTATGGCACCAACCATCCAATCACTCGTATGGCAACTAACTCAAATCATATTATAAACAAAACAAATGTTGACATATTTAATTGCAGTATTGATTATCTAAAAAAAATACTAATTCAAAGAAGTGTTGATTAATTAAACCATTGATCTTTTGTTAAAATTATTATTATTATTATTTTTTTTTTTATAAATTGGTTGTTATTATTTTTTAAACTGTTAGGTAATGTATGTAAGTATGTATATATACATAATTTAGTAAATGTATGTCACTTTGTCATTACCACTTATGTATTTATGTTATTTTTAATTTTAAGGAATTTGTAATTGGGTAATATCCCGTTGATAAATAAATAAATAAATAAATAAATAAATAAGTAGCAAATCAAATTATTTATGTATATAACTGCATTCGATTTTATAACACTAATAAACTTACAATAATTGATATGGTATTTCATAGCGTGCATATTACAACTAAGTATGATATAGTACGTAGTAGTTAAAAGAGGCCTATAATAATGAAATAAATTAATAATTACGCAGTCATTACGGAATACAAAGTGAAAGTCACTAAGCAAACCTCTTATATTTTCAGTTCATATCTGATAAAATATAAACATATTTTAATTGATTACAATCGACAGATGCTGGTAACTAACAGTAATAATCTTCAAATTCATGACACAATTGAACTTTTATTATGGATATAGAATTGCAAACTAAATTCAAGGTGATCGAAAAAACTAAGGTTTGCGATGCAGGCAACCAAATATATATTTATTTAAATATTTAAAAAAATCCTAAGAGGATCACTATAGACGTAACACAAAATTACTTTTTGTGGTAATTATTGCAATAAACAATTAAAATACAAAGTACATAATATACGATAATAAATTATTTAAAAACTTTATAAAAAATAAACAAATTCAATGAATACAAGAATAATAAATAAAATAATATGTTTCTAACTTTCAATAAGCAACACATCTGTTCAATTTACAGTTTGTGCATATTATTTTTCACACTATTTAAAATTTAGACTAGACATAGAGTACAATTCGCATTTTATTTATATTATTAAATTAACTTTAAAATTTTTAATTTATTAATTTTATTAAAACTTAAAAAGTGACAAACGTCTATGAAAATTGAATTTATTGTGGAGGATTATATTGTTTTGGAGAAACAAATTAAGAAACCGGTAAACACTAAAATCACTAACATTTTTCCAAGAAGTATTCGTTTTTCTTGTGCACTTGAATGGCTTTCAATATATGTATCCTTCTTAAAGAATACAGAATTATTCAAATAGCTTTCAAATTTTTAGATATGATAAAAACAAAAAATAGCATTTACTGTAAAAAGTGATTTATTGGTGTCGTCTAGTTTAATGAAGAATTGCTGAAATATTGGCATCAACCAAAAGTTGAATTTGTTTCTTTAACGCTTTTCTAATAGATAAAAAAATCTTTATAAAGAAAAAATTTTATGAAAGTTATCAATGAAAAAAAAATTTAGAACTTGATAAAAACCAAAAAAGTAATTTATTGGTAGTCGACTGTCAAATGTTTAATGGAAAATTGCAAGAATATTGGTAGCAGATTCAATTATTTTGCAGTTACAATTTACAAAGTTCCGCCATCTAAAGTTAAAACTTTTTTGTTGTAAGAATTTGTCTTAAAAAAATATTTTTTATTAAAGATGTTTTTAAACGTGTAATAATTTTTTTGTAAATACATATATTGCCAACATTGTTAAACCCCTAAAAAAACTAAGCATAAAATTTTTGTCAAAGCTATTTTTTGTATTATATTTTTTGCTTGTTGACGTTCTTAATCTACCACTTATGTTGTAAGCAGCATTTAGTAAACAATTTTTGAAAACATTTTAATATTTACTGTAAACTGGTAAAAAAATGCAATAGGTTTTTGTTAAAAATGTATTTAACAGAGCTAGAATAGTTGCATTACATAAAGACAATAAAGAAAATAACGGTGTATAGCTTGAAATATCGTAACATTTTGATGATTTGATTCTTTGAGATTAATCATAAATACAATACGTACTGAGCAATAGAATCATTTATTTATTTATATAATATCATTATCAATTGGATAAAAATAGATTAATTTGTTTAAGTAGAACAAATTCTTATTAAATATACAAAAAAAATCAACAAATTTTTTACATGAAAATGATACATTTACTAAGCTCATCGTTTGAATGAGCGCATCAAATTGGACGCGGGTACTCAAACCATACTAGCGGCAAGTAAAAGATCAACTTTGGATTATATCAGTCCTAGGCTCAACAAAAATGGTGCTACGCAAGTGCGTTGTTTTTCTAAAAAAACAAATTTAAAATTTGTGCAACCTTGTATGAAAAAGCTACTGTATTTACAATATAGCACGCTTATTTTTGAAAGCGGTCCATTCAGCTGATTGAAGGTTTCGAAAGAAGCAAAACAATATTTGCTTGTATGACAGAGGCTTAAACCACATACACATTTTTTAATTGTAAAATGTGATATAAGGAGTTACATAATATGCCTCAACATACAAATACTTTTGAATTTCAATTAGTAAACTTATAGATAAAAGCCAACATGTTTAGTGCGTGTGACGTCAGTTTTGGGCAAGAACGGGCATATAAAAATAAAATTTGTTTGTTATCAAATGTGTGTTGTATTCAACACATTGTACTTAATTTGCCAATTTCTATGAATTTTGTATGGATGGCATTACTAAATTATTTAATTATTTAACAAATATTATTTATTTTAAATAAATATTTATCAAAAATAAAATTGTAAGACTTGCGTGTGACGTCATTTGTGGGCATAGAACGTTGTTATGTTGGTTTCAACATACGACCAGCGGAAAATAGCACTCAACTAATTGTCTATTTTAGACAAATTTTAATATTGATCTTAATATCACTTTTTTAGCCAATCAGAACAGATTTTTAAATATTACATAGTAACGTTTAAGATGTTAGATAAGATAACAGTTTGATAGTACTACTAACGTATTAGTTTCACAGCTATTACATAATCATCCTACCTTAGATATTTGGTTATGCAAGAAATATAAATTTAAATGTTTCAGATATATAGATGGTCGAGTTTAATTATATTTATTTGTTTCTAATATTATATTGAAATTGAATATATCATGATATTTGAGCTTTAGCAAATATGTGACTACTTGTCATTGTATTCATTGTATTATTCTACGTCTACTTGCTTAACAATATCAATATTAATTTGTTTATATACTGGCTACTGCATTAACAATATAACAATAGTTTTAAAAGTGAATAAACGTACGTGTTACTTCTACATTTTAAATTGAGTAAACAGCTAATAGAAACGTTCTAAGAGATTTGTTATATCATAAAATTTATATTATAGCTAATAATATGTAATATAAAACCACAATAAAAACTAGCTCTTAATAATAAATAAATTGCAAATATGAAAGAACGAGAATAAAAGACCTATAAAAGGTTTAATATCGTATTATTAATACCTACCTATATTGATGAAGTCACGTTCACTAGCATGGGCAGCGCAGCATTCCTCATGAGGACAATAAGATCTATAACATTTTTATCTTCCCGCATATACATTTTACAGTGCAAACAAAACATTATAAATCTGTCATCATATTTTATATTTATGCCCCTATATGCGGTTCCTGGAGATACCATACAATTGAGAGAATTACCCACATCACTAATTTATTAAACCCTTTCGACTTCCCCCGACATTTAATTGGAATGTTAAATTGTCTCGAAATCACTTCGGCGTAAATTATTGTCATTTGCATCATTACATTGACATTGTATATGAAATATATACAGGATGTTGTTACTTTTTATGGTTCGTCAAGCAAATGATTATATTTTAATACAATTACAATGAACAGGTTATATTAATTTAAATTGTTAGAAATTAATATAACAAATATTTGTTAGAGACAATAGTTTTTTCACACGGTTTTCTATAATTGATTAGATAAAGGTGTAGCAGCTTTATCAAAGTTGACTTTACATACGGATAATCGGATTTGAAAGAAAATAAAACTATTTAATAATTTTAAATTAAAGAAAAACTATTAGAGAAAGTATTTTTTAGCCTGATAAAACTTCTGATTGATACAACTTTGTCAAAAGGCATTATGTGAGAAAAATTGATAAGTTCTTTTCTTTAGTATTGTTTGCTAATTTATAATTCGAAAATTAACCTTAGTATAGAAAACAAACACTAAAAATATAGTAACTCCCCATCTCACCTGTCACAACATAATGAGTATTAGTGTTTTTAGTGTCCGTTTTGTTAATTAATAAAATAACCGGTGTTAGAAGAAGATGCGTTTCTAACAAGACTTGCTACGCAGCACGCAAAACAATGGATTTATAGAAACAAACGTTTGACAAACAGAGAAAAAGAAACTATTGAACATTTTTGTGCAAAAAGTAATAAAGCAAAGTTGAACTAATTGTACTTTGTGTTAGAAAACGTGTTTTTTCAAATAAAAGATGCATCTATTTGATGTAAGTAAAAATACAAACAAAGTTCTTCAAACAAAACAATCAAAATTTATTTTTAATTTTATTAAGCTGTTGTTTTAGAATTGTTTAGTTATATGCTGAAATATCGAAAACAATAAATTATATTAAGTGATATGTGATTGTTGACAGTGTTGGCGTTTACTTTTACAACGCGAGAGTGCGTCATTGACAAAATGAGTTGAGGATTTTAAATCATTGACTACAGTAAACCAAAAACACTGTGACCGGTCAACTACACTAATAGTAATATTTGCATGAAAAATCAAGCTTAAATTAGTCTTGTATAAAATTTGGGGACAATACATGCAATGCTGGCGCTACCCGAAAATAAATACGTTTATTATGTATAAAAATGTGTGTTGCATTCTTTTCTTGCATTAAGTATTTTTTATTTTAGCTATAGGTTTCTTTACCTGTTCTGCGCGGAACTATCGGTCACGCAGTTTTTGGAGTACTGTATGTGCCAACAAGTTTTCTAACAAGTGCACAACCATCTACGTAAACATAAAACTTTTCAAAACCGTAGACTAAGCGTCCAATACAGGAGGTACTAGACAATGAGGACAACATACAGCAAGAATTTAATGTTAACCATGTTTGCGTTTGTCTTATATTTGCACAATTTAATGTACTACAAATGCAAGTTTAGAAAACATTAAAACGTCATGGTTTATATCTATTTTATATTCAGCTTTCTTAAAAATTACTTATAGATTTTGCTAGTCGTATAAAGTTTTGCTGCTACATCATTCAAATGTTGATTTTGAATGATCTACCTACTTACAAGTTTTAGTCACTAATGAGGTAACATTTACAATAGATTAATGAACAGAAAAAACAAGCAATCTTGAAATTTGAAGATTCTACACAAAATCCTGTCAAATAGGTCGCATGCAAACAACACCTACTTCAGCCGTATAAGCAATATTGAGTTTGTTATTCTTGGACATCTACGTTAATGAAGTAGCGACAGCGGCAGTATTGCGTTTGAATGCTGCCAGACTTTTGTACACTGCAGGAAACTGGTCAGAACTGTTCTTTTTTTAAGAACCGCTGTTAAATAAACTTCTATTAGGAGTGCAAATAGAACCAATACCATTAAATTTTGTATTTCAAAGACCATACAACGTATGACTGCTATAGCAACAAGAGTAAAACGTAATAAACTACTACAAATCTAGAAAACAAGCCAATATGTAGACGATTGAACATGTTGAGAAAGATCTAGCTCTACATGGTCAGCATAAAAGAAACATCTTCAAACATTGTTCTGGCATTCATCAGAAGGGATTAAACTATGATATGTCGAAGTCTTTTTTGTGTAATTATATTTGCAAATAGCAACAAGATGCATTCAAAAATACAGAAAAACGCATTTATTTCTATATTTGATGTTTTTTTTTGGCTATTTTCTAACTATTATTTGACTAAAAGACTTTGACATATCATAATTTAATCTTTTCTAAATGTACTGGTAAAAAATAAATCGATTATCAAATTATTTGTAGAAGCAGCGATGAAGCCAAAGTTGCCGTTTTTGTTAAAATACTACAAATCAAGGTTGCGGTCGGTATGCTCTTAACCAGATTTATTAAAATAAATACGTTTTAAATTACTTTTATATGTATTATTGTTTGGTGTGCTGCATATGTGGTATAGTAGAGCTTATACATATAACTCTAGAAAACCAAAACAGTACCTGGCTGAGCTTATGAATGTGTTGACAAGCTTGAACAAGGTAATATAGAATACTATAGTTTTTTAAAGCGTAGTTGTGTTTAGATAAAATAAAAAATTATTAGAGATTGTAAAAATTTAAATATAAAAAATAAATTAATTGGTTTTAGTTCAATTATAAGACCTAAGCTAGCATTAATAGGTCACGTAGGGCTTAAAGACATTGTTTTTTTCCATAAAAAATTTGCTGACCAGAAAGTTAAAAGTGGCATATAGGGTTAAAAACCTTAGAAGGCTACAAAGGAGTTAGAACATTATAGGATCATAGGTGAGTTTTAGTGGGCTTCAAAATGCTATACAAATTTCAACAATCAATCTCAGATATCATTAGTCCACGTATAAATGATTAATCGGCTCTTTTGCGTCGAATTTTCAGCGGCGAAAGATTATATTGCAATGCAATGAGGTTACAATTGTAATTTTCGGATAAAATGCCTAATTTGTACGATAATAAAAAATTGTTTTGAATTCGTTCTATATTGCATATATGAACGCTGTAGAATGGACACCAAACTGACGGAGCGTACTCTAAATGAGAACGTACTAAAGCGCAATAAAGTAATTTGAGTGTGCTAGGAGATAGGTCAGTAGACATTCTGTGAACAAATTTTCATAGCACGGTTGCACATATAGTTTATATGCTCAACAAAAATTAGTTTTGAATCAAAAATTACGCCCAAATCTTTTATTTGTGTAACATGTTCCAAACCATTATTATTGATAGTATAGTCATACGATACTTTACTTAAAGTTCTGTTAAAGTTTATCGAAAAACATTTATTTGCGTTAAACAACAAGTTATTAATAAGACACCACGAATGAACAGAATCTAAACCACTTTGCAAACTAATGCAGTCCTCGAAAGATGATATTCTTTTATAAATTTTAAGATCGTCAGCAAAGAAAAGATAAGAAGAAGAATTAATAGAATAAACAAGATCATTAATAAAGAGTAAAAACAGAATTGGTCCACATTGAAATCCCTGAGGAACCCCAGAAAGAACAGCTATTGGTTGTGATAAAAAGTTATTAATTTTCACACACTGTGTACGATTTTCCAAAAAGCTCGACAACCACGCAACAACAGATTCATGAAAACCCAAAGCCCAAAGCTTAACAATCCAAATACTATGATTAACGCGATTTTTGAAAAATTTGTGTAAATAGAATCTACTTGAACTCTTGATTAAATGGCATTCAAAAGATCATTTTCGTAACAAAGAAGATTTGTAAGAGTAGAACGACCCTCGCGAAACTTTGTTTCCAAACTAAAGGAAACTTGGCTTCATTAAGAGAAGCCTCAAAAAGTAAATGCAATGGCGTAGAAATTGAATAAATACATTGTTTTAACAGCATAGATGGAACACCGTCCGGTCCAGTGCTAAAGTTACATTTTAGGTTTTCAATCTATTTAAGTATATCCAACAAACTAATTGAAAATGCTCGATGTAATACGTTTTTTTTTTAAATCAAACAAAGGAGTTGGATGAGTTTGTGTATTGTAAACAGAGGAAAAGAATTCAGCAAAACTATTAACATAGTCATCTCCATTACAGCAAGTTTTTTGTTTATAATACATTGTAGCTGGAAAATCATTAGTTTTTCTAGAGTCGCTAACAAATTTCCAAAAGTGATTAGGGTTACTTTGAATGTTGATTTCTGTTCGAGTAATATATTGCTTGTATAGACATGTAAAAATTTTTACACAAAGTACGAATTGATTAAAACTTGTTATAATCAGACAATAATCTTGAAGATTTATAACGTTTATGAACAGTTTTTTTGAGTTAAGTAAGTAAAATCAATTCTTTATTAAACCAAACTGAAAAATTGTTTTCTTGATATAGTTTTTTGGGAACAAAATAGTCAATAGCAAAATGCAACACAGAGTAAAATAAATTAACGCAATTATCAACATCACAATTATAAAAAAGGGCGGACCAATCAACATTCAACAAAAATTTATTGATTGCGTTAAAGTCGGCATATTTGAAATCATTAAAAACATAATTACACATTAAAATATCACGGCTAGTATCACATTTTACATCAATCACATAAGCAATATGATGTTGGCTAAGTTTTAACAAAACATCTACAGCTTTAATCACAGAAATATCACAGATGTTAGAAAACATAAATCTAAGAACACACCACTATTATTAGGTATAGAAATACATTGAGCGCAGTTTAGAAATTCATAACAAGAAACAAAATGAGCAGAATAAATATCATTACAAATAACACTTATGCCTAACTCATCATTTACCCATACCGCTGCGGGTAGATTATAATTGCCCAGTGAAATTAGTTTACTGTCTGGATATTTGTCAGCGATAGATTAAACGGAATAACAATGATCTAAACATTTATCACATGCCAAGTTAGGTGGTAAGTAGACTGCACTGATAATATATTATACAAACTTAAACTTAACAATTACAAACAAATGTTCAACACATAAAAATGTAGGTTGTAATAAAGTACAATTAAAACAAGTTTTTGTAGCAATTAAGACATTTCATTTGCTCTTCTCTCATCTCATTGCATATTAGCATGTGTTCTATGTTTTCTCTTGCTTCTCCACCCATCCTACACATTTTCTTTTCCTTGTCCATCTAAAAATTTACACACTTTCTTTTTTCCATTCTTTTTTCTATTTTTTATACTTTACACTTTCTAGGTACTTTGGTAGTGCATCCATTATAATATGTACATAATTTGAATTGTACCTAGATTTATTTATCCGTATTCTACGCTATTGCACTTGTATATCTCTATTTCTTATCATAATTTCATTCCACATAATTCTACCTATTCTCAATCTATCAACTTCCTAACTAGCATATCCATTTCTGTTAAAATATTTTTCTCTTTTTGTTCCCATTTTATAGCATTTTGCTTTCATTTTCTCCTTCAAGCACTCTTGTAATATTTTACAATCATTTTTTTTTCTCACTTTTTCTTCTTACTTCATTGCACGCTTTCCTGCTTCTACTCTTAATTTGTCGATTTTAACTTCTTTCATTACAATGTATGCTGGGGTCTCATTGTTTACTCCTAATACCCATCTCCAGTATTTTGTTTGAATAGCTTTTTATTTTTCTTGCTTTTTCCACCCCCAATTTTTTGCTCCGTACAATAACATACTTTTTACTAAACTTTCAAACATCATTCCTTTTATTCACATACATTCAAATTCCCCCTACTTTATTTGCTTTTATTGTTATATTTTTTATGAGTTCATTTTCAATGTTGTTCATACAAAAAACATATCCTAGATGTTTAAATGATTTTACTTCTTCAATTTCTATTCCATCTCATTTCCAGTTTTCTACTCTGTCTTCTTCGCCCTTTTCTAAAAGTCATCACTTATGTTTACTTCCAACTCTTAATTCTAAAATATTTATTCAGACATCTAATTATTTCATTCATTTTATTTGCTAGTTTTGCAACATTCACCATGTCCTCTGCATAAGCCAGACCACACTTTCTCTCTGTTCACCACCACCCCGCCCTACACAGCATCTCTTCTACATCTGTAATGTATACCGCAAACAAACTGAGGCTGAGTAGGCATCCCTGTCTTACACCTTTTGTAGTCCAAAATTTATCACTCATTTTGCCATTCATACAGACCCTGCTAATTGTTTCCACGTATACTTCTTCCATTCTTTTTACTAGATCCTTATTTATTCCTCTTTTTCTGAAATACATCCACAATTTCTCTCTACTCACACTGTCAAATGCCGCTTTTAGGTCCAATAATGCATACAACTTTTCTCCCTTTTCTGTTATTTCCTTTTCTACTATATGCTATAGTATGTATACATTATCCATGGTCCCTCTTTCTTTTCTAAACCCGGTCCGCCTGGCAATATCGCATTCATCTCTAGTTTTTCACTCAGTTTTTCTTCCAGTACCATGGCGTAGATCTTGTATGTCGTACTTAGTAACGTTATACCTCTATAATTTTCTGTAAGCTCTTTATTTCTTTTTCTGTGTATCGGACATACAAGACCTTCACTCCACTGACTAGGAAACCCTTTTCCCTTTCATACTTCATTTATGATCTCCCTATCAAATCTTCCGTACCATACGTCTATGCTTCATTTTGTATTCCATCTACACCTGGCGCTTTTTGTTTTTTAGTTTCTTTATTTGTTTCAATAAAATTTCTTTTGTTATTTCATCTACATCTTGATTCATTTGTTGTGTTGTCATTGGTTGTCTATCGGTTTTTTTGTTTGATCCTTCATACAATTTTAAAAACTGCATTTTCTAGTTTACCATTAAAATTTGTTTGTCTTCTCTTCTTTTCGTTTTATTTCCTTATTTATGTATTTCCATGCTTCTTCTTCAGAACGAATTTCTTTTATCTCTAATTCCTCTTTTTTTTATACATTGCCTTAATTTCTTTGCATTTTTTCTTGTATTTCTTTTACTCTTTCTCCAATCTTAAATTTGTCTATTTCTTGCCGCACTTCTTCATTAACCATTACGTAATCAATTACCGATTGTCCCTTTGATCCTATGTATGTATATTCTTCCTCTTCATCTCCTTCTATGTTTCCGTTTAAAATGTTCCAGACATTCACTTAAATCATTTCTATCATTTCTATCATTTTTTTCCTTCTTTATTTTCTAGTTTATCTTTTGACTCTCTGTTGCTTTTCTGTCAATTTTTCATTCTTTCTTCTTTAATTCCGGTCCTAGCGTTGAAATCTCCTCCTACTATCAGTTTTCTCTCTTCCGTTTCTTGTATTGAGTTTTCTAGCATTGTTCTAATTTTTTATCCTTCTGCTGTACACCGTAACCATCTTGTATTTTGTTCCACTCAATATAAAATTTTGTTGCACTTACCCTTCCATTTCCAATTTTATCTTCTTGTAGTATTTCATTTCTTATTCCATTTTTTTTCTTTAATAGCTGGGTAGCATTTCCATCTAAATTCTTTAAGCATTTGATCTTTCATGTCTTTCTACCTCTTTTCATCTTTCCGCGTTTCCACCATTTCAATTAAATCCATCCATCATTGTTAGCTTCCAATTTGTTAATCGCTTTTTCTTCCAAACTTTTCCCATTAACAAAGTTTGGTTTAGCTCCTCTCCACTTACCACAATCTTCATATATCACACGATCGCCGTCTTGCTTTTTGTTTTCTCTTCTTTTGCTATTTCTCAGTTTTGAATTTCTCTTTCTTTTTTTGTGAGGTCATTATTAATAAATATATTGCTTCCCTTTAATACGCTTTTTTTCATCATAATTTTTTGTTTATCTTCCCAATTATCTAACTGTACAAAAAATACTTTCTAGTTTATTTTTGTTTTCCAATTTATATGCTTTTTTCACATTTACACCTTTTTTTAATTTAGTTCTAGTCCAGTTTTCTACTTTATCTCTTAACGTCGTTCATTCTATTATACCTTCATTCAATCCTTGAATAATTACTTTATTTTTTCTTTCATTTCTTTCTTGGTTTTCTAATTTCTGTTTTAGTTTGGCGACATCATTTTGTAAACTATCTATCTTAGTTGTTTCTATTGCGATGATTCTATTGTTTAGTTTTTTATTTTCTTCTCTTAATTTTTCTAATTCTCTCATGGTGGAATTCATGAAAGCTGATTAACGTTAATCAGCGTTAAATGAGACAACATAACCTCAACATTTGATAAACTGTCAAAATTATTTTTATTAATTCAATATAAATACTTGATATTGACTTTGCGTTAGTATCAAATAATATTTTCTTTTTATTTCTGATAGTTATATATTATGTCAAACTGGTCTTTGTGGTAGCATTACTGTAATAAGTTTTGCGGTTGTCAAATTTAATCAACCGTTACTTTAACTGGCTTTCATGAATTCCAGCATTAGAGTAACAGTTTGAGTTTCTTATATTAATTGTAATTGTTTTAAGATTGTTTCAGCTACTTTTTGATTTATTCCACTTCCGCTTGCTTCTTTGGTTTCCATCGTTTCTCTTCGTCTTTTTTTTTCATCTTGTTCGGGTGTTCTCTCTGTTTTATTACCTCTGTTGAATACTGTTTCGTCGTCTGACGGCATTATTCTATGTTATTTAAATTTATTTTTATTATTTATTTAATAAAAATATTTTTCTCCGCTCGAGCCTCGAACGCCAACCTTTGCGTTTACAATCCTCCAATATAGGTATTTATTGATTCTTTAAATTCTCATAACTGATTTATTTTATGCATGGAGGTTATGTTGCTTTTATAAATTTTTAATAAAAAATTTCTGAATCTCCTTCTTTGGTTTTTTCAATTATATATACACTATTAAATATTATTTCACTTTCTTTTCAATTTTTAATGATATTTGATAAATGTCTACAACTCTTCTCTCTGCTCTCTCTCTCTCTTTCTTTGGATAATACCTGGCTTAGAACTCTCATAAATTTGAATTAAACAAACTATTCTAATTTTAATAGACTTAAAAACATTCAAATATTTTAATCTAAAAAATTACGTGAATAATATAATAATGACGTTCGAAGAACCGTTGATTCTGAAAAAAAAAATAGTTTTTGTTTTAAATTGTTGTAATGCTATATTTCTTATTAAGATGATTTTAATAGCGGTTACCTTGATTTTTATTATTGGAAAAGACAGCAATTTTATTGTTACTTTTATCTCTACATATAGTTTTATTATCAGTTTTTTTTATTAGTAAATTTAGAAAAGATAAACTATTTGATGTTAACCGTAATTTAGTCAAATGTGCTTGGACGATTTTTATGGTTGTTTATAAAATTATAAGATGATGCAATACCTCTAAACACATAAGAAAAAATATGCTTGCTTTGTTTGGAATAAGAAAATATCAATATCAAAACAAACAAAAACATCCAGATATATTTATATATATGCAGAAAGCTCTTACTATTTTATGGTATATCTATATTTGTCTATATCCTACTGTAAAGGAAACAATATTTCACATGTGGTTATTCAGTTCTAGTATATACTATATCTTCACATTCAAATATGTAATTGATTCAATGACAAGAAAAGTACATGCATCTTTATATCATTCATTGACATTTTAGATAACCGCTATAATAATATATCAACTAAGACAGCGCATCTATCCTCTTAACATGTTATGGACATTATCTGTGTTTTAATAAAATAAATAATAATGTAACTTTATTTGTTAAGGTAAATTTTGATTATAAATCCGTCTTGGTTTACATATTTATATGAACCTTCTACAATAAAATGAGCTTCGCACTGGTCCAATTAAAAATTAAATTGAACCATGCTCATGTACACTTGTGAAATTAAATTTATGCTAAAATAAGAGAGGAGATAATTTACTTTATTTAAATGTAAATTGGTTATGCTAATTAAAGATTTAATTGAGGAACATACATAAAATTGTACTTTAACATTTGTTTAATAATATTTTGAAATTATCTCAATGCAACTCAGACAGTGATTTGTTCGAATTGTAAATCCTATTGCTTCTTTATCTTGAGATTTGAATAACCATTAATAATCTCAATACTTATAATATTTGAACATTCTGTTTGTTTTGGCCCACCATTAATAAAACAATGGTTACATATTACAATGCAATATCAATCTTATATAAAAAAGGTAAGTATGTACAAAAGATTATAGTAAACCGTAATCTAAACATCGTAGTGACACATTCCGGTATGCTTCACGGATGATAAACGAGCTGGGATTCGACGTGGATTAAACGTAACACAATATGCCATAATGCGGTCGGTAATGCTGCTGGTAAGTGGATGAGGAGCTTTAATATTCATACAAACCCACAAGTCACCGGTGTCAGTTTAAAAGACTCGACGGGGGATACGCTATATAATTTTCGATCCATATAGTAAGTGTAGTAATTATATATTAAAAATAAACATATATGGAAAGATGTATAATAAACTCTTCGTGATCGTATCAAACATTTATTTAAATATTTTTTTCTGCTACGGTTTTATTAGTTCAGTCAATGTAAGTAATTAAGTTTGTTGTTGTTCAAAACAATGTAAATTTTTAAAAGTAATTTAGAAATATGTGTTTCTATTTTAAGCGTATATCCAAATACGAAAAGCCATTATTAAAACATATTAAATTTATTATGTAAATAATCTCAAGTTTTTGTTTGCAAATAATGATGGAAATTTATTTTAAACCGAAGCTCCCACAAGGTTAAATTGAACATTTTAGTATTCATTGCGTAAAGCTTAGTAGTGCCTACTTTCCAACTTTTATGAAAAGTACTTTTATGTTTAAAAAATAATACACTGGTGAGCAAAAATTAGAGGTCACTTTAAAATTATGAAAATAAAATAAAATTATGAGTTTCGGAATTTTTTGTTTTAACCTTATGTTAGCAAATTGTAAATAATGCACTGTATTTTGCACACTAAATTAAAAATTCAATATAATCGTAAAACATATTTATTGTTTTTATTGCGTATTTTGGAAATATCACAAATTTACAGTTCAGACAAAGTTCAAATTTTTGTTCTTAGGACTAATATGGAATAAAAAATATAAAAATAAACTTATTACTAATAACGTAACTTTTGCATTAATGAACACTTTGAATTAAATCAAGGATCACATTTTGGTTGATATTATTCTATTCTTGCAATAGCAACTGTAGAGCAGGTGTATGCTTTCGGAAACGTCGTCCCAACTCATCCCAGACATGTTCTATGGGATTCATGTCCGGGCTGAGAGCTGGCCAATCGAACCCCAAAATTTTCACTTCATCCAGAGAATCTCTGATAACTCTGGCTACGTAAAGTCTAGCATTATCTTGCCACGCTTGCCTATAATTATCATAAAGGGCAGAACATTTTTTTTTTTTTTTTTTTTTTTTTTTTTTAGGGCTAGGCGGTAAAATCTTCTATAAGACTGGCAAGTGTCGGATTCATTTCCTCAGGTTGAAATGCCTACCGACTAAAAACCGCCCAATAATAAATGCCAAATGGAAGTTCGAGACCTTACGGCTCATGTACCTTCCTTTAATTAGGTTATTAAATATAAATAGATTTAGCCCTATAGGCTGTTAGGGCATAACATATTCAGGAAGCCATTCTTTATAAAAACCAACTTTGTGCGTTCTTCGGTAAAAACTCCTGCCCAAACCATAACCGACTCACCGCCAAATGAAAGTCGCTCATTAATACAAACTGAAGAGTATCCTTTTCTACATCTTCTCCACACTTTTCGGCGTCCGTCTGATCCATTGAGGCAAAAGCGCAACTCATCTGAAAACAGTACTCTGCTCCAGTTCTCATATTCCATGCCCGGTGATTTTGGGCCAAAGCCAATCTTGCAACACAATGTCGACGTTGTAAAGGTGGACATGTAGCCATCTTTCTACAATACAATCTAGCAGTCCAAAGCTTTATCTTAAACATTTACTAACATTTACATCTCTAACTTTATAAAGTTGTTTTTGTAGATAAACTGCAGAAGCTGTTCTATTCCGAAATTTTGTGGACACTAAAAAACGGTTATCTCTATTTGTGGTAACTTTTTTTTGCTCGGATCAGGGACGGCGCTAGGCGGTAAGCAAGGTAAGCGCTGCTTCGGGGCGCAATAAGTCAGGGGCGCCGTGCCCCGCAATTCACATTTGCATTATATTATTGTTATATTTTTTTAAGATATTTTTTTAATAATTATTTTCTGTAACTTAATGCTATTATTGCTAAAAAAAATTTAATTTGCTTGATAACGATTTACTTTGTTACACTAAATTTGGCCATAAGGTCTCAGTTTCTATGCGCGAAAACTCGGATTTGTTGTGTTTTGTTGTTTACCAGGTCTTGGGCATCATTCTGAAGATGTTCTCCAGGTGTAAAGAAGCCTTGGGGTTGTTGTGGTGGCTGACTGTTTTAAGTACTTTCAGATGCAACCAGTGGTTGGTGAATTGGCGTTGAGACGGTGGTAAAATGCTTATTCGGCGTGAGAGTAGGGCGTTTTTTGGTGTGCCTATAGTTTTTATTTCTCTTGTTAGCTTGTCTAGGGGTCATTGTTGTAATTCTATTTGGATGTAGTTTTGCAGATTTGATTCGTTGCTTCACAATTTAGTCTTAATTTTCAATTGAAACTTTATTTAGAATTTTTTTTAAGGAGCTGCTGTCTGTTGTTCAAGTTTTGCCAACTGCACTAGGCCATACGCCTGGATTCTTCTGTGCGCGCTAGAAAGTAGTTGCGGCGTTTCCGTGTGATAACTTTGCAGGTACACTTTAATTGCACAGGGCTGCAAGGCAGATGTTGCTTGGTCCTGTTGGCGCTAGCAAGTGAAAGAACTACTCTGGAGATTGCCTGCCGATGCGGCCAATATGTGCATTGGTGATAAACTTTTCTGAACATAAATATTATTTGGTTCTTGCTCTGGTTTTGTTGATCTGTTGGCTGGTGGTCTGCCTCAACTGCACCGGTTTTTTTTTGTGGTTTTGGAAAAGAATCTTCTGACTGTCTAATTCACCTTCCCTTGGATCATGCCTAGAAGTTTGAGACCGCAAGGGTCATCTTCCGTTTGAAAATAGTATTTTAAAAGAAGGTTGGTTAGGATGCTCTATAAGTTGCAAGGTGAGATTGCCGGGTAAGCCACTTTAGAAAGTTGTGACATTGATAAGTTTCTTATAGGAGTATTCATATTTGTTTGGTTCAGCAAGTCTGGTTAGACCCGGGTTGGGGTGAACCACGAGGTTATTAAAGTACTTTTTAGTTAACGTTATAATGTGTTGGCGCAGCTGGAATATACTGAAATCATTACAAATTTCTTTGTTTTGAACATACCATGGGGTTCCAACGAACCACCGTAAAGTAAGATTTTGGAAGACTGAAAGACAATTGAGGTTTGCAGTTGTTCTCTAGATTAGTGTACATCCGGATTTTGTTCTAAAACGACATGCCGCTGTTCCGTAAATAAATTAAAATTAGCAGGTTTTTTTGCAAACCTTGCTTTGTCTAGGACAGTCCATCCCTACGTATAATTTGTACGTAAGTTTTTTATTGAAAGTAATACCCAGATACTTGACGACAAAGTATTGCAATTTAGATCTGAAGCTATCACCTTTATAAAACGCAAAAAAATTAGTAAGTGCAGTTTTAAAAGTAAACTTTTGTGTCAGACTTTGTTAAAGGTTTTTTTACCTGTGATAATGTAGTCAATAGTTTGGTTTTTTGGTGGACTACAGTGTAGTCCCGCCAAAACCTATATTGGTAGTCGAAGAGAAAATTGTTAGATTCCGTGTGGTCTTTGATTATGCCTATATAAAAGCAGATCAAGTTTTCAATTTTAAGATCATTTTTCTGATTCGAGAAGGTCAAACGCTATGTAATAGTGTGTTGTCGTCAGTGTTCTCTAAGAAGTCATTGACTTCTCGGTGGTCATAGAGTGGTAGCATTGAAGTTCTAGGCTATCAGCAAATGACTGCACATACTGGTACAGTTCTAATGTCAAACGTGCAGCTCTATACGTAAGTATAATGCATAATGTAAAGCCGGCTATTGAATATGTAATCTTGACTTTTTTCCGTTTTATTTGCTGATGCGGGTGCATTTACAATTTTAATATTATTTTCATTTACTATTGTAAAATGAATTTAAAAAGATATTTTTTAGTAATATTTATTTGTATTAACATTAATATTTTAAAAGACGAGGGCAACATTTTGAGTATAATAAGTACTATAGTACTTAGCGCCGTCTCTGAAGCCAGTTTTTTGTAACTATTCTTGTACATTAATTGCATAACTTTGTATTTTTTAGGATTACTAATGAGCTCATTCTACACTTCAAAAGTATTTTATTCTGAACTCTATAGCTTAATTATTTTACAATCATCAGAGTTTTTAACTAACCTTTGTGGGGTTGCTAGTCCTACATTGGGCGCTTACCCAAGTGGCGAATAACAAGATGGCTCCTAGATATAAGTGGTACCGGAGAAATTAAATATCCGACCAAAACTAGCATAGCATAGGACAACAGCTACTACATTAGTGGGTCGAGGCTATCAATGAATTGCTTTCCTAAAGACTAGATACCGAAAAATTGCAGGCAATGATCACATCTAGATCTAACCGGTTTCAATACTGTAGTGACTACAAAAAACCACGTTATTATAAGTTTTTCTTATTTATCTTAAATTATTATGGCTAAAAAACAAAAACCACGACTTTCAGTTTTAGTCGATCCTAAAAATTGAAACATGAAGTTTGCTTTTACCAAGAAAACTTGTCCATGTTATATATGTACATCTAGCAACAATGGAGTGTTCTACTACTTAGAGAACAATAATAATATATTATATTGATATAGAGTAGATATTATTGTTTCAAAGAAAGTTAATCTATCTGTTTTTAGTTTTAGGTCGAAGAAGTTTAAAGTAAAAAACATGTAAGAGACAAAGATTTTGTTAACTAACATCCTTTACAAACTTACAAAGAAAAGACTTTACAATTGGAAATCCTCCAAACATAAAAAAAAATATACAAAATCTGATAGATTACATCTTGATAAGGCAGAGATGTCAAAATGCTGTCAAATACACAAAGACTTACTTAGGAGTTGACATTGGTTCAATCACAATCACTTAGTTTTAGTAATTGTAGCTAAACTAAAGAAAATTAAAAAAAAGCCTAATACAAATACGTTTGACGTGTTGTCAAAGAAATAAGTACATACATAGAGACACATATTTTGAAAATAGAAAATTGGCATACATAAAGAAAATAATTAAAAAAGCCAAAGATAAAAATTTAACTCTTACACTAGGAAAGAACAAACTTTGACATAGGAAATATATGTCTATCTTGCCAAACAATCTGTTTAATATTTATATTAATAGTGAGCTAGTTAAAAAAATAACGCATCTATGGTTTTAAGATTAAAGTTAATTTAAAGGATGGTTGAGACCTTTACTACGTGGTAATCCATAATAATAATAAAATAAAACACTGTCTACGTTTTTTACCACAAATACTTTATTTGTGGTAAAAAACGTAGACAGTGTTTTATTTTATTATTATTAAAGTTAATTTGATCAATTTTAGCTTATTTTTATTGACAAAAAAGCTATTGATTAAATTTTTATAATTAAAACCCATATAATGGAACTTGTTAATAAAATTAGGATGCCGAACTCTATCAAATGTTTTGAAAATGTTTAGAGCTACTGCAAGACTTTTTCTAACATATGTCAAAAGATCTAGTGTCAAACGTTTTGATCGATGTCTACATTAAGTGTCTGAGATAAAGTTATTTTGTTCTAAGAACTGGACAATCCTATACCGGTATAGTCCATGACTTTGTCAAGTTGTTAACAGATAAGCTTTTTTTTAATTTAGTCTTTTGAGCAAACTGTCAACTTAGTCTTTTATCTTGAGGTGCTTAAAAGATTGAAACGCCGGATCACGCGCGTAAGGGCTGACATTAAAGACAAGGCCATGTTAATGCCCCCTGCCACACGGTCTTTATTGTTACCAACTTCCTGACTTGAAGCAACACTTCGGTAGTCCCCCAGCCCCCTTACAGTTCTGACTTGGCTTTGTGCGACTGAGAAGAGAGCATTGGGAGTCAGTGAAAAACATTAAAAAACATGTTACAAAAGTTATTAAAGATATTTCTGTCGAAGAGTTTCAGAGAGCACGTCTTCGAAAGTGTATTGATGCAAAGGGAGAGTATTTCAAAGAATTTTAAGCGTTTGTACCAGTACAATCAACAAATCTATTTTTGATGTTGCAAAGTACTTGTAGCTCTATCATGTTGCTTCAACCATGGATGCCGTACCACCAAGATGCGCTGATAAGAATTTGTGAAAACCGAAACAATTGTCTGTATTTGGTTGGCTGCTTTGAAGTTGGATTGGGTTTGAGTAAGTGATTATTGATTGATAAACCTTTATGTTTTATTAAAATTTATTTATACTAAAACCAAAAAAAAAAATAAAATGCCAACAAATATGACAGATTCTAAATGATATGTTAAATGGGCCAAGTTCAAACTATTTTAAAAATAATACACAATATGTGTAAGAAAGATACCAGTTGCTGCCAGCTTGGATTTCAAAAAAAGTTTGGTACTAAAAAAAGCATCTGACCATGTCAACCAAAATAAAGTTTTTCTTGGAAGAAGAAATAGAAATACTAAATGAAAAATTAGAGTTGGCAATAGAGATGAAAAGATAGATAAGAAATAAAGAGTTAGATTTGCAGAAAACTAAGGTGGCATGGCTAACAATAAAGAGGACTAATAGGGGGAATGAAAAAATACAAGTAGATGGTCAAGTAATAACCATAAGAAAAAAAAACCTTGTAGTTACACTTAAAGCAAAGGGATAGAAAGAACAGGTTAAGGAAGCGGTAAAAAGAACAAAAAATAAAAGAAATGCTTAGTAGGCTTATGCCAAACAAGGAAGGACCAGGAGAAGAGACAAAAAAGCTAATTGCAACTGCGGCTAGAAGTAAACTATTGTATGCTGCAAAAACATGGGGGAATGCTTTGAAGAAAAAAAAAATCAGAAAAAATGTAAAAGAAGCTATAAAAGAAAATTTGTTAAGAATCTGCCGGCCGTACAAGAGCAGGAGACACTAGAAGTAATTGCTGCGGCACTACCCGCAGATTTGATGGTGTAAGAAAGATTAGGTATAAAGAAAATGGTAAATGAAAGAACTAGTAAGCAAAAAGCAAAGAGACGAGCAAGAGAGAATATGATGGAAAGATGGCAAAAATAGTGGAAAGAAGAAGAAAAGGGAGAATGGACACGGGAACTTATACCAGAAATAAAAAAATAAGTGGAGAAAAGCCGGAGACGTGTTACTATACAACACAACTACTCACCGGACATGGAGCCTTTGGAAAATACTTACAAAAAATAAATAAAATAAAAAAAAAGAGGAAAAATATATATTTTGTTAAGAAGATAGGCTTGACGACGCAAAACATACGCTAATAGAGTGCAAAGCGTGGGAGAAAGATAGGAAAACGTTAGAAAAGATATTGGAAAACAAAGTAGACAAATCTATAATCACTAAAATATGCCTGAGTGACAAAATTAAATGAAGAGCACTAAGAAACTATGCAACGAGTACTGAAGAAAAAGATAGAGTTTGAAGCGTAAACCAAAATGAAAGAAAACACACAAATAAAAAACCACAGAAAACAAAGGAAGGAGGAGCGAGAAGCTAAATGGAAGCTAAAGAATATAGTATAGGGAGAGATGAGCCGGGGACAGCATGTGTAGCCGCAGCAGACTGCGTGAGTTCCGCAAGGCCAAAACCAGCCCACTTCAAACTAGTACCATACTATACTAGAGACAATAACTAAGACAAATTTACAGCAGGAATTACGCAGAAAAAAAACGAAAGGTATTGCCATGCGTTAGTTATTCTCAAGTGTTTTTTGTTGAAGCCAACACCTCACTACGTCTTTAAATAACAAAGAAGAAGAGGACATAGACAAAAACAATTAAACTTTGTTACAAAACTATACAATAATCAAACTGCATCTGCAAGAGTAGCAAATATGAACACAGAAGCTTTTCTGGTAAGACAAGGGTGCGTGCTCTATGCTGTCATTTAGAACTTATATTCAAAAGATCCGCACTACAAAATACAAACAAAAGTAATAAAATTAACAGACAGACTTTTTTCACTCTTTATGTGTATGTGTTGGTTGATGTTCACAAAACATTAATAATGTAAGTATATTTTATTTTTTTTACAATATCTTGTGTTCCAACAGAAATAATTGTGTCTGATGATATTTTTGTGACCGCTAGTGTGTCCGCTATAGCGTAATCAAGAACAAATTGTGACCACCCAAAGACGTTTATTTTGTGTTTGTTTCGACTATTTGTTAATAAAAGTTTTCTATAGTTTTCAAAATTAGTTTTGGCAGCGAATGTGTTAAGCACTTAAAGTCTTAACTTAAAACCGTTTTGTAAGATGTTTTGTACATTCATTCTACAGGGTTGAGACGTATACATTTAAAATCAACACAGTGAACAGACTGGAAAATGTTGAAATGTGGGTATTTAAAAAGATGATTTAAATTCTACGGACCAAGCGTTTTTATGAGGTTTTAAGACAAATAAACATAGCAAAAGAAATGCTCCTGATTATTAAAGCTCGGACATATTTTTTAGAACACCAAATACTGATTTTTACAAGTGCTATTGTAGAGAAATATTAAGCGAAAACGCCACTTAAGACGCAAGAAACACTCTTGTCTGAAAAACATTAGATACTGGACTTGGATGCCTTATTTAGAGCAGCTTAAAATTGAACTTAATTTGTCAAAATTGTTGCAAACCTTCAATGACATGAAAACGGCATTTGAAGAAAAAATGCGTATTATAAAATAACGTAACACTTTTATTAAAAATGTATCTAAATTCTGGGCAATTATTGCTAAATAACTGACTAATAGGATTAGGTATTTAATAAAAACACATGAAAAAAAGTGAATTTAAAATTATTGCAAGTTAGGTTAGGTTATATTCGAGAGCAAAGTTAAATATTACGGATCTGAACAAAAAAACACAACACTTTTTTGAGTTGGCTTGTGTTTATTTCTTAACATAGTCTTTATTTAAGTCTACACACTTGTTCAAACAATGTTTTAAGGCGGTTATGCCAGACTGACAGGTTGGTTTGTTGAGGAACTTAAAATAGTAATTTACAGCGTCGATAACTTTATTATCGTTTGCAAATCTTATTTCTCTGAACCATTTCTTAAGATTTGGAAACAGATGGAAGTTGCACGTGGTTAAAATTAGTGAATATAGTGTGTGGCATTACTTTGGTTTTTTCTTAATTTCTTGAGTGTTTTTCCTTCTAATGATAATCAATAAAAATTATGTCACGTGCATCCTAAAAAGCAGTCGCAATAACCTTGTGAACACTGTGGTCCAATTCTGTTTCTGCTATTTATTAACGACATCGGTAACGCCATAGCTCACTGCAAATATTTAATGTTTGCGGACGATCTGAAATTGTATACCAGAGTTTCTTCTATAAATGATTGTCTACAAATAGCAAAAGACTTAGAAGAACTTAATAAATGGTGCAACATCAATAGACTGTTTTTTAATGTCAATAAATGCCAAAGCATATCATTTACGCGGAAACGTAACTTGATAGACTTTGCTTATTTAATTGGCACTAACAAATTGGATCAAGTGGATGTGGTAAAAGATCTAGGAGTGTTTTTTGATAAAACACTTTCTTTTAACAATCACATAGAAAACACTGTGGCAAAGTCAATTAAAACGTTAGGTTACATTTACCGTAATTCAAAGTCATTTTCGGAATACACCGTAAAAACATTATACTGTGCATTATGTCGCCCAATTTTAGAGTATGCATCAATTGTGTGGTCACCATATTATGCAGTTCAAATTTTAAAGTTAGAAAGAGTGCAGAATAGATTTATTCGAATGGTTGCATATAAAAAAGGTATTCACTACACTCTTTTAAATTATGATGAAATGAAAACCATTATTAATATTCGAGCACTGCAGCACCGTAGAATAGTAAACGATTTATGTTTTCTACACAATCTAATAAATGGCAAGATCAACTGCCCTATTTTATTAAATAGACTTAATTTTAACGTCAACTCTACTGTGCTCTCGTCTCGTAATTCTAATGTTTTTTGTATTCCTTTTCACTCAACTAACTATACCTACCACTATCCTATATCTAGAATTATGCGTACATTTAATACTTTATTTCGTAGTAAGAACGTCTCAATCTTTGACTCTTCTATTTGTACTTTTAAATTTTGCATTAACAGACTGGATTTGCTCAGTAATCTTTAAATCTGCCGCTATATATGTATGTTCGTAACCATTCTATTTTTTTTGTTTATATACTTGTTTACTTACTTATTGTTATATCTGTATGAGTGTGAGTATGTATGTATATATTTTGTATATTATTTCATATATTATTTTGTCTATATATTTTTAATTGTAAGTATATTTTCTGTATTAAAGGTTGATCCGTTAAATAAATAAATAAATAAATAAATAAACCGATGCAACTGCTTTTGCTTTCTTTGGAACTGATTCTTTTTTTTACGAATTATTATTTATTAGTGATGGATCCAAGCCTCATCAACAGTAATAAATTGGCGCAAAAATTCGGATCAATTGCATTTATTTAGTGCCATACATTTGGTTGAAATTTCCTTTCTACATTGTTATTGGTTGCGTGTCAGCAAACGCGATACCCATCTTGCATAGTTAAATGTTTGTGTAAAATATTACGTGTACGTTCTGTTAAAATGGTTATAGTTTCTGCTATCATCCTCACCTTCACACTGCAGTTTGTTAAAACAATTTTGCGTTTTTTTTATAAATTTATTTCTGGCGTAGTCATCTAGATAGGCCGTCTACAGCGTAGTTCGTTATGGTGCTTGTCCGACCTATTTTAAATTTAGCAACCTACAGCTTAACCATTGTATTCAATAGAAAAGAGTCACCTAATGTTTAATTAAGCTCATTTTTAATATTAGTTGCGGTTAGGCCTTTAAAAAAACATTTAATCACTGCACGAAATTCAATGTTATACATTGTACTGAAATCAATTGAGACGTTTATTTTAATAGACTGTTGATATGCCAAAAAACAACATATTGCTCTGAAATTTGTAAAGTTGTCCTGATAAAGGATGCAATTATACATTGCCTTTATTATATTGGGCATTATGGCTTCGTATCTATATGAGGCCCAAAATCATTTATACAATTTACAAAAAGATCTCGAATTCCATCTGATTGTATGGACTTATAAGTAATTAATATGTTCAGATCTTGTTTGGAAAGATGTTTATTTGTGATTAATTTTTAAAATAGTTTGTTATGTAACAATTATAATAATTTCACTAAAATAAATGTAGTATTATCTTCATATTTAAAAACATAATAGACCTACCGAAATACCCAATGCACACTACATAGATACTCATAAATATAATCATAACTAGTTTTCAATCAATTATTAATGACTTCAAAATATTTAGAACAGTGCATCCTACGTCCCATTCAACCACATCTATAGATATTATTTATGTAAATCGACTAACAGTGAACATAATTTTTATCATTTACCAACAAGACAATCCCATGCGGCGGGCATTTTAAAATGGGAGCTGCATTTACGACACTGACAAGGGTTAAGCAGATATGACAGATAATAATACGTGTTGCGGCTGTACGTTTCACGCTTTGCATGAAAAGTTAATTTTCTTCGTGGCGGGAGACTGCACCACAAATTTCGCATGCAAAAAATATCGATGTTACGTTTGTATAATTACATGCCGAACCCTTAATCATGCAGGCATAATTCACAGAGTAAAAGCCCACGGATTGTAATTACAAGACGCGCGTTTATTCGATGCAATGAGATTTATTGTTTAATTTTCTCTCGGAACATTAGCATTTTATTCAATTGTTAAAATGAAGTCTTTATTAATATTAAATTGTAATTAGTTACTCCCTCATGTTCGTATCTGATTTATTCGTGCGGATATTTAGCGATAAATAATTAACCGAGCAGGTGTTATGTCATTTTTCAATTTTTGTTATTATCTGGAGAGTCAGTGGCCTCTAAGAGTTCATAATGCTCTTGGTGATTCCTGGAGCGGTCCTACTGATGGACTAATTCCTGGTACTCGATAGATTTATTATTTGCTGCACTCTATATATCCTACCTATAAATTACTCCAGGGTGTCTATAAACTATACTTAACATGATAACTTTTATTGCAGCGTTAAATAAAGTCGCACTTATCCTGTTTAGAATCTACCGGCAATGCAATATGTAAATAATACGGTCGAGAACAAATAATAAAATCTTCGAACACACACGACTGACAGATGGTTATAATTGGTTTATATTTTTGTCTGAAATGCATAAACTTCAAAAAGAAATTCGATCTTTGTTTTAATCTTTATGTATTTGTGATGAATTATTTCAGTGGATGTAAATGTTTTGCATTTGCGGTTAATTTAGTATCATAACACGATTTACAAACCATCCAATCTAATTGAAACATTATAATAATAATTGTGGTAAGAAGTAATATAATGATCATTATTCATTAAACCAATGATGATAAAGAAAAACATGCGGTTAGATTGGCAACATGTGGGAAATTATTATCATCACATGATCGGCGCCTTGTACACAGGAAATGCAATTTATTCATATCCTTTATGAATTAAAACAAATCACATGTAATCTATTAATAGCATTATAAATATAAAATCTTTGCAGTACTTTTTTTTGTAGCTTTGTTCGTAAAATATTCGTGTCCGACCTTAAAGCACACGGCTTAAAGGACATGACTTGAGAAAGGGGATTGTATTTGAAGGATCAGGGATACTGATCGGGATGAAGGTAGCTCCTATTAAACGAGGACTCGAAATGTCTACACAAGTTTGTTTTACATGGCTTAACATAATGTACTTTACATGAGATAAGGAAAACGTAAACAAACACAAAGGGTAAAATGCGATTGAAATCCAATTATAATTAAAAAAAAATTGAAATGCATGCAAATTTAAATTATGTATCTCATTCAATAAAATGTACAAAAGAATTAATATGATGCCGATTTAAAGAATGAGGAAATACATCTATTATCCGTAATGTAATAAAAATATGATAAGTATAAATGATAATCGCTATTGTATTCATATATAAGTTTTATTTATTTATTTGCACCAAGCAAAGAATTATTTTTACAATGGTAAGCTATTATACTCATTGATATAATCGGACTAGAATAAAAATGTCCATTATATTAATATATTTACAAAAATATCTAGCGCTATTCTACTAGCCAGCAGCATGTATGAGCACAATACGATTGGAAATATATAAACGTGAAGATTATCGTAATGAAATATTATATATGCTTCAAATAAATATGATCTGTATAATAGATATTTTGTACAATGTAATGAAGATTTATCTAGTTTGTTGCTTCATTAAGCATATGTTATTTTGTATTGTTATTAGTTATAATTCATATATTGGATTTAAATAAAATTAAATGTTTTTTTTTGTGAACAATCACTAATTAAATACTAACTAGGCAATCTACACAAATGTCACAAAAAAAGTTTCAAAAGTAGAGCTTGATGAATAGATAGAGAGAAATTTTAAAAGTGTACCTTATCATGATAAAAATAATTGACAACATTTTTTTTTTTTGTAATTTAATCATTCCGATTAGAGTATGTTATAAAATTGTGTTCGGATATAAACCAAACCTCGCACTAAACCTCAAATGCCCTAATTAGACGTTCTAACTAGTGCGGTTTGTAACATCATACCGCATCAAGGCTACGTTCGAATCAAGTTTGCTGCGATCGAACCAGAGTTGGCATTTTCACGAAGCATCAAAGGATGATTGCGTAGAGATTTACAACGACAAATTTAACTGTGGACGTACACGTGAATTGAGTTGGATTGGAATAATAAACATATAAATTATAGCTTTAAAATCAGTATATTTTGCAATATGTCAACATGGGTTGCGAACTTGGGGTCACTTTAGCATAACCCTTTAATTGTTTAGTTAAAAAAAAACGCGCAGTAAAGAACTAAACTAGATAGTTTACCTCAAGTTTATTGTACATATTATACCAACATTTTTATTGCTCAAAATAGAATTAAATATATTATCGTTGATTGATAAATTTATTAAGATACGCAACCTGAGATAAAATATCGTTCACGAGATATAGATGGCACTGACACAAAAATTTATAAAAGTTTATATTACGTAATTTACAATCGCAATGATATTATAGTAAGTAATGCAAATATGTATAAGTAAAATGTTTATACCAATTGCACAATAAATGCTATCATAGTTTTATTAATACTTAAATTAATATATTGACGTGTATGCGCTATCTACATGTCATGAACATAATATTATCCCAGTATGCGAGTGGAATAAATCTTTTTACGGTTTTGCTAAAAAAAGTTTAACAAAATTTTATAAAAAATCTACCAAAGTATATTTTATTAAAAAAGCAAAGTCTAATGCTTATCAGATAACTTTTACAATTTTTTAATTTAATTCAAAATGTTTATGCCAATTAATATAAATAAACTTGTTATTATTAGATTGCCAAAAAAGTACAATTTAAGGTCGGTATGAGAATTAGACTAAACATTTTTCATCAAACTTTGACGTGTATCTCGAATCTTTCCAGCTAGGGTGCGGTTCAAATTTAATCCGAGATTAATAAAACCTAATACTTTGTATCTGAAAGAAAGAATTGTATCCGTAAAGTTGTTTGAGCACGTGTTCGTTCTCCGCACAATTGAGGCTCTCTTTAAATCGTATGTATCAGACATACCATGCATTAGGCCTGGTCTCAAAACTGCTCAATACAATGACAATATGGCACTGTTGTTCACCTCAAGGCATCCAAAAGTTTTCCCACTTTAAATGACTTAAGATACACTTTAAACTTGGTCAAGATATTAGAATGTTTTTTTTGTTAGGCGTGGATAAGAAATCTTCTAAAGACTTTGTTTTCAGGACGTGTTGGATTCACCTTTTTAAGTGTGTCTATTAACTAAACCCCACCCAATCTGGAATTTGCCTAGAAGTTTGAGATCTTTTGGCTCATGTACTTTCCGTTTGGAGATGTGTATGTAAGAGGTTGTTTAGAAATCCTTTTAAAGGCCAAGTTAGGATTTTGTTTTTGGATGTGGTTTTACCCACGTTACGTAAGAAGTAACTCGGCTACTATTGAATTCACCGGTTGTTTGTTGACAAATTCTTTCCGATCTGGCTCGGCAAGTCTTGCCAGATCAGGATTGGAGTCAACCGCAAGGTTTTTGAAGTACTTTTTGGCCAAAGTTTCAATGTGTTGATAAAGTGAAGAAATCTCAAGGTCTGTCCGAATGTCCAGATTTTGAACGTATCATAGAGCTCCTACAATCATCCAAAAAAATTTGCCGAGTGAAGAATACGGCTTTGTTTTTTTCTGGGTTTACTCCAAAGTGCCAATCATCTATTCAATCTTCTAGGCGTAAGGTGATCATTTTGGTCAACTTTGGCGAATAGATAAGTGCTGTGTCGTCAGCATATTGAACAATTTTATCCTCGTGCATGCTCCCCGAAGGCATTAAAAAATTGTAAATATTGTGTACATCCGTCTTGAATACAATTTTGTAGAAAAGATATGGTGGTATTTTAGTCTGCACAATTTTGTCAAGAAAACACTGCTGCACGCAGTTTTCTGCGGTTTGAGAT
This sequence comes from Tachinus rufipes, assembly GCA_963932245.1. Classification (NCBI taxonomy): domain Eukaryota; kingdom Metazoa; phylum Arthropoda; class Insecta; order Coleoptera; family Staphylinidae; genus Tachinus; species Tachinus rufipes. Next base: position 35,165,023 of record OZ010741.1, on the reverse strand, counting down.
GTTTAAACACTGCAAGTCAATTAATTTGTTTATGAGATATAAATATAAATTTAAATAGAAGAATGAAACCATTTTTAATATATTTAGGTCACACACAGTCAACCAACATGGTTAAAATATGCTAGAACATTGCTTGGAGGAGATTACCTTATGCTGGCCATCTCAAGCCAGCAAACTTGCTACAATATTTTTTTTTGCTTAGGAGAGCGCTAGACAGGTACATAGTACGTGCTCGGTCTCGTCTTCTATTTTACATCTTCTACATATCGGACTGTCTGCAGTGCTCATAATATGCATGTGCTTTCTTAATTGAAAGTGCCTTGTCAAGATTCCTGTTATGGTTTGTAAGTTTGTAAGTTTTTGGTCAAACCCAATTAATAGACTGCTATTTTGGTATACGGGTAAATTATTGCCTTCTTTGCCCGTTTACAACCCAAGTTGTTATCCTATCATGTTTTAAATGCATTTTGTATATTTGCATTTAGTACGATGTTAAGGCTTTTGTGGTAGTGGTCCAAGGTTAAGGTCTACACATCTTGAATGTTGATCTTTTGCGCGCCAATCCATCAGCATTAACGTTACATATTGTGTTGGACTGCACGTTTACCTTGCATAGCTGAATGCTATTTCGGCAGGCTGTCAATGTGACTATGGCATTCTAGTATTAGCTTTAATGTGTTTTTAGACATTTAAAGCTGTGCGTTAGGATTTGCATGCTTTGAACAGATATCTTTTGGGTTACTATTTTAGAAATGGGTTATTCTGGCTAGTGATTAAAATAGTAACTCTATAGAAGATTATTCCGGCTAGTAATAAAAATAGTAACCCGAGAGAAGATTATTACTGTTATCTCTGCTTGAAGAATAATTGTAAGTGTACCTAGTAGTAAAGAAATTTAGACTCAGGATCTGAGAATAAATTCTTGCTCTAGAGCTTTAAAAAATAACTGAGCCATTGAAAAAGATATACAGAAGTTTGTCTTCATTCGTTCTTTGCTTTTGTTTATGTATGTGTAACCTGTTAAAATTTTTGAAATTTTACTGCTTATATTTGCCTTCTTTTGTTTTTGTGTAGGAGACGGTCAAGGTTTTGTATGCCGTCGTAGCACACGGAGAACAGAGCTGGTAAATCTGAATGCTTAAAATAAGTCATGCCTTCTAAAAGTAGAATTTGTTACCTAATGTTGGATGCCAAAAACAAAACCAAGAACACCTTCAAATATTCAATTATTATTGCCGACAGGTTGTTGAAAAAAAAAATTGAAATTATAATGTCTGCATTCTTTATCTTTTTACAAATAATGTCGTCCGAGAAATGCTAATTCTCGATAACAACAAATACTATAAAAAAGGTTGCAAAGATTCTGTATACTGCACTTATTTGATCACACGTAAAACAACTATAAAACACTACGGATAAATTTACGCAAATCATGTAATAATACTTACGTGGTACATGTTCGGAATAGCGCTATACTTGCAAAGATTTTAGAACACAGATAACAGGAAGAAAAAAGTTGCTAGTAGTAGTGCATTGCCTACACATAGTTATTACATTTAAACTTATATTAACCTGTGTGTTGTATGAGAAACAAGCAAGTGGAAGAGCAGCAAATGAGCTAAACTTTACCCTTTCATATACATGTAAAATGTATTGAATTAAGACTAGTTATTATTATTTAAGGCAACTACTCAGAGTAAGTATTTTTTAAGTAATAATGCATATAATACGATTTATGGCAGCTATTTAAAATGGTTGCTATTAATTTAATATTACGTATACTAAGATTTGGGGCAGCTACTCAGAATGACGTTATACTACCCAGCTTGTCATTTCATAGGTACCCTCCTAGTAGCAATAAACACCATAACAAAATAAATAAAAATGTATTAAATTCAAACCTTAAGAAAATCCAACGTTGTCTACTGACTTGATGTCCAGTCATGGAGGGACTTAAAACTGAATGACTTTTGGTATTCCATATTGAGTACTTGAATTTGGGTATCCTTAAGATTCACCAGTTCACGAGCAAGTAACACATGGTCGTCATTCAGAAAATGTGTTCAAAGATTGACGTATATTTCTTCTAAACGCCAACTACCATATCCAAAGAAGGTGTTAAAATATTTATAAATAAAAGGCTTTAGATCTTGGGCGGCCTGTCGTTACCGATTTAACACACATATTGTGCTCGGTAATACCATCCTTAGATGCGTCAACAATCACTATGTGCCGTTGCTACTGCGCGGACAGGCAATAGAGACATGGTGAGAGAGGCAATATTGAAAAATCCGCGTTGTTATGTTTTTAAGCGCGCTGTCGTTATAAGAACGATTATTAGTTTGATAAGATGCATTTTACAATTAAATTTAAAATTCTATTTTTATAAGACAGCAATTTCCAAGAAATGAGTGAACGTGATTATTAACAACGTTCACAATTTGCGGAAAATATGTTCAATATTTTGAATGATAACAACATTGCGTTAATTATGATGACCGACAAAACGTACTTCTACAAGAATGGTTTGGTTATTAAACAAAACTGCCAAAATTGAGCCATAGATATTCCACAACAGTTGCATCAACAGCTCCAGCATATTTTTAGAATGACAATTTGGTGTGTTATTGCTAAATATGGCTCTTATTTTGTTAAGAAACATTGTCACCATTACTTCAGGTTGCAACATTATAATAATCACTAACTTTCTGGTGCCAGAAATACAGAGACAACAAATAGACATTGAGAATGAATGGTTTTAGGAGAATGAAACCACGGCCTACATTTTTTAAAAGATTTTTTTTTAAACAATTCATTTTACTTTTTTATAGTGTGTTCTAGCCTCTATATTCTCCTGACCTTTATGTGATTTTTTCTTGTAAAGTTTTTTGAAATCATGTGTATATAAAGATAAAATTTGCATTTAAAAAGAAGATGACAACCTTTTAAATGATTTTATTTTCTGCATTTAGTTAAACAAAATAGCATTTTGTAAGAAACATTTTAATGTTAATAAACAAGCAATTCATTTAAAATAAATCGAGTCCTTATTATTTTAAAACCAAGCGGATTTCTTAAATCACCCTGTATACTTTATAGTAGTGGTAATTGTACCTCAACCAGAAGACAGATTCTGTCAATTATCTTCCTGTCTATTGTGTTTCCTACAGCGGCTTTTGATAGAAATTCAGTTCTTGTGTGAGTCTATTGGTCACAATTATTTTAGTTAGAAATTTGTACAAGTGCAATAATAAGCTTATTGGGCGGTAGTTTTATTATGTTTTTTATGTTGATTTTGTTTTTTTTTTTATATAAAATGATAACTTCTGCGATTTGCCATCTACTTGGGTCGGCACTTTTTTTATAAAATTATTTCGTAGGATTTGGAAACTTTCTTGTAGACTTTTTCTTTTTATTTTTATTGCTGGGATTTTTTCTGATCTAATATTTTAGATTTCGGGTCTGTAGTATTTTCGGTTCTAGGAAGTGCAGCTGTAGAAAATGTTGCAAAATTCTTGATTTACTTGTTTTTTTTTTTTTTTTTTTAGTGTGTTTTGTTTGTTTTTTAGTGCTGTTATTTTTGTTTTTCCTTTTTGAAATTTGGATTTATTATGAATTTTGTGTTGTATATTTTTAGGACCTTTCGTATATTTTGGATTATGTTTTTGTTTAATAGATAGATAGATAGATAGATAGATGTTTATTCACAAGATCTAGTACATGTATGTATAAAATAAAGTACAGTATGTGATCGTCAATAAAATAATTACATATAAAAAATAAAACAACAAATTAAAATAATATGCAAACAAGCATTACATAAAAATTACATATTAAAAACAAACAAAAAATAATAAAAACTACTACACAGTTTTACTAAAATCTATATTAAAATCTATATTATAAAAATCATTAACAAAATACAAAACATTATTAGTTAGTAATCTTTTAATCATTATCTTATATGGTTTAAAATTTAGCTTCTTTATTTGATCTGGTAATTTATTAAACATTTTAAGTCCTATATACACGTGACAATTTTCAAACTTGGATGAATTATGTTTAATTAAGTGTAATTGCTGTCCGTGTCTGGTACTGTACGAATGATTTTCTCCAACTGTCGAAAAATTATTTATATTTTCTTTAATAAAACATAAAGTTTTAAATACATATATTGCAGGTACAGTTAACAACTTATTTTCTTTAAATGTATATTTACAAGATTCTATGTAATCAAGATTAAACATAAGTCTTAGAATGCGTTTTTGAATTATAAATATTCTATTCGCTGCTGACGAGTTGCCCCACAAAATGATATTAAAACTAATATGGGAATAAACCATTGCGTAGTAGACATCTATTAGTCGTTTTTTATCAAGAACTGATTTTAGTTGCAATATTGCAAAGTATGACTTATTTAGTTTACCACACACCGCATTTATATGATTTGTCCAGTCTAATGTATTTTGTATTATCAATCCAAGAAATCTTACTGAGTCGGAAAGTGCATATAACAAATTGTTAATAGATATGGCATTTTCTCTTAACGTTGAACGCTTTTTTTGAAAATACATTATTTCAGTTTATGTGTTGTTTAATATTAACCTATTTTGTGTACACCAGTTTGTTATTCTGTTTAATATTATTCCAGCCATTCGATTCAATTCGCTAATATATTTGGATGAGCAAGCCATAGATATGTCATCGGCATACATAACTATTTTAAAATTAGGTATATCTTTAAATATTTTTGGTAAGTCATTTACAAATAAAATAAAAATTAGAGGACCGCATACACTGCCCTGTGGAACACCGTGCTCAATTTTTTCAGCATTAGAAATATGTCCATCAATCTTAACCCTAATTTTCCTGTTTGTTAAATATGACTTTAATAATGATAAAAAAGTGCCACGAAATCCTATGTGTTCCAATTTATCAATAATGAAACTAATATCTAATATGTCAAAAGCTGAAGTCATGTCAAAAAAAAATCCATATAAGTATTCGTGTTGATCCAGATGACGATGTACGAACTCTACATATTCACACGTTGCCGTTTCAACAGACCTTTTGGTACGATATCCATGCTGAGCTTTGTGTAAAATATTATTTTTTTCTAAAAAAGTTTTCATGCAATCACAAATAATTTTTTCAAATATTTTTGAGATTACTGGTGCTATTGTGATGCTGCGGTAATTATTTACTAATTGAGTGTCTCCTTTTTTATGAAGGGGTGTGATTATGCCAGTTTTTAACGCATTTGGATATATGCCTTGTTCAATTGCAGCATTAAAAAGCATTGTTAGTATAGGAACTAGTGTTTTTGAAATTAATTTAATAAGCTTAGTATTTAAATCATCTATGCCTGAAGATGTTGTATTTTTTAAAGAACTAATTGCAGTTATTATATCAGTTTCAATAATAGGCTTCATAAAAAATGAATTAAATGTTTGACATTTAGATACGGTACTTTGGCTTATTGTTGATATAGAATAATATTGATTTATTTTAATTTTTCCTAAAGAAGCATAATATTTAACAAAAGTATTACAAATTTCTTCGTTGTCATTAATTAATACTCCATGGTTTTTTAAAGTAATTTTTTTATTAATTTGATTGTTGTGTGTGGTTGTTTCTCTTATTATTTTCCATGTTTCTTTTACTTTATTATCATTTTTCAAAATACGATTTGAATAGTGCTCCTTTTTTGCAAAACATAAATTAGTATTATGAAGTTCTTTTTTTCTTTTATAATCGTTAATTAAATTATTATCTTTTAGATTGTATGCCAGCCAAAATAAATGTTGTAGCTTCTCAGTTTCATTAACTAACTCTTGAGTAAGCCAAGAACGATGTTTATTTGAAGCTTTAATAGATTTTAATGGGCACGAGAGATTTAATAGAGTAGTCAATGATTTTAAAAGATTATCAAAACTACCATTTATGTCAGAGCTTTTGCAGATATTATTCCAATTCTGATTGGATACAAAAAACAAAAAAGTTTCTAAATTTGAGTGTGAATATACGCGTTTTTTATGAAATTGCATTTCTTTTATGGTCTGATAAGTTTCAATTTCTAATATAATTGAAAAATGATCTCCTAAAAGTGGGTTAATAGTAATACATTTATAAGTTCAAGTTAATATTTGTGAGCATATAATCTATACCGCTTATGGATGTTTTATTATTTTTATCAGTAAATACTCTCGTAGGACCTGTGTTTGCAAGTTGTAGCCCAAAAGAATTTAGTACATCAAACAACATATCTTTATGATTTGAAGATTTGAAAAAATCAATGTTTAGATCACCACACAAAATTATCTGACTATTTATATTGTAGAAATCGTTTAAAATATTATTTAGTTTTACTATAAAAGTATTTACATCTCCCATGTGAGATCTGTAGAGGCAAATAGAAAATATTTTAATGTCTTCTAATACAAGTATCGCAGCGCAAGCTTCAAATGACAATTCATCACAATACTTAAGAACATCACACGAACGAATATTTAATTCATTTTACTTAATACGCACACACCGCCATGAATATGGATTATCCTACAAAAATTAGTAACAAATTTATAACCTTCAATTTTAATGCTTTCCAGTTCAGCTGTCTTACACCAATGTTCACTTATAAATAAAACGTCAATATTCTGAATTTCTAAATAAGCTTTAAGCAAGGTTAATTTATTTTTAATAGACTGTACATTTAGGCAAGCTATCTTCAATTTCTTATTTTTATTTATGGTTGGTTTGTTATGACCTGAGCGATATAAAAATTTGTTTGCGAGTCAGACAGTGTATCTGATATATTACTGGAGTTATCTTGATATGTTTCTTTTTCTTCTTCTTTGTTATTTCTATTTTCATTTAACGTACCATAGATGTCTTGGCTTTGAATTATATTGTTGTCTATTGTTGCAGTTAGCACAACTGCTTCCTTTTGATTATCAAGTTTATTTTCTTCTACGTTTTCAGATTCTAGATTTTGTTGACATTGTTGTTTGTATTCTTTGCAACATAGATGGAATTTTTTTAGTTATTGTCTAAGTCGCTGGTCATGCTTTTTCTTTGCTTCAATAGTTCTTTAGTTTGTGAGTTCATTTTATCCGTGTTTCCTTTTTGTGTTGCACATATCAACTTTGTTGTGTAAAAATATGAATAAAACAAACAAATAATCTAGTAAAAAGATTACAATTATGCGAGAAAAGCTCGATTATCTCATTAGCATGCCGCAAAATACGCGTAGAAGCAAAGTGCTGTGCATAGTCTGTACGTATTTACAGTATAAAAAAATTGTGTAAAACACAAGCAAAGACTTGAATACCAATTAAACTAAACAATCAAAATTAATCAATAATTTTACAGACTACTTTAAAAACATCAAAGTTAACACGCCCAAGACTAGCTATATTTAAAATAGATAGCAGGTCTGTGTAGTTGCCAATAATGTTGTCAAACAAATATTTTTTTGTATCTCTTCAATTTTCTTAGTGGCAGTGTATGAAGACTACATATTTGAGCAATATTGAGATACAAATTCACTGTACATTAAAAAATTTTGTTCAGTCTTGGTGCTTTGCATAGTAAAAAGTTTTTGATTGCCTAGACTATACGTGTATTTTTTAAAAGGTGGTTTGCAGCAGTCATCTTCTAATAAGCCTATCTCAGCAGTAGACCACCTCTGTGTTGGGGTAGTACAGCTTGTAAAAGTAAGTTTCTAAAAGAATTTTGGTTGCTTACAATAAGTTATTTCTTATTTATTTTTTTATAAGATTGATTTTAACCTTGCGGTAGTGAAGGTGTTTATAAATAAGTTTTTTCTAATCTTTTTGGACGTCTTTATAAGGAATTTAGTCTGATTGGCGTTTTGAGTTTTTTTACTCTAGTAATAATAATAATAATAATAATAATAATAATATATTTATTCATGTCAAATATACAAAAAGTATTTACAATCGTCATTATTCAAAACGTTAAGTCAATTACATACAATATTAAAATTACACAATTTAAACCGAGACAATACAGTTTTTAAATTGGTTAGCATTAATTGATTTAGTTAAAAATTCGTTTACAGAATAATATGCATTAGCTAATAAAAATAATTTAATTGCATGTTTAAAGCTATTTTCTTCAAGTTTGGTTATTATATTTGGAAGTTTATTAAACAATTTTACTCCAACGTAGTTAATAAATTTCAATGATTTAGTCAATCTCACTTGTGGTTGTCTTAAATTGTGGCGTTGTCTTGTGTTATGATTATGTTCAACGTTGGTTTTCATAAATAAAAGTTGGTTACGTTTCACAAATAAAATACATTTATACATAAAAAGAGATGGCACAGTTAAAATTTTTAATGACTTGAATTCTTCCCTACAATCAGCTTGATATGACAAACCCGCTATAATTCTAATTGCTTTTCTCTGCAACGAAAATATTCTTTTGGAGTCACTGGAATTTCCCCAAACAAGTATGGCGTAGTTTATATGGGAATGTACATTAGCGTAGTACGCTATTTTCAATATTGCTTGAGAAACTATTCCCCTTAAATTTCTCAATGCAAATATGTTTTTTTTTCATTTTAATGGCTACTGAATCACAGTGAAGATTCCAATTCAATTTTGAATCTACATGTACGCCAAGAAATTTTGCTGAGTTGTTTCCAGTTATTTCCATAGGTAATGAACGCATTGAAAATTCCATTATAACAGTTTTATTGTTGTTAAGTGCTAAATCATTTAATGCACACCATTCCTTTGCTTTATCAATAGCATTGTCTGTAGCTAATGTGACTTTGTTTCTGCATTTATCACTTATCAAAAGTGTAGAATCATCAGCATATAAAATACTATCAATCAAAGGTATAAATTCAAAAAAATCATTAATATATATAATAAATAAAATTGGTCCTAATATTGAACCTTGTGGTATACCTACAGTAATATCTTTTACACTTGAAATGTCATCCTTGTAATACACGTGTAGTTTCCTGTTAGACAGATACGAATGAACTATAGTAATGATAGAATTGTCCATGCCATACCGTTTCATCTTGTTAAGTAATAAACTATGAGACACACAGTCAAATGCCTTTGTTAAGTCACAGTATACCACTTTCATATACTTGCCATTTTCAAAACATTCCATTATTTTTGATGTTAGATTGTATATGGCTTGTGTTGTTGATAAACCTTTCCTAAACCCAAATTGGTTTTTGTGGAAAAAATTGTGTTTTTTCATATGGTTGACAATTCTATTTTTTATTGCTCTCAAGTACTTTTGAAAATGTTGGAATAATTGAAATTAGTCTGTAGTTGTCTAAATTATTTACATCTCCTTTTTTAAAAATAGGAATAACTTTTGTAGTTTTGAGTATAGTCGGATAAGTACCTTGATTGAAACAAATGTTTATTAACTTTACTAATGGATTATTAATTGATTTGGTTGCCAGTTTAATCATTTTAGAGTTTATATCATATATATCTCTACTATTAGTATTACTTAAATTTTGAATTATAAAGAATTTTCTTGCCGCTTTGAGTTCATCACATCACCAGAGTATGGTATTGTTAAAACCAGATACCAACTTTAGTGAGCAGGAGTTCCTGTATGCTAGTGTTAACGAGTTTCCTAATTTCTTACGTAGTTTTTAATTTCTTTAACACTAAAACTTTATAAGCACTTAAAACGCTACAAAGACATGTCTTGAAAGGCAGCGATGATGGTCAGTCTCAGTTTTCAATAAGACCTATGTTTTATTTTGTGTTTATGCTGTAAGCTGAATTTGATCCATATGCGATTTGACATTAAAGCCAAATATATACCAGTTCTAGATTTTACCTAAAAAATCTATATTTGTCAGCGTAATATCTATTACAGTCTGGTTGCAAGATATAACAAACGTTGGTTCAATGCCTCAGTTTAATATTAGTTAGTACTGACATTAAAATTATGTAAAATCTTACCCTTGTCAATTGCGTTTTTGCTTCTTGATACGATGTGGTAAGAGTTTGCATCATATTTGGTATGCAGACGCAACAATGATGTCCGTTTATAGTCCCACAACCGTAGTAATTCTCATAGACTTTAACGTCTAAGGTGGAGAGCTGGGGCATAAAAAATGCTGTTATATGCTTAGGTGTGTAAATGCACGTTCTTAGTTTGTAAGGCTTGCTAAAAATTCTTTTCAAGTTTGCCGAGTCCACAAACTAGTTTCTTAACAGCTAACTTTATAAAATTCTTTAAACAAATGTATTTTGTTTTAAAAGCAGTTTGCCACAATTATAGGTACAGCAACAATTATTAGTCTGTAACAAAAAAACGCAATGTTTTATAATAAATATTGTTAATATTGCATTTTGGTAGTAACCGTGCGTATGTCAATGTTGAATACAACCTTAATCTACGTGCATTGTTTGGGGAAGCTTTTTTTAAAGTACTTATTTTCTTTTAGGAAATATTGTTTTTCAGTGTCTTGTAGGGTCTTTTATTTGTTGTAGTGTCTCACTTACTAAAGTTTAAAGTTTATCCTTTTTTCCGAGCTTTATTTAACTGTTTTTTTAGCAGATAAACTAACACATATAGCGTATGCCATTTTGACTGATAATGCAATCATATTTGCGGCGAGCAAATTGATTGTTTGTAATAATCATGCTTTTTCAACAAAATTTTATAGCTAATTATAAACAAGCACGATCAAAGTGATGTTTAAAGTTTTATTTTATGTATAACACCGCATCTTTATTTGAGCATTTTATATTTTTGAATAAACTTTTAAACTATTGTTGATAATTTAGAAATAGTTTAAAAGTATAAAAACATAAATTGGTGCAATTAGGTCAACTATTATTGCATAGTTTAGAAAAATAATCTAGAGAATTATTATTTTTTACTTTATTTTAAAAGAAAAAACCTTTAACAAAAAATATTCACATTTTACCAACGACTCTGCATGTGGGATTTAGCTTACACAGACTTAAGGTTTACCAGACCGCACTAAAAAACCGCTTGTAACTCCTTCATATGCGCAGCGGGACCAAATTAGAATTGTTTCTGTTGTGTATTATGCATTGGAGTTTTTTATTTTGAATCATCTTGGATAGGCTCCAAAGCAGCGTTAGGTAATAATTTACTACTTTCTGTTTAGCTGTGCCTATAGGTTTATTATGTATTTTGTCCAAGCTGCTTTGTTGTGTCTCCTAACCATCTTCTTACTTATACTTTTATTACGTTCCCAATAGATTTTTCTTTTTTGTGTAAGCTCTGTCTTGCTTTTCAACAAAAATATCAGTTGGGACAGTTTTTGCTATTATTTGTGCTGCTTCCAGTGATAACGTCATGTACGCGCTACATATGCCGACCGCACTTATTCTCGGTACTCTTGTTAGTATAGCTAGTATTGATTTTTCCTTAAGAACTTCTTTTAAGATAGATGCTGCGTTTGGTAATACGGAGCATTATCTTTTTTTTTAGGCGCCGTGTTTCTTTTTGTAGCATTTATAACTTAGTCTTATTTCCACTCTTTCTTTGGTGCATGAGTTTGCCTTACATTCAATTTTGTGGCGTTTGAGGCATCTGGTCGGCAATTTTTTTTTTTTTAAGTTACTACAAACTGGAAGTTGTTGTTGTTAGCTTGCTTAAACATTATTATATTTGCTTTATTTGTGACTCCCGTTGTGGTTGCAGTGACATCCACTTTCTGCTTTTCAGACAAAGTTTTGTCGATGTTTCTGATAAAAAGCAAGATGGTTTAATTGTTTTATGAATTATGGCTTCAGTTTTAACAGTGATTTTAATTTTTAACATATAAGCAAAACTTTACTTTGTGAGTTTATTACTTCTAGCTTACGTGCCCTACCATTGTTTTTCTGACAGTGTTTATTTTAATACTCATTGTCTGCGTTGTCGTTACTCTCTACAGTCGGTTCTAACTATCTGTCTGTTCTAGTGCGGGATTTTTTCCGTTTCTATACATTGTTATTTTAGTATGAGTGTCTTTAACCACGTACTCCAGTTTTTTTTTCTAAAATTGGTCACATTCAAGTTTTTGTTTGTTGTTTGTTACATCTTCTATGAGCTTAGTCAGTTTGCCGTATAGTATATTAAGTATTTCTGTGGCTTTCAGTTTTATTACTATCTTGTTGTAATTGCTGCACGTCTTTTTTTTCTTTTATACATAAGGTGTATTAGTAGAGCGGTGTGATTTTTTCATCTTCTGCTACGCTTGCCAAATTTTTTCATTGCCTGCTTCTGTAGCTCTTTCTTTTTGCTTTTGTTTTCTTCTTTCGTCTATAGTATGAGGTACTCAAGTACTTTATTTTGTAGCGGATTGTCTTGTCTTGTCTGATTACGGATTTTAGCTATTTTCCGATCGGTCATTGAAATGGTAGAATTCGGTTGCACTTCTAAAGACAGTTTAGTGTTTTTTTTTCATTTGAATCATAACATGTAATATGAAGTTAGTAACTTATTATAGATGTAAACATGTTGAGTTTATTTTTAAACATTTTTTACTTTGTATTGTTTATAGATTTTGTTAAAAAAAAAACGATTAAAATACTTAAAATAAGTTGCATCTATAATTAAACCGTGGCTACTAACTACAGCGTCAATATTAACTTTTTGTTAAATATTCTTAATTAATTCTTCTTCAATTGTACATAAACCATAGAAATTCTTAAATATCAATCAGCTAAAAGATAATGCAAAGATTTTGCAGTTAGACGCAAATCTTAATATGATATCTTATACTTTAGTCAGTTCATTTTTCATATAGCTACTGACAAATACCCAAACTTTCAAGCAATATAAGGGTAATGTAAATATTGCAAGCCACGCTTGCATGCATATATGTATATGTATGAATATAAAATAAATATATATTACTCCTGTAATTTTACTCTGATCACATAATTCAATATTACCTAAGGTTATTTTCAAACCCACTGAAAACTTCATCGACTAACGGCCGTATGTAACGATAAACATAATTAAATGTAATTAAATAAACAGTTATTCCTTGATCATTACCACAACATAAACAAAATAACAGATATCATCAAACAAACTGCACAATTACCACTAATTTTTCTTAATACAAATATGAAAGCTCAAATTGTAATCCATTATCGCATCATCTTGCAACTACATAAAACATATCAGGTATTTTATTAAATGTACCAAGCTGCTTTTACAGCTCGTAATGATGAAATAATAGCTTCACATCCACTATTCTTGTTATTTTTTTTTGTCTGTTGCCTTGATTCCCACCCGCAATGCGCCCGCATTAAAAGTGGATTAGCGCCAACGTTTGCGATCTACGGACGTAATTTTTCCGGCTGTAATGCCAACCATGAATACAATATTTCATAGGACGGATGGAGATAAGCAAAAGGTGGAATAAAAGTGCTGGGGATTTTTACAGTCGCTATTATGACGGAAGCAGAAGTGTACCGGACTGGCTCGTATTTCGCCTCATATGGGGAATACAAACGTTTGTTGTGGGCGTTAGTTTATGTATATTTTATTTTTGCCCCTTTTTATCGCGGAAAATGTAATATAGCAGTAAGAAAGTTGCGCACAAAGGATCCATAGTGTGATCGTAGCAGTTTGTAGACTTGATACGTGTGAAGGAATTAAATTATGTAACAAATCTTCTACGTTATTATTGATTCTCTCAGAGTAACGCATACGTATTTGACGTCATCTCATTTAATGTTTGTAGACTTTAAAAATAGTTCATCATTAAGTTTATGGTGTTTAAACGACTTTGATGAGCCCATTAGTATAATTAGTTTTTTGTCACACTGTTCAGGTGCATATCGGGATTAGATATCATTAGATAGCTCACAAGATCAGTAATACTGTAAATATAAACAGTGCGTGGGTCAGATACGACTCACGTTAATTTTATTTATTTTTAAGAAAAACAATTTTTTTTATAAATAATATAAAAACTAGGCAAATGGATGTTGTGACTTTACAAGTGTGTGATTTTCTTTTGTGATAATTTAATTTCATAATTCTGCAACCTCTGATTAATTAATAAAAATACAATAGATTTTTTTTTTGACAAATTGATGAATAAAAAAAAACAGTTTTGCAGTTGATGTTAATTTATTTCTGACATTATTAAAACGCTTACGTATCTATTTAAGTGTGATTTCAGTTTTTATCAATTTAAAGTTTATATATCATTACCGGATTAGAGCAGTATTAGGAAGCATAATTAACAATACATTAAAATGTGTTTTATTTATTTTATAATAAAGTATAACATAGTAACGGCCATCATTATTCAATTTTTAATATGTTATATGAATATATTGATCAAAATTGGATCTGGCTTAGTTGTAGTTCAATCCTGATGCAAAGGTCGGTAGATACTATTAAATAACGCTTGTCAAAATTGTGTTATAACAAAATGTCAAACAATAGTATTTAATTTGTTGCAAAGCAGATACATTTATTTGTGGCAACTTTATTAGTTTAAACTGAAAATTAATGATTTTATCGTCTTTTTGTGCAGCTGTGTATTGTAAACAATCAGCAACCTAAATTTCGTATAAGAATTTATTAAAAAAGATACCAAACACTATGTTTTTATACTTAGGATTTGTAGATTATCATAAAATTTTTGACTTGGTAGATACGTAGGCAAAGCTTTGGCTTTGAAAAAGCACAAATTGACTATATACAGGGTGTTAGGTAAACATGCGGCAAAAATTCAAATCGTTATTTCTTAGCCTATTCTAAAAGTATTTTGTCTTAGATGATTTTTGAAAAACTTCGTTGTTACGGAGATACAAGGTGAAAAAAAATTGCGACAGTTACAACATTTTATTATCGAAAAGTACATGTAAAGTTGCTGCATCTGCAATAAATGTTTGAAATCACTTCCTCTAGCTTGGATAAAAGCATTCAATCTTCTTGTCATTGAGTGCCAAACTCTTTCAAACACACCAGGGTTGTTTCTAATTGAGTTACATCCAGCAATTATCGGATTTTGCAAGTCGTCCAAGTTTTCCACTGGAGTATTGTAAACTATTCACTTCAGATAGCCCCATTAGAAATAATCCAGGAGGTATCCAGGGTGTCTAGGCCCATTTAAACCAATCTAGCAATATCCGTTGGTAGCTCTTAAATATTTACCAGAAACCAAACTAAAATGTGCGATACACCTTGTCGGTAAGTTTTCCTGGTAGAAATACTAGTCCAATTAGACAGTCGCCTACAATTCCAACTCAAACATTCAAGGAGAACTGATGTTGAAAACAATCTTCACATACCTGAAGCAGATTTTTATCTGCCCACACATGGTTGTTTTCTTAATTAATTTTTTAAAAAACTGGCTTTATCGGTGAAAAAAATATGTATCAGGAATTGAAGGATTAGAACTAATGTTTGCAAAAACCATTGACATAACGCAATACGTAAAGGAAAATCATCAGGTAGTAGTGCCTGAACACGCTGAATGTAGTATGGATACAACAAATTGCCCTTAAGAATTTTTCAAGTTTAGTTCAATGACTTACATTCAAAGCATTGGCAATTTTTGCGTAGAACTACTTGGATCTTCTTATGTCCAGCACATTCTGTTCCAGTTGTACCTTTCTTACTGTCATTGATCTTCCTGGTCTTCCAATTTGTTGGACAGACACATTGAGTCTGTTCACAAAGACGTCGATGAATGTTTTTGAAATTTTTTTTGATTGGCAATATTACGACCAGGAAACCGTTTAAAGTCTGCCATCTTGGCCTTTGTATAGTGATTTATGGTAGAGAAATTTACTAACTATTAAAGATACGTCAAACAGCCAAACTTCACTCAATCTAAACAAGTGCGACCAATACATGTGATGCCAATGCCCACCACACCATATGGGGCAGCTCGGACACGAATAACAGAGGTGAGTTTTTACTAGAATTTATACTAACCTCTGACCTAGAAATATGTAATATAAGTAACACTCCCACCTTTACTACAGCCGTGAGAGAAGAGGTACTTGACATTACACTTGTTTCCACTAAAACGCCTAACCTTGTAAGCAATTGGAAAGTGTCAAAAGAACACTCAATTTCTAATCATAGGTATATAGAATACAGATACAAACAAAGCGTAGGTTTGTAGACAAACAAAAGACTGTCTGGGGTAAGTATAAAACTACCCTATCGGGTCTTCTATCGGAAGAGCCGCCCCCAACACCAAAATTGGAATGAGCTAGACAGAACTGTAAAGCAGTTTACATCTGCCTGTAACAAGGCCATACGCACGTAATGCAAAGCAGGAAAGACAACAGCAAACAACGGTGGTGAACACCGTTAATAAGCAACCTAAGAAAGGAATGCAGGAGGCTGTTCAACGAGGCAGAAAACATCAATGAATGGACTGTCTATAAAAACAGCCTGCGGAATTTCAAAACGGAGGTCAGGAAAGCCAAAAGGTCATTCTTTGCTTAGCTTTGCAAACAGATAGAGGAAACCTCAGAAACCAGCCGACTGCAAAAAATATTATCTAAGGATCCGACAGTACAAAGCTTCATACAGAAGCAAGATGAAAACTGGACAACCTTATGTACAGAAACGCTAGAGCAACTCATGGATACACACTTTCCAGAAAATGGAATAAGTGTAGTGGACTTCACCATAACTACTCCACCTCAGTATCTGCCTGACAGAATTGTAGGTGGAGACAAGTTAATCTAGAGCATCAAAAGCTTCAAACCCTTTAAGTCACTTGAACCTGACGGTATCAGTTTAGTTGAGCTGCAAAAGGCCATTGATATAGTTATACTTTGATTGGAAACTATGTTTAAAGCATGTATAAACCTCTCATACATTCCAAAAACTTGGAGAGAGGTCGAGGCGGTCTTCAAACGCTTAAAAGACTGATTGACTTGCACATGAAAGAGGCACTATACCCCAAAATGCTGTCAAAATCTCAGCACGCATACACAAAGGGGAAATCCGTAGAAACGGCACTCCACGCCTTGGTAAACCAGATTGAGAGCTCGATGAGGCATAAGGAGTTTACAATGGTTGTCTTCCTTGATATAGAACAGGCATTTAACAACGTGAAGCCTAAAGCCATAGAATCCGCCTTAACTGGACTAGCAATAGACAACGCTCTATGTCACCTGATCGGAAAAATGCTCCATGAAAGGAACATCAGAGCTACAATAGGAAAATTCCACATAAAAAAGAAGCCGTTGCTTTGAAACATCACGCTAAATGAGCTGCTTCTCCAACTTAGGAAGTTTGGCTGCAGGGTCGTCGCCTATGCGGATGACGTACCAATAGCGGCCTCAGAGAAACACTTCAATATAGTGTTGCAACTAGTTGAAGGGGCCCAATCAAAACTAGCGCAATGGTGCAAAAGGTGTGGCGTAGATGTCAACCCGGCAAAAACCGAGCTAATCGTCTTCACAAGAAAACACAACATACCAGAATTCAAGCTTTCAATGCTAAAGGGCACTGAACTAACGATCAAGAAAAGCGCCAAACTCTTAGGTCTCATACTTGACCGAAAGTTATCATGGAAGCTCATACATAGACAAAAGAGTACGGAAAGCAACGGTGGCGCTGTACTCTTACAAGAGAGCGGTAGGAAAATCCTGGGGCCTCAACCATAAGATTACCTTTTGGCTATACAGAGCCGTACAGCCAGACACGAATATTGTGGCCTCTATATAGGCAACTTAGTATACACAAAAATTATGTTGAATGTGGTTAAACTTATGCCTTTGCCCGTTTTAACATCTTTCAATCCCAGAACAACGTCGCCCATGGAACGTTTAAAATGTAAGCGCAAATGAAAAGTGCTAAAACGGACAAAGGCATTAGTTTAACTACATTTAACATAATTTTTGTGTATGTTAAGTTGCCTATATAGAAGCCACAATATTCGTGTCTGGCTGTAGTTACACCAATACTCTACTACGGCGTATACAACTTAAGTTTGTACAAATTCTTGTATTGAGACAGTAGTGACCCAAAATGCAAACCTTTACCTGAATGCTGTAGATTGGTTTGATGCCAATCGACTTGTTTTAAATAAATCTAAATCATCAAATATATGCTTTACATTAAAAACCATGTCTTTACCTCTAAATATGCCAAAATTTGACAATTCAGTCAATTTTTTAGGTTTAATAATAGATCAATCGTTAAATTGGATTATACATGGTGATACTTTGTCAAAGAAAGTAAATAAAAATATATATTTTTTACGTTTATTAGCAAATTCAGTGTCACAAAATGTATTACGAACTGCATACTTTGCATTCTGCCATTCTGTGTTGTCTTACAGTATTTTAACATGGGGACATAGTAGTTCTATGTCAAAACTATTTAAAATGCAGAGACGAGCAGTACGCATAGTGGCAGGAATAGCGTACAGAGATGATTGTCGACAAAGTTATTGCAATCTGATGATCTTAACTCTTCCCTGTGTGTTTATTTATGAATGTCTGTTGCATGTTAAACAACATATCCAGAACTATGATAGCCATGAAGTTATGCATAATTATTTAACAAGGAATAAATCACATTTAATTGCGAATTATTCCAGATTGGTAAGAACCCAAACTGGATCTAGGTTTTATGGTGTAAAATGTTTTAATGTTTTGCCAAACATTATCAAACAGCTTGATATTGTAAAATTTAAAAAAACAATCAAATTATATTTATGTAAGAAAGCATTTTATTCTACTGAAGAATTTTTAATAAATAATTTTAATGATATGTCCTAGTTATTGTTTTTAACTTTTTAATATGTTTTAGCTAGGCTATATTTTAATGTGTACATTTTATAATACTCAATATAACACTTTTTGTTTTTTATGTTGTGTAACTTTTTTTTTTTTTAATATTTAGTTTATATTTAGTTTTTATATTTAGTTTAAATTATGTAAATTTTTTTGCTATTGTGTACTTTGACATGTGTAACAAATTTTGTTTTGATAACACGAATAAAATTATTATTATTATTATTATTATTATTCATATGGTGGCCGGCAGTTAATAAAAAAGTCCATGAAATAGCGCTTAAAAAAATGCAGAGAATGGCGGCGCTCATGATAACAGGAGCCATGAGAACTTGGAATTACCACAGCACTCAGACTAAAGTCGGTGCAAATGTTGACATCGGATCATTGTGGTTACGCCGGAATAATCAATAAATTTAAAGGGGTGCCCTAAAACATAGACCGCTGTTTAGAAACACCTGCTTTTAGCAACAAATTCTCATACCACATACTCTCTAAAGAAGAGTGGATAGAGAAAAAAGGTATACCAGCAGGACACACGCAGGTCTACACAGACGGCTCACGGAAGTGGGACAAAGTGGGCTGCGGAGTTTTCTCCAACGACCCCAATCTCAGAATCAGCCTACGCCTGCCAGACTACTGCAGTGTTCTACAGGCGGAGGATACCGCAATAAAAAAGGCAGCAGAGTGGCTGATGGTAAATGGGAACCCTGGTGAACAGATCTACATTTACACTGATAGCCAAGCTGCTATTAGGGAAATTACTAGCGTGTGCACCAACTCAACAGTGGTCTCTGAATGTCGAAGAAAGCTGAACGTGCTGACAGCACACACAAACTTGAGATACATGTGGGTACCAAGCCACAGCGGGATTCCTGGTAAGAAAGAAACGGATGAGCTTGCAAAGAATGGCACAAGCTATATAATAACCTCAAACCTAGCGAAGCGAAGGTGGAGGGATGAAGACACCTGCAAGGTAACCAGGCAAGTATGGCCTCACAAAACAGGAAAAGAAGCACCAACATCGTCTCTCTAAAAAGAAACGATATCAGACTGACAGTGGGAGTCTTCACGGGACACTGTCCCATTGGCAAACACGCGGAAAGACTGAGTATAGCAAAGCGGAACAACTGCAGAGGCTGCCTGGACGAGGAGGAAGAGGAGAGTGTTTAGCATTACTTATGCCAATGCTCTTCTCTGTCCGGAACACGATTGCTCTTCTTAGGCCGACCTTTTTTGATGACCTCTCTGACCTCGCATCACTAGATGCGCAGGCTCTCATGATGTTTATTTACGGCTCAAAATGGTTTGACAAAATCCCCTGAGGAGGGTTGTACTTTTAAGTACTGTGGTAACACAACGGGCTCATTTGAAGCCTATGTGAGCGTTAGCTGCCACTTAAACCTAACCTAACCTAACCTAACTTAGTGGATCAAACAAACGTTCCAAGTAATCGTCAACAATTGTTTGTACTTGATGAATTCAATAATTTTTTGTTATTGATTAACTCTATACTTATATTTACATTAATGATTTCAACAAATATCAAATATGATTTTTGCAAATTTTGTTTATCCTGTATCTTGGAAACAAGGGGGTTTTTCAGAAATCATCTTAAGACAAAATATTTTTAGAATAGTCCAAGGAACAACCCCTTGAATTTTTGCCGCATGTTTACCTAACATTCTGCATGCAAAAAACGCAATCTTATAAGTGACAATCAACAAAGATTTGAAAACAGATAATGTACATGTCAACAGAAGGGTTTGTCATAGTAACACAAAAATTCCTAAGCTGCTCACCTTTGTACTTAAAGATTTGTTCAAGTTACTAACTACTACTACGTGTGGGTCTAAACACTGACAAATCTTATTTAAATCATATTCAATTTACGAACGACATAACTGGAAACTCTGCTAAGACAATTTCAAACAAGTATTATAACTAGATGGATTAAACATGAATATGAACCAAACAAAAATAATGAGTTGGGAAAAAAGGAAGATTGTGAATCACCATTGACAACCATTAATTTAAGGCAGGTGCAAGGGGCACATAGATACACAAGCATTATCCAATAATCGATTGAATGTATTTGAGTGGTGACATCTCTAAAGCGGTCATAAAAATGTTTGAATGCATCCTATGCGTTCGCGCCAACAGCCAGTCAAGTCAGCCTTTGGCGCTCTACAAGTAGTAACGAGTTTTGAGTGCGGCCAACTAAAAAAAAAAACGTGAAATGTAAATGAGTTTCTCTGTCTTTTATACCATCATGAGGATCTATATATACCAAAAGTAAGTTAAGGCGTCTAATATTATTCATTTAGTTAGTTAGTTTCCTTAGTATAATTTGAATTTTGAAAAAAATCTTTTGGGGCATTTAAATACATTAAAGTATGGGGCACATTGATGTATAAATTTTATAATTTGTAAAATATTTTGAATTATTTATTTTATGTTGTCATCAGAAAATGGTGCGCACATACAAGCCCAAGACTGAAAGACGTAGTTTAGATAAAAGAAAGATCAAAATCGCCGTATTTGAAATTACTTTAAAAGTATTATCTATTAGAAAAACAGCCGAAAAATATGGTATCAAACCTGCAACTTTGCAACATCGTGTTCAAAGTTTAGAAAAGCTTCTGATAAAAAATGAATCGTCATTTTCTAATTTGTATGGGTCAAACTATATTGTTGCTCAAGTATTTACTTCATAGCAAGAGAAAATATTTTTAAAATATTTGTTGACTTGCAACAAGATGCATTATGGGTTATCTTTGGAGGAACTTTTAACATTAGCATATGAGTATGCAGAATATTTGAGATACAAATATCCAAAATTATAAAAAAAACTAAACGTGCCGAGAAAGATTAGGCAGCAGGATTTAGAAACAAGAATCAGGAGCTCAGCTTAAAAAAGCCTGAAAATTCAAGCGCCGCAAGAATAAAATTGCATTTAATAAGACTGCAGCGGCTAAATTTTTTGATAATTTTGAGCATGTAATGTTACGCTATGAATTTACTCCTGACCGTATAGTAAATTTGGATGAAACAGGCATTACTACAGTCTTACCAACGCTTAAAGTTTTGGCTAAAAAAAAAAACAGAGGCAAGTAGAATAAACTGTGTTAGCTGAACGTGGAGAACTAGTAACGTTTTGTGGAATAGTCACAGCAACAGGTGATGCTCTTCTTTCTGTTTATATTTTTCCTAAAGTCCATTTCAAAAACACGTTTTTAAATGGGGCTCCCTAAGGCAGTTTTGATTTGGCAAACAGGAACGGCTGGATGACAACTGAATTGTATATACTAGTTCTTTAATACACTCAACGACAAACTCAATGGACTAAAGATAACACAATTTAAATTATGTGATAATCACAAATCACATATATATTTCTATTGAAACTCTCAACTATTGTCGTGATAATAGGATTATTTATATTTCTTTGCCACCACACACATCACACAAATTACAACTGCTGGATGTCAGCGTTTTTGGTCTATTTAAAAGTAAACTAAAAATAGCAAAAAGCAAAGGAGTTTAAAATAGCAAAAAATTTATTAGGACATACAAAAATTAAAAAACCTAAAAAGAAAAAAGTCTGTCTTTGTTTGTCGGATTCCAGTGAAATTGAATTATTGAAATTAAGTTATGATGACGATGATGAAGAGACAGACGAAGAAGGTGGAGAAGATTTTGACATTCCAAATCCTAAGAATATAAATATTCTTATTAAATTTGAAAATAAGAATTCTGTAGTTCAATATGTAGCCAAAGTCACTTCTAAATACAGTTTGACTGAATACCAAGTGTCATATTTTAGAAAAAATCTAAGATTTTATATTTTTGTTTTTCCTGATGTAGAAGACCAAGCAAGCGTTTATTTTAGAGATGTTGTTTTACACTTGCCTAAACCAAATTTTACGAAAGGCACACCTCAAATTTTCACTGACTTAACTATATGCGCAAAGACGCAATAGTAGATAGAGAAGTTAAGTTTAAGCCTATACCAGAAGTAAGGTTCAAAACAAAACAAAAAAAAAAAAAAAAAAAAAAAACGCTTAGAAAAGGTAAAAAGTAAACAATATATATAAATGTTTAAACAATACCTAAAATTGGAAAAAGAAGAAAAAGGATGACATAAACATTAAAAGTTTTATGGGATGTGAGCAATAATGAAGCCTGTAAAAAAAAGTATGAAAAAGTGTACTGGTAGAGTAATAACTTAAAAAGGCTCAAAAAGAGTACGCAAAAACTAAAAAAAAAATGAAGAAAGCCTATAAGATAACAAGAAACAAGTTTAAGTTTAAAATAAAAAATGCAAAAAACAATGCAACAAGGTGGACAATGATGTTTTAAAGAGGTCAAAAAACAAACAAAAAATACAAATAAAATTTTTAATAAAATGGAAAAATATTGAAGAGTAATGAACTAAATATTGCAAATAGTAATCTAAAATAAAAATTAGCTTTAGATTAGGATAACATTCTACCCGAGATAGTAAGAGCGACGGTGAAAAAGATGCCCAAAGTAGTGTTTAAAGTATTTAACCAGAAGTTTCTCAAGCATTTGAAAATAATTTAAATTTGTACTCCTAGATAAATCAAGAATAGGGCAAGAAGTAGTAAGATATAGACCACTTATGTTTTACAAATACTTTGTTAAAACTATACTACAAACATACAATAGCAAACAAAATAAAGGAATAATTGTAAACTCTTACAAAAGCAACATGGATTTAGAAAAGAAGATTCTACGTTAAAGGTTTTGGAAAAAATAGTAAACATAGTAAAACAAGCAAAAAACTCGATTAATGAAACTATTAAACTACTTTAAGAACTGGAACCTATGAGTTGAAAAAAGCAAAAATATAAAGATGTATTTAGTTTCACAGAGATCTATAATAGGGTCTATGTCTATGTCAAATGATATGTTTTACAAGTTACAGTTAGTGTACAAAGCAAACAAAGGTATAAAAAAAATAGAAAATAAAGGCTTGAAAATTGCGGAAAATAAAACAAAAGTTATGATACTATACGGCAAAAAAGACCAAAGAAAATTAAATTAAAAATTGGGGAATTGGAAATCAAATTCAAAGATGCGGTAAAATACTTAAGGATATGTTTAGATTATAGCTGCAAATAAAAAAGCATATTAGGAAAGTTACGGAAAAGGCCGAATAAGCCATAACAATTCTAAGCAAATTTTTGTCAAAAATTTATACATTAGAAAAAAGCTACTCCGTCATAATGTATAAATTTCAAAGCTAAGAATCAACTTTAAAATTTGACAAGTATAAAACAACAACAAAAATATTGCAAGCAGTTATAAGAGAATCTCTACGGATGCGTTAATAGTAATAGCAGACATGATGCTTATAGAGCTGATGATGGAATACAGAAGAAAAAAATTTAAAAAAGAATTACACTAAAAAAGACTAAATTTACTAGACTAAATATGCTAGTCAAATGGTAAAGTAAATGGCTAAAAAACACAGAAATATCCAAATGTTTAACTAAAAATGTGAAAACTTAAGTCAAAAGAAAACAGAAGATGACTAACTATTAACCAACGCAATTTCTGTGCGGTCATCGAAGTTTCAAACCTTAGAAAAAGAAAAAACGGCACGGCACGTTTTTTGTAATTGCATCATTGCATGTATAAATAAAAATAGAAATAAAAATTAGATCAAATATTACAACAAAAAACGTAGCAGAAAAAAAATGATAAGAGAAAAAAAAAGAACTGAAACGTAATACATAACTACGTCACTAAGATAGTCAAACAGACAAAGATTAAGAAGAAAAATTAAAAAGTAAGATACAACAAGGTATCTAGAGTAAGCAAAATGCGTGTCCAAGCGTATATATTTTGACAAAAACCTTATGCTAATGCCAAATCATGCACAGAATTTATCAAGTAAAAATTGAGGTTTTAGTAAGTGAACGTTCCACACACAAGCTGATAGAGTTTTTTTTAACCTGCGTATAAAAAAAGCTAGATGAAACCTAAGAAGTTGAGTAAAATTATAGCAGCATGTGGGGAGTGGAAGCACTCAATTAATTAACGCATTTCCAGCTAATTACATTTCTGATAAATAACCCCAACAGGCGTTTCTACGACGATCTTGAAAGGAGTCAATATCAAAACGGATTAATAGGACGTCATAATCTGTACAACCACAAGGCGGGTAGTGGCTATCTTTGCGGTAACACTATATACTTTAAATAATGTCTTTGAACTTTTTCCAGAGCATAAGGATAAGTTGGGTAGTATGGAGACCACACTATACTACAATTTTCTAATTTACTTCTGACAAACGCAAAATAGAATACGTGCAAGGATTCTTTATTAGAGAATGGCTTTGCTGACCTAATAATAAATCCCAGCGATTTTAATGCTGAGTTGACGATATTATCTATGTGACTATTAAATGTCAATTGACTGTCAAACGTTACCAAGATCTTTGTAAGTTGTAATCTTTGATAAAGGTAGATTGTCAATAGTATAATCAAAAACTAGATTTTATTTTTTTTTTAAAGTATGTCATTGTGCAGCATTTTGATATATTTAGTAGCAAGTAGTTTGTTTTACACCACGTAGATAACATTTGAATGTTATATTGAAAGGATATGCAATCAGCCATAGATGAAATTGTAAAAAATATTTTTAAATCGTCAGCATATAGTAGACATTGATTTTTTAAAGTATTGCAAATATCATTAATAAAAATGATAAAAATTAATGGCGTTAAGTTGGACCCTTGAAAAACACCACTATGTGTAGTAGATTTGTAGTTTAAAACCTCAACATACTGTAATTAGTCATTAAGATATGACTATAATAGATTACAAAGATTGTTATTGCATCCAACAACGCGTAGTTTATCTATTATAATTCCGTGATCTAAAGTGTCAAAAACCTTATTAAAATTAGTGTATATTACATCTACTTGCTGTCGCATATTGAGCGATGTGAAAACAAATTCTGTAAAACACAGCAATTTGACGAAGTAGACCTCTTCTTAACAAAACCGTGCTGGTTATCTGATATTAGACTTTATACTCTAAAATAAAGCCATTTTTGCTATTAATTTGTTCAAAAACTTTGGCAAAGTTGTTAATAAAAGTAATTGAACAATAGTTTGATATTTCTTTTTTATTTCCTTTTTTAAAAGTTGGGCTGATACGGGCAATTTTTAATAGTTTTTGAAAAGTTGAAGTTTTTAATATTAAGTTAAACAAATAATGTAGTGAATTGGCTAAAACAGTAGCGCAGTTTTTGACTAAGAAAAAAGGAATACCATCAGGACCTGACGAGTATTTTGCTTTTAGACGTTTAGAATCTTGCACTACTTTATCAAATAATATAAATTTTATTCCAAATAGAGTAGTTTTATTGACGGAATTAGAATTTGATAGATTTAAAGTTTTGTAAACACTACTAAAAAAATTTGCAAATGAGTTTACGATTTTTTGTTAGTCTGATGTTATAATTCTATTATGAGTTATAATTGATGGAATTTTTGAATTGTTTTTCAAACAATTAATGTATGACCATACATGATTTGGATTGTTTTTCAATTTTGCTTCAGCTGCAGTAGTAAACGTTTTTCTGTTCAATGAAATGCGGCGTTTTGTTTCTGCTCGATGGTTGAAATACTTTTGCCAATAATAATTGGTTTTATGTTGACTATATAACTTGTGGTGATGCTTTTTTTTGCCAAGTAGTTTGCATAAATTAGTGCTGAACCACCTAAGATATCTAGACGATAATTTACGTGGAATTGACTTTAGAACACATATGTCTTATATTTTTGATATTGTTTGGTAAATTTTATCACAGCATACGTCAACATCTGTCTCAATTACAAATGGGTAATAACAACGAGAAAGTGAACATTTTATATCAGATTACATTAAAACAAGGTCAAGTGTCCTATTATTGGTATTTAGAATATTATTATGTTGCAAAAGATTGTTATAGTTTAAGAAATTTTAAAAGTTACTGCTTAATTGATTAGGATGATGACCAGACAGTGATTGTTAAAGATTACGAATATTAAAGTTGCCTACAATAATTATTAGTGCTGATATCAAAGTTTTCTTCAATAAATTCATAAAATGCTTCATGTACAGTTGTTGGTTGAGAAGGTGGTATATAACAAACAATTATCAAAAGAGTTAGCTTGTATTTATGAAAATAAACGGTAGCTGCGGAAAAATCTATTTCAACAATTGGACTATGCGCATTAGTAATTGGAATGCATTGTGCAGTAGCATTACATCGTGTACGATCAACTCTATGCACAAAATAAGTTTTTAGAAATAATTCCCTGCTGAGCGTTGTCTTTTAACCAGGTTTCACTTATTGCTATAATATTAAAATTAGAAGAACATACGCGATCTAAGAAACTTTGTGTTTTTGTGTTTAATCCTTGTGTGTTTTGATAGTAAAAGTGAGCTACTAATTCATTCTGTTGGGATAATGTTAGTGTTTTTGTACAAGTATTGTAGGAGTACTGTTTATATACTTAATATAAAGGTTTTTTTCGCCGTTATCAATGCGAGAAGAAGTACGAATAATTTTTTCGTACTCTTGTTGTTTTGGAGTTTTGTCGGAATTAATAAAATGGAGTATGGAGTTATTAAATCTCTACGTTTGTAAAGAATAATATATACAATTTAATTATCTAGTTTCAAAAATAATATTTTTTTTAAATATTTGTACTTAGAAGCTACTTGGCGTGTTGTAAAAATATGTTAACAGTTATTCGAAATTTATCGTGATTATCAAGTTATTAATTATATTTAACATATTACTAAAATATTTCCCAATATGGAAATACATATGTATATAAATAAATTTTCTTCTATTAGTTACCGTACCGCTACAGTAATAATTTGCATACGACGCTTTTATTTGTTTTTATTTATACAAACGGTCAAGTCGAGAAGTTTTGAATTCCCGTGTGTCTCTCACTTTATACACACATACTATTTTTTTGTACTTTATTTATTTAAAAGCTGCTGCAGTGAAACACCGAAGGCACGCTCGTTCTTGGAAACAGTCAGATTGCATCTAGGAATTCAACATAAATAAAATAATGCTGCTACTGCACCAACCGCTCGGAAAATATGATATCTACCTTATCGGTTCGCAAACAATACGGGACTCCCGCAAAAAATTATCACTAGTGATAAATGCAAATTGTCACATGGTGGAAAACATGACAGGCAAAAGTAACATGCAGCTTGTAGAGTTAAAGATTTTTATTGCATTCACAAAATATGTTTAACTATTTTATATTCATTCTTCTTCTGCATCAATACAATGCATCAGTCTCCAACTAATTTCTCTTTTACTTGATTTACATTTAGGACACCCATGAATTTATATCCCTATACATAATTCTAAACGTGTTACTCAACCTACATAAAACCAATTGTTTATTTACTAAACATGTAACTTTACATAACGCGAGATAATCCCATAAAACAATTCCCGTCCGTAGCGGGGTGATAAATATCGATAAAACGATTAAATTGAGTTGTGGTCCGCTGAGGAATTTGGTGGCCCTGAATCTCTAATCGTACGGAAATAATGGACTACTTTTAGACCATCCACACCCGGATAGTATTATGGGCCTAAATTATTATTATTCAGGGGAAACATGTAAACAGACGCATTAGAAAAATGAGAATGATATATCTCGGAAAGACTCAAGTAAGGAAGTCATTTATAAAACATGGCAGGAATTATGTTAAATAGGGCTACAGGCTGCCTTTTTAAATATCTATATAACCATTTTGTATTTATTTATAATTAGTCATTGTATCACATAATTTACACAACTGCTACCAATGCCTAGTTATTCGTTGAAATTTGCAATCAGCAATGATTAATTCAGCTTCTACTAATTAGAATTATTAAATAAACGCAGTAATTTATTTCTAATAAAACAGTTTAGAATCATATTTATATGAAACATGGTGATTAATATGGCCGGAAGTATTGAATATATTGTATGTAGTTAAACGTATTTATATAAAAATATGTGCAATGAAATTGTGCTGTCATCGGGCAACATCACATAACAGGATCGATATCAGATATTGCCATCTAAATTAGCCTCCCATGCAACGCGAGGAACAATAAGTCGCCTTTTTACAAACAACGTGATAAGAATCTGCCATTAAACGGCCGATTAATTACTGTGAAATAACAATGATGAATGAACGCGTGGATTTCAGTTTTATTTTATTCTCTGTGTGAATATCTTGTATATGGTTACGTTTGTGTAAAAAGTCTATAGATCTTAGGAACTTTTGATCTTCAATTAAAAGAAATTATTGAAAGGTTTAAGTGGGAAGAGTATGTGCCGTTCCTTTACAAAGCTATATGGAACTTGAAATATTTGATATAATATAATAGCTACGGTGTGTATATACATCTGTTTTAATGTTTGTTATTTATTTGTTCATTTTATGTTATTATTTTACTCAACTTATAAGCAATTCTTTTTATCTAGTTTCCTCATTTAAAATATTAATCTGTTGTGGCAATCTTTTAAAAGAACAAGTAAAATAAAAATGGTCTTTCTATTTACAAAAATGTAATTTACTTGCCAAAACCTAATTCAAAAAATATATCAATTAATTAATTCGTTTTTTCTGTTTTTTTTTTTATTAGATATTTTACTTAAGTCTATTACAATACAAGTTAAATAATAAAATACTTTTTTTTAAAAGCTCCGTGTCGATGTTAAATAGCTATTATGATGATATAATTATAAATGGAAAATAAAAGAATAAAATTTATGCCATGTTTATATCATGGAACACTACATTGGGGATAAAGTAGGTATACTTTTAAAGCATCCACTTTATTGAGAATTCCTTGTTATATGGAGATTAAGGTGTAACGTTTACATTTGAATATAAAAATAAAATGAAATGATATATCAAATGGTTCTCGTAATAAAGAGTGTATTTTATTATTGAAATTTGCGCAATATATTATATGAAGTACAAATAATGTTTATTTTATCTTTCTACACTAACCGACAAAAAAACATTAAGATCCTAACCTAACCTAACCGACAAAAAAACATTAAGATGCTAAAAGTTTTATAAATATTATTAATTTATTTACCTAATTATAATAATTAAATCATTCAAATTAGTTTAAATTAAAATGTAATTTTTAACACATTTTCCAAGAATAAACTGTTTTCTAATATTGTGTATTATCTTTTTTTTGCTAAAATTACTTTGTTCATTATTTGAGGCAAGCATAATATCAGATCATTCTTTGAAGTTCATTATTTGTTTTAGCTACGACAGGACTATTTTTAATGCGCCTCTTGAGATATATACTCTATCAATAGATCTTAATTAAAATTAAGGTCTGATCTGGTCAATTCATTCTTCTAATAATAAAAAAATAATAAATAAAACTCTTAAAAACAAACAACTTTTCTTAGTTATAATTTTTGATTTGTTGCTCCGATTTGTATTTGGATATCTTTTACTTTTGAAAAATTGCCAAAACTTTTTTATTAAAATAAAAAACAATAATTTTTATATTAGCTTTTAGTTCTTTAAAACATTTGTTGTCGTTGTTTTACGTTGCCACTCTGTTGTGACGTGAAATTGCACTGTTTCAAATTAGGCTACTTACGTTTGCGTACATTGTTGCCAGGTACCGCCTGTAAACTTGTTCTGTATTTAATTAGATTTAAATTCAACCTAAAACGGTTGTCATATTTTTTTTTTTAAATATGCTTAAGTGTCAAACAGTAATTGGATCTATTCTGCCTAGCAAACTTACATTCATTTTTTTATAGAATAGGAAATCTTTGAACCAACCGTTTAGGCTAATTTTACTACTGACTTTTTTATAGTAATTTTATTTTTTGGTTTAAAAAATAGTAGAGAACTAATCTTGCACGTCTTTTTCGATTGGATTTTAAAGCTTTCAAAAAAATGGTTGCAATTAATGGATATATTATTACGCCAATTTTGTGACCCCTGTGTATCAAAGAATCAGCACGCTCATTTTTGTTTATGCTCATATGACTGAGGACTCAGCATTATTCTACTTTGGAATTTATTTTGCAAAATTGCTTAACCACTTTTAATATTGGTTGCTCAGCAATTGCTCTTGATGTATTGCGATATGAAGAACATAGCATTGAAGGAACTTTAGAGTACCTAATAATAAAGATTTTTTTTATTTATGACTTATGACTTATAATTAACGCTCTATAGAAGTCAAATAATTCTGCAGTCATTTTCTTTTTCTTCTTCAGCCTGTTGTTGTCCACTTCTGAACATAGGTCTCCCTTAAACTCTTCCACATGTTTTTGTTATGTGCTGTTTGTTGCCATTTTTGTCCAGCGACCTCGCGGATAT
The DNA here is from genome assembly GCA_963932245.1 of Tachinus rufipes. NCBI lineage: Eukaryota > Metazoa > Arthropoda > Insecta > Coleoptera > Staphylinidae > Tachinus > Tachinus rufipes. The sequence goes on along the minus strand of OZ010741.1, from coordinate 35,133,834 downwards.
TGTCCCTCCATCTTTTCTGGGATCTTCCTGCACTGCGTGTCGTTATTCTAGGTCTCCACTGTATGATTCTTATAACTCATTTTGATGGATCCTGCTTGAACATGACCTGTCCAGCTCCACTTGAGATTTGCAAATCGTACAATTACGTCTTCAACGCTAGTTCTTCTGCGGATTTTGTCGTTTCTGATGTGGTCCCTCAAGCTTACACCAATCATCGCACGCTCTATGGATCTTTGACAGGTTCTGAGTTTATTTGCAGATCTTACTGTGAGGGTGATTGTTTCGAGCCTATACGTTTAGACGGGAAAGATACACTTGTTATAAACTTCCCGCTTTAGACCGTATAGGATGGTCTTATTTTTTTTTTAATGTATCCTAGTTTATCGAACGCTGCCCAGCTCATTTTTACGCGGCGTGATATTTCCTCTGATTGGTTGTCCTTCCCCAATTTAATGATATGGCCAAGATATACATACTCGGTCACCATTTCTACCATTTGTCCTTCTACGCTAATAGATGTCTCGTTTTCACTCATGATCTTAGTCTTCTTAACGTTCATTTTTAGACCGACTTCTTTAGATGCTGTATTTAGTAGTAAGAGCATGTCTTTTCGCTGTAATCTAAACTAATGAGGATAATATCGTCTGCAAAACGTAGATGGTTAAGGTGTTTTCCATTTATGTTTATGCCTTTTTTATCCCAGTTTAGTCTTTTAAAGATATCTTCTATTGCAAGCGCAAAAAAAGTTTTAGTGAGATTGTATCGCCTTGTCGCACTTCTCATCTAATGAGAATCTTGTCTGTTAATGTGTCGTCATCAATTTTTACTTGTAGAGTAGCATTATCATAGATGTGTCTGATAATGTTGTATACCTGGAGTCAATACGTGCGTTAGACATTGCCTGTAATACTGCCCACATCTCGATAGAGTCAAACGTTTTTTTGTAGTCTAGAAATGTTAGGTGTAGGGGTGTATTGTATTCTACGGATTTTTCAATTAAGGAGCGGATACTTTGAAGACGGTCCGCTGTACCAAAGCCTTTCCTGAAACCTGCCTGCTATGTGGGTTGATAAAAATCCAGTTTAGTTGTAAGTCTATTAGTTATGATTTTAATTTGTATAAGTGGGAGAGTATACTAATTGCCCTATAATTCTTGATAATAGTGGTGTCACCTTTTTTGTGTATCAGTGTTACGTGTGCATTTTGCCATTTTATCGGGATTTTTTCTTCTTCCAAGCATTTATTTAAGAGAGTGCGTACTCTTATAGGGCGTGTCCTTCAAACTTGAGCATCTTGCATGTAATTCCGTCTGTTCCAGAAGCTTTCCTATTTATCATTTGGTGTCTATATGTGGCATTTCTTCGAAATTAACGTTAGTGATTTCTTTCCTTCCGCTGGCGAGTGTTGGTGGTTCCTGTATTAGGGAGGCATATAGTTTTGCGTAGAAGTCCTCGATTGATTTTTTAATGTCTTTTTTTTTCTAACAAATTGTTCAGTATTATTTTTGATTTTGTAGATTTTCATTTTTCCATTGTGAATGTGCGATCGTAATACTTTTATGTTTGCATTATCTTCAATGACTTCTTTGGTTTTCCTAGTATTAAATGATCTTGTATATTTGCAAATTTCTGTCTTTATAATTCTGTTTAGTTGTCTATATTCCGGGGAGTTGTGATCTAGCTTTCTTTGCTGTTCTATTAGTTTTATTGTGTTTAGACTATTTTTTTTATTTTTGTGAGTTTTGGCTCTCATGCATACTTTTTTATTTACGGTTCTTATATTAGCTGCGATTTTATCGGACAGTGAGTTTATGTCCAAGTCTTTTAAAAAATGTGGACTTAATTTGGAATGTAGCTCGAGTTGATACTCGAAGGACTCGGAGCCTTATTGTAGTTCTTTGTGTATTCATGTTTAAAATTTAAAGAATTCTGCAGTAAATATGGACAATTGCTCGGGAAGCTTGCCACATTCTTTAATTTTAAATTAAAGATTATATACCTGTAGAGTACAGACAACAAGAATTTAGTTTTTGAAGCGTCTGTATAAACTTATTTCATTGGGTCTAATATTTGTTACTAAAAGGCCAAATTAACCTGAGGGGGAGATCAGTTGTTGATTAACTTTTTAAAAATTCCCAAAGAATTTAGCGGAGATAATAATATTTTTATTAATAACTTTAGAAAATTGAGAAACCTTGTTAAAAGCGGCTGTTCTTTAGATGTCAAAAACGGTCTATTTCCAAAAAAATTGCTGGTTCTGGTGGTAAATTAAAGCCTTACCACTGCTCACGACAACAAGTTTTAATTCATACTTTTTGGCAAAAAAGTTTTTACAGATTAATAGAGGTATTAAACCCGACTTAACCTCATTACACATTAATTGGAATTGTGTTTATGTACACTAATCTTATTCTAATTGTACTATTTTAGGTTTTTATCCAGAACGGCAAAAGCGAAGAATAGATGTGAAGCAAAATCTAGCTTAGATCGTATAAAAGCTTTGTAAAAGATTGCAACATGTTAAGCCTTTGTAAACAAGGTTTTTGTAGATGTTTAAAGTGTAAGTTCAAAGATAACTTTTTGTCGAAAATAATTTTTAGAAGTTTTAAAAAGCCACGCAAGATATAGAATTTTCATCAATTATAGAGACAATTAATTGGAATCATATTCTGCGTGCGTGCTGAAAAAAACATACATTTACACTTATCTAAGGACAACATGAGATTTTGTTTTTACAGAAAAACTGTGGTTTTTATTAAAAATTTATCCAGTTTTTATAAAATACTGTCAGAAAAGACGCCAAGTCATCCGCATAAGAAATGATAAGGACTGACAACATTATTGAAATAGTTAATTTGATAATAAATATAATAAAAAGTATAAAACCCGACAAGTTTTTAGCAAAGGTTTCAAAAATATAACGTTTTTTAAGCAGAACTTGATATTAATATTATAGATAAACGCGGATGGGAGAGATAAACTAATAAAATTTGACTTTAGCTTTGCAGTGCAGACATTGTTGTAGACTTGATGTTCAGAAAGCAACTGCAGGTTGTCTGGTTGCGGGACCATGCTAAAATAATATCACAATAAAGTCATGATTAATTGTTGCTGACATTGAGAAAAAACCTGTTATAAAAAGTAAAAATTTGTTTTTTTTGCATCATTGCTTAAAGTGTTTCCAAATCTTTTTGAATATTTTTTTTGAACGCAAGATGAAATAGCAATTGGCCTGAAGCTATTACACTCTGGGGACGGTTTTTTTGAAATAAAAAGTATTTTAATTAGCTTTCACACTTTTCGAATAACTTTTTGTTTTAATATGAAGTTGAACTTTTGAAGAATAATTTTCATTTGAATAGAATATTAGCTGTAACATTGAAATAAGATGTTATAATGTCTTACCGCGTAGTTTTTTGGTCTCGCATTGGCTAGCACAATTTGAGATAACTGATTGATTAAAAAGAATATAAAAAAATAAAGAACAGAATTAATTTATATAAAATTTTTTTTTTGTAATCTTTATTTTTGTTTGGCAAATAGCAAGACCGGTGAAATCTAAAAAAGCGTTTGACAATAAACCAAACATAATTTAAAGATAAAGTTTTGCAAAATTATTGCACTTTATGCAAAAAAAAAGTTTTATAGCTTTCGCCATTGCTTTCCTGGCTGCAATAAAATGTTCTATTTTGCTCGTACAAAAATACATGTTTAGAAGGCGTTGTTGTTAACCGTATCAGAACACTCTTTGTGGGCACGACAAATGTTTTGATTAATGGCTTGGATGGCAAAGAAAACTAGTCAGTATTTTACTTTAAAATACTCTAGATACAGCTGACTTGTATGTTTCAGCTAATTAGCCAAGTCGACTTCTGAGCCATTGATAAATTTAGATAAGTTAAAAAAGTTAATTAAAAAACTATTTCTGTAAGCAGATCGTTTTGCTGAATTTACAACCAAAAGTTGTTGGATAATAAGAGTTTTTACTAATTTATTAACAAAGTTAGCGTCGCAGTAACTTTAGTTTATCAATAGAAAAAGCTAGAGGTATATAGTACAGAGGTATTTAGGTATTTTGCAAGAAGAAGAAGATTTAAATGCTTTTCTTTTACGTTTTAGAAATTGAACAAAGTAGAGTTAAAGTCAAAAATATCATCAACAAGCTAGTTAAGTTGCAATTAGTGTTTGATTTAAAAGATAGGCAATTTAAAAAAAAATCTCTGTTTATACATTTCTACTTACTTCCGGTAAGTTCAGTAAAGTTTGTATTTGTTACAAATAGTTATTTGGTCTCGTAAAACAAATAACCATGTTATTTTTAGTTTTTGATTGCCTGACATATTTTAGGTAAATTATATTTGTAAGAAAAGTTTTATTTTTGTTACTAAAGTGCTTATTGTTACAGAAAATGTAAGTAGAAGATACTGTAGTGGGAACATATTCAATTAATTTTGTGATTTTACAGATTTTAGAGGTCTCTCAAATACTCAATATAAATTCTGATCAAAATATTCAACAACAGATCTTATAATTTATGCTAGTTACAAATGAAATTCTATTTTACACAAACAAGGAAACAACCTTTGCAATAGCTTTAGACATTTTCAAAGCGTTTGATAGGGTATGGTAGCCTAATCTTATCAACAAGCTCTATTGTATAGATCTTTATCATAAATCTGTAATCTCATCAATAGTTTTCTTGACACTAGAAAAATTATAGTTAAAATTGATTTGATTTTTGCCAACTTTTCATTAATTTACATTAATGAACTTCTTCAAATAATTAAAGTCTTATTTATAGTTTGTAGATAATGGCACCCTTCATACTTCATATTTTTCAAATATCATATCAACAAATATGGCAGAGTCTTTTGAAATTAAGTTAGAATCTGTAGCATTTAAACCTTTATTAATTTGTTTTCTAGGTGTTACAATCTCACATAATTTTCTCTGGAACGGCCTTGTTGTTGACATAGCTTTGAAAGTATCTAGAAAACTAAGATTTCTCTAAGATTTCTTAATAAATGTAAAAAGGTTTTTACTTTTAATCAACTTTTGCTTATATACAGGGTGAGTTGGGAGGAACGGACCAAACTTCAGGAGTGTATTCCTCACGTAAAAATGATGTAAAAAATTCAAATGTTGTTATCTGGTTTTTATTTGTTTTCAAGTTACAGCGTAATTAAAAATAAACAAAATTTTATACATTAACATTTTGGTTATCATAACGTTCTTATAATAAATGTTCAAAAATACCGCCATTTGCTTTTAAACATTTTCTGCTTTGTTTACAAAGGCATGCGCCTTTTGCTTTCCTGATGGAGTCATGTCTTTGTTTAAGATCGGCTGCAGCATTTCTAATACGTAGAATTAGTCTATCCCGAGTGTCCACTTTTACTTTGTACACTTTATCTTTAAACCAGCCCCATAAACAATAATATAATGCTGTGAGGTCTGTAAATGTTCTTTGACCTGACGAGTAAAATGTACAGGCTCTATCGTGCTGGTAGTACATTTGAATTTTGATGTTCATCATCCTCTAGTAGTCCGTGTAATTTATTTTGTAAAAAAATTAAGTAGTTGGCTTCTGTGAGACAATTCTCCAAAATCAAAGGACCAATTAAATAATAATATAATATAATATTTATTCTCCCGTATAGTTATACATACAAAACATACAAAATATTGGGAGAAATAGCATGGTTCAAGTTTTGGAATTGAGTAATTCCACTTGTTTTTCTACCAAACCATTTAACATCTTAACATCTTATTACTAACTTAATTATCTAAATTTAAACAAGTTTAATTAGTTACAAAATATAATAATAAAATTTAAAATGAGACAAAATAAAGTAATATAGAATAAAATAAAATAATAAATAAAACCACAATGAATCAAAATCAAATACTATTACACAAAGTTCCCGTATTACTATAAATTGCTGCATTAATTTAAAATAAATAAATAAATAGACATTTAAAATTAAAATTGAGTCATCAAGTTTAAACATTACCACCCTTATGCATAGTCATATTTAGTAGCTACTAAGGTGCAACTAGCTAAATATTAATGTTGACAATATGCATAATGATATTTAAAACGCTACTAAGCCTAGTTGTTGACTAAAACATTAGTAGCCAGATTGTCTTGTTTTGCATGTGGTTAAATACATCGTAAATAAAACTTATAAACTGTTAGTTGTAAATATAGAGATATTTATCATCATTTAATGATATCGTCGGCCACGTGGCAAAATCGTGTATCTCCGAAAAATTGAATTTTCTGGTTTTGGCGCTTTTGTATTCTATGCAACTTTACGCACACTCCAACAAAACCGTACTTCTCTAAAAAAATCGTGTGATTTTTAAAAGCAAGAAATCAAAACAGTGTAACTCAAGAGCGGTAACAAAAACCTGTATCTCGATTCCGCGCCATTAGTTAACCACGCAGTGGGAGTGATCGTGCACGTGCTTCGCTAAAATGTAAGTAAATGAGTTAATTTTATGTAAATAATTAAAGCAAATGAACTTTTATAATACAGTAATAGATATATTATAGATTAAACTTTCTGTAATATGCATTGGCAATAGATTTATTTAGTATTAGGGCATTGTTCATGGCTTGTAGAGATACACGATTTTGTGTCAATGTTTTTGTGTGTTTATTTCGAGATACACGATTTGGATTATCATGCAAAATGAACTTAATACAAATTTATTTATTATTGAAACAGCAGAATAATTATTCAGTTATTTTTAATTATTGCAGAAAATGAACATAACTCTAAGTGACGCCGAGCTTGAGAGAATCGTTAGTTCTGCTGAATTTTGGAAAGACCAAGTCATTTTAATCAATGATAATCTTGAAGATGAAGATGTTGAAGAAAAAAGAATTGCTATTCCCCAATCGGAAATTAGTCATCGAATTGAAAATGAAGAAAGAGATGAGACAAAGCTTTTGGAACAACCTGAAGAAGAAAGAATTGCTAGTACACAATCGGAAATTAGTAATCAAAATGAAAATGAAGAAAGAGGTGAGATAGAGCTTATGGAAGAATCTGATAATAATACCCCACCCTCCACCCTAAAAGACAATAGAAAAATACAAAAAGAAAGGCAAATATATGGTAAGAAATATCTGGGAATGAAGAAAGACAACGAAAATAAATACAAATTAACGGTAAATCGACACAAGCGTGAAACTAAAGCAGCATGTACTTCTAAACAATGCAAAAAATTTAAAGATCGTCATTGTCAAAATTTTACCGAAAATGACCGAAAAAAAATATTTAATAACTTTTGGAAAATGTCATGGGACATGAAAAAAGTTTATGTTGCCTCATTAGTAGATGTAGTAGAACCAAATGAATATAAGTTCAAAGAAGAAACCAGTCGACAAGGTGCTACTTATAAATATTTTCTACTAAATAAGAACGTAAGGTTGCAAGTTTGTAAAGCAATGTTTTTAAACACATTATGTATAAAACAATCGATGGCAATTAATTGGAGGCTTAATACAACTGATGGCACACAAGTTCTTTGTACTCTTAATAGAATGCCAAGAAGATCCAGGACAACTGACGTTGTCGTCAGTAGATTGGAATTTATGAAAACATGGCTAAAAGAAATTCCGAAACTGGAATCACACTACTGCCGTGAATCAACATCCAAGTTGTATTTGGAGCCCACATTCTATACTAAGAAAGATGTGTATAGAGAATATAAATTAGCAGCGATTGCCGCAAATGTGAAACCAGTGTGCGTGACAATCTTTACTGATAAAATGAAAAATAGCGATATAATGATACACAAGCCCAAAAAAGACCAATGTGACATTTGTATCATAAATGCTTTGGGAAACAGTAATGATGAAAAGTATGCCGAACATATAAATATGAAACAAGAAGCAAGACTGGAAAAACAGGGAGATAAACAACGATACGAGAAGGATCAACGCACGATTGTGATTGCAGTTGATGTACAGGCGGTGAAATTATCGCCGCAAGTACAAGCTAGTGCTATTTATTACAAAACAAAGCTTTGTGTGCACAATTATACAATCTTTGACTTTCACTCAAAAGACGTATATTGTTACCTCTGGGATGAAGCAAATGGAGGCTTAGAAGCCAGCATATTCGCTACGATGATTACTGACTATTTACAAAGAAGGCTTGCCGAAAATACCAATATTAAGATAATTATGTACTCGGACAACTGCGGGTATCAAAACAAAAATACTTTATTCTCCAATGCGCTATTATGGTTTTCCCGGAAACATAATGTAACAATATACCAAAAATATTTAGAGAAAGAACATACGCAGATGGAAGTAGATGCCGCACATTCTCTTATTGAGCGAAAATTAAAAGGCCGGCCCATCTATTTGCCCACAGACTACATTAACGTATGTGTGGAGGCAAGAAGAAGCCAGCCATTTCATGTTAAGCATCTTTCGTACGATTTTTTCAAATCTTTTGAACACATTATATACTACATGTCTATTCGACCAGGGACAAGAAGAGGAGATCCTTCTATAGCAAATTTAGTTGCCCTTAAATATTGTCATGGAATCATAGAATACAAGTTGAGGTATAGTGATAATTGGAAAGCTTTACCGGTGAAAACAAAGGATAACGCAGTAGAAAATGATCCACTACCTAATTTATACAAGCAAACAATTAAAATTACAGCTGAAAAATTTCATCATTTACAACAACTAAATACCACAACATGCTTGGCCATTTTATGACAATCTAAGACATTAATTTAAGGCAGTGAATTTAATTTTTCAAATATTTTCCTACTTTTTAAATTTTCTGTATACGAGTTTTGTTAATTTTAATACTTTTTTTTTAATTTCTGTATACCTACGAGTTTTGTTAATTTTGATACTTTTTAAAAATAAACGATTTTTAACGTCCATTTCGTTTCTAAAGACCTTTTTGCTATAGGTACAAACGGGTCAACTAATCTGACTCGTAACACAAAATCATGTATCTCCTTCAGCTTGGTGCAACAAAATAATGTATCTCCTGTATTTTGTAATTCTGAGGAATTATTGTTATTTTTGGTATAAAATATATTGTAAGAATTAATAAATAACTTATTTCTGTAAAATTAGAATAATTAAGTGAGCATAGGCAACAAAAACATGTTTTTAGTGTCTCCTGAAAAATTGGATTTTTTGAGATACACGATTTTGCCACGTGGCCGACGATATATTGCTTTATTTATTGCAATGTATGGTAATATTTAAATATTAGCACCAAAATGTTATGGTTGCGTCAAGTATAATTAATAAACTAAATTAATGTTATTTGATTTAATAATTAAATTAGTTTAGTGTTTTTCTGTAAGAAGGCAGCACATCCAAAATCAAGTTATAAAAATTAATGTGGCAGCAGCAAACACATCTGATGCTGTGCATTTTGACTCTTTAAAACTTACTCAGATTACACATAACATTGTTTATTAATTTTAATAATACTTTTAAATTATTATATCGTAAAAGTAATATTTTTTCAAGCTGTTCAATTGCATAATTTATTTTAGATATCAATAAATTACATTTTAAAACAAAACAAAAACATATTTATACATTTGCATATTTTTTTTAAATTAACTTTGTTAATTAGGTTTTTACTTACAAGTTCTAAAATCATTATTAAAACTTTATTTTTGTGCAAAAACATGAAGCAAACTTCATGTCACATAATGCTGCGTTGCCAAAGCATAATGTTATTGTTAGTAGCTACCAACTAAATTATACTAAAAATCAACTATGCATATGACACGTTTAGTATGGTGTAAGTAGCTACTAGTTAGCAACGTTATAGTAGCATACTAACCAAACAACTATGCATAAGGCTGTACATGTTTACATGTACTCACTTTCTACTTTACTTATATATAAATAGATAAAATCTTAAAAATAGGAATAAGAACATAAAATATAAAACAGTCTATCAGTAAAATAAATGTAAATATTAGTTTATTTTTAAATATAAAAAATGTTGTAATATAAATAAAATAAATAATTAAAATTTGAGCTAGGTATTAAATTAAAATATGCGCATATATAGATAAAATATGAAAAATATGACTAGAATAGATGAAAACTAGAAAAAAAAAACAAAAATAACAAAAGCAAATACAATTAACATGCAGAAAGATAAGCGGACAAAACGTGCTGACTAAAACAATAAATGGAGATTTTTTTAATTTCCGATTTAATATTGTTACAGAGATTTACTAATTGGTAAGAAAAGCAAAATTCTGTTCGGTGAACTGGGATAGATAACAATGATTTCCTTCTAATATTTACACAATGAACGCTTGTTCTGTGTTCAGCTTTATCATAAAGGTAACTTAAATATTTAAGAATTATTATTTTATAAATAATTACTTTTAAATGATATTTACGTCTTTGTGCCATTGTTACCCATCCCATCAATTTTCTAAATTATGAAACTGGTAGATTCTGTTGTATGCCATGTATCATTCATATACAGCAATTATGTATTTTTTGTATTCTTTGTACGTTTTTGCAATCTAGACATAGACTATATAGAACATAACAATTGTTAAAATAATACAAAACAATACTATCACAAAGCAGTTTTTTTGTGTTTTTATTTAAAACACTACGATTGCAATATAAAGCTTTAAAACTACAAAAAACTTGCTGACAACAACTAGATACATGCTTACAAAATCTTAAAGTGTGGTCAATTGGACAATTTAAAAAAAGCGGCACATTTAAAGTGATTACATAATCCCATTCATTTATAAACTCCCTGTATTTGTAAGATCATGTCCTAAGTAAATTCCACACCATCGCCAGGTTGTCCTCTATCTTGTTTGCAAAATGTACATTTTAAATTAATAATCTCTGTTGCTATATTTTCATTTAGCCAGGTTTTTGATACTGCAATTATATCGTAATTTCGTAATTAGAATTGGCTACATTATCAGTAAATTGATTGAATTTGCTTACCAAAGATCTAACATTAATATGACAAATACTTAATTCACTGCTCATTGTGGTTTTTTAAATATATAAAAATAAAATAAATGATAAAATTTAAAGTTAATCAATAATTTTAAAACATAAATTTAAAATAAATACATACTACAGTACACAGCTAAAATCTAAGCGGTGGCTTAATATTCTGCGGTTTGGTTTGTCCCGATGTCGTGGACCCCGGTTTAAATTGAGTTGAGTTTGTCGTGCTAGTACCACAGATCACCTTAAAGATGCAGCGTTCTCATATAAATTATAGGCAACACATTAAGCAGATAACTCCGTCTATGCTTCACAGATGTCGCGCTTATCAGAACAACCTGGCGAGCGGGAGATTTAAATTTAACAAGTAATTAAAATTAAATTTTAACTTTATAAAATACACACAAAAATGAATACATAATTAATATATTATATTTTTACTTAAATATAAATATATTATGTATTCATATTTATGTGTAAGGGTAGTTTACATGTATATAAATAAAAAGAACAAATATTTAAGTAATAATAAAAATTTAATTTATTTATAACAAATACAGTAATAAAATAAATATTTAATACATAAAAAATTATGAATTTCTTACTTTTTGAAGTTCAGGTACCCATAATTTGACTTCCATTTTCCTTCGAAACTAAAAATAAATATATATGAATTAATACAATAAATATTATTTTTAAACATGATATACATATATGTATGTATGTAATATAAAATTAATTTTATATCAATTAACATCTATTCTTTTATAAATATCGACTAGATATAATGATGTCGTGACAGTACAACTTTTCTAAAAAATTAAATTGTCGAAGTTAAAACAAATTAAATTTGAAATTTAATTTAATTTAGCATTTAGTTATTTATGAAGTGCTTTTAAAGTTGTTCGTACTAACATAGCATTGCTCGTAGTACAAATAAATAATTTAACAAACAAAATTTACTTACAATATTGTACGAGTAATAGTAATCTCCTATTTGTCGTTCATCTGATCAGCAGATTTAATGTACATGTTCCATCGCAGCTCCCATTTGCAATCTTTGGCAGCTTCTTGAATACTCGATGATGATTATTATTGAAGCAAATATGAAATATAAAAACAATATCATTAATAACACATAACAATACGTAACAAAAATTAAATTATAATTAATATTTTTACTTATTAAGGTATATATAGCAAAATATAAAAATATAGTTTCTAGTAAAAATATGATATATTTTGTTTCTCAATTATTTAATGATTTGGCAGTAGAATCTACACTTATCAAATCCGAAACAACATTAGAATTTACTGAACAATCTAAACTACTTATAACCTGACATCTTATAATATTATAATAAAAATAAACTTACCTAAATAAATGCACCTGTACACAACACCCACCACGATACACACATACACACGTTAGCCTAAAGATAATTAGCCGGCTAGCTGCAACATAACCTAAAATGGCGGACTAAAACATCAACAAGTCCCGTCCTTGGCTGCTTGGCTCTTATTGGTCAAATTTAAAATACAAATGTGGCGGCAATTTTTAATTTAATGAACGTCGCTCTATGCGCCATCTGTGAAGCTTCAACGGTCCTAAATCGGCGGTGCCAGTCGCTGCATATCTTTCACCGGACCCTGGCTAGTACTGTTTAAATGTAGCGGCTGACTAAAGTTGACCCAATAAATTTCGATGTTGTTTGCGTAGAAGGTAGATTCTTTGGTGTATTTTTAAGTTTTACAATTGGCAATTCTTGTATATCTATATCCTTCTCGTTGTTGACTTCGTTATTATTTTTATTTGCAATTGAGGCAGTTGACAGTGATTCAGTGGAGCTTGTAGTGTTATTATCCATACCACACCACACGATTACGAAAACTTATGAATGTTGCTATATCTGTAAAAAGTATGCGCAATACAACACAAGGATTATTATTTATCCACCGACAAAATTCCATACGTTTAGGATAATCTTCCGGTTGTAGGTGCTGTACTCTCTGTACATGGTATGGATGTAAGCCTTGCTCGTGTAGTGTGTTTATTACTTTTGTTTGTGGGGAAGCTTTCCGGTCTCGCACAGTTTGTTGAAAACTCTGATAAATACATTTTTATTAGAGTGTCTCTGATGTGGAAACCGTTGACGATATACTTCAACAGCAGCTGTAGCATTCCCATTACAAAAACCATAAACAAACACAATATTTGCATATTCTCCACTTAGTGTGGCATTTTGTAACACTTTAATCGTACAAACAAAATAAAAGTTAAATTACCGTCACACTGACACATTATCAGAACAAAAAGTTATCAAATGTTTTAGAACGTCGAACATGGTATATTAGATAAAAAAATTTAATTACGCTTCAACTTGAAAACAAATAAAAATTGAATAACAACTTTTGAGTTTTTTAACATTTTCACGTGTAGAATAGACTCCTGGAGTTTGGTCCGTTCCTCCCGACTCACACTGTATATAAAACTTATATTTGTCCTTGAATTGAATAGCGTTCTTAAATATGGGGAAGAGCATTAGAAACTACACTATCTCTTCTAAACTCTATTCAGAAATGAGCTATTCGGAACATTGCTGATCCAAAACTGACTAATGATTTAGATACTTTACAACACAGGCGCAATGTTGCAGATTTTTGCATTTTTTATAGATATTTACAAAATAGAATTTGAAAGTTTATACTAAAAGTTCATACTGTCAACTATATTGTTTTTATTTCTACTTTAAGACTGTCAATATGTAACAAATTATTTTCGTTTAATTGATTGTCCTTGTTCCGTCAAATAAATTATATCATAAGTCAAGTTTCACTTTGACCGCCTGTCTGCTTTGTAAATTAATGCTAATTTGTTCAGTGGGATAGTTTTTATACTCAATGTTATCTTATTTTAATGAGCGTCAAAGTTTTCATATAATTTTTTTTTTTAGTAGTTATATTACGTTCAAACTATTACAAGTAAATCGAAATTACAAAAAAAATTAAAAACTTAAAAATAAACTTAACTTTAAATCACAAATGACAACAAAACTGCAAATGACTTTAGTTTTGTTACCTAAACATACACTTAATTTATGACAGATGACATTCAAATTGTACTACGTCTTAATCCCAGACCTTAAAAGTAAACTTAACCTAATACCACAGATATTACCAAATGGTTATAAAATATTTTGTGAATTTCTTTAATCATCATCTTCATATTGTTTTAAAATTATTATTTATAAATTTTTATGATGTTCCGCTATATTAGTTCATATGGCTTTTTAAAAGTATAAGGTGCTAATATTAGCAAAAATATGAATAATGTAAATCAAAAATACCAAAAGTTAACTTTAAAGAAAAAAGCAATAACTTAAAGAACACTAGCATTTATGATTGAACATGTCATGGCTCAGAAACACACAAGACTGGACAGGCTTAGCCCACATTCCTTTCCTAGCGGCTGGCTAACCTCCAATGGAGACCGTCTGCATTAATGAACACAAAGAAGAAGAATTTTTTTGATGTCAAGGAAGCCATTGGCAAGATTTACAGATTTGTGATCAAGATCTATACAATAGAACTTGTTAATAAAATTAGAATTTTATACTCTACTAAATATTTTGAAAATGTGTAGAGCTACTGCAAGTTTTTTTTCTAGGTTTGTCTAAAACATAATTTTGTAACTTTGTCAATTTTGTCAAAAGTTTTGATAAAAACAATTAACATATTGGATATCTGAGACGAAGCTATTTTGTTTTAAGAGCTTAGCGGTGAGGAAAATTAATAAATTTGAAAAAAAATTGTACATCTTAGGCAGTTGGTCTATAACTTAAAAAAATCCGACGTCTTTATTTTTGGTTATATGTTGTGCAGCTTTTAAACAATTTTGAAATGTATATAATAGAAAGTATCAAAGATTTATGAACTACCTTACAATTAATTTATTGTTTTATTTTTGTTATTCTTATCTTTTTCAGATTGTATTGAATTATCGCAATGTTTAAAAGCTTTATTTTGGTTAAATTGGTTGAAATAATTACTGATAATGTAAATTTTGTAATAATTCTGTGCTCATACTATTTATTGAAATTTCTCTTTTGCTATCATGCAATGTCATAGTCATACAAGGCACTCTGACGAGGTTTGCAGAACCAAAACAATTGTCTATAATTGACTTTTGGCTGCAATTGTTAGATTGAATTTGAATAAATTATTAATTTATTTTATAATTAATGAGGAAATTGTAGTACTTTTGGTTTAATAAAAGATTTTTTTTTTTGCAATTTATGATAAAAAAGTCATAAGCTGCAAGTCTTTAGAATATAAGCAATAAACATCAAATTCAAAATGATTAAAAATATGTTTTATTTTTGCTATGTATATCTTAGAATAATGATTTATTATTTATTTTATATTTGGTATTATTAGAATAAAAAAACTTAATAACACATTACAAAGTTTTTATATTAATGTTGATATTAGATAGTAATATTGCAAGAAGAGTATTATTGCAAAGACTAGAAAGTGTAAAATATAACTTGTCCAAATCAAAATCATTAAATTTTTGTATTAACAAGTTGTTTGAACTATCCAATATATTTATTTAATAATTCAAATTTTTTTATTAGACAAAATAATATTATATAAATTAAATCTCTAATATTATTCTTTTATTACGACTTTACGGTATGTCATTTTAAACACTTTAAGATATATAAATTACATTTACTTCAACTCAATACTAATGCAATTTTGAATATTGATTCAAACACTTTGTTCACACCATTTCACAACATTTCGCTTGAATTGAGCATGGGAGAGTTACACAAGTAATACAATTACTGCTTGCAGTGTTTGATGTGTACTTAGGATCATTATACTGCTGAAGCTTCCTTGTTACAGGTTAATGGGTATTAGCATAAAATCAACAGTAACTTACATGGACAAGTATTTTCATTACTCTTAATACTCTAAACTAAATATATATTTCATTAACGCCTACAACACTTTAAATTAGTTAAAAACAATATAATATTTTCTTTATCAGATTAAAAAAATATACTCTGAAAGTTTACGTTATGGTAGAATGTAATAGTTCATACATACAAAAATATCTAGGAATTAAAAGTTGTTTGATTACTATATTTGGAGTAAAAAATTTGTTATATAATATAATATAAATCTTTTTAGTATTTATTGTTTTTATTTTTGTCGGTTTAATTATTTTATAAAACCAAAATTAAATTTTAGCAGTAGTAAAAAAGTAAGAAATTTATATTAAAACTGAGTTTTATTTTTTGTTTTTAGTTTTGTTTTATGTTTACACCACGTTACAACTGATAATTTTTTTTATATATATATAATTATTTTAAATTGTTTTGCAATGTATGATACGGTTTTATTTGCTATAATTGTATGAATTGTATGAAATTGAAAGAAATCTTTTAAAAAAAATCAAGGTGTTTTATTTACACATGCAGTATTTGGAAGACAATTTGGTGTAACTCTGATAAATTTTAAAGGCTGTAAAAAGTGGTATATTTGGTTATTTCTCCTAAAGCAATTTAAATAATACATTAGATAATACGTAACAGATAATACGTGAACTAAATTCTAACACAACAAATGATTAACTACTCAACTACTACACCGTGCGTTTTCGCTTATAAATTAACTAATTTATCACTAGTTCACTCTAGTACGGCCATTGCTGTTTATCATCAAGCCGTCGCTGTTGTCCATTTATAATTTATTTAACCGCATCTCTTTACTGCGGCAAAAAACTGGGATTCTTTTCTTTGTCTTGCTTCAACTTGCATTTGCCCTACTGTTTTTTGTTTGAGTTGGTCCGGTTTATTTTTTATAATGCCAGGTTCTTAGTTAACAAAACCCTAAAGTAGACTCTAAAAAGTGTGTTTATTCTAGTGTACTGTGCCCTGTATACAACCGCAAAACCTAACCAGCAAGATTAGTTATTAATTATTATACAACGATAAAGCGGTGTGGTGGTTGGAAGATTTAACGTGCGTTGCATCAGTTATATAAAAAACGGAATTTATAAACTGGACGTAATACTAGGTCTGTTCTAACATACAATTTAAACAGTTTGCAAACCGTTCAAACCCAACCCAAGCCGGTGGACAACTCTACACGTCGTATCTTTGCTGATTGGGTTTTTCAAATGCATAAAAATTATCCGGAATTTTATCGAAAAATTATCTTTAGTGGTGAAGCCCATTTTCACTTTGGAGGCTACGTTAATAAGCAGAATTGTCGCATTTGGGGCTCAGAAAATTCAAGAATGATTGTTGAAAAGTCTTTGGATCCTCAACGTGTGACTGTTTGGTGCGGTTTTTGGGCTGGCGATGTGATTGCACCCTACTTTTTTAAAAATGAGGTTACTGCAACTGTTACGGTGAATGGATGGCGCCACGGAGCTATGATTAATGATTTTTCATGTCCGGAATTAGAAGATATTGATGTGGACGACGTTTATTTTCAGCAAAACGGCGCTACGTTATACACAAGCAACGAAACAATCGCAATTTTCCAAGAAAGGTTTCCTGACAGTGTTATTTCTTGAAGAAGTGATTACAATTGACCATCAAAATCTTGTGATTTAACACCTCTAGACTTTTTTATTTAGGACCACGTAAAAGATAAGGTCTATGCCAATGCTCTACAATCGATTCAAGATTTATGAAGTTTTTGAGGACACACAGCCGCAAATGTGCAAATTGGTCATGGATAATTTTATGAAAAGAATGCAACCTTAACCGTGGTGGCCATCAAAAAAATTTTTGTTTGAATTTTTTAGTTTGTTGCGTTTTCTTCCCTCCCTAAGCAGAAGTGGTTGAAGTGCAACAGAAACAGTAAGAATTTTAACACCACAGCTTAATAGATTTGTAATAATAAAGTTACCAACAAAGCAATGTCCGCAAAAAAATATAGTATCAACATTAAAAAAAAATCCGTAATAAATATTACATTAATACAAACAATAACAATATCTGCCCAGCTAGCACAAAAACGGTACTGTTTTGCTATCGTTAAACTGATTACTACAAATGATTGTAACAAAATTTAATTAATAAAATCTGTAGATTGCATGCTTGATACATAATTTAATTATTAATAAATGTAATACTATTCTTTTATGAAATTTATGATTATTATTTATAAAAATATATATTTCAAAGTTGAATTCCGTTAATAAATAATAATATTTTAAATCAACGTCTCTTTCTGATAGATTTTAGCAAGCCGACATGTGATATTAAGAGATAATAACTCAATACCGTCACCAACATTCGAGACTCAATTAATCACTTCTTACGGGTACCGACAGCATTTTCATTCGTATGCCATATAACGATATAAGTTATGATAATAAAAGAAAACTTTAAATTAAAATATTAGTACTTAAAAGCTGAAGAGTGCGTACTGCCGATTTAAGATCAGGTTGGATAGAATTGATAAATCATTAATTTGTGTATTAACATATTATTTTAATATAATAATAATTCTATCAAAATATGTATATAATATAATACTTGTTAACTCGGTGGAATATAGAGCAAATGTTGTAATACATGGATTAATCAGGGGTACTTTAGATAATACTCAGAGAACAATGTGATTATTGGGTTTATAACTTAATCTGGTCAGAAAACATATTGTTTTGGACAAAATATGTAAACTAAAATATAACATTAAATTAATGAATCCACATGAACCAAATGCGTGCTTTTAGAATGAATGATTTCTCCGAAGACAAAATAATTGAGTGTTTTAAGTGAGTAAAATAATCTCATATTGTACAACAAGACAATTGAAAATTATCGGTTATACAAGACGTGTTGTCTGTTTTTTTTGTATGGCAACAAGTCGAGACTCAAGAATATTTGGTTGTATACGTTCAGTGTTTTTAAATTGACACAAATTTGAATGACGGTCTTAGAAATATGTTTTATTCAATATAAATTAACAAGTCCGAACAGTTTGTCAACCCAAGCTTTCAACATTTGTAATTTTTTTACATTGCTTTTGTTACTTTGTAAAAACCTGTATAATCAAATAATTAGATATATTTTTTAAAAACTAGTCTTGAGCTTTTTGAATGCTTTAAAAGTGTATACTAAGTAGAAACGAGACTTTTGTAATTAAGCAAAATACGCAACAGTTTATGGTTAGGCAAAATGTGTGATAAGTTTTAGACAACAAAAGGTGTGAGACGGGGATGCCCACTCAGTCTTAATTTGTTTGCGGCATACATTGCAAATGTAGAAAAAATGCTATGTAAGGCGCAGACAGGTGGGGTGGTAGTGGGCAGAAAGAAAGTGTGGTCACTGGCTTATGCAAACGACATGGTGATTGTAGCAAAACAAGCAAATACAATAAACAAAATGATTAAATGCCTGGATAAGTATTTAAAAAAAAAGTTAGAAGTGAATGTAAATAAAACAAAAATGATAACTTTTAGAAAATTGAAAATGGGATGGAAAAGAAATTAAAGAAATAAAAACATTTAAAAATTTAGGATATGTTTTTTGTACAACTAATATTAAAAATGAAAACATAAAAATATGACAAGAAAATATAGCAGTAGGACAAGTATGAGGAATTGGTGAAAGAAAATTTGAACGTATGAGAACAAAAGGAATGATGTTTGATAGTTTATTAAAAAGTATGTACGGAGCGGAATTTTAGGGGTGGAAAGAACAAGACAAGTTAGAGGTTATTAAATCAAAATACTGGAGCAACTACATTGTAATGGATGAAGTAATGGTTTAAAAAAAGAAATAAATACTTTTAGATCAGATTGTACAATAAAAATCAAACTCTTTCTGATTGACTCAATATACTGTGCAATCTTTTAATATGATCTACAGACGGTCAGTATTATTGTATAATGCAAATTGATGTGCAATATATTGACTATAATATTGTCTAGAGCCCGCTTTAAATGTTAAAAAAGTAAAGCGCAACATTTATACTCACTTGTCAAAATCTTTCATGAAAATGTCGAATGGGAAATTTAGGAATTTGAATATTTAATTGTTATTGACATATTAGTAATGTTAATAGTTTAGAGATATACAATACAAAATGTCAAATAAATTTTATAGATTTTTAAACTACAAAGAAAAAAAATTTTAATTTAATTAAACTTTCAAAGTTCATAATTTGTGCCTTTAATAATTTCTTAACGTTTATTGTATTGTCTCAACTTTACTTTGCCCTAACTTTTTAAATACCTACTTTTTTTCTATTCTCTTTCAAACATTTGTTCTACTTCTTTGCCTGCCTATGCTTATTATCATTCCACTTCAGTTCATTGTGCTTTATATGAAAATGAATATTTGTTTATTACAAAAATGCTTTACTGTAAAGATTTGGTTTAAAAAATATGCTATTATAATTAATATTTAAAATATTTTATAAATAATCAATCAAGTTTTTGGTCAACAAATAAAGAGCTTGTTTATTACTGCTATATGCTTTACTATCTACAGGAGAGTTTTGTATATTTGTATCTAAACTGGTTTAGAATTTTTGATATCCCTTTCCAAATTTGAATCAAAACATCATATAATATGAGTTCATTGTATACGTACTTTGAGATTAGTAGTTGTATTTGTCTCCACACTACTCTTATATAAATATGTCCATTTAAAAAGCAGCTATCAGGCATGTTAAAACCTGCGAGACTACATCCAAGATGTGAAGTAAAACTTATAGCCGTTTACAAAAGAAAGTCAGAAGTTACACTTTGTATATGCACTAGAAAACCAAATAGAAAACATAAAGGAAAACATTTCTGAGCAAATGATGATATTCAAGGTATTAATGTCACTTCTTGAGAAGTTCAATTGTTTTGTATGAGCTTGAGAATTAGTTTTTACAGCAAAACAAACATTAAATAAATTAACGTCAAGATTACTCATTGAAGTGGCGCGCAGAAAAACCAATTTAATGCCATTACTAGTAAAAACAACCCAAACTAAGTGTGATGTATGTGGCAAACAATGTCACATCAAAATAAATTGTTTCAAAACAAAGACTAAAGGAGGCAAAATAGTAGATCATTATTGCAAATAAATTGGTAGAATGTTGTCATAAAACGCAGAAAAAAAACAAGCAAATAAAAGAAAGTAATGCAATTATTGTTTTTGCATTATGTAGAAAAAAAGTAGAAAATAAAAAAAAGTATGTTGATCGTAGAGCAACAAACACATGAGTGAAGAAAAGAAGATATTAAAAAATACAAAGACTTGGAAGAAGTAAAGCTAATTAAGATTGGAGACGGATCTACAACAAAATCATAGATAATAGAAATACATTAATTAAAAACAACTTAAAATTATGGTATAAAAGACTTCTACATCAAAACATAAAACAAACAAAAAAGTATTCTTAAAAGACATTACAGAAAATTCAGATACCGTTTTGTAAAAGCAGTTCTAAGTTACAAAAAAATGTAAAATAGTACATGCTTAGGACTGCATTAAGGTGTTTTGTTCTGTTGTATTTACACTAAAGAGTTGTTCAATAAGGTCGGGTAAATGTTGAAATGGAATAAAACAAGCTGTGTGTGAGGTATTAACAAAATATTTTTTAAAAAGCCCATGTGTGGAATATGACATCGTTTAAATGCCCGCCTCTACTTCTTATAGTGGCACAGATCCAAGTGGTTCAAATTTTAATAATTTTTCCGCATAGATCCGGTTGAATTTGAGCGATGGCCTATGCTATGTTTACCTTTAGGGCATTGGTCAATTGTGGTTTATTGCATAGACCTGCGACTTCAAAAAATCCCACACAAAAAAATCTAACAAAGTCAAATTGCATGACTAGAGATAACCTTACTCTCAAAACGTTTATGCAAAAAGTCAATTGTGACGTCCGCTTTTTGGCACGTAGCGCCGTCCTGCAGAGACCACATGTCGTTTAGGTCCATATGGTTTAATTTAAGCCATAAACAATTGGTTATCATTGTTCTGTAGCGCTTGCCGTTGACGGTCTCCGCCTCACCAACGTCGTTATCAAAAAAGTACGGACCAATGACACCGCGTGCTAAAAGCCACACTAAACGGTAACTTTTTGAGAATGCATTATCACCTGGTAAACCTCGTGTAGGTTGGTAATGTCCCATATATGGCAATTTTGCTTCTTAACATAACCATTCAGCCAAAAATGCGTCTCGTTGTTAAAGATGATTTTTCCGCCAAAATTGGAGTTCTCTTCCAAACGATTCAAAACAAAGCAAACAAACAGCATTGTCTATGGTCATAAACTTTAAGATCTTGTGCGGATGTAAGCCTACGTTTTAACGCAAAATTTGCTAAATTGAAGTCTGCAAAAGCCTGAGTTCTTGTGCACGGCAAGGAATTGACTGCCTCGGGTTCTGCTGTACACTTTTACGAACCGCGGCGATGTTTTCCGCCAATCTTGCGTTCCTTAAAGGTACAGATATGGGCTGATTATCCACCAAACTTGTCGTCTCAACCAACACCACGTCTACCGTAAAATGGGCGCAATGCGCGCATCGTTTGCACTAACGTACACTCATTTTGATAGTTTAATACAAAAAGAAAATAGCCGCCACGAGCCGCCAAAACCTACCCGCGTCAACTGAAAAACCTTTTAAAAGACAGTATACTTTTTAAATAATAAATATGAAGTAAAAGACAAAATACAGATTTGTCTAAATCTTGTAGGAAATGAAACTGGTAATAGTGTAAAGATGTTAAAAACCAATAATGGGTTAAAATAGAAAAGTATGATGAACGCAAAAAGTTTAGATAAACAATTTTGAGATAAAGCGGTAACTACTGCAGTATACGTAATCAACAAAACAAGTATAAGTTTAGTTAAAAAAAACTCCGTTTGACTTATGGTACAACAAAGAAGTTGATTTAAAAAGTTTTGAAATATTTACAAAGTATTTGTGCATATTCCCAAAGAAAAACAAAAAAAGTGTGAAGTGAAAAGCAAAAAGAAAATATTAGTGGCAACGCTCAAAGTTCAAAAGTATTTAAAATATATCATCTTAGCAAAAACAAAATTGGGTGTTTTCAAAACGTCATTTTTGATTTGACAAACATAGCAATTGGAATAATGAACTACAATTTAAATACATCGAGTGATTAAAATTGACTTAAAAATGAATAAAAAGGGGGTTTAATAGACAAAACTAGATCATGAATCTGTAGAACAATTATCTGAGGTAAAAGCAAAAAAGATAATAGACGTGTACTTAGGTATAGCAACAATTTTAGAAAACCAAGTATGTTAAATAAATATAAAATGAGCTTTATTGGCATTGAGAATAAACATGAACCTATATTATATAATGAAGTTATAATCGGTAAAGATAAAACTTTCTAGAAAGAATATAAATGATGAAATGCAAAATCTAAAAGAAAGTAACACTTAGACAGAAGTAAATCAACCACGTCAGATGTTATAGAAAGTAAATACGTTTTCAAAATTAAAAGAAATAAATAAAAACAGGAAATACAGTACAAAACTCAGCTCGTCTAGTTGCAAAAGATTTTTAACAGAAAGAAGACATTGATTTTGCAGACATATATTTGCCTGTAGCAAAATTACCTACTTTAAAAATGCTATTAGTAACCAGTGGAAACTGTAAACTGTTCATTTATCAGCTGGACGTAAGAAGGGCATTCCTATATAGAAATATCTCAGAAGAAGTATAAATTGGATTATCAGAAGGAATAGAACTAAACCTTAGTAAAGTATGTAAAAATGCTATCGGATGTCTAACACATGCAGTCATTAGTAATTAGTATCTGTATTAAGCCAGCATCAAAGCAAAAATAGATTTGTAGAAAACATTAAAAAGAGTGTGCAAACTTGTATTCCTTCACAGGATCGAGTACCTGATTTATTAACAAATATAGTTTTGTTTGAAAAATATTGCTTAAGTTTAAGATAGATTGCTATTTACTTATAAATAAATAGATACTATAAGTTTTTATTACTGTTTCATTGAGAGGGAGTGTGAAAAACAATAAATTAATATGTATTTTTGTTAGTAGATATATGAAATAAATACTTATTTTTACATTGTGTACAGACTTAATCTGTAACAATAACAAAACTGAAAATTATGATTACTACATAACTTAAACCTTAAACCTTGTGTGCAATAGTTGAGGAAGCTTACCTATCTGACTTTCTAAGTGGATAAAGTTTTGAGTGATATATTATACTTTAACATATAATTTATCTCATGTACTAACAGATATTTCTGATGCGCATAATAATACATAAGCTGCTAAACCAAATAAATAGCAAGAATGATCATTTCTTACTACACTACAGTACAGAGTTTAGTTGAACATTAAGCAAGGCGACATAGTAGATATAGAATAAAATTGTTTATTGTTACTATATTTATTCAATTGATACATTTCTTGTAATAAAATATTAAATACAATTTTTAAAAGTTATTCTAAGTAATGTCAACGTTTAACGTTATTGATTTTTAAAACTTTAAGCTTTCTATGTTGGGAAATAAATAGTATAAATTGATTTATTTAAATCTATTTGGAAAAGTCAATATGTAAGCCTGTTATTAAAAGATTTGAGACTTAAGTTTATCAAGAGATCAAAACTTCACTTACTTTTAGTCGGCCCGCCATTATTGTCGGCAGTTTAACCGATCCGCAGACAGCTGTCTCGGTTTTAATTCGATTTATTGTAGATTTTATATAGTATTAATTTAACATTATAAATATGATTTCTGAGTAAAACATTAAATGCACGTTTGACTCTTAGTGGCATATATTTTTTATAACATTAAAATTAAAAATATAATTTTTTGGAAAAAAATTGAAAAAAACGTTTTTGCAAAAAAAATTGGAAATCTTAGAAAAGTAAACCAGCAATGAATGGTAGTTGAGAAACAGCGCTCCTAGACTATCAGAAAATATATTAATATAGCATTTCATAATAAATGTTATTATGTTTTAAGATTGTAATAATAAAATTTACAATGTCCTTTTATAAGGTTTATGCACCCGAAATATGACTACGTCCATGGTTTGCATAAATCGTTAATTGCGCATTTTGTTATAGTTCACAAGCTTGGAATAAAAATAATTTCAATTTACGTATTAGCATTATAAACTCGTAAATTGACATTGTAATCTGCTGATAAAAAATAATTAAGAATTCCAGAAACGAATGGTATTTCATATAAGCAAAGATTGCTTTGAAATCTTAATAAACTCTGGAACTCGCTACGAGTCGCACCTCAATTGCTATAAAGCATTTTCAATTTTACCATCGCACTACAAATTTCCTTCACACATCATTTTAAAATTCCACTGAAAACTCATCCGATGTAAATATTCCGAAGCGCGGAATGCAATAATAGCGCATCTCTTGAGTAACTTGAGCGTGTAAAATGTGAACGGCGAGATTTTAAGCTATCCAGAGGCAAACAGCCGGTAGCCGGTCTTTATTATTAAGAAGTCGTAAAGGAAATACGATATTTTGGTCCTACCTCAACAAGAGTAAAGCATGACCCGATCGAATTGTGAAGTTTGTTCGGGAGTGAATGCGGGAGGAGGCACATTACTCGAGACTGACTGTGGGCCTCCGATAGTTCCGGCGAACTTCCACCAACTCAGTTGCGTCCGGGTTTCCGTGCGCTTCACTTCGGCAGAGCTTTGTAGAGCTACTTTAACAAATTCTGAAACTCCGAGTACGCGTAACAAACTATGCCCGCTTATAACACCAACCCCTAAGATTTTTTATATTAATGCTTTTTAGTCTCGCCTATATATGATAGTTTAAGAATGACTTTTAATAATATTGCGCGCAATTATAAGAGTAACATTATTGAACTAATTAATTATTAAGACTGTTTGAGTGATTTGTACATTTTTGATATTTTTACTGTAATTTTTGTGTGAGTGAAAATGCCATGGATCAAATCTTGTTTGTGTCATCAGGAGAAAAAGAAAACTCCAGTTATTAGTCCACCAATACATCTGTTATTAAAGGTAAACAGTAGTTAAAATAAATCTTCTACTAGACAACCTTTACAATACTAATGTTAATAAGCTGAATAAGACCGATATGATGTCTTCAATAATAAGTAAAAATAAGTATCATATTGTGTCCATACAAGCTTTGATTACAAAATGATATATGTACATATGAAAAGTGGCATCAATCAAAGGATTTGTTTAGTGATATAAAATCTAACTGGAAAAATTTTTTTTGCAGAAAATTGAAGGCATTGCATGTATGAAATGGCATTAAATAGTATTCGTTGATTATAAGTTTGTTTTAAATCTTAATCTTTATAAAATTGCGAATACATAATTAACATAAAAAGTAGCATTTTTGCGTTATTTTTTTATTAATATTATTTCTGCTAAGGTCATGAAATAATTATACTATTCTCTTATAATATATTCTAATATAATAGAAACATTTATGCTGACTGGTCTCGTAGACTTAATTGGCGACTATGGCTTTATATATATACATAATTAATTAATATTATATTACGTGATATATCATGTTGTAATAGAATTTGATTAATTATTAAGCACTTATTTTCATACTTGATAGCTATATTAAATGCCATCATAGATTTGCAAGTAAACTTATGAGTTAATCCCATAAATCAAACAGATCTAAAGATTTTTTTTCATTATTATAATTTAAATTAATTATTAAATGAAATAAATTAATGAAGTATGAAAACGTTTATTAATATAATACTAAATATGACTGTCAAGGAACAAAAAATGCTTTATTGAAGAGTTATATTGTAAAATCAATGAAAACAAAATATATTTTTTGTTTAACACATTTTTTCTATAAAATACTCCTATCAATCAATTTTATAATTACATTTGTCGCATGAAATATGAAAAATGTCGAAAACACATTTAGAATTTAAAATGAACAATAATCGCTCAGAAATGCATTATCCCATAAAATATATACAACACTGTTGAAAAATGCGTATATTGTATCAGTTTTTTTAACTGAACTCAAATAATTTTTTATCAGTATTTAAATACGAGTCTATAGAACTCTCTCGGAAGGAATTTGGATTAAATACATAAAATACCTAAGAAACTCAAATATTAGTTTATATTATTATTATATCTTACAGAAAACGTACATAGAGTATAACTCAATATATACTATACTTTTCTACGACTACAATAAACAAGTGAAGAGTTAACAATTTATTAAATGTATATTGTGATACACAGTATCACAATCATAATCAATTTTTTAGTATGAAAGTTGCACTAAACATTGGAGAGTTCATACAACTGGAAAATGAGATTTTTGTGGGATTTGTAAATTATGCTTTTTACAACGAAACTGCTTATAAAGCATACAAAAAACAAATTATAGTAAGGAGTAGTAAAAGAATATTTGGTTTTTATGAAATTTATATAAAATAGCCTATAGTCTATTAAGGATAATAAATAAGTATAAAATATTAGTTTAAAAACAATTACTTATAACCAATCCAACTCTAAAGCTGTTTAGCGGTTTTTCTTTTTAAACTTTGTCAGTTTATCTCGGTGTTACTGCATTGTTTGTTGGTGAACAGATTTCAATAATTGATTTAATATGATTGCTAGTAAACACGAAGTTATTAGTAACTTATTAAAGAAAACTTAGTTACTAAAATATTTGATTTACTTTGTTTGCTAATTGTTAGTGCATTTCAATGTTGATTGCTTAAAGTAAGTTATGGATTGGTTGATTGGTGGTTTGTTGCAAGGTGATTATCAAATGAAATATACTAGACTAGGGGTTACGTAATATTACCAAATTTAAAATTTAACAATTTTAGGTCGGTTGGTCATTATTTTCTTTTTAGTATTTATTCAGTTTTCTGTCTGGTTGTTTCATATTCTATGTCCACACATGCATATTAGTCTTTTTCAAAGTCCATATATACATACATACTAAACTTAATAGTGTTTGCTCCAGTCTTGCCTGAAAATATTACTGCATCTATTGCTTTCTATTTTAATTTGTTGCACACTTCTATCACATTTTTTTGTTTGTTTTAGTAATTCTCAACTCTATTTTGTTTGTAAATATTTCACTTCACTTATTATTTTTGCCCAGTTTTTTACTTTTACTATTATATTGTTATATGTAAATTGCTATTTTACAATTAAATTTTTCCTTATTTAGTGGACGAATTAAACGATTTTTACAAATTTTGAATTAACTCAAACGCTTCTGTTTTACATTCAGGATTTAATTAAAAGATATGGTTTATTGAAATTTGTATTGTGCTGAACAAGGTTTATTAAATTCTTAGAAATTTGATTTATTGAGTATACATTTTTTTTAGAGGTTACCGTTTTAGTATTTTGACTTGGAGGTAACGACAACAAAGTCTTGTTGGTGCTTTGTAGCTCTGATAACAAATATAAAGTTGTTAGGAAAGTGTTGGACGAGATAATAGTGGTTGATGAAAGTTTGGGGACAAGCAGTTTCCTTTCAGCAGGTGCCAAGAGGTCTTGGAGTAAAGCGGATAGCTTTGAGTCATGCTTAAGGCTTAGATGTTTTAGGGGTGTTGTGAAAGTAAGTTGTTGTTGCCAGAGAGTCTATGAAGCGGTAGTTCTGAGTCTCTTTGTACCGGAGCTGCATCTTGTTTTTTTTTTTTATATTTTTATGTGAAGGGAACGGCAATAGCTTCTTTTCTATTACGGTCTGACAGACTTAGGTGCATACCAAGACAAGATGTCCCGCTTTCCTATTGCATTTTATGAAGTGGGGAATCTGTATAAAGTTTTTCTCTTCTAGCTCTAGTTTTTTAATGATATCTCACGGCTACTAGTATTTTAACGTTAATAAAATAAAATATTTGAGTTTCAAAACTTATTACTTACATTTTTTTGTTAAATTTTAAGTCTTTTCTTGCAAATTAAGTCATTTTTGTCGCTATATTATAAAGGTTTTTTTTTTGCATGGATAGACTAAATGCTAGTCTAATAACACAACAAAAAAACAAAAAAAAAAAGATATAGCTAAAATGTCAAAATTTATAATAAACGTTTTTTGTGATTTCTGAACAAAAGTTTTAGAACTCAGCGCCTCATATCAGGAATGGTAAATGGAAAAAAGAATTTACAAATTTAAATGGATAACGAACAGAAGATTAAGGATCTGTAGCAATAATCATATAAATGTATAAATGTGATTACTAGATATTTAAAAAAAAACTTTTACGTGATATATACAGAAACCTGTTCCGAAAAATATGCAAGACGCTTGGGTGTAACTTGAAGCTAGTGTAAATCGCGCCCTGAGTTAGTTTAGGCTGATAGCCATAAATCTAAACTGAGTTAGTTACCGTAGTAATTGAAAAGCAGCTGCATGTGCAATGTTGCTTTTGTGTACTTCTTTGCTGTAGTGTATCTGGATTTTTCTAGGAGTTTTGTGTCTAATTTGTAGTTGGTTACTGAAATTTTTGAGTTGGATCTCAATAGTTTTTTTTTTAATTTTGAACAAGTTGGTTGGTTCTAGGGTGAGAGTTTTGCAATTTTTTTCAACTGGAAGCCTCAGGATTTGGGTTTGCTGATGCGGAATGGCTTACAAGCGTACACGACTCCCTATTTTGGTTTTAAAACTTGGAAATATTACAAAGTTTTAGTAAGATGTTGATGATTTTGCTATTTTATTAAAAGAAATTTACATTTTTTAGCAGTTTATGTCGGATTTTGCTTATTTTTATTGATAATTTTGATATTTTGTACACTTTTTAACCGGATTTTAATGAAGTCTTACAATTTCAAGGCCAAATTTTGCAATTTTTGACATTTTATGAACATAATTTTGCACTTTTTAATAGTTTATTGATCAAAATTTGCTATTTCTAATAATATTTTGATATTTTAAAATAAAAGGCAGTTTTTTTAGACTGAGTCTTCTTTCTTTGTTTTGTTTCATTTTCTAATTGCCTCACTGCGCTTCACCTGTTCCGGTCCGGTTCTTTTTGTATTCTTGCATTTGTGCGCTATTATAATATCCAACTAATTGTTATGGCAGAATCTTTCTTTTTCTTTTTCATTCCGTGCCTTATATTTGCGATCATCATGGCTATCTTTACCTTGTTGACGGATCTTCTAAACAGTTGGAATGAGGTCACTCTAAACCACTGGCGCAGATTTTTAAGCCAGGATATTTTTCTTCTACCTGGACCTTTTTTTCTCAGCATTTTTCCTTCCAGAATAAGTTAGAGTATTTTATACCTTTGTTTGTGTCTTATAATATGTCCAAGGTATTCTAATTTTCTGGCTTTTACGGTCATCATTATTTTAAGATCCTTTTCAACTTTCCGAAGAACCTTCTCATTCTTTACTCGATCCATCCATGTAATTTGCAGTATACGTCTGTACGTCCACAACTCGAAAGCTTCTAGTCTGCTTTTCGAGTCCTTTGTTAGTGCTCAGGGTTCTGCGCCGTACAGCAGAGTAGAGAAAACATAGCATAGTATTATTTTGATTTTAAGTTGCAGAGTCAGATCTGAACTGGTTAATATTATACTCATTTTTGTGAATGCAGCTTTTGCTCTTTCGATTCTGCATTTTATTTTTCTAGGATGGTCCTACTGTTGGTTTATGCAGGTGCCTAGGTAGGGGTATTTGCCAACCTGTTTGATAGGTGTGTTGTTGAGTGTTAGCTTTACCGGTGGTGGATTGTTTTTTGTGACTACCATGCATTTGATTTGTTTTATATTTAAACAGATTCCCTGTTTCTTGCTAGTGGATTTGATCTTTTCCTTTATAAGTTGGAGTTCTTTGGCACTAATGGCCATTATGACGGAGTAGTCTGCATATCTGATGTTATTGAAGAGTTTACCGTTGACTATGATTCCCTCCTCCATTCCATTCTGTGCTTCTCTGAAAAAAAATTTCGAGTGTATATTAAAAAGCATAGGCGTGAGCACACACCCTTGCCGCACACCTCTACATTTTTGTTTTTTTTTGTCTTATGGTTTTCTACTCTTACTTCTGCTGTTTGTTGCTAGTATAGTTTTGCTATAATGCGAATGTTTTTGTCGTCAGCTCCCGTTTTCTTAAGTATCCCGATCAGTTCTTTGTGTTTTACCCTGTCAAAAGCTTTGCTGAAGTCAATATAACATAGGTATAGATCGCAGTTGACGTCTCTACATCGCTGAATCAGAACGTTTAATGCAAAAAGTGCTTCCCTGGTACCTAAGGCATTGCGGAACCCAAACTGTGTTTTCTCGATGTGTGCTTCACATTGTTGGTATATTCTATTATGTATAGTTTTAAGAAATATCTTGAGTGTGTATTATACTTATGGTCCGATATTCTTTATATTGTTTTGCTATTGATTTTTTTGGAATATTGACAAAAGTGGAGTGTAGCCAATATGTGGGTATTTTTCCCGTATCATTTATTTATTTATTCAATTTACCTTTCTACCTTTCGGTGTAAGGCGTACATTTTAATAATTTGTTTAATATATCTTATTATTAATAAGTCTAATAATCTTCCTTATTTTATTATTTCCGGCGTTGCTTTACTTTGATAATTGCTTCTATTACTTCGTCTTTTTTATTTTTTTTTATTTCATCTATTTCTTCTGTTTGTCTGCCCTGTATCATTGTTTCATCCTTTCTTGTTTTGTTTTCTTTTACTTCTTGTTACCTTAGTAAGTATTCCCTCCATCTTTCCATTATCTCGCCTTCTTGCGTTATTATTTTTCCATTTATATCTATTATGTTCATCATAGTGTGTTCCTTCTTTTGTTTTAAATATTTTAACGTTCCGTAGTATAGTTTTTTTGTTCCTTTCCCATGTATCCTCTTATATTCCATGTTCCTATTCTTTCTTCCTTATTTTTCTTCTTATTCTTTTTCTTTTCCTTTTTTTGTTTCCTTAATTTTTTTTTTTCTTTTCTGTATTTTTCTAGTTATGTTCCTTTTATTTGCATTGATCTCTGTATTGTTTATCTTATTTCTTGAACCATTTTCTCGCCATTTCTTTTTTTTTTCTTTTTTCTGTATTCTTGTTAGTTTTTTTGGAATCTCCACTTCTTCTAAACCCTTTAACTCTTTATTCCATCTATATTCCTCTCCGTTAATTATTAACTTTCGGTAACCTATTCTAACCCTCTTTCCATTCGCTTTTTCTTCTTTTGCTAAGTCTCTAATTTCTTTTTGTACGCATCTTTCTTCGTGTGTAAGGTCATTGTCAATGTAAATCCTGGTCCCTTTCAGATTTCTTTTGGCTTTCATTATTTGTTGCTTTGTTTCCCATGTTTCGACATCAACTCTTATTATTTGTTTATCTTTATGTATTAGATGGGCTTTTCCTATTTTTGCTATTATCTGAAGTTTTTCTTTCAAAAAGTTCTCTACTCCCTTTTGTTCTTCATTTTCATTTGTTTTTATTCCTGTTATTATAATATTATTTCTTTTCTTCTGTCTTTCTTCTTTCTCTGCTTTGTTTTCTAAGCTTTCAATTTTTTGGATCATCTGTATTTTTTCCTGTTCCCATTTCATTTCTTTATCCTTTAATTCCTTCTTTATCTCTCTAATCTCTTCTTTTAATTCCCTTGTGTTTTTTGCCACCTCATTCATTAATTCTTTAATCATGCTCTTTAATTCCTCCATTTTCTTTTCTGTATTTGTAGTTTCTTTGTATTCTTCTCTGTGGCTTTTATTCTTGTTTACTGTCGTTTTCCTTTCATTCTCTATTTTCCTTTGTTCTGGAGATCTTAATATTTTTTTGCTTTCTTGAAATTCTTTTAATTCTTTTTTAGGGCTTTCTATACCGACTTCTTCTCTCTCGTATCCTCTTTCTCGTTTTTCTTTCCCGTATCATACACTACATTATATAGGCGGGTAAGAGTTTATACCTTCTTCGCTAAATTATTTATTACATAAATACATAGTATACTATATTACCAATCACCTAATTAATCCATCTTCAAGGTATACTCTAATCCAATTGTGTTTCTAACTGCGCTTTACTAGTGTAATATGCCCTGCATACAACCTTAAGGCTTAACAGGCCAGTGTAAGCTTGATAATCTTTTGCAATTGTTGTACAACTTTGAGGGCTCAAATCTCATTTTGCTTTTAATGGCTGTTATAAAACCTTGATGCGAAATACTGTGTTAACATACAACTTTAGCTTCAAATGCCAGTCTATGAATAACGATCTTTTATAGATTAGTATAACTTCAACTCTGGCAGCGTACTTAGTATGCTACAACTGTCAAGTACCTTAATGATTCCAATGTCAAAATACTTTGTTTTAAACACATCTAAGACTTTTTTGGCCTATGTGTGAATAACCTCAGATAGTTGTGAAGTACTTTAATGACCTCATGTACTTTTTTAAACCCCAAATACCTACTTGGTCTGTGAATAATCAACACATTATCAGACACATTGTACTGTACATTAATTATTATAACCAACTGTTAACATTTGTATATGCAAAAAGCCAAATATTGTTTAAATGCCTATTTAGCGCAAAATACTTTTATGTGTAAACAACACATTTTATAAACACACAATTTTTGCGGATTTTTTGATAAAAACGAATAATTAAAAAAAAATGCTTTTTACTCAAAATAGATGGGAAAGAAGCTTTGGCGTTTGGTTAATATCTTCCGTTTTTGAAAAAATTGTTTTCTAACTGGAAACGTAATTGCTGATCCGGTGTAACATTGCAACAACATTATTATCATAAATTATTGTACGAAATGGACCTGACAAAGTTTTTTTAAAGTTATAATTTAGATAAAAAAAATACAAACTAATTCAATAGAGATATTGTAGTTTTGATGACATTCTTATTGATTAATTTAGTTCGTAAAGCATTGTTTATATGCGCAAAAGGCTAAAGAACAAGAAAATGTTCTGTATGCAAAGATTTAGTGACAGACAAAAAACTGTTTTTTTGTATTAATTTTAAAACACTGAGTTAATTATAATATTTTTATTTACTTTTTTAATACTTAAAACATAAATGTAATAAAACAGTTAATATTCCAAATTTGAACAACGCTTCTTTTGATGTGGTGCATATTTTTGGTAGAGAGAGAGAGTGTTTCTATACATCAAAGAATATTTAAAAAGATTTTATTAGTTTTTAAGAGGCTTACTAATTAAAAGTAACACCGGTTACTAATAATTCATAATAATGCTTAGTCTTATACGCTTGAATACTTAATAAATTATTAATGTGGTTGATTTTTTATGCATACTTGAAATATGTAATACATTCAAAGAAATTTATAATTTTATCAAAATAAAAGTTGAATATTATTCTTATGATATATTTATATCTACAATTAAATGAGTATTGCATATAACACGAGAATATTGGTTGATAAAAGTTAAAACGCAAATAAAAATAGCTGACTGTGACAAATGTAATTGCGTTCTTTACATAACAATAGCAGTGGAAGTTATTTATATTCTGTTATCATTTTGTAAAAACTCATAAACCAGTATATTTTAATGCATTTTATATGCATAAATATAGAAGAATATTTAATTAATGAAATATTTTGATAATATATATTAGATTTGTTTAAGTTAATTAATTATACAGGCTGTTTCCTAAAAAACACCGGAAGCTATAATTTTTTTATTTTAAATTTTAGACCCAACAAACTACATATATATATTCTTTAATGGCAAAATTTACAAACTGAGAACGTCAAAAGATAGCTTATTTCTTGCCATTTAAGAATATATATAGTTTGTTGGGTCTAAAATTTAAAATAAGAAAATTATAGCTTCGGCGTTTTTTAGGAAACAGCCTGTATATGAATTCACCGGATGTAATTTTATCCAATGTTGTTCGATTACTCCTAAATAAACATTTTAAAAATTAATTTACAAAACATTTAATAAAAATAAATAAATAAATTTAACAAATATGTTAAAATAAAATATTACTTACATTTAAATTAATTAAATGATGTCTTTTAATAATTTGTACTTTGTACATTTGACAATGAATGTTGCGCAAATAAAAAATGCATGTTAAAACCAATTAGACACAAATTATTATAAACAATAAAATATTGTTGACATGCAAGTACAAATATCAATTAATAGTGTAAAACGTTATTTTAGAAACAATATTTCTACAAAATACTAATTTTGTAGAAATATTATTTAGATGAGACTAGATCTGTACTGACAGTCGGTGGGTTCAAAACGAGCTAAATTGTATCGGATTTAGTAGTAGGAATTCAATATTAGTCAAAATCAACCAAAATCAGCACATGCCAACCGTTTATCACATGGGTTGGCATTTTTTTGTGTGAAGAGCCGTTTTTAAAATTATAATTGCTAGGATACACTTACGATCAACAATTGATAAAAATGTTCTGAGTAGTTTACATGATTTTTGTATGCAAATAGAAATTATTTGTTTGCAAGTTTGAACGGGGCGCCGTGAAGTTAGGCGTGGCAGGCCGATAGTGGGGATGGTCTCATTTGACTCACCTCGGTCAGGAAGATTGTTTATTATCATTTATCCCTCTCAGTAGTAAAAATACATTGGCTAAAAGAGCAAGGCGCGTTTGCTGTAACGACGGATCCGTTGTTGCTATTCAGCGTACATTTTGTGTATACTTCAATATTTCCGCTCAAGGTCCTGTTTCTGCGCTCGGCATGCAAGCATGGAGCTGCATTTTGAGTTTCTGATCGTTCTGTGGGGCGAATTCTTTATGATGACTTCTATTTTGATCCAAGTTGGCTGTAGTGCAAGAACTCATTTAACGTGAATTTGTTGCTCGGCAAAAGAGCTGCTATTATACATTTAAAGAGTTGCAGGTTACGACCTCTGCAAGTTGATCTACTATCATTAATATGCGGACTTTGTTGACTGCGACTCCGAATAGTTTGATAGATGTACATTAAAACTATTTCTCTATTGATTGATTGATTTGATTGAATCTTCTTCTACCAACTAAAAAATAGTAAAAAAATAACAGAACTTAATTTTTCTTGTGTAGTGTTTTAATTTTTATTGTGTTGGTGATGTTTATAGTTTTATTTATTTGATGTAGTACTTCTTTGTTGATCATTTTGTTGGTCTATAATATTTAAGCATCTTCGTGTAGCACCACATTATAAATGATTCTGGGATCTTGATGTGGTTTGTCTTTATTGTCCAAGGTTCTATCTTATAAAACAGGGTGGCAAAAACCCCAGTACTCTAGTTTTTTGCTTTAATTTTATGTTGCTGTTAGTTTTCAAAAAATTAAAATAAAATAAAAAAAAAATTATTGTGTAATCTTTATTATCATACAAAAGAACTATTTTTTACGTTTAATTTTTAAAGATTATTGCTTTCAAATATTGGCCGTAACGGCGACGCGTTTGGGCATTTTGAGTGGTGTATGGCGAATGACACGGCAATATTGGCTTCCAATTCCAAAGTCAATTGTAGCCGGTTTATGTAGACTTTGGATTTTACTTAGCACCAAAGGAAAAAGTCTAGAGGTGTGATATGACATGATCTATGCGGTCAGTCCACCGGTTTGAGGGGTGAAATTAACTGTTTACCGTATCGTTCATGCAATAAAGCCATGCTGGATTACGGGTTTTAGTTTCAGGCAACAAGTAGTCTATTTTTATGGCGCGACAACGGGAGCCATTCACAGTTATGATCTGGCCGGATTAATTTTTGATGAAATAATCACTGATAATTTTAGCTGCCTATAAAACTCTTTTTGTTCCTTTTCAGCCAAAATACGGCAATTTTGCCTATTGACGTAGGCATTAAGCTAGACGTAGCCATTAAGCTAGAAATGGGTAAAATTTTTGTTGAAAACAGTGGATCTTTTCAAGCCCACAGACTGAATCGGTGATGATTTGGAAAGTCGGCTGGCTTCAATTCTGAGTTGAATTTTGTATTAAACCAAGATCTTTACATAAAATACGCCAAGTTGTTTTATACGACAAGCATAGCTTTCAGCTACTGCCGCTATATTTTTTTCACTACGTGCTGGATGTGGTTCATTTTGTTACGTATTATCTAATAATAAAAATTGGGTTATACATTTTTTGATGCTACAGCGAGATTATGTGGACCATAAGTTGCTTTAAGCACACGAAACACATTCTTTACAAAACGCTGATTTTTGTAATACAGCTGAATAATTTGTAGACTTTATTCCGGGTTAAGTCTTTCCAAGATGAAATGTTAACCAATACTTAACAAAAATACTATGACAGTCTGAGTCGGTGCACGCTTGAATATTTACTGAAAAAAGTACTTCTAAATGAATTACCCAATACTTTTGTTGTATACATTAAATAGGAGAGTTGGAGTACGCATCCTTATATGACTCCACGGCGTGTATTAACATGTTTGCTTATGTCTGTACCGACTTTTTGAGGTTTTAGGATAGTAGAGATTGGAAACTATTTGTATAACTTTGCTATTGATTGATGCTTTTTGGAAGTTGGTGAAGCAGATATACATCTTATGATTTATGTTAAACATTTTTTCTTTATACAATTAAACTAAAAAGTGCTTCTCTGGTTACTATGCTATTCCTGAATCTCATTTGTCTGTCGCTGATGCTCTCTTCTAGTATTTTGAAGATACGATCTTTAGGAAATTGTTTAGTGCGTGGCTTAAGGCAATGTGATTATAGCAGATATATACAGGGTGTCCGGAAAATACGTGTACAACGTTTGACGACAGACTCCTGGCGTCAAAATAGGTCGATCTAAGCCGACTTAGTTATATCCAAAATTGTCTCGTATAGCCGGTAGAGGGCGTCAAAAAAACAAAAGTATAACAAAGTTGAAAGTATCTATTGTAAGAAACTAAGTAAAACAAAAACATTACTTAAGCAAATGTGTAAAATGACCGCCATCTTGCTGAATACACTTATTAACACTCTTTAAAAAATGATATTGGACCCTATCTAATGTCTCGGGATTATTAAAATGGTTGCCTGCATTTAAAATCCGCTGCAATAAATCATCGCGTGTGTTTACCGGAGTCTTGTAAACTTCTGTTTTAATAGCGCCCCACAAAAGAAGTCACACATATTTAACTCAGGAGAACGTGGTGGCCATTTTACTGGTGCATCATTGTCTCTTCCAATCCATCGGTTGGGATATTGGTGATGTAAGTATTGCCGAACGGCAACGGAAAAATGGGGCGGGGCACCATCATGCATATACCACATTTCCCTCCGAAGTAAAAGGGGCAAATTCTCCAGAAGAATTGGTAATGTGTCTTGCAAAAAATTTAAATAAATATTTCCATCTAACCTGTCTGGAATAACAATGGGACCAATAAGGTAGTGATCAATAATACCTGCCCAAATATTAATTTTAAATTGATGCTGATGATGTGCAACTTTAATGGCATGTGGATTTTCATCGGAATAAATATGTTTGTTGTGCAGATTGGTTACCCCAGATCTTGTAAAGCATGCCTCGTCAGTAAACATAATTTTTCTACAAAAATTGGAACAAGGATTCTTTTGTTTCTAATAAATTGACAAAATGTAAGCCGCATGGGGGGATCAGTCGGTAAAAGTTCCTGGACTTTTTGTATGTGGTAAGGATGTAATAACTGTTCTCTTAAAACCTCATTGACAATCGTTTTAGGAACATTTAACTCACTTTCTAAGAGACGGGTACTGGTACTTGGTTCTTCTTCAACTCTTTCCAGAATCATCTCTTCTGTTTCCACAGTTCGAGTTGTTCGCATACGACCCCTGCCTTCAAACTTTTTCTCAAAACTGCCCGTTTCCCGAAGATGACGCTCAATATTGGCAAATGTTTGGTGGTTTGGTATTCGACGGTTAGGAAACCTCTCCATGTAAACTCTAACACTCTGACGCCCATTTCCTTGACAAAACCCGTACACCAGGAGCATGTCAACTTTCTGAGAGTTTGTATAATTTTCCATTTTTAATGGTAAAATGAACTTGTAATTCAAGAATGTTGATCGTATACTTGAGTAAATTTCATAGACTGGTGACAATTTGTCAATAATTGTCAAATTATTAAACGCTATAGCAACAAGGTCACTTAAAAAATTATTGTTACAGGTAATTTCTTTTTAATATTTACAAATTTTTGACGCCCTCTACCGGCTAAACGAGACAATTTTGGATATAACTAAGTCGGCTTAGATCGACCTATTTTGACGTCAGGAGTCTGTCGTCAAACGTTGTACACGTATTTTCCGGAGACCCTGTATATATATATATATATATATATTATAGATTTTGTTATGGTTAACCATTTGTTTGGTATGTTACTATTCTTGTATATCTTGTTACAGTTTTAGTAGGATATCTATAGAATTTTAATTAATAAGTTTTTTTTTCTATGTTTGGTGCTATTGCTTACGTGTTTAGGTTAGGTTAGGTTAGTTTCAATTAATAAGTTTTTTTTCTATGTTTGGTGTTGTTGCTTACGTGTTTAGGTTCTTCTCTTAAACTTTCTGAGTTATTGCATTCTGAATCGGAGTTTGTCGGTCTTCGATTGTCATTAAATAGTTCTTGTATGTACCCGTACCATTTTGTTAGGTTTTCTTCTAGTGCTATGTTTAGTAATACTTAGAGTTAAGCGGGTAAAATTCTTTTTCTTATTTTATAATTTTTTGTGCATATTTAACAACTTGTACTCACTTTTGTAGGTGTCTATTTTTTGACATTTGTCTGCTTTCCATACTTCTTTAAGAACTTGTTTTATTTTTCTTTTATTTTGATTTTGTTGTTTATATTTCAGAAAGTTTTTATGTCTTCGTACTGTCTTGTGTCGTTCATTCTTTGTTTTTTTTTGTAGGCTTTAAGTCTTTGTTTGAAACGTTTACGACCCGAATCATATTAACATGTTTATTGTTTTCTAGACGAGCATACACATTACATTCAATTGTTTATTTTGACTGTTGTCAGTCGTTTATAAGACTATGTTACTTTGCGAGGTTCTTAACATTGTCAAGAGAAATTAAATATGGTATATGGTAATATGGAAATTTGGGAAATACTCAGATTTTTTTTAGTATTGTTTACCAAATTTATTTATACTAACTTCTTCAATTGTGTCAAACTATATTGTAAAAGATTTTAGGGCAATTTTGCTGATGAGCCAAGTCTTAAAAATATTTTTGCGCATTCTACATACCAGACTATTTAAGAAACTTGAAGGGCTGAGTGGAGACACCCACTTTGGATTCAAGAGTGAATCAACATTTTGTCTATGACTAGAGGAAGCACATCTTTCTACGCTGTATTGATTACGAGAAAGCGTTTGGCAGCATCAATCACGTACGTCTCGTTGAATACTTACGTAAAGACAATAATAATCTAAAGGCAACAGGAGGATTATGTCAAGATTAATAACCAAACTACGACGTAAGGATTTAAAATAAAAGGAGGGGTACGGCAAGGGTGCATTTTGTCACTAATGCTATTTAACTTATACGTCGATCAAATATTCTTGAAAGTCTTTGATGATTTGAACGTTGGCATAAAGGTGAACGGAAACATAATCAATCAAATTAGATACGCGGGCGACATTGTGATTATAACGAGCAATTAGCAAGATCTACAACTACTAATGAGCTGAACTAAAAATGAACCGAGTCACAACAAAATGATGAGATACCTAAGCAAACTAGTGAATGACAGATGGGATATTCAACATAAGATTAAGAGTAAGGTAGACAAGCCTGACAATTATTTAACAAATTACGCTCTCTACTATGTGACAGAAACCTGAACTTAAAAATTTGTTTGAGAATGGTTAAGTTCTAGGTCGAGCTAGTTTTACAGCATACATCAATAAGATCGAAGCTTTTGAAATATGAACTTTGAGAAGAATTTTGTGGGTTGACAACATTTGCAATGAAGGGCGGATTACTATTCAACTACACAAAAGTTATTTAGTTTCGATTTTTGACATATCAGCCTAAATAGACTATTAATGCCGATCAACTATACAAAACAATGATCAGCCACCTGAGCCATATATTAAGAAAGCCGAGATATCGAATACCTCAGCACATCTTTGAAGGAAAAACGGGAATAAAAAACTTAGATGAATTACGTCAAGCAGGAATAAACAGAACTTTAGCTATTATCTAATAGAAAACAATTAGCCAACGCACATGGGTGTATGGCAATAGAAGATACATATTATCAAACTACTTGAGGATACAGTTATTCTTCTTTTACACAATTTAACTTGAAAAACTTTACAAACTAACTACGAAAGCAATTATACGCATTCAACGCAACAACAAAATTAGCTTGAATAAAGATTATTTTAAAATGTGTGGGAAAATTTACGATTTTAGTTTGGCATATGGCATAGCTGGTAAATTAAATATAAACAGTTACTTTCAAAGCAAAGAATGCAAATGGCATATTTTACAGAAGTTTGTACAGCTTTTACCGCTTATGGTAGTATACTTTAGTACAGTTAAGTGTGATCTTAGTGGTAGTAAGTGATACATATTATAAGGTTTTAATTCAATGAAACATTATGACGACGTGCATAAAACTACGAGTTGTGTTTGGTTTTATATAAAAACTGTTACTGAAGTATTGTTGTATTGGATTGGAACTACAGTAAATTTAAAGTTTAATTGTTTATTAAATAAATTTTAAAAAGCAGTTAAAATGCATAAGTTGCACCCACTCATACAAGATTGTGACAATCTTACAGAATAAGAGTTGACGTTTAGGCAGTGCGATGCTTACTTCAGTTAGAAGAACATCAATTCATAGATATCCGAAAACAAAACTGATTGTCAAATCGAGTGTTTATGTATTAATTTTATAACAACATATATAAAAATAGCTTGTCTCACAACTACAATTCAAAGAATTCACATTACTTCAATAATCAGTTTTGTTAATGACTTTCAACATCAATAGACAAGTTTAGTTAGACAAAGATTTTGTCTTGAAAACGATTGCATTAGGTAACTCAAAAATCAATTGTGAGCACATCTTGTTGCAAGATTTTTTCCGATTTTATAACGAAGTCTTACAAATTGATGAGCAAATATATTATAGTTCTGTGTGCCCGACACCTTGATTGCTTACCTACTTATAAGCACCTAATAATTCTTTTTATCTTTTATCGGAATTGGCGATGTTACTGAAAAAGAATATAGAGAAAACTTGATTTAGCATCTCCAGTGCTTGTTTATAGTCTTTTGCTTTTTTTAGTTTAATTATTTAGACTTTTAGACTCTAGGCCGACAAAAAAAATCAATCTATAGACTTTTAGATTATTGACCAACCTGAAAGATAAGATAACTCCACAGAAAGAAGTTGCAAGGTTTTAAATCTGGCAAGGTCAAGGAATATTGCCTCTCATAGAGATCAAGCGCCCAGTAAACATCATCATCAAGTTCTGCAATGTTGAAGCGAAAAAAAGGTCTGACTATTCCCATTTCTGACATGACGCTTGATGCGTCATCGGAATTGTGATTTTTTTATTATGCAGAATAGTTTTCTGCGTTGTGTTGGCGTCTACACAGGTGGAAATGTGGCTTGTTACTGAAAAAAACCGCTTCTTAAAGTAAATTTTTAAGCATGTTTTTACACACAACAATTCTATTGTTCCAATCACGTTTTAACAGTTTTTGTGCAAGAATTATCTTGTATGGATCAAGGTGAAGGTGACACTGTGTTCAGACAGACGAAGTGTCGCCGCAGAGCGTGTAGGCAACCGCATCATTGATCGCCTCACTATCTTGAAGTTTTTGGGTGTCCTAGTTGTTTGTAGACGTCTATATTCTTTCTTGATAACAGATTCACATTCTTTGAAGTTTTTTACTTACAAAACAATTGATTTTTATTTTTGGACTTTTGGAAGAAAATAAATCCGGTACTCAGAGCAGTAGTTATACCTAGTATAACGCTATACGGCACATAACTTTGTAATATATTCGTGAAAAGAGAATAAGGAAAAAAAGTAGGATTTGTTGCTTCAATTTTTGTCTGATTCAAACACATTTACGTTTTGTAACATTATACCGGAGACAATCTAAATTTGCTTATAAACAACTTACGTCATCATTGACGTTTCAATAGTTTATCTAGAGAATAAACTAACTTAGCATTTGTAAAATGGATTTCGTGATATACTAGGTATAGGAATAGTTTATCCGATGATTGTAAAAGCGACTCTAAGAAGAATTTCAAATCGGAACGTTTACAAACTTATTATCGCGACAAAAGCTTGCTGTACTTCAGTGAAGTCCACATTGTATTTTATCTTCTGGCACTGCCCCTGCTTTTTTGCAACTACGGCCGGATTTAAGAGTCAGTTATGCCGCATGTTGTATTTGCTTTTATTTTTGTGGAACATAGAAAGCATTTTCTTGTTCATTTTGTACTTTTACACTTATCTGAGATAATTTTTGGGCATAATCTTTACATCAGTCTTTTTTGTTATCTTTAACAGTTTTTAAAATTATTTTTAAATTCGTCACTACTTATTTGTAAGCCAACGTTCAATATACAAATAACGATCATTTTGTTGTATTTTTCATATTTGTTAATTGCATATACCGACATAATGGTATGTATTTATTGCAACGCCCAATAT
This sequence comes from Tachinus rufipes, assembly GCA_963932245.1. Classification (NCBI taxonomy): domain Eukaryota; kingdom Metazoa; phylum Arthropoda; class Insecta; order Coleoptera; family Staphylinidae; genus Tachinus; species Tachinus rufipes. The sequence continues at coordinate 35,090,186 of OZ010741.1, read as the reverse complement.
ATATTCGTGAATTTACTGTTGTAACAGCTAAACGACTAAAATAGTTTTCACATTAACATCACCTGCATTAAAATTGATTTCATCTCATTTATTTCTAAGCTCCAGTATTTACTTGTTTGAAAATGGTCGATCAATATAATTAAATTCAAAAGTATTATTCAATCAATGTAGTTAAATATAATCAAATTTGCAAATGAAATTATAAATTAGTACGTACTAAACGCTTCAGGCAACTGGCTTCTATAATATAAAAGTTGATCTACATAATAATTTAATAATATTTTATATAAGGTATATACTTAATAATAAATATCATATTAATTAATTTATTATTAAATTATAGCAATGATATGTTAATAATATATTTCTAGCAAAGCAATAATCAATTTTATATAACTCTGCGATTAGTGACTGTCTTTATCTTGATTGGCTAATTTATTATTACCGATATTAATTATTACTTTACTCAGTTAATTTATTGTGATACATAATAGGAAAGTAATTGCTATATTTTATATAACGCAAATTAGAACAATTATTATTAATATTGTAAATCGTGTAATAACTCAATTGTTGCTGTATTGCAATGCAACCTTGAAAATATTGACATTGTACGAACGTAATATTTATTAAGTATGCAATTGTCTAACATTTTATTCACATAAATCATTAAATGTAAATAAGCATCCATACATACGTCATTAAATATTGTTAGAGTAGAATTCAATATGGTTGTAAAAGTCATATGGAGTATTGCATTTTATTTATTGAGTGCTTAGTTTTAAACTACATTTTGTATTCTGTTATGTATGTAAATGAAGCTTAATATGAAAATATGAAGTCTTTTATGCAAGAATTATAATTAATGTAAAGACAGCTTTAAATATGAATTAATTGTTTTGTTTTCAACACTTATATTCATCTATTTATTGGTTATGAAATACATTTTAAAGTGGCAATTATTTATTAAATATATGAAATAATACTAAAATATTATTGTAATTTTAAACAAAATTTACCTTAAACTAATTAAAATTTTGATTTTCAAAGCTGCAACAAGCAGGAATTATTCAAATATTTTTTCCGCATTTTACAAACAACGCAACAGAAAAATATTCAAATTTGTAGGTTTAAATCTAAATCGAAAATTCCAATGGCCCTATCATTGGGATCATATGCCTTACAATTTGAATAAAAATACTGAATTTATTTCGTAATCTATCGAACAGTATATACATATTCTTCAGATATTTGCACTGTTTATTTTGCAACATAAACAAAACAAATGAAAAAAAGGAAGAAGATGGAATAGAGATATAACTTTTGGATAACCGGAAATAATAAACTATATAATAGTATCAGAATAAAGATGAGTTTTTCAAATAAATGAAGGTTGGGGATTGTAAATTGTAAATAATAGTTAATAGTGTTTATTGGCTGTGTAAAAATTTTACATTTATGATTTAGTAGCAAATAACTATAAATTATATGAATTAACTGGAATGTCTGCGAACTTTTCTGGATATTTGTTAAATCCAAGTTTATTGTTTTAGAATTAGAAACATACTATGAAAAACTAAATTATTATGTGTCAAAGATCACAAAAATAGTTTATTTTCAAGTATGTATATTGCGCACAAACCTTGGCAAGTGCCGCAATTTATATCTCTTTTTTTTTAAATTATATTTTTATAAATACACAAATTATCAATTTGTACGATCAAGGTCTAAAGATATTTTTTTTGTAATAAACGTCGTGCGTAATAGGGTTATTTCACACGAGTCGTGCTGTGCTAAAGAAAGGTGAAATAGCAGCTCATCTTTTACTTATAATTAATTGCTTTACAGAAATGACTAGACATACACGTAACTGCGTACTTGTCAAGTATATTTGAGACTGATGATGAAGTATTTGCAGAAAATTAGCACACACACATTTTTACTTTGTAAATATTGATCTTGAATATTTGCGGATTATAAGTCTCGGGAAATAATGAATTTGAAAGCCATGGGGTTATTCTGAGTTGTGGCAATATTTCTGATCGTTTTTAATGACGTCATCATTAATTAAAAAAATCTGCTGGTAATCTTTTTTCGTACTACAGTGCCATCTAGTAATATAAACTCAATACCAAGCTTTAAGTTAATTGCGTTTGTAAACCTCAATATGTATTATTAATTATAAATTTATGAATTAAATGTCACATTTCCTTTCCGATAGGGGAAATCTAGGGCGCGATGTAGAAATGAATAGGGGTTCAGGTGTTGATAGTGCGGTTAAAAAATCTCTCTTAACAATTTTGGTCCAAATCTCTGAACTGTCAGTGAATATTTGTTGATTCTTAGCAAACCTGTACTATTAGTAAATATTTTTTAATGTCCGCATTTTTAAGTGTCCATGCTTTTGCTCTATACAATAGAATTGGTTGTATATAGCATGCCGTTAATCTTGTTTTTAATTCTAGGCTTAGCTTTTTCCACATAAGCTGTTCTAGCTTTTGCTATTCTAATTTTTATTTTCCCTGAACAATCGTTATCTTGGTTAATGGTTGTGCTCAAATAGTTGTACTTTACGTTGTACGTTTTTTGTGGTGGTTTTGTCATTACCATGAATTTGGTCTTCTTCGCATTTAGAGATAGTCCACATTTTTTGCTTGCCGCTGTCATTTTTATTGAGAATTCTCCGAAACTCTTCTAAGTTGGTTGTAATTAGAGCTGTGTCGTCAGCATATCTTATGTTATTTATCGGTATGCCGTTCACTTTTACCCTTATTGTTTTGCCATCTAGTGGTTTTTTCATGATTTTTTCAGCATACAAGTTGAATAGTGTTGCTGATAGTACGCATCCCTGCCTGATACCTTTCTTTATTCTGATCTTTTTTGATGTATTGCCGTCTATTTGTACTATTGCTTTTTTGGTTATAATATAAGTAAGTAATGATTCGAATATCTCTATTGTCGAGCGTCTTTTCTTTGAGCAGATGGATAAGGTGGTCGTGTCGAATTCTATAAAATGCTTTGTTGTAGTCGATGAAACATATATATTGGTCTTGATTGACATCTATGCATCGCTGCATCAGGACGTTTAAAGCAAAAACTGCTTCTTGCGTACCGAGGCCGTTTTGGAATCCAAATTGTGATTTGCTTAATTCTTGTTCCAGTTTACCATGTATTCTGTATTGTATTACTTTCAGGAATGTCTTCAATGTGTGGCTCATAAGGCTTATGGTGCGGTGGTCCGCACATAGCTTTGCGTTTGTCTTTTTGGGAAGCGTTATAAAAGTTGATGTGGAGTATATAGCGTTAAATAGGTTTACTATGATGTGGATGTGATCTTTCTCAATTAACTTAAGTATTTTGGCTGGTAAGTCGTCAGGGCCTGATGAATTCCGTTTTTTTTTTTAATTTCTTATGGCACGCATTACTTCATCTTTGGATAAGAACGACTTGATATAATTGAATATAAATGAAATAGCTATTCCCAAACAAAAAAACATGGCTAATGACTTAAGAATCATGACATGTATTGTCTTTAGGCTGTTTTAGCTCTAATCAGAATTGCAAGTTTTAAAGGGTATATGCTAAATTACAGTATGTACATCCTGAAAATAAAGCTCAGGGCGGGAGCGGGGTATTAATTAAAAATACCATACTACATTATAAAGAACCAGAATATAAAATATTGAAGAAGGCTGAGACATGACCTCAGACCATTCACTTATAGCCATAACATTTCAAAGAAGGAAAATAATTTATATTAGTAAACAAACTGACGGATTGAACGAAGTGTTGAAAAAAGAATCAACCTTTTAGTTTTTTTTTAATTGATTTGTAAATATTATTTAACAAGCAGCATGGGCAAACACTTCTCCTACTAATTATGGAACACCAGGGGATAATTATTCAAGAGAGATCAGATCAAGATCAACTAACACAGACGAAAGTGGCAATAAACCAGAGCTTTTCAAGGTAAAATAAATTGAAACAACACTAGCTAACGCCTAAAAAGATAATTCCTTCCAATTAAAAATTATTGGTTTATACTTAAGAAACCTAACAGCCAACAGTACTACTAAATACTTCTTTTGGAAAACAACAAAAAGGCTCTAAATATCAAGAGAGGAGGATAGAAATTGGGCCAGAATCGACAAACAGAACTCTTAATTGCTTTTGCGAAAAATTTGCGAAAGCCAAATGATTTATAAAAAGACATGTTTAACTAGGAAGAATCAAGAATTGATCCAAGAAGAAGAAAAATGCATTAGATCTATCTCACACAGAGAATGAGAGAAATTAAGAAGAATTTCAGTTAAAAAAAAGCAATAGGGTTTGACCTAATAACTGGTGAAGTGCTAAAACAACTACCAAGGAAAGCTATTGTAACAATTAAATTTATATTTATATATTAATAATATTAATTAGCTACTGTAACAATTAAATATACGACAGTTATTCATTTCATCAATATCAATAAAAAAATAACATAGATTTTAATAATAATAAATTCCACGAGGAATGTTGTTTTTATTGTTTCCACAAATAAAATTTCACGGTCGCGAAAAAACTGCAAAAACATATCCGCGAAATTCTTATTGTACGCGCTGCAGAGAGTCTTTTCTGTAGCGAACCTCGAAGCAACCCAGTTCGGCGCGGTATTAGCTGCACAAAATAATCTTCACGCACTGTGTGAATCGCGTTGAAGTATAGCAATTATTGCTCTCTGTGTGCAACTCTAATTACCTGTCACGGCAATAGGAATGTTGATGAATCCTGGCCACGACGACATTAGTTGGATTTTAAAGCCGAATTGGATCGAGGAACTGATTAGAACAGATTTAAAAAAAATAGGAACAGACCGCGTGGTATGTACAATGATTTTAACTTTTTAATTATTGTTGTTACAATTTAATTGTTTTAATTATGCGTAATGTGCGAGTATATCAATAATTGTTTTAATTATGTCTAATTTGCGCGTATATAAATTTTAGTATATATTGAGCACGTGTTTCGGTCCCACAAATATTGCTACCCGTTTCTGGAGATCCGGTCTACCGATGATCCAACCCTTAAATACTGTGGAAGTGGATCCTAGATTAATTAAGGAATTAATCCAATAGAGATACAATAATTGTTCCGGAGAAATCCAGCCACGTGGCCGCTCGTTTGGAAGGACCCAAGGACATTCAGCTAAGAGTTTATAATTTATTTTTCACTTTTATTTATAAGATTTGGCGAATAGTTAACTCACGAATTTTTGAATTACTTTCATCACTTGAATATTTTCTTTACCCCCCACAAATACGGTAGCTACCCTATTAGTGCATGTTTAATATTAAGATATATATATATACATTCTATTTTGGTTAACCATAGAAATGAATTGAGTTTCGAAATCGAAACTTGGTATAAATTGATAATTTTTGCTTTATATATAATATCAGATAATACTATAATTTATATCTTAGTTTTAGTGTGGTGCACGCTACAATTAATTTTGTTTTATAATTATTTTTTTTTATGACGCATTAAATAATTAAGTTGAGGGATACCAAATCTTTTACTGATTATCCTTTTTTTGTGTACTTTTGTTTTTATCATAGTTTTGCATAATTTCGTGATTTCTCAGCACCGCTGTATGTTTGGATATAATATTAAATCACGTGGAGCCCTGTTTAAATCCTTTAACTCACGCCCATCTCCACTTAGTCGGCGGGCTATCCAAACACAAGAATTCAGCGAGGTGATACAACTGAATCTGTATTTTGTTGTACCTAATTAAAAACTCTATGTGATCAATTGCAACGTCGCACTATAGCTAAATTAACACATTTAATAGATGCTGCATTTAAACTAAAATACGTTTTCCAAACCCGGAAGGCTACCTCATAAAGTTTTATCCTACAGGCTCATATCTCCACTTTTTTGTAATATTTAAAAAAGTTGCTGCTGAAAAAACTGAATCCAATTATAGAGATTAAAAATCTAATTCCAACCACCAGTTTGGATTGAGATCTAAACATTTGATTATTTATTTCTTGTTTGGGGTCCCACTTTTCATTTAGGATTTTTATTAGGGCTTTAAATATTTTTACTTGTTTGATTTTGCTGTTGTTTAGTTTTATGTTCATGGTTCTGAGGTGTTGTGCAATTTTGCTTACTTATTTTCATCACTTTAGTTTTTGATATATTTATAGTTAGGCCTGAGGCAGTGCTCTTTTTGTGGACTTGGCTCAGCATGTGTTGTAGGTCTTTTTCATTTTTAGAGAGGAATTATCTGCAAAGCGTATATTGTTTATCCATTGACCATTTATCTTTACACTCATTTCTACGTCTTCTAGGGCGTTCTTAAAATGTTTCTCTGAGTAAGCATTAAAGAGCATGGGGGACAAGATACAGCTTTGGCGAACTTCTTGCTTTATCTTTAGTTTGCTTGTTTCTTCTTGTTTGAGTTTTAGTATAGCTTTCTGATTCCAATAAAGGTTCTGGATGATGCGGATATCTTTGCCATCCAGCCCCAAATGTGTCAGGTTTACGATTAGTTCTTTGTGTCGTATCTTATCAGATGCTTTTTGTTAGTCAATAAAGCATATGTATATCTCTTTTTGGAGATCTAAGCATTTTTGTACTAAGATTTGGAGTGCGAAAAGTGCTTTGCGTGTTTCCAGGCCGTTACGAAATCCGAGTTGTACATCGCTGTTCTCCATTTTGCACTTTTTGTAAATTCTGTTTTTAATAATATTCAGAAATACTTTTAGTGTATGACTTATTAAGCTGATGAGCTTTAAGTCTTTATAAGATTTAGCGTTAGCCTTTTTGGGTATTGAAATGAAACCGGATTTAGTCATTTTGTTGGTATTTTGCCGGAGTCATAAATTCTGTTGAATAGGTATACAAAGATATTGATGTTTTCTTTGTCTATTAGTTTTAATATTTTTGCGTGGATTTTGTTTGGTCTACTGGCTTTGCCTGATTTTGCTGTTTTAATTGCATATTCCACTTATGTAGGATTTTAGGGCCTTTCATTTCCGGTGTTTCTACTGGGTTGTTACAATTGTTCTTGAAGAGTTTGGTTATGAGGTTTTCCTATGTTTTCAGTCGGATTTCTTTATCTAGTATTATTTTCTTGTTCTTGTCTATCAGGATTTGTATGGGTCTCTTCCTGTATATGTCTCTAGCCTCTTTTAGTTTCTTATGGATGTTAAAGCTATCGTGTTTTTGTTCTAGTTCTTCAGTTTTGTTACATCCTTTTGCTAACTAATTTTCCTTTGCCGACTTTATGTTCTTTCGGATCTGTGCATGTATTTTTCAGAATTTTTCCTTATCTACGCCTTTGTACGATCTTCTTTTGTTTATCAAATCTAGGAATTTGGTTGTCATCCATTTCTTTTTTGTTAGCCATTTTTTGTGTATTTAGGTCATGTACTGTGGCTTTTTGTAATGCTTTTTTTATTATACTCCATTGTTTGTTAATGTCATCTTCTACTGTTTTTTCAATTTTATTAAGTGTATTGAGCTAGAAGGCTTCTAACATTTTATGTTCCGATTGTTGGTGGTTTCATTGTGACAAAACCGGTGATTTTTTGCACATCTGTCCCATTTATTGATTCCGTGACTTGGGGCCATTGTTGATTTGTTTTGTCATAGTGAAGTGGTTTTCTTGAACATTTTGGAACTCAGATAGTTTTCCGATGCTTTTTTAGATCTGTAGTAATCCTACCTTACGCTGCTACTATGGTAGTTCTTCCGCCGCCGTCTGTGATTACTATCTTACAGTGATAGCATCTAACCTGAACTATCCATCCTCGGAGTATGTTTGAGTGGCCAGCTCAGGCCCTCACACTTAGTTTAGCCGGTTGACCAGAACCGTTGCCCGGGGGGTGGCGCTTGGAGACATAACTGTGAGTTTAGTCTCTGAGTGAAGACCAGTGGTTGTGCAGGATGGAAGTTCAGGCATTTGACAAAGTATGGCATAAATGACTAGTTCACAAATTAAGAAGAATTTACTTAACCAAAATTATGGAATTGCAGGAAACCAAAGCGGGGGTGCTACATGAGAGTGTGTTAGGGTCGGTCCTATTTTTTTTATACACTATTGTCATTCCGACACTAGAAAACAAGATCATCGCTACTTTTGCTGTAACATTTATACGGGTACTGATTTGTTGCATAGTTATGGTCTGCTAAACTTTTTTGTTTTTGTTTTACATGTTCTTGTACTGCATGATCTGATGTGATACGAGTATTGTATGTTAATACAAATGTCAGTTCTTAAGATAAATAAACAAACAATAGCATTATATACTACTTGTTTAACTTTGAGAAGCTGTATCTCGAAGCTATTAAGAATTATACTAATACTACCGTTCCTTAAAATATTTCTTTCTGTTTCTGATTCACCTTGTATATGCATTCTGCTATAATAACGCTTCTATTTAATGTTTAATGTTTAATTTTTTTTTTGTTATTTTATATAGTGGTTGAGTATATTAGTAGGCATCTATCGATCTTTTTTGTGGAGAAAGGTTTTTAGTTTATTGTGATCATTATGATGGCTGAATTTGCTGTTGATTTAGGCTTTTGCCCTTCTACTATTACAAAGAGGCAACTTTGCATTTACGAATTTAGTTTGCAAATTGACTAGATTTATGAGATAATTGTGCAAAGTCTACTTGACTACTTTTTTCCTGGTGTCATCTATGGAAAACTGGTCAAGGAACATTTTTTGATTAACTTATATAATATTATTGATTTTTTATGTTATTTGGAAAACTATTTTTTTATCTAGTATATATTCATCTCTCAATCACATCTGGGTTGCTGCGGAATTTGAAAAATGTATTAGGATTTGCCTACCAAGTCACGGTTGTACTTTGGTAATAGTTTTCTTCATAATTTGTAGTCTTAATGTTTACTTTTTAATATTTTTGACTATTACGGCCTTCTATAAATCTTTATTTAATGAGATATTTTTTTGTTAATATAGTACTAGTACTTATTATATCCTGATAATGCTTTTATAAATATGCATACATACTATTAGTGGAATGTGACCTAAAAGACCAAGTCGTAACTGCATAAAAGTTTTCCTGGAAGATGTATTGGCAAAAATAGGGTGATAATGTGACCTACAAGATTTCCAAACCCTATACTTTGAGAAGCTCCATTACTTTAAATGGATTTTTTTATGGAACTAATGCCGATGCATTAAGCAGTAAAAATAGCAACTACTCGCTAACTATTTTATTGAGCCAAATTTTGCAACAATTTTAAATATAAATTTTAAAAATAGTTAATACAAATATTTTATTGGATTTGAACAACCGGTAGTATATGATATCTTATAAAAAGTAATATTAATAATAAATAAATAATAAACTTGAATTTATAGCTATTAAAACGTATTAAAACTCTGCCCATGTAGTCTGAAATAAATCCTACACAATACACCGCTATCACTCCATAACAACTTAATTATATTAATGATATCAATGTATAGATAAGGTTCTAAAAGAGTGATGCATAATTATAGGAACTAATAGATTATTCAAATTCATAATATCCAGACTGACCATTTATAGAGCATGGAATGAAAATTTATGTCCACATTTAAATCCAATTAAAACTTGACATAAATTTTAATCAAACGAAATTTGTAATTGTTTATTTAAATTACACAACTGTAAATTTAAAGTAATTATATTTTCTAATATTAATTAATCACATCATTTATGCCTTTATCCATTATACAACTAAATTATTACAATATAATTTGCAATTATTCTACAAACATTATATTGGATATGATAATTGAATGAAAATATAATTGAAATATATGCATATTGCATTTTTACAATATACGCTTTAGCTCATGACTTTATTTTGCTTATATTAAATTTTTGAATTATTTATATACTCTTGTAGAGATCTGTTACCGGGCTTCTGCAGTTGTAGTAGATTAGGGTTAGGGATGGATGTTCATAACAAGACACAATCTACCGCCCTCGAGTATTTTTACGAAACAGATGGCTTTCACATAACACCTGTTTACGTTTATTGCATTTTTACTTTATTTACTCAATGATGGACTTGCTTGGTAAATAAATTTAAGGATTTATTTTCTGCAATAAAAGTGTATTACTATAAAAAATGTATTTCACAATATATAAAGGATACCGTTGCCATTAACCGACTTCCATTATAAAAATTTATTATTATATACACAATTTTGATGTTTATTGCTATATTTATTAATAATGTGTTTTTAGTAAATAATTAAAGCAATTTTTTTATTTGCTTTTATATATTATTTAATAATACCACTGTGCAAAAAAAATATAGTAAATAAACATTGTGAAATTTATGTTATTGTTGGTTTTAAATTACTTAGGATTATGTACTTTACTAACATCATAATTGATCACATACTGAAACAATTCAAATATGCTATTGCGTCAAAAGTATACGTAAAGCAGATTTTTGTTGTTTTCACAGCAAAGTTTTTTTTTATTATTTAAATGCAAAGATATAGAATAAAATAACTTGATTCTGCTCAACATTACAGCTTTTCATAACATTCGCGTAACAAGAGTTGCTACTCAAAATATAATGATGGGGTCTTTGTCAAATAGAAGTTATAAAAGATAAAATAAAGCTTGTTGTTAACAATATATGATTTCAATATTTTATTTTAGTTTGAGCTTCGGTTATATAATCTGGAAATAAAATATTTCATATTTTTATTAAGTTTGCTGTCTAAAATTTGTGGCAACCAAGGTTTTACAAACAATCTACTAAATTTGTTCTATTTTTTTCTCCAAAATAGATTATCTTTGTGAATTTCTTCAACTTTTAAACCTTAAAGTTTTTATTGGCAGAATGGTACTCTTTTTTACTGTATTATTTATTTTTATATTAACTTTGAGAACTTATGTTTTAATTTTTTTATAAATGTTATTGCTTTTGTAATTCTTCCTCGAAATCTGATTTTTTTTATCGTTTTTGTTTTGGTTCAACTGAAGTATAGCAATTACTCTAACTTTATTTATGTGATTTTGTAAAGTGAGTTTAACATTTATTCTATATTTCTTGCACGGACTTTTTTGTAAGATTTTTTTGAAAATTATTACTTTTGAAAGGAAAATCCAACGAAATATACATAAACGAACAACTAACGGCACATACAAACATGCTGTTCTTTAAAGCAAGAGAACAAAAAAAAGAGTCTCAATACAAATATTTATGGACCAGAGATGGAAACATATACATAAGAAAAGCCGATACAAGCACAAAAATTAAAATTAAATACGTTTCTGACATAGAAAAGCTAAAATAGAAAACCTAAATTAAAAGAAAAAAAAAACATATAAAACAATTCAAAATTTATTCAATATATTTACATAATGCCAGAAGTATAAAAAACAAATATGAAGAAATAGAACTCATTCCAACAATATATAATAAACCCACTATAATTGCAATAACAGAAACCTGGCTAAAACCATATAACCAAGACTTTTATAGACTAGATAATTACAATGCAGAATATAATTCAAGAAGCACCAAAGGAGCTGGAATTGCGCTGTATATTAAAAAAGATACGGAATATAAATTAATAACAAATAAAACAATAAAAGATATACAAATATTAACAATACAACAGAGATCTTAAAACGACACTAAAAAACAATATCATCAACAGGAAGAAACCACAAATAATAATAGGCGATTTAAACGTCAATATTGCAGAAAACGATAACGAGACACGAGAATATAAAAACATATTATTAGAACATGGTTACAAAATAGTGAACAAAACATCAATACAATACTACACAAGAAAAAACCCTAACCCAAATGGAAAAAACTCTATACTAGACCATGTTATAACAAATAAAAAACAAGAAGTAGAAGATCTAACAATAATTCCATCAAATATATCTGATCACTGCGAATTTATAACCAAAATAAAAACAAAGCAAAAAACTAATAAACAAAAATATGAGTATTTTGAACATATTTTCACAGATCACAACAAAATAACTAAAGAAATTAACAACATGAACACAAAAGAAATAGATAGCTTTGAAAACCTGTCAAAAAAACTACAACAAATTATAGAAAGTAACCAAACTACAAAGAGGTTTAAACGAACAGAACAAAGCCCATGGATCAATAGAAGTCCTAGACAACATTAAAAAAAGAAACAAACTTCACAAAAAACACCTTAGAAACCCAAACAATGAAACAATAAAAAACGAATACTGCAAACAAAAAAAGAAAACGTTATACAACATAAAGAATACCAAAATACTGTATTATAAAAACAAGTTTCAATCAAACAAAGATAACCCCACAAAACTATGGGAATTAATAAACAAACAGATTTCTAAACAAATAAACATTGAACAAATATTAAAAGAAAATGGAACAACAACTAAAATACTAATGGAAATAGCAAATGAAATAAATGAATATTTTACAAATATTGGAAAAAAACTAGCAGAATAACAACTCACAAGAACAAATGAAGAATCAAAAACTACAACAATAAAAAGAAAAATAAACAACATACACTTTGATTGCACATCGCAATAAGAAATAAATAAAATAATCATAAAATTGAAAGACAACAAAACACCAGGTTTTGATAAAATTACAAACAACAAAATAAAACAAAACAAAACCATTCTAACACCAATATTGGTGAACATAATAAAGTTATCGAAACTGGTATCTACCCATGCTACATGAAACAAACAATAATAGTGCCTATACATAAAAAAGAAGATGAAACAAAACCAGAAAATTATCGACCAATATCACTACTATCAACACTAAATAAAATACTAAAAAAAGTGATTCATACTAGACTAACTGAACACATAAACAATAACAACATAATATTCAAACAACAGTATGCGTTTCAACAAAATTCTGGAACACAAACAGCTGCATATGATCTCATAGACCATATAAAGCGTAAAGTGGACCAAAAAGAAACTGTAGTAGCAATGTACATCGACATGAAAAAGGCATTTGATACCATATCCAAAACAAAACTTATTAAAAAACTGGAAGCAATTGGAATAAAGGGTAAAGAACTAAATCTAATAGACACATACCTTAAAAACAGACCACAAAAAACAAAAGTAAACTCTACAGAAAGCAAACCACTACAGGCTGATTACGGCATACCACAAGGAGGAATATTGCCACCGACACTATATATACTATACACGAATGATATTTTAGAACTTACATCACATGGAACACTCTATATGTATGCTGATGACACATGCATTATATATTTGGGAAAAGAAAATAAAGAATTAGAAAAGATCATTAAAGAAGACGTTAAAACCTTAGAAACATGGTATTACAACAACCTACTTACTATCAACGAGACAAAAACAGAATACATGATTTTTAACAACAAACAGGAAACCCCTATAACAATAACAATAAATGGCAAAACTATAAAACAAATAAAAGAAGTGAATTACCTGGGTTTGACTATTCAAGAAAACCTGAAATGGGATGCTCACATAAACAAACTTGTGAAAAAAAATTCTTCAACAATAGCGGCTGTAACAAAAATACGAAATTACCTATCAAAAAACTCAAAAAAATCAGTTTATCATGCAATATTTGCATCACATAACAAGTACCTAAACCATATCTGGGGAAACACAACCAAAAAAAACATAAACAAACTACAAAGACAACAAAATAAATTTATCAAAATTTTATACACACTGGACAGAAAAACACCTTCAACTGAACTATACAAGAAAGAATTAAATATAAATAAGATGATAGACTTGAACAATATACTATTGCTATATAAAATAAATCACAAAATGATCAAAACCAATATAAAAATACAGTCAAACAAAGAAATACACAACCACCAAACAAGAAGAAAATCGCACATAAGGACTACAAAATATACAACTGTTAAATGCAGACAGACACTAACAACAGAAACTACAAAGCAATACAATAATCTGCCAATATTTATAAAAAGTCTTAACTACATACCATTTAAACTAAAAATAAAACACATGCTACTACACGACAAAATATAAATTAAATAAATAAAGAAAACAACTCAAACAAGCCCTCAATACCGATAGCCTGAGACGGGAAATGTATACCCACAAACCTCAGGACGATGAGAGAGGGACGAAACCATTTTTTATTTTATTTTATACATTAAAAATATATATTCATTTTATCTTAATTTTAATTTGTTGCTAAAGATAGTTTTTTAATTAATTTTTAATTTAATGTATATATGTAATAATATTAATAATAAAATTCTTACTTACTGCATTGTTTCAAAAATTGCAATGTATATGGACATGCTTCAAATTCTTTAAATAATATGACTGTTTCTATACTAGTGAACAATAAAGAATAAATTTTGTAGCAATAGTGGTTTTTGGTTTGTTTTCTATTGATTCTATATGCTTTTACATAAAACAGAATTCTGAGAAATAGTGCTGTTTTGTTTCTACCTCAAAAATACCTAGGAGCTCATATCAATAATAATCAAAAGCAAAAATAAAAATTGTATTTTTTTTAATTAATATAATTTAAATAATGATTTTGTAGATTATGGAACATATTTATAAAGTGTTTGTTATTATCCTTTGTTGTAGCTCCAATAATTGGTGGCAAATCTTTTGACGGCAATATTAATTTCTTTGGTATGCCCCAATTGTAAGCGAAGTTGTCAGGAAATCAGGAAAATAAGAACACTAATTGGAAGCTGTTACATGAAAAATTATTTTGTTTTTAAAATGCTTATCAAGTAACTCTTTCATTTTTAAAACAGTTTTAACACAGAGATAGGGTAGTAACACTCTTGTAACAAACCTTAGTTTAGCTTGCCCGGCGGATAGTACTTTGTAAGGGCCCTTGTCCAAAATATGGATGCAATCCGGCTAACGGCGATCAGAGTGAAAGAGATTGGAATACTTTCTATCCAACGCAACCTAGCAGCAGGTATAAAATGCAAAACTCGTACAGGGTGATAAAATGTTGACAGCGTCTGATCTAGAGTGGACGGTTGTCAACAGCGACTGAATCTGAATTAAAACTCGCCAACCCGCTTAACAAACCTCCTATGTTATCAACAACTAAAGTTTTAAAAGTTTTTAAGTGGGTGAAGATGATAAGCCTTACTAAATTTGGAGACAAATCTTAAAAAAATAACATAGACCAACAAGTTGCTGCACAATGAAAATTACAACATATAATGCCAGATCTTTAACCATTGATAATACTAATCACACTGACTAGAGGAACAATTAGAACAGATGTGGCACAACGGATAACCAAACCCAAGTGGCAGTTGGCGGAGCATATAATAAGAGTAAAAGGTGGACCTAGAAAGCGATAACATGGAGACTCAGGAAGGAAGCAAAACTAAGCTTTTGCAAACCAAGGATGTGGTGGACAGACGACATGGTCAAACTTGGGCACAATGAACACTGCAGACAAAATAGAGTTAAACTTGGATGAACAAAGGGGAAGGCTTATTTTCAAAGATGGGATAATCAATAAAGCTGAACAACAAAAAGATGCAAAATGCATATGCACTGCTCAACATTTAAGCTGGTACTCATACAAGAACATTTAAAAAAAAAACAAATGACTACATTTTGAGGAACGCCTTCTTGCTTAATTGATAGTACATGGTTCTGGAAACACTTTTAGGGCGAAGAATTAAAAGAATAAAACTTAAATATTGAATGTTTTATAATCAAATACTATAAGATTAATAACGCGTGGGACTTCCTCTAGCTCTTATGACTCCTTGGCAACGTTTTGGCATACTGGAAATCAAATCTCGAATGTAATGCTGAGGAATATTTAGCCGTTTTTCCAAAACGGTAGTTTAGAGCTGATGGTGATTGTTTCCTCGTGACTTTATCAACCATTTCAGGTAATCCCATCTGTTCACTATAGGATTAAGATCTAGAGAGTTTGCTGGCCACTCCATGTGCGTAATATTGTTTTCTTCAAAAAATGCATTGATTTGCTTTATTCTATGAGGACGCGCATTATCATCAACAAACACGACATCATCGCCTATTTCATTGGCAAATGGCAACACTACAGGTTCTAATACCTCATTAAGATACCTGACACTAGCATTTCTAATCATAACCAATTCAGTGCGACGAGTCGCAGAAATACCTCCCTAAACGGTAATTGAACAGCCTTCATTAGCTTGATTGTAAGTCACGTGGTTCTCAATATAGCATTCTTCTCTGTTTCTCCAAACTTTCACTCTTCCATCGGAGATCCTTGAGTACCTATTGCATTCAATAAATGAACTTGGAGTGTTCTTGCAGTAGAAAATATTGTAATAAACCGGTCTTCCCTGACTGTTGTATTGCGATTTTGCCTTTTGCTATGTCTAAATTGGACAATTCTAGTGTCATTAAAACGCAATCGAACTCTTTTGATCACATTGTGGCTTACATTGAAATGGGCAGCAACAGTTCTTAGCGATGCACCAGTAATAAGAATTGACTGCAGAATAAAAGTTTTAGTTATTACTAGAAAAATAGGAATATCAGGACAAGTGTAAATTACATAAAGATTTGGGAATGAGCAAAGTGTTGACACTATGGTTTCTTATCTTCTCAGTTTTGTACAAAAAACTGTGTAGAACTATGGTTTCTTATCTTATCTGCTCAGTTTTGTACAAAAAACTGTGTAGAGGACAAATTTTGCTAAGAGAATTTTGTCCTATGAAATTGTAATTGAGGATAAGTCCTGGGTACATCACTAGGATTTTCTCTAAAAACTAAAGTTAATGCATTGTGTTCATAAGCACTCTCCACTACTCATAAAGGCAAATACGCAATTTTCTGCACAAAAAGTAATAGTCAGTTTTAATGGACGCTGCGAGTTTTTGGCTTGTATATTGGTATGGGGTATAAGGAAAGCGTGTATGTTATACTAGATAAATCAATTGCTGATCAATGGATTGGCAAAGAAGGTCATTTTAACGCAAAATCAAATATTTTTGTTTGTCATCATATAAAACACATCCTGTGGTAAAATTCACAGCTTAACATTGTTTGGAGTGGTGCAGCTTTAGAATGGATTGGAACATCAAATGGCGCAGAGTAATGTTTAGCGATAAATCTAGGTTTTCTTTAAAGATGCTTCATGGTTGCACCAAAGAAAGTTTGAAGACCTAGTAAACGGTGAATTTTTGTTTTTAATTGTTGTGGAAATTATGGTATTTGGTGCTATTGCATATGGAAGTAGGCTCATTTTGGTCTTTATTAAAAAAAGTTACTGCCTATGTTAATAAAGTACTGGAATCTACGTGCAGCTGAAAAAAAGTGAAAGGGTCACCTAGTATATTAGCTTGGACAGGAAGTTTGTGTTGGTATAACACGCCCACACTCTCAAGTGTTTGTTATTAAGAAACTTAAAGTTTTTGTAACTATTGGATGTTCTTGTTGCTATTACATGAAAGTTTGTATGTTGATGGTTCTTAAATTACTGAAAGAGAATTGAACTTGAGCTGGTGGAAGGGTCACTTAGTTTATTAGTTTATGCGGGAGGTTTGTGTTGGTGTACTCTACCCGCTCACCTTAGTTTTTTTTATCAAGAAACTAAAAGTTCCTCAAACTAACAAGGTTTTTGTAGTTATTGCATGAAAGGTAGTTATTAAATTAAAGAGAATTGAGAAATTAATGTTTTTATGAGAAACACTTGTGCGGGTGGAAGGTTCACCTAGTTCATTAGTTTGGATGGGAGGTTAGTATTGGTGTACCCCACCCACTCAAGTTGTTATCAAAAAACTAAATTTCCTCAAAACTATCAAGGTTCTTGTTGCTATTACATAAAAAGATTGCAAGTCGGTGGTTATTAAATTACAGAAAGAGAATTGAGAATTTTTTTTTTTTTATGAGAAACACTTGTGCTGGTGAAAAGGTCACTTAGTTTTATAGTTTGGACGGGAAGTTTTTATTGGTGTACTCTTTTTTTCAGCAAGATAATGCTCATTTGTATTGTCCAAATACTTCTCCAATTATTTTTTTAAAGTTTGCACACAATTATCTAATTAACACTACCTTAAGGTATACTCTAACAACAGTGTGTTTATAACTGCTTATTACGTGCGTTGCATACACTCTTACTCGGTATGTGTAAGCTTGACAATATGTTGCAGATATTGTGTAACCGCAAATCTTCAAATGCCAATACACATTATGCTCTAAACAGCTAATACGTATAAGGCTTCGATACTGTGTTAACACACAACTTTAAGGCTTTAAATGCCAGTGTATGAATAACAATCTTTTACAGCTTATTTTAGCTCTGACATTGTACCTAGCTAGCATGCTACAGCTGTTAACCTTAATGTCAATGTACTTTGTTTTACATGTGTGAATAACCTCGGGCACCTCTGACTATCTCAATGTGAATGTGTTTATTGTTATATTCTTAAGGCCCACTTGGTGTATGTGTAAATAACCTTAACATACTCTCAGATATTCTATCTGTACGAAAAAAAAAAAACAATGTATATAGTGTATTAACTATTATAAACAATGCTAACATAAACCAGAACTAACATTTGTTATTTGGAAAATTAGAAACCTGCATTGGAGTAATTACGAAGTATGTTGTATAAATAACTAGATTTCGATTGCGAATAGAAGAAACCCAGCATTTATTAATTAAAATTTTTTACTATTTTATGTCTTTTTTAATCCCTGTATATGTATTTTTTACCACTTAACATTCATTGATATTAACATTTATTATAGGTTACAATTTTACATGATTTGGAGTTTTACTCTTACAGCCGTTACTCTCTCATAATTAATAATAAATAATATCTAGATACATAATAATGTAACCACAGTAAAGTACATCAGTAAACACTCTAGACATATTTAAAGTTATCTTAAGATTCAAAATTATCTCAACACTTAGCTCTCTGTAATAATTAACATTTTGCACATTAAATTTTAATAATTATGGAGTTGTGGGTACAAGAATTAAGATTAGTTCTCTTAGCGTAATTAATGAAATTTATATAATATGAAACAGTGAGAAATTTAATTCAAAGCAAACTCATATTCTATTCACATCGGGTAATACTTGTTTTGATAATAATAATAAATTTAAATTCATAAGGGATATAAATAAACCACATACAATTACGACTAAATAAAAATACAGGAAATAAAAAATGATAATTTAAGTTTCTCAATACCACACACACAACACTTAAAAGTAATTGCGCGAAGAATAGAATAGTTGTAGAAAAATGTGAATTAAATTAATGAATGGAACAAACGCAAGAAATAGTAAATGGGAATTTGTAATGGTTTCGCAATTAATTATACACGTTCCATTGAGAGATTCTTGCGTTATTCAATTCACAACCTTTTTTATTATTATTAAAATTTCTTTTTAAATGGAAATTAGACCTTGAATTGATCATTCCGGTTTTGTCAAGTTGCGTGTTGCATGAAATGCACTTGTGATCAATTTACATTATTTTGTGAGAAATAAAGCGAAGCAACCTTAATTGAATTTTTATGTTTATGATTGTATTGTTAAAGTTTTCCTCTTGAAACTTGTATTGATTCTTAGAAGTTGATAGGGACAAGAGCGAAGTGGAATGAATGAAGTTTCTCAGGGGATATCAATGGAAGCCCCTAATAAATATTTCAGGATACTTTTAAAACCCCCACTATTACAAATCAGTTGTAAATATACTATAGAGACTAAAATATATATGTGCTATATTTATATTTAATAACAAAAACATAACACAGGAACATCCTAAAGAATACGTATAGCCATATTTCTTTGATGTAGAATATGTATTTAACTTGCTACCATAAAAGGAACATTCAATATAAATCCTTTTATTATTTCTATCTTCGGTAGTAGTAAATCTAGCATTATATACGTAATAAAATGTTATGCAAATTTTATTTACTTTATGTATGTGTTGGATTCAATGAATTGCGTATAATAAAATGGTAGTTAAATTTCATGTATTTGCAAATATTTGAAATAAAAAATTATCTAAATATGCGAAGGTCAAGGATAATATTATTTACTTTAAGTACATTAAACTGGACATTATTATAATAATAATAATATTTCACCTTACCTTTATTTATTTATGTAATAAAATAAAACGAATAAATTTTTTTATAGCTTGGCTTCTGAAAGAACGACATAAATCATAAAGTATATATGATTTGGTAATACCATACATCATTAAAAAAAGTTAGAGGGTTACTAATTTGTATCTCTATATAAATTAAAAGGCAAATTGCATAACATACTTTTAAAGTACCGGTAATAACTAACTAACAACATCTGCCAAAAATAATTTGTACTAATGTATAACAAATTTGATTTAAATAGCTAGGAAGGCCTTGTTGAGATTTGCAACTGGCAGTTCAACTTAAATTATGTGACATGGGACATTTCAACGAAGTAGAAGTTTTGTAACTTTAACTAGGTGCGGTACGCAAGGTCTTAAAAGAAAAACTGAAATTTAAGACAGATTTTTAATGATTTCATGTCTTCATAATAGTTTCTACAGCAAAAGACCTTTTAATTTTCGTCAGGACGACGCATGGGATCACAGCATTAGACCAGACAGTAAGAAACAAGTTGATAGCAACCCACTTGAAAACCTTGTTTAACACAACGCAAAGTATTACGTATTGCTTGTCAGCATTTTGCATGGCAACTTTTACAATGGAAGTCTGTTCTTTTCACGGATGAGTTAAGATTCCAATTACTTATTGCAATGGCCAAGCACACGTTTGGTAGAGGAAAACTTTACGTTGCTGCTGTTGCTGTACAGGAAATTGATATACTTGGAGGTGGGTTGGTTCAGGTGTGATGCTGTATTAGTATAGACAGTAGAACAGATATTTTTGTCATTCCAGGAAATCTCAACGGTAATTGAATGTTGACATTTGAAAATTGTTAACTTTTTGGTGGTTCTTTTTGACGTGCTTTAGATTTGTGTCTTCAGTCGCATTGAAGTCGGAGGCTGTCGTTGCTTTGGCCTTTCCTTCAATCATATATTGAAACCCATGTTTGCTATGAATGGCTGAAATGGGGATTTGTCTGTTTTGTAAAGCTTTTGAGATTTTTTACATTGGATTATTATGCATTGTGCAAGATTCTAAAGTATTTTTCTAGCAAGTGTTTTTGCAACTTAATGATTTTTTTAACTTTGCTGTGGAGCGAGTTTAAGATCTTGCCATCTCTGGGGCTGCGATGTCGTTGCTATTGATTATTGGCGGCAGGTCTTCTGCGAATCAATGTCTTGGTGGCTGGGACTAAGGATTATCTGCGCAAACTTAATTGGTTTTAGAATCTTTTTTCTTGGTTTGTTAGATTTAAGGTAGTGAGTAAAGAGACGCTTCTTTTGATGTCCGCAACCGTTCTTACTGGGGCCATGCTGCCAATGCTTTCTAGGGATTGTGAAAAGCGAGTCCAATTCGTATGGGTTAAAATTTTTTTTTTCCTATTTCATTTTTTTTTTGTAGAGCTCCAGTGGTACTGAGTTCTTGTTGAACCTAAGGTCATTGATTGTTTTTATTTACCGCTGGCATTTCAGAAGCAGACTCGGAGTAATACGTTAGGTGTATTATCTATTGTTTTGAATGTAAGGTAAGATAGACATGCTTTTCTGTCAAAAGTTGTTGAATTTGGCTATCTTTGCATTTGCAGAAGGCGTTTTTGGAGTCGGTGGAGAAACCGCATCTAACTATTTGTTTGCTGTTGCAGTAGAAAGCTTGCGGGGACATACAAGACTGGCTTCTTTGATAACTGTGTTTTGCGAGAGCATCATTCTTACGAACGCTTTGTATCTCTTGAAGTTGGCGGGATGAGGGCCGAAGCAGAGTGCACATTTGAGTAGAGTATCTTTGTATCTTTGGAGCAGGCCACTGATTGTTGGGGCCCCGAGCAGTTTCTATAGGTAGGAGTTGTAAGAAGCATATTTTGGCGGCATGCTCGTGCCGCTGGCACTTTTGGAATTAAGGAATGTTACTGCTTTATTTTTGGGTTCTACTGTGACTGTTAAGCTTAAGAGTTTGGTCAGATTTATGGTCTGTGCACTTTTTGGGAGTTGTACGAGGACTATTTCCGCAACTAACATTTTATGTGCGCTTTTCTCTTCTGTTGTGTGCATGTGTAAAGTGGACCGTTGCGTTTTTTTTTTTTTAATTTTTTTACTAGCTAATTTCTATTGTTTGACGTTTCTAAACTTAGTTATGAAGTTAAGATGGTCCCAAGCAAGCTACGCTCGATGCGGGTGCACCGACCGCACTGCTTTAGTTACGGTACTGACGGAGACCATATAGAAGCGAACCAATTTGATATCTATTCTGTGTTGATTGGGGAGAATCTAAGGGATCCTCAGGCAAGGTCAACGCTTTTCTTGGTTAGGTACTCCTGAACGTGCCGTATTAGCACCTCGAGGTAGCGTTCTTCGGTGGTCGAACACGTATAGAAGTTTGTCTTTTTATATTTAAGGTAGGAAGTTGCCATCCTGTGGGCATGTGGGCGAAATAATGCGGATACAATCGTGGGTGTTTGCGCAGAAAGAATAACTATATTATTGTTTCTAAAGTACTTAGAGTATTCTGGGAATAGGTGCTTGTTGTCGGTAGAGTTAGATACGTCGACTTTGTAGTCACCTGTGGGGTTGAGGTCTGAATCGGCAGGTTTGAACCTCACCTTTGTTGAAAGGCTTTTTGGCATTTGGGGCGGCGCGTTTTATGGGGCGGATGGTTCTTGTGCCTTTACCTGAAGGACTAACAAAATAAGTTACTGATGGCTGACGAGTCGCAGTGGCTGAAGGTAACTGGAGATTGGCTTACTTACCCTGTGCTTTTTGGACGATGATGAATCCGTTTGCTGGAATTGCTGAGTTTCATGCGATGGAGTTGATTGGCGGAGTTGGTGGTGTCTTTGGGCACTTGGAGGAGGTTGGCGGATTTTACCTTGTTTTCCGAGGGGGAGATTGAGGTTTGTCGTTTGCTTTTGGGTAAAGCGTCATCCTCTTTTTGAAGTCGGCCAGGTTCATTACTTCTTTTTGTCTGTATAAGGCGGTTGTGCTGGGGCGGTAGAGTAGCGTAAGAGTTGGAGGCTATCATGGCAATAGTTTAACAGTCTCTGGATGGTGATGCTAAGAGTCTCCAGCTTTTTATTGAAGCTCATCGCTAAAGTTGTCATCTGCTTGAGCTCTTGGACTTGGTGGGCACCCATGGTCACTCTGGATTGGGACCTGTCTCTCGGCTGAAGTTTGTTATTCTTTTTTATCTCATCTTTTTGGAGAGTTACGATGGTCTTTTCTATGTGCTCGGTAGTGCAATTTCTATAGGGCTGCTGCTCTTACACGGGTCCCAGCGCAGCAGCGTCGATTGCGTTTCTGGCAGAATTCATTCATTTTATCAAGATTTCTTTTAAAAAAGTCAAAAATAAATATTAATAAATATTAATAACTATTAATACTGATCTGCAATTAAAATTACTTTTGTTGCTACGTTGATGTTGGATGCATTTTGATTGGCTGCTAGCAGTCGACAGTTCTCTTGTCTCTGTCTACTACCGTTGAGCTGCTAGTACGTATTATAATAAACATAACTTATATTTATCTATGTACAATTGGTTTTCTACAACATTAAACTAACTAATTATTTATATTAAATATTTTATGAACTTTTATTAATAATTATACTTTTTTTGTTTCAGGTAAGATCAGTACTCTTGCGGATTTGTAAGTTAGTTCATAAACTCATCTGTAAACATAGATTACAATAAAAACCAACAACAATTTTTAGTTTTTTAGCTAATTAACTATTTTACTTAGTTAAATTTCAACTGATGGCGAAACATTCAAAATCTGGGGTTTTATTATTTGGTTTTATCTTAAAAAAGTTTAAGATTAGGAGTGAACTTAGATTTTGTTTTAAATTTGCAATTATAATATTAAAAAATAATAAATCTATCACTTTTTTTAACAGTAAATTTTATGTTTTTGTAATTCAATATATAATAAAGTTTTGTCCAATATTTAGGTCTGCATAATGGTCCTTCTACTGATCATTCTATATGTTTTTTGAGGCACCAATCCCTTTATATTTTATATGCTAAAAACAAATGAACATATATTAGTTGCCTGACCTTATTTCACCCACATAATCTGTAACTTTACAGAGGTACTTATTCATTTTTATAATTCATTATTCAGTTTAAACCCCATTTTAACAAAAGCTACTAGAGAGTTTGTGAATGAATTAATAGCTAATAGCAGCAATTTCGCGAACAACAGATACAACAAACGAGCTTTATTTCATTTAATCTGTTTATTATGTACTAAATAATTTGTAATTTTAGTTATTCTTTTATTAGTTTGATCAAATCAATAAAAAGAATATAACGACAAAACAAAAATTCCAAATGTAAAATTGAATTGTCATATGATACAATGTAATTAATGAGGTAAGTGTAGTGCTATTAATTAAATTGAGATAGATTTATAATTAAGTTTAAAAGGATTTAAAACAAAAGCAATATTAAATAATTACTTTAACGTTACAATGACGACATTCAAAATGTCAAGAAAGGACAAGCGTATAAATTATTAAAATTTAATTGATGGGATCATTAAACTTTAGTGATGTCATGATGACAACCAGGTATTATATATTATTAATTAGTATTTATATTTTGAGCCTTACACTGAAAAGTAGAAAAGCAATGGAATAAATAAGTTAGTATTTTTTATTTATGTGCTGGAAATGAGCCGGTTAAATACTTACAACTTATGAATAAAAAGAATATGTATTATTATGTAATGAACCAAAAGTTTCTACCAAACACTTTGGTAGTGTATTTTCCAAATGACGAATAGATGTTGCCAACCATTTATCACAACGAAAAATTGCACATTTTAACGACCAACAGTTGAATATTCTATAATAAGTTTCAGTTAAGTCATCAAACTCACATTATTGAATCTTTAATTAATTCAGTTATTTAAAGTTTGGTCTATTTCTGCTGCAAAGGTTAATCACCGACGTCAGAGGTTAAGACTACCACATCTGGGAATTTTGCTGCAAATTCAGGAATTCCAACTTAAATTATTAGGATTTTTAACGTGCACGCTACGTCAAAGCAGTACACGTGACCTAATAAAGTTTCTCTTCTTATCCGAAAGAAGGCGTACTCATCACAACACATTTTTTCTTAACTAGAATCTAAAAGTGTTCCTATTTAGGCAGACATTTCTTAATTGATTAGGGCATTTGATAATAAAGCATATATTCTAGTATAGGGATAAACAAACTTTTTCAGTTACAGTTTTTTCTTTATTTACTTATTACGTTTTTATCTCGGTTTTTATATATTTATAAAATAAATAAGATTTATGTTTTTGTTTCTGAAGATTAGGTGTAATATGTTGACAGGACATGTAGTGACAAATTAGTTCTAAGGAACAATGAAGAAAATTTGTACATACCGCATACAAACATAACTTTGGGTTGATATTTCTGTAGGTTGGGTCTTATAGTGTTAGTCAGTAGTAATAAGAGATAAAACTCGACAAACGTTGTTCGTGAAGACATTTTCTGCGTTTCGTACAAATAGCTTTTATTTGGTAAATGACGTCTTTTAGGTTATTCCAGTTGACGTGTGTAATATAATGCTATAAGTGGAAGGCCAGTGTAGATTTATATTTTTAAGTTGTTGGAGTCAGGATATAGAAAAATAGAGTTTGGAAAAGTATTGATCACATTAATTGTGTATTGTTAGTAGTGGTAAAAGATTAAGCAGTAGCGAAGTTGTTCAATTTCTTTGGCAGTTTTTACTGTATTTGTCTTTTAAGAGTTTTGGAAAAATCTTAAATTGTCGTAAGTATTGATGCAAGTTTACAATGTCTAATTTTTAGAGCGTGTTAGGTTGGTTGATACCCATGAGAACCACACTGGTCGTGTTGTTGGTGGCAGCGGTCCGATACTTGAATGCTAGGGGTTTGATGTGTTGGGTCCAAGTGTTTGCCGGTTGATTTTTTGGTTCTCTAGCGCTGGTAACCTAATAGTGTCGCAAGCCGAAAGTTGGTCTAAAGTGCTTTAAAGATTTTTTTTAAGAGACGTCGACTTTCACACTGGAAAGAAGATAAAAAAAGTTGTTGCGGGTAGGAAGAATTTATACCAGTTGGTGAAGCAGATCAATTACCAACTAAATTGGTACTTTTTTGTGACAAGCAGTACGTTCTAGTGTGACATTAAATGTACTATAAGATCACAATTAACACTAACACTAGATATAAACTTGAATAGATAAATATTATATGAAGATAGGAGCACGGGCAAACCCTTATCAGAAAATGTAAAATGCAACATAAAAAAGAGAGACAGAGAAAACTTCTCAAAGTAAGAGACAGCAAGGACGCACAAAAACTAAGCAGAGTGGTAAATGAAAAAGTCAATTATCTGAAAAATTGAAATTGCTAACGATGCGGTCAGGAAGGACATGTCGCGAGTATATGCCAATCTTGTCTTAATGTGTTACTTGCAACAAAAGAGGACGTATTGCAAGTCAAATGAACTGTTTAATTTCAAAAGGTTTGATCAACAAGAAAGAAAATACTAAAAAGAGTAATAAGTAAAGTGTCAACATGATTGCATTTATTTGTACGATTTCTTACTTTAGATTATTGTTAGTGACTATGGTGCCCGAATATTTGAAGCGATGAAACACGTGCATCTCTAAAATGTTGGTGATTGCTTTAGTTTTACAAATGCATTTTGTGAACAGATCAACTAGCACTAAGATGTTATTTTTTTAATTATTTGTTGCTTTTGGAAAGGATCCGATAAGGTCTACAGTGTTAAATGTTGCCATGCTCACTTGTGTTTGATGCTGTGCGTATGCTTGTGTTGTTTCTTTTTTTGTAGCGATGGATACGTATTTTTTACGTCTTTTGGTATATTTGACTAGTAATATTGGTTTGGTTTTATTGCGGCCAGGGTAGGTTTGTTAAAGTTGGGTATTGGTCGCCCGGGATTTTGCTTAATATGTCGGATAATTGGTTATGTTGCGCGGTGGTCATTGAAGTTATGTATCTATGTGAAAGCTTGCAAGATGATTTTGGCTGTAAAATGAGTACTAAATGTACTTGTTGGCGTGATATTGACTTTTGGTCCTGTTTAATTTTGCTTAGTCGAAATTGATCCGTTTTTTGTCGTTTGAAGTCACACAAGATCTTTAATGTGATGTATATTGTAGGTGAGTCATAGGACGGTGAAGTTATAGTGGCTTAGGTACTGTTTTGGTTGCGGATGTGGCAGACGTTGCGTATTTAAATGTTCTGGGACTGGTCGTTAACTTAATGAGCGGACCTACATGGCAAATTTTGGTATGTATTGTTGTATCTATTACAGGTTTCTGGATATCTTTGTAGTTGTCTACGGGTTTGAGGTTTGGCGAGCGGCCGGCCGGGTGACGTCAATGTGTCTGAAATATTCAGTTTAGATTTTAACAAATTTGTATTTTATTATTTATACACTAGGAGAGAGGACAAATGCTTGTCGAATGATTTGCTGTAGATAATTATATTGTCGAGGCATACTATTTAAATTTGTGGAGGTATTTTGCAAGAACTTGCTGACTCATGAGACGTTGAACATTGCTAGAACGGTTTTAAGCTCAAATGGTATTACTTGGAATTGGTAATTTTTTGTCAGGGGTGCTAAAACAGTGTGTTTTTTTATTAATTGATATCTGTAAATTTCACATGGTCTTGGCGTGTTTTTTTCGGATTTTTTAAATGGGCTGTATTGCGAATAGAATTTTTTAGTGGAAACAAATTTTGAATTAGGCCGTTAAAATTGAGTATGGTGGGTTGTTTGAAATTGGTGGAGTTTTGGTTGTTTCTAGAAGATTGTATGCTTTTGATATTTTCTAAGATTTTGGCAGCCGCAAACAAAATTAAACGTGTTGGCGTTGTTGAAAAGAAACAAGTGTTTTTAGTACTACTTGGTAGTGGAGGTCTATGGACACTAGAAACTTGGCAATATAGGTTGGGGTTTCTTATACGGACGTTATCTGTTTTTTTTTTCTATGGCTTTTGATGTGTTGCGAGAGTGTTTTCATGTTCATTTCTTAAATTGAAATTGTGTGGTTTGATCGGCACGAATGAAATATGTGTTTGTTTTGATGTCACGAGCACGAACGTATGGCCAAGAACGTTGCTTTGGCTGTTTTTTATAGGTTGGTTGTTTTTGTTTAATCTTGTGTTACCGGCTGGGGTTTTACTGTGGATGCCTTTAAAAGTATGTTGGTATTTTTCAAGGACGAAGTTGATTAGCGGAACAGGCTTTGGGGTTTGGTGCGGGGTTTGTTTTCCATATCGGTTCTTGTTTGTTGTAATTGTACTTTGGTGGAGTTGCAGTAGCTTTGGACTATCCAGAGGATGTTTACTGCGTGGTAGTCGACGACACCAGGTTAGTGGTTATTTGGAAGTTTGGCTATGCATGTCGCGTTGAGGGTTTTGCTGAGCACAACTGTAGGTTGTTCCGGTTTGACTTCTAAGGTTTTTCCTGGTAGGTCGGATATGAGGTTGGACGGAATATTGCCGGTGTGTGTTTTCTTCGATACCTCTGTGGTGCAGAGGGTAGCGATGTCAGCCTTGAAGCGGTTTTTATTCGCTTTATGTTTGGTGAGGCCGATGGTGTTGGTGACTGCAGGCAGAGCAGAACTGAAATGTAAAACATCTTTTTAGTATACTTGCTGGGTTTTGATGGGTTTTGGTATGAATTCCTGAACAACCTTGTTTTTTTTTGTAACAACATTAAGGTTAGCATGTTGTATTTTGGCCTTGCACGGTGAGCCATTTCTATTGGATTGCCATGTTTGCTACGCTTACCACTTATGTAAGCCTGGTGTGCTACCTGCGGATTGCAGATTTAATGGAGATTTGCGATCATTGTCACTATGTTTGGTATTTGTTTTAAGAGCTCGTTTATTACGTTGTGGCTTGCGGTATCTTTGTAGAGTTCTGCATTTACTTGGAAGGCGTTTACCAGGTCAGGTCAGATTTTGTGGTAGTCGACGACACCAGGTTTGTGATAAGGCGGAAACTGCAATTTGGTATGACTGTGGTTACCTGGTGGCATAATGGCCTGTGGTGGAACTCCCGTGCGTCGTTTCGCTATCGAATCGAATCGCCTGACGTCATCGTGACGTAGTATTCGATTCGATAGCCGTATGAATAGAATTCCGGTACTCCAATGTAAATCGACATGCCCCTTCTCTTTAAATTTGTTAGGAATCGCATCGAAACGAAAACGATACCAGTAAAGCTATCGCATACGTACCGACTATTCAAAATGAAACTAAAATGAGTAAAATGCGCTTTAACAAAGACCATCAACATGTGTTATTTTATTAGATTTTGGTTTCAACCAAATCCACAGCTTGTTACGATGAAGTTTACAACAATTCAAAGCCGGCAAAATTATAGTGCGATGTGGAACGATTTAACCGATACTTTAAACAGTTTGGGGTATGAAAATAAAACCAAAGAAAAGTGGCAAAAGATAATTTTATCGTTTATGTATACATTATATTATACAACTTGTATTTTCTATTTAAATAAGATTTGAATTATATATTAATTAAACAATTTACTGTTTTTATTATAACTTTTATTACAAATACATTAATTATAATGTATTTTTAAGAATGAAAATTGCAAGCTAAAACATAGTAAATTGTTTTATTATTTCATCATGATAAATGATAATATAGTAACTGTTAACTTATTTAATTATATTATGTATATTGATTTAATAAATTAATATATTCTAGACCGTTGTTGGTTGGAAGTCTAAAACAAAATTAGAGACAAGTAAACTACAAAAAGAATAATAAAGATTATGACAAAAAATAAAAGAAATAAACAGCATTTATACGGATTATATTTTTATAATCCTTGTAACACGTTGTTGTAGAAAAAATAACTCAGACAGCATTAATTGTCTAAAACAAATTAATTAAAATGATATTTGTATATTTTTTTAATAAAAACGGTTGACTGAAGTTTTTATTACTTCAATAATTTATTTTATTGTGAATATTAAATATTGAAATAAGAACTGAAAATATAAATTTGACATTATATTAATATATACAATAAACGTTAATATTACCGCTAGAAATTTTATTCGGAATAAGTTTAAATGGTTTAAATGCTCGCAAAACTTATCGAGTTGTCCTGTTATTTACCATCCTTGTCTGCGGCATTTCTATAACAATGCATCGCACACGTTCTAAAACGCGATTCCGATTATTCCCGAGCGAAGATTTCTATATACGTTTTTCGCAGATGGGAGTACCAAAACTCAATGCGATCGAGTGACTTCTGTGACGTCATTTCGCTATCGAATGCGATGCTATACCTACATCGGAGTGCCACCACTGGTTACACAGTGCGAGCTAGCATCCGAGCTGACCTAGTCAGTTACTGCAGTGCAGCTACTTGCACCGTGTGATTGCATCATACAAGTTACTGTCATATACGAGTTGGTCAGTATCGCACTTGTATGACCGGACAAGGCAAGTTGAGTTAACTGACTAGGCCAGCTCGGCTGCTAGCTCGTACTGTGTAACTTGGCTTTTAGACGGTCTTTCAGTCTATATTAGTGGCTAGAGTGATCAGATGTTGTGTGCTTAAGCTCTCAGATTTGACTGAGGAGCGGCTCATAAAATGGAATAAAAGTGTTTAGGGACAAAGAAGTTTGATGTCATTGATTGAGTGTGTCTCCGTCCACTTGCAGCATGACTTGACTTTTGGATATCTTCCGTCTTGTTTTGTTTGTTGTGCCAGCATTCATGAGTTTGTGCTTGTGTTAGTGGTCTGTTTGTTGATAGTGGCCTATCGATACATAACTTGACGGACTTTAAATATTCTATGTTTGCAGGAGGCATGTGGACTTCGTCTATGAAATAAGATTCTGTTAATTGGAGTATCAGTTCAATTATGTTTTACTTTTCTAGTGCACTATCATTCATATTGTGGTTGTTCTGTATGCACAAAGATGTACGGTTTTATGTTTATTTGTTTTTTTTGTTCCAGATTTGCTTCTATCTGATTGATGTGAAAGGATTATGGAGCAAATATCTGTAGTAGTGCGTTGGTCAGTAATTCTTAAGATATATTATTTTTTTACGGCAAATCGGAATTTCTGTTTGGCTTGCCCCGTAACCATTAGCCGATAACCCGCGTTCAATTTTGTTTATATACGCTGTAATGTACTAGGGTATTTTTGTTAAATCATTTTTTTTGCCGAGTTTTACAATGGGTCCTTTTTATTTGTATGTGTGTCGTGAATAGAATACTGTCTTAGAAAGACGGTATCTGTATTGAGGTTTAAATTGATGTTTGACGTAAACTTATTGTTTGTAGTTTTGTTAAGTATATGGACGTGATTATTTGCAGACGATGTACTGACTCGTATTCGTTTTTTAAGTGTTGTACTAGATGAAGAAGAACATGAACATAAAGAAGGTGCTTACATCTCGCGACCCTTACGTATTTGTTTACTACGGTGTTACGTCTTTTCAATGCTATACTAAGGAATGGAAGGGTGGACTTTAACAAAGCTAATGTGTAGCCGACTTAAAGCGTTTGAAATGTGGTGCTACCGTCGCCTGCTTAAAATATTATGGGTAGATAAAGTCCGAAACACCGAGGTGCTTGCCCGTCTCCAGAAGCAACCAGAGGTCATATTTACCATCAAGAAACTCAAGCTGGAATACTTTGGACATATTATGAGAGGTGAAAACTTTATTTGCAGGTGTATGCGGTGCTATGATTTCGTGTGGGCAGGCAGTCTGATAAAGCTCTTTTTGTTGTTGTTGTCTGTCTAAAAGTTTTTTTGGATCAAAAATTGGGGCTTAAATCACACCTACAATATGCAGGTAAAAATAACTAGTGTTTAGAATATGTGTAACTGAGAAGTTTTTTATTGGCAC
The DNA here is from genome assembly GCA_963932245.1 of Tachinus rufipes. NCBI lineage: Eukaryota > Metazoa > Arthropoda > Insecta > Coleoptera > Staphylinidae > Tachinus > Tachinus rufipes. The sequence goes on along the minus strand of OZ010741.1, from coordinate 35,058,113 downwards.
ATAAATTTGTGGTGATGCTGCAAAAGATATCAACTTGTATAACCGACTAAGAAAGACAAGACGGTGCAGTTCTGGTTTTGTCATCAATATTTTGTCAATAACACAGTATAATATATTAATATATTATATTTATTTATAATAATTTTTATTTTTGATTTGGTACATTTTTTATCCACAAACGTGTACTGTATACTTAATCAGAAACGGATTATTGCTGAGCTACAAATTCCAAACATACTTTAAAGAATATTATGTAATAAATAATAATATCACTATCTATTTGTTTAACTATTAAATGTACAAATGGTCATATACATTTAAAATTTGATTTCCATATGATTTTCAAATTGCACAACAACTCATGTTTAAGGCTATAAAACTACAAACCGAGCTATTTATTATTTTTATGGGATTACATGTTGACTATTTGTTCCAAGTTATGAAAATATATATTCACAGTACTGTTTTATAAATCACAATCAAACAACACTTATAAGTATCCTACGTATATTAAACATTAATCATATGAAGATATAAATGCCAACATTACAAAAATAAATCTACAAAATAACAGAAAAGCATATGCAACCAAATTGCATATAAATTATTATTTATTGCATTATAAAAATAATATTTATTGTTTGAAAAATAACATATCACTTACGTTATTGTAATATTATTAATATTGATTACTTAATAATGTAGTGTATTCATAAAAGTAATTAACTTTAATATATCTATTATTTAATTCCACTCAACACTCCTTAATAGTATGAAGTCCAATAATACAAAGGGTTAAAACCATAAAATTATATATCGTTAAAATTATCAATAGCTTTTATGGGCGTTGGCGACTAAAATTTAAAATTAGATTTATCTATGCCATGATATCTAAACCATTACATATTTATAAAGCCATTAGTAGGTTCCTAAAAAATGTCTGTAATTTCCCGTCATTTTGGGGGCATATGAGGGAACATCCTGAATACACATTAGAAGTAACGACAGCCATCCGTGGAGGAGTGCTGAAATCCTCTTGCCATTTATATTCTGTGCTACTTCCTACCTCATTATATGCATGCTTTCTTGCAACTATACCACTCGATCATCTGCTTCTATTACAATCTAGATATAAAAATATTATAATAATTGGAATTATTAGATTAATGAAAAAGGTTAACTGTAAATTAGAATATGGTAACGGGTCGTGATTATACTGTAATTACATCAGGACAGGAATTAAAGTTGATAAGCTAACAAAGTAACTATTTCAATACGATGTAATTCCTGTTAATTATACGACTTTATTGTTTATGGTTTGATTTATAATAGGAGAATGATTTTGTTTGGTAAATTTATAACTCGAGCAAATTGTACATTTCCTTGACTGGATGGTTTCGTTTCTATATGGTACATTAATTTTCCCATAAATAATATTATTTTATGTAAGGAAGAAGTTAAACTAATATTAATCTATTTATAGAAGCACTCACATAAATTAAATAATTTAATTAAAAATATATCATTCCATATTATAATAAACATTTTTAGCTAACCTAATAAATTGATTCACTTCCTGTTTTATTTACTGAAACATGTTAAATATATTATAACCTTATAATATACAGGCTAAACATATAAACATTACATAAATAAAACGATCAATAAACTATCCAATACACTCTTCGTGCAATAATCTACTTTATTGGTACTTCTTTTGTAAAACAACACTGTTGCAAACGGTCGTAAATTCACCTGTGCACACTTCATGCCACAATTAAATGCAGTTTCATTCTCTGTTTGACGGGTTTACACAACCCTTAAGTTGCTAATATAACACTTGCTGTGTACCAAGCATGCAAATATGAAAGAGAATTCTTCCATAAGCTTTATGAGTTATACGCTATTAAAGTTTGAATGGGATACTAAGCTTATGTTACAATGTATAGTTAGATTTAAACAGAAGCTATTATAGACATATGCATGCATCTACAGTATATTGCTGCACGCATCATAATATAAATTTCCATTAAAGTTGACTATTTAATGTGGAAATTAATAATAATTTATTAGAATTAAATATGATATGTTAAACTGAAAATTATGATTACTCATCAACATTGTGATGAGAGTATTGTGTGTTCTCGCACACAGTGTGACGTCATATTCGATGTAGTTTATTTTATTATATTTTGGTTTGCTGCAGAATATTAGGACATGTGATAATGCATTGAATGTGAATCAAGTGAAATGCTTTTTGGTAAGTGCTGCAATCATTAGTTATTTAAGTTTTGTGGTCAATTGCAATGTTTAACTTGGTTTTGGTCATTTATATCAGACGATAGGGATAAATTAAAGTTTATTAGAAGGCTCTATATAGTATTTTTTTAATTACTACGGTAAAAAAAAGATGGCTTTATAAGGTTGTGTCTAGGCGGACGGATACTAATTACAAATCTGATGCTGAATATACACCTTTTATAGAAGTTATACTGAGTGACATGGAAATTGCAACATTGTTAAGAAATAAGAATTTAGCAGAAACCTTTGCCATATTGAAAAATAACTTTGATTAAAACTTTAGTTAGTTTGGATCTAGTCAGGGTCCGCAACGGTAAAACTAAAAGTTTTTTTTATGACACATTTATTATCTAATTTTTTTACTGGTTTGAGTTGAGTATAGGATTCTATTTTTTTTTTTATATATTTTCTTTCAAGTGAGAGCTATTTCCGTGTAAATTAATGTTTACCGAACATTTTTCATTACTTGACTAATCAGCTTTGGTTGAATTTGTGCAATTTTTTGTTATTAATTCCGGTACAGACCTTATTGCTCATCTGTGCTTTAAGTTTAAAGTGGAACCAGTTTTCCACGTATGATATAATTGCATAAAAGGACGGCACTCTTCCATGCCGTGGAATATTGAATTGATTACGGAACAATTGTTGTACAAAAGACACAGCTACCATTTAGATAAAACGGTTTTACGCAGAAAGCACGCTGTACACCTGACACTGCTTCATGGCATTAAATGTCAAACAATAAATCGCCCCTTTGTAAGCAAAAAAGGAACTATTGGACTATCAAATATATTTGTTTGTTGGTGCCGCTAGTAGTATTGTTATGGGAAAATATTATTAGCGAACATTTTGTACTGAAATTCTATCACATCTATAAAAACATTGATAAACCTTTTTTTTAGAAAAATACTGACACGCACACCGCAGTTTTTAAATAAAAATTGGTTCTTATGGGACAAAACGCCAACCAACTTAATATCCAACCGATAAGATTTTAGTCATTGCTTTTTTTATATGTTGTATATGTACATACAATATTCTTTGCCTTCATTCTTTGGGTTAAAGATTTGCAGTTATATTTAACGAGTAAAAAAATAATGAAAAACTAAATAAAAACTCCATTTTTTTTTTAATTAATTTCGGAGAAACGAATTAACGCATCATTTTTTAAGTTTATAGACATAGATTTGATTTTCTTCTACAATGTTTGAAAATTTTATTTTCTTATATTAAAGCAATTTCTTGCTGAGTTTGGTTCTGTGAATCCTTATAATAGTGCTACTATTTTCCCGTCTTTTCTCAAATATTGTTATTTTATCGATTTTCCAATTTTTTAATTTTTATTTTTTTTTAGTTTAAAGTTTTGCGATTAAGCGAATTTGATAAAGGCAGAATTGCCGGCTTAAGTGAAGGTTGTTTTAACCGAAACCAATCCACCGTAATCAAATGTTATCAGGACAATAACGTCGCAAAAGAGAAGCTGGAGGCCAAAGACAAACAAATGAAGCTCAGGTTTGTTGCTATTTGCATTATTGCTGAGAAAGATTGTTTTACGAGTGCCATGTTAATTGCTAATTAATGGATTGGTGAAGAAAGTTGGTTTGTTAGTTGTTGAACAATATTCCGCCGAATCAGATTTTTTGGCATGAGATCATACAGACCACATTTTGTATTACTACACACAACATTGACAGTAGCGTTTGGAATGGTGCAGGGTTTAGACTACATTGAAACCTCGAATGTTGCAAAGTACTGTTTAGCCATAAAGAAAAGGATATATGATGTTTTCAAGAAGGTTTGTCGAAGATCTAGTGAACGGCAAAATGTTGCGTTTTTAATTGCAAGGTCTGTGCACTAAATATGAGCTATATTATATGGGGTGCTATTGCTTTTGCAAGTAGGTTCCCTGTAGTCTTAGGCGGTTAGAAATTTTTTCTTTAAGAAGCTTACCTTAACCTGTTGTTATGGTCAAATAGATCTTCGGATCTTCTGCCGAATGAACATGTGATGGAGAAAGATTAACAAAACATGGCAAATCTTTTGAAGACGTTAATGGTACTTTGGGCAAATGCAATAGGACAAATTGACATAGACCATCTATTGGAATCAATGCTTCAAAGAGTTAGGGAGTCTATTTTCTCCTTGATTTTTGTATCCTTTGTGAGGGTTTGGTGGCACTATTATGGAATGATATTAACAGCGATTTTTTATGCCTTTCTGTTTTGTGCCATTTCTGTGGCCTTATGTATTGTATGCCCAACTAGCCTGGTAACACCGTCTATCCACCGGATTGGCGATCTTTTTAGTGGTCTTTGTTTGTCAACCTTTCTATGGACCATTAGTTTTTCCAGAGTATCCAATCTTCTACATACGTGGTCAAAATAACGCAGAATGTTCCGGTTCACTTTCTTAGAGAGAGCCGGTTTTTGATTTTTAGATCTTCTAATATAGATGTATTGGTACGGCGCTTCGTCCACGATATTTGGAGCATTCGCCAATACACCAATGACCAATCAGCCTGGTTACACCGTCTATCCACCGAGTTGTCGATTTTTCTTGTGGTCTTTGTCCGTCAACTTTTCTTTGGACCATTAATTTGTCCAGAGTATCCAATCATCTAGATACGTGGCCGAAATAACGCAGAATGTTACGGTTCACTATCTTAAAGAGCCGGTCTTTGGTTTTCAGATTTTCTAATATAGATGCATTGGTACGGTGTTCCGTCCACGATATTTGGAGCATTTTCCGATACACCCACATTTCAAATGCCTCTATTTTTTTGTGCTCTGTTTGTTTAATGGTCTAGGTTTCTGATGCATATGTTGCGATTGGGAAAATTAATGTAGAGACCAGTCTTAGCTTTGTTGTTCTGCTAATTGTCGTATCTTTTTATATCCGCGTTAGTTTGGTTGTGGCTGTTTTTGCTATTGCTAGCCGGCGTCTTATCTTGGCCTTGCTGCCTCTATTATTGGTGATTAGTGGCTCAAGATATATAAATTTATTTACCACCTCAAAACCGGCCACTTGCTGGATATGTATATTCAATTCTATGCCACAGTCTTTGCTGGTGTTGCGCAGCCTTGTCATGATAACTTGTAGTTCAGGCTGGTGCGATGCTATAATAAGCGTATCATCCGCATATTCAAGGTTAATTATGCGTCTTTTTCCTATACTTATCTTGCACCTTCCGCATAACGTACTTGCTGTATATATTAAAAAGAATTGGCGATAAAATACAGCCTTGTTTTACTCCTAACCTGACATCGAAATTGCTTGAGTACATTTGGTCTACTCTGACCTTGGCTATGCTGTGTTTGTATAGATTTTGTATAAGCTGTATCAGATAGGGAGGTGTTCACATTTGCTCTAAAATTTATCAGAGAGTTTTTTATTTGATGGAATCGAACGCCATCGAGAAGTCAACGAAGCACATAAACATATTAAATTCAGTATTTGTTTTTTTGTGCTTTTTTCTGTAACAAATCTACTCTGTTTATTTAATATTTGTGTCAGAAGAAAAGGCTTAAATCTTTTTTTGATTATGGTGAACATGATTTTACTGGCGTGTGATATACAAGCCGTTGTCTTGAGTTCCAGACTGCGTCGCATAATGAGTGAATTGCCTCAACTCTTACCTTTTTTATTGACTTAATAATTTCTGCCGTTATATAATTGGTACCAGCAGTTTTTCGATAGTTTACCATTTTAATCGCCTTTTTCACTTCTGATTTTAAAATGCATGGCTTTTTTTCTTGGAGGATAAATGATGTGCTGTTTGATGTTTAGTTGATGTCAGCAAAAAGAGTATGGCAGTAGTTTCTCCAGATTTAAGCAATTTCTTCTGGGTCTATTATGAGCTCTTTTCTTTCATTTTTTTATTATCTGAGTTTTTGGTTTAAATTCTCTTGCTAGATATCGGATTATATCTGCCTCTGAACAAATGTCCTTAATCTGTTTATTTTTGTCGTATCTGCAACCTCGTTTTATTTCATGATCCTGCTTGTTCTTTGAACTGGAGTGCATTTCCTTGCAGCATCTTTGATTCATTTTTTGGTCTTTTGTCAGGATTTGTTGATGTCATGAGTAGCTCTTGGTGTTATAGAGCTATTTAAGAGTTTCTGGAATTCCTCTAGCCTTGGTGTCACCATTCCTTTGTTGGGTGTTAGTTTTCTTGTTGTATTAGTTTTATTGATAGGTTGGCAAAAAAAAGTTTATGGTCGTATCTGCAGTCTGAACTAGGCTTTGCTTTCACGTTCCTTAGGGATGTTTTCCATCGTGTTTTGAAGAGGATAAAATTTATTTGGTTTTTATGTATGCCGTTTGGTGATATCCATGTAGGAAGACGGCGGGGATGATGTTTAAATGGCATATTTGCAATGGTCATATAATTATTAACAGCAAACTGCAATAGCTGCTCTTCTCTATCGTTTCGTATATTAAGCCTAAATTTACCAACAATATTGCGCAGATAATCGTCGCTGACTGTGTTGCCGATTTTTGCGTTAAAATCCCTAACTATCAACAAAATGTCTTTCCGTGGGATGGTTGCTATTGTATCCTCGATCAATTGATACAGTTCATCTATTTTGTCATCCAAGGTGGGCATGTAAATCTGCAGTATATGTATCTTTACAGGCTTTTTCATTATTGAAATTTTAATTAGTCGGTCATTTATGGGTTGGTATTCTTTTACGTATTTGTCTAGTTTCTTGTTTACTACTCCATTTCGACCCATCTTATTTGCTCCGGAGATATAAATTACGTGGTCGGCAGTTTTAAAGTGGTCCTGATTCTTCTAATGTGTCTCCGATATTTTGCATATATCTATTTTTCTTGAATTAGTTCTTGTTTGAGAATGTGTAACTTTTCTACTCGTAGCAGCCCGCTTACGATCTATGTTGCCATGCTCAAATTCTTACGTTGTTGCAGGTGATTGGTTTTTCTTCCAGTGGCAGGTTTTCTATGGGATGCCTAGTTGCTCACGTCCACATAACCGGTATCAGATTTAACCGCTAATTTAATGCTAACCGGATTGCCTCATCATCATCATAGTGCTTTCTTGGGAGAATAATCAGCTGGTTTTCTCTTGCTTGCCTGATCCTATGCCGTTGACAAAGTTTTCTGGTTTATCCGCCTTTGGGGGCGGTTTTTCATCCCCAGGACAAGAGGGTGCTCTTCTTCATTCGAGGAAAGAAGTTCGTTAATTATCCCGGCAACGGCTTGGTAGAATTACATTTCTTTAATTCTTATTTTTAATTGTTATACCTACATGACTCGGTCGCCAGACTCTCGTTAATTATCTAGCAGCGGGCACCGCGTGCAGGATAGGTTGACATTTCGGCCGGACTTATTTTGGTGTTTCTTGCTTTCACCACTTACCCACCATAAACATGAAAAAATTAGTTTTTTAGTTTATTTATCCGCTTTATGGTATTGAGTGTAAGCTAATTGGAAATTATTAAATCGTATGTGGATGATATGATTATAGCCTCTAGCAGTTTTAAAGATTATTTAAAAAACAACAAATTTGCATTTACTGACTAAAAACCTTTATCTTTCTTTTTTTTTCAAAGCAAGTCTAAAACGCGTTTTCTTCTTCTATACACTTGTGGAATAGAGGTTCAATTTTTATTTCCATTTTATGCATGTGCTCGTTAAGATCACAGTCTTTAGTGTCATCCCCTCACATTTTTCACATTTTTTTACAAGTGGTTTTGTTCTGCATTAGGTTTGCTGCGGTTTTTTTGTTTTTGTTTTGTATGGGCTCCTGAAAGCAGGCCCGGGTACGGTAAGTGTTCCATTTGTTTTCTCTTTGGCGAGCTGATTTGCTTAAAGGTTTTCTTTAATTTCTTTGGTTTTTTTCTGCTAATTGGCCTATACTTTCTAACTGTTTGTAAAGGCCATAGCCAGTTTAGATTTTATTACTGACGACTGAAATGTCTGCAATGCCGTTTGATTATTTGACATAATGGTTATTGGTCTGTTGAGGTATAGTGGTAGTGGGGTATAAGTTTGCTTCTTTTGATCTGTAGATTTCAGATTTGAAGACATTCTGGTTTTTGGCTCTATCTTCAATTACTTCAAGCTGTAATGTTTCCAGTTATAGAAATTATAATATTGCTTGTGTTTTTTGGGAGTGAAAACTCTTACAGACACTGTTTGCTTTGGTTTCTTGCATATCAGTAGTGGCAAAAACTTTTTGTTTGCTTTTTCGTCTCTTTTGCATTTTTCTGGTCTACTGTTTTTAATATATTAATGGAAAAAGCCGACGTTTTAATTTTTTTTAAATTTTTTCGTTAATTTGAAGTCTTATACAGTTTAATATTGTGTATTATAAAGACTAGAGTTTTTTAATACTAGTTGTTCTTTTTGTATTTGACATATTTTTTTATATGTATACCAAACTTACTACGGCTATTTAAATACATACGTATGCCCTGCCTAAATCTTATTGACTAATCAGGTTAATACCTTTTATACAAAGATTAATGAGAAAAATAGTTGACAGGTATATACGAAAAGAAGCACTACTCGGACACTGTACTAGCACCAGTATGCCTACCAAACAAGAAAATTGTGCGAACTAGCTAAACGGTAACTAGTTAGCAAGTTCGAAAACATTATATAATGCAAAGAATTAGCTTTGGGTTCTTTTTTAAATACTGAGGGGGCATTTGACAATACTACTTTTGAATTTATTGCAATGGCAATAGAGAGCCTCTCGATTAACAGTGGGTCAACTTTACGCTTAAGAACCAGATTGTAACCATAACATTATATGAAAAGACTGTAGGAGCTAAAGTCGTCAATGGGTGCTTATATGGAGGAGTACTTTTACTTTTACCGTAGTGCCTTGTTATGGACGACCTACTACAGATATTAGACGACATGGGAGCTTTTGCCTTAGGCTACGCCGATGAACTCAAGCAAGAGACCTACAAAAACCTGAGGAAGTATGAAGTTACGCTCCTGATGACAAAGAAAGTAAATTATCTTTGACTATAGCTTGACACCACGTTAAATTTCTATTCATACAAGGCTTGCAACTAAAATATGGCTATATATAGAGGTGGTAAGACCCATTATTGCATATGGAGCGCTTCTATAAAAAGGCAATATGTCGGCTGATAATGGGGGCAATAAGAACTACGCCTACAGCAGCTATGTAAGTATTGTTACTGACACTTTAATTGATGGTACTGTGGCGGAGGTGGGCAAGCAGCATACAGTCTTTAGCTAAATGAACACTCTATAAACCTTGGGATCTACAGATCTAGCATAACAATGTGTTGCAAAACGAATGGTCAAACAAAAGATACTTGTGAACAGTCTGGGTGGGGCTACAGATATCAAATAGTCAAGCGACATTGCAATTGCTAGTATTAAAATTCAAACTGGTTATGGCTTGCATAAACAGTCTGGAAATAGTGGCCATAATCTGCAAAGTTTGCCTAGTCTGAAATTCAAAAGATCAGGGCATTAAATTAAATTTCATGACAAATTGGCTTGCCATATTTACTAGACCAGAATTAGCTTTTGGGGTCTATTACGATACCGGAAACAGCAACTTGTGGAAATGCTGTTAGGGATTGTCATACTTAAGAATATTTCTAAGAAGACCATATCATAATACCAAAACTTTTGTTACTTAATTGAATTAAATTAGACTACAAAGGCTCACAGGACTGATAACTGGAAACTATGGTTTTAACAAGTACATGCATAGAATAGGAGTAGGAAGATGAGACTGTGCTACACTTGCTGAGTGAATAAAGCTTATGAACTATGCCTAGCCTTTTCTGGCAAACACACCTAACCAAAGACATCAGAGGTTTAGGTTCAGCAGGATTGAAGTGCAAGCGGTACTAAATGAACCACCTCAAAAAAAGGTGGGTTTTTAGTCAATAAAAACTTGGTACTACAGACAATACTGGTTGCTCAGTGTCTTTTGAAGGTTCCTTTGCCACGCAAAAAATACATCCTTAAATATTTAACTGACTTTTGTAATAGTGTTTTTGTTTCATTATAAGCAAAATGACAAGTATCCAACTTTGTGAGTTGCGTAACTTTGAGCAAAATAAGTCACTGTTCACTAAGCTACTTAATAGCGTCGCTTATGAATCTACGGGTTTTGGCTATTAGAGCTTTACTTTACTTACCGTGGGTTGAATTCTTTAGTACGATAGCTTTTAGACTCTCTTACTCCTGAGCTTAAGTTGTGTTGCGTGTTTAATTAATTATACTATGATCAGCTGCGGGTCTATAAAAACACTTATTGCCAAATATTTAGTCACCATAGTAGCGTTGAGTGAATGAATATTAGATAGACTTAATGCTAAAACATTTGTGCGTACTTATATATGCCGCTGCTATAGATTTATCTGTCTTCTAAATGTTGGGGGATAGTTTTCAAGATATTGGATAGTGGATAAATAGCTAGTGTGAGGAGGGCAGATACATCTACAGGAACGGCATACACAAGTACGCACAAATGTATCAACCTTGCGCCTTTATCTAATATTCTTTCACTAAACTGTAGTAGTAGTAACTGCTTTTTATGAGGGGTAACTTTATATTGTGTACACATGCGCATGGGGCAAAAGAAGAGCTACCAAATATGAAACAGGTAGCTACCAAGATCTTTCTTCTTTCTGTATTTGGAAGTACTGTTGAGAGTGGTATGTTTCATATGTCTTAGTTGATTTTATGTTTTGGTAATGCATATTACATTTTAAACTAATTTTGTGATTGCAGTTTGGGACCATATTTTGTTTACTTTTAACTTTATTGATATATTATAAAGCGAGATTTTTTGTAGAAATTTATAAGCATTTTTATACATATCTTGTTAAACATCGCCCGACTAATTATATTTGCCAAGTAAAATGCACTTTTTGTGAACATACAAGTAATAACTTTGTTGAGCTTGCATTAAGTTTTGCAAATTAGTTAGGATATATAATATTATTTTAGTCAAATTAAATGTTGCAACCAGTTGTTAATGTTTGAAACAATAGAATAAATTCAACCAATTCTCATATTAATTGACTACTGTATTAATTTTATAATAAAATTAATTAATGTAATTATGCCATTTCAATATTGACATTTTAAAAATTAACTATAAATAGAATATATTTATCAATTTGTTCTTGTATTTTAATCTAATTGTAAACAAACAAATTGGATTATAACATGAATGAATAAATAAAAATAAAAACAGAGTTACAGATAATTACAATATCTGCAACATTAAGATTATGCGAACAAATTGAGGCCGGAGGTGAAGGAGATACAAAATCAAAGACATCGATACCATAATTGGATTTAACAATTATTTATTTATAAGACATAATGAAGTATCTTCATTCTAACAAATGTTAAGCACTTACATATTGATTTTCTTGTTGTGATCCTCATTAGAATTTCAAATCAAATTGTACCCAAGAAATTCGTATTCTATCCAATTAAGTCCAATTGGCTTTGAATTTACGATTCACTTAAAAACAGAACCTTTTATGTATAATTAAATTACCGCCGTATTATTATTCAAATGTCATCACATACTAAAAAATTATTACCAGTTAATTTTGTTTGAAAAAAAGTGTAATATTTATACACATGTTTTCCTTTACAAAAATACCAACCGTACATCAAATCCGGCGTCGTAAAAATTTCAAGAATTTAAAAATAAAATACACCCTTACTACATCCAACTGAGCTCATCCGCAACCCCTTCTTACTTCCTTTCATGCGCCACGTGTTCGGCCTACGAAATTTAAACATTTTAGCACAATGGTCCTATCATAAGCACCTGGTTTCGTACTTTAACTATGCAGAATTAATTACGAAACAATTCCATTCAATTGTTTTAATCAATATATGTCATTGTATAAATTATAATAATTTGAATTGAATGCTGCCCATGAACATGAAACACTACAAAAATGCTAACATAATTTATAGGATATAATTACTGATTTCAGTTTGAAAACAAGTTTAATTGTCGCTGCGTTAAATTCTGTGTTAAGAGCAAGCTATAAAGTTATCTCTATGATAGTTTTATTACGGGTTACAAGAACAACAAGTGAATTATAGTTCTGGGAATTAAATTGTGTATAGTGACATTAATTTTATTATATAATATAAAATAAAATGGAATTTATTTGAAAAGAAGCAAACATTATTTCCGATTAAACATCAAGTTTATTGATACGGATTAAATTGCCTTTCAAATCAAATGAAAAATGTTTGCAAAGCTTTTAAAACCAAACGCTAGAATGATTTCCTTTCTCTTATCTGCAATCATTTAGGTGGAACGATTGACTTTATTTACAAGAGATGTGCAAATTTTTTAATCTGATTAGCTTGCAATTCCATTAACAGATTACATGGATTTGATGAGAGTGCGCGATATTTCTTTTTATCATTATTCGTCGCATCCGCAAATGGAAAATTATGTATTATGTACATAGAGCGTAGCCCAATGCAATCAGATGATGTATTTGTGTGAGCGGGCGCAAGTCATACATGTAAAGCATAAATGGAACAACAAATAATTCACTTCTCAGAACGTACAATCTACCAATGTCAAAGGCATAAATTGCTGCATAGGACATTAAAGATGTAGATTACGTAATAAAAATGCCATGCGTGTAATTGATTTAGTTTTATGGGCCTATTTAAAAACAATGACTATGCAAATTAATTTCATATTACATATGAATTGTATTGAATTATGTTTCTTAATAGACATCTCTATTGGTTTAGGCAATGTCGCTTTCTGTCTAGATTTCTATTAAGATTTGACTGTTTTAAATGGAGTTAATTCGCATAATGCAATCATTCAAATTAAATTAAAACGTCAAATGTTATAGTTATATAACCAACGTAAACTATTTAATATAATGGAAAGTTATATTAAAGATTATTCTAGCGTTTAACGTACTTTTGCAATTTATTTTTTACCAATTAATTAGGTCCTAGTGTCATCTAAATCAAGTGGAATTCGTGCGTCTAGTGGTAGAACAATTGACTCACATACCTGTGATCAACATTTTTACTTTTTGGAAAACACCATCACTGAAAAGCGTCTGACCTCGTCGGTAACGTAACACCTGCTTTGTCACTGCACAAAAATAAAATAAAACTTGGTCTAGGGTGGACTTAATGGCGGCTATGAACAATCTTACTCGATTGCAATATAATGCTAAAAAACGACATTTCCTAAATCATTATTATTTTTTTTGTTAATTTAACTTTTTGTTTAATTCCAGTCTATAACAATCGGTAAGTAACAACTCGTAATTAGGTATAAGAAGAAACAATGCATTTTTTATATTTTCATGTATGAAATCAAATATTTTTTTGGTTTTATTATGCTCTCTGGCGTATTTTATAAATCTAATCATTTATGATATTAGAAACTAGTGCGACACTATTGTTTTTATTTAGCCGTTTTATATTTTTTGGATATTTTCCTATTTGTCGCGGTTGTTTTGGGAATTACTAGCAATAAGCCGATCAATCTTAACGGATGGAGGAAGATAAAAAAATCAGATTTAGCGCGTTTTGTTACTATGAAAAAAATAAATATATAAGTCAATTATCAAAAGCTTTTACAGAATATATACCTATAAGAAATAATTTTATCTTTTACCTCAACAAAGATTGGAAGAAGTGAATCGATTAAGGCTCTGCATTTACTGTTTACTTTAAGTCCGGCAGCTGCAAACGTTGTCATAAAAAACATATTCCACGCTTCACGTAGATGAGTGAAATGTAGTTATATTAAGGCAAGACAAATCACAAATGATCACACTTTGTGTACCACAACAATTGAGATGCAGAACGGCTATGTTCTATTAGCAACAGTTAATGTTGAAGTTAAAGATATAAGAGACATTTTTATTGATGCCGATCATTATTTGATAATGGTTTGCAATCAATTTTTGTAAATAAGTTACGATTGGAGAAAACCAAAATAAATCTACTATTAAACGGGATAGAAACTACCATCAAACACCGAATGTCGACACAAATTAATTCATTAAGTAAAATCAACAAGAGTTAGAGTTTCTGATTATTCCGAACATTACTCAACAGTTAATTATACAGGTAGACCAAGCATACTTTGATATATAAAAGAACCTAAAGCTAGTTGGTGTTTATTTTTACAGATCAGGAGATATTGTTAGGCTTCTGAGTGCTGAAATTTTCTGGAAGATACTTTTTATTAGTATATCAAACCGACACTCAATTAAGCCGACGAATATTTTTAGGCAAATTATTCAATGAATCTTTGAATACAGTCTGCAACTTAGCATTTGCCATATTGGATAATCAATTGCAAGAGTTGGATTGTGAAGAACTCTTACCATTTAACAAAACAGCGAGATAAGGATAGTTGTTATATTGCTATTTAACTCTCACAGGCAGAAGAATATTCAAGGTTATTTGCAGAGTACGAAAAATTTGGCCACATGTTAAAGATATCAGTAGACGACAAACAAAATGTCTATCTGCTATATTACTGCGTGATTAAAGACGACAGTACAACAGCAAAGTTATGCGTAGTGCGCAGTATTTGATGGGTCGGCAAAAACATCTACGAAAGTGTTGCTCAACGACACTCTTCAAATTGATGCTTCAATTTAAAGCAGTGTAGTATCAATTTTGATTCGATTTTATTGATACAGATATGGACTAACCGGCAATATTGAAAATATGTACAGACAAGTTCTGATATACGAGGAAGACCAACAATATCAGAAGTTTCTTTCTTCTTCTTCAGGTGCCAATCCGATTACCGAATGTTGGCGATCAATATAGCTATTTTTACTTTGTTTACAGTTGCGCGGAAGAGTTTGGTAGTTGTACTCCCAAACCAATGTCTTAGGTTTTTGAGCCAGGATATACGCCTTCTGCCAGGACCTCTTCTTCCGAACACTTTTCCTTGCAGAATCAGTTGTAATAATCTATATCTTTCTCTCATAATACGTCCGAAATACTGCAATTTGCGCGCCTTAATAGTATTAACTACCTCCAGTTCTTTTCCGAAAAGTTCAAGGACCTTTGCGTTGGTGTTATGGTTCTTTCACAAAATTCTTAGGATTCTCCGGTATAACAACATTTCGAAGGCTGATCGATTTTTGCGTATCTTTTCATTTTTGTTTTTATATTTAAGTCATGACTACGGACACATCTTTTATCTTTTTGTAAGCTCCCTTGGCTTTTTCAATGCGGCATTTTATTTTTACCGAATGGTCCCACTGTTCGTTAATTGTGGTACCTAGGTAAGTATACTTTGAGACCCGTTGTATTGCCTGACCTTCTGCTTTGAGCTGGATGTTTTGAATTGGCACTTTGCTGATCACCATATTTGGTTTTGGGATTCAGGGTCAATCCGTAGTTTTTACTTGTGTCCACGACATTGTTAATAAGTTCTTGCAGTCCTTCTATGCTATCCGCACACACTACAGTATCATCAGCATATTTTATATTATTGATATATTCAACGTTTAACCGAATGCCAGTATTTACCTCATGGAGCAGAGTATAGATTGAAGAGCATTGCCGATAGTATGCACCCCTGGCGTACACCACGTTGTATGGTAATGTACTCGGTATCCTGTTCGTCAACTTTTACGGACGCCAGCTGGTTCTAGTATAGGTTATTAATTACTCTAATATCTTTCTCGTCCAGTCTTATATTTTGTAGAGTTTTGATAAGTTTTGGGTGTTGAACCTTATCAAACGCTTTTTGATCATTAATAAAGTATGCGAACACATAACAGTTTACGTCTCTACATCTTTGAAATAGGACCTGGACGCTAAACAA
The DNA here is from genome assembly GCA_963932245.1 of Tachinus rufipes. NCBI lineage: Eukaryota > Metazoa > Arthropoda > Insecta > Coleoptera > Staphylinidae > Tachinus > Tachinus rufipes. The sequence continues at coordinate 35,041,972 of OZ010741.1, read as the reverse complement.
GGCTTTTCTGGTACCGAGTGCATTTCTAAAACCAAACTGCGTTGGGTTAATATCTTCACATCGTCTATATATTCTGTTATGGATGATCTTTAGGAATACCTTCAAAATATGATTTATTAAGCTGCTCGTTCTATAATTGCTGCATGATGTTGCATTCTGTGTTTTTGGAATTGTCACAAACTTGGAGTGGGGCCAATCCTGTGGTATGGTAACACTGTCATATATGAGGTTCAGAAATGATTCATGATGTCTATACCTTTCTTAGTACTTTTAATACCTCTAAGTGAGTATTATCTGGGCGTACTGTTTTTCCGTCTATTGATAGTGGGACCCGATTCTGCATTATTTGTGTTAGGTATTTTTGGTCTTTCATTGCTGAATAGTTCTGTAATGTACTCTTGCCAGGTTTTTAGTTTATCTTTTATCTCAATTATAAGCTGCCCTTGGTTGTTCATTAAGCGTCCCGTAGTTCTTCTCCTACTGCACCCAGCTGCCTCCTTTATCTTCCTATGCATGTTGAAAGCGTCATGCTTAAGCTGTAAGGCTTCAATCTTTTCACATTGATTAGTAAGATGGGTGTCTTTAGCGATATTTCCTTATACCTTATTTTGTTGTTCTTAAATTGCTTTCTCTGGTTCATTAGCTTTAAGATCTCTTCGTTCATCCAAGGTTTTTGTCTTATTCTTGTTTCCTGTTTTAGATGTCTTTTGAACATTAGTATTATCAGTTCTTGTTATTATCTACATTTTCTTGTCTTGACATCCTCGTACTTGCTCTTTCATTGACTCGATTTTTAACTTCATGTCAAGCTTCTTTCTGCAGGTTGTTTTTAGGCTTTTTCTCAGGCGAACTTTGTCAGTAGCAACAACAGGATTATGATCCGAATTAATGTCTGCCCTAGGATAGGTTTTGACTATATTAAAACCGTTTCTGTATCTTTTGTTAACTAGGATATAATCAATTTGTTTTCTTACTATTTTTTCTGAGTTGTCGGCTGGAGATTTCCAGGTATAGAGTCTTCGAGCTGGAAGTTTAAAAAATGTGTTCAGTATCACAAAATCCTCATTAGTACTAAACTTGCATAACCTGTCCCTTCTGTCATTTTTTTCACCCAGTCCAAATGGTCCCACACATTCCGCACTTCTGTTGGACCCAATTTTGGCATTAAAGTCGCCCATGATTATAGTAATTTCATGCTTTTTTGTGCTTTTCAGTACTTCCAAGATCTCGCTGTAAAAAGTCTCAATTTTGTTGTCGTCTTTATCTGAAGTTGGTGCGTATACTTGTATGAGATTTATATTGACGGAGTTGCTGTTAGTTGTACAAGCATCACTCTGTCGGATACAGGTATGAAGTTGTATACACATTTTGCGACATTCTTTGTGATAATCATTCCTACTCCATATTGATGTTGTTTGGTATCATCACCTGAGTGGAATATTGTGAGTCCTTCTATTACGCATTTACCGGTTCTCCTCCATCTCATTTTACTAATGTCTATTAAACCTATATTCATACGGTCTATTTCTTGGCCATTTGTTTTTAGCCTCCTCTGTTTCTTTGCGGATTGATTTCTTTAATATCTCCCCCCCCCCCCTTAATTTATTAGCCCCAGGACAGAGAGTGCTCTACCTCCTGCTGGTTCATCTATCCGCAGCTGTTGTTAGCTTATACCGGCAGATACTCGGTTGCCAGAGCCTCATTTGTTATCTAGCAGAGTGTACCACGTGCAGGTGAGGTTGACATTTGAGTTCCTGATGATCGAACTTCTTACACTCAAGTTTCTTTGGCTTAATATAATCTGAAGCAAACTAAAAACGGTGATATCTGCTTCATTTCTGGCAACAAGTTTACATCAATTAGCCACAGAATAGTGTTTTTACTTGCAGAATCTACAATTAAAGAAGACTTTTATGTGGACGACTGCATAACAAGAGCTGATACTATTAAACAACTAAAAACATTTTACCAGGAACTAGCCAGCATTATGGAAGCTGGTGGATTCTAATTAAGGAAGTGGAGAGTGAATTGCAATATTCTATATGGATACAAAGTTAATTGACAAATTACAGCAATACATTTAAAAAATCTTTCTTAATTTTAATGCTTGGACTATTTGAACCAATCATTTTATAAGCAAAATTAATGATACAACAACTGTCTGTGCACATAGATTTGGACTTATCAGTTACAATATATATTAACACTAAGTGGACCAACTTTGCCAATCAACTGGATTCAGTCAGTTATATCAAAACACTAAAACATTTTTTTTTAATAAATTTACTGTAACTGTACAATCTTGGTGACTTTGGTGGCGCTTCAGAATTAGCTTATGTAAGATATTTGGACAACAATGAATCCAATTGCACAAAAATTATGTGTGCGCTAGGTCAATAGTGGCTTTTGGTTAGAATTATGTAGTCTACTATTTCTGGCACAATTAATGGAGACAACTAGATTAGCTCTAAACATTAAAAACATTATTGGTCAGATACCACAATTACATTGGGTTGGATTCAATCTTTTTCAGGAAGCTACAAAATCTTTGTAGGGAATCGAATCAGTGAAATTCAAACGATTATTGATATCAAAGATTGGCATTACGTTTTATCTGCTGAGATTTAAGCAGATATTTTATCAAGAGGATTATCTCTTGCCGAACTTTTAACACGACATATGTAGAGATAGAGATTACTAGAGAAATAACACAGTGGTTTTCTCAGGTGGACGGATTAACACAAACTGAATTACCAGAATAAACTAAAATTACAGAAACAACATGCACAATTGCACAATGTTCAAATAACCATTAACAAAATTGCTACATTGTCGCTTTACTCAAAATGCAACACGAAAGACTCGAGATTGTGATTGCAATGACGATATTAATTTGCATGGCTCCAAAGGAACTTTTTAGCACAGAGATCAAACAATTAGAGAATCTCAAGCATATAATCATCAACAATTTTTTAATTAAATTTATACCTCAACCCGAAGGAAGTCCTCCGAATTGGAGGAAGGTTACAGCATGTTTACATTCGTGAAGCACAGCGCTAGACAATTATACTATAAAAAAAAAATCACAAACTTACAAATGGTATTATCAATCATTTTAACAAACTGGAGTTGACTTTGTGGACCTATTTGTTGAGGGCACAGTGTTCTTGAGGATCAAAAACAATATGACATGAAAACAAAGGCTAGTTATATAGAACTGATGACAAATTTAACTACGGAAGTCTTTGTGAACTGTTTGTGACGTTTTTGTTTTACTATTTTAATAGTACATGGAACGAGCTTTGCAAATTATTTAAACCTGAACAGAATGACATGCAATTATTTTTTTCAAAATATTACATAAAACATATAGCAGGAATTGACGTGTGAGGAATTTATTACTCTTATAATTCAAATTAAAGCTTGTTTGAACCTACGGCTTGTGTTTTCGATCTACCTGAGCCAACCATGATGAACACACCTGCCAAATGAATTAAAATTTTTCTTGTCTGAAGTGGCCATTAGAATGCATCGAAGCAGTTTATCTAGAAGCAGATCATACGAATAGCAACAACAAGGACTATTAGGGGATCAACAAAGATAAGTGCTGTAAATATTTAGCAAGAGTTACGAAGTATCATCTTCGTCATAACACCGGTTTTGTGCCACCTGGTACCAGTTCAGTCTTTTTGTAGTTGTTGTGCTTATTCTATTACTTCATGGTATCTATCCAATTAGTTTTTTTATTTTTTTTTGCTTGCGCGTACGTATACTTTTTGACTAACCATGTACCTAACCTGTAGAAGTAAACACGACTGATTTTAACTTAAATAGTTCTTAGCCTTTAGGTTAGTAACTGGCTATGTCAGGCGATGTTTTTTTTTGTACACTGTATTGTTAAGGAAGTTTTTTGTTTGTTTGTAATGGAAACGTTGGTTATTATAATTGCTAAAATTATTGCATATTGTTTGTCTACGTGTTACGTTTTGCGCTTTTTACTTTCAAAGGATGTAGTCAAGAGGGAAAGGATCCGCCAATATATTTGTTTGAATTTTATTATATTATTTCAAGGGACATTTGGCATTATGTCGTTTTTTAGTAATATTGCTTGAATTTTTGTATTGTGACAAGCTGTTTGTTGTTGAAGTATTCTATAATTTATGGTTAAGTTTACAGATGTTTGAGTTTTTAGTTTAATGGTGAAAAACAGTATTGTTGAGGTTGTTTTGCTGATCATTGTTATTGAGATCTTTTGATGGTTATTAGTTATTTATTACCGTGTTTTGGAGTAGAAAACGTATTTTCAGTTTGTTTAGCAGATATTTTATTTTGTGATGTTATTTGATTTTGTAATTTTTGTTTGGATTTTTAATAAAATTGTAGTTTTGATGATTGTAACGATCAATTTTTTTTTTATCTTAATTAAATATAGGATTTTAGGAGACTTATAGCTTTTTACACGTTTGTTAATAGTGTTTGTTTTTTGTGCTTTTTAAGCTGTCGAGCGATTTTGTTCTTTTGGTAGTTTTGTTTCTTTAATGAATTATAACCTTTTGTCAAGGGATTTTTTTGTGTTGAAGAAGGTTCTGCGTTTTGTATTGTATGCTTTCCTCTTGCTTAGCAGATCTGTCGTTCTCTGAAAAAAAATTTAACTACAATTTGGGAAAAATAAAATTTATTGGATGATTATTTTTTTCTATTTTTAAAATATGAAAGCTGTAAATTTACTAAATTTGTCTTGAAACCATAAAACGGCAGTAGTGTACTGAGTATTTATAGTTTTTATGCTAAATATTATATACATTTTGTTAGATAAAACGGTTTAATAATATGTAATAGCATCAAAACAAATACATTTTTTATAAAATATTTTGCAAATAAGAGATAATATATTTATTATTTCAAAAAATATATCAGTTTTACAATATTTGTCTGTACTAAAACGATAGATTTTGCAGTTTATATTAGCTGTAGGCTTTTTTTCTAAAGATGGCATGGATGTTATAGTTCAATACATTCAATGTTGTTACATTTTGCAGTTTTGTTTGGCTTATCTGCTACAGTTTAGTTAGTGTGTGATGAATCTGTTTGTTTATTTTAGGTCTTGTTTGGAATATCAAAAGCTTGTCCAGGTTCTATAAACCTAATATAGACGGTGTGATAGCTCAGTTATGGAGCGTTAGCGTAGCACGCTAACAGTCCGGAGTTTGATCTCCGAAATATGACTAAATAATATCTTTATCCACCGAGGTGATTCGGAAGTCACTTAATAAGCCGTTGGTTCCATCAACCCTCTTCAAACAAGTCGTATGACTTTTTGGGCAATGTAAAATAACTGTAAAAACGCGAAATAATAATAATAATAAACGTTTATGCTTTTTTTACTGGTCAACTTTAAAGTTTTTTTTATATTCTGATACTTTGGTGTTCAGATCTTGTTATTTGTATCTAATGCTTCTAGACTGGTTATGCAGTTTGATACTAATTTGTTGTTTTATTACTAGCGAGAGTACTGCTGGTAGCTGAAATGATAGTTTTGAAATGGTTTAATAACATTGATTTTGTATGATAGTTGTAGGTAGGTTGTTAATGAAGGTTTTGGTGTAGGATCCGAGTAGTGAGAGGATTCCGGTGTAGTTATTACAACTTCTATGAATTTGAATGTTTTATATAACTGATGCAACACTGAACTATTCAACCACCACACCGTGCATTTACGTTTTATATTAATTATTTAAACACTAATTTACATTGGAACTATTATTACTACTATTAATAATAATACTTAATTGACGGTATAATCTTATCATTTACATCTACATCAAATATACATAAACAATGATGTTTTACAATACAAAATAAAGAATACAAATATACCATTTATAAAAGCGCACATATTAGACATTAGTCAGCATGACTTAGTTGACTTCTGAACGTAGATTTAGAGACACAAAATACATTAATATCAGTTGTTGAAACCATAATTAGTAGAATGAGTAGAATGAGTAGACTTGCAAAATAAAGAAGAATGTCTGCTATGTCTATTATTAGGTGCTACATGGAATGGAAGAGTACCAAGTAGCTCCGGACAATCAATCTCAGACATAATTAAATTACGCAAAAACGACAAATCAGCTCTTTTGCGGCGAATCTTCAATGGCGGTAGATTGTACAATAAAGCAATGTAGCAGTAATCATAATTTACAGATAATATGCCGGATTTATAAGACAATAAACGACCAAACTTTTTTTGAATTTGTTCAATACTACGGTTATGAATTTCATAAACAGGACTCCAAACTGACGGAGCATACTCCGTCATACTTGCGAACGCACCAAAGCACAATATAAAAGTTTAAGTGTACTGGCTGATAAATCCGCGGACATTCTATATACAAATCCTAACATTTTTATGGCACGATTGCACATGATGTTTATATGTTCAACAAATGTAAGTTTATGATCAAAAATAACGCCTAAATCTTTTATTTGTGTGACTTTGTTTAACACTTTAGTGTCAATTATATAGTTAAAAGAAATTTTACTTAAAGTTCTATGGAAACTTATTGAAAAACATTTATCAGCATTAAAAAATAATTTATTAATAAAACACCAAGTATTTATAGAATCCAAGTCCAGTTGTAAAAGATGGCAGTCATTGAGAGATGATATTCTTCTATACATTTTTAAATCATCCGCAAATAAAAGAAATGACGATGAATTGGGATATCATTAATGAAAAGCAAAAATAAAATTGGTCCACAATGAGATCCTTGAGGAACACTAGATGAAACAAGAATGGGCTGTGACAAAAAGTTATTAATTTTTACACACTGCGATTTTTCAAAAAGCTGAATAACCAGGAAGTCACATCATGATGAAATCCCAGAGCACTGAGCTTGGCAATCAAAATATTATGACTCACACGATCAAACGCTTTTGAAAAATCGGTGTAGATTGAGTCAACTTGTACTTTAGATTCAAATGCATTTAAAATATCATTTTCATAACAGAGTAAATTAGTAAGTGTGGAACGCCCTTCACGAAATCCATGCTGCTCTTCTATTAAGATGCTTTTGCACATCCATTGCAACTGACTAGTTACAATTTTATCGAACAATTTAGGTATAGCAGATTGAATGCAAATGCCTCTATAGTTAGTGATATTCTCTTTGGCTCCAGATTTAAACAAAGGCGTAATATAGCTTTGTTTCCATATTTGAGGAAATTTAGTTTCATTCAATGAAGCATTGAAAAGTAAGTGCAATGGCTTTGCAATAGAATAAATGCACTTTTTTAACAGTAAAGAGGGAATGCCGTCAGGTCCAACGCTTAAATTACATTTAAGGTTTTTAATTCCCTTAAAAACATCACACAAACTAATAAAAAAATTTGAATGTATTACGTTATTATTAAAATTAAACAATGGAGTTGGATGAGTTTTGTTATCATAGACTATCCGTTTCTAGTCAATTGAGCAACAAACAACATGGATTTGTCAAAAAGAGGTCTACATTTACTAA